>OZ010653.1:85439744-86828700 GCA_963932375.1 Phania funesta
TCGGCAAAACTAACAAGCCTAGATGTCAAATTAATAAAGCGAATGCACGTAATTATGGTTTCTGTTTCAAGTGGATTTCAAATGAACATTGACACTTTTCGTGACTTGGCTCTGAAAATACATCACTGGTATAACATGTCGCCAACTGTTCATAAATACTTAAATCATTATCCACAAATAATAAATAATGCCTTGTTACCGATAGGGCAGTTGTCACAACAGGCTCAGGAAGCTCGAAATAAACGCTTTAGAGAAAACTTTTCCCGAAGATGTTCAAGAGAAAAATCATTCCAGGATATATTCAAAAGACTTCTAGCGAAAATTAAGAGAAAAAGAAAATAATAATTTTCCAAACGAAGTACTGCGCTTATTTATATTTGATCAAAACCCAGAATATATGATGACCACGATAATGATGATATTGATGATAATGAAGATGGAAATGATAGTCATAGCTACGATGAAAATTAAACTGAATAAAATATTTCTTTTATACTGTAAATTATTTATTTATTCTTTTTGTAGCACTTATAACACGTATTGGAAAAAATAAAACAAGTAAAAAATTTCCACTAAAGCATGCATAAAAACTATTTCTTTTTATAAACTAAAATAGAGTGAAAACATAGAGTGAATTTGGATTTTGGAAAAGGCTCCCCGAATTTATACACACTTTAGGCAATCTGCGTAGTTTCATTGAAAATCATGCGCATGATGTAATCTTTATCCGCACAAAAACACAAATGTGAAAATAAGGCCAAGTTCCTGTCCAAAAATTTCGGCCGTCAAAAATACTTCAAACTTCAGCTCTCTACCTACAATGGAAATGCTCCTTACAAATAAGAGGGAACCCTAGTCATCTACGTGAAAAGCCCCTCAGATAAAAAGTGTCCGATTTTCAAACTTGTTTCTTTACTAATTCGCCAAGGCCTATCTATATATTAAATTTCTCTACCTATAGCGGAAGTGTCCCATAAAAATTAGGGGAACCCTACCCCCCCCCCCCCCTCCCCGTTTTCAGAATATTCTGTTTACTTACGCCGTAAGGCCCACCTGCATAACAAATTTCTGCTCTCTAGCTACAATGGAAGTACCCGATAATATTGATAAGTAAGTCAGTGGGTCAATGAACATGTACCAAAATATGCACCTTTACACATTCATATCTCGGGAAGCTTTTATGGTAAACTTTCAAGCATGGCCTATGATTTCTTAAACATCAGTTTAAGAAATCAGCCATAATTAGCCGATGAACTGACACTACTTGTAAATGGTGTTAAATGACTTGTCAAAAATCTTAATTAAAATTGAGAAAGTGTTATAGTGTGAAAACACTATGTTATGAATCTGATAAAAACACGCTTAAGAATTTGACAGTCATATGGCTCTTTCATTTTTCGAAAATTATCGACCCCAAGCTACATTAATGTACTACCTATAAGCAAATCTACACCATTTACTAAATTGCAAAAACAAAAGGACTTTTTATTGTTCCATTTGTGGTGGTAAATGTCAACATAAAGATAACTAAAACAAAGAGAAAAAAGTGATACTCGAGCAGACTTTCCATTTTCGGCTGTTTAATCAAAAGTAGTTATTTTTATCCCCAATTATTAATTTCATATTGATTAACTTTTGGTATTTTCTCACTAACTTTAAAAATTTTACTACAATTTCATGCAGGTTTTTTAAATAAGTTATTTAATTAGTAACTATTTGTCTACAAGATTTATACTCGAATTCCATAACTGTTTACAAAATATTCGCGTAAATGCGACCCATTTTTAAAATAACTTCTGAGCATGTTTTTTGTTTATGCCAAAAATATCAAAAAATTACCTAAATGTGTAATCGCGAAAAATATTTGGTCACCTTTGCAACAACTAAAGCCGAATAAATTTTTTGCGAAAGCATTGATACAAAGAATCAAACCGATTGTGATGAAACGTTTACTAAACAATAAGAAAATAACAAAAAGTTAACTTCGTTCTAACCCAAGAAAAAGGCAAGAACATGAAATATTCATTCTCATATTATATTTCTCTTAAGTATTGGATAAATAGATGTTGTTTACAGTGGACACAAAATTAGTAGTAAGACACAAAGAATGTTGATAGGATTCTGCAGGTGTTTAATAAATAAATTTTAACTTTTACTGTAAGAAACCGCCGCACAGTGGGGTAGATCGAAAATCTAACTGGAAAAAATTAATAAATCGCGTTGTGTTTACATCTTACTTATGAATTAAATAAAAAATGAGTTTAAATATATAAATGATTATGAAGAATCAATTTATATTTAAAACAAGCTTTTTTTAGTAAATTGAGGCAATTTTATTTTAATTTATTCACTTTCAAATGGATCGTTAAAAGATTCTTCCTCCTCAGAAGCATCAATAGATAATAGTGAAAGAACTTCTTTTGTTAATAAACCTCGAACTCGAAAGAAAATGTGACGCAACCTTGCGATAAAAGGATCTGAAGAAATTAAGAGTCGATTGAAAAGATCTGTATTTGTGTCTATTCTCGCTTTCCCATTTTGCGAAACACTTGCTCACTAGCTTTAATAATTTCTCGATGGTCAGTTGAATCTAAAAGACTTTATATCTTTTTTTCGATCTTTCACTGCAGTCATCAAAGTTTTTCGGTTTTCTTCCAGCTTTTTTACAACTTTTCGGTTGTACACTTTCAGGCAATACATACGATTCATCAAGCCAAAGTGAATTTGATTTTAAGAAACGGTCACGATGTCTTCCACTTTTTATCCATTTTTCGGCTATCTTAAAACAAATAATATTTAAATTTGCCTTAAGATTTGATTTCACGCCTTCTGTGCGCCGCCCCTCCCTACACGGAATTGCTTGGCCATCGCCGCCCAATGTATCGTTTTGGCTTCTTTCTCTGCTACTTACTCGAAGTAAACACCAACGTCATTTTCAAACACCATTATGTTTTAAGTGGGATAGTATAGACGAAGGCAAATTGATAATAGGTAGGCTCTCGGGTGAATTCAATGTATTTCCGGCTCCTTTGTGGATTTCAAACTCAATAAATAAAAAATTTATCGGATATGCCGAAACATTTCTTTATGCGGAATTTGGCCCCCTGCGCTGGTGTGTTTTCCTGTAGTCTACTTTTGCGTATATATTTAACTTAAGGCAAATAAAAACAGATAAACTGATTAAATGGCAAATTCCATACAAAAATATGTTCCATTTCCGGTACTTTGTTATATTGAGCTTGACATCCGCAAATAAGCCGGAAATAGTTTGAATTCGCCCGTAAGTCTACCGGTTATCAAAATTTGCTTTGATTTTACTTTAGATTTTTTTGGCAATCAATACGATTTTCATTAGGTTTTTCTCTGCATAAATCTTAACACTTGTGGAATAGCGTGAAACGCCCTTAATAAATGTACCCTAGTGCACAAAACGTATGAAGCAAAAAGTATCATGTACATACGTGCATATTAGGTATACAATTCATATGTATAGTATATGTCATTCTACTTATATATAATGTATACATTCTAGTCACAGGGTATATCTTTAATTGAATTCGAAGGATAATATTTATAGCCGAGAATTTATTATAACCCAGTGCGGTAGAATTAAAGCATACTGTATCCATGCATATAATGCAATAAACTATACCAAAGGCACGGTTATAGTTCTTGATTGTAATTCAACTAAAACATACGTAGCACATATATGTATATACATATGTACCTAATTTGTACATAGTACGTACGCCTTATTTGTAAGTTAAAATTTTAGGACTAGAAAATAAACGATGTTAATTTTTATTTGCAGCTCAGTGAAAGAATTACTGATTGGTGGAACGGTTTTTTTTTATAACGTTTATTTAAACAATTTCATATACATATCTTATTTTGACTATAATAAACAAAAAAAGTATTACATATAACTTAGATATAGCACTTCCCCAAAAAACGGGATCTCAAGTATATTAATTATGTTGTAACTATTATTTTGATAATGTACATATATTTATTTATATTATAATACGTATAAATTATATAAAGTATTTATATATGGAAAAAATGGGGGAAAAAACTTTACTTTTATATCGAAATTTGGTGAAACTGTTTACCTACAAAGTGCTCTCGACGAATTGTTAGGCCTTAGAATCTTTGCTAAAATACAGACACACGTGATATGTACATACCAGTACATCAGTTTCATTACACAGTCTTGTTTGTTTTTGATCATGTTACCAAATAATTGTATTTAGCCATCTCTCAAGCTTAATAGAACAAAAATATATCTAACCTACCGTTTTCAAAGGAAAGTAATTGCAAGAAAATCGCAATACACTCACAATACGATTTTTTGACGTTTTCTTGAAAGTAAAATGACAAGGGCTTAACACTGTTGCCTACTATGAGAGATACACAAATTTGCGGGATTGTTGTAAAATAATAATTGCAAAATGTAATTATTTTGTACACATACGAAAAAATATTTAAAATCTTTTCATCAAATATGCTTAAAGAACACAACTGTTGATTGTCTATGATTGTCAATGATATTACAAAAAAAAAATTATAATAACTATAATAATCATTTAAAAGTATTGCCCTATAAATTTGTGTGTGCGAACGGTTTAGCAACTCTACTTCAGTAATAAACAAAACATCACTCTTGTATTGTTATCATTTTCCAATTCTAGTCCTTTCATTTGTAGAATTATTGCAACAACTTTTCTCTTCGAAAACATTTTGCAAATGAACTTTCACTTTCCTCTGAAAGTGAACAAGAAATTTTCATGAAAGTTGGAGATTTCTTTGAAATTTTTATTTATAATACGTATACAGAAATTTCATGGAAGTACTTTCCTTTGTAAATGCAGAGTAAAACAGCTGATTTTCGAAGTGTTTTCGTGATAAAAGATAAAAGTATTGTGATATTTATGTTTCAAATTATAATTTTAAATTCCATAATTTTATATTCCAGTTTTCTAATTTTTATACACAGTGGAAATTGATTTATACACCAGAATTACAATAGCAACTAAGCTGAGAACGAATTATGCTCAAACTGAACAGGAACATCTATACATGTTCTCCACTTAGAAGATCACGAACAATTTTCTACCCGTTATTCTGCCGACGATCACTTCACGTGAAAACAAATTTGTGGCTAATCAAGACGGTACGTCATAAGCTGTACGACAGTAAAGAAAATAATATCTATTTAATTAAAAAGAAATGAATCAGGAAAATTAATGTTGGAAATTGATACTGAAAGAAAAATGATTTAAAATTTTTATTTATTTATTTATAATATACTCTACAAACAAATTTAGAAAAGGCTCCGGTAGCTAGACCATAAGCGGTCGTAGTGTTAACTATTAGTATTGAAACACATATGATGATGATATATGTTTAATACAAGATAAAACGTTAAAAATAATTATGAAAAAAACTAAATTGAGAACGAATAAATTCTAACTATTAACTATTTCATCTAAACATCTTGAATGATGTTTTGATTTAGACATCTTATTATTATATTTGTTTAGCATTTGGCTTAAAAGTGGTTTTAATACATTTTTATAAATTCCTGATAGTTTATTTTACCCAAATTATTTTGAATTATTTGAATCTTATAACGCGTTTCCATTTACGTGATTCGAACCAAACCAGTCGATTTTCTCCAAGAAGTGACTGCTGCTTTCCTATGAGTTTACCTGTTATCAATTTGCTTGGGAGCTTCATTAGCGCAGGTGATGAATTCGCTCGTCGCAACCTAACGTCAAAAAATATTAAAGTACCTATTAATTTAAAAAAATTTATACATTTTAAATTATTATAAATATATTTATGATTTTAAAGAATTTTCGTTTGTTTCCTTTTTCTCCTTATTTTTATACACATCAGTAGTCTCAAGGCGACAAAATTTTGACATTCAGTCGACTTTACCCACCACCGAATTCACTTTGATTTCACCTTATAATTAAATCAAAGGCGCCTTGATTATACTACATTTACATCTACGCAAAATCTGGTACTTATGAGATTTTGAGCGAAATCTAGTTCATTTCCACCAGATTTCCCATACAAAACAAAATCTACTTACGAACTAGATTTTGGCAAAATCTCTCAAAATCTTGCAATACTAAATGATGCAACTATGTATTTTTTGCTAATGTACTGAAATATACAGCGCTGAACAAGAAAATTTTGACATTTGTAACAAAAAAAAAAGCGCGCTAGAAACAAAATATTTACAGCAACATTAAAAAATAATAAAAGTTTCAAATAAGTGTCTTCAATATTGATAAAACAATAATGAATAAAGTGTAAGTAATATTACGTATGTAATTATGTGTATAAAAACAATTGTAGCACGAATTTAATGAAGTTTAGAGCCAATTTTTTATTCTTTCTTCAGTCAGCTGTTTTTGTTATGAACATGAACTCCAATAATACGTCAAAAAGAATTGGTGTAAATGGCAGAGATTTTCTTCGAGATTTGAGCTGAAATCTACTAGATTTTGCGTAGATGTAAATTTAGTATTAGCTTCGATTCAGACATGATAGTGTAATAGCCAGGGTCAGGGCACAGATTATAACCAGATAGGACACGGCCATCCAAGCTGTGAAGTGCTGTTTAAAATTTAAAGTAAGAAACCGGGGTTGTGCATGGTGTGTATGGCTTGAAATCATATTGGAAATACTATTCGGTTGCTTTTAAAAGTGGTGGAAATAAGTTAATTTTTTCATGTTTATAAGTTTTTGTTTTTTTTATTTTAGGGCGCTTTGTTACCACACATTGTCTGTAAAAAAACATATATGCTTACATATCTTTTAACAATTGTTTTTTATTTATATTTTCAGGGTTTTCACTATATTTACAGTTTTTCCAGTGGTTAAGTGCCATAAAAACCATTTACCAAGCAAATCCTTTCATTTGAACTCATTTCTGATGTCCAATGTTCGCCAAGTTTCCTTCGACTTGCAAGAGAACAAAAACGGTATAATAGTTACTTAATTGTGTTTTGTTTTTCATTACAGCTAATACTTACCCTTTATGGAACAGTAATATTGGATTTACAGTATAAAACTTCTTGTAATTTTAAACTTTTACAATATTTTCTAGCAGAAATAAAAATTTTCTTGTATTTTAATATTATAACTTTTTAATTGTTAAGTAATTTCAATGTTTAAACTTTTACAATATTTTCTAGCAGAAATACAAATTTTCTAGTATTTTAATATTATAACTTTTTAATTGTTAAGTAATTTCAATGTTTAGGCATGAGTTCGTTTTTTCTTTCTATTCAGAAAGAGAATTATTTATTTAATATGGACAACCTTTTTTGAAAACAGTAAAAGTTTTAATTCTATTAGACAACTAGCTGAATGGAATGCATTTTCAAAAAAGGTTGTCCATATTAAATAAATAATTCTCTTTCTGAATAGAAAGAAAAAACGAACTCATGCCTAAACATTGAAATTACTTAACAATTAATAATATTTGTAGTTCGGAAAAACAATAAAGACATTACAACTTTTTGTTTATATATTTGTATCATATGTTAGTTTATGTAATGTATAGTTGTTGCCTTTTTCTTATTGATTTTGAGGATGCCATGCTTTATTATCTTTCTCTTAAAAAGGGGTTAACCTACACATGATAAACCACTTTAACAAACGTCAGAGTTGCCATATCTGATTATATCTGTGGTCAGGGTAGACTAAACAGGTAAACTCACCAGCGCAGCT
This sequence comes from Phania funesta, assembly GCA_963932375.1. Lineage (NCBI taxonomy): Eukaryota > Metazoa > Arthropoda > Insecta > Diptera > Tachinidae > Phania > Phania funesta. The sequence goes on from OZ010653.1 coordinate 85,447,494, forward strand.
GAGTACTTTATTTGAGCTATATATGGAGCCAAGGCAAATTGATAAAGGTAAACTTACCATCGAATTCAAAGTATTTCCATATCTGGGTAGACTAAAAAGCACAAAGTAGTAAACAGAGGTGAAACGACAGTATAGTGATCTTTTTCTCTATCGGTCTCGTTCCTTCAGAGCCTTAGTTTTGTTTTTATTTTGATTTTCTTGCCGTGTTTTCCTGTATTTTGTGTTGTATTTCGTCACAAAATACTATATTAGTCTCTTTCTAACAGAGCCCATAGTAAAATAAACTGAGTTTTTTATTTTTTATGTGTCAAAGTCTTCACCTCTGGTTACCCTGTGCTAAAAAGGTAAACTAACCAGCACAGCTGAGTACTTTTTATCAACTTATTGGATGTTAAACTCTACGTATAGCACTACGTCTTGATTAGCCATAAGAGAGCCTCTCCAAAAAAAGAAATCGTGTAGATGTTTACGTTCAGTTTGAGCATAATTTTCTATCTCTCATTGAAATTGTATGGATGCTTCTAGCTTAGCTTATGACAAGTGTTTACACACACACGTACATACTTTTTATTTTCTCTGTGCATTTTGTTTGTGTATTGGCATATCAGAGTTGTGCCATGAACAGCGGCTGTCTTGACTAGCAATTTTTCTGTGCGAGCAGCAGGATGTGCGATTTATGGCTAGTCAAGACACCATGTAAAAAATTTAGCGGAAATGCCCAACATTTTTTTATATGGAATTTGACATCCAAGTTGAAAAAAAGTACTCAGCTGCGCTGCTTAGTTTACCTGTTTAGTCTACCCTGATATGGAGTTTAAATTGGCAAAGAAGCCGAAAATACAAAGGGATTCGCCTGAGACCTTACCGGTTATACATTTGACTTGGTAATAGCAAAGCACTTTCATCCAGCCGTCTCACAGGCTACGTTTGAGCATCTAAGAGGCGCTTTCAATAACTTGTTTTAGTGTTTTTCCTAAACAATTTTCAAATGTTAGCTGGGTATGCACATACCACAAAGTAACCAGAGGTGTAAGCTTTGACGCAAGAAAATTGCTAGAATCAGCTTTTTTGCCGCGGGCAGTCCCTCAAGAAAGAGACAAATATAGCATTTTAAAATATTGCGAAACATAGTCAAAACAGAAGCAAAAAACTAGAAAAATAATTTGTGATTGTGATAATTTCGTATATTTTAGTTTGTAATTTATTCTGTGCTTTATATTATATAAATATAAATGTGATATAAATCACATATCACATTTAATAAATATCAAAAATTAAGAGATTTTGATGGAGTGGTAAATAATACAGAAATTAATAAAAGTGGTAAAAAAAAGATGGTGTTTGTATATGCAGCAACGCAAAGGCATCAATGGATCACCACAAGGAACAAATACAAGGAACGATAACAATTATGATATTGTTACAAAACTATTAAAATATGATGCAGCCGCAGTAACAACTCCAAGTAGTATGCTTTACATATGGCCGTACAACAACAAAATCTGAAATTGGTAAATTTAATGTTGGAATATGGCCAGTTGATAGCATGGGCATTATATGCAACTAATAGGGCTGGCTATACGCCTTTATATTTGACGAAACAATTCGTAACAAATGATGAACAGGTAAAACAAATCTTAAACGTACTGATTACATTCAATAACAAATCTAAATCTAATAGAACGCAAAAGATGGACGCAAACTCTTGTGGCGACAATGAAGATGAAGTACATACAATTCTTATAAAAGGAGAAAATTCAGGTTCATCTACCGAAGAGGATGAGTATGTTTCTAAACTGTGTCTAAAATTAAATGGAAAATAATTTTTTTTTTTTACATACACATAAACATGTTGAAATAATAACTTTTCTTTTATATGTTTTAAACAAGCAGCTTAAATCATAAGCGATATTAGTAGATAAAAAAGGCAAAACTTTTATACGAAACCTATTTTGTGTTTACCTTTGTTAAAGTTATTTAAATGTTTAAATTTGTAATAAATTCATTCATAACATCTGTTGAAATATAAATTCTATTTTTCAACCTCTTAATTATGTACAGTACCTAATATCAAGCAGTAAATAATAAACATCTATGTATATATAAACATTTTAAAGCTTTTACTTTATTGTTATTTTTTGAAACTTAAATTACAATTACGAATTAAATTACAATGAGGGAATTACTTTGGGATTTCCTCATTGTTGCTGAAAAATTATACTCCGCGTCTTTTGTTTAAAGTTATTTCCTGTAATTTAAGCAAAAAGTAAAAATTATGGATTATTAATAATTGATTAATACTAACCTTTGTAAATCGATTTCGTACGGGAATAGCTCATGCTTTAGCGGTAATAATCCATGTTATGTTAGATTTTTTTTCGACCTTTTCTGGTCTAGATCCATCATGTTTTGTTAATAACAGCACCAGCTCATGTAGGATGTGGCTCTTCGCCACGCATGATGGTCTTGGGCAAGGAGAAGCTTTTATCTCGCTACACTTGCCCCTGGATTATCGCAGACAATATAAATATATTTAATTTTGTCTCACAATTTATAATCCTAGGTGCCAAAACTTTAAGGTCGCAACTATGACCTGTCGATTAAAATAAAAATGATTTCATAAATAATAATAAAAATAAATTATGTATTTCATACAATAAAAAGTATGTATTTTATACATTAAAAAATATGTATTTTATACATTAAAAAATATGTATTTTATACATTAAAAAAAAAGTATTTTATACAATAAAAAGCACCATTAATAAAGCCATAAACCGGTAAAAAACTAACAATTCAATATAAAGATAAATATTTACAAATTACGTTTAAAGAACAAACAAAACCATGACTTCAATAGTGAACAAAAAATAATAACATAAACAATAAATTTATAAAGCAATAAAAAACTTACTCAATAAATCAACAAAAACAAATAACATACAAAACAATAAATATATAAGGCATCAAAAACAATAATTCAATAAGGCAACAAAAAGTAATAGTCAAAGCATAAAAAGCTAGCAATTCAATGATATGTGATTATGAGAATACTAAATTAATAGTCCATTTTTAACGACATGAAAACTTGTTTAAAAATGAATGTACAATGATTTCAATAATGAAAATTTTCGTGTTAGTAAGATAAAATTTGGTAAATGCAGAAATTGAATTTGTTGCGCTGATTATGAATTAAATCACTAAATTTTTAATTTAACTAAAAAAAATAGTTCCGCTTTATTTGAATCAAAGAATATGACTGACTTGGTTTACAAAAATTCTAGTATTAAATACAAAGTTAATAATCTATAATTTGTTTATTAATAAGTTCAACGCCTCTTAAGAAATACATAGTAAGCAAAAGGGAAATGCACTTAAAATTCTTTAGAATTTTGGTTACAAATATTGTCGATGGAAAGTATTAAAATGAGAAATGCAATTTCAATTGTTGCATAAACAAATAAAATTCGATAGGATTTTTATTACTAAAATTAATGAGTTCAACGACTCAATCATAAAATAAATGCATAGAAAGCAAAAGGGAAATGCACTTAAAATTCTTTAGAATTTTGGTTACAAACATTGAAAATATATTATTAAAAGACGTTGCCCAAATTAAGTGGAAAACAACAAAAGAACTGTATGTAAAACAAACGTTTATATTAGGGAAACTAAAGTGTATGTATGCATACATACATACATGTATGTTTATATTAATATTTTATGTGATGGTGTAGTGGATATCGTAACTATTATGATCAAGGGCTAAGAAAAATTTCTGGTTTAAAAGAAAACGTAGAGGTATTCACATCAGCTCAGGGAAAATGAGACAATAGGAATTTCCAAAAAAAAAAAAAATGGAAAGGCTTATTTATTTGAAACACAAAGGTATTTAATCTTAAAATTTGGTTCTTTTAGTTTAGAATTAAAAAACCTAATAATGAAGTTAATTCTAATCCGAATAAATAAATGTAACATGTCCTCATGTTTTAAATTATTGCAGCACAGAAATGGTTTAACTTTAACTAATTCATTAAAAATAATTTGGTGAAGGCCGATTACATGACAATACATATCAAATAATGTATGGATTTTGTCCTCTAGTTGGCGAAGGTAATCAACAAATTCTTGCGGGGGTTCCACTAGGCTACATTTGTTAAATTGCTTTTCAAATGTGAAAAGAAATTCCGATGAAATGGGCTTTGCACTTATGTAAATTATATAATTTTAAGTAAGTCTAAGAATTCCTTCTCATTGAAAGATACTCGGCTTATATCAGCTGCTGCAACATGAGGGGAAGGATTCGGCAAAGAATGAAAGTCGTCCCAAAGGTGATTATTATTAGTGTTGTCAAAGAATGCCTCTTCCACTATTGAAAAGTCGATTATGGATTCATTTGAGGGAACATTTTCGCAGTTACCATTGACAACAACATTTACATAGTGGAGACCCCATCGCTTTTGGAAAGAACTAGAAAAATTTCGAGACGTCACGGAGACAGCATTCCCAGATCCTTTGCGAATTTGGCCAAAGAAATGTTCAAGATGATCCTGTGTTAACCTGCGCGTTTTTATACCGTTAAAACTTTCTAGTTGTAGATATTGCCAAAGAGATTTTAAGGCCGAAATATTTAGTTGCCACCCATTAATAAACTTAAATAAACCTGTAATATTGCAACCCTTATCATCAATGACTTTAATTGTTTTTAATTTTTTTGAGGCTTCTCTTAAAATGTCTAGCTGTTCATTAGAACAATTGAAACTAGCACAGTCGGCTCTAACGTTGAAAATATCAAATAAATCATTAAAAAATTTTAAATATTTTGCTGTATTGAGAAAACTTGAAGTTTTTGATGGATCTATTTTTCCTGACTTATAGAGAATTCGCATCCCGGTAGAAACAGTATTACTTAAAACTTGAGATGCTAAGCTAACGCGCATGCGTTGAAAATTATTAGGACTGATGTGCTCCTTACTTAGCTTTGGAGCACATCTTAATTTATTTGAAGAGTCTACTGCAAAAAAGTGGGTTACATCATTCCATGATACACATTCGTTATCAAAAAAAATCCTATTTTGGACACCAAGAAGACAATTTCGGGCGCTTTTTAAAAGATGGGGACAATCATGCATAAAAAATACTTTCCTATTATTAACTTCGAAATAGGGCGTTTGAACAGCTACGCCAGCTAATTTCGCAAAATTTTGAAAATTTTAACCCTGGTCGCAAACGAATTGGCAAGGATTTAAGCCTATTGCTTCTAATTTTAAAATTGCCTCAAAAATGTACTTTTTCAAAACAAGACCCTGACAATTTCCACTAACAAAGAAATAAGAAATTGCTTGCCACCAACTTTCACCGCTTATTCCACTTGCCATTATTACCATAACATTAGTTGCTAAGCAATTTGAACGGTTTTCATCACCGAAATCCTGAAGGCCAATAATCATGTCTTTGTTAATATCATAATCTAGATATGTTTTCAAGGACATCTCGTCGCAGGAAACACTTACGAACTTCTGGTCTTTAGTGAAACTTTGAGACCGTACTCTGAGCGCCTCAAAACTTCCATTTAAATTTCCAGGAGTCTTTGGCCAGCCCTCTACGAACCTTTGCAGTGTTCTAATTTGCGGCCAGTCAAGCATCGGTGCCAAATGCCGATAAACAACTGGCGACAAAAAATACACTCCTAAAGAAATTAACTTAGTCGCTTGATCATAACGACGTGCCTTCGAGTCTCGATTATGGTTTTTGAAACCATTATTAAGACAAACCAACATTGTTTTGGAAATTTTTGAAGACAAGTCATTCTTTTTGCCTAACTCGAATTCTAACGTTTTCACCTTGGCCTGGTATTTATTTAAAGCGGACGTTAACCTTGCATTTGCAGTCTTTAACTTAGTTTTTTCCCGTCTTTCTGTAAGATATAATGTCCGGAAACGGTCCACTGCAAATCGTAGTGTTTTCAATTTTCCGTTTATGCCACGCGAGTCAGTATCTGAAGAGTCTTTGGCTAAAAAAGCTCTAGGGGCTGTTTGATCTCCTGCAGTGTCCATATTTGCAGAGCCTTCTTCTAATAATTCTCTGGGGTCCCCTTCAATGTATTGTGAGTCCATGTTTGTAGTAACTTCTGCTAAGGCACTAGAGTCTTGGTCATTTATATCTATTAAGTCTTTTAGCAAGGTAACATCCGAACTACACCCGGGCTCTTCCCTTGAATCAAAAACAATTTCTGAATTTACCAACTCGAAACATTTATTGTTAGGAACAGCAAACTGGTAAACTCGTTTCCCAAAAATGTTTCCAGTAGAGAAGTGGCGGCTGCAAGCATATATGCGTTTGCATTGAGTTTGAACCCCTAATAACTTCAGCCATTGCGCACGTCTAAGAAGTTAAAAAATAATTTTATTTTACTAACATGACTACGCATTACATGATTTTTAAATATTTCAACTAAAAATTATGCTGAAATAGAAAACATGAATGTTTATACACCACCCTAATCTTTGTTAAAAAATTTAGTTATTAAAATTAATTGTTAAATGAAACCGAAAGAGCTTTTAATTTCTAATTAAAAAAACTTAAAAAGTAAATGAGCGACATTATCTGTATCCGCTTTGTAATTAATTCTTTGAGACATTGGTGTTTTACAAATTTGTAACAGTTCCAATATGTAACGTCAGTGCTAAATATTGAGAAAAATTATAAGAAACGTTACACATCGGAAATGTTACAAAGTTACATAGTAAATTTTTTCTACCAAATAATTTTTATTTTCTAATTAAAAATAAAACTCAAATAGAATGTTAAAATTCACAGGCCTTTAGCTCGTCTAGAAATATATATTTTATTTCTACGACATACTCAGTAGGGAGCCCAACAAGCCGCCATTAACAACAAGTTCAACAAATAAATCCGTAGCAGCTAATGAAACAAATGTAAATGAATATAAGTTTAAATGAGAGAAAAATCTATTGAAGAAGTTTGTCTATTTATAAATACACCTTAAAAATAATAAAAAGTGCAAAACACATAAGTTTATCTTAACCAAGATTTTATAAAATTAATTACATTAAAATTAAGCAAGCCTACAAGTCCTGAAACCCGATTTACATTTGCAGGTCTGTAGGTAATGCTTCCGTAAAGCAACGTATGGAGCGAAATTATAATCAGTACGGAAAAATGTTTAACACCTGTAAACACTTACCTCTCTGGATCCCTTGGGAAGATGTGAAGTTGTTCGCCTGGAGGACATCCTTTAATACATCTTTTCCTGAAAATATAAAAGAAATTTTTGAACAAATTTGTTTTCTGTTATCTATGTAAATCCATACTTACACATTTTTAGATGAATACATTTTGGCTCTGCAAAAATGAAAAAACTATTAGTCAATATACAAAGGAAATAAGTGTGTGTTTTTCCTCTAAATTGTGCCCTTGCTCTTCCTGTAAATAAAAGAAAGTAAATTAATTTAAATTTAAATAAATATAAATTTTCAACCCTTATTTTTACCTTTTTCATTAATGCGCCAGAAAAATTATTCAAAATAAAGAAGAAAATATAACAAAAGGGAATATAAGAGCGGTCATTCATTTAAGAAAGGGACAGATAGAGAAAGAGACCACTATACTAGTGACGCCTCTGTGTTACTTTGTGGCACATACATATGGAGATGTAATAGCTGACAACGAATTGGAAGAAGTCTACAGGCCTTCGTCAACGTTAATAATTGCGGTTAAATCCACCAATACGCAACAAGGCTGTAATTATAGAGTAAAATACACCGAATATTAATAATTTTCAAAATGTAGCTTAAAATTTCTTTATCTTATACCAAAAAAAGATTTTGCTCACTAAACGTTCCACAACCATAGCATTTGCACTTGATCATTATGTTTTTCCCGGTGGAGTGTTTGATGCAAAAGCTGATGAAAGTATTGAGTGGCTGGATCATTTTAAATCGTTTGGGATTTTCAGCAAAGATTTGGAAAAATTGTGCTTACAACATTTACCGAACAGACCTAAGCCCTTAATGACTAATGGTGTTAATTTCTCCCGAGATATTTCTCTGCGCATAACCGCCATAAGGGAAGCCTTTGAAGAAGTTGGCCTATTGTTGTGCGTTGCTCGTAAAGATTTGAAAAATAATAAAATCAGGCAGAGTTTTGTCCACAATTTCGATCGTTTGCGTTGGCAACATAAAGTCCATAATAATGCTGCAGAATTTTTAAATATGTGTAAATGTTTGGATGTTGTACCGGATTTGTGGTCCTTACACGAATGGAGTATTTGGCGTAGTCCACCGACGGCTTGGAAAAAATATGATACCGCTATATATGTGGTGACAATAACCGAGCAGCCAAAACTACTGCTCGAACCAACTGAGGTTGAAAAAGAATTGGTAATTAATATATTTCATAGTTTAGTTTTACTAAAGAGATTAATCCTTAAGGATCAAGATAACTTTAGAATTCAACACTAAAAATACATTCGAATAGTACATATGTTCATATCTGCACTCAATTTAGTGAAATTTTTAAATAGTTTTAATAAATAATTTTTTTCAGTGGTCGACTCCTTCCGCATCTCTTAAACTTTTTAAAAACATGTTAATATGGTTGGCACCTATGCAGTTTTACGAAATCTCACGGTTATGTAATGCCGTGGACTGGTCGAAGTTACACGCATTCGTAAAAGAGCGGAACTTCAAAGGTAGTACATTAATTATGCTTGCCTATTTTAAGTGTACTGATTATTTAGTTGGAGTATTGCCAGGTATAGACTACTTTTTAATCGTTCGTATTTTATTGTAATGTATCTTGCGGAAGTTTGTGTGAGTAATTTTTGTATGCGATTTTAAAATTTCTTTTTAGGTGATGATTATTATCCAACTTGTCCTGTATATCAAAGAGAAACAGTTCAATTATCTTTGACATCAGTAGAATTTAAAGCAAAAGCAAAAAATTTGCATCGTATTACCTACTATGACATGTATAATTTGTATATTACTTTAAATATTAAACCTATTGATAGCCATTTAAGTCCTCTGGTGCAGTTGATCGATAACAGCAGTAAATTGTAAATACATGTTTTTATACAATTATCTATATTTAGTTTCACTTTTCCAATATTCTGGAAACAGTGTCTGGCAGATCGGCATAGTACTGAACTTTGTAAGTTATCTTGGGTATTCAGTAAGTTGCCATCAATTTCTGACATCCCTCCTACAAGTGCAACCATACGCGTTTTTGAATCGAAGAACTACATTAAAAGTTTTACTATTACTGTTCATTAAGTTTTATTTATAAAACGTGGTATGCTATTAACAATTTTGTTTATCATTTATTTTACATTAATAAACTTTCATTTGGAAAATCCGAACAAATATTTCGACAAGCATGACATAATTTCTTCAAATATGATTTCTCTATTGAACTTTCAAGATTTTCTTTAGCTTTTACGTTGTAGTCTAAGCATTTATCTAAAGTAACACCACCTTCGGAAACAAGCCTTGAAAACTCTATAGCTAACAGAGCTGTAGAGTCCTGATAATCCAAAAATGAATTACAAAATAAACAAGATTCATTTTGCATTTTTATATCAGCATCACATAAATCAAGTTTCTCTATTCGTGGCATCCCATCCCTATTGATAGCAATTTTATCACCTGTGCGAAATATAGTAGAAATCGTGGCGGAGAAATTTTGCTGTAGGTTGTCTACAAAACATTTCGTAAGATTTTGTAAACTTGCCGTTAAACCTACCTCCATGCCGAAGCGTATATTCTGCAGGGATTTTATGTTCTGAGCTTTTAGGTATAATTCAATTTCTGTAGTATTTAATTCTTTCAAAGGTCTTATAAGTTTAATGCCATCACTTAAACGATCATCAACTAAAGCTACATCAAAGGCTGCACTACCACCCCTGCCCAAAGCAACTGCAGCCAATAAACTGAATGCTAAATCTTGGCTGATATCAGCTATAAATGCATATTTACTTTCTAAATGTTTAGCCACGGCAGCTACAATTTTGCTACGATGAATTTTAACAAAATCCTGGCGAGATGTCAAGGATTTTATGGAATTTATTGAACTTAGAAACGATTGCTTTTTGTCCCTATACTGCAAATGATATTGTTGATCCTTGATGTTCTGGATAGTAGTAATACAATTTATGACGTCCTTTTCATTTACCAGCGGTACAATTAATCTCTCAAAATAAATATATTGATCTAAATACATTTTCATTTTCTCTAGAAATTCTTTATAGTCATCATCTGATGCGCTGTTTTGCTGTAGCAATTGAAAGTCGTCTATATATAGTACAGATGCCGTACAATGCAACCTTTTAAATGTGGTTTGTTGTTGAGCATGATGTAGCATATCCAGTAACACCACCGATTCGTTGCTTCCATCAAATACCAATAAAACTTTTGCGTCTTTCGGCATTACTTTTGATGAACCCAAAGCAGCACGAAACTTATGCCGGACATATAATAGAAAACATTCCCGACATTCCGCCTGCCTAAAAGGTAACTTGTAAACAGCTCCTGGTGTCTTGCATTTAATACAAAGAGCGGACTCATTTATTAATTCACTATCTTTGGTTGGTTTCACATCTGGTATCATGGCGTGTATTCCACCATCATCACCAAAATCATCTTCACCTATGCTACACATTTCACTTAAGTCGTCTTAAAAAAATTGTCTTCTTTAATCGTACAACTTGTAGACACAAGGCACAAAGTAAACACAAGGTTACCTTGTGTTGCAGATGTCAATGTTTTAATACGTATTTAGCTTGTCAAAGTTTTTTTTGACTAGTTAGTGTGGCCAGACTTTTTTACGTACATATCTACTAGGCCCTAAACTTTAAGTTTTGTGAAATATCTAATTTTCCCACAATCTAGTAAGTTGTAATAACGAATAGTATTTAAAAATCTATTTTTCTTCACTTTTGCGAAAGTTACCTTTTACTAACATGTACTTAAGAGGCAAGTTGCAACACTACACTACACCATAAATTTGTTCGCACATTGAGAGATCGTATACTATATAACGCGGGAAATGTGTTCATGGTCTTCTGTTTGGAGAATTCATGTATATATGTCCTGTTCAGTTTGAGTATAATTTTTTGTCTCTCCTCCAGATCGCATAGATGCTTAACTAACCAAAAATAAGTTCGCACATTGAGAGAGCCTCTCCAAACTAACGAGAGAAAATGTGTTCATGGTCTTCTGTTTAACGCTACGTCGTGACTAGCCATAAATATGTTCGCACATTGAGATAGCCTCTCCAAAATTACCAGAGAATATGTGTTCGTTATTTTCTGTTTGAAGAATAGGTGTAGATGTTTACGTTCAGTTTGAGTATAATTTTTTTGTCTCGAGATTGCATGGATGCGTTTAGAATATCTTGTGCCGATGTTTACAGACGAGCGCACACGCTCATACATACTTTTTATATTCTCTGTGCATTCTGTTTGCGTAATAGCATGACAGAGTTGTGCGAACTATTGTTCGAACAACTATGATTGAACATGAAGCGACTATGAACAGCGGCGGTCTTGACTAGGCATTTTCCTGGCTGAACAGAATTATGGCTAGTCAAGATGTCTTAAAAGGAAATTGCAATGTGCCATTTTACGTTAATCGTCAAAAAGTACGGCAATATTTGCAGGTATTAGACATTATTCATTTCTTTCTGGCTAATGACTGGTTATGATGATGAAATCAGATATGGCATTATGCTCCCAGATGATAAAACCAAAAATTGATATTCGTAAGAACATAGAAATAATCTTTCATACCAAAAAAGATGGCTTTGTTTGCCTAACACATTTAGAAATATAAGAAAATATATATTTAAAATTACCTTTTACATCGATTTATTAACTATGAATATCAAGTTCATCGCAGTTATCGGCATCTGGCAATATTTTTAGTACAGCTCGTTAGATTGTATCAATCCTTGTTCGTTGAATAACACGAATTGTAAGTGTTCAGGTGTTAAATTAAATATTTACGCTTTTAAGCAAAAAATAATTTTTTAAATTATGAAATTTGAACAGATATTTATTCAGACTTTAAAAGGAAATTATTTTTTGTTTGAAAATCGTGAGAAAATTGCTCAACTTTTCATAATAAATTTGGCAATAAATTTCGCCAATACTGTTAATTCAGTAACGAGTAGTAAAGTCGAGTAAATTTTCTTATCGTCACTGCCAATGTATCGCAACGAGTTAAAATATTGTAGTAAAACACTACTACATGACGAAAAGAACAGTCACACGCAAAGAAAATAAATTTTTTTGTGACAAACAACAAAAATAAGTAATTGTTTTTAACAAAGTGTTAATTATATAGTTAATTTACAGAAAAGGTGTTAACTGAATACTAATAATAACTTAAGAGAGTGAATAATTTCTTACTTGAATATCACACGCTAGGATCCAGAAATAAGCTAACTACTTGGGCCATTTAGCGCAAAAGACAAGGAAAAAAGTAACAAAATTACTAAAGACCAACCCTTTTATAAACAAGTACAAGCAGTAGGAAAAACAAACAATTGCAGGAGCTAATTCAATCCGCTTTTTCCTCTTGACACTTAAAGAACTCCAAAGATGCTGATAAACAATACTGAAGCTTTAAAAAGCTGGTTGGTGGAAATTCTTGAACCCCTGTATGTATTGTTTGTTTTTTTTTATTTTTTTTATTTAAGACTATTAATTATGTATTTTATCCATAGATGTGATGCTGATTCTTCGGCTTTGGCTCGTTATGTTTTGGCTCTATTAAAAAAAGACAAACCGGAAAAAGAGTTAAAACGGGTTATGATTGAACAGTTGGATGTGTTTTTGGTAGAAGAAACAAAACCTTTCGTTGAACGTTTATTAGAAGCCATTAGTACAGAGGAATATTTAAAAACTCCCCTGCATACTACTGCCAATAGTTCAAAAGCAACCGTTGCTGGTAATGAAGACGCTGAAGTAGCTTCTTTTACAAACAATGCGTCCGCTGTTACTGCTTCCTCTTCTAGTATAAATACTGGTGCTCCAACTGCGAATACGTTAACGACGGGGGCAAATATTACAAATGTGATAAATCCAAATGATAGTAGCGATACAATCAATAGCGTAACCGCCAAAGTGATAGATAGTAATGCTGTTACTACGAATAGTACGCATGCGGATACAGTTAATACACCACCCATTGATGAAGTGAGTATATATGTATTACAATATTCTATTATGTTGATAGTATCATGTGAAACGTATTGATTCTTAACAATTCATTTCATTTTATCTACCAAAATTCAGAAATAAGCTAAAATCGATTAAATATTTAAGCTCCACTAACAGGTGTTAACATACATACGTATGTTCACATACTGTGCGTATGTGCGGCATTGTTTACTAGCTATTATTGAAGTCAACACAATTATGAAATTGGCCTTTATATAGGCAAAAAAAACTGAATCTCCATATATTTTGTAGTTTCTTTAGTCATGCAATCTGTAAGTAGGACAGAGTTTTAAACAGTGTAGTACGCCAAGGTATGATTAGGAAATTACGAGAAAAAATAAATGCTTGCTTTGGGCATTCATTAGATGGGTATACAGGAGTCATGATCATTATTAGCATGTTCCTCCTTGGTAACATAGTGTCATTTAAGTACATATATATTGGGTGCATTTGCAAGCAATAAGCTTTGAATTAAACACAAAGACAAATAATTTTACAATTTTCATACGTTCATTACTAAAACTCGATCTTTGCACGCAATGAGAATCGGGCTTGGTGCTCGTTTTTAGGTTGTCGTAGGCGTCGAATTCACATATTTAATGGAAATTAAACCACGTTTATATTAATACTAGTTTCATTTATTACGTTGTTAAGCAAAACTGGGGTGGAAATAGTGGCATTAGATATTGATTGTTATTTCAATAAAATTTTCTCGATAAAATATGTATAAATTTTGTTCAACAAAATATAATGAAAACTTCGATAGATGGCCAACGCGTAGAACTTTAAAGTAGGTAGACAGCTATAGTAAACATACTTTAAAAAGAGACTAATGGTGTTTTATAGAGACACGAGCAAAATACAAAGGTAAAATAAAAAATATTTGTGTATACGCTCGTCTATAAACACCCCTACATCACTTATGCTGAGAATATGAAAACTCATTCCCCCATTATTCTGCAGACGTTCTTTCTGTGTGCGAAATTTGCGACTAGTCAAGACGTAGTGTAAATGATAGCACATTTGCTAATCTGTGTATGACTTAAGTGTGTCATTTCTTATCGTACTTATTGTACTTATCGTTGATCTGTATGCTTTAAATATTTGTGGCAAAACGTTTCGTGAATATCTCTCTTCTCTGCCTGCTTTTAAATCTGCGAAACTTTTTTCACCATTATGTTGCCTTGTTATCTACCTAAACTAGTATGGAACCAAAGAGTTTTTAAGTGTCCGAGTGGAATGAAAGCATTTGGAATTATAAGAGCACTTAGAATCAAATAATTCGAAATTTACCTGTTCTATATACATTCCACCTATATTTTTCTTTTCAAAAATGTTGGTCATGTGTTTGTGCTCGGAGTGTCCATTGGAGTTTACAAATTATTATTAAACCTTTATTATATTTGTTTAATCGATTCTTCGATCTAGATTATAATTTATTTTATCATATACATAAAAATGAAATCCGCCCATACAAAATAAATATTAATTTTTCAGCTACTTGCACCAGATCGATTTTTCTGAAAATTTGCACACATATTGAGCTGTCATGACTATATAATTTCGTGATTAGAAAAGTGGGCAGTACCACGCCCATAAAAAAGTTATAATTTTGAGGTACTTGCACTAGACCGATTTTTCTGAAACTTTGAACACCTATTGAGCTCATTAAGAAGTGTAGCAACTCGCGCCGAGCTTGGCTAGTATCTAATAAAATTCACTTTCATATAAGATGGTTTTATAGTTTTTCTCTAACTTGAGCAAGCTTCTATACTTCAATAATAATATTTCTACATCTATTTATACAGCTGAAGCCGGCACAATACTTAATATAAAAAAGTAATATACGAAACAAATATCCGTCAAACCTATATCTAATATGAAAACAAAATATATTTTCGTAGTTTTTTTCTAATAATATTATTTGTTGATCGTTTTATTAAATTAGAGTTGACACTAATACTTTAGAAATACTTACATATCTCTTTAACATATGTAAATTGCAAAATATTTTCATACCAATTTTTATTATTAAGTTTTTATTGTTTTTTCCGAACTACAAATATTATTATTTTTGCTGGTGAAATTTTTCATTCGGAAAAGCTATAATATAATGTTTCCTTTATTTACAGAGTAAAACCAAAGATACTACGACAGAACGTACCTCATCGTCATCAGCTACATCTCATCATCAATCGACTTCACAATATCAACAGCATTCGGGTGGCCATCATCACCATCACAATGCATCGAATCGTAATGAAACGCATTCGTATGGTAGTGTTGGCAATGATCGCCGTCATCATCCCCGAAGTGCTAGTCCACCTGCAGCACGTACTAATGCGGCCGATAAAGAGAATCAGCCCAGAGAAAGTCGTAGAAGGCGTGCTTCCTTGCGGTCACGTTCAAGATCACGTTCCCGTTCACGATCGAACGAACGTTTTTCAAGACGGTCAAGATCACGTGATCGCCGTGTTAACGAACGTGAGAAAACACAACGACAGTTTCGTAACAAATCACCGCCCATGGGAGGTGGAGATGCCAGACATGATCGCAGGCGCGGTGGTGGTGGCGGCGGCGGTGGTGATAGACGCCGTATGATGATGAATAACATTGGTGTAGGTTCTTCGGATGATAGATCTCCTAGGTTTGGTGCTGGCGATCGTCGCGGAAGTGGTGTGGGTGGTGTCGGTATTAGTGGTCCTGGAGGAGCCGGTAATCGGCCAACAAACCGTTCACCAATTTCGCCTCGTAGTCGTTCACCTTCGCTGGAACGAAGCAGTAGAAACGGCAAAAGGTCTCCATCCGCCGGACGTTCTCAAGCTCGAAGTGCTGGAATAGGTAATAGTGGAGCACCTGCTGTGCCTACTCCTGATGTTCGTCATCATCAAAATAATGATGGCGAGAAAAGACAGAGATGTCGTGACTTTGATGAAAAGGGCTATTGTGTAAGAGGTGAAACCTGTCCTTGGGATCATGGTGTTAATCCAGTAGTTTTTGAAGGTCTCAACAATTCTGCTTTAATAAGCATGTCGTTGCGCGAATACAATCCAGATGCTCCTGATCTTTGGTCACGTTCCGCGCCTCCTACTGGTGCAATTGTTGCTGGTGGCACTCCTGGAGCTTTAATGGCGGGAGCAGTTGCAGCGGGTATCAATCCCTTTACAGGTGCTGCACGTCCAAGTGCTGTGATGATGGCCGGACCGACCGGGTCTGTAGGATTTCCTCAAGTGCCTGGATCGGACAAACCTTCAAATGGCGCAGGCTCATTAACAGCTGCAGATTATGCACGTACAGCTGCTGTTCAAGGTTCCGGTTTCCGTGCAGCTGCTCCAATGATGTCGTTTCCTTTCAATCCTGCCGCAGTAACAACGCCATTACAGCGTGAACTCATTCCCATACCTGTGGTTGATGCAAGCGGTGGGGCCGCCATTGCTGCTGGTGGAGACGTTACAGCTGCCATGCAAGCGCAAAGTAAACGGCGCTTTGAACTCGAAGATTCTGTTGCCATAGCTGATGGACCGACCAAAAGAAAAATTCCAGCCCATAGTCGTTTAGGTCCTCGTGTTCCCAGTTTGCAAAATTGTTCCTTGGAACTTCGTAAAGTTCCTCGAGGTCTTAACACAATCGCTCACCTTAACAATCATTTCGCGAAATTTGGCAAAATAGTTAACATTCAAATTTCTTATGATAGCGATCCGGAAGCTGCTATTGTTACTTTTTCTACACATGCAGAGGCGAACGTAGCATATCGCAGTACTGAAGCTGTACTAAATAATCGTTTTATAAAAGTATTCTGGCACACAGCTGATTCATCAATGGCCGTCGAAAATAATTCAGTCATTGCACAACAAATAGGAGGTCGGAAAAACAGTCAATATCATCTGAACAATGTTCCAGCAGTGCCAACACCCACAGCGGATTCAGCAAAAACCGCAAACACTAGTCAAACGCAATCCATGGGCACATCAACTGGCAGTAGTAGTTCGGTTGGTGGCACATCCACCCTAGATACTGTCACTACAACTACTGCTAACAGTAGTACACCTACAACAGCTACGGTAGCCGCAACTCATGTGCCCCCACCTTCTTTACGTCTAAAAAATAATGTACCATCACGCACTAGTGGCGCCGGTGTACCCAGTGCTGTTTTTCGCAAAAAACAAGAAGAACAAGTTAAGGCTGTAGCTCAGTTAGCCAATGGATTGCGTAAACGCAAGCAGGAGCTCTTGCAGAGTTATGTGAAACAAATGAAGTCCGCTTTAGAACTGGTCGAACGTTGTGAACCTACAGACCCTCAACGTGGTCAAACTTTAGCCACTATTAAAGTACTCCAAGAAACAATCGATAAATTGCGCAAAGAAATTGCCACAGAACAAGAACAAATACAGGCTCAAATACAAAATCAGAATCAGCCACCACCACCTAAAAAATCAAAGGAGCAACAAAAAAAAGAACTACTTGACATCGAATTGGAATTATTTGCACAACAGCAAGAGGGCAACGACACGACTGCTATACAAAAACGTCTCGAAGAATTACAGCGCAGTTTAGGCATCGTTTCCGGAACAGCTGCTTCTGCTGCCGGCTCACCTATAGGTGTGGGCAAAACATGCCATTATATTTCTGGTGGACGACCAATACCAAGAGGAAGATCTTCATATCCCGAGGGATCGACTCGGGTAGATCGTCGTCCCAAAACTATTGTTGTTACCGGATTCTCAAGTGAAGATGCTGACTCTGTGCTTGGTCATTTTAAGGTAAGTTGAAATGTGAGACTAAAATCTAAACTACTACTACTAAACTTGGACTTTAACAGAATTTAACTAAAACAAAAATTATATGCTGTAATAAGTATAAAAACAAATTGGGTTGCTTCGTCATTGAACTCAAAAAATCCACTTTTTTACATGGGTCTTCGCCTAATAAATAGATCTATACAAAATTTTTTACATCATCTCTTTTTTACATCATCTCAGAGCGAAAAATGACACTGAAGCTGGCACATAGCCGAAACCGGTTTGTCTCCAAACCAAACTTGACAAGGGATGACGGAAATTCGTTCCAAAATTCTACATCAAAACACCCTGTCGGAATATCAAATCAAGAATCATTAAATTACCTTTGCTGAAGATTTATTAATTTAAGTAGAAAATTCTTGAGAATATATCGTCCCCTTAATAAAACAGTAGTGTATAATTTTTTCGACATTTCGAGATAATGAAGTTTAAACTTTTTGTTTTATTAGACATCAGGGAGAAGAGTAATATTTCAGAAAATAATCAATGGTTTTCAGTTGTGGTCATTTAAATATGTGGTGGAATAATCAGGCTCTTAGTAGATGATATTTCATTAATTTACAAGTGCTTTAATTGCAAATAAATGATATTCAAAATACCATGATGTCACTTAGACTATTCTATTTGTTTTACAATATGTTTGAAAATTATTATACACTATTTTATTTAGTAATGGTATACACTATTTTGTTTGAATCTTTTACACCATTTATCACGAAATACTTTTAAATTGTTGGACGAATGTTCATGCAGTAAAACAAAGTAGTCATGCTTAACAATCCATTTTATTCGTAACTCACAGTCATTTTTTGGTATTTCAATCACAGAATCAGGTGTAATGCGTTTTTACGTACAAAATTTTAAACTGACCCGATTACATGAAAGAGATAGCTTAATTAGAAACGATAAGGTTTTTTATCTATCTTATATAATCGAGGTAATGTTGTTGTGAGTTGTCGCGTCTAATTAGTAGTCTATGATTTCAATGATACGTTGCTTACTGTTTCGCAATAAAATTTTTACACAGTTTTAATTAATTAAAAAGTACATGAATAAAAGGTAATATTCATCAATATTCATCTACGGAAATATCCTCCTCCACATCATTCTTTGGGAACGACATTTTTGCTACAGCCCCTTACGATCATTGAACGTTAAGGAAGATATGGTAAGCTGTTGCTTAAATTTAGGGCATAAATCATAGCTATCACAGTAATAAGTGGTTGATTTCTTCCTTTTTCGTTCCATTATGTCAATTGTTTGCCACTCGGAGTCCCTATTCTCTTTGTAGAGCAGCAAATTAGGATTAACTTTCTCCACTTTATTTTGCTTAATCTTCCACCAATTCACTGAGTTGTTTTCGTTATTCTTTTTGAAAATTTGCTCTAATCTGCTGAACCATTCCTTGAGATCATAAATGTAGTACCAGAACATTCTTTCCACAATGTATGGTTGTTTTCTTCGGGCCAATCGCAAAATTGTTGGCCATTCCTCGGGGGATTAAATGGATATATTTCTTTTGGCCCGTTCAATTGTCGAGTGCACATTGTTATCATCGTTTCACAGTAAATACTCACCATGACTTGATAGATCCATTATTTTCACAATGTTTTTACAATAACTCACTAGCAAAAGCCTCGTCTATGTCTTCAAATTCTTCTCAGCAAATTCTACAATCTATCAAACAGTTGACATTAATAATGTAAACAGATTTTAAGCTACTGTTTACGTCAACCGTAGAACACCCAGAGAAATTTTGTATGTTATATAAAATAGTGTATATATGTCATACGAATGGACTCCAAATAATATATTGTTAAAAAATAGTGTATATTAATGTACGATTTTATTTTTTTGTTATAAATTAATAAAAATAATAAAAATAGTGAGTAATAAAAGTATTTTTTGCTTTTTATACACTATTTTTCTTTAAAATTATATTCAGACTAACAACTAATGAAGACAGCATACATGCACTTACACAATTATTAATGAAAAATTTCAAACACGCAATTATACGCAATTGATCTTTTGACCCACTCTGTGGAATTTCACCAAATTTTTACCACATTTAGAATCAGTTATGTAGATTCTTATTATGCAATAAAAAATAATGATGCATGCGTACGTACACACTATTATGTTATTGAGGGGACGAGATATTCTCTCAAATTCGTAATATTTTTTATATTAAGAACATGTGTGCCGAATCAGCTCTTCAATCGCTGGTGTGGATTGATGTTGCTGCTAATACTTATAGGTTTGCCGTTTTCAGTTAGCACGTGGAGATATCGTCCATTTAGTGTTTCATGTGGAAATGGTGTTAATCCAAAAAAAACTTATTAGTGTTCAAGTATGTGGGTGTAGTTCTTCATATTAAACTATTTTACCGGCTCAGTGTAAGGGGTAGTAGCACTTATAAGGTTTAGGGATTTTTACTAATGATTAGAAAACGGGCTATTATGCGTTGTTTGATTAACAATACGTAACTTACTACAATGAACTGTCGGATGACAATAATGATGTGACATAACATCGTGGCGGTATTGTTGTTATTAAGAGTTGGTAGAGGACAAATATGATTATTGGTAATGATTATTAGAAGACACCAACCTCACGTGATGTGTATAAATTGCCATCAATTACAAGGAGATGAATTGTCATTCGATGATAACAACGAGGTTCAGAGTTTTCTACTTGGAGATTTTGCATTGCTTTATCAGGATAGTTGGCAATTAAGTTATCTATACAGAGTAACTTAATCTTGCCACAAACGAACATATCGTACACCCACTGCAAAATTGAGACAACTCAAACTGCTTAATTTTGAGTTTGTAAATGGAAACTGCTCATTATTAATTTGTCTACACGCAACTAAAAATCTACCTTGTTTTTGTTGAAAAACATACTAATTATATTGCACTGCAATTGGCAAGTATATAATAAAAAGTGTGTTAAAAGCACATATTAAATTAATCAATTCCTTTAATGTTTTTAAATTTTTTCTTGATTAATACTTAGTTGTTTAGTTTTATTTATTGCTTTCACTTACTTTACTCCAATTTTGATTCAGCAAAAGAGTCATTTTCTTTTATACGCTTAAAAATAGTTTTTAGCGTTTTCTGAAACAAGAAAAATTTTGATTTGTGTCTCCTTTGAAGTGGGTGCGCGACATGTATCACACTATATGTATAAAAAGTTGTTCATTATTGTTTTTAACTATATTCGTTTAATTATTGCTTCATTTATTTCCAATGTAGCATTTTGGTGAAATCACTAAACATGATATGGATTTGGAAAAGCCTCAGCTAATATTATCTTATGCCACTCGTATCAATGTAGAACAGGCTGTTTTACGCGGTAAAATCTTTAAAGATAAACGTCTGCAAATTGTCTGGGCACCAGTGGTACAAACATCATCTGCAGTTACAACAGCCAGCAATAATAATACAGCCACACCTAATCTTGAAAATAAAACAACGGTGACAGATGCGATTAAATTAGAAACACTATTAGCTCAAGCAACCGTTCCATTATCACCAACTTACAATTCATCTAATTACGAAACTGATGCTAACAATACCGATACATTGCCAGAATTAAGGCTGGAAGATGAAGAAGAAGATGAGGAATCCGAAGATCGTTCGTGGCGTCGTTGATTTTCAATATTCAACATTGCACGCATTATTATCAGCAGCCATACCAACTGTAATCAGAGTCTGAGATGTAGAGTCTAATCGCCCCATTTCCCTTTATTATACTATTTAAAGAAAATAATTAAGTCTTGTGTCAAGTAAGTGGTGAAAGCCCGTAAAGTTTGTGAATTAGTTGATGAGATGAAATTAATAATTGTTATTGAATAGCACATATGTATTTTATAGATTAGTAATTACTTTTTGTATACTAGAGAAAAAAGGAATAGTAAGAATAACAAAATATCCTTACATACTTTTCTAATCCTAAGCGAAGAGCACTGTCTCTTACAAATTTAAGTCAAGAAATATGTGGAAATTTACAATAATTGTTAATAAACATACTTTTTCTACAAGACATTTTACTCTATATATCAATATATATGCAAACATGTAGCGATTATACGTACAACTACACGAGAATTACACATAGAAGTTATAAAATGAAATGAAATACAAACATTACATCGTCCGTATTCCCAAAAATGTATTTTGATTTTATTAAACAAATGTATGGCAATTTGTGTAATAAAACAAATGTGAATACGGCAATAAAAACGTAAAAAGATTCTTCATAAATTTATGAGTTTTAAATTTTTAAAGTATACTTATGTATAAAAAGGATTTTATATAAATGTGAAACATTTTTGTTAATTTTTCTATTCTTAGTTTTATTTCCAATCAATTCCTTTTTAACTCTACTTCCTCCCTCTCTCTCACACACACAAACTTTTTAGTTCTAAGAAAACAAGGAGATTTTAAAAATGTGTTATATTACATGCATATAAATAAACAAAAAGAATTGAATTTACTTACAAAACGAAAATTAATTTCAAAATGCATATTTTGAAACACTCATTCTCACCACCATAACATACATTTTATTTTTTACTTATTGCTAATGGTATTTCTGTTCTTTTTTAAACTTTCTATTCGTTTCTTATTATTATATAATTATTATATAACTATTATTTGTAATCAAATTGTTTAGTTAAGAGTTTTATGTTGAATTAATGCAAAATAATTATACATATTTAAAAACAACTTATCACAAAAAAAAAACAAAGAAAATGTAATAAAAAACCTTTAACAAAAAATAAAAAAAGCAAAAACAAAAAAAGCAAATAAAATTTTACAAACAAAGAAGTAAAAACGGTTAATAAATAATAGAAAATTAATCAATATTAAGAAGGATCATAAAATAAATAAAAAACAATATAAATTTTGATTTGCTATTAAATTTCACATAAATCTAAAGTTTGTTTTATTGTGGTTGGGCATTCAAGTGTTTGGGAATACATTTTTAATCTAAATACTACAATTTTAAACGTTGTCTCTCCGTATTAAAAAGAACAAAGCTTTATAAACTCTTGTTAACCAAAATTATATTAATAAACTTACTTTAAAATGAATTTTAATTTATTTGTTAAAAATTTATTTTCTAAACCATGTTTATTATCTTTGCAGAAACTAACAATTTCACCCAGTATATATATTCCCTCTATCTTATCCAGTCTAACTTTTACAACACTATACGTTAAAGCCCGTCTTTTCATTTATCATTTTAATGTTTTTATTGGTTTGTTAAAAAATGTTTAAAAAATCAATGTAAATATTTTAGCAATTGTATACATTAAAAACTAATAAAAAAAGGCGGGTTATCGAATACAATTTTCATCCTCTTGTGAATTCTTCTTCATTTTATTTGTTTAATTTCGCTCAATACAACAATTTATATGAATGTTTATTTAAAAAAAAGTTAAAAGAATTCATTGGATAGTTTTGTTTAAAAAAAAACCCTAATTTCATCCCGTCTCATTTTGATAGATAATGGTAATTTGGCAGTTAATTACCAAATTTGTACAAGAATTATAATATTTTACACTACATCTTGACTAGCCCAAAAATTTGCTCGCACATAGAGAGAGCTTTGGCAGAATCACGAGAAGAAATTTGTTTGTGGTATTCTGTAAGGTGAATACGTGTAGCTGTTTCTCCTTAGTTTGACCATAATGTTTTGTTTGTCATCGAAAGTGTTTCAATGTTTTTAGCATAAGTTATATACTCGTGTGCATTAGTCCCTCACTTCTAGCACTAAAGGACGCATCAATAAAAAACAAGGTTTGTATTTGGACTTAACGAAAAAAAATGTTACTCTGAGAAAAAAAACTCACATCTTGAGTGGGAGGCAGGTGTAGACCTCCAGCAGCCCTAACCCTTCC
This sequence comes from Phania funesta, assembly GCA_963932375.1. NCBI lineage: Eukaryota > Metazoa > Arthropoda > Insecta > Diptera > Tachinidae > Phania > Phania funesta. Next base: position 85,471,450 of record OZ010653.1, read on the forward strand.
ATAGTCACTGTGTTCCACTACGCTGGTTACGTGACTCCCTCAAACTTACTTTCACACCACACTCACCTTACCTTACCAGCCCCAAACACAGTTATTTAGCACTTCATCATTTCCTTTCTCTATTTTAACACATATTTATATACTATCTTAAAACTAGTTACAATCTAATAGTTCCTATAATTATTATTTGTGTTTTACTATTCACTATTTAAAATTTTGTTTATGTTTTTTTTGCTCTTTTTTTTTATCTAAACAAAAAAAAACTACCGATATGAACTTCCTTAATCGTATTTCTTTTATTTCCGTTTATCTCGTTCACAATAATATAATATAAGTAATATTGCAATTTTTCTAGCCTATTTTACGGCGCTAATTTTATTCACAATACGGTTATGCTACTGAACTATTTTTCTTTTTTCTGATTTTTATTCAAATTAAATTTTTTTTCTTTGATATTTAAGGAGTTGTTTTTTGAGTTTTTAGATTTTATCTATTGTGATTTTCAGCGATCATTTTCATGTTTCTTTTACTATTACTACAAAATTTCTTCCTTTATAGATGTGCACCCAAAAACTTCTGTTTTAGGAAAGCAAAAATCTTTATTACCTGGCTATTCAGCTAATTGTTTTGCCTTTTTTTACCTCTCGCGATTCGTTTCCTGTTTAGGACAAATTTTTTTCCAACGGCTGTTTAGAGGAGTTTCGTCCAAAAATTTTCGCTAGATAGCCAGCTAGTTATAGCTTTCCATTGCTAAAACCGTGATTTAGATCATGTGAAAAAAGTTGTTCTGTACATTAAGATAATATAGTTTCCTTATTTTAAATTAAATCAAACTTTCATGATTTTAAATTTAGTACCAATTTGCTGAACAAATATTAATACGGCATTACATTTTGCTCGCTAGTACAGCTTGCACATGTTAATGTTTAAAATTGTTCAAACTCACCACGCTAAAAAAAATGTAAGGAAAAACAGCTGGTACCGTTTACCGTTTAACGCTAACTTCTGAGTTTGATTTATTAACATGCGTGAATTATTGCCTGTGGTTTTACTAAAAGTAAACAAATTGGGATTTCTTGATTTTTTCCTTAGCGCGTTGTTGTTTTTTTTTTGGTTTGGAAATAAAAAACATATGCGTTTGGATATAATTCAGTGTAAATCTAAATGTTTAAAATAATAAAATGTTATAATAAATATGTGTCTAAAAGATACTTTGCTTGGAAGAAAAATTTAGAAATGAAGTATTTAAATGTGGCGGAAAAAAATGATGCTGCCAAAACCATTGCCAGTCAGTTGTCGAATGGAACGGCTAGAAGAGTAAGTGTATATAGTGTAATTCAGATGACAAACATCTGACAAAAATATGTTGTCTTAGCGTGAAGGTCTCTCGGTGTACAATAAAATTTACGAATTTGAAGGAACGGTTCTGGGAAGAAAAAGCAAAATGGTGATGACTTCTGTTTCGGGTCACTTGTTGACATTCGAATTCCTTAGCTCATACCGGTATTGGAATAGTGTTGATCCTCAGAATTTATTCGATGCACCAGTTCGTAAATCCTGTAGCGAAAATTTTATGCCCATTAAAAGAACCCTTGAACGAGAAGTGCGCAGTTGCCAGGGATTAATAATATGGACAGATTGTGATCGTGAGGGCGAAAATATCGGCTTTGAGATTATAGAGGTGTGCAGGGCTATTAAACCTAATATTACAGTATATAGAGCAATTTTTTCTGAAATTACTGGTTCGGCGGTTAAAAGGGCCTTACAAAATTTATCTCAACCAGATAAAAGACAAAGCGATGCCGTTGATGTGCGTTCTGAATTAGACTTAAGAAGTGGTGCTGCTATAACACGTTTTCAAACAATGCGATTACAAAGGCTCTTTCCGGAGAAAATTTCAGATAAATTAATTTCTTATGGCAGTTGTCAAATACCGACATTAGGTTTTGTGGCTGAACGTTATAAAGAAATTGAAGCATTTGTTTCCGAACCTTTTTGGAAGATTAAAGGTAAACAAATATTGTTTATATACATATATCTGTTTAAAAAAAAAATATTTATGAAAAGTGATTCTTAATTTGATATTCCGACAGGGTGCTTGATGTAGATTTTTGGAACGAATTTCCGTCATCCCTTGTCAAGTTAGGTTTGGAGACAAACTAAAATAACTAAAAATTACAACTGAAGATGGCACATATCCGAAACCGGTTTGCCTCCAAACCAAACTTGACAAGGGACGACAAAAATTCGTTCAAAAATCTACAATTGTGAAATGATTCTTGATTTAATATTCCGAGAGGGAGATTCAATATAAATATTTGGAACGAATTATCGTCATGCCTTGTCAGATTTGGTTCCGTGGCGAACAGGTTTATGCTATGTGCCATCACCAGTCTCAAACGACGGTTGGTTCCACCCCAAACTTGACAATGAATGACGAAAATTCAATCGAAATATCTATGTAATAAAAAGTTTTTTAAAATATTTTGAGAACATGGAAATGGAATATTACGCAAAGTTATATTTTAGTTGCCCATACTATTGATGATTTAACGGTCGATTTTCTGTGGTCCCGTAATAGGCTTTTTGATAAACAAGCCTGTGAAGATTATTATTTACTTGTTATTGCGAACCCCACGGCCACAGTAGAAAGTGTTAGTGTAAAACCTAAAAGTAAATGGCGCCCAACACCTTTGGATACTGTCGAATTAGAAAAATTAGGATCACGTAAATTGAAATTATCCGCAAAAGAAGTTATGACTATAGCAGAAAAGCTATATACAAAGGGAATAATTAGCTATCCACGTACAGAAACAAATATGTTTTCAAAGGAAATTGATTTAAGGTGTGTAAATATTCTTATAATTGTGACCATCAAAAAATTTAAAACAAATTGCGTAAACTTTGATAGATCTCTTGTAGAACAACAAACTGCTCACGGTGTTTGGGGTTCATTTGCACAACGTGTTGTCGAATGGGGGCCAGATCCTAGAAATGGCAATAAATCTGATCAAGCGCATCCACCTATACATCCTACTAAAATGGTGCCTAGTAAGTAATATAACCTAAGTAATAAACCCTATATAAAAAATAAAATGGAATCTCAAGATTTTCCTGTTATATATATTTCGAAACAAGTATTTGCTAAAAATTAAAGTTTATTGAAAAGCTTTCAATAATTCTGTAAAGCTGATTTTTTTCTTAATTCAGTCATTTTAAGTTCAATAGTCATCGCATAGTTTTTACTTTCGAAAGTATGTTTATGTTTTCGAAAGTGTGTTTAACATATAGATCTTAAGATATCTGAAGTTTCGGTATTCATCATCTGCAAATATGCATATCAATATAAGAAAAGACAAAAATACCCTTTAGTTCAAAAATAACAAAATACGCTTTCTTTTATTAGATTTAGATGGCAATGAAGGTCGTGTATATGAATTAATTTGCCGTCATTTTTTGGCATGTGTTAGTAAAGATGCTGTTGGCTCTGAAACTATTGTAACAATAACAATAGAAAGTGAAAAATTTGCAGCAACTGGTTTAGTTATTTATGAACGTAACTATTTAGATGTTTATATATACGATAAATGGAATACCAAAAAAATTCATAAATATGAACAAGGCCAACGATTTGAACCGACAGAAATAACAATGCCCGAAGGTCATACAACTGCACCGCCTCTTTTAACTGAAGCCGATTTAATAGCACTAATGGAAAAACATGGCATTGGTACAGACGCCACACATGCCGAACACATAAATACCATTAAAGAACGAGGATATATAGGTGTTGTGGATAAGGGTTGTCTTGTGCCGGGTGTTATAGGTATGGGCTTATACGAGGGCTATGATGCTATGGAACTTGCCTTGGCTAAGCCAATGTTAAGGGCAGAATTCGAACAAGATCTCAAAAAGATTTGTTTGGGTGAAAAGGACCCCGAAGCAGTATTGCGCGAACAAATTGTAAAATATAAAGCAGCCTATATACAAATTATGGATAAAATTACAGCAATGGATGAAAAAATGGCACAAAGAATTCTGGAGACACCAGCGCAGTATAATAACCATGACCCCTCTAACAGCAACCCTGCGAATTCACACACTCCATGTGGGGAAAATCAAAATTTTTTACAGGAACTATTTCAATGTCCCAAATGTTCCGTAGCCCCTTTGGCTTTGCGTTCTAAAAAAAATCAAAGTGGTTTTTTGATAGGTTGTCTTAATTACCCCGAATGTAAAAATTGTATTTGGTGGCCTGAAGAGTGTAAAGACCCCAGTGTCTTAGACGAAACTTGTTCTAAATGTGGTACGGGCATTAAACTGCTAAAATTTAAATTTTCTAATACTTATCACAAAACCTTATTTAATACTTCATCTGGTTGGTATAAAACTTGTCTGCGTTGTGATGTACAATTTCGTAATACTTTCAATGTTAATTTGGAAAGCGTTAAAAGGGTTGGACCTATTGTCGGTGATGTTTCCTCAATACCCATTAATTATAGTATAACACAACAATCATCAGGCCCTGCAAGCAAAAGAGGCAACAAACCTAAAAGTACAAGAAAACCAAAAAAGCCAAGTGATACTGACAGAACACGAGAAACTAAATCACGAAAACCATCTACAAAAACAACGTCTTCCACCATAAATCAAAAAAAAATAACACTAGGTTCAAATATACGTTCCTATTTTACTACAGGTAAGTGTACTTTTATTGCATATTTTGTATATAATGACTTGATTTTTATACTTATTTATGGGGATCACTATACTTATGACTTAAGTTGTCTTGATTTATATTGCCAGCAGAAACTTGCTACGATATCATAAAGTAAAATTTCACAATATCAGTCTCTTAAGTACTCGAACGCAGAAAAAGCAAAGAAATAAAAGTTTCAAGCAACAGATAGTCAAAAAAGTATTTTGCTTTAAAGAATCCTCGTTATTTATTGAAATCCTTGTGTTATTCTTTAATGATTTAATTTTTTTCATAATATCACTTGTGATTTCATAATTACTTATAAAAAAAGGAATTAAGTTTTTCAAAGTAAACGATTAATTGTCACCTTCATAACCAGTGTAAATCAACAAAATATATCAATGAGATGTTCAAAAAAAACTTGAAGAATTAAGAAAACAAGTTCTTTAGAAAAACAGTGAAAATCACCATTTATCTTCACTAAAGCCAATAAAAAGCTTAAAGGAATACTAAAAACAAGTCCAAGTGATGACATCTGAGCTAAAAAGCTTAAACTTGATTTCGATACTGAATATTAACATAATAGATCCCTGTTAGTGTGCTAACATATCTCTGTTAGACATTGCAAATTTGGTGTAGCCTTTAAAATGGAATAGAAGACACATTTTTGGACAAAATGGATCGAAAAAACATACCAGCTTGCCCAAAAAACTTGTAAATACATCGATTTTAATACGTTTGAAAAACAAACTAATTTCCAAGAGGATATGTGACCTGTACTAAATAACAAGAAAACATGGGCGAACAAAAATGAATAGGATTTGTGGACAAGGTGGCCCTTCATTATTATCTACAATCAGAACCTTTAACAGAGCGAGTTTATGGGAATTTTCGCAATTTTAAAATTCTCTGAGGGGAGAGAAATCCATCAAAATGAAGTATCAAGGGCGGTAAAAATGAATACGATTTGTGGAGAAGGTGATCCTTCATTATTCTCCACAATCAGAGCCTTTAACAGAGCGAATTGAAACTAGATTGGGGCACATCGACAACATAGGTGCCTGTTTACTTCATCACAATCGGTTTCATACTAAAGTATAATCAATCGAGGTGAAATAGAAATACATACTATGCTTTCATTGCTAACCGATGGTTGGCTAAGTAAAATGCATATGATAATAAAAAATACAAAAAAAAAAGTTAAAGTGGTGCAAACTTCGTTCTAGCCCAAGAAAAAGGCAAAAAAATGAAATTTAAAAAACATTATTTCTCGTGTTCCATTTGTCTTGATTATTGGGTTAAATAGATGCTGTTTACAATGGTTACAAAATTAGTAGAAAGACACAAAGAATGTTGATAACGTGCGTAGCGGCATATTGAATACCATTCTGCTAGTTGTCCAATACAAATTTGAACTTATACTGTATTTAAAGTTATCATTGACAAAAAAATTTTCTTTCTTGACAGAGAGAGTAAAAAAACGAACTTAAGCTTAACAACACAAATTACTTAATTATTGAAACAGTTTTGTTAATTTAAACGAAAAATTAAAGAATGACGTGTACTGAATTTTATTTTCAAGTTCAAATGAGGATGATGAAATGAGGAGTGATTATTCAAAACGGCTAAGAACCTAAGAATGCCATCGCCGTTGTCATGCTTAAATGTACCATGTATTTCACTTCTCTTTTTATTTATTTTCTTTATTCATTTGTAATACAATAAGCCTTGGAGGCCAAAAGCGTATTACTAGACAATTCAATTTATATATTGTATTTACATTATAGCATGGTATTTGTACATTAATAAGATATAAATACATAGAGACCATAAAAAAATATATACATACATATACTGTTTCAGCTAGTTGTATTAAGCATTTATTTAGCAGTAGCTAAAGCCAATTTGGTACACAATAGCATCCGGAATACGACAAAACCAAATATAAATATCAAAAAATAACTAGGCTATCTATAGGTACACATGTTGCACAAAGCAAAAAAGAAAAAAAAATATTCAGAATTATTTTTGCGCGAAAAAGCGAAGAAGACGTTTTTATACAAGTTACAAGAGTCTGAAGAAGAGCATACCTCGCGAGGTAAAGAATTCCAAATCCTTGCTGTTCTAATAAGAAAAGAACGTTCGAACACAGAACATATAATAAGCGGGATGATAATTTGAGGGTTTTGGTGGAATTTGGCGGAAAGATAATATGGAGCCCCAAATTTTATGGTTTTGTAGAAAAACGGTAGAACTCTTAAATTGCACCCAAGGAGTTTAGCGACATACTGGGAAATATGTTCAGATTAATTTATGCCATAAATAAATCTCGCAATTCTGTTAACCAAAAGTTTTAGCTTACGTATATTATAAGAAAAAGTTCCCGCACCCACCTCAATATAATAGTTCACGTGAGACATAAGCAAAGTATGAGCAAGCATGTACTTAACCCTGATGGGAAGTACAGGCCACAACGAAAAAGTCTTCTGAGCCCAAAAGTGACTCGTGAGGATACAGCATCAATATGTTCCTCAAAATTAAGCTCATTATCTATGATGACACCGATGAACTTTATAGAATGAGTGAAAGAAATATTTTCGTTAGATATTCTGATTGAGGGATAGATTGCATTACGATGACCGGTGCGAAACATAATGTCTTTGGTCTTGCAAGCATTAATCAAAAAGGAGTTGACGAGTCCACTCATGTAAATTTTGTAATGATGAGTTAATAGACGATTCAAGAATATCGGCGTATCCTTGTTGCTACAAAACAACAGTTGTATGTCGTCAGCAAAAATAAATGGTTTAACCAAACTGGGGTCGACACAATTTACACAGTCATTTAAATATAAAAGGAAAAGAATTGGACCAATTATAAAGCCTTGGGGTACACCAAAACGAACAGGAATAATGTCGGAGTTAAGACCATGCATGTTAACAAATTGTGATCTATCCTTCAAATAAGAATTTAACAATTTACTGGCCATTAAAGAGAAATTGAATATTTCCTTCAGCTTACGGATAAGTAAGGAGTGGTTCAAACGGTCAAAAGCTTTAGACAAGTCAATAGAGACCATGACACAGTCCTTATTTTCGTTCAGATATTCCCTAGCAGTGCCAGTAACTGCATACCAGCAGTATTATGTTTGTCCTTGTAAGCATATTTGGCACAAGAAATTAGGTTTTGTTCGGATACATGGCTGAGTATTTGTGTCTTCAAAACGTACTCCATAATCTTAGAAATCGAAGGCAGAATACTTATGGCACGGAAACCGTTCGTACCTTTTTTTGGAACCGGGACAACACGGGCAATTTTCCATTGGTCAGGATACGTGGAAGTAATAATTGTGATGATTACTAATGAAGGGGAAGATCTTTTAATGAATTTTATGGGAAGGCCATCAGTCCCAATAGCATTAGATTTAATTTTCAGTAAAGCGTCCAAAACATCTTTCACGCATAAAGTTTGAAAAGAAAACCCATGAAGATGGCCATCAAAAGTCTCAAAATCATACGATTCTTGAGGAATATCGTTTACAATAAAAGATTCATTCAACTCATTAATGTCGACGTCCTGTGGGCGAATACTATTGGTCGCCCAATTTGAACGGTTTAAAATTTTCCAAACAGTTCTACTATTGGCCCCCTCAAATAAGGACATTTGGTACTACCTTCTAAATTTGCGAATTAGAGATTTCAACTTATTCCTTAATTTAATTGGTTCTAAGAATTTCATAAGCACGATCGCGACAGCGTTTAGCATCAATGATTTCCCTTTTCTTCATCTATGGATCTTTCTGAATCTTTATTTTGAATTTTACAACCGGTGCTAAAGAAAACAAATCCATCAAAAGTCCATTAAGAATGTTGAGTTTTAGGTTCACGCAATTGCAGTTATAGAACTGATAAAAATTAAAGTTGCGCACATGATAGTCGACCAAATTAGTATCCAAATTATTATAATCTCTATATTCTACATATTCATCCCTGGTTGAGCAAGAATAAATAAGAGTGGTATAGATAAGCGCATGGTAAGATTGAAGAAAAGGAACAGAACATTGACCGGATGCAGCGATGTCAGATGCTTTGCTTACAAAAAAAAGTCAATTAGGGACGTGCTGTTGCGACTTACGTTCCAGTGTGTGGGCAATGAAGTATGAATATATGACAAGCCTAACCGGTTACACATAGATCTGAGTTCAGACGCATTCAACTGATTAAAAAAAATTACAGTTGAAATCGCCCATCATAATAATATTTTCGTAACGTGAGAAGATACTGCCAAGGTTCTCTTCCAAGGCGTCCAAATTGCCATTAGAAAGGTAGAGAACACCAATCAACATAGTGACACTATTACAAAAAACTTCTATCAGTAGTGTCTCACATACATTATAACATTGGGATGAATAAATCGTGTTATATTTGATACCATTCGCAATAAGAATGCCAACGCCTCCAGCTCTTCTAGGGTAGGGTCTATCATTACGGCATAATTTATAACCAGGTACAGAGACAGATTCATCGGACATATCCTTAAGCCAGGTCTCAGATAGTCCCATGATCTGTAAATCGGAACCGATGAGAAAATTCCTTAATTCGTCAAGCTTAGCTTGAGTCTATGGATTTATGCTTTGGCAATTAACATGAGCAACGTGTAAGCCAGACATAGTAGAAATAATATTTTTTAGTTGTGCACTATCAGAGATAATGGGCCCCATGTTATCATTATGGGACATCATCTTATAAAAAATATAAAAAACCACCAAAAACATGTGTATACAAATGAGCAAGTTCATATAAAAAATTTAAAATTCAGTATAAAAAAAATATAATAATATAACAAACATTGAATGAACTCAGCTATCAACAAAAGTATGGAGATCAAATAAGGAAATATTAATGAGATATTAATGGCCCCGCACATAAAAAATATTTTTATTAGGTAATGGGAACTAGTTTCAAAAAGACGGACAGAAAAAAACTATAAAGTGCATTAGTCAACAAAAGAATACATATTTGTTACGATTGAGGCCACAATAATATATAATAATATAAAATAATTGAGAGAGATAGAATTTACTTTGGCACTACAGCATTAATTCAGCACATCAGCCAATGTCAGTTTAACCAGAGCTTTATCGGAGTTTAGTATCTTATATTTGATTATATGTTTATTGCGTTTGAGTTTCCCAAACATGGAATTTAATATCGAAGCCGATGGAGTCATGTGGTCATTGAGGTATACCCTGCTAGTAGTTTCTCCTCCAATTATATTTTTCAAATTCAAAGATTTAGTCTTGAAATACGCCTTCATGAGATTATGGCTCCTATGGTTAAACTTAATCAATAGGAGCCTTTTGTTGCTTATGTAGCATGCATGTTTGATATCATTTGCAAAGGCATTAATCTTGAAGAATTTGCAAATAGAACAAGCAATCGATGGCAAGTTAGTTAAGTCATATGGCAGCCCGCACACAATCACGTTGGTACGATTCATTCTGTGGTGGAGAGCATTGTTTTCAGCTTCAACAGAAACCAATTTGTTGAATATGTTTTCGTCGATAGTATTAACTCGATTCGAACAGGCAACGATATCATTTTTCATGCAACAATAAGACACCTCATTTTTGAAGTCGGCTAAAATTTTAGTCATAGATTCATTGAAGGAATTACGACCTGTCTTATTTTTATTTTACGAACCGGTTGAAACTATTTGTTAAGACTCTAACTTCTTCCTTTACTACCACAGTCATCAGAGTCATTGTTTAAACAGGAGCTGCAGGTGCAAATTTATATTTTATCGACGTAAAGCGGCAGTTGACTAGCAGTAATTCCAGCACGAGCAAGATGTAGCAAGATGTAGATGACTTACAAATAGAGGTAGTGCACACCACGCACTTATACACTTTGTTAGGCGACATGTTCTTAGAGCGGCACCAGCAGACAGTATTAAGCTCACAATAAGCAAAAAACAAATGGCGCTATTATGTTAGGCTATAGCGGCAGCACAGAGCAACAGCAGCGACAGTTTTTAACTGCAGTGATGTGAGGAAAATCCACTACAGACACTAGACAGAATTCTGGAGGGGAAAAAAATAAATTCGCGCAAAGATGGCACAGGCGTTAGTTATTGAAATTATATTTTTAATAATTTTTGCACAACAAAAGCAAATGGCGGTATGTTCAACTGCACAGCAAGCAACAACAGCAACAACCAATTTGATATAATTAATGATGAGGAATAAACTCCAGATAAACAAAATTAAACAATCCTCCAATAAGTGCAAGACCAGACGGCAGTAATCAGCGGTAAAAATTAAGATTCGCCATTAAAAAGTTAATATTTCCAAATAATAAAATAAATGTAATCGACAGCAGAGTAGAATGCGTGCTTATCAAGTCATGGTGTTGCCAAACATTTTTTCTATCTTTTTCTATCATAATTTCATTTCCATATTTTCTCAATTTCCTCTTTTGTGTTTGTACTATTTTTTTCTATTTTTTTCGGGTAACTGCTATCAGATACAGAATCAGAATTTATATCATATGGAACCAAGCCTTCTTGTTCACTTTCGTGTTTTATTGGGTCTTCTGTCTTATTAATTGATGTTGTTATTGTTGGTGGAACCATCAGTCTAGATTCTCTTTGTTGTGTCTTAAAAGCTCTTGGTTTTCACTGTATTTGCTGCAAAGTTTCGCATACATTGAGATCCGAAAAAAAGAGACTGAACTTGACGGAGACGGTAGAGTTAGCAGCGACATTTTTAATTGATTAGATCCAGCAGTTTTACTCGTCAAACATTTTTCGACACTCATAGTCCTCATTCGGACGGTACCAAAAGATCATATAATGAGAAAAGTGGATTGAGCAGGTTTACACTCTAAGCAGACGATATATTTTTCGCATTTGTTTAAAATTATCCCTTTTAAATCGATCACTGCTTAGGACGCCTCACCCACTTTTGAAAAAGAGTCAATATTCATATTGTGAATGAAAAAAATTGTTGAAAAGAAGTCTCAATAAATATAATAATTATCATATCTTAAAAAATAATTTTTATGTTTGGATAAAGAATTTATACTTATCAAAAATTGATATTGCAATTCGGTAATAACAGCTTAACTCAAGTTAAGAAAATTTTATTCCAAAGGTTTTTGTAAAACAATATATAAACATTAAAAATTAAATAGAATTAGACACACTGAACACGATATTAGTGCTATCACACTAAATTTTGTCCTAACTCGAGTTAGCCTATTATGGTTTGTGACCACTGATATATTAACGAATGGCAACCACAGAACATCTTTCATTATTTTACCAGAATAAATAAATGCATTTAGAAACGGGAGAAAATAAGCTCGTTATTATCTATTTTACAGCCACGCCACATACTGCGGACGAAATTGTCACTTCCGAATTGCAAGATATGCCAATTGATGCCTTTTTTGATAGTAATGATGGGTTCGATGATCTGATTTTATCTGCCGAAACTAATACACATCCAACTAAAACAGTAACTACAACAGAGGCTACAACAACAGCACTCACAGACCAAGAAACAGTATTGGACGATAATTTAGCAGCTGCATTTATTGATGATGACGATATATTTGCAGATTTTCAATGGGGCTCTAGCAATACAAAAGTCATTCAACAAAGGGCAGCAACATCGACATCCGCTTTAACAAGAGACAGAACTGATGTAGATGAAAGTTTTAGCGAATGGCTGCAAGATGATACTGACACTAATAAGGATTATGTGTGGGGCAGTGCAGCCAAAAATGTAAGACTTTCTGAAATGGCACCAACTGCCAAAAGACCAAAATTACAAACTACAGAAATAAAAAATAAGGAAAATAGTTTCCGGGGCACAACTATTGAAATCAATAAAGGAGAGTCGTCCGTTGATGTGAAATGTACGGGTTGCCATCAACTTGCTAAAGAGTAAGAGAAAAAGTTCGTAAACATTATTTGAAATGTATGTTCAGGTTAATACATTTTCAGGTTAACGGTTAAAAAAGATGGCCCAAACAAGGGCAGACACTTTTTTGTATGCCCTAAAAGTAATCGTTGCCAATTTTTCCAGTGGTTAGATGAAACCAATCAATCTAGTGCACAAAGTGCAGCCGATATTACTGCTAGTACGACCTCTTGGGGCTTTAGTAACAAAGCATTCAGCACTGCTAGCACTAGCAACACCCACAGCTCAAAAGATACAGAAATACCCGATAAAAAAGAAAAAATAAATTGCAATTGTAATAAACCTGCAAATAATTTAACCGTACGAAAAGAAGGTCCGAATAAGGGCCGAGATTTTTATGCTTGTGCTAATCGTGATAAATCTTGTGGTTTCTTTAAATGGGCCGATGAAACTGAAGCAAATCAAACATCAAGCATAAATACACAACAAACTAATGATACTTTAACTACGAGCAGTGTTACATGGGGTTCTAACACAAGAGCAAACAGTTATACCAACAATATTAGTAGTTGGGATTTAACAAACTTAAATTTACCCGACAACATGGAAAAAATTAATTGTAATTGCAACAAACCTGCCACTAGTTTAGTAGTGAGAAAAAATAGTCCCAATATGGGTAGAGGCTTCTATGCTTGTGCTAATCGTGATCGATCTTGTGGATTCTTTCAATGGGCAAATCAAGCCGAAAGTCAAGGTAATATCTTTACAAATAACACAAATTTATTAATTTATTTCCAACACAATGCGTGTAAAACTCATTTAAGATGAGAGTCAGCGTTCTTGGGGCAGTAGTTCATCAGCTGCAACTACCACTACTTCCAAAACTTCCAACAGTAAGTCGTTAGTTAAATAAAATAAATTTTGATCGTACATAAGTTTTATTCTTAGATGGAAAAAATTTCACTCGCTCAGTTGTCACATCGAAAGGTCGCAAGTGCGGTTTATGCCGTCAAGAAGGACACACACGTCAAAAATGTCCTCGAAAAGGAGAATTTGAATATTAAAAGTATTTTATGTCTGGAGCAATTAACGTAACTGTTGAATTATGTTATGTTTGTAAAAATGTATAAAAATAAATACATGAAAGATTTGTTATATGAAATCTATTAATTTGGTAGTTAAACTATAATCGTCATAATGCCATCTAGTCTATAGAGCCAAATAAAACAGGGGCCGAATCGTCATACTAGTGATCATATAGTCTTTCGTATCGAATGAAATTTCGTGAGGTATCAAAAAGCCAGATTGTGGAAGTCGATTCTGATCCTCAAAATTCATATAATATATGAATACATTCATAGAAATTGCAGGATCTTCGGAGGCAAACAATTGAGACTCAATGCTAAAATAGGCTTTATTTTCTATTTTAATTATAGGTTGTATAGATTGACACACGACATGTTTTACAGAGACCATCTAGTAGTGAGCATATCGCACCCTAAATAAAAACATTTACAACTCAAAATTTTTCAAAATCGGTTTTTTATAAACCACTTTTGAGAACAAATCTCTAATGACAATTTGGTTTCACCTAAGCATTATGTAACAAGTGAGGTACTCGCCTAAAAAATTTATATGAAAAACACTCCCTTTATTGTTGTTGATTTCTGTAAAAATTTTAGTTACATAACAGGCTCTTCGAAAATCCACCATTTTTCTAAAACAGTTTTTCGACTCTCTTAAACATTAGGTTTTTTGAGGTGTGACTCTTAAGAATGCGATGTTTTTTAATCGTAAAGCATTCCATGGTGAGTTTTTACTGTGTTGTAAAAATTAGGAATATTACACAGCCATAAAATAGTAATTTGATTTTTATAAAACAAAAAGAACTATGTTTACGATAGCTCTTAACCTACATAAGGACATTTCGAGAAAAAGCATTCGATCGATACTGCTTAATTGATAACAAATGCGGCGATCCTAAAAGCTCTTTTATTATACGCTAGTAAAATAAGCATAATTTACGCAAAATTAACGCGGCTAGGTATAATTCATTCAAACACCCGCTGTGCAAAGGAAGAAAGCAAAGTATTTATAAACTACATTTAAACTAACAAATTTACCTACACCAAGTTGCAAATAAATTTACTTTCCAGATATTCTTAGCCACTTTGCTTTTTTTCCTAGGAGGGAGGCAGAGTAAGAGCTAGTCTCTACTAAGAGCACTGTAGGTACAACGATTTTTGTGATCTTAACGAGCCTAACATAGGGTCTTACAACTGATATAATATATTTTTATTAAAATTTTCTTTGAACACACAAATAATTTAATTTCATCTACAAACACAGAAAATTACATATATGTATATACCTAAACTAGAGCGGCTGAATTATGTTAAGAGTATAGCAGAAACGTAATCTACTGGAAATTCTAAGAAGATTTTGCTAAGAAACCGTGTTTCTAAAATCGAAATGGAGCCCCAGAATTCACATGACATAGGGCTGCATAATAAAAATCTTTTTTTTTCATAACAAATGAACAATTTTTATTAAGCATATTAAAATTGTTTTTAACAAAAATTTAAATTAAAGAAGACATACAGGTGTTTTTTGTTTTCCATTTATGGTATTCTGTTACGGCTTTCAATAGTAACTGCAATAACATTTGCATCTATTCTGCATTTCGATTACGTTCCCGTATTTAGTTACGCACGAATCGAAAAATGGTATTTCCAACCAAAACCTGAATCACAGGGTAACCAGAGGTGAAGACTTCGAAACATAAAAAATAAAAAACTCAGTTTATTTTACTATGGGCTCTGTTAGAAAGAGACAAATATAGCACTTTGTGACGAAATACAGGAAAAAATACAGGCAAACACGGCAAGAAAATCAAAATAAAAACAAAAATCTAAAAACAAAACTAAGGCTCTGAAGGAACGAGACGGATAGAGAAAAAGATCACTATACTGTCGTTTCACCTCTGTTTACTACTTTGTGCCTGAATCGTAAGAAGAACACTGAGAGTATTTTCAAAACCAGCTGTTTCTCTGTGGAACATGTGAAATACGAACACACAAATTAAGCAATTCCATAAACATTATAATAAAACGTTAAATTTTGTACAATGATTCAATAATCAAAATAAATAACAATTATATATTGTGGGCACAATAATTAAATAAACACATCAGTTAAATACGAAAGTAAAAAAACCCCCCAGAACATAAGTAAGAGGTATTTGTGGCCAAACTATTCCAGTGTGAAGAATTCTGTCGTGCCGGAGTAGATACTTTAACATTTTGTATGTCATTGTAGCACAAAAATAAAATTTCTTTGTTTTAATTTTAATAAAATGTGCGATAGCACGGACGTTGTTGTTGGAAAAGAAAAATAACGTTTTCGACCTGCAATAAATTAAAAAAAAATCGTTCACATTTCAATACAAAATGATAAACAAAATAAAAACAAGTTATTTATGATCATTAATGAAACATTTAATTGCATTCCTTTTTTTAATAACAAATTTCTTGGAGCTAAACAAACTAAAATCGAAAGCCTCCGATACTAAATTAACAACTTACAAAAACGCAGTTACGCTCGTAATGCAGAATACACAGAATAGTAAAAATATTAATCGAAACGGAACGCAGAATAACAAAGTTGCCAAACGGAGAAATTTTCAATTTGAATCGAAATGCAGAATAGGGGTAATTATAATTTGAAATTTTTCCAAACATTCAAGTATGTGATGGAAATTGATTTAAAAAAAAACGATTTAAAAACGAAAAAGAATGTGTGTGCTCTTTTTTTCTTTTTGTATATATTTCAAAATTAGTTTTTCAATGAATTTCATTAATTGTTATAAAATCAGGCTGTTCATGGAATCCGACATGGATTAGATTGGAAACTGAATTAAAAAAAAATCTGTCACTCAAATTCACTTTTGATCTACACTATCATAGTATTTGAGAATATATGTATGATTTTTGACAGATATACATTTTTTAATTACCCCACGCTTCCTTACCTCGACTTTTAAATCCCCGTTTATTTTTCTATTTTTTTCTAATAAAATATGACATTCAGCTAACTTTCGCTTAATTAACTTATTCGGATAATTGCCTTAAAAATTTAATAGACAAAATAAAATGTTCCTTAAAATTCCTTCGTTTAATTACTAAAAGTACTTATATATGAATTATATCTACTTAATACAATTCTTTATTTAGTTTTAATCCTCAACGAGGTATCTAATCGTATTGTTCTAATTGCATCAATGAGGTAATGAAACGTATGCTTTTAATTCCAATAATCTTGCAAATTTTGATAAGGTAATTATCCGGAGATTACTGTAATGACTAAATCTGATAGTGAGTCATGGCCTTTACATTTTTTAATAATATTCAATAAAACATTTAGACTATGTTACAAATGTATTTGTTTTATTATTTTTTACACTATTTGTTGGTTTGATTTTGTTTTTCTTCTTAATTTATAGAAATATAGGCGATCTAAGATTAAAGTATTACAACTAAAAACACAAGCCAATTCAGATTTTAATTAGCTCTGAATGAAATATTGAGTATACTTTTTTTAAAAGAAGAGCAGAAAGGCAACTGTTTACAATTTCGAGAATAAAGTAAAAAGCGATAATTAAAATAAATTTGTTATTTTTAATAACATAAGTTAAACAATTAAATTAAAATAATTAGTTTTCTTAAAATATGCGTAGTGTAGTAAATTTAAATAAGTTATCTAGAACTCAACAAATCAATTTTTTTCAGTTTATTCTTCATTGTGAAATTGTAATAAATATTAATAAATTAATTTAAAAATAAAATTATTTTTAAAACGAAGAATAATAGACATACAATTTTTTTTTGGCATTTGGGTTAATGCATTTTTAAGATGTAAAAAGAATAGCAAAGAAGTATGTTTGCATGTAGGTATTTGTGTAGTAGTAAGAGATGTAGTTGTTTCTTGTTGGCGGGTTGTACTATGAGTGACACTATTAAATCAATCAATCTTTACAGCACTGTAGATTTTGCGTATAAAGCTATAAGCAGCAAAGAAACCAATAGTACCTGTTAGGAGCCAAAATGTTAAAACCATTAGACCTGTAAGGAAGAAAATAGAAATTAAAAAATTATAAATGCTTATAAATTCAGGAAAAATTTTCGTAGGCATTTTGTTAGTATTACATGACAATCTATTTTTAAATGCAACTCTTAAAATTGTGACAATGTATTTGGTTTCCAAATGTATCTATTTTGTTATCCATAGGGAGAGAACAGCAAACTACGCATTGAGATATATGTATGTTGGTCCAAAGCTTACACAAAGTATTATGAAATTAACTACACAACGTTTTAACACGTTTACGAAGTCAGCCATATATACACCCCTGATTAAATGATTAGATCCACATAAGTTTTGTTCCAAAACTGATGGTGAGTACACAAATTTTAGTACCAGCGAATATAGTATTTTATTGAGCTTAAACGCAAATCACGTATATTGAAAGTTAGATAGAACGATTTCATAGTTTTCGTTTATTAGATTAGAACTACTTTGCTTTGTTTACATCTTTTGCAAATTGCAACATAAGACTTATGCATTCAATTATGCGACGATTATTCACTAGTTTTTATTTAGCAATTTGTAGAAATGGGTAGAAACAAAACTTAAGTAAAGCGGAATGTACTAAAATCCATGAGTATTCGTCGTTAAATTACCACTTTGCTATCAAGAATCTGGTCAGCAGCAAGCAACGATCTTTGAACAGTAAGTTGAATCATGATGAGGTTTGCGAAAATTAAAAGAACGAAAAGAAAATCTATTGGCATTTGGCATGGAGCATATGACGTAGTGTTTAAGGGATATGTTTTAATGATTGGAAAATTGTGGATTTCGCCGATATAAGAAAACTAGCACTGTGGCGTACATCGTTTAGAGCAATCTGGAAACAAAAAATAAACGACCTTAAAACAAACCTGAAAAAGTTACAAACTGTAAAAAGAATATAACACGATACTGGTTCGATCCCAGCGAGAGGTTAAAATATTTTATAAATGTTATTATTAAAAAAATTAATTTCCTTCTACTTCATATATTTTCTTTTATCAATGTGGTAATTATAATTTTTTATTTAATTTAATTTATATAAGCTTGAAAGCCTTTTTTTTTATAAAATTATTCTATTCTTTTCGATATTTCGCTACTCCATTGTGAAGCATCCTCAGGAAATGTCAAAAATAATTAAAGAATTTTATAAAAAAAAGACCTTCAAGCTTGATCAATTTAATAAATTAAATTAAACAAGTTGGAGAACTATATATATGATTTTTAAAATTTTTATAAAATTTAGAGTTTTCGGTGCAATTTCAGCCTTTGGTTAAATTTTGTCGTTAAATTTCAAAATGGTGAAGTTTGTTTTTTGTTCCTTGTTTGTGAAAATTGGGTTTTTTCGGGGCTAGTGTAACATCGATTTTGTTAAATTGCTACGTTTTTCATAAAATCCTCATTTTTTTAAAATTTTTGGTGTAACTGCAACATTTTGGCGAACTTGAAATTTAGTTTTAAATTTTTAAAATTTGCTTTTATGTGAACTTCCAAATTATGGTGAATTTTATTTATTTTTGTTTTTAGATTAATTTAGATTTTTTGTAAAATTTATCATTTTTATGATATTGAAATGTTTGGTAAACTTGTTAATTTGTAATGTGATAAATGTATTAACAAAAATAAATAATTTGATGTTTCTTATCAGCGTTGCCAGAATTAGGATTTTATCTTAACTTAAGTAACACTTTAAGAGATTTCTCTTAAATTAAAAAAAAAAACAAAACAATAAAGTTTACGCGGAAGAAGTTGCGGGTAGAAGTTGGTATAAATATAAATTTTTTTAACCTGAATAAAATTTTTAATTGTATAAATACAGGGTTACCCATTTTTCGGTTTCAAAAGTAAAGTTAAATAAAACACACATAAAGCTATGATTTCAATTAAACTTTTACTGCATTAAAATGATTGGACCTTGCATTACGTACGAATTATGTCATTTAAATGACCGCTTTTGGTCGGTTGCGACATTAAATCTTTTTTAAGGTAGTTTTCGTAAATTTTGGGCGGTATCTCAATAACTTGACGAATTTTGTTTTCAAATGCTCCAACGTTAGGGGATTATCCACGTAGTCTTTGACGTTATCCCACAAAAAAGTCTAACGGCGTCAAATCGCATAATCGTGGTGGCCAACTGACGTTGCCAGTACGTAAAATTGCGAGTTGTGGAAACTTTAAATGGAATAAGGCCAAAGGCGGTCGTGTTGTGGGGCTCGTGGAAGAGTCCATTTCATAACCTTCACTTGCAGGCAAAAAAAAAAGGTTATCATACGGCCACAGCGCTCTGAATTGGCGGTATGGTTGTTCCAGCGTCAATGTCTTTTCCACAATCATTTTTTCTTGTTGACATAATCACCGAGTGAGAAATGAGCTTTATCGGTGAATAAAATTCTGTTCGACCAATCAGCATTAAGAGCCTGTTGCTCAGCGGCCGGCTTTAATTGTTGCGTAAGTTGGACTTTATATGGATGGAAGCGCAAATCCAAATGCAAAATACGTTATACGTGATCAAACATTGGATCAGTTTCCAACTGCTCTAAAGCTTAATCGGCGAAAAACGACGTATATGATGGTCTCGTGGCTTTAATTCCTGGACCTTAAACGGGAGTAGACCAAGATCTTTTCGCAAAATTTGTTCATGTAGTGAACGGACAAAGCCCCAATTCCTACGACTGACGACGAACCGATAAATGTTGGTCTTCTTCCACACTTTCGTTTTCATCGGAGATATTCTATTGTATCATTTAAAGGGTATGTGGTATGAAATCTATTTACGTTTCGACAGATGGCTTCCTCAGATGGATAATTATATACGCCATAAAAAATTGCGCAATATAATGACTGATTTTCACAGAAAATCTTAATAATTTGGTAGCATTGTTCAATGATTTGCCAGAGTATACTGATCATAAACGACAATGAGCGGAGTATGACAGTGCGTTTGACAGTTAACCCTTTTGAAAGTTCTATCCGGCTTAAAAAACATCCACTATATAAACAAGCAAAAAAAAACTTTACATTACACTTTAACAGCGTGTTACATTCATTGCAATAAAATCAGAGAAAACGGGTGTATAAAAAACAAACATATTTAATTAAACACTTAGAAAAGCTAGCTACTTTCGCTCAACCAAGCATTAAATATGTCTTAATATTCATTGCGTTTTTAATATGTATAATCATACACAACAATCAAAACAATAATTGCGAGTATTTGTCAAACGTTCTACTATGCATGTTCGATACTCGTTTCAAACACACATATTATTCTGCGGTGGTCGAGATGATTAAAAATAAAAAACGAAGTGAACGAATTTTTTTTTGTTTGGCCGATAAAGTTTAAAAAACATAGATATTTGGAACGAGTTTTCGTCATCCCTTACTAAGTTTGGTTTGGCGACAACCCGGTTTCGGTTATGTACCATCTTCACTGTCATTTTTTGTTCAAATTTGACAAGAGATGCCGGAAATTTATTTCAAAATATTTATAATAAATCACCCTGCCGAAAAATCAAATCAATACTCTAAACAATATGTTGAATATATATGCAAACAAATCTGGGAAAAAGTTAGTTACTTAAAAATAACAAAAAATAAAATACTATTACGAAGTACGAGTAAGAATTTAATGGCACGAATAGTTTGAAGGACCCACTATCAGAAAGTCGCAGGGCTGCGCTAAACAACAACAACCACAACACCCATAAGCGCATACATATTACCAGAAAAGTAAATACACAGAGAAACAACGACGCAATAACATCAACGCGAAGTACATAGGGGTATTTAGTTTATCTAGCCGATCATAAATCGATTTTTAAGAAGTTTTCGTAGTGACATACAAATTTTACTCTGATTCACTAGAGCACCCTATGCGACTCATCCCTATAATCGCAGTTGCGGGTTTGCCTTAATCGAAACTTGATCATCGTTAAAACGGCTCGTTGCTTACGCAATTTATAAGTGTAAAGTTATTTTACAAGAACTTTAGCATATTCTAGACCACAGATTTCTTTTAAAATATTGTTATGAATATGGATGAAGGAGATAAGTGCCAACTTTTTAAAACATTGCGCTGAAAAGTGTTTCTTTTGTACATCCGGATTCTTGGCGGTAATAGTGTTCAATTAAATTGAGAGGTTATAGTTTCTTCAATATAAATATATTATAATCAACCGGCCATATGCGCCCCCTGTTGTGCTAGGGGGAATAAATCAAGCAACAAAAATAGAATAATAACATTTAACTTATACATTACGTTAGCGATTAATTGGTTTCAGGTTAGCAATCTGTCATGTGTGAGCAGGTGGCAGGTAAATCTCGTATATTTTAGATGTTTTTTGTAAGAGTTTGTGATTATTCGATTATGGCTGACTTTTTCCTACCCCTACAAAAATTACTATAAAAAAACTCTGACTACGGCAAACACTAACTCAGACGCAAAGCAAAAAAGAAAACAATAAAAAAGAAAAACAGGGTAAAATATTAGTTCCAAAATCGTGATTCAGTAATTTCTAACGTGTGAACAAACCCCTAAAAAAAACATCAGCTTACAAGTGCTCACAGATGATAGATTGCCACGTGACAAACAATCAAATACTTGATATGGCTCATACCTGACTGATTGCTATTTGACGAACAATTCATAACGAAAAATAACAAAGCCAAAACCGGTTTGTCTCTTTTCAAATACCAAATCACCCGGTAGCTGACCATTAAGCCCGTTTATTGAGCTGAGCGAAAGAAGAGAAAAAAAATTAAAAGATTAAGTTATTTGGAACATGACGCTGTATTGGTGTATACGTTGCGAAAAAAAAAATTAAAGTCAGGAAAATAAACGCTTCAAATATACTCAAACAGATTACTCATTCCCTAAAGAGAGCTACAAAATTTAAAAATGCTTACAAAATAAATCGAGATAACAAAGAAAAACTGTTGACTCCTTTATCGGCATTTTCTTCATTCGTAGAAGCGGATCTCTCTAGACGATAATATGAAATAATAAGAAGTGACAGGAAAAAGTTTAATCTTCTTTACTAAACCACACTACAACAAAATTACTTACGTATTTAAGAAATGGTTTGTCACCTAAGCCAAGATGAATCTATCTTATTACAGCTTTTCTGTAAGTGGGGATATCATGGATCACAGCAGTTACAATTGAAACAAAAAATGATAATAGCACAACAGATTCTAATATTGTTAAAAGTAGATTTGTACCACTTCGCCTGGTAGGTGATAACTCTATGACAAAACCCAACCCCGTCATCTCCGCGATATTTCCGTCCTATTAGAATTAGATTCATAAAAGAAACTGTGGATATAACGCACGAAGAAATTGAGTACGTAAAAAATGCCAAACACAAAATACAAGATTTTCACTGCAGGCAAATTCGTATTCAGTAAATCACACAACGATGACGCAAAGTGCTTAATACGGCTATACAGGGAATGTCAACAAGGTGCTACATATGTGGCGCGACATCGAACAACTACAACGATTTAACCATAAGAAAGATGTTGCTGCGGGCGCACTTACATTTCGATTATCCATTTTGCACGCCTTAATTTATTTGTTTGAGAGTATATTGCACCTCTCATATAAAGTTACTATAAAAGTGGCAGAAACAAATAATCGAAAAAAAAAAATGCCGACGCAAACCTGACCTAAGAGTAGATGTACCGAAAGCTTGGTTTGGGATTACCAATGATGGTTAAACGAGTAAAAGATTCCGAATTAGCTGCAGAAATTACTGGAGTGGATTATAATTTGATTTACGGAATCAAAGTTATCATGAAAGTAATATCAAGTGGCCACAAAGTCTATTTGCAGATTACTGCTTAGATACTGAAAACTTTATATAAATATGTATCCCTGGCAACCTATGACACCTACAATACATAAGATATTGGTACATGGTGCAACTGTCATAGAAAAGGCATTGTTGCCAATTGGGTTGCTCTCGGAAGAAGTCGCTGGGGCACGAAACAAAAATATCCGACTGTACAGGTAAAATTTCAATACCTTAAAGTTGACTAGTCGGTAAAAAAAATTAATAATTTTGTCGGGCTAGTTAGGCAAAATACCCCAATGTGCGTAGTAATGAATTACTAAGAATTACACTGAAGGGAACCTGGGGACAAGTGTGTACAAGTCACCACTTTTGTCGACTGTTTATTGTAACTTATTAGTGGAATGTCTATACTTTTTTGATTGATGAGTACAGACATTTCTTGATTTCTTAATTGCGGCTTACTGTGAGCACGCGTGGGTACATAAACAAAAGAAAATTAAAAGTTTAATGTTATAAAAAAAGTGTAAAAAGATGAACAATTTAAAAATAATATTTCAAAATTGTATACATATTTACATACATTCATAATGAGTAGAAGAAATTTTAAAAGAAAATTTAAAACCAATATAATTTACATAACAGTAGATATGTTGAAAAAAATAAAGAAATTTTTAACAAAACTGTTATGAACTCTGAGGAGTCTGTAGATAATTTTGTGCGGTAGAGTGTTTGGATAAAGATTTGCAAAAACCGAAATTGACGTTAAGAGAAAATTTTAAAATTGGTATATTCAAACTACTCCTACCCAAAAATGTTTAGAAAAGATCTTAGCTATTTCACAGGAGGAAGGTTTGGAAGTTTCGCTTTTAGTAGCAGCGCTGTTGGGGAAAAAACTCAAGTTATTAGAAATGTTTCTCCTGGTAGGGATTAAATTAAACTCAATCAAGAAAACTAGTCGATGTTTTGAAAAATTATGATGAAATTCAGTTGGATATCAACATAGATGGAATTGAATTCCATAATTTAAAAGTTCACGAATGCAACGTTGGCCCATGGTTTTAAAAGTCGTCAACGTAAGAGAAAGAGTGAAACCTTTTTCTCTAGGAATTTATGCTAGACACACTAAACCCAGTTATGGGAACGACTTTTTCAAAGATTGATGAATTTCTTTCATTAAAAATCGGGTTAGTTGTAATCGAGAAGGTAATAAGAATTGATTTCCACTGTTTAACTAGCCACACTCCTGCTAAAGCCTATGTTTGTGGTGTCCCGTGGCACACCTCATCCCATGGTTGTACGAAATGCACGCAAGTTTCCAAAAAAGTTTTTAATGTTCTCACATACAGTACTTCTAGTGACATTTTAATAAAGATATCCACTAGACAGTATGCATCTGATCGATCCAGGAATAACTAGGAAAAAGCTTGTTGGAATAATTAAAAACAGGACTCCAAGAGAAAATATATTAAAATTCTTGTCAAATTTAGAATAGCTTCCAAGATCATTGGACGAATAGCATAATTGGAAGGCAGCTGAATTTGTCCGATTCCTAGCCTATACATGTGTAACAGCACTTTGTAACAACATCAGTTTTTAAACACTCTACTTATCAAACTGGTCGTCTTTTTTGGTGTTGGTCCGACATGCGTCCTAGGTTTTTTTTCTCATTTTGAATGCTATATTTATGTTGTATTTCATGAGAAAGTTGGCTGTTTTTTGTGTCCATATTCCGCTGTAAGTTAAAGTTGACCAGGGTTTTCATTGTCAGAAAAAGTTCAAGAAACATGTATAGAATATTTAATTTTGAATTAATCAACTTTAACCGATCAAGTTCAAAAAAATTCTTAGGGGCTTTTGAGTTTTAGAAATACACCTAATTCCCTGTTTACGCGTTAGATAAGTTTCCATAAATTCGTTAAAAAAAAAAGAAATCCCTTAATGAAAAAGTAGTAGTCGTTCCAGACCTGAAAAATCAACTGTAAATTACCACAAACAATATAAAAAAATATTTTTCACTCAAAAACTTATTCTAGCGCTTATACATTTAATATTAATGTGTAAAACAGAAAATATGTAATATCTGATATTTATTAGTATAAAAAAGTAAATATATACAGCACAATTTTATGCTGATTCTTGATTTGATTTTTCGAGAGGTTGATATATTTCTGAGAGAAAAAAGAATAACACTGAAGATAGCACACAGTCGAAACCAACCTTGGCAATGGATGACGAAAATTTGATCCAAATATACATACAAAATTTTATGCATTGTCACTTTCTGAACATAAACGAGCTTTTTTTGTGTAGGACTGCAATATCACTTCTACCAAATTTATTTTGAGAGTTAAAATTTTTGATTTAGCGTCATGGCGATCTTTTAGCGATTTATAAAATAATTCTCTACTTTGTTGGCTATTTTTTAAGAAAATGGTAAAAGTAAAAATTCATTTCAAATATTTTAGTTTTGATTGCCTAAAACAAATTTCGTGTAAGAGAAATATATTACTTTTTAAAATTTTTAAAAAATTCGATAGGACTTTGCGCCGTGACCAATAAGCGATCTCTCACTGTGCGCAGTATTTTGTGAGCGTAAATTATAGTGATCCTTACACCACAAATGGGCATGCCGGAGCGTGGTACAATAGCCAACACATATACCACTAAATTTCAAATTTTCCATCGTCCGCGTATATTACCATGAATAAAATTTATCACGAATTCGTAACTATATGGTTATTTATTATTGGCTAATTTTGAAATGTGCTAAGTTATTGGCAAGTATTATATAAAGTTTTAGACAGACATACTTACTTGTGTAGCCAAAATACAACAATGTTGGTATAAATTCGGTAATTTCAAGTTTTGTAAAGAAATAAAATATACTATAGAGCAGCACATAAACAGCTGATCCGCCTGAAACAATAAAACTGCGCCACCACCAGCGGTAGTCCTGTTTGCAAAAGAAATAGAGCATTTAAATTTTAAACAAAATACTAATGTCCTGGTATAGAACTTGCCTCTCCACACAGTTGAAAATATGTCATAACTATGGAAATCTGGGCACAGCTTACTACCAATATGCAAAAAACCAAAAACAGAAAACCAAATAGATAGTAGAATTGATTCTGCCAAATGGCAGTAAAGACAAAAAATAATTCTATAAATACAGCACCAAATGGCAAAATACCAGCCATTAGAGTACTGAAATTAAAAAGGAATAATTAAATGAAAGGTAAACTTGCAACGAAAATTACTAACCTGGGTATTGCATTCATATACCAATGTTGTGTTGGTACTTGCCTTGGTATCATATTTGTACGTACTGGGTGTTGATACGGTTGTTTGCGATAACCGAAGTAGTAGCCTAAGTAAACAAGTGGCACTGATATACCAAACCATAATAAAAGTAAGGAGATCATAGTTTTAAACGGTACAGCGCCACTCGATTCCTTATCCCATATAAAAAAGTTTAAGAAGAAACCAGTTCTACGACATAATTTAAAAATGTAAGAATAAAATATATTCTGAACATTTCAAACCAGGTTTCACTTACCCAAATACTATGCTGGGATATAAAGTGGCTGTTAAAAACGCAGATTTCTTCCATTCACGTCCTTTCATAGTTTTATATAGGCGAGCGGCAAAGTAACCGGCAATTGTGCCCATAAAAACATACATAAAAATGCCAGATGTCATCAAAGCTCCACGTGATGACGGGGAGAGCATACCCAACATTGCAAAGACTTTAAGAGTATATAGATTTTTATTTGTAATTGGGGGAAATAAATTACATTATAAAGATTCTTACGCGAAGAATGTGCGGCATTATGTGCTAATGGGATTAAAATAAATAAAATTTTAACTTACAAATTGTTATTAGAGCCATAAAAAATATTTGTATGCCGCTGCCAACAACAGCTGAAAAGAAACGGGTATTTTTTGGTGGGCGAAATACATCCCCATGTACTAATTTCCAACCAGTCTCCTCCAAAGTATCCTCAATATTATCGTCGGTATTATAACGCGCAATATCCCGTCTTAAGGTGCGTATCATTATCATTGTTAAAATGCCTAAAAATTAATTTAATCAAAATGTGAGCAAAGATATTAACGCCATACTATAAACATACCGGAAAGAAAGAAAACAACTACCAAAGAATTAATAATACTGAACCAGTGTATCTGTACATCCTTCATCCCCAGATAGATGTCCCAACGAGAAGCCCAACTAACTTTAGACTCTTTCCATTCTACTGAATAAGTGAAATACAGCTGAGTATTTGAATTAGGATTAACTAGTTGAGGACGAGCATTATCGGGAAAATTGCAATTGTCAGCCTCAAATTTAATATCTTTGTAATTTACAGAGCCAGTTTCAACTTCAAATCCAACTACACGGTATCTATCTCTGAAAAATAAAGACAATTTAAGAAAAATATATATAAATTTTAAGTCAACTTACTTTGTATGCATGTGATATGATAAAATAAATTTCAAATGATTGTTTATATACAAATTATCTCCATCAACTTGACCCAGACGATAACCATGTTCATAGGTCACCTCATTGGGGTTATTTAAATTAATGATGCGTGTTGCCACCGGTAGATTATCGACTAATAAATGAACAAAATACTCATGCTTGATTCGTTCGGCTACCATTGCGGATTGTGGTTGTTCCCAGTTCAAAGGCGTGTTCTCTTTCTTATTGCACAGCAATTTGCAATTTATATTAACGGCCATTTGTACTTCATAGGGGGTATTAACAATACGATCACCCCTTAACACTTCTCCGAGATTTTCAGACTTATAGATTAATGTGCCATTTTTTGGCAAACAAAACTGAAGTGAATAATATTGGTAAGGTAGTTGAGTACGGCTACTTGTCATTTTGACGGCCTTAACATCTATTTTCTGTCCTTTAACAAATTCAACCGGTGCCACTCCGGGTACATAAAAGCAACGAGTTCCACACACTGAAATTAAACATTATAGAATTATTTGTGCTAAAAAAATACTTCAACCTACCCAACACCAGAAAAATGGCAATTGTCAGAGTGTAGTGCTGAAAATACAAAAGGAAAACATATTTCATTAGTCATTTCTAATCGACCGGGTTTTTGTGTATCAGAAAAGCAGCTTGCGTGGCGGAGTTTCATTTTACGTATATTCCTTTAAATTTGAAGGACTTATAAAATAAGTTTCGTAGTGTTACGATAGAAGCATACCTGCATTATTTATGCGCTTCAATTTAAGCCTTAATTAAACTATATTAATAGACTTTATTATTAAAAACTGTTTGAAATACTAATGAAAAAAGTATTTTTTCACACTGTTCCCAAATTGTTTTCCTCTGTCCGTCTGTTAACATGAATGATGAAAAAAGTAGGTAGCACTACAGGCATTTTATAAGTGACACCAAGACGAATTCATTTTACAAGTTGACAGCACTGCTAAACAAATAAATATGCACAAATTGAGGGTATTTTTTTTTTGTGAGTGCGGAGAAAGTATAAGAAAACAGTATTTCAGGACGATTTAAAATAGGTAAAAAACCAACATTTCAAATGGTGTAAAATATTATACAATTTTTTTGTAATTCTGCTACTTCTTTATATCAGTTTGGTATTCAGAGCTGAGTCGGAAATGCATTAATGTCGGCCGTGTGCTTACCTGTTTTCAACTTGCATTTGTAGGGACAATCGTGTACTACACCCACAGTAGACTAAACAGGTAAACTCGCCAGCTCAGCTGATTACTTTTTTTAACTGATTAGAAGCCAAAGTCCGTATAACCAAATGTTTCGCCATTTCCGAAACTTTTTAATATAGAGTTTGACATGCACAAAGATGCCGGAATGACTTGAATTTGGCAATTAGTCTACCTATTACCTTCCTTGACTATACCCAGGATAGACTAAACAGCTAAGCTCACCACCACTTATTGGATGTCAAATTCTACGTAAGCAATATTTCGAGATTTTTGGTACAATTTTTGGATGCCATTCAATTTCCGTAATGCGAAAGGCGTTATTTAACACGTGGTTGTATTTCTAACACGCTTAATGCGAAGGAAGCATGGATATGTATATAAAAACTATGTATGTGTGTGTGTGCGCTCGTCTGTAAACACCCTTCATAAGCTATGCTAAAAGCACCCATACAATCTTGATGAGAGACAAAAAATTATGCTGAAACTGAACGTGAACATCTACACAATTTCTTTAAACATAAAACCACAAACACATTTTCGCTCGTTATTTTGGTCCAGAACAAACGTCTACAGCAATTGGTGTGCAAAGCAACGATATGTTTAAGACCATTATTCGGCTTTTTAGAGTTGGGAGCTTTATCAGCAAAAGTCTAGCAGACTACGATGTTAAGAGAATTGAGTTTCATTAAATCTACAAAAACAGAAGAACAGGAACTGTTTTTGCACTGATTCAAGAATGTCCGAATGTTTTTTATACATAGAGTTACAAATTATTGATGCATACTCCAGAATCTAAAATTTAAGTTTAACTTTAGAATCAAGTAACATTCTTAGTTTTAAGATATTATGAACTACAGCTGATAATCATCAAAAACGCCGTGCAGATCAGATTTTTTTCTAACAATAGATTTGGTTAACATGGTAGCCTGCTGCACGCAGGCTGTCAAGTAAGGTCTGAATGACCCCGTTTTGACAAGTAACAATAGATTTCCTTTGCACCAAATGTAGCAACTGAAATTCCGTATGTGGAGAGGGTCTTAATATTTTTTAAAACAACTCTGCATAAAAACAAGATAACAAAGTCAGTATAAATGCTGCTTTTGGCGGCTTCTATTCTTTGGTTTTTGTGGTTAGTATTCTACGAACGGAACGAAGCAAAGGCAAATAGAGTTTCTTCTGCATATTTATAATGTCGATTATTCGTAAATTACAAAAAAATCAAGTTATATATTAACAAAAACTAAGAAAATTATGACCAGAACTTTAAATACAGAATGGTTTTGCTAATAACAAAAAATTATTAGAAAAAGCGAATAGGGAATTGTGAGTTGAAAAAGATTGCACTAATATTTGGTTTATGCAGTCGGTCAGCAGCGGGAGCAACTGAAGTAGTTTGAAATATTTATAAAGTTCCATTTAATATACAAAAATGACCAATTTTGTGTATTAGAATTATTGAAATATAGTATTAATTTTCATTGTGTTCGTTGAGTACGTAATTACACCCATCATTTGTTTGTCGCTGCTGTAGAGGTCCATTTGGTCTGGCTCAAAGCCGACTCGGCACCGCCGAAGTATTTTGATTGGTCGAGCCGCCGCTAATGTAAACGGTTGGAATTGGTTAATATATTTCAGCCTGACTTACAAAACTAGTTGCTTCAACCAATACAACAACGTGAAGGTATGTATTTGTTTTTCTTTTGCAAAATTGTAGTTATCTACTTTCTTGATAAAAAAATATTTTTATATGCATACATTTTATAAACTATTGTTCCTGATTACATTTGCTTTTCTGTTGCGAAATTGTAATTGTATATTTTCTTGGTAATAAATCATATTTTTATTATGAATCTATATTCATATGCATATATTTGATCAACAACTTTTGTTTCAGATTTATTTAAATCCAGCTAAAATATATACAATAAGGACCCAATTTGCTTTTAGATGAGTATGGTATAATTTTGTCCAATGAGCAAACATTCGAATGAAGAAAATGTTTCTAAATTAATGTGTAATTAAAAGAAACCAATCTGGTTTAGGGCAGCAGCTGCAAAAGAAGAAGTTTCCTATGAGGTAGAAAAAGTAATTTTAAGAAGAAAAGCTCAAGGGCGTGAGTTTTGCGGGTCCCCTCGCACTGTTAAAATTTATTTATTGATCATGTCAAATTACATTGTTTCATGTTGCGCGTTGCCGCTTCATATTGTATAGTTTAATTTCGTCTTCATTCAAGGTTTTAATTGGAATGGCATACTTAAGAACGATTTGTTGGAGACAAATTATACTGAAAATAGAACTTAGTAGTGGCCAATCATACAAAAAAAGTACTCTTTCATGTACACGTCTACACGTACAATATATGTATATAGTGAACGCGATCCAGTATCGCTATATTTATTGAACGTGTAGCATGCGGTATTCTAATCTGGATAGCTGATCGTGGTTAATGGTAATACTAAAAAATAACAGAAGGTATAACTCCATTTTACAGTACCAATGAGAACTTGTGTACTAACTTTTTATTTGAAAGATACGTATGTAAATATGTTACTCACCCTTATTCTACGTTTCGATTACGTTCCCGCATGCAGTTACGCTCGGATCGAAAAAAGGTATTCTGACAAAAAACCTAATCGAAAGAAAAAGAAGAAGAACGGAGTATGTTTAAAATAAGTTGTTTGTTGTGAAACGTGTGAGATAGAAACAGTAAAAATAAACAATTTTGTAATAAAACTTTAAAATTAGTGAAAAAAAGCAATAAAAAAAATTCATAAACAAATAAAAACTAAAGTTTGTGAAAACAATAATTAAATAAAGTTAAGAACAACAATTAAATAAGAAAAGAAAAAAAGTGTCAGAACATACATATGTGAGTAAGTGGAATTTGTGGTCAGAATATCAGTTTGAAGAATCCAGCCGTGCCGGAGTTGATACTTTAATTCTTTTACATCGTTGCGGGCCAAAAAATTTATTTTTCTTAACAAAATGGAATCAATAGCAGCGGCGCTATTGTTGGAAGAGGAAAACAATGCACTCCAGAATGCAGAGTTAAGAATTGAAAGGCAGACAATTGTAATCCATTCGAGATGACTGATAAATTGTGAGTCTTTTGTTTATATACATACTTATATGTGAAATTATTACTTTAGCTTTACAGATTTCAAAAAAACTTTCGCCTGAATAAAGACGCATTTAAATATGTGTTAGACACTTTTGCTGCAGAAGCGCACTCAACGACATTAACATCTTCGTCACCATTGAACCGAGTTGTGGCTGCTTTGAGGTTTTTTGCTGAAGGAAGCTACCAACAAGGAATGGGTGCAGATTACAACGTTGGGATGGCTCAGTCCACGGTGTCAAAATCATTGTCGTTTGCAATATCATTGTTAATTTCCATTAAGCTTAGCAACTTTTCGTACTGCTGAGGTGTTGTTGTTTTCGACCTTTAATAAATTAAAGGTTTAAAATTTAAAATAAACAAAAAATGGTTACAAAATAAAATTATTGTATTTTATACTTACATTTTTTTAGTTTTACCCTTTTTTTAAAGAACTCCAACAATAATTAAAAATTTTCCGTTAGCACATACACAACTTAGAAAAACGTAGCTACGATCGTAATGCAGAATACACACAATCGAAGAAACAAATGGAAATGAAAAGAAACTGAACACATAATACCAAAGTTGCCAAACGGAGAAAATTTCGATCCGAATCGAAACGCAGAATAGGGGTTATTAGCATGACCACATTTTCTTTGAACAAAGTAGAGCTTTGGGAGGTATATTTTCCAGTATAACGTAGTATCCGCCGAAAATTTTTTTGATTGCTTCACATTTGAAGCACATCTTAAACTTCTATTTATGGTGGCTTTTTGCGTCTTTTTAAATTTACGTTACTGCGAACCATCAAAATGTGTGCCTGTATACCATTACCACTATAAACGATGTTGTTTCAAAACTTGTTTTATATGCGCTGTTCCAGTATTTTGTTTCCTATATACATTCTTTAATTTTTTTTATCTTCCATTGTTTTTTAAAGTACATAATTACGCCCCCAGTTTTTGACATTGTTATGTAATGATCAGATTGTTTAATTTCTATCTCTGTTTCATCTACTGCTGTAGTTATGTGCGTTTCAGATAATATAAAATCAGGATTATTCGTTTCAGCTACTATTTCCAGCTTATTAAAATTATGTACGAGTCCTTGAATGTTGGTATATATTCCAGGCACGTTATTTGATTGTTAATTTGTTAAACCTATTCTCTTCTTCTTTAAGCAAAGTCTATTTTGATACACGCGACATTCTCGGTCGTTTGTGGCATGATTTTCATATAGCCCCAGATTCAGTCTACGATTTTCTTTTATGCAATTTACACATTTGTTTATTACCTCCTTATTACATTCTCTACTTTTATGGTTTCCATGGCATTTGTAACATATATTATCGTTTTTACATTCCACTGCTTTATGGTTTAATCCTAAACATTTAAAGCATTGTATTATATTCGTACCATCAAACACTGCATCTTTCCCCAACATGATTTAATTTCATTTTCATTTCTTTTTAAGTGAGCTTCCAAATTCATGTTTATATTCCAATAATGCTTGCTTGTTTTTATCAACACCATCTTGTATATCTCTTAACACTAGGTCTACATTTTGGATATATTGCATGCAATCATCACAAATATATCGAACAAAATTGTCTTCATCTATTATTTTAGCCGAATATTGACCTATACCCTCACATTTTTTTGTATAGTGGTAAACTTTATCACACACACCACCGCATCTTATACCACTTTCGCCTCTAATTGCTGATTTGCACTTATTGCATTCAGCCATAACGACGTGTTTTATTCAATTCTGATTTTTATGTATAATAATGAATTTTCCTTCTAGGATTTCAATTTATACATGAACTTTTCAATTAATTGTATGTTTTTAATAGTCACTATCTGTTTTTAAAAAAAGGATTTATATTTTTATTTAATTTTTATTAAGAGCTTTACAATTTTACTTCTTTACTTTCCAAAATTTCAAGTATTTTTTTTTCTAAGCCAAATTATTTCTTTGTTGCTTCTGAGCCTGGAACAATTTCTGCTTCTGTTGTGGAAGTAGCAACCATGGTTTGCCTTTGACTTAGCCATGATATTACCCCACCAGCAATCTTTATGATGACTCCAGTTTTACATCTTCCACTTTTACTGCAACCACCAAAATCTCCATCACTGTAGCATTCAAGTTTTTTTTCTGTTTCACTGCTAGAAAAAATTCCGTACTTCGCTGTTGCAAAAATATAACCTAAAACTCTTTTCACTCGGATTACATCATCTTTTGTAGGATTTACTAAAGTTCTTGATAGAAAACCAATGCTGTCAGCTAAAACTGGTCTTGTTCTTATCATTAAATACATAATGGCTACTACTGCTTGTCTATATGGATACTGAAAATATCTAACATTTTCTTTCCTTGGTTCGAACATTTCCCCTTTCAGCATGGGTGAAGAAACTGATCTGCAATTTAAGAATTCGAATCTTTCTAAAATTATTCTTTCATAACCCTCTTGACTAATAGTTATATCATTTTCGTTTCTTATCTCCAGCCCCAAGTAATAACTTGCATCTTTTGTTGTGATTTTAAATTCTTTTCTTAATTCGCATAAAAATCTTTCTAATTCATTTTGATGTGTGGCAGCTACTAGGCCATCATCTACATAAAGACCAAGTATTTACTTATTACATTTGTCGTCTTTTAATAAAAAGCTTCCAATTCTGCGATTCCAGCTTCGCGGGACTTGTTTTAAACCATATAAACTCTTTTTTAATTTACAAACTTTCTCCGTCCCGTCATCGAAACATTCGGACTGTTTAATATATATAACTTCTTCAAGTTGGCCATAAAAAAACGCAGTTGAAACATCAAATTGAGGAAGATGCATATTTTGACTTGCAGCTGTGCTTAATAATGCTCCAATTGTTCCCAATTTTACGACTGGACTAAAGGTTTCGTTGTAATATATGCCCTTACGTTGTCGAAAAACTTCAATTACTAATCTTGCTTTGAATTCGTCAATACTCCCATCAGGATTTGTTTTCACTTTAAAAACTCTTTGCTAGCTGTGACAAAAAAAGCAAAAGGAAACTGAATGTAGGGTTTAATAACATCATTCGCTATGTTTATGGTCTGAAAAGATTTGATCATATTTCATCGTTCGCGAATCTTCTTTATGGTATTGGTTTTGATGATTATCTGAAAGTACGAATCTTAGTCTATATGCACAAAATAATATACTCCCGTCAACCTGAACATCTCTATGTACGTTTAAGATTTTCAACTCTTGATAGAGGCAATAGACTACTGGCACTGAGATATTATACGCAGATTTCTAAATACCAATTCTTTATTCACGCAACCAGTCTCTGGAACGCAATTCCATACAGCTATCAGATTATTCAAAACGCGCAGCAATTTAAGAAAACATAATTAGCTATTTTTCTCTATAAATGAAATTATCTAATTAGAAAATGCTTACATAAGAAATTAAATCAAATCCTGTTTAATTTATTTATTTTTTACTAAGTCTGGTTTTTTTTTAATAACAATTCACTAAACATCTCATATTGTTTTTATAAAATTTTTGCATTGTTCTTATTAAATGTTTGTATCATATATTTCTATCATAATTTGTGTGGTAGATCTGTCCATGTGCGATTTTCGTTTAAAGAACTTATCTCTGAATTCATGGCTCTCAACCATTCCTCTTTATTTTCAATATTCTGCTGTCATAACGTAATCATCAAACTATAAATTAGGCAATAAAGTGCGATCTCTTAAGCGTTTGCTTATTGGCTCTTCATCATCAACACTTAATGAGCACTTTCGTTTAGTTTACTTAAAACCACAAAGATCACTTTGGTTTGAAAAATCGTCTCGAGCACACTCTTCATAAATTCTATCATCTACAGAAATAGAGTCATTTACTTGTGGAATTGGCTGGGAATTGTCTTCTATCTCATCCCGAATACTGATTGGAGCACATGGATTTTGTGATTTTTCTTGTTTTAGAAAATCATAGGCTTATCATAACTTTTCAATTGTAGCTTAACTTCTTCTTTTCTATCATCCACTAAACCTGACGTCTTTTGATAAAATTAAACATCTTTTTTTCTTCTGTTTAGGAATATGGGCATAACATTGACTTTCTACTATTCTTAAATGGTTGATTCGTGGCTTTCTTCCGAACTATAATTCATGCGGCCTCTTGTCAACTACAGACGTTTTACAAGTTCGGTTCAAAATATATATTGCTGTGCGAACTAATTCGGCCAAATAGCTTCTGGAAACTTAACATTCCCATTAGAATACTTGAATGTTCGCGCCATCTCAATAACTGTTCTATTTTCTCGTTCACTTGACACGTTTTGTTAACAGCTGTGTTACTCCATATTCTTTAAGAATGTTTTCCACTTCAAAATTATCAAACTTTACCTCCATTGTCACTTAAAAATTCTCGTATTGGATGTTCCTGGTTCTGTGCAAGAATTAAAACTTCTTTTAACTTCTTTTAAATCCCTTTTTAACCTCTGATTTTTCTTTCAAAAAATAGCCAAAATAATATTTAGTTCATGAATCTTTAAAAATAAGCAAATATTTCTGTTAACTACTAACCTTTTGTCTAGTGCCAAAAGGTAAACTATGAAACTTTCCATAAACACAGGATTCACACAATTTATTATAGAATTTTACATTAATATCTAGTTCTGCCTTAAGTTTTTGTTGTACGCGCCACTTATCTTGATGTCCCCACCGCTCATGGTACAATTGCAAAGTATTACCTTCTGTAGAATTAACCTCGTTCATTGTTCTTGAAATGGTCGGCTTGATATCCGCTTTGTATAGAGTGCCTCCTACTTCTCGATTACCAATCAATAAAACTTTATTGTTCACTGAAAGTTTAAACTTTGTTACCGTAGAGTTAAACTCACTGTATCTTAATTTGTCTTGAGTAGACAGCACGGAAAACAAGTTTGAAATAGGAACATACCACACATGTAAGATCAAACACGAGTATTCTACATAACTTTTTTTTTAATTTTGTTTATCATTTTGTATTGAAATGTGAAAGATTTTTGTAATTTATTGCAGGTCGAAACCTTGTTTTTCTTTTCCAACAACAACGGCGGTGCCACAAATATCTCTCACTTATGTTCTAGTGGTTTTTTTTTGCCTTTCCGTACTTAACTGATGTTTTTATTTAATTATTGTACCCACAATATATATTTCTTATTCGTGTTTATTATTGAATCATTGTTTTATTGTACAAAAGTTAACGTTTTATTACAATGTTTATAAAATTGCTTCATTTTTGTGTTTATATTTCCACAGCGTTGAAAATACTCTCGGTTTTGTTTTTCTTACGATTCCGGGTTTGTTTGGAGTACCTTTTTTCGATTCGTGCGTAACTGAATACGGACACGTAATCGAAATGCAGAATAAGGATGAAAGTTTAATTTTCCAACCTCAGCCTAAAATTTCAACTTGTATCAACAATTATTTTACTGCTTTCAGAAATTTCGTATTATGGCTCCTTATTTCATATTTTTGCAAATCCTTTACGAAGGTCATAAAAATGATTCACAGTTATGTATAATTTCGGCTTAAATCTTTTGAGTACGTTGGGCATTGAAATTGAGCTAATAATGCAAATACTATGTGCAAAAATTCTGACGTGTACATGTATAAACAAATTTTATAATTAAAAGAACCGGCGTATAATTAAACATGTTTAAATGTAACAATATGTACATATAAACTATTCTTATGATCAGTTAATATATTTATTTGAAACAAACAGTAATTAATTTCACCGTTGTTAAAATATGTATGGAATGTCAAGTCAAAGCATACTCAGATTATAATTAAAGGTGTAAAGTGAATTAAAATTTTAATAGACAAAAAGACAATGTCAACTTTTGCAACATACCATTTAAGAGAGATCAGTTGTTCCTGTTTGCAGTTGTAGCATCCTGAAAATTATGTCGGAAACTACTCCGTATTAAATTGTTGGCAGTGAAATTGATGGTCAGTTTAGTGAAAAATCAGCTACGTTAAAAAATGTAGAGTTTGTCGCTACTATTTTTTTTAATTTATCCTCGTGCACATATGTACATACTTAAATAATTTAAAAATATTTCTAGTATTCATTTTCCTGAGCAGTTAATGATTTCAGTAATAATTAATGTTTATTTTTTAATCTTTCCAGTTAAAAAACCAAAAACTTTCTTGAAATTTATTGATAACTTAATATGGACAACAATGCTGCACAAATCATTAATGAAACACCGGCTGTTATAGACGATAGCGACAATGATGAAGTGACTGATTTCTTAAACTCCAACTCTGACACCAATACTGCCACACCTCTAACTTTATCGACTACAAATATTTCTTCTATAACTACTACTGCACATGCAGCAACTACTGAAACTAATACTTTTATTTCAACAACAACTAATAATATAAATAGTGTAAAACCATCTAATAAGGTTGAAAGTCAACATTTTTGTATACCTGTTATCAACACTCCGCCTAATAATAATCAGAATTCTTCCTATAATATCTTGACACCAATTTCCAATTATAACAACAATAGCAATAATAACAATATTGTTAATTCTCATCAACTGAATTCAATCAAAAACGGCAATAACATGATTCCAATTATTAATGTTACTCCTCACAGTCCCGCCAATGTCTCAAAATACAATAATATTTTTGAAGACACTCTTAGCCAATTGCAAAATATACGCGAGAGTGTGGTGCAAATGAAAAATTCTACATCTCACATGAACGATAGCCTGTTAAATAATCGCCTATTAAATGCAGCAATATTAAGTGCATCTCTGCCCGATCTCTCGGCGGCAAGTAGTGGAGTGGCTGGTTCATCAAGTGTTGGGCCGTATGGACCATTGGGAGCCCACTTTGTAATGTGGTCACCACAGCAGCAGCAACAGTATTTATTAACTGCCGATCGGCGTCAATCATGGACCGGTATTGATGATTTAACCGCTGGTGGAGATTGTACAAATAAAAGTGTTAGTCTATCAAGTTTGGATAGTGAGGAGCAGGAAACAATAAGGGTTACCGAACAAAGAAGGCGTTCGGCTAGGAATAGCACAGGTGGTAAGTATTTGAATTCTACTTAGATCATATATTGGTTTTAAACTCACTGTAAATTTATGTTTTCAAGCGATATGAGAAAGAATTTAATAAAATATGACTTTAAAAGAAGACACAGCAAACACTAACATTTCCTATAGAGTTGCATTAAGCTAAAATATACTGTGATATTAGTTTATATGTGTTAAATTGATTTGATTATTGGTGTCCAAGTTATTATATTTGTGTTCGAACATTTAGGTAATATGTAATAGAACAATTCATAAGAGCCTTTTATAAAGTAGACAAATAATCTACGAAAAATTGGGGTAAAACTAATAAAAGAATTTTTATTTACTAACATAACCACAAGCCTCATTAGATTATATATAATAAAGAACTTTAAAGTATTTAATGTAAATTTTTTTTTATAAAACACTAATTAAGGCGAGCTAATATATATTGTGGCCTCATGAGCGCAGGTGATGAATTCACTTGTCCCAATCTAATGTCTAATAATTAATTTGTCTTGCTTTACACCAGTTTCCACCTTATAATTAATAGTACAATAATATTTTTTGTAGAAAACAGAACAGTCATATAGCACGTACATTCGGCAAATGTTCATCCTTTCCATTATGCTCAAAGCGAGTAGATTTGGGCAAACATTTCGAAGTGTTTCAATTACACAATATGTTTAATTATGTTCGAATTTTTTAACTCAATATCAAGTAAATCAAAGTGTCATTTGTAATCAATTATACATGAAGTGATTTGCTAATAAAAAAATGTATGGGAAATGAAGTAGCAAATAACTTGTTTTGAGCATATACCTGAAAACGTGTTATAGGTTTATAAGTTATTCTAAAAATATCGGCACTCAAACTACATCCAATGAAGACAACTTGTGCACTTGATATAAAAAAACTTATTTCAGAGAACTTATAGCAATTGTATCATCTTCTGGTTATATAGCTGGCACTTGATAATAGAGCGATTTGCTAACACCAGTAGGCAATAAAATAAGACAAAAAAACCTTCAGTAGTGCGATTCACTATTTTTTTTTTAACGACAATCGCCATCGATAAAAATTTTTAACAACAAAATTAACGATGTTGGTATTCACTATCTTTTTTTAAACAACATTCGCAATCGTTTAGTCAGTTGTTGTTGTTAGCTTAACGATTGTAAGGAAAAATGAACGACGTATTTTTTATGTTGTTTATATATTCGACAAACTAAAATTTATGGCATCTTTTTAGTCGTTTCATTCGTGCTCAATACAAATGAAAGACTACGAAAAGTTAGGCATGAACACTCAATAGTTACGAAGCAAATGAGATGAAATTATTTTGTTTACGGTTACAAACACATACTAATATTGACAAACGTGAAACCAAACAAATTTTGGGTAAATACCGATAATGCTCGTGCAAAAACAACATGATTTAGAGATCAGTGTTGCCAGTTGTATTCAAAGGTGAAAACATTTAGGAAATATTACAACAATATACTGAATAGCAAAAAAAATTTTTTTTTTTTCAAATATGAGTTGGAAATGATATGGAAAACATAAAAATAAATAAATTATGGTAATTTTATGTGATTCATTGAAATTTAACATGTAAAAAAGTAATTAAAAGAAAAAGTCATAATACTTCAAAACATTATGTTATTAGAAAGAGAAGCTAAAACAGGTAATGAAAGCTTTAAATAAAAATAATGAATTCAGTTATTATTAATAAAAATATAAAATGTAACATAAATTAAGCGTTATGTTCGGCATGCTATGTTTTCATATTATAATGTAAAAATATAAGTTTTTCAACTGATGCCGTATTCCAACCAATAACGCAACGGTTTTCACAAAGTAAATTTCTAGGTTTTTATAACCACTTAGCTCATTTTGAATTCTGTCATGTCTGTTTTTCATATTTCATTAAAATAGTGTGTGTTTCTTTTCATATCATTTCATTTCAGAGTGTTGTGCAGTTTATTAAAATATTTAATTTTATGTTTATTAAAGGTTTATTTGGCAAATATCCCAAAATTACTCATTCGACTGCATACTCGTTACGTGCAAACAGTTGCACATTTTAATATGTATATAAATGTATAATATAAATTATATATTTATATAATAAAAATTATACATGAGCAACGTAAAAAAAATTGCATGATTTTAACAAATTGGCAACATTCCTATTGCGTATTAAAAAGAAAACATGAGGTGAGAGCGACAATTTTGAAACACGTCATAACGATCTCAGTCAAGGTATGAATAGAGCAAAACTATGTTCGGTATTTTAATTTTATTACGAACCAGTGTCTTTCAAAAAGGACACACCGATGCATCCCTCTAGTCTGCATCGAGTATGTTTTTGTTGTACATGAGAAGTTCTTTTACTCTTGAAATAGAGTACCTACGAGAGGTCTGCATCGAGTATGTTTTTGTTGTACAAGCAGAGAATAGAACTTAAGGGTTGTTTGTCAAATACCAACAAGAAGGTAGCCGCAGAAAAGTATGTTTCTAAAAAAATGATCATACAAAAATTGGAACATAAAAATTTGTGAACGTGAAAAGAAGAGTATCGCAAAAATGATGTTCCATTTTTGCGGAACAATGCTTAGCATTTAAACACATACATATGTGATTACGTACATGGCGAAATTGAAAATAGTTCAGTATGCAGATGACATACATATTTATAACCATAAATATGTAAATACATATGTACATTTGTATGGTCATCCATAACAAATATTTAGCTAAAAAAATTAATTTTGGTAGCAATTAGATTTTACTTTCGCTGTCGGTTTTTAAGGAGTTTTAGGTTTTTCCTACATGTGACTTTTTAAACATTAATGGGTATGTATTTTTTACAGATAAAGAAAGGTGTAAAAACCCACGATTAAAAATAAATAAGTTTATAACATCTTTTTTTTTTTGTACGCTAGCTGTTACATGCAGACAAAAAACAATTTTTTTTAAGATAAGTAGTTTTTGTAAAACCAAATCTATTTCATACATACACAGAAATATCAATTAACATTATAAAATGAAAACAATGTATGTATGTACATAAAATAGATTTTGAACTTTTTATTTATTGTATTTAACAAAGACAAAGTTCATTATAATATACGAAATAATTATCATCTATGTTTTTATCATGAAATATAAAATTTAATTTCACGTTAAAATAAGAGGCTTAAATAAGGTACTTATATCTAATAGAAATGTTTTTAAAGAAAGAGATCAATAATAAGAAATTTATAAAAGAAGTAATATAATTAAATTGTTTTAAAAATTACACCAAAATCCAATAGTCACAAAAAATACAATTTAATTACTTACATACATACTACGAAAGAATAATAAAACAAATAATATGAAACTAGTTTGTATTGTTAGTTAGATACACATCATATTGAATTCTCTTTGTCGAACTGAACGTTCAATATTGTCTTCATGTAGTACTTGAGTACATGCAGTACATATGAAGTTTTGAACTCGTATCATGTTCCTAAAACGAACACAGCCGAGTACATATGAACAACATGCACTTCGTACGAGGTACCTAAAAAAAGAAGAACATGTAAATTTAATGTTAGTCAATTTTGTTGTTCTCAAAATTGAGTACTTTATTTTGCTCTGATACTTCGAGTAAGAGTTCATGCAATGCCGCTTCTCGTGTACTTCACGTATACAAATGTAATTGTGCAGACCTCTAATACATACATAATATGTTTATACTTCATGTTGAAAAAGCCTGAAATGTTTTTTAACTTCATGTAGAAAAAGCCTCAAATGTTGTCTACTTACCTTTTGCAAGAAAATCTAAACGCACAAACAAATTTTTCCAAAAAATATTAGCTCTTTTTCATTCTTCTCTGTGCTTTTCGTTATATGATATTTTTTGACAGTGATACCACTTGATGTCAATTTGAATAAACAAAAAATTAACGATGTCTACTATCGTTTTCGAGTAGTTAGTGAATCACATAATCGTTACTGCAAACAACAAAAATTGTCGAAAAATTTTGCGATCGTTAAAAGTTAGTGAATCGCATTGTAGTTTTCCATTATTCGCTCCGAACATGGATATTTTACTTACTGGAAATTCATCTTCAAGTTCGGAGGATTTAACCCTTTGGTTTAGTTCTATGTGGAATGTGATACTCTGAGCCACTGGCTGCGCTTTTATCGTTTTTGTTTCCTAAAATTCCTTATAAGCATAACCATTGAACAATGACTGGCGTCAACTGATTATCTTGTTGTATAATATTATTTAATAATTCATCTAGTTAACATTCATAGCCGTCACCATCGTAAACACATTTTCCTTGCTAGTAATTGATATTAGCTGTAGTAAATTAACTTAAAATTTAGGTGGGTCATTAAATAATTTGTTTTTAATATGGACATATGAGAGTTATTTCATTGTACTTAACCATCATTTGCCTTTCCTCTTCTTTTATATCATCTATATATGTATGTGAAAATCTGGCTTGGGTTGCAAATGTATCGTGCTGTTATTAGGTTCTATATTATTTTTAGCTTGGCATGTTCCGTCGAACATATCGTTAGCCATACGTCAAGAAATTTATTTTGTCTGTACTGAAAGTAACGTCACGTCTCCGAAGATAAGCAATAACGCCAGCACAATAACAGTTTAAAAATGTTTACATAGCGTCGTGACTAGCCATAAATCTGTTCATCATCGCACATTTAGCTGCTCGCACAGAAAATTGAATAGTCAAGACCTTCGTTGTTTATGGTCGCTTCATGGTCAAACAGAGTTGTCAGAACAATTCTTCGCACAACTCTATCATGCCATTACACAAACCAAATACACAGCCAAAATAAAAGCTTGTACTCGTAAGTAAACACCCGTACATAAACTATGCTTAAGCATCCATGCAGCTTCGATTAGAGACAACAAATTATAATTTTTAAACCAAAAACCACGAACACATTTTCTATCGTTATTATGATGATGCTCTCTCAATGTGCGAACAAATTTATGGTTAGTCAATACGTGTTATTTTCATGCTTATGTTGGGAGGTGTGAATACAAAATTCGTGTGAACGATTCTGTTTAAATTCAAACGTAAATTCGTATGCTCATACGTAAAATCGATTGCCCAATCCAGTCTTAAAAAAAAAAAAAAATTAATTTTAACGAGCATAGCTTCCATGGCTATCAGCTCGGTGTTAGAATAATAAATGAGATATATACATATGTGTGGTTGTGCTAGATTTACTTATATTAAGACTTTTGCTTCCTTTATGAAATTATAGATACTGTTGGTGTTCTTAGCTGATGGGACTTGTAGGATTTTAATAGCTGGTGTGTTGTTGAAGTGCTTAATCCTTAGGTTGTGTAGTGATGTGCATTCATTTAGCAGGTGGTTTATTGT
Organism: Phania funesta; assembly: GCA_963932375.1. NCBI lineage: Eukaryota > Metazoa > Arthropoda > Insecta > Diptera > Tachinidae > Phania > Phania funesta. The sequence continues at coordinate 85,516,300 of OZ010653.1, forward strand.
AAGGTTGCTGTTGCAGATGTTACATGTGGGTCTGGTGTTGTTTTTTAAGATGTGATTATGGGAGAATATTGAATGGCCGAGTCTCAGTCTTGAAAATGTTTTTATTTTATTTTTGTGGACTTCACAAATAGGATAAATAGGGCGTTTTGAGAATGGGTTAATGTTGGCATAATGGGGGTGTTGTATTTGGTTTTGTCTGACTTTGTCATTGATATAATTTGTGATTTGTCGGCGTAAATCTATTTTTTCAGCAGTGTCGTCTAGAAAGATGGGGGCATTAGATGCGTGCCTTGCTGCGAAGTCCGCTTTTTCGTTGCCTGTGATGCCTATGTGACTCGGAACCCAAAAGATTTTTATTTTTCCCTCGTTGTTTGTCAGGGCGTCTCTGATTTTAATGACTTTGTTCCACTTATTATTGTAGGGGTTGGTAATTGCCTTGGTTACAGATAAGCTGTCAGTGCAAATTATGGTTTTATTTTTCAGTTTAATTGCATGTTGGACAGCGCGGGAGATTGCACAAGCTTCGGCTGTGAAAATAGAGGAATATTGGTGTAGAGTGTTGAGTGCCACGTTATTCCCTTCGTCATCGACTACTTCGTAGGCGGGTAGGGTTTGTTGGGATTTTGATCCGTCAGTGTATAGGAAGCACCAACCATTGCTTCTTAGTTCACTTTTCTTTTCTGCCCAAAAATTTAAAAATTGTTCCTTGGGGGTTTCGGATTTTTTAAGCTCAGATAATGACAAATCTACTAGGGCTTTGTTGAACTTCCAAGGTGGCGTATTGATATGTTTTTTGGTAATTTTTTTGGGAATGCCCATATCGCGTGCGAGATCCAAGGATAAGACAATTGCAGATTTGATACGTTTAGGTTTTTTGGCGGAGATGCTTCTAAGGATGTCGTTATCAGCTATGGAGTTTGTGCTCGTTAATAGTTTTGATAGTATTCTCCCTTTAATTTCTAGGAATCTGTTCTCTATGGATGGAAGGCCTGCTTCGTTCAGAATACTGTTGGTAGGCGTTGTCCTATATGCATAAACTGCAGCTCGTGCGGCTTTATGGTATGATGGTTTAATTATGTTTAATGTAGATTTGGGGCTGTTTCCATACAGAAACATGCCGTAATCTATTTTGCTCAGCACTAGTGTTTTTGTTAGGTAAACCAGAGTGTTGATATGTACAGAACTTTTCGAAGACAAGTAACGGATTATATTTACTCTAGATAGTATTGAGGTTTTCAAAGTAGTGCAGTGGTCTTTCCAATGGTATTTCCGGGAGAATATTACTCCTAAGATTTTTAATTTATCAACGTTTTGTAAAGTTATTCCATCTGTTTGTATGTTGTAGTTGTCTGAGTCGCAGTTTTGTTTCCTGCAAATATGGAGCTTTTTTGTTTTTTGCAGTGACATTTTTCCGCCTGAGTATTCGGTCCATTTGCTGATGTCGCCAAGGTCTTTTGATAAAATTCTTGTCGTTTCGTCGTTGTTATTTCTTTTGCATAAAATGTATAGGTCGTCTGCGTATAGGCAGTGGTCGACTTAGGGGATCTTGTTTAGGAGTTTACTTATTTCGTTGAACGCAATTTGAAATAACATCACTGAGAGCGGAGAACCCTGCGGGATACCATTTTTCAAAGGGGATGTTTTTGATAAATACCCATTGATTCTTATCTTAAAGTTTCCATTTGTAAGGAAGGATTTCACAAAGTTAAATATATTATGTCCTATTTTCCATGATTTTAGGACGTCTAAGATGACATGTGAGCCGACCCTGTCGAACGCTCTTTCGAAATCAATCGATAATATTGTCACGTGATTTTTAGCAGACAGAACTTTTGCTATGTAGTTGTCAAAGTGCAGTAGGGCGTCGTCACATCCTTTGTTTGGCTTAAAAGCAACCTGTTCCTTAGCGATACGTTTTTTCTTTTCCATGAGCCATAACAATCTGCAGGCGATTATTCGTTCGATTATTTTCGAAATACAAGGGAGTAGAGATATGGGGCGGTATGCGTCAGTGGTGTAGGAGTTTTTTGTCTTTGGAATCGGTATTACTATTGCGAGTTTCCAGTTTTGTGGGATGTTGCCGTTTTTAAATATGGTGTTATAAAGTTCCAGTAATTTTTGTTTGGAGTTATGGCTTAGGGTTTTGATCATCTGATAGCTCACGCGGTCTAAGCCTGGCGTTGAACCTTTCACTTTTTCTAGGCAACTGGAGAGTTCAGTCATTGCTATTGGTTCTTCCAAAAGTGATGCTGTTTTATCAATAGTGTGGCTCACCGATGTTGAGTTGGACGATCGTTTGCAGGAGTTGAATAATTGTGAAAAATTTTTATCTGATGCATACTCTGCCTATGTATTACCGAAAACATTGGCAATTAATAGGGGATCAGTTAGAGTTTCATTCTGGTGGTTGATTGCTTTAATGCTTGAAGTTAGGTTTCGCCGGGTGATACGATTAATTCTGTTCCAGATGTCAGTGATTGGCATGTTTCTGTGTATAGCCTTTGTAAAATTTTCAAAGCTTTCTCTTTTAGCTTTTTTTAGTTCTTGACGAAACTTAGAGTTATTTTTCCTGTATGTTATTAGGTTTACTTGGGTTGGGTTGGCTTTAAAGGTTTGCCATGACATCATTTTTTGGTAACGTAAATAAGAGAGTACTTCATTCCACCATGGTACTGTTCTTTTTGGCGTGTAGGGGGTGTTTTTTGTTTGTGGAATGTATTCGTTTGCTGCGGCGCGTATGGCTTTTATAAATAGAGCTGCGTCTTGGTTGCTAGTTTTGGAGAAAGATTTATTGAGAATTTCTATTTCTGCCTTTTGAGAGTATTTCGCCCAATCCGCGAGATGATAGAGGTATTTGCATAGTTTTATGGGGGTGCAGTTGTTTACCAGAGTCTTCATAGAGATGCTTATCGGGAAGTGATCGCTGTTGTGCAAGTCGTTTGTGACCGTCCAGTTAAGTAAAGGGAGTAAAGACAGGCTGCAAAATGAGATGTCGATATGCGTGAAGGTACCATAAGTTGACAAGTGCGTAGGGTTACAATCATTTAAAATGCACAGGTTAGAATTATCAATTGCTCTTTCTAGAGTCAGACCTCTCTTGTTGTTGGTCGTCGATCCCCAGATTGTATTCCAACAGTTGAAGTCACCGTTGACTATTACAGGGCTTTGAAAAGAGGAGAAAATTGTGGAAAGTTCGCTTTCGTCGATTTCTTTATTAGGTGGTATGTACATGGAAAGTATAATAAATTTGATGTTAAGGGTGATTTCGATGGCAACTGCTTGATAACAGGTGCTGATGTGTAGTTGTTTGTGTGGGATGTTGGATTTTACTAGAACTCCAATGCCTTGTTTTGCGGTGATGTTATGTGTTGAGTTGAGGAAATATCCACTGTAATTTTTAGGAGGTGTGGGGGTGTAGTTGAAGGGAAGGTGGGTTTCTTGTAGAGAAATAACACTAAGGTCAAATTCTCTCAATATTAATTGTAAGTCGCTATAGTTGTTAAAAAATCCTTTAATATTCCACTGGATCATGTTGAAGCCCATGGCGGTGAAAAAAGTGCCTGTACAGCGGTGCCGGAATAGCCCCCTCACGCGAGCAGCTCCTACGAAGACGACAACAAAATTTTTTTTGTTTTGTTCTCATCCGAAACGGGACTGCAAGACAGAAAGGCCTGGAGAGCCTGTCCGGGGGGTCGCGGCCCGGAGGCATTTTTTTATTTTTTTATTTTTCTTTTCCGCAGATGTTTATAAAGCAAAAACAAAAATTAACAGTTTATAATAGAAATATACACGCGTATGTATGAAATAGAACAAAGGAATGTCGAACACCGTTAGTTTATTTTATTTTGTATAAGATAACGATAGAGAAACACAACCGATCGCTCTGAGAGATAGTCGATGACTGTGTTTTTATTTATTCAACATTATTTCTTGAAAATAAGTTTGAACATTTATTTGCAATATATGTGCAAATAAATCTTATTGCGATCCACATGTGAAGATGTGAGATGTATATTACAATAACAAAATACTTGCGATTTTTGTAATGTAATTGTTGAGGAAGTAAGACCACCTGATATTAATGTGCCTTGGTCCAAGGTACATTTAATCAGGTATATGCAAGGGCGAAATTATGAATTGTTCCACAATTTTTTTACACATTTTTTGTATGCAGTTTGATATTTATGACTGAAGGGATAATTCATGATTCCACCTTGCATGTACCGGATTACAGGCGATTAAACTTGCAGATATAGCGATGCCGCTAAAATATTTGCCTTAAGTACTTTTTACATCGAGAATTAGCTTTAGCTACGAGAATTACAGAGTACGGCTGCAACGGCTAAAACAGCAACTGATGGCTTAAACTTTGTTTTAGAATGTATTCTTACTGAGAGCGTTAATAAAAGTCAACTTTAAGAATTGACAATACTCATGTATTCACTGAGTTTTTTTATGGTACATATATGCCAGTAAAAGTACTAATACATCATATAAACAGTGTTACCAATACCAAACAAATATACAAGAAAGGCAAATTGTTAAAATATTTTTAACACTTTCACAGTCCAGAAGCAGCAATAGCACCCAAATTATCGCTTCCAGAAAACCATTCCCTTTTTAATAAGCTTTTGCAGTAATTCTAACGAAGTTTCTTATTTTTGCACTTAGTGCTGTATATTTTTATTCAAAGTTCTTTGAATAGTTTGTGGTTGCATATTATGGCATTCACTCACTTTTGGATCTTAGTCTACTTTTTTTTTTAAGCTAAACTGTACGATTTCTATGGGCGAGCATTACTCAACCTATTTTCAACATGCCACTGTTTTTAAAGTTACTGAATATTTTCCGGACTATAGATTAACTTATTTTTATACTTTACAACAGAATTTGACACAACACTGAAAACTGTCTAAATAACAACTTGAACATCAAAAGACAGTAGGAAATGAATAATTGCTATTTTCTGTTGCTAGTATTTAATAGCAAAAACCATAGCATACTGGTAGTATGTAAACTTTTCTTAATGCCTTTCCATTGTTATAACAATAAAAATAGATTTCAAACTAGTCCGCATTATTAATTTTTTGTTTTTCGCTTTTGGACCGATAAATAGTTAAACATTGCGATCGTATGTCGACTTTTATTGACATAATGGTATTAACATAGTGGAGAAAGCGTGGAAAGGGTAAAACAAAACATGCAAAATTTTCCATCTTGAGAAAACTTTTTTTCTGGCGAACTTTAGGGTAAGATTAGTAATGAATTTTCGTCAGAATTTGGAGATGCAAATGATTTTCCATACATAAATGGTCATTTTATTTTTTATTTATGTTTGTTAAATCAATATTAGATTTAGAAGCAGTTTATATAGCGATATCATAAAAAAAGTCAACACTTTTGCTTTAGCAGAATTTAAGTTTCGACTTTCCTATTGTACGCACAAAATGTTCGTTATCAGTAAAACTCTTAACCTTATATACCTTATATATTACCAGTGTTTTAGAAAAGTATTATTATAAAGAAATTTTCTTACTATTTTAATTGGAGTTGAATAAAATCGTTATGTTTTTATTCCCTGTTTTGTAGGTATTTCAACTCACTCTTTAAACGAAGCAGAACTTGCAAGAGATTTTGAACGTATCGCAGCAAAAAGAAGTTTGGCAACAGAAATGATTAGTCGTATACCACTCCAAAAAAGTATTTCTACTTCATCTATTATGGCTAAGGAGGATATAAAAGCAATAACTAGGCATCTGACAGACAGCGAAGATGAAAATCAAAGTCTGTTAAGAGCACATGCCAAAATTGAAGTATACGATAACGTAGAAAAAAGACGTAAACGTGGTTCTTTGTTCTTCCGTAAGAAAAAAGATAAAACGAAAATGAAATCAATAGGTGGTCAAGTTGCAAGTTGTGATGTTTGCGGTGTCAGTTTGTCGTTGGGTACACTGAAGGATCATCAAATGGAGTGCAAAGGTGTAGTCGGTAGTAAAAAAGGCACTACAGTGAGTATAGTTGCAGGATTAAGTAAAAAATATGATAAAAATGATTCTGGACAGGACTTTTATGATGGGCCAGAACAAAATTCTAATTATAATGATGAAAACACACCTTTAATAAGGTCTGAATTTTTAAATGATGCCCCCATTGAAGCTTATGATTTAAAAGTAGATCCTAGTTTGGGTATTTTCTTAAAAGAGCATGATTCCTGGTCTCCCGGTATACCAAAGGATATTTTAAAAACTTTAAAGGATATACAAATAAAAAGACAGGAACATATTTATGAATTTATAATGACAGAAAAGCATCATTGTCAAACTTTGTTAGTAATGCAAAAAGTGTTTGTGGAAAGTATGGAACGTTATTTTCCAGCCCTAGATAGCAATAAAATGTTTCCTCGGCTGCAAGAGCTAACGGAGTTGCATTGTGGTTTCCTTAAAAAATTAAGGCTAAAACAGAACGAACATTTTGTGGTAGATTCTATAGCTGCCATTTTGTTGGAATTCTTTTCCCTAGATAAGGCACAACATTTACGTCTAGCTTATGGGGAATTTTGCGCTAATCATCGTTCAGCCCTAGAACAATTTAAATCTTGCATGACCAGCAGGGATCCCACATTCTCGGAGTGGTATAAGCACTGTCTTACCAATCCGCTGCTGAAAAAAAAGGGCATACCTGAGTGCATATTATTTGTAACACAACGTTTAACTAAATACCCTTTGTTAATAGAGCCCTTGCTAAAAAGTGCCCGAGAAGATAAGTTGGAAAACGATAAATTGCAACATGCTTTGGCTTTGGTTAAGGAGTTATTGGTGGATGTGGATGCCTGTGTGGCTGAAAAAGAACTTCGGGAGCGGCAAATTGATATCTACAATCGTATAGATAATAAATCATTTGCTATTTACAAAAATAAACCTTTTCGAAAATATGATGTGGGTGTGGAATCAAAGAGGCGTCTTAAATTTGAGGGTCTGGCCACGTTAATGCAAGGACGTTCTAAAATGCAATTGGTATTGATTGTGGTCTTGACGGATTGTTTATGTTTTCTTAATGAAAATTCAGCTCATAATAAATATATGTTTTTCACACCAGAACACAAGGCTGGTGTTGTGCCACTTCAAAAATTACTGATACGGGAAAAGGCAGGCACTGAATCGCGTGGAATTTATATAATATCTTCGAATCCTTTATTTCCTGAAATGTACGAATTAAAAGTGCAAACGCCTAAGGATAAAAATGTTTGGATTCAATCTATAAGACAAGCTGTGCTAGATTGTCCATCTTCTGATGTCATTGAATCAGAAGATTTAACACATGAGGAAAAATTGCGCATCGGAGTGAATAAACGGGAAATTATTGAGAAAATACGCCAAAAAGATATAGAACAAGCGATTTTGCTAGAAGAAAAAATTCTTTTGCAACTGAACCTAATACAGAAAGATCAAAAACATTTCTCGGAACAACAAGCGCAAGATCAACAGCGGCATCAGCATCAACAAATAACTAATGTTAGCAACATGAGTGCTGCCCAGTTCTTGAGTGCCTTTGGCTCTTATAAAGACTTGTCAGTGGGGGCCGATTGCGATACAGCTGAATTGTGGAAAAAAGTTTTAAACACCGTACAAGATATAACACAATTAGCTTCTACTGTTTATACAGCAGCTACAGGACAACCCGTCTCAAGATCGGTTAGTTCGGCGGGTGAAAAGCATAGTGACACGTACAATTCACCAATCTTACCAAAGAGAGCTGAAACGTTTGCTGGTTTCGATGAAAAGCGCGGAAAAAACAATTTTCCCTGTCGAGTCGACAAACTATCCACTTTTCAAGTATTATCACCTCGGCTGCAGGAGTTAGAAGAAACTAAAAAAGAAAGCAAAAACAATTCAATATTATCTCAAGACTCTCAAATAAGTGATAAAATGACTTGTATTTCAACTGCCAGTGCGGCCCTTGCTGTAACCAAAGATAATAATTTTGCTTTGCTACAAGTAACCCATAATCTTCACACTCTTCTTTGTATCATATCGCAACAAATGACAACCATACACTCCTTGCAATTGCAATTAGCGCTATATCGTGAAAGCCCTAGAGTCTCATATACACACAACGACCAGTTGGAAGAACTAAGAAATTTACAAGATAAATTGCAGGAAGAAAAAACGGGTTGGATGCGCCAGAAAGAACAACAAGAACAGGAGTTGTATGAGAAAAAAGAAGAGTTAGATAAAATGCAGGAGCACATTAATGCCCAACAAGAAGATATCAAGCAGCAGCGTGAACAGTTGTATAGGAAAATGGAAGTGTTATCAAGCCAGGGTCTACTTATTTCGCCAAATACTCCACTAAATATCTCTAATCAACTATTGCAAACAACTACAGTAAATAGCGCGATTGATATTGAGAATGATGTACAAGATTCCAATAGTGACTTACCTATTGTGATAACTCACCCTGGGGCTGCTAATATAACAACAACACCAACTTCGACTGTTTCCGCTATTGTAAATGCAGTCGATAGACGTAAAGATAGATGGCGCACAGCTTCAACAATATCAAAAACTCCCCCTGTTAATCTGTTAAGTGCAACGAATGCCCCTAAAATTCAACCAAATGTGTTAAAACAAAAAATACCCATGAAACTTTCATCACTTTCTTCGGCAAATTTTGCAACTTCAGCAGCGTGTAATACAACAAAAGTGGATAAATCTAATAGCTTTACCACCAATACCCATTACAACTCCCCGTCCGGAGGCATAACTCAAATGTTTCCTCTTAAACTAGCCGACAAACGTTCTGCAGCCAATGCCAACACTTCTACACCCTTAGCCTCACAGCTATTACCACAACATTCACGCACTGGTAGTTCTCCGGCCATCATTCAACATCCCCAAACATTAGGGAATAATGCTGCAGATCTAACCTCACCACCTCCCTCATCGGCCGAGGACACACGGACCGATTCTTCCGCCACTTTTACTTATGGGCAACGATATTCCTTTGGCTCAATAAATGCGCCTACAAGCGCAGCTACAACCAATCCCATAATTTCCCCAACATCAGCGAGTCAAACAAAAATACCTCATACGAAGTCATCATCAACATTCTCATCAAATTCAGCTTCTTCCTCATCTGTTTCAGCATTATCTGCTTCAGTTATACATACAAGTCGTCCAGCTGTTCAAACTAAGGCCGAGGAAGAAGAAATTTATTTTTGACGTAAGTTTTCTAAAGAAGTAGAAATATAATATATAAAAATAGATAATTTTTCATATTATCGTAACTCTAAGAAGGGCTTAATTCTAATGTTTGATAAGTAAATATCATAATTTATCTCTTGACTTTTAAGAATTGATACGATTTGTTTAGAACCGCAATACTTTTGCATTTATTTATTTTCAGTATTTACTGAGTTTTATATATTTTTACATAAGTATTAGTACAAAGAAACCTCTTTCCTATTAAGCGACAAACTTTAATTACGTAAGTTATTGTGTGGAACAGAAAAGATGACGTGGTTAATACGATCTTTTTCAAAAATTATCTTGTTTTAAAACGTATGCTTTTCATATCACATTTGCGCTCAGTATTTTAATTCAGTAAGAATTATATTCTGATACCGAAATATGTTCAGGAACATTTATTATTTATATATATTTTATTTTTAAATGTTTAAACAAATTTGAATGTGAAAATAAATGGTTTTATTTTTAATGAACTCTGTGGAGTTTATTTAAAATATACAATACAATAAAATTAATACTCGCTTCTTATACGACATCACAAGAGCTCATACATAGTTTTTTGGACCACACACGGTCTCCAACGATGCTCTATTCTCAGAAGAGCAGCGAAAAAGCCACTTTGCTTCATATGTAAGTGCAACTTAGCTTTTGGATTTAAACAAAATATGTTTTCTTTTTGATTTTCTTAAGAATAACATTCATTATCATTTTTAAAGGTTGGAATTGAACTGACTTTATTCTTTTCATTTCTCTCATACTAAATTTCTGGAAAATATTTTCCTTATATGTAACTAAATTGATTAAACTAATGAGGTATATTTACGGTTGGATGGTGCTACATCGACGTGGAAAACCCCATTTTTGAGGTCAATTGTACTAAATATTTTCGCGCCTTGGAGTCTATCTAACTGGTCTTCTATCAAAGGTAGTGGAAAACGATCTTTCAATATGACTTTATTTATCCGTCGGTGGTCAACACATAACCTTAGTGATCCATCTTCCTATTTTACCATAACTACTGGGCTACTGAAATCTGAACCACTGATCCATTTGCTCTTCAACAATTTTACGTTCTGTCATTGGTAAACGGCGTGGTCGTGAATAAATTGGTGTTTCGTCTTGTAAAAGAATAGTCATTTCAACATTTGTCGACATACGTTTATCTGGGATATAATTTTTTACTAAACTCAAAACATGTTTCCTTGCTTCTGGTGTTACGGTTTCACCTATATCAATATTGTCGACTTCGTTTTCAATATTTGCGTTGATCATCATTATATTGCGAACTTCTTCATCTTCAGTCTTCAACAGTTTGGAAAATTTTAACTCATGTGGCGTTATAATTGCGGAAGCATGCGTGCAAAACTCTTTACCAAGTATAACGTCTACGTCCAATAAAGTTACCAAAATGTTTAACTTTATTTTCTTTGGAAACATTGCCAAAGCCAATTAAATAAAAATCTGATCTTCCAAGCTGAGGTTTATTTAGTGAATTATAAACTTTTTCACTTACCACATTGTATTTACTACCTGTGTCAAATAATGCTACAAATTGTTTACAGGAAAATTTAATTGTTTTGTTCATTATATCATCGACCATTAAACGACGTAAATTTGATTTTTCTTGCTTCTGAGGACACTGCTTAGAGATATGTCCAAAATTATTACAGCTTCTCTCCTTACTACTGCAATTTCTACTTGTATGCCCTTTTTCCCCGCAATTAAAACATAATTCCTTTTTAATATTCTGCATTTGACTCTTAACTGGCAGTAGTGTTCTATATTCATTTTTAAACTTAGTTTTTTCTTGCATGACTTGATACCATTTTAACTTCTCTTTAAATTCTTTTAAGTTCGAAGCGCCGTACAATATCGATTTGTTAACGTTGGGGTCACGTATCCCATCAATCACGTACTGCAGTAATGCATCATCTTCAATATATCCACGTGAGGCAAGCTCCTTCATTTTTAAGAAATATTCTTGGTAGCTTTCATCTTTATGCATTTTCCCTCAACTAACATCTTGTGCAATTGTGCACTGTTTGTCGCTGGTATATATTCATCTAATAATGCTCTTTTCAATTTAAACCATGTATTTATACCTCGTTCGCCTGATACAAATAGTTTAGCCAGACCCGTCAGTCATCTCTTAGCAAATATGAATTTTTGAAAATCATCCCAGCCCATCATGGACGAAGTTTCTTCAAATTCTTCAACCCACACATGTACCTGAAAATTACCATTACCATCAAAAGTTCTAACCGACTCTTCAATATCTCGGAAATTCAATGAAAATTTTGGAACTTGATTAAATTGCTGCATCTGGTAGGAATAATTTTGCCTAGCGTTTATACATTCGTTGTTAACTGTCCCGTAATTGTCGATAGCAGGTTGTGTCGTTTTTTCTTTCGCTGTTGTGGCTGTAGCACTCAAAAAAATAGCTTCACCAGGACCTGTCCTTATTATTTTTGTCTGGCGTTGGTCATCGCTATTTACTTCTTCATCATCATCGTTGTCATATTCATATCTTTCCGAAGGTTGTTGAAAATATGTAAAAACAAATCATTTACCTCATAGTTAATGCCCAACACGTTACAAATTGATATCAAATCAGCAGTACTCAAATTTCTGCTACATACGAAACTTTATTTTTAAACCTCTCACTTTTATCGTCATACTCGAACTAGCCAAGCATTTTCTATTATTTCGGTCCCCTTCTTCTTCGTAGATAAATTTATGCATGGCAACCATGACTGTCTTTTTAATTGTTTTTAAGCTATTGCTCACCGACAAAAAATCTCCAAGTGATGGCATGTTCATTTTATTCTCTTTAGCCTATGTAGTTTTATAATTGTTCTCTTTGTATTCAAAAAAATCACGCACGTAAATCTTATTTTTGTCTTTTTAGTTCTTACTAATAACTCTCTTACAAAAAAAACTGAACTCCTTGGTTTTATCTTCATGCAATATAAACTGTGTAATAGCAAAAAAAATTTAAATACTCATCGAAATGTATGTATAACTGTCGTCATAAAACTACTCTGCTCTTCGTCGTAAGCACATAGAGTTTTTGTTCTTTTTTTCCTCTTTCTCTCTTTTTTCTTTCCTTGCACACGCGCGTCGTCTTAACACAAACACAGTTTTTTCTGAGATTCAGGCCCCGATTATGGTTCACAACAGTTGTTATTTTGATGTTGTAAATTTTAAATTGTGATTATGGTTTACAACACTTATGTTCAGTGTTGTATTATAAGTTGTGTATGTCAGTTTACTCTGATTATCGTTTACAACACGTGTTTGTATCTGTTGTAACACACATCAAAATCTTACAACCGCTCATTAGCTGTTGTCTAGTTGTCGCGACAAGTTGAACAATTAAAATGGAAAAAAATTTGTAAGTTTTTAATTTGCTTTGTTTGGCGTTTGTAACCATAATTTTAAATATTTTTTAGAACAACAACAAACAAAAAGCAGATGGAGAAGCTGGTAGAATTTATGCAACTAAATCCAGATATTGGCCGTGGAAAGCTGCAATTTGGAAGTAATAAAATGCAGTTTAAAGAGAAATGGGATCACTTAACAATCCACATTAATAGCTTGGGTTTGAAAAAATTGTTTAGCTCCTGCAGCAAAAACAAAAACCCATCCTTATTAATGCGGAAAAATTTAATAAAACTGTAAAAATATACATATGTAAATTATAATTAACTGTTATTTCAGAAAAAGTTTACTTACTCAGTGTTTGGTAGTTCCAATGGATTTGAACTGTCTCGAATTCTTTTGCGAATACGTGCCATATGGGTTTTTTTAGTCTCATTGTTATCATCATCAAAATATAAGTCAACGTTAATATCCATGATTCTTATTGTTTTATTGATATATTTAAAATATTTTCTTTTTATTGTGTCTTTAAAATGGCTTTCTTCAAAACTTGTTTATTTTTGGCGCTCAGCAATGTATTTTAACGGAAATATGTGGTACTAAATAAATGCAACTCTGTGACATACACAACACCTAGATGTTGTTTATCATAATCAAAAAATATATTAATGTTGTGTTGTAGCGAATACAACACACCACTTTTGTGTTGTAAATCATAATCGGTGCCTCATTTAAATTTCAAATTTAGTCTTTTGGCGTCTATTTATTTCTAGAACAAATATCATAAAAACTTTTTCTTTTAAACGTACTATTTATTTTATAATGTTTGGCGAGCATTTATCTTGGCTGAATCCCCAAAATATGTGAACTTTTATTTTAAAGGACATAAAAGATTTATTAAAATAAAATATTAGAAAAATGAATATACACATCTTCTTGCTTCAACGGTCGCGCACAGACTGCCTGTGTTCGCTCGTCTACGTTCTCTCTTTCTCATCCCACAAGATATGCATGCATAATTACACATTACGATTATTTGGTATTTGTTACGGTGAAGTAATCAGTAACTTTATTTTGATGGAGTTTTTTATCTGAATGCCATTTTACGATATCCGATCGTAGTTGGAGAAGCTGTGAAATATGTCAGAGGACTTCGCATTATACTCACTCTATTTGATCAGAGTATTAACCGCGCATATTGCATCATTGTATTGTACGAACTCTGGAGCTTCGGACACATTGTCATCCACTTGATCCGTGTCTATGTCCGTTTCTTTCTCATCAAGGACATCGGTATTCCATGCAGTAATATCTTCAGTTGAGAGAATACAATCAGGTACAAGTGCCATCAATAACAGGTGATTCTCTTCGAGTTTACGATTAGAAAAAGAATTCTGTGGAAATAGCACCGATAAAGGGATATCGTCTTCGTCATCATACTGATAACTATCCCAATTCAGCCACTGATACCATGCTTTTTGTAAAACGCTTTGAGAGCACTCATCCCATGCTATTTTCAAGAGCAAAATTGCACTACGAAGATCGTGCTTCTTCAATAATTCGTTAACCGGCAAATCTTTTTGTGCCACAATGGACGTCAATAATTGATTTCGATAGCAAAGTTTTGTCACTTTTATTGGATTTTGGTCCATTGGTTGAATTGCTGCTGTGACATTTGGTGGAAGAAGCATACAAATAATGTTCTCGCCATCAGAGCGAAGCTCTTCAATAGGCGAGCGCGCTGTACAGTTATCCAATAGTAAAATGGCCTTTGGAGGCAAGTTATTTTCAGAGCTAAAGCGACGTACCTATGAAACCATATCGAAACTTATTTAATTTTTAAATTAATTAACGAATAAAAATATTTCTTACTTCTTTTACAAATTTTCCATGAAGCCATGTGTTAAAAATTTTAGATGTCATCCCATGCATTTGCAGAATAATCATTGTCCAGCGGATTTTTAAAGTTCGAAAAGCATCTAGGTTTGGCCGCCTTTCCGATTAAAAGCAGCTTAAGCTTGTGTGATCCTTCTGCATTGGCACATAACATAAAAGTTATTCTTTCATTTCCGTATTTTTCTGCCTGGTGCAGTCTTTTCACAAATGGAAACATAGGTTTTGTCAGGAAGGCATCGGAGAAAGAGGCCAGACTCATCAGCGTTGTACAGTTGCTCGTTTGTGATTCCCATTTCTTGCATTTTTACCCGCAAAGTAGCAACAAATGGTACGATTGCTGACATGCTGCTAGATAAAATTTCACCACAGACCTTAAGAATGCGTATTCCATACCGACGCTTGAATTTTGAAAACCAGCCTTGATTTGCCCTAAAGTCATCTCTAGTTTTATCTGGGTAGATTCGTTCAAAAAGTTCCATAGCCTTAGCTTTTAAAATAGGACCATTGATTGGACAGTTCCTTTCGCATTGATCTAAGAACCATTTGTATAGTTGATTCTCCAAATCGATCTATTCTGCTTTATGTAAAGTTTTTAACTTAATTTTTTCATACGTATTTGACACTGCTGTATAAATATTTATTTTATTTATATATTTATTTTTTTAATTTTTGAAATTGCTGCTTTAGATACGTGAAAATTCTTAGCCAATCGATAAGCAAGAACGCCTTCATCTAATTTTTTTAAAATCTTGCATTTTTCGCCGACTGACATTTTTTGCTTCCCTGCTGCAAACATTGTTGCAATCAGAACAAAACAAATTCTACGACTAATTTCTTTTACAACCAACTGACGAGAGCAACTACATTATGCATATAAAATTCACAAAAAAATATAACGGTAACGGTTTTATTTTTGCATGTATGCAGGTGTAAAAAAAAGTTGAGATCATCTTAGAAAGACAAAAAAAAACTATATATAAAAAAAATTGTCTCAGAAAAGTTGAGAATTACTTAAATTTTTGTTACCAATGGTGAATAAAAGCTGCTTAACTTTTCCATATACTTAACTTTTCTATGACTTAAATTTTTCGAGCCTCCACTGTATACATAGATATGTATGCAAATTGAAATGAAGAGAAAATCTATATGAAAAACTTCCTATTTTTATGGCTTTACATTTATGCAGGTACCTGCTATTCGCTTAAACCACAAGGAAATAAGGCTCGTATTAACAAGGATATAAAAAAATAGTTTGAAAAACAGGATTTCTAAGAATGCAGTGAAATGGGAGAATTGAGAAATATTACAAAAATAGAATAAGGAAAGGCTTCCTGTTTAGTTTGTTTTAAATTTATTTTTTTTTAAATGTTAAAATTTCAAAACAACAGTTTAGTATCGGCGAATATAAAAAGACTTTCAATAAACGTGCTTAAATTTGTCTTAAAATTAAAGTTTTTGATTTATATATGTATCTTAATTAAATATTATTACTACTGCTTTTATTAAGAGGGCCCCGCTTTTAGCATATTCATATGTATGTATCTACACATAAATGTATATACGATGTATGTATGCTTAATAAAAGTTTAAAAAATACATATTCATTATCTTATTACTTATATGCAAATATTACAAAATACTTACCAACTCACTTAAAAAATTTAATAGTGAAATAATCTTGTTCCTAAGATTATAAATTTTGTGCATCTGCACACAAACACACGTACTGTTTTACTTTTAACACTTTATTGTAATACCTTTAAAAAATATTCAACCCAATAAATCCAATAAATTAATACCGAACAAAGATGTTTATGGTTTGAAGGCAAAAGCAAAAGTGACTTTATTATAGCGAGCAGTGCTGCTTTTATACTGTTTCAAAGCATGGTTGTAAATACTTAGGAGTAAGATATTAATATAAATCACAGAGTCGTATTCCAAAGAAATCCATTAAATTCAAAATTACATTTTAGCAGGGTTGCATTTCAAAGTATTTTCATAAAATATAAAGCAGTGTTGCATCAAAATAAATCCGTTAAGTTCAAATTTAGATTTAAAGGTAATTAATAGTAAATAAGATATAAATCAAAAGTAAATAAAAGAAATTAATAAAAATAAACAAAATCAGTTAAAAGTGAACTGCTTCAATAGCCAATAAAAAAGGTTAAAACATAGGTATTATTTAACAGTATAAATTGTTTTAAAAGGGTTTTAGACATGCATACATATGTACAATGCACATTGTGCATACATATGTATGTACATATTCCTACGAATATATGAAACAGCTTCCTTGATAAAAGGCAATAAAATTTAATGCAACCAGCGAGATTATCTATATCGTATGAATTTGTGATGGGATTGTAAAATAAAAAGCGTATTTGTTATTTGTTAAAGTATGAGAAAAGAAGTTTTTATTGAAAACACGACTTTATTCAGGAAAGAGGAAGATAAAAAGAGAAGGAAAAATGATCAACAGAATCTGACATATGAGTTGCACAAAAATGCATGTAAAAAGATGTAGACAAACGAGCTGCCAGATTTTCACATATCACACCTCCACTAAAACCTGGCTAGCAGTTTGTGAGGCCCAGCATCTCAGCACATTTCAGGTGTTTCTCTTTTGTCACTGGTTTGGTGAAAAAATCAGCGGCCATGTCTTCTGTCCTTTTGTATTCTAACACGATTTGACCATCAATTACCTTGTCGCGTAGGAAATGGTGCCGTACATCAATGTGTTTGGATCGACCATGATATGCATCAGTAGTAGCTAGGTTCAGTGCACTTTTGTTGTCGCAAAAAAGTATAATTTTGTTTTCTGAATTGTTTAGCAAATCTTTTTGAAGTTGACGGAGCCATTCTGCTTCTTGGACGGCTGTGGACATTGCCATGTATTCGGCTTCTGTTGTCGAAAGGGCCACTGTTGCTTGCCGCTTACTGGACCAACTTATGGCACCTTGCTGCATGAAAACGTAACCTGTGCAGGAACGCCTGTCAGTGATATTGCTAGCATAATCCACATCGCAGTAGCCATACATTTTATAATCTTCCTTTTTTGAGTATGTAAGTTTAACATTTATGGTACCCATAAGGTACCTAAAAATACGTTTAACTGCTGTCCAGTGTGAATTGTCGAAATTGTTGTTGAACTTACTTAGAAAATTCACCGCATAAGCTATGTCTGGACGAGTTCCTTGTACCAAGTAGAGTAGGCTACCTATAGCTTCTTGGTAAGGTATGTGATCAAAACGGTTGCAGCTAGACTGAGGAATTGTTAATTTTGTGTTGATGTCAAAGGGAGTGCCCACCGGTTTACAATCACTCATATTGAAACGTTTTAAGATTTCTGATTTATATGAAGCTTGATCAATATGTATCTCACCTTTCGTCCGATTTCTTGTAATTCGAAGCCCAACGCAACTTCTGGCTTCTCCTAAATCTTTCATCAAAAACTTTTCTTTTAGTCCAGCCTTAACTTGTATTTTTAGGTTATGATTATTTGAAAAAACGAGGAGGTCATCGACATAAACGGCGATGAAAAACATTTTGGAACCACATACGTCATAGTATATGCATGGGTCAAGTTTGGATTGCTTCAGACCCATCTCTTTGAGCGCCTGGTCCAATTTTTTGTTCCATTCACGGCTCGCTTGCTTAAGTCCGTAAATAGCCTTATTAAGCTTACACACTTTACCATCGTTATTTTCTCCTACTCCTTCAGGGGGTTGCATAAAAATCTCCTCTGATAAATCACCCTGCAAGAACGCCGTAACTGCATCCATCTATTCGATATAATTGAGCAGCAATTGAAATTAAATATCTAATTGGGGTATATCGTACAACCGGAGAGTATGTTTCATGGTAGTCAATACCAGGCTTCTGGGAACAACCCTTCACTACCAATCGGGCTTTGAATCTTTGCACCTCACCCTTTTCATCGCGTTTGGTTTTAAAAACCCATTTGCTTTTGATTAATTTTGCTCCAACTGGCAAGTTGACCATAGTCCACGTGTTGTTATCCATTAAAGATTTATATTCATCTTCAATGGCTCGCCTCCAGTGTACCGCATCAACACTTTCCATTGCTTCTTCAATTGTCAAAGGATCTGCCGAGTCATGGGCTTGTACCAAATATAGATGATAATCTGGCATATTAACTGGCCTTCGATTGCGTGATGAACGACGAACGTTGTTACTGTCAGTAGGTACCAAAGTAGAATTGTGTTGACTTGAAAATGTATCATAGTCAGGCTCATAATCGGATGAACCATCAGCATCCAAATCATTCAACAACGTTGTAGAATTTGAAATATTGTCATCGACGTCTTCATCATCTGTTGGATTTACCACCACTTGGTCAGTATCATCAGTACCATTACGGCTTACAAAATGGAAATCTTCAAAATGCTTCTGTTGTTTTGGTTTTTCTTGTTGTTGTTTCCCCAAAAATTCATTTTCAAAGAACACTACTTCACGCCTCTTCACCACACGCCAATCATCGGGATTTAGCAATCTATACCCTTTAGTTTCCTCGCAGTAACCAACGAAAACTAATTCTTCAGCCTTGGGGTCCCACTTTTTGCGTTTTTCTTTGGGGATATACGAAATGGCACGGCAACCAAAAACTTTAATATGGCTTATATCAGGTTTGACACCAGTCCATAACTCCTGCGGCGTGGCTTCTTTATTTACGGCGCAAACGGAACGATTTATAACATAAACGGCTTTTGCAACGGCTTCAGCCCAAAATTTTTTCTCCAAACCAGCATGAAACAACATACAGCGAGCGTGTTCAATAATGGTGCGGTTCATTCTTTCCGCTACTCCATTCTGCTGGGGGCTGTACGGCACGGTTGTTTGATGCAGTGTACCATTTTTGTTCAATAACTTTGCCGATTGCAAAACTCTGTGCCGTTATCGGTACGCAGACATTTTATTTTATGACCTGTTTCATTCTGTACTCTGGCCATAAAACTCTCAAAAAATGCTGGTACTTCCGTTTTTGCCTGCAAAATATAAAGAAAAACCATGCGCGAAAAATCATCAATAAATATTAAAAAATACTTAGCTCCTCCGAGCGATTCCACCTCCATCGGTCCACACAGGTCCGAACGTACAAGTTCGAGTATTTTGCTTGTACTGGAATTTGACGGCTTGAATGGTTTTCGCGACATTTTGCCTTGAATACAGGGAACACAATCTTCTCTCGATTTTGGTTGAAATTCCATTCCTGTCACTAGCTGCTTTGTTTTATTCAAATCCGCATAATTCATATGCCCCATACGAGCATGCCATAGATCAATATCAGCATAAGATATTGCCATACACATTTGACTGAAATCTCTGTCTAATTTAAACATATTATTTTTCCGGTGTGCTGTTACTGTCACTTTTCCATCTTCTGATATTATGCACTTATCATTTTGGAATTTCACCGTGTACCCTTTGTCCATTATCTTACTAACAGATAATAGATTTACAGTAAGATCGGGAACGTATAGTACGTTGTGAATAGTTACATCCACCAATTCTCCACTCTTGTCCATAAAAGCAATTTTAATATCACCTGCCCCGTGAACTTTACAATATTCTTTATTAGCCACAATGACTTCCTTTACCTGCGGCTCCTTGAAATTTATAAACCAGTCTTTTCTTAATGTCATGTGACAACTCGCACCCGAGTCAATATACCAATCATTATCATTGACGTCTGCTACTGCAAAAACCGTGCAAAAACCAACTTGCTTGCACGGCAATCAGCAGCCTTATGGCCGTAGCGGTTGCAGTTGTAACAACGAAAACCTTTTTTTTTCAGTATTTTTTTGCTTTGGTTTAGAAAAAAGGCATTACCGTCGCTTGTTGTCTTCTTCACATCTTGGAGCAATTTTGTTTTTATAGAGTCGCACGAAATTTTTACTCCCGAACTTTCGATACCCATTATCATAGGCGAATACTCTTCGGGTAGACCAGCCAAAAGGAGTGTGCCAATCCACTCGTCACTCACCGGCATATCAACCTCTTTCAATTTGTGAGCTGTAGAAACAATTTGACTCACATATTCTTCTATATTCTCGGATGTAGAAAAACGTGTGGTTATTAATTGGCGCAATAAACCAACACGACGACTTAGGCCTGAATCCTGGAAGGCTGCCTTTAATTTGTCCCATACCTGTTTTGATGTCTGGGCATCCTCGATGTGAACGTAATTAATTTTATCCACTAGCAAAATTATTTTCGTCTTAGCTTTTGTGTCCATTTTTACGTCCATCCCAGTGGCCGGATATTTACCTTCAACGGCGTCCCACAACTCCTCATGTTGCAGCAGGTTTTTCATGGCAAAGGACCACGTAGCATAATTCTCCCTGCCCATTAGTTTTTCTACACAAAAATTCGTCGCTATTGACATCCTTTCAAAATATTATTAAAAACTCTTAGCACGGTTCTTATACTTTAAAATAACAACCGTCTGGGCCCATAACCTGATGGGATTGTAAAATAAAAAGCGTATTTGTTATTTGTTAAAGTATGAGAAAAGAAGTTTTTATTGAAAACACGACTTTATTCAGGAAAGAGGAAGATAAAAAGAGAAGGAAAAATGATCAACAGAATCTGACATATGAGTTGCAAAAAAATGCATGTAAAAAGATGTAGACAAACGAGCTGCCAGATTTTCACATATCAACAATTTGGCTACATCTCTCTTTCTAGCTCTCTTTGACATTGCTAGTTGAGAGCTACTAGCAGCCATTCACATGCCATTTGAGAGCTATTTGCGTTTGCTTCTGTGGCTAACAGTGAGCTGCCATTGTTTTTTGCGTAGCTACCCAACAAACCAAATGACTTGAGAAAAATATTATAATAAGCTTACCAACACAAGCGTTAAGCTTGAAAAAGGTTTTAGAATATATTGAAAAAGGCTATCGTAACAATTGTAGAAAAATCAAAACGGAACCCTCGTTAAAATATTACATATGCATGATTAATACAAGCTTATCTTTGCAATTGTAGAATAATCTTAGAAAAAAATTATTAAATTATCTTTTGTATAGAAAAGCTTATTCGTCTCAATATTATTATAAGCTTTTTTATATAATTGTAGAATAAGCTTCACAAATAATATATTATTTTGCGTTGAAAAATATAAATCTTTGTTTTTTCTTTTAATTTTGTTTAATATATATTTATTTAAAATTATTTATTTAGTTTTATTATTTTTATAGTTATTTCTCAACTTAATGCGATTTTTCGCAAACTGGAAGAACGTTCGGGTGTCTTTAATAAATTCGTCCTCTGTAAGACCCACTGACAAAGCTGCATTTATGAAATGTAGAAATATTTTATTAAACGATTAGTCGATTCCAGTGTTGTAATGCTTCGTTGAGATAGACTATTGTTCTGCGGATTTGTAAAATAGCTGTTGAAGTCTTCAGACATGGTGAATGAGTGGTAAAAAACCTATTTTAGTGTCATTAGGGAAATTAATCATTTTAATTATTTCATGCACAAAGTGTCGCTGAGTAGTTTCTGACAAAGTTAAGTGCGTTGTTTGCCATATATATAAGAGGGATATTGAAACATTGGTTCCAAATTGAGTACTTTTGCTCCAAACACTCTTAGTACTCCTGTAGTGTCAATTGATGAAACTTTGAAAACTTCTTGTCCAACGCTATAAAAATTGTTAGGTGAAGAAATTGACAAATATAAATCTTCATTCTGAACAAAAGTATTTGTATATTTTTCTAATTTGCGAAGATCTTCTGAGTGTGAATTGTTTAAGCTTTGTTCAACCAATCGATTATACAACTGGGCGGAGATGTGATTTTTTTTAAGAAGTCGTTTTACTGGACCCAATTTGTTTTCAAATTTAAAGGCGCTTACATTTTCAAGTGAACCATATAATAAAGCATCACTTGCTAGGTGAGTTAGGCAGTGGAAGTTGTACGTTATTGTGGCTTCACTATAATTCACTGGAACATGCCTCACAAAATTTGTTAACATAGCTTCAGCGCACTCATTATGTGTTTTGCATTTTCTTTCATCTAAAACATTTTTCAATATAAAAGGTCCACTATAAAGAAGGAACTGGAGAAATTCTGTGGCCTTGTATCGCTCAAATTCCTTTAAACCTCGTGGTCTCCTACAAAACTCCCGCGGAGTTTGAGATTTAAGGTGCTGCAGTTGCTCATCAAACAATTTTTTTTGTTTTATCCATGCCGTCATCAAGGACTTAACAACTCCAGGACAAACTACGTGCATGTAATCAAATGGAAATGATTGCACTACGTCTATTGGTAATTTCTGTATTGCCATTTCGGTATTTGTTGTATGGTGATTTGAAAATTTACGTGTTCTAAAAGATTCATCAGTTCGTAAAGCATTAGTTTTAAGTCTGAAAATCATGCGCCGCTGAACATATTCTCCACATTGCATACACTTTTTTGTTTTAACTTTTTATTTTTATTTATTGGATCTGTCTAAACGACATTTACAATAAGTATTAAAATCTTAACCTAAAAAATACTTAAGCTGTTACTACTACTGCAGGACTCAGCGTTTAGATCGAAAGCTGTATCATCAGCAAATGTGGAAGTGTACGTGTGTGGACTTGTAGGCAAATCTGCGGTATATAAAAGATATAGAAAGGGCCCGAGTATACTCCCTTGCGGGACACCAGCTGAGATTCTTTTAATTGATGAATATGTGGTTTTTGATCTTTCAACAAAAGACCTATTTTCCAAATAGCTCTTGAGCAGTTTGTGAACGTTTTCGGGAAGTAGTGTTGAAATTTTGTATATTAGTCCTTCGTGCCAGACCTTGTCGAACGCTTGTGATATGTCGATAAATAGTGCAGAACAATACTGCTTACTTTCAAAAGTTTCGCGAATTAAATTCGTAATTCTATGGACTTGTTCAACAGTGCTGTGTTTTCTTCTAAACCCAAATTGGTGGTTGGGAATTAAGTTTCTCGAATCGATATGCGACGCTAAAGATTTCAAAATTAACCGTTCGAATATTTTTGAGAGAACGGGCAGTAAACTGATGGGACGATATGATGAAACCTGCGTAATGTCTTTGCCAGGCTTGGGGATCATAACTATTTCCGATTGTTTCCAAGATGGTGGAAAGTAGCCGATTCTTAACATCGAATTGTAAATGAACAGTAAGGTTCTCAAGGCTGAATTAGGCAGATTGATAATCATAGTGTTAGTGATTTTGTCGCTACCGGGAGACTTTCTTGGGTTCAGATCGCTGATAACTGCTCTCAGTGCATTTAGGCGAAATTTTATCGGGTGAACAACATGTTCTTGAACAGCAATTGGTGTTAAACAAGAATCTGTTTCATTAGGAGCAAAAACTTTCTCCAGGTAATTGGCAAACTCTTCCGCTTTGTCGTTGGAATTTTTCGCCCACTTTCCATTTTGTAGGCGAATAGGAGCTTCATAAACAGTAGGACGTTTCATTTTACGGACTGCCTTCCACAAGCTGTAGTCCGTCTTCTCGGTGGCATCTAAGTTCTGCAAAAAGTTTTTCAGATTTAACTCCTTTTCTTTTTGAAGGGCCATACGCAACCTTATCTGGCATTGATTTAGTTGTGTCTTTAAAACAGGGGAACGAAACTCCTGCCATTGGCGCCTTAGCTGTCTTTTTTCTCTTATTAGAGTTGAAATATGGCTTGGAGTATTAGTAGGCCTCTTTGCGCATAAAGAGCCAGTGGGTGTTGTTGACATGACGGCGTTAGAAAGTATATCTGTGAAATGGTTTACAGCCGAATAAATTTCACCTTCGGTCTTTAATGAGATATTTTGTGGCAGATGTGCGCTTACATACATTTTATACTTTAGCCAGTTAGTCCTTTTATTTGGAAAGATAGGATTATATTGATACACATTTTGTTCCTCGCTGTGTAACGTTAAGAAGGTTGGGGAGTGATCCGAAGACAGGTCTAGAGAAGGAATGAGAGTAATGTGCTCTCGTTTTATATTTCCCATTACCGCAAAATCAATCACGTCG
Organism: Phania funesta; assembly: GCA_963932375.1. Lineage (NCBI taxonomy): Eukaryota > Metazoa > Arthropoda > Insecta > Diptera > Tachinidae > Phania > Phania funesta. The sequence goes on from OZ010653.1 coordinate 85,540,836, forward strand.
GGAATCTTGTTTAAGTCTGTAGGCCAATATGTAGGATGTCCTGCGGATATTGCATCCAAGTTATTGGAAAAAACCCTAGGAGTAACGAGGCGGGAGCCCCAAAAAGTATGCTTAGCGTTAAAGTCTCCAGCCGCTAAGAATTTTGAACCTAAAGTTTTAAAAAAATTGGTAAACTGCTCCTTACTAATGATGTGCCTCCTAGGAGGAGCGACCCCTGTGACAGGTATGGTGATGGTTGTAGCCTGTATGTGTTCTGTTTTATATTCAGGCATAAGGAAATGATCCACATCTTTGCGAACGAGGATTGCTGAACCTCCACAAGCTCTACCACTTGGGTGTTTAGTGTGATTACCGCCGCAATTACTGCATTTCAGAACTTTGGCGTCGTTTTTAGCGTGGGGGCAATCTAAACTTTTGTGAATATCTCCACATCTGACGCAAACTGATGGTAGTTTGCAAAAGGTCTTTGTGTGGCCAAATTCTTGGCAGTTTTGACATTGTGGTGGCCCTTTACGTTTTATAGGCTCCTCCACTACAATTCTGCGGTTGAGCAGATACCTTAAGCCATAAATTGGATGCGGCTCCCCCTTAGTTTTCATTTGCGAAGAGTTGAATGCAATTTCAACTCTAAACATAGGTTGAGGAATTTTATGTTTGTTCAATATATTATGGATAGATTTCACCTCATAGCCCTCTTTTTCCAGTGCGTCTTGCAAATCTTTTACTGGAACCGAGCAATCAATGCCCTTGATGACAACTATTAAGCCCTTTGCACTTTTTAGTTGGTATGTGTAATAGCTTTTCTTCTCTAAATCGAGAAAATTCACAAGCTTTCTATAAATTGTTTCACTATTTACCTGGATTTTTGTTTCCAAGACGTTACCCTTTTTCAATGATACAACGTAAAAATTATCTTTACCAAGTACCTGTGTCAGTGTGCTCACCAGATCGTTGGTAGTAGCTTCTCTTAGGTATAATGGAGGTGGTTTAAATTTTTTTGTGGATACAGCTGTTGCGTTCGCAGTTTCAGCATTATCAAGAAGGGCAAAACGATTTTGGGTTGCCACGGCGTTCTTAGGGTGCTTGGAGCTTGGCTCAAATTTTGCCGACCGAGGGCTGGACTTACGTTTTGTAATCGTTATATAACGATCCATACCTGTTAAAACCTTGTTATTTGCTTTGGTTGTTGCTGGTTTCGGTATATTACCCGTATTGTTAATTATTTCTGTGCTTACCTTTGGTGAAGCAATTTTGTTACTTTTATCATAAAATAAAAATTCATTAAGTTGCGGTGCACTTGTACTTGCACTCAAACTTATGCCTGATGTTGTTGCGCTTAAAAACTTTTTCCTTAACTATGAATCATCAATGTTTGTTTGTACATTGTTATGTTCAGAATTTAACACAATATATGCATTTCTGTTGTTTATACTGAGCCTTCTCTCTCTAGTCGGAGAGTTATTTAAGCTCATTTATTAAATATACACTGTTTGTTGTTCTATTATACTTGCTTTGTTCGTTTTTGTGTGCCAAACAAAGGCAAAAATTCACAAAACAAAAGTATTCAATTATAACGGTTCACCTACTACGGTATAACTTTTTGTAATAAATTTTAGCGACTAAAAAATAACACGTCCGTTCATTTCAAGTGTCAATACACTTATGACAGCAATTATAACCGGTATGACTTTTGATACCCATAACTAGGGATCTTGTTGGCGCATCACATATAAATGACCGGCAGCTTGCTGTTGCAAGAAAAATTGGAAGCAATAACTTCATTTAGTTCCTCAAGGAATGGTGTTAAGAATGCATTAACATCTTTGGGCTTACTATTGCCTGAAAAAACTCCTGCAATGTAAACAGGCTTTGTACCGTTTATATTGATCAATATAGGCCAAGCTTGGGCTAATGAACTTTGATATTTCATTCAATAATGTCACTATCATATGATGAATAAGACAAGAAATCTGTGAAGCAGCCGGACTAAAGGGCTGCACATACTCACCACCTGCAAGTGGAACAGTTGGTGCATCTCTAGGTGTTTTTTTCAATGCTCTCGCATCCTTTGGTATGCTTGGTTTATTTTCCTTATAATTGTTAACAGTTCATTCAACGCACAGTTAGAAATTAAATGTTTTGTACTCCACTTAGCCAACTCATCTCGCAAATTGTAGTCTTCTACAATATTAAAAATCGACGTTTCATCACTATCACTAGAACTTAAACATTCAATATTATTTTCCTTAATTGGGTTGTTACTAGGAACACCAGCTTCACTAGAACTTGCACATTCAATATTATTTGTGCGTTGATTTGTTTTTCCGACAGGGTGCTCTGATATATATGTTTGGAACGATTTTCCGTCATCCCTTGTAGTTGTAGAAATTCAAATAAAACAGCTCTATCTTCCCATTGTTCTGAATTGAATCACTGTCCTAACTTTGAAAATGTGTCAGTGCTAAGTATTGAGAAAAATTATAAGAAACGTTACATATTGGAAATGTTACAAATTTGTAAAACACCAATGTCTCAAAGAATTAATTACAAAGCGGATACAGATAATGTCGCTCATATATATAGGCATTTAATACATAAGATAGTATGATGTAATTTAGGATTATACATATGTATTGTATATATATATATGTACATTATATATATATATATATATACATCTACACATTAATTTAAAACATTTTTCAGTTTGTAGTTTTTTAGTTTTGTTGATTTGTATGTATTTATGTTTTTGAAAATTTGAAACATTTTTCATTGTATATGGGAAAAATTTTTCAATAATTTTCACAATTTGATTTTGGTTTTAAAGTTTGTAAAATATAATTTTACTTTATTTTATTTCCTGACGATGCTACACAAAGGCGTAGCGAAATATTGGATATAATAATAAAATTAATATTTATTATAATTTATAATAAAGGAAATTTTATTGAAGACCTGGAGTTCGGGAAAATTAGAATATATTTATTATTTATATATCTATTTATTAACTTTTTACCTCCTCTTTTATTATTTTAAAATTTCACTTCCACTCACAAAAAAATTTATAACTTTATGTTGACACGAAAAACAAATTTACTAAAAAAAGCAACATGTAACGGCACTTGCTGTTGCTTGCCTTGAAAACAGTTGTTCCACTTTAGAAACAGTTGTTTTTAAAAAGATTTTCTCAAGCATTGTTAAAAACTGTTTGTGAATTCAAATTTTATAAACATTATCTTAAGTGAAATTAAGAAAAGCTTAGAAAACACTGTTAATATAAGCTTATTACTTTTAAGTTCAGATTATGAACTTTATAAAAAAAACACAATGTTTTAATGAGTTGATCAAAAATATAACTAACTTTATTTCATATTTTTATGTTCTTATATACTAATTACAAATATATATTTTATTGAAAAAAGTTAAGTGTAATTGTATTTATTTGTGTAATTGCATTTTCGTTCATTTATTTGGGAACGGAAATGGAAGAAAACAATTCTTAAGAAAAAGCTTGGTTTTAACAATTTGTTGTTTATTAATATTGCGTAATTGCATTTATTTATTTTATTGCATTTTTGTTCATTTATTTGGGAATGGAAATGCAAGAAAACAATTCTTAAGAAAAGTCTGGTTTTGACACCTTTTATTTAATTTTTGTTAATTTATCGATTTTGCGTTTTTGTTCACGTGGGAACGGAAATGCGGATTACTTTAAATTATGTTATTGGTATGTTTTAGTGTAGTGACCGTTAGTCTGAGGCTCCGCCGAGGAAACAATAAGGGTTGTAGTTTTAAGTCTTTTTACATAGATTATGATAAAGATAATAATTAAAACAATAGAAATCCCTATACTACTACGGGTATTTATCAAAGTGTTTTTTAAGAATTTATTATTAACAATTTTTATGGTTTCATTAAAATGCATTTCCTTAATATCTAAGTCAGTAAATTGTACGTTGTTTTTATTTATTTTTAATATAAATTTTTCCAAAACAAATATTTCTCTTATATTTACTTTAAAATTTTCATAGGTTTTTAATTTTGTCTTAACAATACAGTTTTCGAATTTTATTAAATAAGTTTTAAATTTTTCTAGTTTTAATGGATGTTTACAGTTAGTTTCGATTTTATCTTGATAGTGTTTGAATATAAGTAAGCCAGGGTAAATTTCCCTTTCTTCTGAATCTTTTGTTAATTTCATATTACATTTAGGTTCAAGGTTTTTGACAATATTCGTTAGACAATTATCATTTATGTTTTCCAAGTTTTTATATTCTAATGTGTTTGATTTATATACTTCATCCTTTTGAATAAGAACAGTGTTCCTGTTCAGTAATAAGGTTCTATTTTTATTAGGAATTGGTTCAAATACTACTTCTGAAAATGATTCGTTCAAAAATCTTGGCACATTCAATGTCAACATTATGAAGTTTTCTTTATATGCCAGAGATACTTTTGTCTGTAGATAAGATTCTATATTTCCTATAAAATTTAATTCTGCTTCTGTTAGTATATCTGAAGGAATTATTCCTAATTTTGAGTCAAAAATAACGTGTCCAATCTCGTTCACATGGTCCATTAGTAGGTTAATGTCGTTATTAATGCGGAAAACGTTCTGTAAAAATAGGGTTTCATCTTCTAAGTCGAGAATTTTATTCTGCGTCTCCGTCTTAAATCTGTTTACATAGGTTTGTATTATTTTCTGTTGGCTATTTATGTGATCTGTAATATTTGATATCCTGTTGGACATAGAAGTGCTCAAATATGAGACTTCGTTTAGAGCTGTCATTGTGTCTCTGTCATTTTTTTCGAGGTTTATAATTTAGTCGAAAATTTGTTTTTCGTCGTCACTGTCCATTGTGCCTATCATAAATTTTAGTCCTTTGCCTACTGCGTTTATCAATCCTCGTCTTTGTCTGAATCTAGGTGTCAAGTTATTTATCTTCGTCCTACATATTTCCATGCTTTTATTCACGCTTTCTAATAGTGGTGTCACGTTTGTGTAAGTATCCGAAAGTTTATGGATATTATCCTGTAATAAATTGACTGTTTCCATATATTGTGTAGTATTGATAACGTGAATTATCCTAATGTATTTATCGATGATCTTTACGTCTCTTATCTTATTTGGTATATAACCATGATTGTCGGATAGGTCTTGAATGTCGAGGTATTGTCCATAGGTAACTATAAACATAGTCGTCAGAAAAATCCAAAATGTCATCTAAAAATATTGTATATTATATATCTGTATACTCGGGAAAATATTATTATTTAATTTTTATCCTGGGGTTATCTTTATCTTGAAATTTCTTACTTTGTCTAATATGGGTTTTATAATACTTGTGCCCTGTCTTAACGTTCTCTACATGGTCGTCATCGATTTTCTTGCCATCTATCGTCCTATATTTCTTGTGGTTTTTACCCCCTCTAATCTCTTTGACATAATTTGAACCATCCTCTATTGTCACGTCTGTCCTATCCTTATTTAATTTGTTTATGTATTCTTCTTTTTTCTTAGCCATCAAATCATGAATCTCTGTATATTTCTCCTCATTAATTTTTTCATTCAGGAAATCAATAGGTCTGATCTTCGTTGTACTATGAATTGTATTGTTGCAGTATCCTATTATACGCAGAATTTTCTCTTCTGTTGTTTGTTCTTTATTCTTTTCATCGTGCCTTAAAAGCCTTATATGCTCATTTATGGTATTGTGTAGAAGTTCTATGTCTGAATTGGAAGTGTAGTTACTACTTGAAGTAAAGTGTATATTAATTTTTTCTTCATTGAGAAATTCGCGCATTGGAATGGCTTTAAACCCTAGCTCATTGTCTACAACTTTTTTTTCTATCTTACCAAATGTATTTATGTACTGTAGTAGTTTAGTCCTAAATTCTGTCCAAGTTCTACTGTTTATCTTGTATGCGACTGCATGTTTTGTAAATTTATCTATTATTGTCATAAAAAGTTCCTTTTTCAAAGTGTAAAATACGTCTATATGAGCTATCTTCTCGTGGTATTCTATCGTACTTTTCGGTGGTGCATACTTCGCAATTGTTAATGAATTGTGTTATTCTTAATTTTAGGTGGGGATAGTATATTTTGCTTTTTAGTTCCCCGTAGACGGCCTCTATTCCTCGGTGATTCTTATCTAAATGTTCATTTTCTATAATAACCGTCAGTTCTTCAACGTTTTTGATATCTCTAAGCAACTTGGTGCATCTTATTATCCTAAATTTGTCATTATTTAAAAAAAGTTCCATATATACGTTCTCTAAAGTATTAAAAAATTCATTCTCTATGTAAATTGCATTCAGTTGGTTTGGATTGAAGTGATTTTTCAGAAGAGAGATTGCAGTTTCCCTGTCGAGTGTCTTAATTCCTATTATTTTTCTATTATTCTTGAATATATTCTCGTTTTTTATCCTGGCTGAACCTGAAGGAATTTTCTTAATGATGATTTGGTTCTTAAACACGTTGATAGGGGATTCCGTTTCGTTTATCTTAAGTACCTCTGATTCCAAAGCATTGACATTAGCAACTTCGGGTTCTATTCTTGATAATGCATCGGCGTTGCTGTTTTTTGTCCCTCTTTAATAAACGATTTTATAATCAAACTCAGAAAGTTTAAGTCTCCATCTCACTAATTTTGAATTTGGCTCCTAAATTGAAAATAGCCATGTGAGAGGTTTGTGATCTGTTTCTATTTTAAATTGTCTTGCAAAGAGGCATGGGCGGAAATATTTGGTAGCCCAGATGATGGCTAGAAGTTCTTTTTCGATAGTGCTGTAATTGCACTCATGCTCGTTAAGAGTACGACTCGCGTAGCAAATGGGGTGGTTGTCTTGAGAAAGTATTGCCGTCGTAAGTGTGAATTCCTTCGATAAGTTTGGATATGCAAGGATTGGGTCGTTAGTAATGTTCTAAGGGTATTGAAACTTTCTATGTATTTTGGGTCAGCAATGTTCATTTTAGTGTCCTTCAAGTATTTCGTCATAGGTTTAGCTATCATGGAATAGTCCTTTATAAATTTCCTATAGTATCCTGTTAATCCAAGAAACTGTTTTATTTGTTTGGGAGTTTTAGGTATTGGAAAATTTTTGACGCAATCTATCTTTTTAGGGTTAGCTTTTATTCCAAAGGGTGTCACTATATGTCCGAGAAATTCAGTCTCCCGTTTAAAAAATTCCGATTTATCTAACTGTATTTTAAGGTTAGCTTCTTGTAAGCGTTGGAAAATTAAATTAATTGAATTAATGTGCTCTTTTAGTGAGGTCGAAAAGATGATTATATCATCTACATAAACTAGGCAAATTTTGTTAATGTAATCTTTAAAAATATTATTCATCAACCTTTGGAATGTCGCTGGGGCTGTTTTCAGCCCGAACGGCATTCTAATGAATTCATAATGTCCTCCTTCCACGGTGAAGGCGGTCTTATGAATATCTTGTTCTCTAACTTCGATCTGATGGAATCCTTTGGCCAAATCCAATGTGGTGAAATACTGGCATCTTCCCAGCTTATCAAGGATTTCGTCGATGTTAGGAATTGGGTACTTGTCGTCTACGGTAACTTCATTGAGTTTCCGATAGTCGACGACGAGCCTCCATTTGGTTTTCCCACTTGCGTCGGCCTTCTTCGCCACGATCCAAATGGGTGCGGAATAGGGGGAGTTACTGTGTCTGATAATTTTGTTGTTGAGCATTTCTTGTATTTGTGCCTCCACTTCGTTCTTATGTATGTAGGGATACCGATATGATTTGGTATGTATGGGTATGTTGTTGGTGGTTCTGATCTCGTGTTTTATAGCGGATGTGAACGTTAATTCAGTACCGTCCCGATAAAAAATATTTGGGTATCTCCTAATTAATTTCAAAAGTTGTCCCTTTTCTTCCACATTCAGGTGCTCCGTTCGAATTTGTTCTGTCAGTGGTTTACTATTTCCACCTTCGATAGCACTGAAACCATCGTAGTCTACCTTCTGCGTGGACATACGATCGTTCTCAGGTAAGTTGATTATTTCTCTACTACTAAAAATCTCTCTTGGTTCGACTTTTTTTTGTTATCTTCCTCAAAACACGTTATGTCGTCATTGAATTTATTATCTTCAAATATCATTGGCAATGTTCTGTTACCAAAAGTTATAGTCTTAGTCTTATAATCTATATTAGCGTTTAATGGTCTTAGGATATCATTACTTATTAAGCCATCATAGAGGTCATGGAATTTTATTATGAAAAATTCAAGTGTGCCTATTGCTCCTAATTCTTCAAAAGTGGGTATTATAGCCTTTTTATTAACGTAAACTTGGTGTTGTAATGTTTTTATTAATAGAGGGTTTGTTAAGTGAATCCTTTTGGGATGACAAATCCCAGGGTTTAAAAATAAATTTGTTGCTCCCGTGTCTATAATTAATCGTATGTGTCCTAACTTAGTCTTAATGGCTATAGATGGTAATTTGCTCCCGAGGCTGGAGCCCGAAAATTTTCTGATAGTTCCATTTTGCTTATGTCCATAGGTTCCGGTGGGTGTCTGAAGTCTTGTCTGTTCGGAATAAAAGGTGGGTTCGATGGGGTTTGATTGTGTAAATTCCGATGTGGTTGTTGAGGGTGTCTGTATTGTCCCTGAAACGTTCGAGGAAAATTGGTTCGTTGGTCATTAATAGGTTGTTGATTATTAAAAGGTTGTTGGTTATTAAAAGGTTGTTGTTGGTTAAGTCTGAATTGTGTGTTGTTCATGGGTTGGTTCTGGAAATGTCTTCGTTTGTTATTAAAGTCTAGACGTTTGTTTGGTTGCGAGTTGTTTCTTTGGTGTAACTTATTGTCCATCGAATAAGCATACAAAAGCTTGCTTTTGAAAATATTTAATGCGGTGTGCATATTATTGATTGTACTTTGTCTGGCGGCTTCGTCTTCCCCTAATATAACTTTTAGTTTGTTCTTTAGCCTATGTAGTTTATTTTTTACCTCTTCATAAAATTCCACCGTATTTGTTTTAAATGTTACGCTCCTTAACTCATCGAAAAGCTCCTCGCAGGATCGCCTGTCCCCAAAGTTGTTTTGCAGGATGTTCTTTATGTCTGGCCAAGAGACGGCGTGGCAATTGATTTCGATAGTCTGTCTTGCTTTTCCTTTAAATTTTGACTTGATTATGTCCGAGAATAGTAATTGTGATAGTTGGTCATACGTGCGCAGATGTGGGTGTACCCTATCTACGAGTGTAATGAAGGTTTGTAGGTCCCTATGGTCCCCATTAAATTCTGGTAAACTATTCAGGTATTTCAGTGGGTTTATTATTAGTCTGTTAGCTTGGTCTACTACCTGGTCCACTATTTTTATAATTATTGTCTTTCTTATTGGTTATCTATACTCTAATATGTTTTAATTTTCCTTTCTTCACTAAATATTTCTTTCTTGCAATTTTCTTTATTAATGTTATCTGACGAGAGTATCTCTCCAGGATTTCAATATCCTCTTCCTTTGAAGTATACAAAATAATTCTCTCTATTTCTGTTTCTATTTTAAATTTCTCACTTATATTCATTTAACACTTACAAGATATTTTTTTATTATAATTGATATTTTATATATACCTTTTTATAAGGGAATTTTTATAAAGAAAATTATTAATTATAGACTAAAAATAGATCTTACTCTTAATGCTGATTTAGTGTAAACTGGCGTAGAAGACTTCTGATTGCTTTGATAGCTGGTTCTACTTTTAGTTGTTCTTTGGATGTGTTGTTACTTGGTGGAAGAATTTTTGTATTTCTCCTTGAAGGCTGTTGTCACTTGAAGATTTAATTTTGGTGAAGCAAAAAAAATTGTATTTGTTGGATATTGTTACTTTTAGTGAGACAGAATATACGATTTTTTTCTTTTTCAATTGTTTATTGTCCAAAAAAAAAATTCACTTGTTGATTAAGGATGTTAATTTTATTGTTCAAAGGTTCTTGTAAGATTTTTTTTCACTTGTTTATTGTTGCATTAAAAATAAATTCACTTATTGGTTAAGAATATTATATTATAGAATCGTTTGTTTTTTCTTATCCTCTTTATTTTTATTTATGTTGGGTAGGACTTGCGGTATCCTACCGACTGCGCCACTTTTAAGTTCAGATTATGAACTTTATAAAAAAAAACACAATGTTTTAATGAGTTGATCAAAAATATAACTAACTTTATTTCATATTTTTATGTTCTTATATACTAATTACAAATATATGTAAAAGTGAGAACATAGGATGTTTGTTGTATTTGATTTCAGTAGTTTATTAATTCAAATTTATATAAAGAAAAATATATTAGGATAAAGTTTGTAAATTTAAAAATAGAAATTGATATAGTATGTCAACTCAGCACAAAATAACGACGGACAACAGCTTAACGACCGACCAACTTCAATGACTACTGACGACTTACTGACGACCGATAAACTTTTCAATTCGCAACTGACATTTTGGGCAACTTGACATTTTACTTAATTACACCTGATACTAGCTTTACACTCGGCCATCCTTCTCTTCATCTGACCCAGATGACAATAAATCATTATTAATTTCGGCGAATCTCCACAACTTCATATTGTCACAGCTTGTAGATGTTTTTCTAGGGCCATCAAAACTCCCAACTTTTTCTACGTCATATCGGTTGTTTCTTTTAACTTTTGTAATTTTATATGGTCCTAAAAATTCACTGGCAAGCTTCTTCCCAGCAACAATTCACATTCGCTCGTAAAACATCTCTTTCTTTTTGAAAACCGGTTATTAATTCATCGTGTAACATATCTAAAATATTGTCACTAACATCCAGCCTCATCTTAACACCAAACATAATCTCAAACGGGGACGACTTTGTTGTACTGTGAACACAAGAATTTATAGCTTTCTGCACCTGACCAACATGTTTATACCACTTTGACGAATCATGTGATGACAGCTTCGCTATTATGGAGATTATGGAACGGTTCACCCTTTCTACCTGACCGTTACCACGTGCAACACCAGTTGTAATTAAAATATGTTCGATGTTGTGTTCCTTACAAAACTCAGTAAAAAGGTTAGATGTATATGCAGACCCTTTATCACTTATTATTCTTTTTGGGTAACCAAAAACGTCTGACCAAATTTGAAGATTTCTGACTACCTCTTCAGCACCAGTAGACTTCGTTGGAAACAACCAAACAAATTTCGAAAAGGCATCTACTACAGCAAAAATATGTTTGTAGAGTTTTGTTGTTGCATCCATAGGGCCTAAATGGTCGACATGAAGTGTATGTAGCGGTACTTCTCCTTTATCGATATAATTTAAGAATCCTTCTCGTTTTCCAAGTTTTTTGTTGTGTATTATGCATTTAATACAATTGGCAATAAACTGATTAACTTTTCTCTCTAAATGAGATATGAAAAACTGTTGTTGTATACGATGTATAGTTTTTTGTACTGAAAAATGACCTTGTTCGTGAGCAGTTTTAATAATTTCCGTCTCCATCAATTTCGGAACAACAAGTAAATCATTTCCAGCAACACACTTTTATAGCAAACCACCTTTCAGTTTATAATCTCCATATGGTCCAGAATTTAGAACAACGCAAATGGCCTTCACACCTTCGTCTTCTTGTTGAAGTTTACTAATTCTCGGTGAAATATCTGAGAATATAACCATACCGTCCACTGGATAACGACTTAGACCATCAACATGCTTCAATCTGTTTCCCGATCTATGTTCGATGATATACGTAAAATCTTGAATATACATAATCCTACATCTCTGGGTACGTCTCTTTTTGATATTGTTTGTTTAAAAGCAGCGCAATCAGTAACCAATTTAAAATTAATGCCTAACAGATAATGACGAAACTTCTTCAATGCAAGATATGCAGCTTTCACTTCCAATATATAACTATGTTGTTTTTGTTCTTGTGGTGATGTTTTTTTACTCCAAAAGAAAACTGGATGCAATTTATCTTCATAAATTTGAAAAATTGCAGCCCCAAAACCATCTTTAGAGGCATCCGTATGCAGCTCTGTCACAGCGGATCTATCGTAGATTTTAAGAACTGGTTCTTTTGCTAGAGCCATCTTTAACTCGTGAATAGCCTTCAATTCTTCTTCACCCATTATAAATTTTACGTCTTTTTTAAGAAGATTTGTTAACGGTCGAGCAATAGTAGAGTATCCTTGAATAAATCTTCGAAAATAACCTGTAATTCCTAAAAACGACTGAACATCTCTAATATTCTTCAACTGAGGGAACTTTTCTATAGCTTTCGTTTTGTCTTTACCGGGCCATATCATTCCATCTCGCACTGTATATCCCAGAAAGTCAATTTTAGATTGAAGAAACGAACATTTCGACCATTTAATTTTCAAATTAAACCGTGCAGCAGTATCCAAAACTACTTTAAGTTTAGAAAGACAACATTCGGCAGTTTCAGCAAAAATTACAATATCATCCATGTACAGCTCCATTACATTATTGTTGATGAGTGGTTGAAAAATATGACTTACGTATCTTATAAAATTCGCAGGCGAATTACAAAAACCAAAGGGTGCTTTATTGAACTCGAACATGCCTTCTTTCGTTACAAACGCGGTATAATGTTTGCTGGTTTCCTCTATCGGTACGTGGAAAAAACCATTTTCAAGATCCATAACAGTAAAAAATTTTGAATTTTGAAGCTTCTCTAATACTTCATCAATCATTGGCACCGGAAAACAGTCTTTAAGTACCATCTTATTCAATTGGCGAAAATCAATACAGACTCTAAAATCACCACTTTTCTTTTTAACTACCACCACTCTACTAGCAACTGACGAAGTTGATTTTCTAACAATACCATTAGCCAGCCACTCCTCTACTTGTTCACGTACTGCTTTTTGCTCATTCATTGGCAATCTGGACGGCGAATGACGAAACGGTTTAAATTCTCCATCTGATACAATTTTCATCACAACCGGGCACTCTTCTAAAGCTGTTGATGGCTTATAACTGGATACTAATTCAGCAACCTCCTCTCTGTATTTTGGTGGAACATCTAATTCAGCTGTTGTAATATTATAAACCGAAAAATCGTTAACGTTTTGCACATCAGTTTGATACTCGAATTTATACCCGGTACCGTCTAACGAAAACTTAAATTTGTTTATAAAATCATAACCCAAGAGTGCATTATATTTTAACGAATTGTCCGGCACAACGAGAAAGTTATGATTTGTTTTTACAGAGTCCACAACCACCGTACCGTTCATATAACCAAGTGGCTCCGTTGAGACATTTCCAAGACCGAACAATACCGACGAACTTAGCTTTAAATCAATGTCTTTGAAATTCTGTTTAAAAACACTTTCTTTCATAAGAGTTACGTCCGATCCTGTATCAATCAAACAGTCAATTTGTTTATTTTCTACAAAAACGGGCTTAAAACGTTTTTTATCTAAGTTAAAGAATTTTAACACGGTTTAACTAAAAAAATTTACTAAGGCGCAACCAACCGCGCCTGGTGGGAATAAAACTCACTTTTTTCTATATTTAAATATTAAATTCAACAATCTATTTTTTATTATAATTTTTATATTAAATTCAACAATGTATACTTTCTGATAAAATTAAATTTCACAATTGAACCTTAAATTAATTACTCAATTAAAAATAACCGAACCGGACTTATCAAGCGCGCAACCAAGACTGCCATTTTTCCAGCCAACTTGTTGTCTCGTCCAAATGAACGATCACGTTGCACCAACATGCGCGAGTATGCAGACGCTGATCATGCAAAATTGTTTTCCCACAGTTTTAGCAAAAATGAAATTTTTGTAATCGGATCGGATGCGCGTGTTGAAGTAAAAATATGAATTGTGAAATTATTCTTTGGCGACAGTGTTACCATCGTTGTTAACTCCTCCCTCCTTAAATGTCTGCGTCCCGCAGATCTGGGAGCTTATGGTTGGTAGTTCGACTCGTAGCTTTGGGATATTTAATTTTTTTGTCTGTTGATACCAAAGCCACCCAATGCAAAAGGTCATGGAAACAATGATCATGACGTTAATTCCAATGGTTCCGTTGAATTTTACTCCTAATTGGTTCAGTCGGATTATATTATTGAGGCTTACTTCGTGGACATATTTGATGTCCAGCAGCAGGTCATCATGTGTAATGTTCGCTAGTACTGGCGGTAGGGCTTGAACCTTTGTGATTGAGCTGCTGGAGTAAGTATGGTTCTTTATCACCACCGACTCATTGGAGAGTTGCAGAAGATAGGTGCCATTGAGAAACTCGGTTTTTCCATTCGCTTCAATCAAACCCTTGTAGTTCGTCACGTAGATAACATCGTCACTTAATATCTCGACGATTTCTTCCTGGGTACGTCTGTATTTACATCTTGCCGATCCGCCTTTAAGGATGGTGTTAAGGCAATCGTCTTCTTCTAATTTAACTATGGATGATCGTTTGCAGACTGTCGAATTACTTATTAATAGACAGTTACCTCTGATGCCATAGGTCTCAGCTTCACTAACAAGCACTCTCTCAAATGACAGATCTATTTGTTTTCCTTCATTAATAGAAGCTCTAGTGAGAAGCAAGTTATAAAAGTTTCTTTCAAGTTTAGGTATTGAGAGGATGTACAATAATAATGAGCCATTTGTATAAATTGATGGGGTACCATACTCCACGGCTTCTATTGCATTTCCATAAGGCAACGTTTCTAGCTCGTCAATTATTCTGTTTATCTCTGATTGGTCTAGCAGATTTGTGTTGATGATGCCACTCTTGGCCAGCTGACAAGCTCGGATGATTTCATTTATTTCTTCCCTCAAGATAATGACCTCATTGATGGCGCTTTGCTCTATTAAGGTATAGTCCTTACCGCTCGTTAAATTGTTTATTCTGGTGATGATTTCATTGACCTTTCCTGCAACTTGGTTCGTCGTCTGCTGAAGTTCTTTGTTAATTTTGTATTGTTCGTTGTTATTCGCGATGATGTCGTCTTGACTCTTAAGTATATTATTCCAATCCGTTGAATCAGGATTTCCGGCGACCCATTTCCAAGCCGATCCGATCCAATCAATTGATCTAGGCGATCTTCTTTTTACATTTGTCAATTCATTCAGACGTTCTTGCATCTGCAACATGTGGTGCAAAATGAGTTCCTTGTTTCTGCTTGGCGGAATGTGCTTTTGAATAAGGGACGATATGTTTGCGGCCATTTCCTTGTATCGTTCCAAGTTGATGACATGTATTAGTTTAAAGTTACCATCGACTATCCATCCATTACCAATTTTTAATGAAACCAGGGGTGTTTTGTACTGGTAGATTTGCAAACTACTCACCAAAGCAATCAGGTTGAATGCGATGAAGGGAATTAACTTGAGATGCATGGTTATAGAAATTTAATTTCTGAAAATAGTATAGGTTAATCAACAAAAATGAGGCGTGTCGTGGTAATGAAATGTAAAGATGCCAAATGGTTAAATTTAAGGTTTTTTGTTCTATGCTTATTTTTATTTAGGAGTTTAAAAATTCTTTCTCTTTATTCTATTTCTATATTTTATTCTTATTATGCATTTATTTGTTATATTTCTTCATCAGTCAGTTTTTGGATAGTTCCTTGGTTCGCTCGGAACACTAAATGATGATCTTATACCATGCCGCCATTACATCTGTAAGCCTTGATGAAACTCGTCAATCCATGGTATCAGTGCATCATCCGGAAACTGACCAGCCCTGAGCTGATGTTCTCTTATTTCATTATATGTATATGATTCGCTTTAATATGCTCATAAAAAATTCTGTATATTTTGTTTTTGTTCTGTTTCTTTTATTTATTGCAAGTATGTTTTTTAGGAAGAATAGTTTTAAATGAGTGTGACGAAAAAGGATCTGTAATTGTTTATAAAACAACGTTTTTCTTTGGACTTTGTCCATTCAAATTTTTTATATGTTCCTTGTGAATCTTCCTTCCACTCCTTGTCAGCACAGTTACCCTATTATCTTTCTCAACTATTTCTTTTCTATATAGGGCTTTATTTTTCCCTTTAATTGTTTTAATGGCTACATAGATTCTATCTCCCTTTCTATATTTTTTAGGGCTTTGTCTTTTTTTATTCATTTTCGCATTGCGAGCTGCCATGTTTCGTTTAAGCAAATGTCTGAGATCCATATTAACTTTCTTTTGTTCCGATAATAGATTTTCATAGTTAGCTTCGCCATTTCTATTGAAAAATAAATCACGGGGTCTTTTCTTCGTTGTTGAATGGATGGTATTATTGTACCTATCGACACAGATTTCAATTAGTTCTTTTACTGATAAATTCGGGTACTCAACTCTTAAACATCTATAAATTTCAATTATTGTAGAATGCAGTCTCTCGACCTGTCCATTTACCTCACTTCTCTGTACCGGCGTTAGATAGAGTTTAATGCCTAGTGATTTAAGGAAAGTTTCTATTAAAGGGCTAATGAAGCTACGTTCGTTATCAGTGACGAGAATTTTTGGTACTGTAAAATAGTGCAAAACTTTAATTAATTTTCTCCTGACTTGTACTAACGATCTATCTTTAATGCCAAAGAATTTAGCGAATTTTGTAAACTTATCTATACAGGTAATAAACTTTTGTCCTTGAATTTCCATAATGTCCATGTGAAGAATTTCGCATGGATATTTAGGATCAGGCGTTGCTTGTCGATGTATTTGTGGTGGTTTCCTGTCGTACTTACATTTATTACAAACGTCGCAGCTGGCAACGTATTTCTTTATACTAGCGCGCAAGTGCGGGAAGTAGAATTGTTCCAAGATTTGCTCACCATTTTCTCTGGGATTACGATGTGCTCTTTTATGCTCAGTTTCGATTATTTCGAACTGACGTTCTTTTGAAGTAATGTCCGTAACTAACCTTTGCGCAATTCTTACTTTATATCTTGAAAAATGATCAATATAAGTTTCCTGTATAGCACCAAGAAGACTTTCTGGTGCTTTTATTCCGTTAGGGATATTTGGGCGAAGGTTTTCTTTGAGAATAGTTACAAGTTCTTCTTTAGACCAATTTTTCAAGGATATAAAATGTCTTGTATATCCACGGTGTGGTTCCTCAATTGCTGTCATGTCCCTTCCGATTCCTAATATAATCTGATTTTTAAAAACGTTTATAGGTACCTCCACATGGGGTATCAAGTCAGAAGCATCTTGTTCTGCGCTGTGAACTGTTGCCGCTGGTGAAAGGTCGTCGTCTTCTCGGCCCTCTGAGGCAGTTAAAGTTTCATCCGAACTCATAGCCATTCCTTCACTTGCCGTATCAGTAGAAGAATTATAGAAATGATTCGAGATGGTTTTTAGCCTCGAAAGGGCATCAGCCACGTGGTTTGATTTACCAGGCTTATAAATCAACTCGTGGTTATACTCTTCAATGCGTGCTTTCCATCTTTTTAGCTTGGCATTAAAATTTCGATTTCCCAATGCAAACGTCAAAGGTTGATGATCGGTGTAGATTTTGATTTGTTTTGCACCATATAAATAGTTTCTGAGACTATCAAGAGCCCATACAATGGCTAGCATCTCCTTCTCGTTCGTGGCGTAGTTTTCTTCAGTTTTGTTGAGCGATCGAGAAATGTATGCTATGGGCTTATCCTTGCCTATTTCACCCTGTGATAAAACGGCACCTACCGCAATATTAGAGGCATCCGTTGTTAAGTTAAACGGCTTCTCAAAGTCCGGAAAAGATAGAAGTTCCGCTGTGGTTAACATAGATTTAAGTCTATTAAAAGACTTTAAAGATTCATCATTTAAGGAAATCGGTACTTTTTTAGATTGACTGGCTTTTATTTGGGCATTTTCTCCTCTTGTAAGGTTTGTAAGGGGTTTCGCCACTTTAGCATAATCACGAATAAATCTCCTATAGTAAGAGGTCATTCCCAGAAAACTTTTCAATTCTTTCAAGTTCGTAGGTGGTAACAGATTTTCAATGGACCTTACTTTGGCAGGATCCGGTTTGATGCCCTCAGAACCGACGATATATCCAAGAAATTCCACCTCCGTCTTCATAAAATGGGTTTTTTCGAGGTTTACCTTAAGATTAGCTTCGCGAAGCCTTGCAAAAATTGTGTCTATATTCCTTAAATGATTTTCTATATTCTCACCAATTACTATTATGTCATCAATGTAGACAAAGCAAATTTTCCCTATGTACTCGCGAAGGATATCGTCTATCATTCTCTGAAATATTGCCGGCGCGTTCTTCAGGCCAAAAGGCAATCTTAGGAATTCAAATTTACCGTTTGCTGTAGAAAAAGCAGTTTTTGGGATATCCTTTTGTTTCATGGCTATTTGATGAAAGCCTGATGTAAGATCTATCGTTGTGAAATATTTTGCTTTACCTAAACTAGCTAAAGTTGATGTAATGTCCGGAATTGGGTAGGTATCTGGAATTGTAACAGCATTAAGACGTTTGAAGTCCACTACCATTCGATATTGTTTTTCGCCATTTGGTTTTGGTTTTTTTGGCACTACCCAAATCGGTGAATTGTATGGACTCCTGGAAGGCCTTATAACACCTTCTGAAAGTAGTTCGTTTATCTGCCTCTCAACTTCTTCCCTCATGCAGACTGGGTACGGATAGCTTTTTGTATATATTGGTTCTTCCGTACTTGTCCTGATTTCTGCCTGGATATTTGTTGATGCAAGTTCACTACCATCGAGTGGACCAAAAAGTGGTTTGTATTTATTAATGAGGCTCTCTACCCTTGACCTAACTTGTGGCACATATTCCTCACCCAAAATATAATTTGACTCAGTTGTTACCTTTTCTTTCAAAGGAATTCTAAAACTATTTTTTAGAACTAAAACATTTTCCTTCCTATCAACTAAAGCACCTAATTCCTTAAGTGTATCATCCCCAATAATTCCATCGAATGTTTTTAATGCTGGCAAGACGTAAAATTGAATAGGTTCGTCTATTCCTAAAAATTTGAAAAATTGTCCAACTACTTTTCTGTCTATATTGACATCTCCTCCCACTGATCGCACATTTATTGGTTTGTCTAAAACTATGCTACCGTATGATAAGCGCGGGCTGCAAAAGTTCTTATTAGAGCCCGTATCGATCAAAAAACACAAAGTATCACCGGTAGCAGAAGGGTACTCTATATTGGGTAAGCTTGACGGCCTTCCCCCATAAAATTTACTTCACCTACAGGTTCTTCCTGACTATAATCTTCCCCCAACCCATTCTCCGCTGGGTGATCTCCTTCAGGAAAAGTTTCTAAGTGGTAAAGTTTGGAATGTCTATTAACCGTGTTTATGTCGGAGGCACCTCTTTTTTCCGCTGATCTAGGGTAGTTGAGGTAATTTACTCGACGAGATTGTATTGTCCTATCGACTTCCATCGGTTCATGTTTTATGGCCGGATACCGTGGCGGTAAGGCTGGCTTGCTATAATTTGTATATTCATTTGCCCGAAAGTTAGGATAATTGTTCTGTTGCCAAATCCTAGGCCGAGCTTTTTGATTTTGCCACCCCAATCGCGTAGGAAATGACTTCGGTGGTCTAGAAGGCCCAGGACGATAAGTTGTTTCTGGAGAGATTGAATCATGAGGCCTTGTTTTTGCATAAACTATGTTGTTTCGCATCGTTAGGTTCTGCAATTCCAAGCAAGCAGAATATGCTTCCGGAAGCGTTCCCGGCCTTTGAATGATAATCATGCGGGAAAGATCAGGTTTTAATCCGCGGACGAGAATATCCAATGCTCTATTCCTGTATGTTCCCACTAGGGCTTTAATAGTTTCTTCGCTGTAGGATTCTGTCTTCAATTTGTTGATGATAAGCGAAAGTTGGTGATTAACAGTAGAATAAAACTCGTCTATGTTCGAAGATCCTTGGGAAAGCTGATTGAGTTGATGCTCCAGAGTTTGGATGTCTCGTTTATCAGCGTAGTGAAGGGAAAGAATTCTTTTTATTTCTACCCAATCGCTGTCGAATACATTGTAAGACACCAAAGCTGTGTCAGCGGCACCAATAATTTTTTGGCGGACGCTTTGTATAATTGCGCGATAAATTGGCTTGTCCCTCACAATTTCAAAATCCTTAAGTATGGTCTCCACGGAATGAACCCATGAGACATACTGGGTCGGATTTCCTTCAAAGGTTCGTAACTCCTTA
This sequence comes from Phania funesta, assembly GCA_963932375.1. Taxonomy (NCBI): domain Eukaryota; kingdom Metazoa; phylum Arthropoda; class Insecta; order Diptera; family Tachinidae; genus Phania; species Phania funesta. The sequence goes on from OZ010653.1 coordinate 85,560,985, forward strand.
ACACTATCAGGAAGGCGGCTTATATCCTTCAGTTCAATTTCGGTTCGTGGCCGTTGAAGTGATCCCTCATCGGCGACCACTGGAGCTACTGCGGCAACCTGTCTACTTTCAAGACGTTCTAACCTACTTAAAACATTGCCTAATGCGTTATCACTGAGACTCGCTTCTATAGCACCTATTCTATTTTCTACCGCCCTAAGCTGTTCCATAAATCGATTTATGGCACCAGTCATAGTAGTTACCGTTGTTTTCAGTTCTTCCATTTTAAACTGACAAGGGGGAAAGAATTTTCACTTACCTGGAATATCTGGAACACTTTGAGGAGGATCCTTTGCACACTTTCACTATTTTCCTTCTTTTTTTTTTTATAAATCAATTTTTTTTTAAAAAAATATTTTCTTTCTTTAATTTTTATTTAAAAAATTTTTTATTTTTGCATCAACTTTTATAAAGATATTTTCTTTCTTTAATTTCTTTTTTAAATTCTTTAATCAATCTTTATAAAGATATTTTCTTTCTTCAATTTTTTATTTAAATTTTTTAATTTTTTATCAATTTTTATAAAGATATTTTCTTTCTTTAATTTTTTACTTAAACTTTTTAATTTTTGCATCAATTCTTATAAGGATATTTTCTTTCTTTAATTTTTTATTTAAACTTTTTAATTTTTGCATCAATTTTTATAAGGATATTTTCTTTCCTTAATTTAATTTTTTATTTCCAATTCTTATTTTTCGAATATATTTCAATAAATCATTTTCTCTCTTCAATTTGATTTTTTATTTAAATTTCCAAATTTTTTATCAATTTCTTCAATTTTATATATTTTTTCAATAAAAAAAAAAAAAAATTTCTCTTAAGGCACTGGGAATTTTTATAAAATTTTGCATTCAATGAATATGTTATTTTTGTTTTTAATGTTTACGAGTCTTGGCTGCACGACGCGCCGCGACCGGTTAAAATCCCTTTTTCCTCACGGAAGCTCCGTCTGATTCCGGTTTGGAGATCCACTTTTATAATCGTGGATACCTACTACGGTACGGTTTACTTCACTTTCGCCTCGGTAACCTTCTGCGATGCTTTTAATTTGTTAATCGCCAGGAATACCGGATTAGCGAAGGAGGAGAAGCAGTTTTTTTATAAATTATTTTTAATTCTTATTATATATGTTTTTGGAGGGTCCCGTAGGAATCGCAAAAACTTTTTAATTTTTTATTATTATTATTTTTTATTTAAGGACTCCGCTATTTTTTTCGCGGGTCCCTGCTCGGGCGCCAGTTAAAGGATTTTAGCACGGTTTAACTAAAAAAATTTACTAAGGCGCAACCAACCGCGCCTGGTGGGAATAAAACTCACTTTTTTCTATATTTAAATATTAAATTCAACAATCTATTTTTTATTATAATTTTTATATTAAATTCAACAATGTATACTTTCTGATAAAATTAAATTTCACAATTGAACCTTAAATTAATTACTCAATTAAAAATAACCGAACCGGACTTATCAAGCGCGCAACCAAGACTGCCATTTTTCCAGCCAACTTGTTGTCTCGTCCAAATGAACGATCACGTTGCACCAACATGCGCGAGTATGCAGACGCTGATCATGCAAAATTGTTTTCCCACAGTTTTAGCAAAAATGAAATTTTTGTAATCGGATCGGATGCGCGTGTTGAAGCAAAAATATGAATTGTGAAATTATTCTTTGGCGACAGTGTTACCATCGTTGTTAACTTCTATAATCACATTCACAGTCTCATTAGTATTTGTTGTTTTATTTTTTAATGCACAATTTTTAGAAATATGACCCGTTTTATTACATACAAAACATTTTGTTGACTCTTTACAATCCCTTATTTTATGATCAGCTGATCCGCAATTGAAGCAATGATCTTTTTTCACAAACGTCTTATTTTCTGTTTTATTTTTATAATTTGGTTCGTTAGGTTTCATACGTTCATATATTGAATATTGTTCTCTAAGCTCTTTGTTGTACGATTTGGCGTTGTAAAATGAATATTTCAGCTCAGTTTTTATACGTAAACCATCCACAATATATCTTATCACAGAAACATCTTCTACAGGACCAGCTGCACCAAGTTTCCTCATATGTAAAATATATTCGTGAAATGATTCGCTGTCTAACTTTTTACGACTCGATAGCTGTTTGTGTATTTCAGCACTGCTGTATGTTCTTTGAAACTCCTCCATAAGAATCTTCTTCAACGTAGCATAATCACAAACACTTACAGCCTCTAAAAATAATTTTGCAGCTCCAGTCATTTTATTCCTGGCATGTACGTATTTTTGTTTTTCGTTGAGCTCATATGCTTCAGCATTTTTATCGAAATTATCAAACCATTGCTTTACTGCCACTGTATCACCATCGAAATCAGGAACTATTTTTCCAAAACAATCAATAGAAATATTTGTTTTGCTTTTATCTTCTTCCTCCTTCTGCATTTTCAATGTTAAAAGTTTTATCAATTCATTTAATTGTGTATTTTCTCCACTAAAACTTTCATCTGTTTTAGTTGCCATCTCAAACAACTCTATGTTCTTTTCTGTTGTTATTTTATTACTTTGACTTTCTACTTCTCTTCGTCTTAGAAGTTGTGCATATGCTCTTGTGTTATATTTTCTGAAACTCACCGGTTTTTGCTTCTTTTTATTAGCTCTCATTTGCTAACGGATCATCCAAATCAAGATTATTTTTTGAAAGAAAAAAAACACAAACAACTTCTTAAAGGTTTTTTATTTTTTGCCAACGGTATCAACTTTTTTTCTTTTAATAAAATCAAGAAAACACTCAACTTTATGCTCTACTTTTTATAGTGTTTTGTTGTTTTTAGGTTGAGCCCCCAAATGTAAAAGTGAGAACATAGGATGTTTGTTGTATTTGATTTCAGTAGTTTATTAATTCAAATTTATATAAAGAAAAATATATTAGGATAAAGTTTGTAAATTTAAAAATAGAAATTGATATAGTATGTCAACTCAGCACAAAATAACGACGGACAACAGCTTAACGACCGACCAACTTCAATGACTACTGACGACTTACTGACGACCGATAAACTTTTCAATTCGCAACTGACATTTTGGGCAACTTGACATTTTACTTAATTACACCTGATACTAGCTTTACATATATATTTTATTGAAAAAAGTTAAGTGTAATTGTACACCTAAGTCTGTTTTTACACGGTAGATTGGTTCCAGAAGAAGCCGTGTAAAAAAAGACCGTGTAAAAACAGACATTGATCTTATACAAAAATGGGTGATTTGTTCCTAATCTCTAAAACCTATTAAAATTAGTGAAAAACAAGAAGTTTTAAGAACAAGAATTCATGTTTATTTTATTAAATCAAATATATAATGCTTATTTTCACAAGCATAGTAATTAATGATAAAAAAAGATATGCACTCTAATCTTAAAAGTAATCTAAATTAAATGTATGGCAAGTTCAGGAACTAAAAAACTATGTTGTGAACGAAAAGAATAGGTTATTCAATTTTTAAGGTAAAAAATAAAATAAAATAGAATAAGTGATAATCATAAATACAACAACATAAATTTAATTGCTGTCGTCATCAGTTATTCGCATTCGCTTGCTTCGAACGCGTATACATTCACTATCATCGCTGGAATAATTTTGAACTGGACTTTCTCTTGCTCGTTCGGCATCTACATTTTGAAAAATGAACTCTGTTATGAGCCGTTGTTCGCCAATTCTTGCTACCTCTTTGTATAATTCCTTGTAACGAGCCATACAAGAATTCAGCTCACGTTGGAATTGTGCAGCTCTTTCGACATTGGAATCATTTTTGACGAAATGGTGTCCTAATTTATTTGCAAGTTGAAGCCCTTCTTGAATTAAATTTTCAGTTAATTTTACAGGTTCTTCACTATCACTGCTTTCTATAACATCAGCATTCTGTGAGGCAAAATGTAATATTTCGTCTTCGCTAAGAACTTTATCAATCATCAGTTCATCAATGTCATCAGATACCAAGTCATCAAAACCCTCCCCACCAACTGCGTGTGCTAAAGCAATTATATTGGGATATTCGTTTGTATTTTTCTCCACAGGATTTTTACTTTTTACACATTCTGGCCAAATTGCTCTCCAACATCCGTTTAAGGTTGATGGTCGTAAATCTGACAATGCTAAAGCAGCATGTGTAACGCAATCTTTGATAGAAAACTTTTTCCAGGCATCAATTACTGTTAGAGTTTTATCCCTATCCAAAGTGTCCAAAATGTACTGGAATGTTCGTTTGATATAATAAGTTTTGAATGTTGCGATAATTCCTTGGTCCAGTGGTTGGATTAGGGATGTGGTATTTGGTGGCAGGAACAAAACTTGTACATTTTCGTGTTCCAACTGAGGATGCCCGGGTGCATTGTCTACCAACAGAAGAACTTTAAATTCTAAGCCCTTTTCATTCAAATATTTTCTAGTTTCTGGCACAAAATATTTAATGAACCATTCTGTGAAAACTGTAGTCGTCACCCATGCTTTTTTATTGGCCATCCAATTAACCGGCAATGTATCAAAATCGACACCTTTCATAGCTCGAGGCTTTAATGCACGATTGATAAGCAGGGGCTTTAACATCCGATCTCCAGAAGCGTTACTGCACAATAAAAATGTGACTCGATCTTTTTCAACTTTAAAACCCCCAGCACTTTTTTGCGATTTGGCCACATATGTTCTTCTCGGCATTTTTTTCCAAAAAAGACCGGTTTCGTCAGCGTTAAAAACCTGATCTGGACTGTATCCACCATCCGCTATTATTTTTTTAAGTTTTAGTTGGTATTCTTCGGCGGCTTTCTGATCTCCAGAAGCAATCTCGCCCTTGATTTTTATGTTATGAAGCGCATGCCTATGGAGAAATCCCCTCATCCAACCTGTGCTTGCAGAAAATACGTAGCTCTTCTCAGCAGTTGTTTGTGTGGATGTAGACGGTTGTTCGTCTTTTATCATTTTATAGAACCTTAATGCTTGCTGTTTGATATTGTTTCCGTCTACGGGAGTTCTTTTTTGGGCATTTTCCTCCAGCCATATTATGAGTGCTTTTTCCATTTTTTCTTTAATAGCATCTCTAGTGTATGATGAAGACTTAACAGATAGGTTCGTTCCAGAAATCACCGATTGCCTAATTGCAATTTCATTTTTCTTTATAGGTTTTATTGTGGCTTCATTTAAACCGAACGTTTTACCAAGAGCAGTTGAGCCTTCTCCATTTCGAAGGCGATCTAAAATTTTAATCTTGGTTTCCAAAGAAATTGCCTTCCGTTTTAGTTTTATATCTGACATTTCCTTTTAGGGATACATAAAATATTTAACAAAATTAAAAAACATAAATAACTGAATAAATACAAAATATTTTTTGGCTTACCTTTTATCTTAATGCGTTAAAATTAAATTTAATGGAAAATCAAATTTGCCTGCAAAAAATTTCTTTACCAAACACGTCTTATTGCATTGACAGTTCACAAAATATTAACACGTTTCAATTGCTCTGAACAGTAAATTTTATTGTATGCACATAAAGGGAATTCCCCTAAATTAGTGCTATTCACATTTGCTTTGACCAGTAAAAATTGTTTGTACGCGCTAAAGGGGAATTCACTTAAATCTTTAAGCTAGTGTTCGCAAACTATCGATACTATCGATGGTTTCAGACTTTTTTCTTTCATAAATACTTTTTTGTGATATGAACATACTTCGCAAAAATTAAATTTGACAAAAAAAAATTTAAGTACATAAAATTTCAAATCGTGCTAAATGGAATAAAATCGTGTGAATAAATTAAAAATATTCAATTTTCAAACCGTGTACAAAAAGACCGTGTAAAAACAGACTTAGGTGTATTTATTTGTGTAATTGCATTTTCGTTCATTTATTTGGGAACGGAAATGGAAGAAAACAATTCTTAAGAAAAAGCTTGGTTTTAACAATTTGTTGTTTATTAATTTTGCGTAATTGCATTTATTTATTTTATTGCATTTTTGTTCATTTATTTGGGAATGGAAATGCAAGAAAACAATTCTTAAGAAAAGTCTGGTTTTGACACCTTTTATTTAATTTTTGTTAATTTATCGATTTTGCGTTTTTGTTCACGTGGGAACGGAAATGCGGATTACTTTAAATTATGTTATTGGTATGTTTTAGTGTAGTGATGGGAGATATTATAACACTTATTCTCAAATTGTATTGTAGTTTGATTACTATATGGTATGTTGGGAATTTGGTGTGACTGAATGACTTTGTGTGATGTTAACAAGCATCTCCATCAACCTTTGCTGCTTGTCCATGGCATCTTGATGGCGTGCCAATAATTCCGCTAAGACAATATCTTCCGATGCTGTTGCCATTGTTACGCTTCCAATTTCAATATATTTCAACTTTAATATAATTCTTTATTTAAATTATATTTTAAATACTACTAAACTTTTACATAGCACGACTACAACGAGAATCAATCAACATATGTTATCATGAAATTAATACTCCTGAGTTGGCAAAGAGAACGACCGGCGTCACCTATATTTGGAGTATTGCCAACAGTTTGGTTTTTTTTACCATGGCAAAGTTCTCTCATTTTAAAGCTCTGTGCTTTTCATTGGTTCTTTCAAAACTGAAACTAAATCTTTGTTGTTACGCTTACGAGCAGATGTAGTTGCTGCATATATAAGTAGAAAGGTTTCATCACCTGCAGAGAAGCAAGCCGTCCAACTTATTTCGGCGGCGGCTGATGGTACAAAATTTGTCGGCGGCTTAATCGGCTTGCGCCGCACTCGATTTTTGTGTTCGGCTGCGTCGAAAATTAGTGCATTTTATTGTAGTTTTTTTTACTAACGAAACTTTTAGTTTTGAATATTCATATTTATATTGCACTTGTGCAACAATTCTATATTAGCTCAAAATTTATTATTTTTATTTTACGTTTAAGGTGTATGAAAAGGGAAAACTCAAATGATTTTTTTAATTGGAGTGGGTCAAACTACAGTGCGTAGATATTAATACTAAATGTCGATTTTTCCTAAGAAGTGAAAATAAAAAATGTTTAATTAATACACTATTGTTGTACAAGTACGATATATGTACACGGTTAATGAATTAAACATTTTATTAAATAATCAAATTATTATTTATTTAAACAAAGTCAATTTGCTTTTATAAACCAATAACTATATTGATTTAAACTATATTTAAACATTTTAAGTAAAAAATTAATTAATTAGTTTTAAGTAATATATACAGATGTGTACTAAGAGTTAATTTGATAAAAAAAAAGTCAATTTGCGTTTACAAATACATATACTATGTATATTCTTGAGATCACTTTTAAAGCATATATTCATGATGTCACTTTTAAAACTTGAAAAAAAAAAACTTAAAGTAAAGTTTTACTGTGTTTTTAACACTGGGTCTAACAGGTGATGGTTGTCATGGCCGAACAACAGTATTTTTATAGTCGTTGGATTAAGGCGACTTCGTTTGGCAGTAATACATGCTCCCGCAACGGAAACTGCTTGTTCCGCTGACGCAGAAGTGGCTGGAATTCCAAAACATAATTCTGCCAATTTGGCTACACTTGGGAACTTCTGAAAATGTAAGGAGAAATTAGCAATGTAGCGTTTTTTTTTTATTCGTGAAAATTACCTCCTGATTTCTTTTTCACTATTGTTTAAATCACTTGTAGGAGCGACAAACTCGAGAATATTTTTTCTCGTACACGAAAGTTTCTTAACTGAAACAGATTAATGAAGAATGGTATATTAATTTTTATTTATTTAATTTTTCACATAATATAGAGTATCGTTGGAATTTTTTAACGTAGTAGGCTTATTTTTCAAAGCGTCCATGAGCTCACAATCATTCAGTACGGATATTCCGTATTCTTCTTCCAGTTGAAGAGCTTCGGCAGTTTCACTGCTTTCAAGTATTGTTTTGATCGTGTCATCTTGTTGAAACACAGTTTGTACTTTTATTAGTTCTTCCGTAGAATAGGAAAGCGTTCTATAAATTGTTTTTAACTTTGCCGTAATTGTGTTTATCTTTTCAAATCGCGTTTTTTCTAATATATCATTAGAAACCGGTGGAGTGCATGAGCCATACATTCATGCCTATGTTTGCTAATCGTAGTGCTGAAACGATATTGCTGCCATCATCGCTAACAGCATATATATACTTTTTATCTAAATTAAAGGATTTTAATGTGTCAAGAATATTTTCGGCTATCAACTTTCCGGTATGAAAATATTCCGTTTTTAATGAAACTGATATTAATTTGAATTTTTGGCAAAAATGCATTTTAATGTTAACGTACGCTAAACGCCTGAAGTTGTCTGTCCAGAGATCTAATACGAGAGCCATGTTTTTGGGTGCAACAGTGAGGGTTTATTTAACAATATTTTTATATAAAGTGTATACATCGTGCAAGGCAGTCGTTGCAACGGTTCGGCCACTTGGGAATTCAATATTTGAATTCAATGTTGTAACATATTTTTGGAAACCCTTACGTTCTACAGTATTAAATGATTGCAAGTCTATGCAACACATTTCCGCAATTCTCCTAGCGTTTGCAAAATTTGCTTCCAATTTACTTTTATAAACACGCGATGATGTTGCTAGTGCTTTGTTTGTGACTTTCATGTTTGACTTTGAATTTTTGGTTTGTACATCTATATTATGAATAGTTCGCAAATGTGTTATATGATTTGATGTAGTCGTTCCGATATTAAATCTAGATATATATAAGATATACACTTTATTTGAGTTTTTTTTACCTTTTTTGTAATTTTATTTAATTAATTTGTTAAGCTCTACGTCTGTAATAAAAATATTCTTTATTATAAATAATAATTTTATTTGTTTTATTTGATATTTTGCTACGTTTTTGTGTAGCATCGTCAGGTAATAAAATGATCATTTTACACAAAGGCGTAGCGAAATATCGAATAAAATAAATAAGATTATTTTATTTATAATAAAAAAAAAAATTTATTAAAGACTTAGAGCTTAAAAATTAATCAAATAAAATTGAAAAATAATTTTTTAAGTTAATTTTTATGTAAAACTCAAAGAAATAAAATTAATGTAATCCGCATACCAAGGATTATGTTAGTTTACTTTATAAATCTTGTACCATATATCTTTCATTTGGACTTTTTAGCTTGAAATTTGAAAAACAATGATTAATTGCGGTCCCTCATCAAAACAGTACTAATAACGTATTGATACATTGTGTCGGTGCTATTATATAAGTTATAAACGTTGGACTGTTGGTATTACTCGGTTCATAAACAAGTTGGTTGTTTTTCCCACAAACAATACAACTCTCGTTGTATAAATTCATTGTTTAAGTGATTTTAACTACATACATACTTTTTTTCAGTACTTCTTGGTTTGCGAAACACCGTAGTACCACCACGTAATTAAATGTCCTTTTCTTCTAATCTTAAACGTTAAATAATGTACTGCACAAAACTATAGTAAAATCATATAAATTTACAACGAAGTTTTAAATATTCTACCTAATATAATTTAAAAAAATTAAAAAGTATTCTATATACAATAGGGGTAAAACCAATTTTTGGCCCTAGCACCACGCGATGGCGAAGGTTGTGTTATTTACGAAAAAATAATTTTGGGGTCATTTCGGATAAAAAACCTCACCCACGAAAACGATTTTCTAAAATCTCCCAAAAAATAAAACATTCATTTTAAATAAAAATTTTTAAATATTTTATTAATAAAGTAAAATAGTGAACTGAAAAATTTTGTTTAATTATTAAAAGACATAAACTTCAAATTTAACGTGCGCGTTGTTTTGCATAATGGATAAATGTCCTGTATTACTTTAATACCGCGTTCTGCGCATATGTTGCTTCGCTGTTGCTTTGGGATTATTGAAGCTTCTCTAACCCAGTGTCTTCTAAGACATGCTTGACCGTTCTTAAATCGTGCTAAGGATTGATCTAAAGCTGCGAAGTTGTCTTTATTAAAACAATGATTGGAAAACCATATATTATACCATGGTCCACATATGAATTCACATATTGGGATAAGCTGGTCTCGGTATTTCGGGATAAGCACAAATGCTAAAATGGCAAGAATTGCCCTTGAGTTCCATCGAGCGTTGCTTAATGGTGGTATGGCTTTAAATTTTATATAAGGGAATTTTTTTTTCTTTGGTAGTATTTAAATGCAGAACCAAGCTCGTACAAGTATTGCATATCGTCGCGCCATTTAATGTTTTTTATTTTTAAGTATTCATTATTCTGTATGTAGTTGGCTTTCAGATCCACGTAGTTATTTATTAGTTCCGGAACAAAATTATAAGAGATATTAGGAGATGATGTTTTTCCATCCAATAACTCATCCATAACATGCCTTAGGATCAGGTCTAAAATATGGTGTTGGCAACCGACGTATTGTGGTGGAGGAAGATCAATTGATTTATAATAGTCCTTTAATAGCTTAACAACGCCGTTTTTGTGACCAGTATTTACACTTGTTGTATCAGAAATTACCATTTTTATGGATTGCCATAAATCAAATTTGTGTAATGTTTCTTTAATACCATTAAAAATTGTGAGGGCTTTTCCATTTTCCAAAACAAGCACTGCTAACTTAATTTCGGTATATTCATTTTTTAAAACCATTACCTGGAGTTCTTTATTGCCAATTTTTTTACCGTCGAAATGCAAGCACCAGTTTTCATTTTTCAAAGTTTCCTTTAACATTTTTTCTTTACGCTCGGCCGACTTGATTACAGCTTTATAAACACCTGGCTGTGATGGAGTTGCAATTTGAATACCAGACTCTGCTAATTCCTTACAGATTTTAGCTGCCTTTTTAGTACTGACTTTGGCATTAGTAACTAAAGCAACCGATGGATTTATTAATGATTTATTTAATTTCGGACTGAATAATATCTGTATTTTCATTTGAAATATTGAAAATATTTTCAAAATTATAACCACGTTTTTTTTTTAAATTTTTATCATATATTTGAATTAATTTTTCAACTTTTCTGTTTACTGATTTAGTTTGAATTTTTGGTAGTTTCATCTTACTCCACAAATCGCAAAGTTCTTTTGAGATAATTTTATACCTCTTTGTTTTTGATTTTTCTGAAGCAGCTAAAGCATGAAATCTTCCAATTATAATTTTTTGGGTTGGCATTTTGCTCAATTCATGTAATGGAATGACGATATCTGGAATGTTTCTCGACATTGTTGTGCTATCTTTAAATTTGGTCAAAGCCTTTGTCCAAACTTTTGCATTTTTCAAAACGCTTAAACGACTTCTTTTAAAATCCATTGCTTTTAAGTATTAAACACAAACTCGGAATATTTGAAACCCATTAATAATTTTCTTTGAATAATAAAAACAACAAATCAAAACAAACAGAAAATTAGAACTGTAAAAGTGTCGATTGTTTTTGTACATATTGCAATATTTACACAAATGTTAAATGCAGGTTGATATATTGATAAAAAACTTTTTTGCGCCTTTTAGGTAAATAAATAAAAAAAAAATCATTTAAAAACTTTACCGCGTTTGGTGGGTGAACTTTTTTGACAACTGCGAAAAAGTAATAGCATTTTTTTATATAATTTCCAATGGCCTATTCGACTATGCTAGGGCCATTTTGATATTTGCAAAAAATTGCAAAAAGTTATATCCCTAATATACAAACATGATAAATTGTTTATTTGAATTTTTGAAAAAAATTAAATATGTACATGCGCCTACATAGTTACACACATATGTATGTACTTACCCTTTTAATACTGTTATATCTGCTTCGAAACAAAGCTTGCAGAAGAGGTACTTCTGAAGCGATATTTTTCCGCAGCTAGGGATCCAAAGTACTCTCAAACTGACGAGCCACCTGCCTTGCGCTCACACATAAGAATTGCCGCAGCTTCTTTTACAGCTACATTTCTTTGGAACATGCAACATATTCATGAATTTGCCGGTCTAAAGTATTTTCAAATGATGAAAGCATTTTATTCAAAGACAATACCATTGATGTGATGAACGTTAGATAAATTACCACAAAAAAATCGACCAATCTGTTAAAATCGGCTGACAATTGCGCCGTCGACGAGCCGATGAAATTGGCGGCGGCGCGGCTCGTTAAAAATTATCAGCCGCGCCGTTACGGCTTGTTTCTCTGATCACCTGTTGAAGTTAACAAGCGTTCTGGTTCATTTCCCTGACCTCGTTCCGATTTTTCTGAGAATGGAAGTTTCTTATGTCCAGCAGTAGACAATATGTGTTATTCGGCTTTCTTTGAAATATATTTGTAGTTGTAAGATCACTATTAGCCAATCAGAATATTTTTGCTGCAATCTATCTCGTCTTCTGTGGCATTTTTGAAATCTTGATTTCACTGTAATGCAAAATATATGTGACTTCTATAAAACCTTGCAAATTTTCATCTATAATATTTGCATATCCAATTTTATCTATAAAACAGTTATAAATAACTTGTTGCTTTTGTCATTATCTTCTTTCATCCATATTTCACATAGTGCAGCGTTTTTAACACTAGGTTTATTGACGTTTCTGATATACCCATCTCTACGAACACGCGTCAATTTGACGCAGAGACGAATACACATAACAACAAATAATGTAATTATATACTATAAGAAAAAAATGAAAGTGTGCGATATATATTTATGTAAAGGTTTTATTATTCAATAGTTTTATTACAGATTATTTCAATATTCGACATTTATTTCGCACATTTTTTACACAAATACTCAATTTTGTTTGTACATTTTCCGCAAACAACCTTTTGACATATTTTACAGATGTTATTGCTCCTGTTTCTTTTACAAAAGCCAATTTGGCAAGTTCTACGTTCTCCCGAAGTACTAGGTAACGGGAGATTATAATCTATGTTGTTGGATTTTTTCTTTTCTCCTTCTGTAAGTTCTTTGGCTAACTGAAATAGAAACTCCTTTCTGGATAATTTTGACCCAGTACCCTCTGTGTATAATATCCATGTGTTTATTGCCGCTAAATCTAAAATGTTGAAGAACACCTGGAGAGGCCATCGAAAAGATGCTGATTTGCTGGTATATTTGCGAGCCATTTGGTCTACTACGTCGACTCCAAACTTTGTCCCATTGTAATATGCTATTGTTTCCGAGGTATGTTTTTTATTGTCTTTTATTTTTATAAAAGTATGCTTAGTACTTAGTAACAGCACCTTTAGATTTGGCTTACTTTTATGTATAGTAAGTATGCAGTTTCCTGGTTTATAATGTTCTGAAGAATACAACTTCATTTTATCTTTCTTGCTTTTTGCTGGCTTTGGTAGTTCTCTCTTGTTGGCTCGAATAGTTCCAACTAAACTGGTAGCTTTTGCAACTAATTTTTCAGCTAGAGGAATACTGGTGAAAAAATTATCCGTAGTTATATTTCTTCCGTGATGAAGATATGGTTCCGCTAACTTCATAACTACAAATTCGCCCAACGGTGTTGAATTTCGCGTCCCGTCCTTCCCTAGGTAAGGGATCCCATTTATAACGTATTTAGATTGCACATCTACTGCCAACCAAAATTTTATGCCAAATTTGTGAGGCTTATTTGGAACAGTTGCTCGTCTATTGAAATATTTTCGTGAGGTTTATAACAGCATTGGCTATTGTGTATAATATAATATATTGTGTATTGATATTTCGGATATCACTGCAAATTTGTCGGTGCGTAAACGTCTAGCTTGTTCCGTTTTTTTTTATCAAATCGAAGAATTTGTATGAAATCATCTCTGGACATTGTATTAGAAAAAAAGCAGGTCCCCATTCTTTGGACCACAAATAAAAAGCATTCAGCGAATTTACTTCATACGCTCCCCTAGCGTAATCTTCCAATCTCCTTTTAAAACACGACCTGCTTCTTCTTTAGTACAACTTTTTTATATGTTCTATGATATTTTTGGTTATAATCAAATTAAAAGCACTGCTTACGTTACCTTCCATCACATTGCGTTTTGCGTAGCCATAGGATACGCATCCTTTTTCTGCGAAGACCAAATTTCTGATGCTTTTCTTTTTCAATGTCTGATGAGTCCCCTGCTTGCATACTTTCATCAGATTCTAAAATCTCGATTTCATCCTCGTCTTGAATCACTTCAGAGCCAGAACACTCTTCACAAATACTAACTATGTTTTGTAAAATTAATTTTCCTCTTCTAGACATATTTAGATGATACAGAAGGGCTTTTTATCAAAATAGTATAAAATTGAGGTTCAAAAAATATTCTAGTGTAATAAAGTGGTTTGCTTTATTAGGAAATATAGGGCAGATTTAATCGCCGGTGTTCGTCCTCAGCAAGTGTCAGACACAGTAGTCCACTAAGGTCTTCCTCTGTCCTAACACTTATTATTTAAGGCTTTAAATAAAACGAGCGCTTAGAGGTTTAAATATTCTTTATTATTCAACAGTCGCAAAGAGAATGAATCAATATGAATGCTACATTGAGCTTACTTAGATTTTGTCAAATCAAGAAAGTCGTCTAGTATACATGCAATGAAAGCAATACAAAAACAAAACAGTGTTAATCATATAGAGAGTGAGAACACAACTCATATTCGCTAATGATGTGCCGTTATTCTACTTCAATGCCTACTGTGTTACATTTCAATCGTTGATGTTTGAAAATAAAATAACGTAATATAAAAGAGTGATCTCTTATTAACAATATACAAATAAAAAGTTAGATATATAAGTGAAATTCAATATGATAATAAAAATATGTGTACTGTAGTTAATTATATATAATAATATAAATCTGCCTGCTACACTAGTACTTTATTTTTCAATACTCGAACTAAGCAACTGAAACCTTCTAAATCTCTTCGCACTCTAACATCAACTGACATTCTGCGTTCCCTTCTTTCTCTTATTGCTCAAAAGTTGTTTATCGCTTTGTCTTTGTATAAATTACGATCACGTCAAATTGACGCATATCAGTAGAGATAGGTATACCACATAAAGAATTTAAATATTTCAACACTTTTGAAAAAAGTAGACCTCAATATATATTTATCTCGACCACTGGATAAAAGTCAATACAAGAAATAAGATAAAAATGCAAACCGTGTTTGTACTTTTCCTTATAAAATTTGAAATGCGTCAAAATGACGCGTCTCGTAAACCTAGTGTTAAACCTGTGTGTTTCAGAAAAACAATCGATTTCCCAGAAAGCGCAAATTTATATTTATAAAATAAACTCTCCAGGCATCATTTTAGCTATTAAAAAAATTAACGTGGACAAATTTGGACATTTTCGTAAAAGTTTGGAAAAATTAAGAAAAACCTATAAAACTAATTTTAGGTTGTCTGCTCTAATTTAGTTTATTTTATTAATAGAACATATACTTGATTGTAATGTAATCAAAAACATGAAATACTTACCATATCTTTATTCTCCAGTTTTCGAATTTTTTAAAAACATATCGAAAATTCGCCACTTGAAATTGCATTAAAAGCAACAATTCAACACAATTTCTACCTTAGATGAACAAATAAACTTTTAAGCCACGGTGAGTAACCGTAAACAATAATTTGCAACAATACGCTTTATTTTTACATGCTTTGCAGGCATAGCAACACGCAATAAAATGATTGCCACTTTTTTGTACTTTCCGAATATTGTGCTATGGTGACGGGTATACAAATGTGTAAATTGAGCCGGCATCAATGCCTGCGTCTTTCGTATTGAAGCGGGCTAACAACAATGTATGTTTGTTTCCTCCTCCCTCTTTCTTAAGCTATAGGTGTAGGTCTAGTTTGATTTCGTTTTCCATAAGATTGCTTTGAAGTATTTCACGTAAGTTTTAATCTTTTAAATCTTGGTGCCTAATAAACAGTTTATTTAAAAAAATTAGCAGTAAATGACCATTTAGGTTTTCAGAATTATTACTGTATTCTAGATTTACAACGAAATTAGAAAGAGATACAAACAAGTTTTTCCTCACGGTTGCACTATAGGTCAAATGACTACTTTTTCTGTCCAAAATTAATAACAACTACAAAATCATGCTATTCAAACCAAAACCTGTAAGGATTTCATAAGCAGGACTAACTGTATTATTTAACCCTCTAGGCAAAAATTCAAATTAACCCTTTTGCAGCCATTAATGAAAACAATTTCATTTATTAATTTTATTTGTACTGAAACAATTAATTAATCACATAAATCTAATTCATTTTGAAAATTTAAATTAAAAAGTTCCTCTTCAGTTTCATTAATTTCATCATCTTGGTTGTGAAGTTGAAAATCTTCTGTGGGTTCGCTACATAAAAGTTCACTGACTTCAGGAGGAAGTGTGGAACGTTTCCTCTTTTGAAAGCGTTTATTTAAAAAAATTTTATAAATTTATGGATATGATGTATCGACAGCCCTATTAAATACGTCTAATAGGTTATTGATGCGTTTGTTTCTGCGAGCGTGATGTAATATATCAGCTTTGTATATTTTATGTCGCGCTTCAGCAGCTTGTTCTCCAAAAAACTCCATGGGAAGTACAGGCAGTATTTTCTATTATTTCTCTTGAGTGTATGAGTACTTTATGGACTGTAAAAGTCATTGGCACCCAGGGATATAGTCCTGAAAACGTTTTGCTGTTTGAAAGCAATATAATTTAAATTTGCTTGAATTGATTTCAAACTCGCAGGATAGAAAAATCAAAATGATTTTGAAACGAAATATAAGGTCTTTGTCAACATCAGTTATTTCAGAAAAAATGGTGAGTTTAGTAAAAGCTCGACGAGCAGTGTTCTCGTCATTTGTGAAACCGGAGCCCCCTACTCTGGGCATATCCACTCGTAGTCCGAGCTTTTTCCAAAAATCGTTGTGAATGTCTGTTTTTAAGACAGGTAACTTATCTTCTCCTCGTATCTGACACTTTTGTATTTTGCATTTATAGCCTAAATGTATATAATATAAATTCAAAAAATCTAATCCAATAATGAATTCCAAATTTTAAGTTTTTCTCTTTTGCACGAAATACTTCACTTTTTTAATCGCACTTTATGAACACGTCCTTATGTGTAGCAGCACAAATGGAACAAGCCTGGTTTGATCTAGTCCCAGTTATAATGTTTAAAACTTTTCCATCAATTAGTGTTAAAAATAATTTAAAGAATACTTCCACAGATTTTCCATCACCAATTGATATTCTTAGGGGTTTCAAGGCATTAATCTCATGTTTTAATTCCAGGTGCTCCTTTAAAACCACTTCTTTTGTCTCCTTTATGTACTCCAATTTAATGGGCCGGCAAAATCTTACAGACTGCGGTGTGCGGTTGTTCCAAATTGGTTTTGCCGATGAGACCAGTGACCTTAAGGGAATGAGTGTTGTAGCCAATAGAGATATATCGCTGCTATTTGACGAACGTGGCTCATTAAATGTTTGCTTAAATTGAGCTTGACCAATGCTGCTATCAAATCCGTAGCTTAATATTAATTCAGAGCTTAAAATATTCGTCTTTTCCGCTTCCATTACACCTTGAAAAACTTCACTTTGCATATCAACAATTTTTTCAGCCGTATGTTGTAAAATATATCCCAACGGAACTTTGGCTAGGGTCTCACTTGCTTCTATACCCTCAGGTCGACATTTTAATTTTGCGGCTGTAATTTTGCTATAATGAGGATATATGTCGCAGTTCCTTATTTTGTTTCCATCGCGTATTGCATTACACTGCTCTTTTGTAAAATTATGCTCAAGAAGGAAAGCTAAAGCCTCATCCGCTGAATAAGGAATTGGCTTTTTGGGATCTTTATTAAAAATTTTCCGCATTTTTGATGGCCTTGTTGGACTTCCCATGCTTTCTTTCAGAACTGCAGACAGACCAGTATCACCTTGTTTACGAGCCGTTGTTGCTGCTGCACGAACTAGAAGATTAGTATCAGCTTTTTCAGCTGAAAGGTCTCCGGCTTCTTTTCTTTTACCGAAATCTGATTTTGCGCTGAATGGCACACGTGGACGTCCACCAGCGATAGGTTTCACTATTAAGCCACGCATCATTTTGTTTCTTAAAGATATATATGTTTCTGTGAGAATTTCCCCACTTTGTTGCTAATTTTACGCAAAAAAATGTAATGTTTTCGATATACAGTATCGGACAAAACATTTGCAACTAAAACACAAAATTCACAAATTGACATAAAAAAACGCAAAAGGTAAAGTAATTTAAATTTAAATTTTATTTTTATTATAAAAGAAACCTCACCAGCGATTGTAAATAAAAATTATTTTATTTTTTTGATATTCCGAATTTTATATAACTTTAAATAAACATAGTCACTCATTCAGCACGACAAAACAATTGCAACTCAAAATTAATTCATATTAATCTATTTTTTTCTTTAATATTGTGATGCGAAACTCTTATTTTCAATAACGGATCTGCATCGTCGAGGCATGGACTCTATTAAGTGATCAATTGTAGCTTGTGGTATGCCGTTCCATGCGTCTTGGACCCGGTCGAAAAATTCAGCGGCATTTTTGATGTTGGTGCGATCAATTTTTGGTTTCACAATGGACCATAGGTTAAGATCCGGTGATTGAGCTGGCCATTGCATAACATTAATACTTTTTTGGCTAAACCAAGTTTTTACTACCTTTGATGTGTGTTTTGGGTCTTTGTCCTGCTGAAACGTCCAACGTAATGGCATTTTCCCCTCAGCGTACGGCAACATAACGTCCTCAAGAATATTTTTATATGCCCATTTATCCATTATATCGTGAATACGATGAAGTGGACCTAATCCTCTGCCAGAAAAACACCCCCAGGCCATTATAAGGTCACCTTCATGCTTAACCGTCTTTACAAAAAATTCTTTTTGCACTCGTTTTCCTCTAGGTCTTCTCACATGTGTTATTCCATCACTGGCAATAATATTGAACTTCGATTCGTCGCTGAAAAGAACGTTTTTCCATTGGTCAGCCATCCAGCTCACATGTTCTTTAGCAAATTGCAGCCGTTTTAATTTATTACGTTTAGATATGAGAGGTTTCTTCGCTGGTCGTTAAGCTGACAAACCAGCATCAACGAGACTTCTGGATATAATTTATGCGCTTACAGGTATTCTTAATTCTTCCGCCAATATTGGAGCCAGAGATCAGATTGAATGCCATATGTTGTGCTCTTGAATACAATCGCAAAAAACGTGCATATTGCTGTCAATACGCACAATTGAAAAAAATGATTGCGACGAATTTTATTGCATGCATTGCTTGTTGTTTTACATAAATGTTCACTAGTCTCGTCAAAAGCAACGAATACAACGGGAGTCGTGCGAATGTGTTTGACTGTCGTTGAACACAATGTAGTCTTGTACAAAACGTATATTCCTACAAAGTATTCATAAAACATAACACAGATTTGAAATGTATTTCAAATCGAATTTTATATGAAAAAATTTATTTCGAATATATTTCAGGGGTATATTCAGAATTTTTTGAAAAATGTACATATGTGAAATTAAAAATTTTTCACAGAAGGAAAACTTTATGTACATACATACAGTTAGGGACAAAATGTTCACAAAACAACCAATATCAAATATAAATAACTTGCTTTTTTCTTATTCATTGTTTTTATTGAAATTGTTTAAATTGATTTTAATCTTTACATTATGCTTTAATAAAAAAGATAAAACTTACAAAAAATATTAAATTCACTTCTTAAATTTAAAAAGGTTTCACATGTTAGCTGTGAACAATTATGACCCTTGACGAAAATCCTTACGTTTTTGGGTATTAATATTTCGTGTGCCCCCCTCTGACAGTTTTAACAGCTTTTATTCGTTTTGGCATACTATTTACAGGATTTATTAGCACCTGTGGGTTAATATTTACCCACGCTTCGATAGAACGCTCACAAAGCTCATTGATGGTTTTCGCTGGGTCTTTTTTAGCCAATATTTTTCTTTTCAATATTGACCAAAGGTGTTCAATCGGATTTAAATCCGGAGACTGGGGTGGCCAATCTAAAAGTTTAATCCCATTTTCTTCAAACTTTTTAGTAATACCAGCAGTATGCTTCGGGTCGTTGTCTTGCATGAAGATGTCATCCTGACCCGGCTGTAAACCAAATATATCCAAACTTGGCATGTATGAGTCTTCAAGGATTGTAATATAATCTTTGGCACACATTCTGCCAGTTATTCGGCGTAGTAGACCCAACTGGTTTCCACGAAAACAGCCCCAAGCCATCAAAGATCCAACTCCAAATGTCATTATGCTTGTAAATGTTTCGCTCTTGGACTCCAATTCTTTTATCAACCCATGTCCATTGGCGCCCATCAGACCCAATACGGTTGATTTTTGTCTCATCTGACCAAGTTACCTTCATCCAGTCGCCTGTCGTAAAATGCTCGTACTTTTTTAAAAAAGCCAACCGCTTTTTTCGATTTTGTTCACTTAAGTAAGGTTTTTTAAGTTTTGTTCTTGGCGCTAGGCCGCTGGATTTTAAACATCTTCGAACTGTTTTAGAACTTATGTTTAAACTATACTCTTGGTTGAGTATTTGTGTGACCTCAACAGCTATATTAGCCTCACCAGACACAATCAATCGACGAGCTTCTCGAGCATTGGTAAGCGAAAGTTTTTTGGGAAGACCATGTTTATTTCCCGTGCAGTTTAAACTATTCTGATTCTTTATTTTATTTACTAATAATATGGGACACCTTCCATTATGTCCTTTGCCACATTTTGTTTCAATAGCGGAGTCTTATACATATTTTGTATTATGTTTCATTTAGAAATGTGTTCATATTATATTAAGTATTTTCATATTTAAAAACAGTTCAAAAATAATGTATTGATTACTGCTTTTGGGCACAAGCGATTTCGTTTTTCAGTGATAATATTTCCCGCTGCAGAAAACACTCTCTCGGAAGCAGCACTACTAGCAGGAATGGTTAATTTTTTTTTTTTTTGCAAACTTAGACAATTTCGGGAATTCTGTAGCATGGTAATTCCACCATTCCAAAGCATTAAAATTTTGGTCAAAATTAACATGGTAACAGGAAAATCGGGTAATTTCTTCTGAAATACATTCTTTTGCTGTAAGGTTTTGTGTCGGAAAAGAAAAGTTCAAAGTCATTTACACCTGAGTTATCATTTGAAGATTGACCAAGTATTTCACTGTTTGGAGTATATAAACAGTCTTAGTCACTTAGAATTTGTGACACACAAAATTCTTTTATTTGACTTAATGTGTCTTCTTCCAAAGAGCGATTTGTAAGAGGATATAAAAAACATGCCGCATATTGATAAATGCTGATATTGGGGATCCATTTGCTATCTGTTTTACAATGCTTAATTTTAATTTCTTTACAGTTGAAGAATCGAGATTTTTAATAGTGCATATGTTTTTAAGCTTTTAATTGATAACCAAATATAGTTGATTGTTACATAATTTTCGCCTTGAAGTTTTTTGCTTATTTTATCAAAGTTTTCAAAAAGCTCTACTCTAGTGCTATAAGTATGGAAAACTTAATTTCGTCCATCTATATAATTCACCGTTTTTTGAAAGTATTTCATGAATCATAGCCCAGTTACTTAATATTGATTTAAATAAATTAAGTTGGAAATTCCAGCGAGTTACGCAGTAGTTCTTTAATGAAGTGATTAACATATGATGTAAATTACCCTTTTTAAAATATTTTACTAACCTTTTGCAAGCTTCTAGCCAGTGATACTGTTGGGAATTTTGAAAAAGTCGCACAAAAAGTCGTTTGATTTTTTTAAGTCTCACAAAAAAGTCGTTTTGAAAGAAAAAAGTCGCACATTTTTTTTAACGGTTTTTATTTGAACAGAAGCAAAATGAATTTAACAATTCAAAACAATAAGAAACCTTAAAAAAAATTCATTAAAAAGGTAAACGTAAACTTTTTTTAAATGTATTAGTAAATATTTTCATATATAATAAATTTATGGTTATGTAATAGCAAAACATCAAAGGTACATATTTTTAAACATTTACTTTTTTGAAATTTCATTTTTGTATATTTGCACAAGGTCATTGCTTGGTAACCAATTTTCTATATCTGTATCTAATAAATTTAAAGTTGATAATATCGATTCACAAGTTGATATTTTTAATTTATTTGTTAATTTGTTTTTCATCAAACCTAATTTAGAAAAAACTCTCAGCACTAGCGCTACTGTGAGGTAAAGTTAGTACATGCGCAACCAATTTATATAAATTAGAGTACAAAGGTTCGCTTAAATCATTTTTCAAAATGCCAAATTGCCAAAATTTTTCAACATTTCTAATTTGAAAAATGTGTTCGTATGTTTTATCAATTACTTTACTCTGTAATAACTTAAATTCACTAATAAAAGCCTCATACAAGTCAATACAAATAAGCTTGTGTATAACACAGTGAACGCCAACAAGAGCAGAGAGCAAAGCTGATGAGTGCGAGAAAACAGTTTCAAAGCGTATTTCAGCGCCGAAAACATTGTTTATGATATGATGTTATGATTTCAACTTGTTTGGAAAAAATTAAAAACAAAAATTTAAGAAAATGTAAATGAAACATGCAATCAAAAAATTACAAAAATAATAAAATTAAGAAGAAAATAAAAATTAAAAAATAAAATAAAAATTAAACAAAAAAATAAAAATTGCACAAACACGAATGAACAACAAATTGCATTAATCACACTAGGAAAAGCAAAATACTCTTCATCAGATGAATCCATCACCGTGTACAGCAATTTTATAAACACAAATGAACAAAACTAAATATAAAATAAAAGAAAATCTCATGGAATAAACAGAATTTCAGCGCTGATTCTCGCATTCACTGTGTTATTTACAAATTTTCTTCTCGCATGAAAATAAGCGTCAATAAGCTCGGCTCGGCTCGGCATCAGCGCTCACTCTGTTCGCACGCTAAGACTTTATTGACTTTTCAGCTTCAATGCCTATATACATATACTGTGAGCGTCAAAATAAAGTGTACAGAAGCGTTTTTACATAATATACTTTTATTTAGGTCTTTCAAAATACGAGTAAGATGATTATTTTATATTTTTTGAAATCAGTATTCAGGTTCCTACTTAAGTCTAAAAAAAACAAAAACATTTCATTACAACAACAAAAGTTATAAAACAAAAACAAAATATACTCCACATTTGACGCGTCAAAATAAAGTTTTTTGATTATTTATTCCTTTTATCATTATATTGGATTATTCCTAATGTTTTATTTAAAGTAATTGCGTCTCAAAGCTAAGAAGCTGAACAAGTTGAGTATTTATTTAAAATGGGTAAACAAACTTCCAGTGATGTAAGAGAATTAGTCTTAAAACTTCGAAACGAAGGCAAAACTCTACGCGAAATTGGTAGTATTGTTAATAGAAGCCATAATACTGTAAAAAAAATAATTGACAAATATAAAAAGTTCGGCACAATAAAAAATCTCCCAGGTGCAGGCCGGCCAAAAGTTGATGTTAAGAGGAATCCTTTTAAAAGCGCTGTTAAAATAGCACAAGAAGTTTCGGATACAGCAGAGACTAGAGTAAGTGCCAGCACAATTCGACGTGCACTTCATGCAAACGGGTTATATGGTCGATCTCCACGAAAGAAGCCCCTAATATCGGCAATTAATCAAAAAAAGCGTTTGGATTATGCCAAAAAATACATAAACACAGATATTTCTTTCTGGAATAATATTCTGTTTAGTGACGAAAGCAAATTCGAAATATTTGGGCAGAAAAAACCTGTAAAAGTATGGAGAGCCAAGAATGCAGAATACGCCGATCAAAACTTAGTTAGCACTGTTAAGCACGGTGGGGGTTCGGTGCTGGTGTGGGGATGTATGGCGGCAAGCGGAGTTGGAAATTTAGCTTTTATTGAGAGTACTATGAACAAGACGGACTATTTAAATATTTTACAAAACAATTTGCCAAGTAGTGTGGAGAAATTGGGATTACAGAGATCTTGGATCTTCCAACATGATAATGATCCCAAACACACAGTAAAGGAATGGCTATTATACCGCACTCCAAAAACATTAGATCACCCTCCGCAATCACCGGACTTAAACCCCATCGAACATTTGTGGGAACACCTGGACAGTGAAATTCGAAAAAAGGCCATAACTAGTAAGGACATGCTAAAATCTGTTATAACGGAAGAGTGGCAACAAATTTCATCCGACATAACAAAAAACTAGAAGACTGAATGCTGTTATTCAGGCAAAAGGAAAATCAACCAAATATTAAATATTTATTTGTTCTGTAAAAAAACTGTTTGTACACTTTATTTTGACGCGTTAAATATGGAGTATATTTTGTTTTTGTTTTATAACTTTTGTTGTTGTAAAGATATGTTTTTGTTTTTTTAGACTTAAGGAAGAACTTGAATACTGATTTCAAAAAATATAAAATAATCAATTTACTCGTATTTTTAAAGACGGAAATAAAAGTATATTATGAAAAAACGCTTCTGTACACTTTATTTTGACGCTCACAGTATATACTTAAAACGTCTTTAATGTTTGCAGCATCTTTAAAATCGATACATTCTATTTTTGTTGTTAGGATGTATTCTTTTCGCAAAAAGTTTTGAAAAATTTGCAATAAAATTTCTTTAGTGTATGACACCAGATACATTATTTGAGAAGATTCGTTTTGAAAACATTTGTTACATTTGTTCATAATACCGAGAGCATACATATACTAAAAACTTTAAATAAACTTGATTAAAAGGCGATAAACCATCTTGAATCACACGTATTTTATCTAAAGTTTGTGCGCATGTTTCTTTAACTTGCGCCTGTAAAAAATAATGCTGAGGTATTGTCCACTGTTCTATAGCTCTTTTTGCAACCGACTCAAAAGATAGCCATCTTGTGTTTGAAAGCCTTAATAGCTTGTGCTGTGGAACGTCAAATATGCTTTGTAGTTCCTTAAAATCTTTTTGCCTATTCGAACTTCTAAAAAAATTAAATATGTCTCTGGTCAGATTTTCTACACATTCAGGTAAGCATTCTAAGGCTGAAATGTTTATAAGGTTTACAGAGTGACAAACACAACCAAGGTGGAACAAGTGAGATACTTTCTGTTTTAATAAAATGAATACTCCAATTCTTTTTCCAATCATTGTCAGTCGCCAGCCCGATAAAATTGGCTAATGTGATCTTATTTGTTTCAATAACATCAAGCACAGCATTGCAAATAGTTTATCCTTTTCCATTTTCTGGCTGCACTAATTTAAAAAACTTGTCTTCAGTCTTACCAGATCCGTGTTAAACTGTCTAACTACCATCACTAAACACTTATTGATCGAAATATCAGTTTATTCGTCGATAATCAAGCTAAACTCTTGTTTTCGCATCTTACACACTATAGCAAGGTAACCTTGTCTTCCGAGAAATTCTGTAGTTTCCTTGGATTTAGTTCAACCGCACGACACCTGTAGGAATTTTTTTTTAGATATGTAATTTTTAATTGCTTACTTACCGATTTGGCTTTATTTGAATCAGGATAAATTAACGAATTAAATTTAGTTAGCCCATCCATAGATTTAAAAGATTGGTTTTTATTAATGGCACGTAGCACTAGTTTTATTTCTGCAATTGCAACATGTTTGCGGAACTTTATTTTTTGTTTAGACAAAAAATCAGCCAGTTGTATTTTTTTGTTTTCAGAAGCTTGCTTTGTATTTATAATGTGTTTTTTGTTTTAGCATGTCTGTTAAGATGGTTACATTGGTTAATTAAAAGTTGTTTGCAAGCGATGCAGAATGGGCGATTGGTCTCATCGTCTTGCTTTAGCCATTTATACTGAAGCTCCCACTCTTTGGAATAATATCTGGAAAATTTACGTCTTTTGGAAGAACATGTGGGGTTTTCACTATTATGTTGTTTGGAATCCTCAGACCCTGATATTGTTTTTGCATTGTTTTCCGCTGTCTGTCTTGTTTCACTTTGGGCATCGTTTTCAATATTTCTCTTTGTTTTGATAACAAATCTATAATATAAAATATGTATTACAAATCAAAAATTCATTTTGTATTACTATATATATTATAAACAATGCTTACCTGTCCATTTTTTTAACACTGTATATTTTTGCAATCAAATAGTTAATTTTGAATGCTTGAAAATCAGTGGTAATAATTTACGTATTTTTAACCTGATAATAAGAACTTACATATTTTGTAGCGATTTTAATGTGGGATGTCATCTACTTAAATTAAAGGAAATTTTATAACTGATGAAAACCGCAAAGTGGCACAAAATTGCGAAAAGTTGCACAAATTGCCTGGATTAAAAAAGTCTCACAAAAAGTCGTTTGCCTTAAAAAAAGTATCAAATTGCGACTTTAGTCGCACCAACGGTAATGCTGCTTCTAGCATAGGTTGCAATTCTGTTGTTTCATTAAGAGCATAATGTAGAACATTATTAAATAGGTGATTTGCACAGTTTAGGCGTGTATATTTTTCTAGAGCTTTGACAATATTTCCTCCTCGGTCTGTTACAAATTTTATGTTATCTAAGTTTTTTATTTGGAAATCATTTAAAATGCATTTAAATTTTATTAAAATATTTTATCCTGTGTAGCTTTGAAAATCCATTGATTTTACACCAAGTACAACTTTTTTCAGTTTTAACTCTTTCATAAAATGAAACGTTACACTCAGGAAACTTCTTTTTACAAAGTCATTAGTCCATAAATCGTTTGTAAGTGAAGCCGTTCCATTAGTAACTGCTTTCTTAATTTCTTCTGTTATGCCTTTTCTTTTTTCCTCTGCCGTTATTTGTATACGGTTTGAAATTGTTGAGGGATCTGGTATTAAATCAGAAATATCCACATTTCTCCCATATCCTATGGATATTAATGCGTCAGCTAATTTTTTAAACCCATTTCCATTAACAACAGAAAATGGGCGACAATCCTCTACAACCCATTGTGCACATACACTAATAAAAGCGTCTTTGTCAGAACTGGCGACTTTTTGCAAATCAGCTTTAGAGTCAATTTCAATATAGCACTTGTGCCGAACTAAATTTGACGTTTGTTGTCCATTGTATTTGAATAATTTATTACACTTGCCACACTGCACTAAATCATCAACTATATTACTATGTTCTTCTTGTATTAAAGAAAAAATTTTCCAAATCTTGCTTTTTGCGTTTTCTTTTTTTATAACACGGTAAATACCGGCGTTAATTCTTTCCAAAATTTCCACACACTGCATTTTCTTATTTACATACATACATATATGTATGTATATGTACATATGCATATTATTGAAAAACAATTAAATAAACTTTTAATATAAATGCCAAGGTCAACGAATACTGACCGAATGCTACGAAATAAATCGTTTATTTCGTGCTGCATCAAATCATTTCATTGCTTGTATTATAACGGCATTGCAATAACAGTGAGTGCTAAGGCCTCGTTATGCAAACGCAGATGTAAGAAAAACTTAATTTACTTTAACGTACGGTCGTATGTGTAGTTATAGAAACTTTACAAACGTACAGACGTCAATAAAATAAACAAAAACAAAACATTGTGCAGCATAACACCTCTTTTCTTTTCTGCCAACTTAAATCCAATGCAGTTTTTATTATACAGATACTCAATTGCCTGCACAACCAAAATTAGTTTTTCGTCATCCAGTTGTTTTTATTTAATAAATAAACTTTAATTTAAATTAGATAAAAAAAAAACAAGAAATTAAACGATTGTAAATATTGTCAGCTGTTCAGAACAGTGTTGAGCTTTTCGGCATAGTGATGGGCAATGTTAAATTATTTTCGTACATGTGCAATTGGAAAAAGTACTAAATTGGCTTCGAGGGATATATCGGAAAGAGTAAATGGTGTTCGTCTATTCGACGAACAGTAACCATCCAGGGTTAAAATATTATTTTAACACGTGTTTCATTAAAAAAATGTTTGCAACTAATCAATAATGGTATTTTATTTTATTCCAATAAACTACGAATGAGATGAAAACAAAAGATAACGGTTTTTAATATATTAACAACAATAACTTTTTGAGTTGCAATTGTTTTGTCAGACCAAAATATGAACTACTCTAACATAATGCACTGTAAAACTGCAAATTCCCAATAACTAAATTAAAATAATATCCGAAGTTATATTAGAGATGGTAACTATCACAAACTTACAAAAATTAATTTTGAATCTAACAACTTACGAAATTTATTTACAAAAACATGAATTATAGATATCAGTTGCAAATGTTTTGTCCGATACTGTGTGTTTCTCCATTTCATCCGAAAGTATATTAACTTCAATTTTGTCAACTACATATTTTTATACAGCATCAAACTTTCCTTTTTTTGTGCATTCTTTTCGCCGTATTTCAAACAAATCAACTTTTTTTATGCAGAGGTTTCGTTTCCTAAACAAAAAAAGACAATACTCGTTAATCGCAAAGAATAACAGTTGGAACAAAATGCAAATAACTCATTATTTATTACTGTATTTATATTATCAATTTGATAGAGGTCAAATGGGGTCAACATTTTTAAAGAAGTCAAAGTTTTAGATAAATTCTACAGTTTTAAGGTTATGTAGACTAATGAATTATCAAGTATAGCGACATACATATAAGCCAGTGATAATTAAATACATACATATATTCTTACCTGTCTTTTTATTTTCCATTTTACACTAATGAATTATTGACCAACCACTACTGAACTCGCAATCACATGTGTTGAAAGAATTGCATCGATTGACTTTGAGGCACAGATGTGTAACGGTACTCTATATTTAGCACCAACAAAAATCACGCGTCTTTGTTTTGAAGTATTCCCCATTAGAAATCAACAACAAAAGTAAAACGGCACTTTGATTCTTATCACTTTTGCACAAAAAAAGCCCTCATTTGACCTAATGTGGGTTGATGGCATAGAGATATTGTTAAACACAAAGATTTGTTATAGTTAGAGATGTTACGTATAAAAGAAGAGTTCATTTGAATCATTGACAGTTCTGCATATTCGAGAGCTTGCAACTTTTTTAAATGGAAGTGTCTCCGTTTCTGAAAGAATAATGGATATATCCGCTTTGTTCAGCATTTACGAATGAATAAATAATTCCCTTCCTAGCAAGTTGAGTTGACATGGATCATGGAGCTACAATACTTGTGGTATACAAGCATTGTAACGACAGTGCAAATTCAATTAAGTTTAGAAAGTACTTAGATTAGATAATACAATAAAGCAAAAAAAGGGAATATAGAAATTCATATATATATCTATTTATTATTTCCAATTCCACATAAAAAGGCAGCTGACAGAGGAGTTAGAAGGGGATCCCGATTTATCATGTTTCACCTATTTATAATGTTTTCCCAGGGGAAGTTTTAATAAGTATATTTTCTTTAGCCTTTCGATAAATTGTATTAACATTTGTGGCAATTGTAACACACTTGTTATCATTCAATTTTATGATAAGTATTCCCGTATTTGTTTTCCTTTTAAGGAGGCCTGCGCTGAGTTAAATCTTTCTGTTATCATGGCTGTTTTAAAAAATACGATTCCAACAAATAAAGCGTTCTTAAAAATTCAAGTAATCCCCATTTTTCGCGAAACGGTGCCCATTTTTCCATACTAATCCCATCCCTATTACATTTGAGGAGAAGTGGAGACCTGGTTTATAAGAGTATACGTGGCAATTAAAGAGTCCGAAGTCAATATAATAAGGAAAGTATGACCCCTACTGATCGTATACATCATCAGAGACAAACATCTGATTCCACTCGTGTGATGCAAGCTCTTTGTACACCTACAACATCAAATATACGGCATTAGAGTGAAGTACTAGCTTTGTGGCATAAAAATACGAATGTAAGGTAGCACACGAGAACCGATTCTACCTAGTCGTAGTATGTCCTATTCACTCGTGTCAAATTTATAAAAGAACATTGCATATTAGCTGCTATTAAGCGTCATTAGTCGATGGAATTAACCTCTGCTTGCATCATATCCATTATGCGTTTCTTCCAGGGGTAGCTGCATTAGAGGACTTCAAACTAATTCAACGATCGGTGACATTGTAAAAGGACGATCGTCGCGTCCAGTTTTTTATGTACATATATTCAGCGGATTTTTTCGTGTAAAAAAGTTATTCCTGTTGCAGAATCGTAAAACATCTCCAATCTAAGTAATTTTGCAACGGCCATCGTAATATGGTGCGTAAAAACATTGCGTATTTCGTCGACCGAGAATTGCTTGGACGATAGTAATGCTGTGTTGTGGGTATATGAACATATTTGTGTAGTTTCTGTTTTTGAAAAGATGTCATTCCTAAAATATTTATTGATATATAAGATCGGTTTCGCAATTTCAAACATGCTAGCTTTTTCTAACGGACATATTTCGGCTACTCGAACTCCACACCAAATTTTTGAATTCATATTAGTAGAATCTCCGCTACTCTTAACTATCTGGCCAAGAGTTGGGTTGGTGAGATCTTCATTATCGTCAATACTTTCCGCTGAGTAGCTTCGTTTTTACCAGGCTACACATCCCTTGATTGCACTTGTGGCACTTCATATTGTTACGTTTAACATTTTTAAACATGTTTATTTATTTTAATTATAAAGTTTCTTTTAAATAATACCCGACGGAATTTTTACTCACTGTTACTTTATTTACTTTATTCAACACGCGGACTTCTTTATAGTCGTTGTTCGTACTTTAACGTTTCACTTGATAGTAACACTTAGCTTGACCACTCAAGCCTTCTTATACTAGTTTTTTAGTTTCCAGAAACTTGAAGAATACGCAAGAATCTAGTATATACTTCTTTAGCTATAAACATCTTTTTTGCTGTTGTAGTGTAAAGACCTTTGGGATTTATATTTAAATTTTTATATTTATTATTTTCATCGAGCTCCCCGATTAGAGCTCATATATGATTAGAATTTGTCTCTCCCTTACACTAAAACAAACTCTTCTTTTATACTAAATTTTGGTCCATTAATTCTATATTTCTACATAATATTATATGTAGAAATCCCTTTTAAATTTGGATAATAAGTAACACGCTTTAAATATATTAAATAATAGAGGTTTTATTAACTTTAGTTTTATTTTCAAAAGCCTCTATTTTTTACAACAGCTGTTATATCTTTTTCTTTTTGTGCTCTGTGTCAATCGCAGTTCAATGCCCATGTTGATCTTTGACGGCGTTGTTATGTTGTTTTATAGATGGAGCTTTAAAGTCTGGAAACCGGAACTATCAGCGTGATGATAAAATGATGTTGATTTGAGTAAAGATGTCAAAACATTGAAAGATGAAGAAGGCAAATCCTCGGTATCAGAAGCTATTATTTGAGTCGTTTAACTTTCTATTTTCTTGGTTGAGGACTCCACAAGAACTTTCTTTAAATGACAAACATTTCTTCATAGTGTTTTTCCATCAGCTGATATCTCTACTATATTACCATCTCTGGCTGTTACAACATATTCAGTTGAATCAAAATTTGGAGTTAACTTGTGTAGGAAAATAACGTTCTTTACCAATACCTTGTTACCAAACGCTGCATCTGACTGATTTGCCCCTCTGTTTTTATCAGATCTCATTTTTCCTTTTAGTTTAAGCAAACAATCTTGATCTTTTCCAGCAGAATCAACTGTTGCTTCTTTCATGTCTTCAATTCCAGGAACTTTATCTCTGATTATTCTGTTAAACATGAGCTCAGTTGGAGCAACACCTGTTGTGCTATGTGGAGTGACATTATACATATGAACAAATTTTTGTAGCTCTTCCAATAAATTATTGCGATTTGCATGAACTATCTTAAGCCGTTTACCCAAAAACTTGTTCGTATTTTCCACTTCGCCTATAATCAATAAAAACCAAAACATATTGTCCATTTGGTAATGGCCTCAATAAGTCACTTGTTAATGTAATCCAGGGGCCTTTCGGAAATGGATGTCTATCCATTGAAACTGGAGGCGCCGGTTATGATACCAACATGCAATCTTTGCACGTTTTTACATATTTTTTTTTGCCTCCCGATCAGTGCAAGGCTACCAAACTTTATATCTCAATCTGCGCTTCATCACAGATTCTCCAGGATGGCCTTCATGTGCAAGTTTTAACACTTTATCTCTAAAAACAAGTGGAATAATAATTTGTGTACCTCTCAACAAAATGTTACCCAAATAAGACAGTTCGAAACGAAATGGGTACTAACTGTTGTTTGTAGCATTAGGCCATGAATTATTAGTGAGGCACATAATCGCGTCTATGATGTCTTCATCCAAAGAACTTTTAGCAGCGATTTCCGTAATTGTTAAAGCAACAGGAGTGCTCATGGACACAACATGTAAAATACTTTGCTCTCCTTCCCAGTCAAATGGACAAGGATTATTTTCTTGGCACAATCTAGATAATGAGTGCAATATTTTCTTTTCCAGCTTTGTAAATAACCTTAAATTTAAGTGCCTGAAGCCGAAGTAACCAGCGTACAATGCATGGTGGATGTTTGGGCTTTGGTAAATACATTTGCACGTTTTCAATAATTTCTTGCTATATTTGTATTAAATGGATCTTTTGGAATCGAACTGGCACTTTTTGGGAAACAGAATGCAATGCAAATGGTGAAAGTTATTTTAAGTTGAATATGCGAATGAACCGGAGCAGTTTAGACAAGTGATGTGTTCTTCTAAAAAACTTAGAGAAAAAAGACACTAATTTTCGGAAGGCTATTAATTTGGAAAAACGCATAGCTATTGCCCTGTACGCTTTGGTTTCATCTGCCGAATATCGTACTATAGCAACAACTTTTGGTGTTGGAATATCTACAGTTTGTGAAACTGTGAATGAATTTTGTGAAGAGGCTTGGAGAGTACTTCGTCTACTTTATATGAACTATTTTCCTCTTGACAGGAATACGATTTTACGTTCTGTAAATAGTTTCTTGCAACTTGGATTTCCTCAATGCTTAGGAGCAATTGGTAATATTGTATTTTATTCATTTTTTATAAACCAACATTTTTTTCCTGCAGATGGATGCCATATAGAAGTTTGTCCTAAAAGTGAACATGCCACTGACTACTTTAACTATAAAGGCTGGTATTCTGTTGTGCTTTTAGCATTAGTAGATGCAAAGTACGTTAGTGTTTATTATGTATATATACATACGTCTTATATATGTTATTTTGTATATTTATAATAACATTACTTTCGCTTTCCAGTTAAAATTTTATGCACATAAACGTTGGGAGTCCTGGAAGGTGTACTGATTCTACCATTTTTGAAAACTCAACCTTAAAGCAACAACTCCAGAATACAGCCCTTTAAAAGAATTGAGCGTACCAACGGGATCAGTAAATGTCCCTATTATTATTGTTTTAGCAGACACAGCGTTTCGATTGTCGCCTTCAGTAATGAAACCTTATCCTTTTCGTACTGATAAGACTGAAAGTCAAAAGCAATTTATTTATGCTTTATCGAAAAGTCGAAGAGTAGTAGAAAATAGTTTTGGGCATTTGAAGGGCAGGTACTTAAGTATATTTACAATTTGTTAAACGTATTTAATAAGAAAAAATAGTATTAGATTTCGGCGTATTGGAAAAGGCGTTGACAACCAGATTGCTAACGTCAATAAAATTGTAAAAGAGTGCTGTTTACAACACAACTTCTTAACAAAAGAAAAAGACGAAATAGATCCTTCTTGGATTAGTGATATTTCTTCTTCAATAACAGAAAGGAGGCATGGTGAACAAATAAGGAAAGCATTCTGTTTACATTTTTGTAAGTTCGTAGTATATTTTGTTGCTCTAACACAACAACTGAATATAGTAAAGAACTAATTTAATAATTATTACACAAATAAAAAATAACAAATTCAATTTCAAACAGAATAACAAATACAACATAATCATAAATTAAAAAAACAAAACTAAACTAAAAAAATCAAATTCAACATATACTAAAAAAACAAAATTACATCTCAAAAATCACTTAATATCTCATGTTTTTTTAGTATCGCTATCTTTTAAAAAAAACCTAAAGTACCACTAGTTAATTTATTTGTGCTATCTCCCATATCTTTAAATATTTTTATTTTTTCTCTCTCCAAAGCCATTAGTTCCTCGGTACACTTTTTATCTTCCCGTAGTGCTTGTTCAAAAGAATTGCCAAATTTTTCAAACATGTCCATTACTTTTTTATTTTTAGCTACGAGAGACGATGACAGTTTGTCAGCAGGTGGTAACGTTGGTGACATATCGTTTGATGATGTGTTCAGCGATTGAAATCCCAAAGACATGAATGTTTCACCATCGGATGTTATTTCATTTAGGTCTATGTCTTCACTTTGTGACTCTTGTGTATCTAAACTTACAAGAAGGAATAAAGAATTATATCATATAATTAAACAATTCTTGGCATATTATTACCAGTTATGCTATCTTCCACAATAGCATTAAGGTTATGAATAGGCTGGGACCCAATTATCCTATTTATTCTTTCATATAGTATCCAATTAGAATGGGATCCACCAGAAGGACCAATACTGCATTTGCACTTTCTGTAGAGCCAATTTAATGGATACACAAACATATACATTAAAAGAAAATAATTATCTAAGTTTCGTTTACTGACCGAAATTTTGTTGTTAAATTTGTTATTTTGGCCTTTACTTCTTCTGGAGAAATTACAATTCCATTCTTGGCTACCTCAGAAGCCATTTCTTTGCAGATATAGGAGTTTTTTCTTTTGCCTCTTATTTCCTCTATTTTCTCTTCCTACATCTTAACAAAAATGCTTTCATTATGCTCGGTCCAAAGGCTTCTTTTCCTTTTGTGGGTTGTTTTAGCAGCACACATTATTTAATTTTTTTTCACTTTTTTCACAGCCTTTATTTATTTTCACATATGTTTTTTATGTTTGTTTTTAAATTATCAGCTGTTTCAACATTTTTATGCTGGTAACACTTATTTTAGTACATCGAAAACAAGGTTGTATTTCTTAAAACCTACTTAAAACCAATTCAAGAGAGGTTTTAAGGTGGTTTTAACATAATAATTTTGTATGGTAAAACCAGGTTTTAATGTTGGTTTTAGTGTTAAAACCAACTTTAGATTTAAAACCTATCAGTGTGAAATCACTATAAGATGTCTCCATTGTGTAATTATTGTATCATTATTATAGTCATATTAATATGAAAATGCATTTAAAAGTTGTAAAAAAGAGTCTTTGGTTTGATTGATAATGTTATTTGGTGTTATAATAGACAAAGATTTTAAATCAGTTCTACTAAAATCAAATCTCTTTAATTGATCGAGAAATTCTATATAAAACTTCCTACAGCATACTTTAATTTCTATTTGTTGCGATTCCGAGAAATTTTTGTCTTTTAAAAACTTTTCCGCTTCACTACCAATAAATACTTCCAGTGGAGGTAAAAAGTTTTCGGAATTATTGGTTACAAAATTGTTTAAACATTCGATGCTTTTTATATAACTGCTTTTAATATAATTGAAAGCAACAAGCTTAAAATTAATATCTAGTTGCTGAAACAAATAAGGCAAACGGACTGTTTCGGATTGAAATTCCTTATTTAGGTTGTTAATAATTTTCAATATGTATGACAAAAACATCATATAAACTCTTATTTCTTCATTTGCCAATAAATTTAAAATTTCAATTGGCTTACCCCCGTTTACCTCCAGTGCACATGAAAATACAGCTGTGGGGGCTTCCACTGCTCAATTATTTTTGAAACGACCGCTTCCAGTCCCAGCATTTTGTGCGGCTCAGAGTTACAATACTCTTGAAATTCTTTTAGAACTATGCGCGAAAAAATTGTAAACCTTTCTGCATAGATTTTCAACATCTAGTGGCAGTTTTTTGCATGCAGAGCTTGAACACAAATGCAATGAATGGCATCTACATTTTATATAGAAGAAATCTGTGTCGCGTTTAAGTTTCGTTTTTAAGCCATTTAATTCGCCAGCCATTGTGCTCGCTCCGTCCGTTGCCAAACCAATTAGGTTTTCTATGGGAATATTATTCATATCAAAAAATGCTCTGATTGTTTCGTATATGGATTTGGCGTCAGCTTGAACCAATTCCAGTAAAGATAAAAATCTGTCCTTGATTGATTTAGAAATTCTCTCGAAGTACCTCACGACCAATACCAAGCATTTACGATCTGATACGTCAGTTGTTTCATCAACAATAAGGGAAAACTTTGAGGACTTCATTGTTGATGTTATGTTTTCACGGGCTTTTCCTCCTAATGTGTCAGCCAATTGAGTAGTTTTAGTGCGCCCACATTGAATGAATTTCGCAATGCGAGAATCTGGACAACATTCTCGTAGCAGAAAAGGCAAAAAAATCCATTAAAAGGAGGGTAGGTTGTGGCAAATGCAAAAACATGACTAATGTCTATTCCGACTGCATTACTTGTTTATCCAGAGATCTCTGCTCCTCAGTAAAAAACTGGTCAGGTTAAACTTGATTTTTCTTTTGTTCTAAGCGTTGGACATGTGCACTTTTTGTTGTGTGATTCTTTAAATGTGACAAATGATTAACTAATGTCCTTGCGCAGACTGAACAGTAACATTGGCCTGCTTTTTCCAAAAGCCAAGGAAACTGTTGCTTCCACTCCGAACGAAACTTCCTGGAAATTACAAATTCCTCTTCATTTCTGTAAGAAATATACAACTTGTCAAATATTTGGTTTTATGCATTGTGCATTCAATATTTATTTTACCGATTTTCTTTGGAAGTTCCATGTTCATCGTCGCTGTTCAAAATCGACACGTCCTCCGCCACCTTTCGCTTTTTTTACGATAAATCTAAACGAAAAAATATTTCAATATATTTGTCATAAAACAGTAATGTTTGTACTTATTTATCCATACAGGATACAAGATGAAGAATATTTTTAATTTGTCCAAAATTTTCACTTCTAAACAAAAAGCTCCTAACTATGACATTTGTATATTACGCCGTTGAACAATTTGCGCACATTCACACATTTGTTTTTAATGATTTTTTTTCTCAGTGTGGATTAATGCGGAAAAATGATAAAAGTAAAGCAATAATTTGATAGTTTGTCAAGCCTTAAAAAAAATTACCAAAACAAAAACAAGTTACCAAGTTACCAACCCTAAAAAAAATTACCAATTTTGGTAGAATGTTACCACCTATGGCAACTGTGATTGTGATTAAGGCTCCACCGCGGTCTGGAAGTACCTATTACAATTATAAGGGTACTCACAGCATAGTAATCATGGCCATTGCTGACGCGGAGTACAAATTCCTTTACATTGATGTCGGGTGCAATGGAAGAGTTTCGGACGGCGGAGTTTTTGGAAAGTCTGCATTTCAGAATGCTTTAGACAATAATACTCTTGGACTGCCTCCACCGCAATCTTTGGCAGGCCGTGAACTCGTAGTTCAATACCTTTTATTTTATTTATTTATTTATTCAATTCATAGTAGTAATATTACGCCTTAAAGGCCCAAATAAAAAATATTACATGTTGTGAAAAATTCATAAACGCAAACTCAAAAAAAAAAAAAACAAAATATGTACAAAATTTAAATAATCATAATATTTATACCAGTATCATTGTCACTGTCATCATTAAGGCTCCCCAGCCAACATGCAAGTTTCAATCATAAAAATATACACGTGTATAAATACATATACATACACATATACATACACATGCATACACATATACATATACAAATACATACACGTATACATACACATACATATATACATACACATATACATATGCATGTACATACACATATACATACACACACATACATACACATATACAAATACATACACATATACATACATACACAAATACATATACAAATACATACACATATACATACACATATACAAATACATACACGTATACATACACATATACATATACAAATACATACACGTATACATACACATATACATATACAAATACATACACATATACATACACATATACATACATATATGCATATACATATGTATATCATTAAAAAGTTTTTGTATCAATATCAATATCACTCTCCAATAGCGACAACGCATGCTCCTATGTATTCTCTGAAGTTTTTTTAAATAAATTTGTTGAAGTTGAACAATTGTTGAACGTATTTTCGCACTCGCAGTCAAAATCACTGAAGATGCTGTTTTCTTCCTGGGCATGGTTGTAAGAAAACGAGGCTTCGAGCCAGATGCGGATTGACCGGTTTTGTCATCATATTTTTTTTGGTGTTGTTGTAGGCTGTTTTGACATTGACCCATTTGCCTTGCACTCATCTACGTCATGCACAAGACATTTTGTTGCAACATCCCGCCAAGCGTTTTCTCTTTTTTTTGGCGGTTTTTATAATCTACGGAAGAGTACTCCCAGAGACATGGGTTTTTCTCTATGATGGCTATCAAACTCATAACCTCTTCCGTAGACCATGCCGTTGTTACGTGCGGTCGCTTCCTCTTACAGCCATACCTAAACAAGAGCGGCAAGCGTTTTCTAGCTGTCAACTTTTTTCATGCACATACAAATTGTATGAAGCATCCCGAAATGCCGCCGCGTTAACGCCAAGCGGGTGGAAAATCCAAGTTTGGCAGCGCGTTAAAAAGCGAAGTTAGCTGCAGAAAATTGTAAATAAACAAAAGTGTCAAGTCATTGTAAAAATATTTTAAGCGAAAAATCTTCAAAGCAAATTTTAATTAAACAACATTAATAGTCTTGAGGTAAGTAATTTTGGTTTCTGTCGGTTTATGCATTTAGTTTTTCTTACTCTTTAATTTGTTGTAGAGTTTTAACGAACAAATAATAAAGTTAGTGCCAGAAAACCCTTGTTTGTATATATGATAAGAAGGACATTAAGTATAAAGAGAAAATTTGGGAAAATATACCAAAACAAATAAATTTGAATGGTAGTTACAGTAGATTTTTCATACCAATAACTATTTATGTTTATTATTCTAAATTTAGTAAAGGAATGCAAAATAAAGGATCTTGCCAAAAAAATTGGCGCACCATGAAAATACATGCAAAGCTTGGAATTTTTATCTGAACCCCTTGAGCCTGCCGGGTAATTAAATTAAAATAGTTCATTTATTTGTACATACATATATTAATAAATTATTATTTTCGGAACCTCAGGACAATTGGTAATATTTGTGTAGATCTGGATTTCAGTTTAGACTGCATCCAAGCTGACAGTAGCAACCAGTCGCAATCGATCAACACACAGTTAAACAAAAATGGCAATGAAAAGCAATTGCACAAATCCATAACCTTCAAGCACTGGAAACTATGAAAGCTTTTATTGAATGCTAAAAGAAAATTTTTCCGGCTTCAACAAAATGAAATTGATGCAGTTAGAAATACTGCAATTAGTTAATAGAAAAATAAATTGTAAAAAGTAGAATTCTCTAATCGTTAATCATATTCATTTTTTAAATCAATATAATTATAACACAAAGATCATTAATATTTAAAACAGTTTATTTCAATAAATATTTATATTTACATACACCAATGTTTGGAATTTTTCTTAACTTTTAAGAAGAATTCAAATATTCACACAGTATATTTCTTATATTAAGAGCTGTTTGATTCGATGAGTTTGCAGTATTGAGGTCGTTTCTGGAAACTCTATTCAAATTTGAATTGATGTTATCGTCAGCACCTGCAGAATTTACTATGTTAAATCGTATGTAGAACTTTTGTTGCTAATACAACCTAAAGGTTTTAAAAGCAATAAAGTCTTTTAAATACATTAATATATTTTTTATCAAACTAAATTTCATTGGTTTTCTCATATCTACCTTTTTTGCATTTTCTGGAGAAAACGATATGCAAG
Source organism: Phania funesta (assembly GCA_963932375.1). Lineage (NCBI taxonomy): Eukaryota > Metazoa > Arthropoda > Insecta > Diptera > Tachinidae > Phania > Phania funesta. The sequence continues at coordinate 85,600,907 of OZ010653.1, forward strand.
TTCTTAAGACTCTCCATCTGGAAGTAAGTATTTCTAAAAGATACTACAGTATTTTTCGCTTATAGTCACATGGTCTAGATGCACAACAATTTTGGACTATATCGCTAATGCGACTATAGGCCTAATTTTTATATATGCCACAATATGGTATATATACGAATTCGATAAAAAAAAACATCTAGGACATCGAAAAATTATAATTCATGTTTATTTTTTATGTTTATAGATGTATGTATTATAAACATAACATATACATTTTCAATTATTAAGGCGTGGCATTTACATTTATGCTTATATGTAATTAAACTTAACTTTTTATTGAGATAAATTCATTTATTTTTTAATTTGTAAACAAAAAGTGGAAGTCTTCAAAAAATCCTTTAAATTTTATTGATAAAAGTTAGTCAGTTTTTTGGCTTAGTTTTAAGGAGTGTTTTAGAGCTCTGTCCTCTATCTTATCAAACAAAAAAAAAGGTCTCTATATCCTGTTCTGAGCAAAAGTTTCTTAAAATATCTACAGAGCTTAAAATGACTTTTGCAGTAGGGGAATCTTCTTCAAGTGTGAAAATTTCATCGGCATGTAAATCTAAGTCCGATTTTTGTTGCTTTGATTAAATTTGGTGAACAGTTTTTGATAATCAATCTGGTTCCGTTGCATAACTTTGGTGCGTTTAAGTTGCGAATAAGAATTACCGGTGATCCATCTTTAATGTTAGTACATGCGGTGGCATTCCGGGTGGTTCTAATGAATTCAAAAATTCAGTGGGATAGTGGACGGCTTGTTCTTCATCCATTACTGTGTCGATCGATTTGTATTTGATTAATTTGCCGGGCAGTTTCAATTGAATTTGCTCATTAAGCTTGTTGACATCATCATTTTTGGGTGCCAAAATTGCACGTTCGCTCAACCAATCCGGATTTTTGTAGGAGGTTGTTAGACTTGAGAAAACCTTGTCGACAACGGCTTGAATATTCATTTGCATTTGACAGAAGTTAGGCGGAAACGAAATCTCGTTCGTGGCGCGATTGTGTCTTGTGACAAATGAACACGCATGTTCGTCGATAGCGTGATTTTCTCGACTCGGTTCCAAAGATGTGATGCTTTCAAGCATGCGTTCAGCTCATCTGCGGGCATTGATCTTGGAATATCGGGCAAAGTTTGACGGAAATCACTAGCAAGAAGGATAAGAGCGCCTCTCATCGATTGGTTGTTTCCTCGGAAATTACGTAGAGTCCGGTCAAGCGCTTCGAGCGATTTCTTATGGGCCATTGTGCATTCGTCCCAAATGATAATTTTGTACGTTTTAAGGATTGTGGCCATGCCAGAGTTTTTGCTGATGTTGCAAGTTGGTGTTTCTGCCTGATTCAAATTTAATGGAAGTTTCAGTGCTGAGTGTGCAGTGCGTCCGCCGTCCAATAAAGTTGATGCAATTCGCGATAATGCCACTGCGAGTGCAATCCAATTCCGCATTCGAACCGACGCCAATATTAAATTGAGGAGGAATGTTTTGCTTTTCCCTTCTGGTGCATCGAAAAAAAAAGTCCCCCATTTCCGTTTGTTACCCGTTGCATGATTTTTTCGTAAGCAGTTTTTTGATCACCAACCAACCGTCTTGTTTGAGTTTCTACATATTGCTGTTGCTGTTTAACATCGAAGTGCTGTTCTCGCACCAGGTCTCTGTCTTGAACACTGTTAATGTCCCGTATCGGAGCCGGCATTCCAAGTTGAATAAGTAGTTTATTGTTGATGGATGTGCACATGTCCTCAATCAGCAGTAGTGTTTGGTTGAAAATCTCGTCCGAATACTCCTGGTTAGGATAAATTGCGCGTGATTGCCTGAGAATGTCTTCACCTAAGGTTTCGCGATGCATTTCCCACAGTTCTCGTGGATTAGATGGTGAACATGTTCTTAAAATTATCGCAAACAAAGTGCGTATTTGTTTTGGGTAGCACGTGAGTGACGCCTCTGTTAGCGTTGTGTTCCAATGCTGATCACTTTCAAGCAAACCCAATCGGAAACACGCTTCTCTATAAGTCTGACATTCATTTCCATGGATGGTTTTTAAGGCGGCGAATGATGTTGGACCTTTGATGGTATGCAATAGCAATCGCAAATAATAGCATTCAGCATTATTCGGATGAAAGGTGTAGACACGTCCCCAAGCATTAGAAGAATACACACCAGCATATTCTGCGACAATCGCACCACGCTTTCTTCTCATGAACTTCTTCGTCGAAGTATTCCAAGTATAATATTTGGGAATTTCAGGATATATTAAAGCTTTGGCGAAATTGTCGGTTGTACACAATTCGAAGAAAGCGGTGAGAGTAGTGTGTTGCGGCTGTTCGGCTCTATTTTCAGCATTTCGTTCAGTGAAATAAACACGCTGGCCATTTTCCAAATGAACGGTTAGATGTTGAACTGTTGGATGTCGCTGGTGGATGTTGAATGAAAGTATACGCCAAATTGCTTCAATGCTGCTGATGTAACGTCCTATCTGGAATTGCGTGATTTCGTCAGTTTGATTGGCAAGCCGAATACTGTCATGTCGCTGCCTTTGTTGACGTATTTGCAAATATATTTAATGGACTTCACCGAATTGCAGTACTCAACATTGATGTGGGCATCAAACATTTTTGAAAGCAGCGGTGAGTAGGGCACGATCCATCTGGTATCTACGTCAACATTTACATTGCGGATTTTAATTGTAGTTGTGTATCCACCGTCATTCAACTTTCTTCGCCTATACAGAGGATATCCATCGCCTCCTGTTTGAGTCTCTTGAAGCAGCTCGCGTGGATAGCGCTTTGTGCATTTGCCCTCTTTCATGCATGGTGAATTTGTGTTCAGTTCACCGCAAGGCCCGTGGATCATGTGCTTTCGAATTGATTCAAATATAACCGGATCTGCGGTGGGATTCGGGAGTTCTGCGGAAATCACGTCATCAATTTGCGTTGACATGATTTTTTGTTTTAGCCAGACTAAAATGTGGGCGTGTGACAGAACTTGCTTCTGCCATTCAACCGTACATCCAGCACAGAGTTTCGCCAAATATGTGATTTTTGGTGATGACATCCATCAGCCTTATCAACTTATGTTTGAATACTCGGGCGCGGATATCGTGTCTATGTGTTGAATTTTGGCCGGTAAATAAAAGGTCGGCGATGTCTTTCCATGTTGGGTTGCATGTGAAAGTGATGAAGAGGTCTGGCCGTCCATACTTGGGCACGTATGTCATGGCATCTTGAGCGTACTGGTGCATTTGTCGCGGACTGCCTATGTATGTCGCTGGCAAGATCACCATTTGGCCGATATTCGCAGCGTTTCCATCATTGGCGCTCGCATCACGTAAGTGGACATATTCTTCAACACGTAGCTTTTGCTAATTCAACCGAATGAAGAGCAGACGTTCACTTTCAATTTTCGCGTACATGTCGACAATGAATTGATGGAAGACTTCACGACATTTCAACAAATAATTACATTCGTTTGGCCTGATCATAAGGCGATAGGCATAAAAGTCCATACAGGAAACTTTTTTTGTCGACTCTCCATTTGAGTTGGGGTTAATCTGCATAACGTTGAAATGATACCCATCCTCACCCCGTGGAAAAAGCAGTGGATATTGTAGTGCATCATACGATCGATGAGTTCCCGCAATGCGTTGAACACATTCCGGCGATGGATGATGATATCGCGTCGCTCGAAGTCTGTACCGATCATAACAACTGCGACATCACCTATCCACCGGTGCATTGAAGCGCCGCTCATGCTCACCAGCCGGTGTCTTGTCAGCTCTTATTATAACCGTGTAATTATCTGCCGGCATTTGTTCTAGGGCTGTTTTGAAAAGACGGATGAGGCTGTTGTGTTCGCGTAACATAGCTTGAAGACTCGAAACGATTTCCCGTATGACTTCAGTACTGATTGCGCAACGCTGTTCAAGGTCTATAGCTTCATTGCCAGTGAAATAAATTTGGAGGAACTTGGCATCATCATTGGGAAGTGGGAGCAACGATCCAATCCTGTGGTAGATTTGGCCTTGAACTTTGAAGGTGTTGATAATTCTAGTTGCTCCGAAGGACGTCATTTGAAAGCATGAGTTGTAGTTTCGGATGTTCTGAAGGAAGTGCTTGGAAATCGAAGATGAGCTGCCATTAAACTTATTTGTTGCCATTCAGCAAAAAGGGATCAGTGTGCAAAATTTAAATGATTTTTATGCCGTTGACGAGCATTTAAGAGTTGAGAGATCATCTTTGGATATACAAGTGTCATTACTCAAACAAATTTCAGGAGTTCATAAAATGCCTATGTGATACGGAAGCCATGAATATTCTTTCATCAGTTGATTTACATTTTCAAGATGTTATCGCCAGGACTAAAACACGTCAAACAAAAATGGATGAATTCCTGTTAACATAATATATATACATAGTAATTTTTATTTCATATGTATAGTATATGTAAATTAATGATTTTTGTTTATTTAAATTCAGTTGAATTTTTTTTAAGTTTTTATTGTTTTATTCCGAACTACAAATATTATTAATTATCAAGTAATTCTAATTCTTTAGGCATGAGTTCGTTTTTCTTTCTATTCAGAAAGAGAATTATTTATTTAATATGGATAACCTTTACTGTTTTCAAATTATATATATATATATATATATATATATATATATATATATATATGTATACACATATATATATATATGTATATATAATTTATTAAATTTATGTATTATTTAATTTTTATAATGAATTTATAAATTTTCTGATTTTGATTTGTATATAAATGTTAACAATCTTAAATTGATTACATGTTTTTTCTTTCTTTGCAATGTTAGATTGTTTATTTAATTTAGATACATATTCTATCTTATTCATGTATCGTTGTATGCTTAACTAAACTTAGTGTTTTATTCGAATATGTTTAATTAAATATATATATATATACATATATATATATTTATATAGGTATGTATTTTAGAATATAGGTAATAAACAATTGTGGTGCACCATTATTGTTTAATTATATTTAAAATTCTTAGAATATAAGTAATTTAATAAATTTACAAATTTAATGCAAAATAAAAAAAAATTGCGATAAAAGTTTTAAATTTTTTTTTGTTTTATTAGAATAGGTATATAGGTTTTAATTGTTTGTTTTATTCTTGTTTGCTGACACGGTTCTTATAAACTGTTTTCTGTTTTTTTTTTTTACTTTGTTAAAAATTTTTACATTGACACCGTTAATATTCTTAACAATGTATGGACCATCGTAAACATTTTGATGTTTTTCATATGGTTGTTTTTTCAGTACGACACTATCATTTACCTCTAGTGATATTGGCTTTGCAAATTTATCGTAAAGATCTTTGTTTCTTTGTTTATGTTTATCAATTAAGCTTTTTGCAAGTAGATTTGTCTTTGGCAGCCTAAATTTGACTTCTCGGCTATAGTTTTCTGTTATAAATCGGGTCAAGTTTAGTTCTTATTTCATTTGGCATCGTAGCCTTTTTAGCAAAAACTAATTCAAAAGAAGTAAATTTCATGTCAAAGACAGTGTCGTGGTGTTGTGATAAAAAGAAAAATATTTTAAGTATGTATGTATCCCAGTCTGACAAATTATCTTTTAGGTACGCTCTTACATACTCATTAAACACACGGCGATTTCTTTCTACCATACCAAGAGTTTGGTGATGGTATGAACAAGAAAAATTCAATTTAATTTTTAACAACTTGCATAGCTCGGAAACTATCTCGTTTTTGAACTCGGTTCCCTGGTCAGATTTTATAATCTGCATTCTTCCACATATCAATATAAAATTTTCAAATATTGCACGGGCAATGGTTGTTGCTGATTTATCTGGCACTGAGATTGTCACGAGATATTTTGTCAAGTCACACATCAATGTAAGTGCATATTTATTTCCGTATGTTGATTCAGGTAAAGGGCCTATGGTGTCTAGTACAACGATATCAAATGCTTTTGTTGGAGTGGGGGTCAAAACTAATTTTTCAACATTACTTGGTCTTGGTTTGTTCAAACTACATTTAGGACAATTTTTGACAAATTTCGCAATATCTTTGGTCATTCTCCGCCAATAATATTTTGTGCGAAGCTTAGCAAATAATTGTTTTTGCCCACAATGTCCGCCTAGAATGGGATCAGTATGATATATCTGCATCAGTTTTTGTTTATCATCTTCGTCAGTAATTATTTCTGTTGGGTCTATTAGAACAATTTCCAAATTTTACAAGACTTTCATACCATGATCTTTCAGATTTTGAATTGAGCAAATTGATAAAAACGAGTCCGCTTTGGACCATTCTGCTTTATAAATTTGGTTATTGTTGGCTTCACGTTGCAGCCTCGAAAGCATATTGCCTAAGCAAAGTGTTTCGTTAACAATTTTGAAATCAATATCGTAAGAGATCGGTAGATCGTTTCAGTTATGACAAAGAGTTTTTTAAAGTCAGGATACTGTAATATTTTTGGCGACATTAGCGCAGATTTTAATTTGATAAAAGAGTCTTGGCATTTTTCATTCCAATCGAATTGTACGTTTTTTCTTGTGGAAAAATTTAATGGTGCTGCTATGATTGCAAAATTTGGTATAAATTTTCTGTAGTAGTTAGCGAATGCTACAAATCGTTTGACTGCATCTTTGTCAGTTGGGACGGGATAGTCTTTTATTACGGTGTACTTTGAATCATCCGGTAAAATACCTTCAGCTGTGCATTTATGTCCTAGAAATGTCACTTCTGGACGAAAAAAATTGCATTTATACGGGTTTATCTTAAGGTTGTGTTTTCTCAAAACTTCGAATACATCTTTTAAATTTTGTATGTGGTGTTGTTTGCTATTACCAATAATGATTATGTCATCGATATAAAGAAATGCTTTGTTTGGTGCGAGACCCGAGAAAGCGATAGACATCATTCGTGAAAATGAGTTTGGTGCGACATTGAGTCCGAAAGGTAGTACTTTCCAACGAAAAACTCCGTTTTCTGTACTGAATGAAGTGATTGTTCTACAACAAGTTTGGCTATGACCTCTTTTAGGTCCGCAAAAACAGATGATGCCAGAATTGCCTTCACCAAATCAGTTTTTGCATTTAAACGATACATGCTGATAGTTTTCTCGATTGCCATCTCGTGAGCTTTATTCTTCGTGATTCCTTCGATAACCAGGGAGCGCTCAAAAGCATCTGCTAAGTCCTCGGCCTGCTTTGAAAACTCTGCATAATTATTATTCCTGACATTCAATGCAGCTATTCTCCCAGCCATAACTTTTGAGTTATCCGGTCTGATTCTCTGCCTTAACGCGATTTTAATCTCACTAACAGAATTTATGTTTTCAGGCAAAGCTTCCCTAGCTTTCCCTTCAAGTTTTGATTTTATGAAGCATATTAAGGTCGCTGTCAAATTTTCCTCTGTGAGGCTTCTACTAGCTCAACTTTATCCAAAAAATAATCTAAAGCTAAAGGATCCCCGTTATAATTGTCCCTAATAATGGTTGCGCATAATGTAATAAAAGACTTTTTCTCATTAACTGTAGCCATTTTGTTATCGTTTGTTAAAATGTTTATCTTACCAGTGTTTGAATCTGTTTCCGTTCTCGAATATTCAGAATCGCTATCACTATCAAGTATGACATTTCCCTGTAAAAATTCAAACAGTTCGACGTTTTCGGCAACTTTTACTCTACAATTTAACTTTCCAAAGCATCTAACTAAAATTTGTCGACATACATAGTTTTTATTTTTTGAAAGCTTGTGTGTATTGTAATATTAATTTATAGTGTACGCTTTTGTATTTTAAATTTTAAGAAATAATATTGTTATTCAAATGGAAAAAGAATTCATATAAAATATTCTGCATGTATGTAGTTATATACATGTGTATCTAATTTGCATTGCTATATTAAATATCAAAACAACTCTTCTTCTAAGTATTTAAGAAAAGTAGTGCAAATTTGTTTTGATTTCCCTGTTCGTTTTTTTTTTTTTTAATTAGAAATAAGTATTTTTGTACTAACAATAATTATACCTATGTATATTTTTAATAACTATTACAAAGAAATAATTTTTCAGCAATCGATGACCTGCTACAACTGTATAAATTTATATATGTATGTACCTCCAACTTCAGCTAAAAATTTTGGTCTTGCTCTCTCCATCTTAGTTGTTTTGTTTTGCATGGCTGTATAAGTTTTTATATTTGTTGTTGTTGTTTATATTTACTCATCTTGTTGTTTTTTTTTAATTTTTTTTTGTGTCTCTTATATGTTTTATTTGTGACAGTTTAACTTTTTTTTATGCAGTTTCTTTATATATTTTTTCTTGTTTTGAAATAGTTTGTACTTATGTTAGGTTTTTGTGTACATAAGTATTCGTACATACATATTTATATACATTTTTTTTAAATATCATTTTTAATTATTTTTGTTGTTTTTCTTTGTGATACAATATATTTTTTGTTGTTATTGTTGTTTTGCTGTGTTGCGTTTAATTTTGTTCTGGCCTTGGTTTAATTTTATTTTTTGTACGTTTTTTATTGTTTTTTTTTTTTTGTTTGTTTACTTATTACGTCCCCTTTCAGACTAGCAAAGTTTTCTTTGCAAAGTCTTGAGTTTGTGGTGGAGAGAGGAAAAGAAAGCGGGGGTTGGTACAAAACTTGTTGTACTCGCAAATTCCTTTTGTGTTTTTAGTTCGTAAACCGAATTAATATGGCTGCTCTTTATATTTGACAAACATACAAACAAAATAAACAGACTTTGTCAAAGTAAAATTATCCTGTCTGAACACAAGACAAAGTTTAAAAGAGAATTCAAGAAACTTTGTCAAAGAAAACTTTGCTGATCTGAAAGGGGACTACCTTTATGCTGTTGGTTTTTCTTACTAGTTTTCTTATTGTTTTGTTTTAATTTGTTGTTATCTTTGTATAATTTTTTTTCAGTCACTTGTCATTTTTGTTTTCGTGCTCTTTTCTTTGATTGAGTTTTTCTACATACTTTTTATTTAAATTTTCGTTTTCTGTATTTTCGTTAAGTTTTGTTTGAATTAATTTTAAATCATGTTTCTTAAAATTGTCTTTCATTTTGGTTTTTCGTTAAACATTGTGTATGTACTTATAAATTTTTTTTATCGTCTCATTATTGTTTCGATAAAAATTGGGTAATTATACAAATTTTTATAATACACAAAACGTTTTTAAATAGTCTTTTTTTACCGTTTTCATTTTAATATATGTATTTTAATTTAGATTTCTTTGGTTTTCTCGTATCATGTTTCCAGTTTTTGTTTAAACTGTACTTTTTTGTGCATTTCGTCCAAATTAAACTTTTGTTTTCTTGAGTGTTTAATTTAACTTTTTGTATTTTTGTATTTTTTTTTTTTTGTAAAATACTTCTTCACTGTCCAAAATTTCTTAAGTTGCTTTTTCTTATTTTAGTTTTTTCCTTGATTTTTTTAGATTTAATTTTTTTTTTAATTATTAGCGCAATTCACGATTTCGGGCATTTCGATATTTGGGCATTAGCATTTGTAAATATTTGCCATCAATTCTGAGCGGTAGTTTTTGTTTTAGTTGGTAATATTTGCAAATAACGAAATTGACAGCTGATTAGTAAAATTATTTCCTAAAAAGTTAAAAGAAGAATAAAATGTCTAAATAAAACTTTAAAGAACAATTAGTGGATTTTTTAATAGACGTAGCAGCTGAAGAAATTGTGTTTAACGAAGGTACATTAAAATATTGTACGCTACATTTTATTCAATAACAATTTTTATTATCGAGATGTACAAAATAACGAGGACGCAGTAGAGGACGTTTTGGATGAATTGGCAGAACATTTATCCATTGTCGAGGATTTTGTAGCGCAGTACCCAGATCGAATATTTGGCGCAATAATGTTTTGACAACGATGGAGGACAATAGATTCCGGCAAATGTTGAGAGTGGATAGAAAACAGTTTTAAATATTATGCGATATAATAAAAAACGACGATAAATTTACCAAAACCCATTCTTGTAAACAATTTTCTGTTGAACTGCAGCTAGCAGTAGTACTTTTTCGGCTGGGTTCATCAGGTGAAAGCGCATCACATAGAAAAACTGCTACTATTTTGGGGGTAGGAGATGGCGGAACTATATCAATAATAACAAATCGCATCTTTAAGGTTTTTTTAAAGCTGCAATCGCAATATATTTATTGACCAACTGAGATTGAATGATCCGAAATCGTATCAAATACATTTGACGAACTACCCTTCTGCATTGGGTATATTGATGGAGCAGAGATAAAACTGGCAGAGTCGCCAATTGAAAATCATACGTCGTACTTCTGTAGAAATCACATATATTCCATAAAAGCACAAGTGGTTTGCGATTACAAATGCAAAATTCATCATGTTGTAGTCGGTCACCCTTACAGTTGGCATCATGCCAGAATTTACAGAAATAGTTCGATATTCAGACAAAAGGAGCTGTATTTTTCCTCACAGCAATGGATAGCAGTATATTCAGCATACCCGTTATCTACAGTATTAATAACATCTTACAGAAGCAACTCGCGACAGTTTGATAGGAACGCCCAAATCGCTTTTAATTTACGGCATAGTAAACATCGGATGAGAGTGTAGCATTGTTTTGGGCTTTTAAAAGAACGATTTTGTAGCCTTGAGGAGCTTAAAATGCTTCTTGCCAATCAAAAAAGTCATAAATTATGCTGTGACTGGTTTGTTGTCTGCTGCATTCTCCACAACATTTTAATAAATAATTGTTTAAGCACGAAAAATAATAATTTAACGTAATCCAAAGAATAAGAAGAGGAAAAGTGTGTTGTCACAATAAGCAGATTGGCTGTGGAACGTAAAAAAAACAAAACAAAACAAATAATCAGTTGTGTAAACATTAAAGTTAAAAGTGTAATTTTGTGCAAATAAAACATATTTTCAACTGTTAAAACAAAAAAGAATTAAAAATTCGTATAAATTTATTTATTAAATACACTAGCGCGTGTGAAAAGTTAAAAAAACACAAAAAGAGGTATTTGTGACCAAAGAGTTAAAAAACCAGTTGTGCCGGAGGTGAGTTTTCCTTTTTTGTTAACATCATTACATCACAAAAATACATTTTGTTTATTTCAATAGAAATGGAAGTAATAGCAGCAGCATTTTTGTTGAGAGAGGAGAACAACGTGCTCCAGAATGCGGAGGCAAGGATTGCCAAAAGAGATTTGAGGGACAGTTGCAATCCGGTTTGTTTGGTGGCCCCATTGAATTAAGTGTTACGGTTACCTGTTCCCAAAAAGCCTGCACTTCTTCTTTTGGTCTCTGATGGTACCCACCCGCAAGGTCTGGTTTGTTGGCCATTAATTCCGCCAGCTTCTCGTACTGATCTTGGTTTGTTTGTTTCGACCTGTAATAAATATAATAAAACTCACTATTTAGTAAAACAAATTAAAAACTTTATTAAAATATATTTAAATTACAACTATACTTACATTTCTCTGAATTGTATTAAAAATTTTACTTTTTTACACACTTTATTGTAAACAACAAAGAACAATTATGACATACAGTCAGACCTTTTGCAGCGTAAGAAAAACGTAAAAAACGTAACTTTTTTAAAGGAAGCCCTCAAATGCCTCACTTTATATCTCAATAGTTCCCATGTTCTCTCTATCAGTTTTTTATAGAAAATTTGAGCCGTTGGTACCTGTTTTTAAAGAATTTATTAAAAGTGAAATCCATAACAGCAACTATTGTCATTGAAAGCGGCTGCAGCAAGAACACTCGCAGCGAGCTTTTTTTTTTTGTTGTTGTTGCCAATAAGCCACTTATGGTTTTTTTTACCTCTATTTCTGGAGCTGTTTGTAAATAATTTATTATTTTATTTATCTCGACATCTGACCACTTCTTATTTGGTTTATTTCTTTTAATTTTTTTAAATTTAACCTTCTCCATATTCTGTTTGTTTACATTTGTTTATTTTCTTTTGGCAGCAGAAAACAGTGTTGCATAATTTGAAGCCGCCGCCGATTTAATAACTTAGAACAAATTTTCGTCAATATGAGCGTTAGATTTTTACCAATATTTCTTACGATTTTAAAGAAATTAGTACTAAAAAGGCAAAATTTAAGTTTTATTGGAACAAGTGTATGAATATATAAATGTTTAAAGTTATTTAATTAAAATCATCATCAAGTTTGGTGAATTGTACTTATTTTAACCTTAAGCCGTTTTTTTTTTTGTCATCAATACACTTTACGATGAAAATATAAGGAAAAAAATATTTTTAGTGAATCGTCGGCTTCAAAGTTCGACGATTATTTTTTTCAAACCAGCCCTGAAATGTTTTCCAACAGCTGTTAGTTTGTCTCTTAAATATGGCAAATTCATGGCAAAAATAAACTTCAGCTTTAAGCGTGGCATGGGCAAATTTGTGTGGCATGAGCATTTCTGTATATTTTGTTTGTGTATGGTAAAATTGTGCCCAAATCATTTGCTAATGCCACGATGCCCAGCATTTGCCCAGGATCGTGAATTGTGCTATTGTAATTTCTTTACTTTTACTCATAAAAAAATGTATTAATATTTTCTTATATTCTTGGCAATTTTACTTTTCTCTGCTGTTTCCACTTTTTTCACAATTTATATTTGTGACTTTTATACAAAAGTAGATGTGCAAAAATATAATTTCACTTGGAATTTTTTGTCAAATATATTTAATTATTACTATTTCAGTTGCTGATATTTAGCAATATTTAATATTATTTATAAATATTGTTTAATACGCATATAATAAAATGCAGTGGTTTTTTGAAGTGGTTTTTACACTGTCTTTTATTTTATCATTCCTTGCTTTTTCTATTGGTTGGTTTTTTTTTTTAAATATCAAAACGACAGGCAGGATCGCCATATAGTATCAGCTTAAATGAACGCGCTCAAAGATTGTTTTATTATCACTGCCCTTTTATTATTCACATTACTTAACTAACGTACAAAGTGTTATACGAATAGGTATAAGAAGTAAAGAGATATGAGTCTGCAGGAATGGATACTATACAACAAGCTTCATATCTTCGGCAGCTACGACACCTTCATAAAAACGTTGACTTCGCTGAGTGTTAGGGAAATCAGCTACACGGTAACGGTCACTAGGCAATACTTCGGTTACCACATATGGTCCTTTGTACAAGGGTAAAAGTTTTGTAGATTCTCCAGTACTACCAGGGTCGCGCGTTTAGCAGCACATCTCCTCTTATTAAATTGTGTTCGTTGTTTCTCTTGATTATCCTTCAAACGTTTAATCGCTTCACAACGTATATCACACATGTTCTGATCTTCAATATTGGCAATTTCATCATCTAACATATTTGGTATTAGTCTTCTCGGACTATAGCTGAATAATACTTTAAACGGGGTTGTTTTCAAGACGTGGTGTATAGTGTTCTTTGCGCGCCATTGCACAAGATCTATATTCTGGTACCAATCGCTGCCATTTGGTTTTTTACACAACGTTGCTAACATGGGGGTTATGGTACTTTTTAATCTTTCACATTGGCCATTGCGGTGGCATTTAACACGTGCAAGTTAAGGTGTCTCATGTCCGCATTTTTGTTATTCTTTAATAAAAGTAAATTCATGTTTTTCACATCATTTATGCTGACGACATGTCTAACAAAATAAACAACTATTAGGTTTCATAATTTATTTTCCCACAAAAGTGCTGTATTTGCATAATGCGGGTAAACAGTTATGAGTATTAATTATGATGATTGCAATTAGATTAAGTCAGTCTTAAGTAGATTTTTAAACTTAGATGTAGTGAAGAAAATGAAAAAATAAAGTTTTATTTTTTTTAAAAAACAAAACACTACAAGTTTTAATTGGCGCCCAACGTGGGGCACTCCTTTCGAAAACATATCCTGAAAAGTAAAAAGTAAGGATTCGGTCGTGAGTGCTATACGAATTATATTATAAGTATCCCGCAAGAGGAAAAAAAAAATTAAAAGTTTATAAATATATAAATAAACAGTGTAACAAAATAAGTTCAAACAACAGATATATTTCATGAAAAATAAGGATGTTATTTTCATAAATAATGAAATAAACAGTTTATAAATTTCTAAATAAACAGTGTAAAAAAAAATTGAATTCAAACAACAGATATCCTTGATGAAAAATAAGGACGTTATTTCATAAAGAATCAAATAAACAGTTTATAAATTTCTAAATAAACAGTGTAAAAAATAAACTCAAACAACAGATATATTTGATGAAAAATAAGGACGGTTCATAAAGAAACAAGCTACGAATAAATTTTAATTAAAACTGAAAAACAAATTATAAAAATAAAAACATTAAAAGATATAAGCAAAACATAGCAAAAGTGTTTTGAACAAAAAAAAAAAAAAAAAAACATTAAGAGACGTCCTAGTGCAATTTATAAAATTTTTTGTGTATCCTACTGGTCTTCCGAATATCAGTAGATGAGAAGGAAGAAGTGTTTATTTCCAAAACACCAGCGAGAAATTAAATATCATCAACTACAACAAAAAAAAAAAGAAGAGGCGATAACGAACGAGAACGAGAACAACACAGGAATACAACTTTATCATCAAGTGTCCAGCATATTATATTTTTAATAGTAAGTTTCTATCTAGATAATTAATAAATTCTTTTGTTAAGTGAAATCGTGGAAATTATGTTAAATATATATTAAAATATCTTTCATTGATATTAAATTTAAATTAAATTCCTTGGCAATACGTAAATTTTTTCTCTTAATTAAGTAACTAAAGCAAATAAAATTTTGTTAAAAATATTATATTTGTGGATCTGGCGGCAAACTGGACCAAATAAAAGAAATAGACAAACTTATTGAGTCGTTTAGGACATTAAAAACCGATAGTAAGATGAGTACATCCGAGCAGATTAGGGAACTGATAGAGGCTCAGGTAGGCCCACTACAAGCAAGAATAAATAAATTAACTATAACACTCGGACATCTAACGAACGCTAATGCAGTGACAGAATATAAGACACAAACTATTGACAATTCCATCCGGTGTGAAGAAACCCTGGATGTAATTAAATCTTTGCCGACCTTTGACGGAAAAAACCCTAATTCATACGTTAGTTGGCGCGAAGCAGCCAATAATTCAATGCGACTTTACGTTAGGAATAGTCGGAAATATTATGGCGCCCTGACGATATTACGAAACAAAATTATTGAAGACGCGAACAATTTGTTAACCAACCATGGAACAGTGTTAAACTTTGATGCTATAATAAGCAGGCTGGACTTTGCTTACGCCGATAAGCGTCCTGTTCATATTATCGAACAGGAACTAAGTGTCATGAGGCAAGGACATTCCACCATCTTAGAATATTACAATAAAGTAAATCAGGGGCTAACGGCACTGATTAATAAAACCATTATGACCCATGGTACAAACTCGGAATTAACAAATGTGTTGAATAATAAAAATAGGCAGTATGCCCTTCGTGTTTTTATAACAGGGTTGAATTCACCCCTTTCAAATATTCTGTTCTCTCTTTCGCCCACTGACTTGCCAAATGCGCTAGCCAAAGCGCAGGAATTAGAATCAAACAATCTTCGTGCGACATTTGCCCTGCAATTCGATCGCAATCAAAATAATAACAAAAACCAAAACGTTCTTAGACTAGCTCCAAACACATCTCAAAAATTTCAAAATAATTTTCGCCAACGAGTTGAACACAATCCTCGCCCAGCTCCACAACCAATGGAAGTCGACTCTTCCTTAAATACACGGCAAAGACCATTAAATAATTTCCAGCAAAATTCGAATCGATATTTTGCTCGCCCTTTTTATGGTAACCAAAGGGAACCATTCGGTTACAAACCAGCTGTAAAGCGCGAATTACCTAGTGGAGCGCAACAAAGCACACAGCAACCGCAGAAAATTCAAAGAATTAACAATGTTGTAGAGAATGCTTTTTTAGAAGAAGGATCGGATTGCCTTTCTTCTACCGAACTAAGTTAGATGGAAGTAAAGTTAAAATTTTAATTGACACAGGAGCAACAAACTGCTACTGTAAAAAGAACATATTGCCCAATAGACAAAAATTAGCTATAGGGAAGCGAGTGAAAACTATTCACGGCTTCTCAATTATAACCCATTACTATGAAACAATATTACTGGGTGTTAAGGAACGTTTTTATGAAATAGACAATATGGAATATGAAATATTAATAGGGATAAGTTTACTAAAAAAGGCAAGTGTAGCAATAAACTTAGAAACAGAAACAATAACATACAAAGGAAAAGAGGAGAAAATTTATGTAGAATCAAACCAGGCAGAAACGAAAGAAACTTTCGTTAATAATATTTTAGATATAGATACACTTCGAAATAATATAGTGAATGATATACGAAGAACACATGGTGGCATAAACACCATACTACCGTTTCGAACGGATGTAAAAGCAGAGATTAGGACAATTGTTGAAACTCCAATATGGAGTAAACAGTACCCCTATCCTTTATCCGCAAACGCATTTATAAATAAAGAAATAAATAAATTGTTGAATGATGGAATTATCCGGGAGAGCAAAAGTCCATACAATTCACCGATTTGGGTGGTGCCAAAGAAAGGCGCAAATGAAGATGGAACTCAGAAAATGCGGATGGTAGTCGATTATAAAAAACTAAACGAACAAACAGTTGCGGATAAGTATCCGATACCAGACTGCAATGTAATCCTTTCGAATTTGGGAAGAGCAAAATACTTCTCAACAATAGACCTCGAATCGGGCTTTCACCAAATTTTAATGAAGCCAGAAGACATTGAGAAAACGGCGTTCTCAGTGAATAATGGAAAATACGAGTTCGTAAGGATGCCATTTGGCTTAAAAAATGGTCCTGGAATTTTCCAGAGAGCCATGGATAATATTTTGCGAGAATTCGTGGGAAAAATATGTCACGTCTATATAGATGACATTATCGTTTTTTCGGAAAACCTAGAAGCCCATATTGAGCACCTGCAAATTATAATTAAAACACTAAGAAACGCGAATATGAAAATATCTTTGGACAAGTCTAAATTTTTTCAACAGGAAGTCGAATTTTTGGGCTATATAGTGGCCCATAATGTCATTAAGACAGATCCAAAGAAAATAGAAACAATTTTAAATTTCCCCAAACCAATAACACTTAGACAATTAAGAAGTTTTTTAGGAATGGTAGGATATTACAGAAAATTCATATCAGGTTATGCATCGATTGCAAAACCATTAACCAAATATTTAGCTGGAGAAAATGGAAGAGTTTCCCAGAATATGTCAAAGAAAACTGAAATCAAATTAGATAATGAAGCGATCGAAGCTTTTGAAAGGCTAAAAAATCTTTTAATAAATCAGGTTGAACTTGTACAACCCGACTTTACAAAAAAATTTGTGCTTACCACAGACGCCTCTAATATGGCAGTAGGAGCTGTGTTAACACAAGAAGGTAAGCCAATTACTTTCATCTCAAAGACATTAAGCTCAACAGAACGGAATTACGCTACCAATGAAAAAGAGCTATACGCAATTGTGTGGTCGTTAAAAACATTAAGAAATTACCTGTACGGTGTTAAAGATTTGGAAATTTACACTGACCACCAGCCACTATCTTTTTCTATTTCAACGCGCAATCCAAATCACAAGATTAAAAGATGGCGATCTTTTATCGAAGAGTTTTCCCCAAAAATAATATACAAGCCAGGAGTAACCAATGTTGTGGCAGATGCTCTATCCAGACAATTTTTAAATAATCTTTCTGACAACTCATCAGTCACAGAAACACAGCATTCAGCTGAAAGTAGCGATAACTATTTAATACCCGAAACCAAAAAACCATTGAATGAATTTAAGCAACAAATCTTATTATCGAAAAATAATTTTACCATTCACGAGTCAATCACTAACTTTAGTCGGACTCGGCATATAATTGAATATGATTCCAGAGAAAATCTTCTGACAATATTAAAAGAGTTTTTACAACCAAGGTTGGTAACAGCAATATATTGTACAATGGAGGACTTGTACGATTTCAAGGAGACGGTAAAAAATGTATTTTCCGACAAATTTGTTTACACACAAATATTTGCAGCGGACGACAAATACAGATGATCAAAGGGTTATTATAGAGCAGGTTCACACCAGAGCTCATAGAAATTACAAGGAAAATTGTAGACAAATATACAGACAATACTATTGGCCAAAAATGGCAGACAATTTTAAGCAATATATAAAACATTGTGAAATTTGTAATAGGTCAAAATATAACAGGCACCCACAAAGAACCAAAATAGGAGAGACTCCTATTCCTGAAAGGGAGGGTGAATACCTGAACTTAGACATTTTCTATGCCCAAAACCTGAAATTTATTACGTGTATAGATTCGTATTCAAAATTTTTAGTCATAAGACAAATTGATGATAAGCTGAATTTAGGCGAAAAAGTAATGAATGTTTTGCAAAGTTTTCCGAATGCAAAAAAAATCATCCTAGATAATGAGCCAGGTTTTACGACGGCTCAATTCAAATCACTAATGCAAAGGCTAAGAATAGAACTATACTACTGTACGCCCCGGCATAGCTCTACAAACGGGCAAGTGGAAAGGGTTCATTCTACTCTGGTAGAATTGGCGAGATGTGTGAAAAACGAAAATCATATAATGGATGATTCTGAGTGTTTTTATAGAGCAAGTCAGCTATATAATCAATCAATTCATTCAGTAACTGGTGAAAAACCATTTGAGGTTTTTTTCAATAGAATTCCACACGAACACTTAGTAGACAAATTAAAAAAGGCACAAGAAAAGATGCTGCAAAGAAGTACAGGTACAACCGCAAAGACTTATCAACCGAACGATATAATTTATGAAAAACTTATTGGACAGAGAAATAAACTTGCACCCCGTTATAAAAGACAAAAGGTTACGGAAGACTTAGGAGACAAAGTAAAAATACATTCACGGAACAGAATAATTCATAAAACTAATATTAAAAACTGAATTATATTTTTTCAGGACATGACCAAACTACTGATAATATTTCTGGCAATATTCCGAATTTGCAAAGCAGAAGTCCAAATATTGGACTATACCGGCTCTCAATTAATACCAATTCATCTAGGACAGGCTCGTCTGCAAAACGGAAACTTTAAGTTAATACATACTTTGGACATAGTCAAATATGAAGAGACTGTCAATTATTTATCTTCAGAAATTCAGACCAAAATATTTGGAAATAGTTCAGCGCTTCCATTTTTATTGCATGACATACAACAAGTAGAGGACCATCTGAAGAGACTAAAACCTAGAAGAAAACGGTCAATAGATTTAATAGGAACAGCATGGAAGTGGATAGCTGGTACTCCAGACCATGAAGACCACCAAATAGTTGTAGACAAAATAAACGGATTGTTAACGAATAATTAACTTCAGAGAGTCATTAACAAAGACACTATGGACAAAATTAACACATTAACTAAAACCACAAACGAAATTTTAAGGACAGTTAAATCCTTAGAGGAAACTAGAAAGACCATAGAAGAAACTATAGCAAGTAAAATCAAAATTATTAAAGAAGAAATCACCAATATAGAATACGCCTTGCAATGGGCAAGAGTAGGCGTAGTGAACTCCTTTCTATTATCAGAAAAGGAAATGGACGAAGCTAGAATATTTTTGGATTCTAAAAGATTTCCTTACAATAGTTTAGAGGAAGCCTTAGGTTTTGCCGATATCAGAGTAGCTACAAACAACGCAACAATAATTTACATTGTAAGTTTGCCAGCCATAAACGAAAATATTTGTGAAAAATTATTAATTAAAGCTGTAAAGAAGAATAATAAAATTATAAAATTAAATACTGAAAACTACATTAGATGTAAGAATGATATATACGAAATCAAAGAAAAATGTCAACAAATTAATGATTTAAGCATTTGTCGCAAAACTAAATTATTAAATTTAAGTAATACAAAATGTGTAACACAAATTTTGTTAAGCAAACATCATAATTGTACGATTGTAAACAATCAACATGTTCCATCTGTAGAAGAAATCTATCCAGGAACAATTCTTTTAAATCAATTTAAAGGGCTCGTGAGAATTGCAGAAGCAAACCCTTTTGAATTATCGGGCACTTATTTGATACAGTTTCATAATGATACAATACAAATAGAAAATGAGACTTATATTTCAGTGGAACTTCCTTTTTCCAAACCACTACCAGCTGTATTACAGCTTTCTGGCAATAAAACACAAGTCGAAGAATTTCTATCGCTAGAGATGATTAAAGATCTCCAGATAAATAACATTGAACAAATTAGCTCTATATCAACAAAAGAAAAGTGGATGCTTTCTATTAATTCAATAATTTTCCTAATTTTGTTTTCTAGCATGATTTTGTTGATCTTTAAGTTTAAAAGAACTTTAAATCCAGAAGTAAAATTTACGAATGTCTTGAGCGGACAACCAGGAAGATCAAATGATACAAAGGAATCAATTCCTGACAAAATTTGTAAATTAGAAATTAAGCCAGAATTTCGCAGTGTCAATGACCTGCCAGTTCTTTAAACAATCGGGACGATTGATTTTACAGAGGGGGGAGTTAAGGTGTCTCATGTCCGCATTTTTGTTATTCTTTAATAAAAGTAAATTCATGTTTTTCACATCATTTATGCTGACGACATGTCTAGCAAAATAAACAACTATTAGGTTTCATAATTTATTTTCCCACAAAAGTGCTGTATTTGCATAATGCGGGTAAACAGTTATGAGTATTAATTATGATGATTGCAATTAGATTAAGTCAGTCTTAAGTAGATTTTTAAACTTAGATGTAGTGAAGAAAATGAAAAAATAAAGTTTTATTTTTTTTAAAAAACAAAACACTACAAGTTTTAATTTGCACGATATTTTTATCAATACAAAATTTTCTAAATTGGCTACTAGTGAACTCTGTCAGATATTATTCGGCTTGGAGCTCCAAATATAGAAATGGCCACGTTAATGGCACGGACGGTAGTCTCGCTTCGGACATTACGAACAGGCTTAAGTACGCAAAATTTTGTAAAGCCATCGATCAGAACTAAAATATAAAAATTTCCGTATTTACCTTTAACGAAGGGACCTAGGTGGTCAACGTGAATGGTGTGAAAGGGTACTCCACTTTTATCGATCGGGTGTAAAAATCCTTGTTTTCTGCCAGCAGGCTGTTTATGGCAAAGGCATTCGATACATGCGCCCACAATTCTTTTGACATAATTTCTAAGCCGTGGAAACCAATACTTCTCGCTGATTTTCGATACTACTTTGTCAGCTCCAATGTGGCCCAACTCATCATGGTAAAATAGTACAATCCGGTATCTAGCTGCGTTCGGTTTATATAAGAGTCTTTTGTCGCCTTCTGATTTAAAAATGTGGCCATTTTCAACTTCGAATTGCCTCTGGATTCTTATGTTATCCTTAGACAGCTCAATTTTCTTTTGCAAAACATCCTTGATGTATTTAATTTTTGGATTAGTTTCTTGTAATATACCCAATCTTACACTTCCAAACTCGTATGGAGGGCACAAACGTCTGCTATAGGATTAGTAATTTCAGTTGGACTGGTCGAACTTCGACTCAATGCATCAGCGTGTCTGTTTTCGGCTCCCGGAGTGTGTTGTAGTTCAAAGTTATATTCTGACAGCTTCAACCACCATCTTCCGATTCTAGGGATTGTAAGCAATAAATATTAAATAAAGCACTTTAAAGTTTCTCCGTTTGCTTTAAAGAACGTGCCTCACGCTACGCTGTACATTTATTACTGCCTCTTACATTCTTGTTTTTCCTTTTCAATATCGACAGTTTCTAATTTTTTTTCTTTATTTCTTTTATTCTATTTCTAGTATTCTCTGTGGAAGTTGCCACAGTTCGACCATCCTGACCTGAAATCGTCCTGATTGTGCCTTTGACTTCATGTGAGCTATCAAGCCACGGCTTAATATTAGCCGCCTCCCATATTCCTTCATATGGAATTTGACATAACTGGAATCCGTCCACGTCCCTTAATATATACCTATCGTTGGGAAGAACCTTCACAATTTTATATGGACCTTTAAATTTTGGAAGGATTTTTCTACAAATTTCAGAATCTCTTACAAAATTATTTATAACAACATAATCTCCTCGATCCTTCTTGTTATATTCTTGACCTAATCTTTTTAGAAGCGCATTCACGAATGGACTGTAAGTTCCTCTGGGATTCTAATTCGTTTATCTCTTCCAACCTTTCTTGTAAAAAATCAATGACTCTGCCTTTTGTCTAACACCAAAAAGTAATTCACTAGGAGTTGTTCCAAGTGCTCTATGGAGTGTATTATTCATAGCAAATTCTATATCAAAATTCTATCTAAACTAACCTTCATTCCTGCACTAGTCAATTTCGCTATCATTGGCGCAAGACTGCGGTTAACCCTCTCAATTTGACCATTAGCCTGAGGATATGCCGTGGCAATCTTTATATGTTTTATATTATTATCCAGAAGAAAGCTCCGAAAATCTCCGGATGTAAAAGCACTCCCCCTATCTGATACTATAGTTGATGGTCTGCTGTAAGCATTGAAATATGATTTTAGGCAATTACAAACTTCATTTGTATTAGTTGTGCGGACTGACTAAAGTCGCAAGAATTTGGAAAATACATATCTCTTCTTGAATTGTCTCAAATGGTGCATTCCCCGTTGAAATATTATGCAGAAAACCCTCATGCTTACCACTTTTTGGAGAAAATCCAATACATTTAAGACAATTATTAATATAGTTTTTAATCTTTCCTCTCGGTTTAGTAAACCAATATGATCTCAGTATCATCTGAGCCACTTTATCGCATCCTGAATGTCCCATGTCATCATGATATATTCGCAAAATATTCCGTTCCATGTCCCTTGGCACATAAAATAATATCTTAGAACCCATTTTCCTGTAAATAAGGCCATTCCTCATCTCATATAAACCATTTTACTCCTTTTCCAACAGTGATCTAATCTCATTAATTTTCTCATCTCAATACTGACATAATAATAAAGTTTATTCAAACGTATTTTCTTCTAATACTAAAATATTTGTATTTCTGCTTAATGTATCCACGTGTTGCATCCTCTCTCCTCTCCGATGCTCTAAAGTGTAATGAAAATTTTCTGGTTCAAGAGTCCACCTAGCTATACGAGGATTTATTTCCTTTTTATTCAATGTTAGCGTTAACGAATTGATTATTTTAACCTTCTGTGGTACAAATAAAACATTCATTTTTCATTTTATTTAAATTTTTTATTTAAAGTAATAGAAAAACGTGGTGCACATACAGTGGGGAGTTTTAATGAGTACATGTTAGTACTCACCATCGTTTACAATGCATAACTTTTTAAATAATAGTGCAAATCAAATATTTTTTTTTGTTTTACTCTTTATTGTCTTCTTCATTGATAGAGGTATAACACTTGACCAAACAATAACAATTACTTAACCCATTCGCGGACAAGACGGCATATGCCGTCAAAGTTAAAGAAAAATGATGGGACATGACGGTATCTACCGTCAAGACGGGTCTTCCCGTCGTGTCCTGTTTTACCAATCTGATATTGTTACTGGGGCATGATTATAACTTTGTTCTTTATTCTAATGATTTTGCTCCAATCGTGGATCAATTATCTTCAGTTAATCAGAAGATATAAACTATGTCCCACAAAGAGACAACACAAAAATAAACTGTCCGCGAATGTGTTAAACAAAATTTAACGAAAGAGAAAAAAATGTACTCACTTATGCACTTTTATAATATTAAGAAATTTGTTGTAATTTACAGTTACTTTTAATATTTGGTCCAAAGCCCTTTGTACTTTAAAACAGCTTTACATCTTCTTGGCATACTCTCAACCAAGTTTTGAATAATTTCGTTTGGAATACTTCGCCATTCTGTTTCAACCCTGCCCCAAAGTTCGTCTAAATTTTTTGGTGCTCTTGAATACTGTCCCATCCGTCTTTTCACGATTGACCACAAATTCTCAATCGGATTGAAGTCGGGACTTTGAGCTGGCCACTTCATCAACTCAAATTTTTGCCCAGAGAGCCATTCCGTCACTATTTTGGATGTGTGCTTAGGGTCGCCATCCTGTTGAAAAATTACTTCTTCTTCCGGATAGGCGCTCCTCTCTACAAAATCTGGAAGATGGGTCTGGAGAATTTTTAAATAATCTTCCTTCTTCATTATTCCCTCAATTTTTTGCATCGGACCAACGTGCCACCATGTAAAGCAACCCCATTCCATTATGTTGCCGCCACCATGTTTAACTGTTTTTTTTACATGGTGTCTTTTAATAGATTCATGTGGTCGACGCCAGCAGTATTGTTTTCCGTCTGACTGAAAGCGATTAAATTTGGATTCGTCCGACCAGATAACACGCTTCCAATCTTCTGGTGACCAATCCTTGTGCTTTCTGGCGTACTTCAAACGGGCCTTTACATTTTTATCGGATAAAGCAGTTTTTTTTTTCACTGCAGAAATAAATCCAATTCTGTGAAGCGCATTTCTTGCAGCCCAACGACTAACATTCTTTCCAACATCCAATGCAGCTTCCTTTGGAGTTAGGTTCTTATCTTTCCGCATTCTTGTTATCATTACACGTGCCTCTGCATCAGAAATTAACTTCCTGCGACCACGAATCGGTGTTTTATTCTGGACATTATTCCTTTTTTGTACTCTTATGATAACCGACTGACTTAATTGCTTCTGTTTAGCTATTTCCCTTGCAGAACAACCATTTTGTGTCATAGAGACAATATCATCCTCAATAGATTTTGGGAGTTTCCTCATTTTTTTGTTATTAAAAAATTGTATAATTATTATTTATTATATTGTGTTATTCCGACGAGCTTGACGTTATCAATAACTCAATAATTCTTTATATATTTTATTTTCATCATGAAATCCCAATAACAGATCAGTAACACAACAAAAACTTTGAAAAGTAACTGTAAATTACAACAAATTTCTTAATATTATAAAAGTGCATAAGTGAGTACATGCCGTTTTTTTTCTCTTTCGTTAAATTTTGTTTAAGTAATTGTTATTGTTTGGTCAAGTGTTATACCTCTATCAATGAAGAAGACAATAAAGAGTAAAACAAAAAAAAAATATTTGATTTGCACTATTATTTAAAAAGTTATGCATTGTAAACGATGGTAAGTACTAACATGTACTCATTAAAACTCCCCACTGTATGTGTACCTCAGGTTTGAACATATTGTTAATGAGAACCTAAAGCCTTAACAGTATGGTAGTCTTCAAAGCAATTATTTTTTAAAATACATAAATACATTTCACACATAAAGTACGGCAGCGCGAAGAACACTTCGGATGCCGACATTTAGATGCGAACTTGCTTTCTACAAATCGCGGCAGATGACCTACGTTGTCAAGTCTTATTTCAGGTTGTGGATGGGGCACTACAACACGGTGTCTCTTTCTCAGAGGTTCGAATGGATACTCACCTGCATTGTCATCAGCGCTTAAGCTAGATATATTTGAGGTGCTTGGGCTGGGACGTGATTTTGTACCACAATGTAAAAAACTTTGATTCACTCTCCCGCCATCATACTTCATCATAGCTTTGGCCAGATTCAATCTGTACTGAAGTAATCCTAGTTTGTCCTTTCGCTTAATGTTTTCTTTTGCACAACAGCGGATGTACATTATCCAACAATTAACTACAACCAGGTCCACAAAGTGAGAAAGCTCTCGCAGGCCATTTTCTTGTGCGCATTGAAGTTCTGTAGTAGGATATAAGTCTATCACATAAATCAATACCTCCCATGCA
The DNA here is from genome assembly GCA_963932375.1 of Phania funesta. NCBI lineage: Eukaryota > Metazoa > Arthropoda > Insecta > Diptera > Tachinidae > Phania > Phania funesta. The sequence continues at coordinate 85,626,816 of OZ010653.1, forward strand.
AGTGTTATAATTGCCTACTGCTGCTGGACGAGTTACATCAATTTTTTATTCTCCTTTTTGTCCCAACGTTTGCACGTATCTGCAGGTGCGCTTCCTGAACAAGTGGATAACAATGTAACTGCTTTTGTATCCATCCATTTAACCACGCATACTTTGTCATCACTTCGAACTTTCTCATCCCACTCTCCTCTTTTTAGCTGTTTGTCTGATTTTAGCTTTTGTGCTGCTTGTCCAATTCTATTTGACGTAACAGTTCCGGTCAGAAAAATTCCGCTTTTCTTTTCAATTAAATATTCAGCCAGCTTAAGACTTGTGAAGAATCTATCGGTGTATAGAACGCAGGTACTGTTAATTGTGCGACAAAGCTTCTCAACAATTCCTGCTCCTAGTCCAAGATTTTTCATAACATCTGTAGGTAATGTGTCCTTTCCAACATAAATATCAAAGTCTAAAACCAATCCGTCTCTTGCAGCCAATACAAAGTTTTTTTGTCCCAGTGGATTAGGCTTTGCTGGAACATATTGGCGGTACTCGCAACGTCCCGAAAATGGTATCATTTGCTCGCCAATTGACATATGTTTAGAACGAGGCAAACTGTGGCATTTCCTCAATATAGGGTCTAATAATGGCCTTATTTTCCAAAGCTTATCGTGGACGTTTAATTGGTTAATATCTACAAAGTGGAGATAGTTTCTCAGCTCGAAAAATCTGTCGCGGGTCATCGTATCTCTAATAACTGGTACACAAAGATCTCTATTCCAATATAGCTTTCCTTGAGGGTATCTGAGAGTACCCATCATAATTTGTACACCAGCAAAACGTATCATTTCAACACAATTAGTGTTGATTGATTTTAAATAGCGCTTTTGTGCTGAATACTCATTGCTTTGTTCTGCGACCATCTCCCAAAATTCAAGACCTAAATCTTCAAAAAATGAATATAATATATTCATGTCGGAACTGCCCTGAGAAACTAACAAATCATCAGTTATGTCTGGCCTACAGTTAGCCATTTCTTTGCTGCGCCAGAAAAAACGGGGTGAGTTTGGTGTGTGTTTATTAGTATTTTCAATATTTAGATCCACTTCTTCATCATCAAGCCATTCTTCAGGAGTCTGAAGAACTCTAATTACTTCTGGAGGCAAGTATTCTTCATCATCATCATCTCCAGAGAAATCCAAATCACTTTCATTAAGAATATCAGCAATCTGTTGATCATTCATTTTCAAGCTAAAAACAGTTGACATTTACATAACATTATTTTTTAATCCTAAGGTACACATATGTGTAACAAGAGAAGAACGCAACATTTTATAACAAAATTCTACAAAAAAATTATAACTTACCTTTTCAAACGTTGGACCAATTAATGTGCTTTAGAAAACCACAAAAGTTTTGAGTCCAACTCAATTTTTTATAAAATTGTTATGACTAACTCATAGCCTACTACAAAAAAATTTAAAGTTGTTGAATTTAAATACAAAAAATACTAAAATAACGACAGCAGTATGGCAACGGCGCCATCTGCTTATATTTATTGAAGCTAGATATCATATAGAAAGCAAGAAAACTAATACTACTAACCGCTAGATAGCACTACATGTTCCAACTGGATATTACTCTAGGTGCACATATGTGCACACACGGTCTCAAGAGGTTAAAGCATAAATAATAGCCAGAGTTTCAAGCTCAGAGCTATGATATTTAGATTCAGATTCGGTTGCTCTCCTTGAAAAATAAAATATAGGATGAAGTATACCATCATCCTTTTTCTGCAGTAGAACCGCCATTACTGCTAGCATCACAATGCAATTCTGTCTCATGCCTTGGATCATAAATAGGTAAAATGGGCACTTGAACCAACTTTTCTTTCCTTACTAAATTATAAAGAGATCGAGCTATTAGAGAAAAATCTTTAATAAATCTTCTAAATAAGAACATAATCCAAGAAAACTCTGAACATCTCTTGAGTTACGAGGTATCGGAAAATCGACTACAGATTCAATATTTCCTTCATCAGGTAGAATGCCATCTTTAGAAATTTTGTAACCCAGATATCTGATCTCAGACTCCATGAATTTACACTTATCGAGTCTAAGAGTTTTGTCTTTGAATTTATTAAAACACAGTTTAATTTTATTTTATTAAATGAATGGTATTCTATTTCAAAATATTTATAGATTTTAACGTTTATAAACTTGGGTTTTTAATATTAGGTTTTTCATTAATTTTCTAAATAATATATTTGTCACCAATGTTCTTTAATATAAATGTCTTTATATTTTGACAATCCCACTTGAAGACTAAATTAATATTGGCCTTTTTATTTCATTTCATCTCTTTTATATATTGAGCAAATAAAGACAACAAGAACAAAATCGAACATGATCAAGTATACAATAAAAAATGGGAACACATGAATATTAATTACTTCGCCTATTAACACATTAATTGTAAATAGGTAAGCATTAAAAATGTATGCAAATACGCACTGAAACTGGGAACTCATGATTATTTCTTCACTTAGCTACACATTAACTACAAATTAGTAAGCAATAAATGTTAATAAACAATTTTTACTAATATGCGCCCGTTACTGTTGCTAAGTAAATATAATGCGTGATAAATCATGTCGATTTAAGGAAAGTAGTGTTATTATTATTAATGTTATTATTAAGGGTATTCAATATATACATATAACTTCTAAGCTCTAATTTATTTTTCACTAATCTTTCGAAAATTAATTTTAGAATCTCAAAATGTTCTTCGGTAGCTATCATTATATCATCAATATAAATTGATATTCTTCCCCCACGTATCAGATCACTAAATGCTTGGTTAACAAACCTTTGAAAAGTTGACGGCGAGTTTCGTAAACCAAACGGCATTTTAAGATACTCATACTGACCCATTGAAGTTACAAACGAAGTATACTTGATGGAATCTTCACTCATATACACATGATAAAAAGCGCTTTTTAAATCCAATAGTGAAAATATAGATTTATTAGCTAATCTATCAAGAAGATCATTAATTAGTGGGAGGGGGTAATTAACTTTCAATGTCATTTTATTTAAATTACGAAAATCTGTACATAACCTAAGATCTCCAGTTCTCTTCCTAAGAATTACTATTGGAGACGCATACTCTGAGTTGCTTGGCCTAATTATACCCCTTGATAAAAGATCATCTAAAATTTTTTGTAGTTCTTCTTTTTCATAATATGATAATCAACGCGGAGCTAAATGGAAAGGTTTCTCAGAAGTCATTCTTAATTTCATCTCACATTTAATCTCGGGCTTATCAGGACGTTCACAATTTTTGTAATACTCTTCGAAAATTTTAACAAACTTTTTTTCTCTATAATTAATATCATTATTTAATATTTGTACACAGTTATCACTTTCAAAACCAATTGCCATTAAATCATTACAAATATCAGAGGTACTAACACAGTTATCATTCTTAACATATAATCTAACATTAGCTTTTTTTAAAAAATCTTTCCCTAATACCATAGGATACCTCATAGTCTCATCAGATACTACAAACAGTTTTAATTCTATATATTTATTTTCAAATAATATTTTATTTTTGACTTCTCCTAAAACATTAAGATAACTTTTATTTATTCCGAATTTTCATTTCTCTTGTCAAAAATAAAGTTAAAAGGCACGAACTGTTGGCGTACAAAACTTATTGGACTACCGGTATCAATTAATGTTCCTAACAAAATTTTATAATTAGCATCAAACTTATAAAATATAAAAATTACATTCCTTACATATTCATCTTCCTCTCGAACTACAGCATGTATTTGATAAGGCTTTCTTTTAGGACAAACAGCTGCCAAGTGACCCTATTCAGCACACACGTAGCAGGCACACGATTCTCTTTTTTGTTTACGACAATCATTTGCAATATATACAATGGAATTATAATTGAAGCAGCGAATTTCTTTTGATTTTACATCAGGAACACGATCGTGTTTTAATTTTGGTAAACTTACCGAGTGTAATGATTCTAGCAGATGGTGTTTGCTTTTAAAGCACTGTATTTGTGCATATGAACGCAAAGTATGGTCGGGTATACCCTCGATAAGATACTCCACCATTTCAGAATCGTCGAGCAGTGCCTTGTTGGCCAATATTATTTTTTCATGAAAGTATTCTTCAAATGACTCAGCGACTTTCCATTTTCTGTTTTCAAATTGGCGTTTAAGTGCCAGACGACTTGAGCGATCCTCAAACAACTGCCTCATTTCAGAAAGGAGTCTTTCAATTGATACCACCATCAAATCTGGGTGAGCATGTAGCCATTTCAATGCTTTATCATCGATATTGTAAGTTGCGACGACCATAGTTCAAAACTATCTCCATTGCCAAAAAAAATCAGGGAGGAGATCTTTTACTAAAGAGAAACTACCCTTAATTATATTTGTTTCATTTTTCTCTCTATTTTGCATCTTCAAAAAGTTATTTTCCATCTTTAGCAATTCCATTTCTTTTTTCTGTATTTCTAACTTACGCATCTTTATTTCCATTTCTTTTTTCATAAGCTGATATTCTCTGCCGGGAAGTCCCTCATTATTCAAAATGTCTTTGCTATCATCTTTTTCATTTTCGTTTTTCTTACCCTTTTTTTCTTTCAATTCTTTAATATTTTTCTGACTTTCAGTTATTTCAAAATCTTTCATTCGTTCACTCATTTGTTCTCTATTTTGCACCCCTTCAATTATTTCGCTTTCATTCATTATTACTTTTACAACTGCGCACTCGCTGCTTTTGTGACCTGCTATTTCTTTTTCGCTGTCGCTGTCATCATGTTCTATTTCAGCTGCTGCCATTTTCTAATTAAACTTTCTTTTTCTTCTGGGAATTCCAAAAGACGCAATATAAGTTCATTTTTCATCCAAATCTGCCAACATATTCTTTAATTGTCGGACGGTAAATGAAAAAACAATTCTTTCTCAGACATGACTGGCAATCCCACTTCTGATGTTGTAAGCAATAAATATTAAATAAAACACAGTTTCTCCGTTTGCTTTAAAGAATGTGCTTCACGCTACGCTGTACATTTATTACTGCCTCTTACATTCTTGTTTTTCCTTTTCCATATCGACAGTTTATATTTTTTTTCTTTATTTCTTTTATTCTATTTCTAGTATTCTCTTTGAGAGTTGTCCTTTTTTGTCATCGCGCTTCTCACAGCATTACAAACGGTCTTAAAAGTAAATGAAATTCCCATCAGATATACTCGTTCTGCCAACAAAAACTCGGTAGAATGGTATCGCGATTCTTCAGTTGTAGTTTAACGACTGGCATAGGCAATTGGATAGAATTTACCATCGGCTTGTCTCTGCAGGAGGATACCTGCTAGGCCGCTTTTACAAGCGTCAGTGTGAACTTCTGTTTCGGCATCTTTACAAAGTTTCAGCATCCTCTCAAAGCTTCCAAAACAGTTTTTAAATTTTCTATACATTCATCAATAGTTCTTGCCGGTATCAATATATCGTCATGGCAATACAAACGTAACGGTCCCAGGGCCGAATTCACCAATTTTTGAAACACTGCAGGACCGTTTGCAACTCCAAACGACATTCTCAAAAACTTATAATGCCCATCTGGCGTCACAAATGCGGTTACATGACGTGAACCTCCAGCCACCTTCACCTGGTAATAGCCACTACGCATATCAAGAACTGTAAAGTATTTCATTCCACGATTGATTTGGTCAGCAATGATTGGCAGAGGATACTTAATTTTCTTTGTGACACGATTTAAGGCTAGATAGTGTTTTGTGTCCATTTTTCTTACGGACTATTAGTATAGGGCTAACGTAATCAGATTCTGAATCAGCAACAATACCAGCTTCCTTGAGCTGTTGCATTTCTTCTCGAACAAATGCTCGTTCAGACTCACTTAGCCTATACGGTTAGTATGTAATGGGTGTCTTGAAAATTTTGTGTTTAAACTACAACCAAGCTCATTAATATTTCTCGCAAGACAGTCTCTATAATGTTGCAACAATTCAATTAGTTTCGTCTTTTGATCATCATCTATATCAGTGTTAACGTCTATTACATTCAAAGAAGTTTCTTCAATACAATTGGAGTTTACGTCTTCACTCTTAAGTTCGTCAAATATACACAATTCTGCTTTTGTTACACGTTCACCTTCATTAAATACTAGATCTGTTGTCGAGCAATTTAAAATAGGTACAGCTAACCCATCAGAATTACCGTTGATAACACAAGCGGGAATGATGGACCCATTTCTATTAGTAGCTGAATCTATAAAAATATCTTGTTGCTCGTCCAAAGAATCACCAGTAGTAACTGCAACGAATCCAATATAATTTGGTGGCAACACTGTAGCTTCTTTTACCCATAAATTTGTTTTCAACTTTGGCAGATTTGGTATTTTAATTTTATCAATATTATTTTCGGACAAAAGAACTTGCTCCCTTTTTGTAATATACTATATGAGATTGTTCTGTAAATGGCCGACCTATAAGTAATGGTATATCAATAATACAATCGTCTACTACGTGTACCAAAATATCTGCAGTAGCGTGATCTACTCGCAAATTTGCATTAAACACGCCCAATATATATGCCATACCACCACCTACACCTCTTACCGTTGAACTATCTGGCGGAGCCACATTAAACTCAAAGCCAAACTCAATTGCTGTTGATTTTCTGATCATCACACATTGACTGTCAAAATCAACATACGATTTTATTAAATTCCCATTAATATAAGCGTCGAAGAAATATTTTTCATTCATTAAGACAGGTTCTTTGTGGCTATAGCACAATTTTTATGCTGATTACTCATTTGAATTTTTACGTTACTATCACTGTCATTCGCTAAACAATTTCTCTTAATGTGTCCAGGCCTATTACATTTCTGGCAAATGATTGGAGATGTGCAATTTTTTCGTATATGACCTTTCATGTTGCAACGAAAACAAACTACATCGACCGAATCTTTTATTTTTGATGTTGTCGTCGGCTCTTTCAAGTTGTTTTCTTGTTTAATTTGTCTAGTTAGAACCACTGTGCGTTCTTTAGATGGCATACCCATAGTACGATTAAATTCACGAACGTCGGCCAACAACGCATTTGAATCCAAGTGAGTTTTACATAACAAAAACGTTTTTAGTTCCCGGTCATACAGGCCTTGCATTATTTGTGATTTCGTTTCCACAAATGATAACTTAAGATTATTACACAATCTCTTTTTGGCAAAATAATAATTAAATACGTCTTCATTTTTACCTTGCTTGTAATTCAATAGAGTCGACCACTGTTCGGCGACATTTTCTCGACCCTTAAACGTATTTTCGAATTCGATTGCAAATTGCTGCCAAGTCGTAATTTTTAAAGAATAAAACCAGTCAGACGCTCCATCTATTAAATTTGAACGAACTAATTCAAGGCAAAGGAGTCAGACCAATCGTGCAAATCACTCATGCCCTTTATTGACTCAAACCATGAAGCAGCCTCACCTTCGATTTCTTTGCCACTGAACGTTTTTATAGATCGGTGCAAATCTGGGACCACATTAAAGCTTGTGTTAGAATTATTTACACCACTTGCCGCATTCATCGTAAGTGTTTTGATGAGTTCATCATTTTATGCTAACAGTTGCGCTAACATATCGCAGGGCACAATTTGATTTTCTGGATTGCTCATTTTATCCACCGTAACACTATTGATATTCTTTTTTTTTTGTACAGTAAAATCAAATTTCTTACCACCACTAAACGAACCAATTTACGGCTTCATCACGTCTTCCTTCAAATACAGCTGAGACACAGAAACTAACCACGCACGTGCCACAGTACCACAAACCGCCCGTACAGCAACACACACACAATAACCACCAGTATTTAGATAACCCAAACTGATTGCTGCACTACGTACCACAGCAGCAACAACCCAGCTATTTTTCCAAATACAACTAGCAAAATGTATTTCCAGCTTTTCACTCCAACAGCAACAGAAAAGCCAGACACTATATCCTGGTCTCGTCAATGATTTTAAATTAAAAAAAATTTTCAGCTTCTTTAATCTGGCTCATGGATAATTATATCCCACTTCTGATGTTAAATTTTCAAGTTTATCTAGATGGTTTATCTAAAGTTTGCACGAAATCGGTGAGTTATGACTTTTCATGTCAGCATGTGATTTTGTTCATATAAAAAACAACAACAAATATGTATTCGAGAAGACCTAAAGATCGCGAGCGAAATAATACGTAAATCAATAGTAGTTTGATGTTATAATACGACTATTTTATTTACAAATTTTAAACTTATATACTAAAACTAAAATATGCTTATCTGACTAACAAGGCAGGTAGCAACGCTTATGCATGTGTATTTGCATTTCCAATATTGTATTGAATTGATTTACTTTTTTCATTATTTCCAAATAAAATATAAAAAAAAAACAATGAATTTGAGTCAATGTTAATATTCACGCGTAGCGAAGCACGCCGGGATCCGCTAGTAGTTAATTAAAATCGCAAGCACTTCAATTAAAAAGTGCTAAAATTCGTCTTTATTGTTTGACTGTACAAGTAAAAGTGTTTTAATATAATAATTTGTCATATACTTTGCTTTAAAAGAACAGTTAGATGTATTATGTACTATTACAATATACCAGCGTTATTTATAACTAAAAATTAGCATGAAGATAGCATAGAGTCTAACTATAACTAGCAAACAATCTGCTATTAAAGGAAAAGGTAAAAAACGGTGGTTGCATTCCTCCATACATACAAGTTCTAGCGGCATTAAGATGGGGTCGCAATAATGTCCAAGATGACTGTGCCGAATATCATGGTTTCTCCCAGTCTGCAATGAGCCGAATATGCGTAAAAGTTGCTAAGGCTTTTGCTAAAAAGGCTAAGGATTTTATAAAAATGCCAACACTAGAGGGGGAACAAATTATCGCAATGGAGAAATTTAAAGAAATTGCTGGATTTAAAAATGTTATAGGGGCTATTGATTGCACCCATATTCGTATGAAAGCCATTGGTGAGATGATGCAAAATTATACGTCAATCGCAAGGGATACTTTTCTCTAAATATACAGGTACATATTTACATTTAATACTAAAATTACTAAAGGGTGTGTGTTTTTTTTTTATTTTATCTGTCCAAACTAAGTTTACTTTCATATAACTTTGATAAAAGATTTACGTTTTTCTAAATGCTTTATAAAAAAGAAAAAATTAAATGTAATTTGTTAATTTAGTATTTTGATTTTTGGCACTTCCACACAAATATTTTTAAAATTTTTGTTGACTTTAATATTAGCTGTTTTTTGTTTTGCTACATTCGTCGATATATTGCCATATTTAATACATAAAAAGTGATTTGGTATTTTTTCGGTTTAATGAATCCGAACGAAATCTATAGAAGCTAAAACCATTCCGAACGGAATGGTAACTACGGAATCATTTCAATTCCGAACGGAATTTGTGACATGCCTGTATGTAAAATTTTTTTGGGAGTTGTTGCGATAGAAGTAAATACATATCGCCGTCGAAAATCCAAAAGTACATAACATCACTTCTTTAATTTTACAGGAGAAGCAAAAATGTAAAATAAAAAATACTTCAGATAGAGAAACAATTGATGAAATATGGAATTAAAATGATTTTTTGATGATACGTACTTTTGGATTTTTTACGATGATATGTTATAATTATAAGTAAAAAAGTCTAATCGAAGAAACCTTTTTTCTTTAAATTTTCAATTTCTAATTAAATTTTTTCTGTTTTTAATTTATGCTCTTCCTTTTCTTGTATTTCTAACCTTTCGTTCCTTCTTTTTTTGTATTAAATGATTTTCTTCCAAACATTTCCGTTTCCTTTTGTTTAATGCTGAAATCCAATAGTTTAATTCTTTTAGAATTCTCATTTTCAACTCTATTTCCTTGCTTTTCTTTCTTTTAAAAGCTATTGGGTTTTTAACTTCTTCATCTTTTATATTAAACAGTTCATTATCGGTTTTTATCGTCTCATCTAATTGGATTGTTTCAGAACATATTTCGTTTAATTGGGGATTGCTGTCATACATATTACAGTCAATTTCGAAATGTTTAGGCAGCCGAGATACTAATTCCTCCTCTATACTGTCCAAAGGTTTAGGTGCTGGACCACCACCTGTCTTCTTTGCCTGTTTTATAAAGGCAGAGTTTTTGTTTTTTGCCAGTGATTTGGTTTTACGCCACTGGTTTTGAATTTGCTCCAACGATCTGTTGTTTGGCGATACTTTGTTGAAAAGGGCATGTATAGTATTCCAGGCATCCCTCTTTTTCTTGTTCGTATTTATGTCTATTCTTGCATCTTCTATTATGTTCAATTTGTCCAGAGCAATATGTGAAAGTAAATCCTGAAAAGAGTTTGCTTTTATTTTACATTGCCATTTATAATCTGAATATCTTACCTTTTCATCTTGTTGCCAATTCACTGATCTTTTTGTTTTTTCCACTTTTATTTCTTTTAATGCATCCATTTTACGAGTAAACAATAAAATCTTTTTAATTTTTGGAAAATTTGTTTTAATATGGAGTGAAAATAAACATATGTTCAAACGTCAAAATCAGGGGTGATATAAGGAAAAAGCAGTAGTGCAGTAGTGGAATCATTCATTTTCAGAGTTGATTTTTTAAACGTTAGGAGACAGGTACAAATCGCTTATGAATAAGCATTATGCCAATAAGCTGCTAAGGAAAATCTATATTCTAGTTGGCAGCTATTTGACTACAGTTTATAAACTGTTGCTAACTTTTGGTTATACATAATGCTGTACGTGTTTAAATTTCACACAAAGATATGGCTATATATGAATTATTCTCTTGTCTCTTTTAATGACTTTTAAGAAAAGGATACCAGACCGCGGCATGTAGATTGACGATGTTTAACAATTTCACGTATTAAAATATTGTGATCAGATAAATTGTTCTCAATTGAATTAATCGAGATGTTTTCAGAAAAGTTGGAAAATACGCAGTCGATACTGGAACCACATTAGGGTCTGGTTATCATATTGATGATAAGAAACAAAATTGAGTTCTAAGAAGAAATATTTTAGCCATTGGCAAGGTCTATCTCCAAATATCAAATCAACATTAAAATCTCCAAGAAAAATGCAGGATGAGTTCGTAACATTCAGTATCAAATCTGCAAACATTTGGGGCTTACATTTTTGAGATCAGGTAATACAGGTAGATTTGCTAATACTGATTTAAATTTATTAAATTTTTCAATAGATGAAATATTTCTTGCATTAAAAGATAAAAAATTAAATGAGTTAAATAGAACTTTATTTATATATAAACTGAAAGACTCTACGTTAAAAAAATAATTACAATTCATAGAGAGTATGTGTATTCCATAAATAAAAAATTTGTTTTTCTTTTCTTTTTTATAATTAATTGTTTAATTTTTTAGATCAAACCTAATACCATCTTCCTCATCATTATCCGCATCATCGTTGTCAGATATATCGACATCAAGAGTGTTTAAAATATTGCGGTTTGTTGCGCCACCAGCACTTTTGATCAACTGCTCATTTAGGTCTGTCATAGTTTTCAAATATATTTGCCTGGCTTTCTCATTCTTCTTCGCATAAATATTACCACGTTTGGAATATACAAATTTAAAACCAACTTCTTTCAATGATTTGGCATATTTTATTTAAATAAAAATAGTTAAAAAAGACATACAGTAGTAAGGTATTAAGTGTATTTCCGTTACTCTCTAATTACTTATAGTAGAAAAGTGACATTCGATTTACTTTCGACCAAGCTTGTTTACTCGATTTTAAAACGAGTCATATGTTAATTCGGTTTTGGGAACACCAAAATTTGTGGTTCGGTTTATAGAACATACATGATTGTTACGTTTATTACTACAATAAACGTAATTTGTAGGGTTCGTTTAATTGCAAATATTAAAGTACACTGTCCTTAATGATTTTATCAATACACTTATAACCCGGTTAGTGTCGCTAATTGGGACCGGAAGAACGAGACGCAAACCGAATTACAGTTTTCCATACATTTGTATTAATTTTCATTTAATTCGTTCCGAGACTCATACTTTTAGTAAAAAAAAATACATTTTTCAATAAAAAAATACAAATTTTTTATTATTATTTGTGTAATAATAGTTTTTATTAAAATAAAAAATAACAATTCATATAAAAACATAAATGAAAAATCAAAAGTGCATATTATGAGCCTGAGTCATCTAAATCGAGTACCATTTCCACGGTTGGATTTGTCAATCTTGCTGATTTTTGTAAAAAGTTATCTAAAGTTTGTTGAAGTGTAACAGATTTTTTTTTAAATAAATTTTCTTGTAACAATTGATAGCATCAGTCACATTTCTAGAAACTTTCAAACTGTGATCTTCGTCCGGGTCATTATTTTCAAAAATGTCCATTGCTTGCGATATTAACTGCATCGCTTCAGAAATTTTGGCAGCAGTTAGTTTTTTTCTTCAGCTTCGATCTCAAGAGGATGTGTTTCATGATTAGGTTCATTATTGCTCTGAATTACAATCAAACTTTTATTATTTAGTAGTTCTTGATCGTATAATAGAAGATCATTTATATCTTGTTATTCCATTTGCATTTCTAGCTACTTCCGCAACTTCTTTACATACTTGTGGAACTTCATTAATATCTTCCATATGTTTGAGAATACATTCGGGCCATAATTGACGTCATGTTCCGTTCATACATGATTCCTTTACTTCTTTCCAAGAATCGCTCATGGAAGGCAAATTATCTCCGTCAGTTGCTTTTAGAAGTTGATTAAAAGTTCGTCGCAGGTGGTATGACTTGAAATTTGATATAACCCATTGGCTGTATTACAGATGTGGTATTTGGCAGCATAAACATAACTTTAATATTTTCTGAATAATTGTCTAAAAAATCTGGATGACCTGGTGCATTGTCAAGTAAAAGCAGTACTTTAAACTCAATATTTTTGAAGAACAATAAGCCTTTAGCTCGGGAGTAGCACAATTCTCCATCCAATCTCTAAATAAGGGTGCAGTTATCCACGCTTTTTTATTTGCGCGCCAATGAAACGGAAGCTTGCTCTTTTCAACGTTTTTTAAAAGCTCTCGGATTTGCAGAGTGGTAAATTAAAAATGGCTTAAATTTAAAAACTCCTGCTGCATTTCCTCCCAGAAGAGGTGTTAGTCTATCTTCGCTAGCCTTATAATCAAGCGTAGATTATTCGGTTTTAGATATGTACGTTCTTCCTGGCAACGCTTCCAAAAAAGTCCAGTTTCATCAGCATTTAAAACCTGTTGTGAACAATACCCTCCTTCTTCAATAATTGCTTTAAACTCAAGCTTAAACTTTTGTGCGGCAGAAGTATTCGCACTGGCAGATTCTCCTTGCAATGAAATGCTATGTAAATTAGTATGGTTTTTAAAACGTTGAAACCAACCTCTGCTTGCTTCAAATTGCTCTGCACTTTCGGCACTTGATAATGGAAAATTTTCTTTCAAATCTTCAAAAATAGTTGAAGCTTTCTTTTGAATTACCTTTCGACCCAGAGGCATTCTTCGCTGATTTTGATCTTCTATCCAAATGCTTAGAAGTGACTCCATTTTCTCCATTAAACGACTTCTTATTTTTGTAACCTGTTTATGTTGTGTCGATGTTGCGGTTTCAGCAAATTTTTTATTTTATCAGCGTCTCTGGAACAAATGGATTTGGCAGCCGGAACCTAACTTAATTTTATTCTATAATATACCAAAAACACAAATAGAGATGACTTGCAATATCAACAAATATTCATGAATGGTACAGGCGTAGTACATTACAAGAACTGCGAAGTATGCGTAAATAGCATAGTGATGATATAAACACTTTTTGGGAAGACATATATATTGCTCCAGTACCCATCTCCGAAATTCACGCCTCGTCTGAGATTAAAACAATGACATTAAAAAAGCTATCAGATTACCATTTCAACCAGCAAAATGAAATCCTTTCAATATCATCCAGACTTAACTTGCAGAACGGCATCGAATCACTTATGTATATGGTTAATTATTATAGCAACAGTGATTTACATTCTAAAAAGCATGTATGCAACTAAAATTAAACAAGCAATCCCAGATGAAGCTACTGTCCCTTCGTCTCCTTCGCTTCAATCTGGGCAGGGAGGAGTTACACACACACCAACAACAATCGCACCAACACCAACTTAAAGCCCAATGCACTAGACAAAACGTTGCATAATTTATTTCACTGTAAAATTAATATTTTATTTTAATAAAATTGTGCTTTGTGTGCAAGTTCAATAAAGTGAACTTCCACACATGCCAAATAATAACATTTTTCCTAAGAATTGATCTAATAATATTTAAGCTTAATTAACAATTAAGTATTATAAAAAGTATTGTAAATCAAATCAAAAGATCAGAAATAAATTGGCAATTAACTGAAAAGGTTGTTATTTTTTTTTTTACTATTTCACGCATCGGAAAAAGGTTAACTTATAATGTAATTCTGTTAATTTACTACAATCACCACTTGGGAAAAAGCGCGAGTAAATTAGTGTGTCGTAAGACACACTGAAATTTACAATATTTTAAATCGTGCGGAAAACGAGGGTAGATTGAAGTTAAAGAAAGGTGGTGGTCCAAAACGAAAACTAAATAAACTTGTGGAGCGCATAATTATTAGAAAAATAATTCAAACCCCCGAATTTCTACAAGAAAAAGAGAGCTTGAAGAAGAATGTGGCACTATTGTTTCTCATGATACAGTTCGCCAAGTGATGTTGAGCAATATATACTCGTCTAGAACGGCACGAAAAAAACCTCTGCTTTCCGCTTCAAATATAGAAAAAACGGCTCTCCTTTGCTACACTAAACGTTAAACAGCCAACTGAATATTGACTTCACTAGAAAATCGCAACAACATCTCAACAGTGAAATTTGGAAAAAATTCGATAATGGTTTGGGGATGCATCTCTAGCAAAGGTGTTGGAGACCAAGTATTTATAGAATCAACGATGGCTGCATCCCAATATTTAGAGATTTTGAAGAAACATTTAAAAGCAGTGCTGAAAAATCAATTTAAATTTTACCAGTATAACGATCCTAAACATAAATCGCATATGCTTCGTATGTGGCTTCTTTTTAACTGTGGGAAAGTTATGAATACCTTTGCCCAAAGTCCCGACCTTAACCCCATTTAAAATTTGTGGGTTTATTTGAAGAGAAGAGTCGCTAAACGGCAACAAAAAAGTAAAGCAACACTAAAAACTGTGATACTGAAGAGTGGCAGAATATAGCAACGAATTATGATTTTAAAAAGCTTGTTAGGTCCATGCAAAAGCACCTACTAGAAAGCACATGGTTGGTTGGTTAACATGGTAGCCTGCTGCACGCAGGCTGTCAAGTAAGGTCTGAATGACCCCGTTTTGACAAGACCATACCACTCGCCAGGTAAATGGTGTCTTAGAGCCTATGCTCGCACTAAGACTAGGGAGCTAGATCCATCTCGTAGCCGTGAGATATCTTAAAATATCGTTGAAACGGCACCTAGATAGAAAGCACATACTAAATATAAAAAGAAAAATACATGTAGTTTTTAATCACTTAATATAAAGATCAATTCTTAATTTTGTATAACAATAGCCAATATTTGCCCATTTTGACAACACTGTAATAAATTTAAAAGATTAATGCAATTTATGGTTTCGTGAAATGTAGATGAACAAAACTTTACATCAAAGATAAATGTGTGGCTTGATTGCTGTCTGTCAGGTTTGCGGAAAAAGGGTGAACTCCAACTTCTTTAAGCACTTAAAAAACAAGCATCCACAAAAGTTCGAAACTTTCAAATCAGCAAAGGAGACGAAAAAGAGCAGGCGTTCGTAATACTTTTGGAAAATCACAACAAACAAGTTGAAAAACCTGTTAATGACCTCGCCAAAATACAATTTGTGTGTGTGACAGCTGACTTTTGGTCGGGTGGAAAAAAACATTTTTCGGTTATACTTGCCATTGGTTAGATACAATTACGTTTGAAAGAAAGTCTGCTGCATTGGGCTTCCGAAGATTCAAGGGGACGCACTCTTTTGACCGTGTAACGAAAATGATATGCGACATAAATAATCAGTATGGTTTATCAGTTGACAAAATTGTTTACACCATTAAAGACAATTGATCCAACTTCGTTAAAGCATTTAAAGAATTTGGAGTAAAATTCAGTAATTGACATTATTATTTATTAAATATTTTTATTTCAGTTAATAGGCATTTTATTTATTTTTTATCAATTTAGAACATTTTAATGAGGAAAACGGACAAGTCTTTGCACAATTTAGGCCCTCAGTTTTGTTCTGTAACTCCTCGTCTTTCTAAACATTTTCGATGTGGCAGTCACAAGTTGAATCTTTTAGCAAAAATAATAAACTTGTCAAGTTTGAACTTGCAAGATCTACATAAAAGGTCTTTCGAAAGGTAAATTTTATTCACAAATTAAAATTTAAACATCCACGAACAAGGCTTTTACTAGACAGATATACAAGCATTTGGAACAAGTGCAACAGACCAAAAGCTGCAGAAATTGTAAACGAGATTTTAGGCACCGATTTGTTAACTCCGTGTATCACTAGAAAGTGCTACAACACAAGTCAAATTTATCTGCATTACGCTATCGGCTCGCAATACCAACTATTCTTAATGATAAACTTGAATACTTGGAGGAGTACCTAAAGCTAATGAAACCTATAGCAGAAGCCGTTGATTTTCTTCAGAGCGAAAACACCATGTACTTCGGCTATTTTGTTCCCACAATTGTATCCCTGAAGATAAAATAAAGACGTTTGGGGCAGACAAACTTAAAGTATATAGCTGACGTTCGTGAAAAAACTGAAGAAGCTTTACTAAAAAGATTCGAAAAAACTTTTTATTGTTGCTTGATGCATGGAATGTTATGTATTCCCGAGATAAAGTTGAAGTTTATAAGACCTCTTCTTGAAACGGCAACAACGCATACGGAAGAAGGCATAAAAAAATGTTTAACACGTACGTTTTGAAATATGGCAAAGTTCCCGATGCAGAATCTCGTATCTTGCCTCAAACACCACAGAAACCCTTTTTAGATTTTGGTGAATATAGTGAAGGTAAGCAATTTTACTTCAAACATGAATCGTCAATTGAAATTTTGAGTTACCATTATTTCAATTTTGATTAAGAACAATATACATACATATATCTTTTCAATACAAACGTTGTAGATTTCAGGTGACGATAGAAATATAAATTAATTTTTACTTTCCATTCTTTTTTTAACAGATGATAACTCCAGTTTCAAGTAATCCAAGTTATCTTCAGGAAACAATCTTATATCTCGCCGAACGAGACATAACAGTTAAATGCTTGAACAATCACAATGCTATGAAAAATGTTTTTCTTAAATATAACTTCTGCTCCGGTATAACGTTTATTTTCATTTGCTGACATTGTTAACGGGTCCAGAAGGCAAAACCATAGTGATTCCAACTTTGAAATGCTTGTATTAAGGAAAGCTAACAGTAATAAATAACACTGTTTTCGCTAATTAAAAAAATAAACAACACTGCAATCAGTCAAAATTTGCATAGCACTGGATTTTAGTAAAATTTTACTGGTTACTGAAAAATGTTGCAGTTGCCATCAAAATTTTACTGGTTACTGTAATTTGCAGTAACCAGTAAAAATTTACTGGTTACTGAAAAAATTACAGTTTACTGAAAAAATTACAGTAACCAGTAAAAATTGACATGTATGTGACCAGTAATAATAATTAAACAGGTGATTTCTTGGTAATTAGGTAAACATAACAAAACAATAATTTAATAGATAATGTATCTGGTAGTTTTTAAGAGTTAGATTATAATGATTATTCAATAAAGAAGGAGGGATACTCCTAAATAAAAATATTAAAATTAATTTTTTTATATAAAGAAACAAAAGTTTCATTAACTTATATAAAGGCGCCGTCCACCGCAGAAGGGATCGTTGACTTTGAGATTTCATAGAGTGAATATTTGTGTGTACAAAAGAGTGTTATACCCCGGTTTGCGTCGTTTCGAAGTTGCGATTTTTTAAAATTTCCGTGATTTCGATATTGCGTCGTTTTTGCTTCAGTTTGCGTCCCATTGCTTCGAAGTTGCGTCGTTAATGCTTCGAAGTTGCGTCGTTAATGCTTCGATTTGCGTCGTTAATAAAAGTTTGTATGTTCAAGGAAAAAATAGAAATTAGACAAATTTGTATGTAAAAATGTTCTACAAGTTTGTCTTCGTTGGCAGTTTCGAATTACATACATTTGGTGAAGTGAAGTCTAACCTAAATATTTTTCAACAATTAGTCAAAAAAGAAAGCAAATAAGCTTAGAACAAAAACTGGACATTTTAAAACGTTTTAAATCAGGAGAGAAACCAGTTGATATTGGAAGAAACCTGGGATTAGCATCTTCTACAATAAAATGGATTGTGCGTCACCGCTGTCATCTACAACGCACTTTGCATGGTTTTTGAATAGATGGCCAATACAGCTAGAGTTCACGGCAGTTTCTTCTTTTTTAATTTTTGAACAAAAGAAATTATTTTCTATTTTTGGACAATTTTCCGAAGTATACATAATCTTAAATTCATTTAATATTATATAAGGTTCTGTGACAATATTTTTTGTTTTATTAATAGGTAAGGGAATAATATGATAAAATTGATAGGGATTGGGATCAAAGTTGGGAATCTGAACGTTAAAAATAATTTTGGATTCATTATAGTAAGCTTGAAGTCCAAGTAATTCATATATGTATGTTTTCTACAGATTTCGTTTTAATGGTTGAATTTTCTAAATGTCTTCTAATATGTTCAATTTCTTCTGGATGTAAAATTAGTTTAGGAATTATATTGAGATTTGCTAGAATAATGGCTTCTGAAATGTCATTTACGTAACTAGTAAGTATGTCAGTGAGGTATTGCATTTCTCTAATTGTGGCTTCTGTGCTTTTTACAAGTTTGATTTATATTTCGGTTTAAAAATAGTTCTATGGTTCCTTGTACCTCATTAATGTGGTATGTTGTATTAGAGTATCTAGCAACCATATTCATATTGAATTTATGATCTCCTTCTTTAATTATTTTATTATTAGATTGCAGTTCCCCAATTTGACGATTTATTTCTTGGGCGTCAGTAGCGTCCATATTTCCTGTGATAAATTTTATTGCATGTCCCATTCCATCAATAATGCCGCGTTTGGTGTGTTTAGTCATCAAACTACTTAATTTTAGTTTAAATTCTTTCAGTTTTATTTTTGTTGTGTCCGTATAAATTTTTGTTGCACTATTTTTGTCGAAGTTTAACTGTGTTGTTGATTTTGTCAATGTTTTCCCTATACTTTTCTAGATTAACAATGAATTAAATTGCTATAGCTTGTGACATGCCTCGCTGGTCCTAGATTTATTGGCAGAATGCCTTTATTATTAGATAGGTCGCTAATTTCGATATATTGTGCCGTAATTAACTTTGCACTAAAAAGACAAATTTGTTTGTTTCTTTTTAATGCGGGATTTATGTATTTTTTTATTTTTAGTTGTAATTATTGTATGAAGGTTATCGTCTTTTTGTCTGGAAAATCTTGAGGTGATTTTATTCCTTCTGCAATTTTTCCTGTATACAGTGTCATTAATTTGTCTTATTTCGGGGTCTTGTCTGGAGGTATTCAATTTGTCTATGCGTTTCAAGGTGGAAGATTCAATTTTTTCTTTCATTTTTGGGAATAATGTATCTTGGAATTCGTTGAGCTTCCTAAGGTAATAATGTTCATTGTCGGATTTTATGTTTTCGTCGAACTTGTACGTTCGCCCATGAAAAAGTTCAAAAGATGTTAATTTAATGGCAGAATGTACTGAGTTGTTATAAGTTATTACTACCTCTTTTTGCGTTCCAAAATTATTCTTTAAATTTCAGTGAACGTGGAGTAAAGTCTTTCTATAGGTTAGTTGCTACGAGTTTGTTGAAAAGATGTATAATGAAGTTCGATATTATATTGTCTGCAAAATTCTTTAAAGATGTTGCTCGTAAACTCTGAGCCTTGATCGCAAACGATTTTCTTGGGAATACCGTATGAGCATATAAAAGTTTTAAGTGATTTAGATACTGTTATACTATTTCTGTTTTCAAGAACATAGGCTGCCGCGAATTTGGAGAATTTATCGATAATTGTTAAATTTTGGTGGTTATTAATTGTGTAAATATCGATATGCAATATGTCTAAAGCGGCTATTAGACGATCATACTTGGTATGTGAACATGGTGTGATGAGAGAGAGTGTTTTTTATTAGACTATCATACCAAGTTGTCAAACATCAGTATACAAGCAAACACTGAATGGGGAGGTTTATGTTTAATATGGCGCGTGAATTAGTTGCTGCTTTGGTAAGTAACGAACTGGACGAAACAATGGTTGAATAAAAGACAAAAACGATCCCATACAAATTTATTGAGAGAACTGTAAACAACGGCACCTGACGATTATAAAATTTTTTTAAGAATGGATTCCGCAGCGTATAATGAATTATATGAAAAAGTTAAGCTCCTCATCGAAAAACAGAATACAAACGTCTCTCGGCTACACTACATTTCCTAGCAACACATCGAAGCTATGCTGCATTAAAATACTCATAAAAGTCAGCCATCTTTAACCCACATTGTGGTTGAAACATGTGAAGGAATAATAAAAGTTCTACGAGAATATATTTATGTCCGAAAAATTTTATTTACATTAGTATAAAATATGTTTTATTATTATTCATAGTCGAAATTGTTAAAGAAGTCCTGTATAGGATTGCTATCTGTATTAGAAAACGTTTTGTCCTGTGGTATGATCGTATACTGTGTGGGCTGTGATTGTGTTTGGGTTAAGTTGAAAGCAGAATTGGATGCAATTTGAACCGGGCTGGTCAATGGTGTTGAAGTTCTCGATGTTGAGGAATTATATGAAGAGGTTTGTGATCGGCTACAGGTGGAAGTAAAATTTGGAAATGTGCATTGCCTTTCAAGAGCCTGTGGTAGTCCTCATTCAATTCTCCTAATGCTTCTCGGTACAGCGCTTCCATAATGACTCTGTTTGCAAATAATTTCTGCTTCGCTTCCAAGTTTCGGTATAAAGCTCCCCGTGAAGCGCTTACAGCACTGGCTTCATCCATTGGCTTTCGGCTGTTTTCGAGGCTGTCAACAGCTCTTGCTAGAAATTTGCTTCGATCCACTTGTAGATTTCTCTTTTTTTGTGGAAGGTTTCGTTCCTGCAAAATAAAAAAAAAATTATTTTCTACTATGTTTTGCCTTATCAACAATAATCAATAAAAAATATCAAAATTTGTTTTTCTAATGATATGTGGAATTTTCCAAATTGCCTAGGAGCAATTGATGGGTTTGGATCGTATTATTTCAACTATATAAAAACATACAGCATTATTTTAATGGCATTAGTAAATTCCAATTATGAGTTTTGTTACGTTGAAGCTGGAGCAAATGGGAGGGTTTCAGATGGAGGTATATTCTAATAACAAACTATGTGATTTGCTCGAAGAAAATAAATTCAATATACCATCACCCGGAAAAGTCAATGATTTTAACAAATAATTGCCTTATGTTTTTGTGGCTGACTATGTCTTTCTTCTTAATGCAAACATTATGAAGCCATTTCGAGGAGAGAAATTTACGGCAGATCAAGAGTATTTTAACCGACGCCTGTCTCGAGCAAGGAGAATTGTGGAAAATGGTTTTGATATAATTTCTTCCCGTTTTAGAATACTATTGACAACAATTAATTTGAGCCCAGAAAAATCAACGACAATAGTGTTAGCAATATGCTATTTACATAACTTTTTACGGTCTAAGTGCCCTTCATATTTGTGTACTACATCTATTGAACTTTCCTGACCAACTGAAGAGGAGAATGTGTTCAAAATCTTGCAAAGAACAAAAACCAACAACACAACTGTTGTTGCAAAAATTATTCGAAATAACTTTTGTGAATATTTTAACACATTAGGATTCTAAATATTTAACTTTGAAGTACTTTTGTGAAATACTGTATTAAAAATAATAAAATATATGAGAAAAATCAATTTTTAATACATAGTTTTATTTAGTTTTCCTGTATTGTTTTTTGGGTGCAATTTACAAATTTAATTTAAATTACAAACTTACCTCATAAAGCGATTCCTCTTTTTCTAACTTTAGGGAGGAAACTCCGTCTGCGTCTCTTGGTCTCTTAAAAAGTGCAACTCGTCAAAATACCATAAAGAGCTCACATATACATCGTCAACACCAGCTCCTGACTTCTCACTTTGTTTAATTTTTTTCAACTCACGTCTGTAACAGGAACGCAAATTATTTAATTTTTCTTAACAACTTCAATTGTTGCTTCGGGCTCAATTGTTTTTAAGTTTTCCATGCTTAATACGTTTATTGTGGTATATTTCACTTTTTGTCTGCCACAATTCTGGCAAACTTTCGTACGTTTCCATAAACTCCTTTAAAGATGCGCTCTCTAAGAATGCCATGTTTACCCTTCGCTTACGAAAACAACGATGAAATTTGCACTGAGCGTGACAGAATTGCTATTAAACGAGTATTTTACTTTGGGAGCTTGCCTATCATATTTAAGTGTTTGACACTTGTCACAGTTATTAATTATTTTATTTATTAATTCTTGCATATAGGGAAAGTAGTATTTTCTTTTAATATGCTCGTAGCATTCGTTTATACCTCTGTGATTACTATTTTCATGGTACTCTTTTATCAACTTTTCTTGATTATAATTTTGTCTGATATCTTCTAAAATTTCTTTACATCATAGTAACTTAAAAAGTTTGCAGTATGAAAAGTATTTTGTATAAGTGTCCTATCCTAAAGATGTCATCATCGGTATATATTCCTGAATATAGTTTCTAACGTCATTGGACTTCCCAATTCAGTTTTCTCTAAAATCAATTGTATGTTAAATTCATTAAGAGGTCTTTCTGATATAAAGATTCCATCATCGAAATTTTCATTGGAAGATTGAATTGTGGTACCTTGGGTGCCTTGATTAGAATCACTTTTGTTAATATCGACATGCATGTGGTTTATATCAATTTTAACTCTACTTAAAGCGTCGGCGTTAGTATTTTGTGCCCCTTTTTTGAAATGTATCTCATAGTCGAATTCTTCCAGTTCCAGCCTCCATCGTACTAGTTTCGAATTTGGGTCTTTCTAATTTCGAATTTGGAATTTCAGGACTTTTTTTCCATGTTAATGGAGGATAGTCAGTGTTGTATTCTTTTCTTATTGTAAGATTTAATATTAGTCTCCTAATAAAAACACACGTCTTATCGTTTTTATCTTCTTTTATTTCATAACTCTTTAACATACGAAAATTCTAGATGACAAGCCATAACTTGTAGAGTTGCCATCAGCTATTTAAAATACAACTATCTCCCATGCTATTATGGAAGATATTAAGTATTATTTTCATTAATAAAATAATTCATTATAAAAAGTTATACACATATATATGTTACATGAGATAATATTAATTGCAGTCTTTTCTTTTTCTATTCGACTATGTAGTCTTCTAAGTACGATGGTTTCTTACGGGAACGACTAGATCTTCTCATTACTTCTTAATTAGTCCTTTCAAGCTGCACGTTGTTATGAGAACGTTGAGGAAGCAGCGGTTCCTGAGGAGGCTGCTGACGGTGCAGATACATTGGTTGATAGTAATATCGATCATCATAATTTTTTGCCGTTTGAGTAGGTGCGTTATTTGGAATATTTGGTGCGAAGTGAACTTTACGATTTTGCACTTTTGTAACCTTTAATTGGTCAATATGTCGCTTTAGCCCATATCCATCATCGAGTTTTACCAAATAATGAAGCTGACCATATTTTCGTAGAACAGTTTCGGTCTTCCAAACAGTCTTATTATTTCTTATATGCAACACTTGCACCCTTTCTCCCACGCTTAAGTTACGCACGCCAGGTATAGGCTCTGTAACCTTAAATTTTAGTGTTGGTTTTATTGCGTCAAGACGTATACGGATACGTCGATGGTAGTACAGTTCTGCAGGGTTTTTTCCGTAAGCTAGAGGGGCTGCTCGGTATAGCTGCAATATCTCGTTCACCTTTTCATGTATAGTTCCTTGTTCGGATTCCATTGCCTTCAGTTTCCGTTTAATTGTCTGGACGTTACGTTCTGCTAACTCGTTTGTGCTAGGCTGGCCTGGAGCAATCAATTTCTGGAAAATGACGTTTTTTTACAATAATTTTTAAATTCGTCACTAGTAAAAATAGCCGCATTATCGGATACTATTATAACTGGAAATCCATGATTTGAAAATATGTCAGCGAGAAGACTAATTGAAGATTTTGTAGTTGGAGCATCGCGTAGAATTCTTACTTCTGCCCATCTAGATTTCGCGTCTATTACTATTAAAAAAAAGTGACCTTGAAAGGGACCAGCATGATCGATATGAATTCTGTCCCAATTTTCGGCAGGTTCCTCCCAGTGGTGTAGTGGAGATTTCGCCGGTTTTGCTTGAGTGTGAACACATGCTTCACACGACCTTACCAAATGCACAATATCGCGGTCGATACCTTTCCAATAACAGTATCTCCTATCCAATTGCTTCATCTTTGTAATGCCAGGATGAGTATGATGAAGCTCTATTTTCACAGCTATTAAGTAAAATGTTCATTAGACTGCTAAGGTCTGCATCTTTAGCTGTTTCTTCTGCTAATACATCAGCGTTAATAAATTCGCGTGAAATTTCGAAAACTGATACTCTTGATACTCTTATCCATTGATGGTTTTTCTACAATTTGAGTTGTCCGCGACAGACAGTCAAAATTTGTGTGTTCAGAACCCTTTTTATAAACAATTTCATAATTGAACCCCGATAAAAATTTGGGGTAGCGTAATAAACGCGCTGACGTAATTGGAGGCATTTTGTTGTGTTGGTGGAAGATACGAGTTAAAGGGCGATTGTCTATAATAAGCTGAAGTTTTCTGCCATACAGATACGTAAAGAAATGGTTCATTGTAAAAACTATCGCTAAGGCTTCGCGATCCAACTGGCTATAATTCCGTTCAGCCGGAGACAACGATCTAGACGCAAATGCTACTGGACGTTCTATACCGTTTTCAATATGTGAGAGCACTCCCGCTACTCCTGTAAGGCTGGCGTCACATGCTACAATCACGGGTAATTCAGGGTCAAAAGACATTAGAACCTGTTCGCTCGAAATGATGTTTTTGAGTTTCAAAAAAGTCCCTTCACATTCAGTTGTCCATTTAAATTGTATTTTTTTTTGTAATAGTTGGCACAGCGGAAATGTAACTGAAGACAGTCTAGGAATAAACCTTGAATAGTAGGTCACCATTCCTGAGAATCGTCGAACATCAACAGCATTCGACGGGCGCTGCAATTTGACAATTGCTTGGATATTGGCGGGAGATTTTAAAATCTATTTGAGTTTGGAGAAATGTACATTTCTTATTATTTACATGTAGGTCATACTGTCCTTGTTGGATGGTTGCTCATATTTTCTTTTTATTGCCATTAGCACATCAGTAAAAAGGTCGTCATTCTTCCTTTTTCTGCTTGGCTGTGCAGTACAAGGTGATGACTGGCTGGTGCTCTCATCCACACTGGGATCAAATTCTTCTGAGTTATTACCAATTGTACTGAAAGTAACAAAATTATATTTCAGTATTATCACCTTTGCATAAAGACATCAATATTTGTATTTTGATTTTTCTAGTTGATTTGCTTCTTCAATTTCAATTTCACTTTCACTGAATTTCGTTTTTTAGAACATAGCCGATAATTATTTTTACAAAAAATACAAATGCTCTTTATTTATTTGTTATCCATATTACAACGACTTAAATTATGTTTTAACAACGCAAACATGATTGCATGCCACCCAGGAATCCCTATTTAAACCTCACTTTAACTAACTCTAACTTTCACTTGCAGGCTCTACAGATTCTGACAAAAAACTGAGACTCTCCATATACTTCCACGGGGATCCAAGTTTTTGTGAGGATCCAGACGGAAGATCCTCTGCCACTTTATTTTTCCTATACCTGTCGCGCAAACTTTTCCATCTAACTTTGCAATCTTTAACTAAATAAATTTAAAATAAATCACATCATTTCTATAACAATTATTAATTTTACTACCTAGCAAGTTTGCCTGCTTTCCAATATCCTCCCTTTTTCTTTGTACTTCAGGTCTTTGTATTTCATATCCCTTTTGTCATATAAACATGGATTTTGATGAACCAATTCTATTATTTTCTCATTGAAATTCTATATTAAAAAAAATATTCATATTTAATTTTAAACATTTACTTACCTCCATTTTCTAATAACATATAACCTTTTTGCAAATGTTTACTTTTTTCCTCTTTTTTTTTTCGTTGTTTGCATTTGTTCTCTTTTGCAACCAACTTCACTATTTAACGCTCTGTCAAAATTGGATTTTCCAATTGCAAATATTTGCCGCCGCGTTATTTCGGGATGCTTCATACAAATTGTATGGACATGAGAAATTTTGACAGATAAAAAACGCTTGCCGCTCTTATTTAGGGATGGCAGTTAGTCTCCTAATAAAAACACGCGTCTTATCGTTTCTATCTTCTTTTATTTCATACTTCTTAAATACAACTAACATACGAAAATTCTAGATGACAATCCATAAGTTGTAGAGTTGCCATCAGCTATTTAAAATACAACACTCAGTGACAATTTTGAACTTTCGACCGTATAAGTATGGGCGAAAATATTTGGTTGCCCATACGATTGCTAATAACTCTTTTTCTATAGTGGAGTAGTTGATTTCGAAATCGCATAGTGTACGGCTAGCGTAGCATATTGGTCTATCACTGCCAATTAGGCCTTGTGATAAAATAGCTCCTATGGCAAATCCGCTAGCATCAGTTGTAAGAACGAATTGTTAAGAAAAATCTGGATACTGAAGAATAGGATCATTGGATAATATATTTTTGCATGTTTCCAATGCATTTTTATAATTTTGGTTGAAATCGATTTTGCTGTTTTTGGATTTGATTTCTTTTGGTGTCTTAGGGATTGGAAAATTTTTGATTGCCTCTAATTTCGCAGGGGTAGGTTTAATGCCATCTGTTGAAACAATAAGTCCCAGGAATTAAATTTCTTTTCTTAAAAATTTAGATTTGTCTAGTTGTATTTTAAAATTGGCTGTTTTTAATCTTTCAAAAACTTGTCTCAAGTTTTGAATATGTTCCTCCAGAGAAGTAGAAAATTGACGACAGAGTTTAAGGAGAAGTTTTCTTTCTTCTACGTTTAAATGCTCTGGTATTTTATGTCTTCTTCATTATTATTTTCAAAATATTCTGGATTAATGCAATTGAGCTCCACGAAGTTTGAAGAGTTATAAGGGTCTGTTTTTATTGGTTGCTCAAGGTGTAGAATTTGATCGTAATTTGATTTATTTTTTACTTCCATGTTACTATGCCAATTATCTGAAATGTAAATGCCTTCGGAAATCTCAAGATTTGGTGAAATCTTTGTTTGATTAACAAGAATTTCACCATTTTTGATATCGACATGAAGTTTTATAATGTTTTTCGAGTTAGCTGGTCCTAAATACTTATGTCAAGTTGTTTTTGGTTTCATTTGTAAAGGAATAGTGCAGTTTGGTGTTATCAAGAAATTATTTTGTAAGTCCAATGTTTGCTTTGAGTTTTTGTAACATATCGATTCCTAAAAGCCCGTCGAAGTAATTATGAAATTTAAAAATTAGGAATTCCAATTTCATTAAATTCTCTGAATATTGGTATGTAATTTAATGTATATTTATTAGATATAGTAGTGATAGTTACGGGTTGACAAGTTATTTGGTCCTTTAAAGGCACACATTCGGGGTTGATAAATGATGAAGAGGCTCCTGAGTCAATTAGGAATCTTAAGGATCGACCAAATGGGGATGATATCAGTATGAATGGTAGTTTTGCTTGGGTATATCTATATATCCTGTGGAATTTTCGAGGCATATGCTTGAACATTTTGGGTGTCATCAATTGGATAATTTTTAGTTTGATTATTGCTATAGAATTTTGGACAGTTCTCCGTTTGATTAATGTTATGGAAGTTTGGGTAATTGTTAGTTTGATTAATGTTATAGAAATTTGAGTTTGATCGTGGCTGAAAGTTTTGTCTGGTTATGCCCGTTTTATTGTACGAGTAGGGCGTGTTATGTCTGAAATTTGTTCGGGTTGTATTGCCGTCACTAGCTTCTATTTTAACAAGCATTATAGCGTTTCGAACATTATGATTACTGTGAGTCCAATTATTGTTGTTGAAATAACGATTAAATTGAGGTCTGTTAAACTGTCTTTGTTCTGAATTATCCGTAGTATGGTCCTTGGAATTTATAATATGGTGGTGAGTTTTTGATTGATATGGTTTGTGTTTTTTTGGACCTGTGTTACTGACGTAATGTTTTGCTCCTTTATACAATAAGCAAGTGCTGTTGGTAAGGTGTCTGGACGCATTGCACGAATCGTAGCGCCTAATGGGTCTTTGAATCCAGAAAGAAATGCGTTCAAACACATTTCGGAAAATAATTCCCTTTTTGAATTGATAACGTTTTGATCTTTCTCATTGATCAGTACGTTATTTAGAAGTGCTGCTTGGATTTCAATAATATCTCCGTGAAACTGTTCGATCAGTTTGGTTAATATTATGAATATCTTTGATCAGTGTTGTTTCCGTCCTTTTGTCTGCAAAGGCTGATATTAGATTATTTTTTATTTCAGCCCAATCTAATTGTGACAAATATGAGTTCAATAGTTCGTTTTCTGTTCCAACTATTTTATTCCTGATTGCCCTAAGTATAATTTGACCATAAGGTGTCTTTTCCGTTCCTTTCAAAATTGGTAATATTTCTTCGTTTAGTAGACGAGGATACCCATCAAAACTAGGAAGATCTTTAATAACATCCGGAATTCTTAAGGAGTTAAAGATTTCTTGCATGTTCGGAAAGGTTTGGAATTGATTTTACTGTGCAGTGTGTGAAGTGGATTGAGTTTGTGTAAAATCTTGATGTTGCATATATATTGGTAACATTTTTGAACTTGAATATTGAGATTGACAATGTAATATTTCTGGCATAGTTTCAAGGGTTTTTGATTTCTTTTTTTATTTTGTAAATTTGATAAAGCTACAGTTTTTGCTTTTCTTTTAAACATTGAGTAAATAATTATTCTGTTATGATAACTTATTTTTTTTAGAGCTTGCAATAAAAACAGGAGTGGAATTGCCATCCGCATTGAGAAATATATTGATTTTCTTGAAAGGCTGAGTAGGTTTCATGTAAATGGATTGAAATCCAACGGTTTGGGCTCGGTTGACTTCAACTTCAGTGTCCAATGCTGAGTTTGAGGATTTAAATAGGGATATTCCTTCTCCGTTGTTTATGTTGACGGTGATATTCTTTCACCGTTTTTATATTATTTCTGTCTTTTATTTTTTTTGTATTTTTTTTTTTTTGTATAAAGATATTTGTTATTTTATTCCTTTCTCAAAAATTGTTAACTATTGTTTATTTATGAGGATATTCTTTCCCCTTTTTTATTGTTCTAGTTTATTGCCACCGCACCGATTCCGCAACTGCCCAATACAACTGCGCCAAATATGTTATCTTTAAGATTTAATAGTAAAAAAAAGTAACAACCTTTTCCGTTAATTGCCAATTTATTTTTGATCTTTTAATTTGATTTACAATATTTTTTATAATACTTAATTGTTAATTAAGCTTAAATATTATTAGATCAATTCTTAGGAAAAATGTTATTATTTGGCATGTGTGGAAGTTCACTTTATTGAACTTACACACAAAGCACAATTTTATTAAAATAAAATATTAATTTTACAATGAAATAAATTATGCAACGTTTTGTCTAGTGCATTGGCTTTTGAGTTGGTGTTGGTGCGATTGCTCTTGGTGTGTATATAACTCGCGCAAAACAAAATCTTGTTGACAATGAACAAAAAAAAATATACAGAAATTAACAATTAAGTTTTACACGTTTGTGTATGTTAAAACAAATAATGACTTTTTTATTATTTTAATTAAGTAGCTTCTGCTATGTCTTTATTAATTTAGATGAGTTTTATAACTGACATAAAAATTATGACAATTTTGTTGGCTTATTAAATAATGCTTATTAATGGTCTTCTGTTTTTTTGCACCTTTATTGTTTTAATTCGCGGAATTGTTTGTCAACAGCAGAAGTGTGTTGACGCAAATTATATTTCTCGATAATTTTGTCTGGAATGCAAAATTAGAGTAAAAATAATAAAGTTGCACATATGAAACAGGAAAGACGTGTATGCAATGTATGCAATAATTATTATCAAGAAAGGCGACCATTTAGTAAATTATCACACGGTGGGGTAATATCGTAACTATTGACCACGAACATAAAAAATAACGGAAAATGCATAGTTATCTTTGTTGTGAATGCATAAAATAGTAAAACAAAGTGTAAACAGTTACTTGACACTAACAAAATTAAGTATTAATGGTTTTTGTTTATTTTTTCTCCTGTTTTGCGATGTCCTTGGATTTTTGTTGTACAATAAACTAAAAAAATCTGTGTAATAAACCAAAATGTACAGTTTTTAGCTAATGATTTTTTAATTATTTTTTAAGTGTACACTCATTCTTGACATACTGTATATAATTTTTCTAATTAAAATTTGTATACGAATATACATATATAACTTATTTTATTTAATCTTTAAACAATTTTAATATATTTTCACGTTTTATTCTTTCCTTTTACTATAACTTATTTTGTATTTTTTTAAATTTGATAATTGTATTTCTTAATTTTAACACTTTTTCTCTTAAATATATAACTGACAACATAAA
The DNA here is from genome assembly GCA_963932375.1 of Phania funesta. Classification (NCBI taxonomy): domain Eukaryota; kingdom Metazoa; phylum Arthropoda; class Insecta; order Diptera; family Tachinidae; genus Phania; species Phania funesta. The sequence goes on from OZ010653.1 coordinate 85,657,839, forward strand.
TATGCCCATCACAGCTGGTTTGAATTTTTTCCTTTTTGCTTTAACTTTCCGCTACTAGGGATCCTCTCCAGACGTATTCGTGTAGAGTTCATGGGTTGAACAACTCCAGGAAACGGGTTCAGGGCTGCTGCAACGTCATGCTATTTTCACTACGATGTTAAAACACTTATAATTTTTTTAAAATAATTTGTTTTTTTACACCGTTTCTATTGTTCGCGTCACGACACAGAACAAACCCTCGAACGTTGGGCGCCAGTTAATGAAACTATAAAAATACAAATTGATTGATTAAAATAAACATAATAATTCTTAAGAAATTTGTTTGGTGCATTTTTGTTCGCGGAAATGCACCTGAACAAAGTGTAACAATTCTGTGGAAAAAATACAATTAATAAAGTTATAAATATATATTAAAAATATTTGTAATTAAAACTTCTTCGCAGCGGATAAAGTATTGAAAATAAATATTAAACTTCTTAAGAAGTAGAACGACATATGTATATGTGTATGACCAAATAATGTTAAGGGAATAGTGGGAGACACTATAACAGTAAATCAGAAGATATAAAAAAAAATGAATTAATGCGGCTCTTGAACCAATGTGCGATATTGAAGAAACTATTGTAGCGGAAAAATAAATGTTTAGAGTAGGGCAACGCATACGTGATAACATTGCTGGCCAAATAAATTAATATACATATGTTGCTTAAGTTTTAATACATAAATGTATGTAATTGTTAAGTAATTTCAATCTTTAGGCATGAGTTCGTTTTTTCTTTCTATTCAGAAAGAGAATTATTTATTTAATATGGACAACCTTTTTTTTTTTTTTTTGAAAACAGTAAAAGTTTTAATTCTATTAGACATCTAGCTGAATGGAATGCATTTTCTATGCCGCTACGCACGTTATCAACATTCTTCGTGTCTTATCTACAAATTGTGTGTCTAAAGAACTTCTATTTATATCAACATTTAAGACAAATGGAATACGAGTACGAGCAATTTCTCAATTTTTAATTTTCCATATTATAGTCTTTTTTCCTTGGTTGAGAATGAAGTTTTACAACACTCTAACTTTTCTGTTATTGAAATCTAGGTTACCATATGCAATTTTGCTTTTAGCCAACCATTTATTATATCACTTCTTTCTTAAAACTGAGACTTAAAAGTTAAAAGTTAAATATTTAATCAATAATTAAAATGTTTACAAAGTGTTTACTCAGCTATTGTTTCTTGAAATAAAAATAACAAGTGTTTCAATGAGGAAGTGTTACTTGCGAAATAAGTTTACTGAACTCTTTAAAATTGGATTGCGAAATTAGTTCGCTGAACTTTTTGAAATTGGGTATTCAGTTTATTAATTTTGCTGATCAAGGAAATAATTTATTGTTGCCAATTAATAGGCAGGGAATGGGTTGAGGTGTTATTAGAATGGCTGGTTGACTTAACTCGCGTGTGGGGACAGTTAGATTATAGTATTAGGTGTATTCACTATATTAGGGATCATCATAACTCCCTCACCGTTAGCTTGAGGCTCCGACGAAATTTTCAAGTTTGACACTTTTTTCCTTACACAGATAGATAATTATTATTACATTTATAATTATAGCGATTGTATTAGAATTTTTGTTTTGGTACAATATTTATTTTATAGTTTCTTCTTGTTTTGTTTGTTTGATATACAAAGATTCAAGTTTTAAATTTGTTATATTATTTGATTTTTTATGAATTTTAGTTATTATGTTGGGAAGTATAAATTTATCGTAAACTTTGATTTTTACATTTAAGTATGTTTTATTTAGTGCTGTCACTTCAAAATTTTGAAACTTTAGGAGAAAGTTTCCAAGTATACTTCTATTAGTTTTATTACAGTTTTGTATAAGTTTATCAAAATAGTTCTTAAATACTAGAATACCAGGTGTAATTTCAGTTACCATGGTTTCGTCTAATTTTTCCATATTACAATCTGCTTCTTCATAATTTATGATTTTTGTTAAACATGAATCATTTAATTTAATTAAATTCTTTTTCATACTGTCTTTTACAGTGGCGTTAAAAACATTATTGTCTTCATCAACAAGAACTTCCTTATTTTATAAATTTATTGAGTTATTATGACTGTTTGGAATTGGTTCAAATATGATTTTTGAAAGAGATTCTTTCCAATATTGCGGTAGTAGAAGGCTTATTATAATATTGGAGTCGTCTATGCCTACGGCTACCTTTATATTTCTGTAGCTGCCGAAATCGTTGAAAAGGTCTAGTTTCGTTTTTGTCAGTATGTCTGAGGGAATAATACCAAGTTTGCTGGAAAAGATTACTTGTCCGATACTATCTATGTGGTCTCGCAAAAGTGAAATGTCATTATTTATTTGATATATATGTGACAGAAAACATACTTCGTCTTCTAGTGTCGTTATTTTATTCTGTAGGAAGTCTTTGAAATTATTTAGGTATGTTTCTATTAAAGCTTGCTTCTGATTTATATGATTTGTAATATTATGAATTTGGGATGTTATTATGTTTGTCCGTTCTCTCAGTCAGGTCTGTTGGTTGTTGTATAATGATTTTAGCGATTTGTTGATTTGGGTCTCATCGTCGACGGCCATTGTTCCGGCTATAAATTTTAACCCTTTTCCTATTATATTTACTAGACCACGTTTTGGTCTGAAATGTGGTATGAGGTTTTCTACTTTGGCCTTTAGTAAAATGAAGTTTGTGTTTGTCGTATCTAGTAACGTCTTTGTTTCAGTGGTTGTTGTATTCAGAGTGTAAATATTCCTTTGTATTAAGTCTAAAGTTTCTGAATAGTAAGTTGTGTTTACAATGTGAATTATTTTGCTATAGTGTTCGATGACTTTCACGTCCTCTATTTTTATTGGTAAGTAAACGTTATTATTAGTTAAATCTTGTATGACAATTGATTGTGCGATTACAACTGTGAGAAATGATAAAGTAAGTATCCCGGTCGTCATCTGAAAAAAAGTTGAATTTCGAAATTCGTTAGTTACAAGGGTTGTCTCTGTCCTGGTACTTTTTCCTAGGTTTAACGTCTGTTTTATAATACTTATGTCTCGTTCGTATAGTCTGTAAATGGTCATCGTCGATCTTAGTAGCGTTAACTTTTCTATACTTTCTGTGGTTTTTTCCACCTCTTATCTCTTTAATGTAATTGATACCTTCTTCTAATTCTACATCTGCCCTATCCTTGTTTAATTTAGATATATATATTTCTTTCTTTGCTACCATTATATCGTGTATTTCTTTATATTTTTCTTCATTCACTTTGCCGTTCACAAAGTCTATAGGTTTAATACCAGTAGTACTGTGGTTAGTGTTATTATAAAATCCTATAATTTTTGTACTTTTCTCTTCAAATGTTTCATTCATACACTTATTTAAAGGCACAAAAGATCCCATATTCAGGAGACGGTATCTTTTGCAATTTTTAACCGATTCCAGAATTTTAAAATAGAAATGGAAGCTAGACATCTTGAGATATAAACAAAATCATGACAATGGTGATTTCTTAACTAAAGAACCTTTTTTTGAGGAATTTATACAAAAAAAATCTAAAAATGTGGTATTTTTTTGGTTCACTTGAATAAAGGCACTTTAACTAACTTTAGTGAAAAACAGCTTTTCTTGTTTTTTAAGTTATTATTACTTTATTTGCTTTATTAAAGAACTATTAGTAATGGGTGCAACTCCCTTTGTTTTTAATAACTTCAAATATACGGGTTTTCATTGACAGATAAAGAGAATTGATGTAATCCAACGAAATTTCATTCCAAGCATCCTTAATGGCCTGAATTAGTGACTGCTTGTCATCAAATTGTCTACCTCCTTCATAGACCTTACGAGATAACCAACCCCACACATTTTCGATAATGTTTAGATCTGGCGAATAGGGTGGCCAGTCAAGAATATTAACATTTTGGCTTGCAATGTACTCCTTTACTACTCTGGCGTTGTGTATAGGTGCATTATCCTGTTGCAATATCCAAGGTATTGGACCAAATAGTTCATTGAACTTCGGAAAAGCCGACTCCAATAACGTTCTATAGGTTGCACCAGTCATTTTTGCACTTTGAAATTCAAGATCGATGGTGCCATAGTACGCAATAGTACCCCACACCATAACGCCGCCCTCTCGGCTGTGATGTCGGTTCAAAAATCGCTTTTCTTTACGCAGGTCATGGAAATAATAGTTGTAGCCATCAGGCCCATCCAAATTAAACTTCTGTTCATCCGTAAATACAACGGTTTTCCAGTCATTTACATGGCATCTTTGCTGCACATCCCATACCATGTAGTCTTTTGCGAATTGAAGACGCTTTTCCTTACGAGGACCATTAAGTGGCGGATGTTTTTGTAATTTCTGATATTTAAGATACTCACAGCTCTTAATAACTCTGCGTACTGATGACTTTCTCGCTTGCACACCAGCTTGAGCTCTTATTTTTGACAAGGATAAGGCAGAATTAGAAGCAATTCTGGTGATTTTTCTTTTCTCATAAGTAGATAAAGACAACGAAACCCTTCCCTTAAAATTTTTTCCATACCCCTCGCGGTCCTTGAGGTAATTGTCGACAACTGTTGGGCTCCGTCCAATTTTTTTAGCTATTGCGCGGTTAGAATATCCTTCAGAACGGTAAACATTGATTTTAGCCCTTTCCGATAGATTTAAAATTTTTTGTTTTGCCATTTTGACTTGTAAATCGACTAAGATGTAATAAATTGCAATAAACAAACGCCCCCAACAAAAAATTACCGCCTACTTTAAAAATAATATAAAAACAACAAAGTGCCTTTATTCAAGTGAACCCAAAAAAAAAAAAAAATACCACATTTTTAGATTTTTTATATAAATTCCTCAAAAAAAAGGTTCCTTAGTTAAGAAACCACCATTGTCATGATTTTGTTTATATCTCAAGATGTCTAGCTTCCATTTCTATTTTAAAATTATGCAATCGGTTAAAAATTTCAAAAGATACCGGCTCCTGGATCTTTTGTGCCTTTAAATAAGTGAACCGAAGTGTATTTCTTTCATCATGTCTCAGGAGTCGTATGTGTTCATTTATGGTATTGTGCAATCTTTCTATAACGGCATTGGATGTATGATTGCTGTTTGAAGTGTAATGTATAGAGATGATTTCTTTCTCCAGAAATGTTTGCATTTCAGACGCCTTGAATCCTAGTTCATTATCGACAATGATTTTACCTATTTTTCCGAACGTGCTTATAATTAGTAGGAGTTTACTCTTACACTCAGCGCAATTCATCCCGTTTATTGGAAAAGCCATTGCGTATTTTGAAAACTTATCGATTAGTGTCATGAATTGTTTCTTTTCCAGGGTATAAAACACGTCGATGTGAATTATTTCAGGTGGTTTGGTTGGCGTTTCTGTTACCTTATAAGGTATTTATGGGGGTTTGCGGTCGTATTTTTCTAAGATACATATCTCGCAATTGTTTATGAATTTCGTTATCTTTACCTTTATGTTGGGGTTATAAAATTTTAGTTTAAGTTCTTCATAGACGGCTTGAATCCCTCTATGGTTGTTACTAAGATGTTCTGATTTAATAATTTCTTTTAGTTGGGTATCATCTTCTACATCCTCGAGTATTGTTTTGCATCTTACTGTCCAAAGGTCCTCCGAAATTTCATTAAATATGTTTTTGAATATCTCAAATTCATATTCCTCTAATTTGAGTCTCCACCTTACTAATTTTGAGTTGGGTTCCTTAATAGAAAATAGCCACTGTAAGGGCTGGTGGTCGGTTTGAATAGTAAATTTTCTACCGAATAAGTATGGCCGAAAGTATCGTACTGCCCATATGACTGCTAGGAGTTCCTTTTCTATTGTACTGTAATTTATCTCATGTTCGTTAAGTGTCCTACTAGCATAACAGATTGGGTGGTTATCTTGGGAAAGGACCGCCCCTAATGCGTAATTACTAGCATTTTTACTACAAATTTTTTTATTAAAATCAGGATAAACTAGGATTGGGTTATTAGTGAGGAGAGTTCTTAATGTATTGAAGCTTTTCAAGTATTCGGGGTCATTGATGTCTAGTTTTACACCTTTTTTTAGATATTTAGTCATTGGCTTAGCCACCATAGCATAGTCCTTTATGAACTTACAGTAGTAGCCACTGAGACCGAGAAACTGCTTGATTTCTTTTGGGGTTTTTGGTAAGGGGTAGTTGGCTACACATTGCAACTTTTTGTCATTCGGTCTTATACCTTCGCGAGTATACGATGTGTCCAAGAAACTCTGTTTCCCTTTTTAGGAATTCAGATTTGTCCGGTTGAATTTTTAGGTTGGCTTGCTTGATTCGGTTTAATACCAATCTGATGGTCAAGGGTTGTAAAATACATACTTCTTCCTAACTTCTCAAGTATTTCTTCCATATTAGGAATAGGGTATTTATCGTCAATGGTTTTTTCATTTAATTTACGATAATCGATAACTAGGCGCCATTTCTTTTCGCCACTTGCATCGTCCTTTTTAGGGACAATCCAGATATGTGCTGAATATGGGGAAGCGGATGGACGAATTACTTTATTATTTAACATCTCTTCGATCTGTTTTCTTACTTCCTCTTTGTGAATATAGGGGTATGGGTACGACTTTGTAAAAATCGGATTATCATCAATTTTATTCGGTGTTTCACAACGTTAGTGAATGTTAATTCGGAATTAGTATTGTGAAACAAGTCTATGTACTTTCTTATTAACTTACAAAATTTTTCTTTTTCTTCTGAATTGAAGTGATCCATCCTGATTGGATAATTTGGTGGAAGTTGTATTGGACATTCCTTATATAGTGTTTCATTATTGATGTAATAGTTTTCATGTGTAACGGGCCAATAATCTTGAGGATTTAGGTGCACGATGCTCGGGCATTCATACTTTGTTGTTATTTCTACTGAAAAATGTTGGGCATCGTATATTCCTTCTTCAAGTATGAGTTCTCCATTTGGGTTGTGGTAGTCCTTAATATGGACTAGTCCATTTTCTGTATTGATTATAAATTTCACTGTATTTCTTTTTGGAAAATTTAAGGGGACAATTTTGTTTCCTATTCTTAATTGGTTAAGTTCGTAGTCTACTATTGCTGTATATCTTTGTAGGACGTCATTTCCTAATATTCTGTCATATTTTTCATGGAACTTACACTCGATTAAGTGTATCCAATCCTTAGTGCATCCGAGTTCTTCAAACAATGGTATTTTATATGTTGTTCGAGTTGAAACAGTGTTTTGCAAAGTCTTAAGTTATATTGTTGGTGGGTTTGTTTTCCATTTTGGATTGCACATGCCGGGATTAACTATTGAGTGGGTGGCTCCTGTGTCTATAATAAACTTTAGTTTTTCTTTCAGTATTATATGGGGTAATTCGCCTCTGAGGCCTGATGTTGAAAATTTAGGGCGTTATTTTCGGGGTTAAAGGGGTTTGTATTATGTTTGTAATTTTTAGTTAAATTACGTTGCTTGTTGTTCTGATAATAATAATACGTCCATTGGTTCTACAGGGGGTTGGTTTTGATGAAAGTGGGGGTTGTAACGTAAGTCTGGGGTTATATTTATGTTATTCCTGTTTGGTTGTAAGTTATTATGTTTGTCGTTTCCGTTGTTATTAAAATGCTGGTTTGGGGGTAAAAAATTATTTCGGTAATTGTAGTTATTCTGGTGGTTTCAACGGTTCTGTTGCGGTGCTTGGAAGGATTTGTTTCACTGGTTCTGTGAAAACTTCTTAATTTCATGCCTTTGTGCTTCAAAGGATCGATTTGTGCTTTTTGCGTAGGCATAACCAGACTGGAATAATATTTCCATTGCATCCTAAAGACTATCAGGGTTCCTGCATATCAATATAGTCTTCATTGGCTCTGGCATTTTTTCCTTAAATATATTAAGTGCGGTTCTTATTGTTCCTAGCATTCATTGGCTGCCATACCAGCCCCTATTGTTGTATCAGTTTTGTTGTTTAGGTTCCTTAGACGTTGCTTAAGTTCATTGTAGAATTCGATGCAATTATTTCTGAATGTTACTCCTTTTAGTTTGCTTTTAATTATTGCGGAAAAAAGATATTGTGATGGATCGTCGTATCGAAGTATAGGATGAACTCTGTCGACTAGGTTTATAAAAGTTTGGAGGTCCCGATAATCTCCAGTAAATTCTGGAAGTCTATCTAGGTACTTCAAAGGGTTAATAGTAACGGATAAAGGTGCTTGTGGTTCTACCATGATGATGGAAAGAAAAAAAAAACGCCAGATAAATGAACAAACATTTATAAATTTAGGGTTGGCGAAATCGTCTTAGTGCTAGTAATCTATTAAACAAACGGTTATTCCTAGTTAATCTTCTTTCTCTTACTCTATCTGTGTCTTCCCTTATGTCTGTCAAGTAACCGTCGTTAGATTCAATTCCCGAATCAAGAGGGGATTCTGTATCGTAGTCTAACGGGTCTGCCACAAATTCTAAATCTGAGGGATAGTCTGATATTGAGTCTGTGTCGCTCATAAAGATATATTAATTTGCGTGATATTGAAAAGAGTAGCTCTTAAAAAAAAAAATTACATAGGAATAATAGTAAAAAAAAAATAAAAAACATATACAAATTTTTTACGTTATAGCTGTTGCTGCTTTCTTGGATACTGGTACAGGTCCTTCGTTGCTGGCCAAAATGATCACTAAAGTTGTTTTTATTTCCCTTGGTAATCAACTTTTTAGTAGAAATTGTTCATTAAAGGAATTAACTTTTCTTTGAGTTGGAAGGTTTATTAAAAGAAATTGATTTTCTTTATGTTGTTCAAAAAAATTTATTAAAGGAAATTAATTTTCCTTTTTTTTGCAAAGTTAATTACAGGAAATTGATTTTCCTTATGATGTTTTGTTCTATAGGGTTAATTAAGGAAATTGATTTTCCTTATATTGTTCTAAATTTTTATCAAAGGAAATTGATTTTCCTTATGTTGCTTTATTTTGTAAAGTTAATTAAAGGAAATTGATTTTTCTTATATTGTTCTGAATTTTTCTTGAAGGAAATTAATTTTCCTTGTACGTATCCGCGAAAAATCGTTAAAACGAACACAAGTGTTTTTTTTTCACTTATTCCGCGGATCCTACAGACTGCGCCATTAATTTCTTTATATATTAAAAAAAGAACTTTATTTATTCAAAACAACTTTTTTTATTAACACTAGAATTATATTGAACTTATGTAAAGTAAAAGAATTACACTACTAATGAACTTAATAATAATAATCAACTCTTGGTTAAGTATTTACTAACTTATATACTACTTTTTATGTCGATCTTGCCGGTAAACAATTCTCAGAAATTGTTTACTGATTTTTGGTTCAGGTTAAAATTATTGGTAATTTTGTCTGTTCGAACGGAAACGTTAAAATAAAAATAGTTTATTGAACTTGTTTGCGGTTCTCGTAAGCAAGTGCATTAATATTTTGTTGGTAAAGAATTCTAAAGAATTGTTTACCAATTTTTATTTGTTACCGGAAACGCAAAATGAAATAGTTTACTGAACTTGTTTGTGTTTTTCACAAACAAGTGCGGTTGCAAACAAATTAAATCAAATGTTTTTAAATTATTAATTTATTGGTAAACAGTTCCAGGAATTGTTAACTGAAAATGTTAAAATGTAAAAAGTGCAGGTTTGCATAATTGTAAGTTCACGCGTGTGGGGACAGTTAGATTATAGTATTAGGTGTATTCACTATATTAGGGATCACCATAACTGTTAAACGGAGACGTTTTCTTCTTGGAATTGAGTATTTTTTCCGGTTGAGTTTTGTTCTTTAACAGCATTACTTTCTTTATTAGTTAGAATCAAATCACAATGCGAGGAACTTTCAAAAATTGTTCCACCTTCAAAATGCTTTGCAGTGCTTTTTTAAGTAGAAGGTGCACAGCTAAGCAGAGTGATATTTGCATAAGCAGCTTCTTCTTTAATAGTATAAAGAACTCTTCCTGTACTTTGTGTCAATGCACGTACCGGCTTTAAAGCACTTTCTTCATATTCCGTATCAGCAAAATCTCTTGCGCCAACAACGCCTATAACACTTCTATAAATGCCACTCCTCCACGTCCGACAAAATGTATTTATTAAATTGGCCACCACCGGTTTTTAGATTTTCTCTCTTGTTTTTTATATATGCTTTCCAATCTGTTCATGTCTTTTTCCCGCCATGACAATCTTCCCTTGGTGGGCCAGAAGAGTTCAACTTTTCGGTCAAGGATTCCCATAGAAAATCTTTTGTCACTCGATCACCTTTTACATAGCCCCTAGTTATGGCTTGATGGTTTTCCATAAATTCAAGAAATATCTTTTCTTGCTGGGAATTTCTTTGTTTACGCCTAAAAAAAAACAATACTTACGTTGTTTTATAACCTCCTTAGCTCATGACACAAACAGGTGTGTTCTTATTTTTTTTTTTTCATAATACCAGTATGATAATATATTGAACAATGAAAATTTTTGTTGAGAAATTAAAGTGGTTTCCCTTAAAAAATAGTCTGGTAGCATTTAATTTAAGTTTTTGTTATCTGTTTACTTTTTCAATTAAAACATGAAAAATTGATTCAATTAGTTCGAAATAAAATAAAAAATTTAGCTAAAAGCTTAACAAACTATTTTCTTTATAGAAACAAGAAAGTTTTGAATTTTTTTTTGTACTATCACATACAAAAAATACGAATTCGATCATGAAATTAAAAGTGGTTTCATTTCAAAGAAATTTGTCGATTTTGGTTTTCTAAAGAAGCTTTTTCGGAATTTAAATAACTTTCGATCGAAATGAATTTCTGTGACAGGCCTGATTGTTTCCCTTTCTTGTCCCATCTTCTAACTATAAAATTAGATGCTAGAGTGACGATTTTGTTGTCTCTCCAAGCAACAACAGCTACGTCAGTTCCATTGCAGTCACCGACTTGTTTTACTGAGGTACGGCGCGGTTCTTTTTTTAAATCTTTTTCATCTGGTAGCTTGCAGTTGGGAATACGTACTCTTCTTATAATCCCCAAGGCCAAAATGCCGCGACTGGAACTGTGTTCTATAAGCGGGATTAATGTGTAGTAGTTATCAAAAAAAAAAACCATAGTTCTGATTTGTAGGTACATCACGGGAGATCCGGACTACTACATTAGATGATGCACCGAAGTCAAGCTCGCCAATTGCACATTTGTTTTCTTGGCCATTGTAGACTTCAAATGTATAGCCATATCCAGATGCACCACATATAACAAATAGTTTGAATCCCCATTTGTGAGGCTTATCTGGTAAATACTGTTTCAACACACTTCTAGCTTTTGTTAAACACATTTGTTCATCTACGGATAAATACGCTTCAAATGGAACTTTTTTGAAGTTATGGTTGAGTTCCTTTATCAATGGCCGAATTTTATACAATCGATTTGAATCAATATGTTCATATGGTAGCATTTTACTATTGTCGTTGAAATGAAGTAACTGCCTAAGTAATTCAAATCGTTTCGACGACATTATCTCTCGTATCTGCGCAAAGCTTATGTTTTCTGGCCAATAAATTTTTATATTTGGCATATGAAATACTGACATATAATATACGATACCTATGAACTGATGTATCTCTTGACTGATTGCATTTACAGGCTTATTGGCATCTTTGTACACAGAGTATAAATTAGTCTGCTCCCTTATGAGTTCGGTAATGTCCTCAGTAAATAAACACGAAAATACTTTAAATAGGGTATCCAATCAAAGTATTTCTGGAGGCAAGATCTCAGATCCATGAAAACGCAGTTGGTCGTCATTCAAATTTAGTATTTTTGTTTTCCATGTCGTTTTAGTCTTAGGCACTTGGTTAGACAACTTTAAAGATTCTTCAGTAATAGTAGTGTGAGACGCGGTAACAGAAGTAAAATCCTTTGCAGTTGTAATGCTCTGACTGCTGGTGGATGCAGTTGGAAGATTGTTAGTGGGCTCAAGTTCATTTTGTAAGCCAGGTCTTACTTCTAATTCCTCATCAGAAATTTCATCCACACTCGCCGCTAAGTCGTACGTTGGATCGGCAGTATCAATGTCAACAGAAATATCATGGCCATCTTCACTATACTCCCATTGTGATAGAATAATTTCTAGGTCCTTAGAAGTTAGATTCTGCAATTTACGGCTCATTTTTATACTGAAGAAGAAATATCCACAATGATAAAAAACAGTAAAATAATACACCTCAACAGGCAATGAATGTTGCATACACAGTCTTACAAAAGTTTACATACGACCAAAAAAATTTCAATTTTAAAATGAGAAATACATATAAATTTTTTTTCTTTTTTTTAAAGTATTAAATATTAAAAAATAAACTTAAATATAGTTTAAATTCGTAAATTTATATCCAACAACACAAAATATTTCACTTTTTCATTTTAGGTACTTTTACATAAGTTTACATACGCTAAGTAAATTACATACTGAAAATTAAATTTAATATTTGGTATGGGCTCCTTTGGCCTTTATTACATCTGCCAGACGAGAAGGCATGGATAAAGCTAATTTTTTTGTAATTTCAGGTGTAATTTTGCTCCACTCCTCCATTAATGCTTCCTTCAGACCAGCAATTGATGTTATTTTGCGTTTTCTTAAATTTCGTTTCAAAACATCCCATAAATGTTCAATAACATTTAGATCAGGAGATTGTGGGGGATGCTCCAGCTTATGTTTGACATTATAAAGTAGCCATTCCTTTACCATTTTCGAGGAATGTTTCGGATCGTTGTCCTGAAGAAATATGGCACCTTCTCCCAAATCTAACATTTCCACACTAGGAAGGTAACTATCCTTTAAAATGCCAATAAACATAGCCTTATCCATAATACCATCGATAATCTTTCCCAAAACGTCGGGTCACTTACGTGGATGTTCTGATACTTTTGGGCGTATTCCAAACGCTTTTGTTTATTTACAGGTCTGAGAAGTGGTTTTCTTCTGGCCACTCTGCTGTTGTAACCATTCTTTTTGATTGTTCTGCGGATAGTCTGATCAGAAACGTTTACTCCTAGATCTGCTTTTATTTTACGATTAATTTCGACCGCACTTTGTTTGGAGTTTTCTTTTACTAACCGAACAGCTGCTCTATCCGTTCGTTCGTCTAAAATTCGGGGGCGGCCGGCACGTGGCTTACTTTCATAATTTCCACTTTCCTTAAAGTTTTTTATTATTGTTTGCACTGTCGGCTTTTTTAAATTTAAAATTCTTCCAATTTCCCATAGAGAATTTCCTTCATTCCTCAGTTTAATTACAGTTTTTCGAATTGGTTCGGAAATCTCCTTTCCTTTGCCCATTTTACTTAGAGAAACGCAGTAAATGATTAATGAATTTCAATTGCGATCACTTTTTATGAAATTAAAAGCTTTACTGATGATTTGAAGCAAATATCAAGAAAATGTGCAGCGGTACTCATAACGGTACATTGAGTTTTTTTCAGAGTATGTATACTTATGTAAATATGATGGTTTAAGCATTTTAAGGTTTTTCTTGTTATTTTAGGAAGAACAACTAAATGTTTTTTTCAGAGCATTTATAATATTTTTGTTTTTTGTTTGAAGTAATAAAAACCAATAAAATATGAAAAATGTTATTATGTTTAGTAAAAAAATAAACTTTTTATGTCGTATGTAAACTTTTGTAAGACTGTGTATATGCAACAAACCAAAATTATTATAAAACGTTAACGAAATTGGTTTTGCAAAAAAATATGTAATTGATTATTAAAATATATCCCCTTACCTTTCACTCACACAAATTTCAATAGCCAAAAAATAATTTTTCGCAACTTAATTCGATGCCCAAATACCTAACCTTACCTGATTCTACAACTGCAACACCATCAATATGAACTACAAACTCCCGGTCATGGGTTAAAACATAAGATCTAAATCTCACTATTTTAGTCTTGGAAGAATTAAAAACAAGCCTGTTGAGTCTAGAGAATTCAGTAAGTAAGGCAGCATCGTAGTCTATTTGGGTTTGTAGAACCTTAAGGTCCTCGTATCTGTAAAACAGACATATATCATCAGCAAACATGAAAGCTCCCTTGGGAAACACCACATGTTACCTTAGACATTGAGCTTCTACATTCGCCAAGTTGTACAAACTGTTTTCTATTAGTTAAATAATCACGCACTATGTCCAGAGTCTTACCAGCTAACCCAACTATTTTCAGTTTTTCAATTAAAATCTCATAATTCACCAGATCAAATACTTTTGTATAATCACTTTTACATCCTCCATCTAGTTGTTCACAAATGTGCTCGATAACATTTACGACTGCGTCCTCAGTACTAGTATTTTTCTTAAAACCAAATTGTCTATTCTTATCTAGATAACTAACAAATTGATAATACATAAGTCTTTCAAAAATTTGCCAACTTTCGATAACACAGAAATAGATCGGAAATTAGCAATATTATTTGAAGCCAATGCTTTTGGTATAGGAATAATCTTGTGTACCTTTGAACAATTTGGATATTTACTCTCTATGATCATACCATTAAATATCTCTTTTAAAGCTCTTACAACGAGTGTCTTTCTCATCAGAAGCATTCTTAGGAGTTTTACCTTCATAACCAGGACATTTGCTAATTGCCAAATTATCTAACACGTTTTCCACTTCTAGTTCAGATACTGTTTTCAAAGAAAACCTACTTGTTACTGGAACCATATTACGAAAGAAATTTATATAATCTTTATTGGTTGTATTTACGTCTTCTTGTATGCTTTTAACAATATGTTTAAAAAATTAGTTAAATTCAGCAGCTTTATCACAATCATTAGAGATGAAACTTCCGTCTGATTTATTCAAAAATACCCATGTCTTCTTCGAATCGCCCCTAAGTTTCATCAATTGCCTATTACAAATTTTAATGATTCTGCTTATTCTTTGAAGTTTTTGCCCTATTGTTTTTCAGTTGCGTCTTTTCCTTCGTGCCTTATATGGGATTAACGACAGTAGATTATCTGTAACCCATGGGGTTAGTTTTTTCCGATTTTCTATACTCTTGGATACAGTTATAGTAATATGGCGTATAGCAGAAGAAAATATATCTATGAAATCACTGCACATAATCGAAGAATTATCTGAAAAGCTTACCAAATTGTTATCTAAATACGCACCCAACCTTTGATAATCCAATCTGTGTTCCATTTTTATTGCCGACTCAATTGACTGCACATAAACTGGAAAAGATATATTTATATATACACAATCCAAACAAGTGTTACTAGTAGGTCTTGTAACGATATTATGGCAAGAACGCATACTATATTCGGAAAAAATGTTAGTTAAGAGGTTGATATTTCTATTTGATGACAAGATTTCAACATTAAAATCACCTATAAATATGCTAGGATTGTTATTACATAAAAGTAGTAAATTCTCTATCTTTTCAAGAAATTTCTGAAAGCAACATTTTTGCGATCTATAACTTGATACAACGACAAGTGGTTTTCTTTCTATATTTACTGTAGGAATATACTTTCTACATAGTTTTCACTACAATTTGATAGAATCTGAAACGCAAAATCGGACTTTACAAATTTTTTTGATTATTATTTATGTATGAATTGTACAAGTTTAGGTTATTGAAATATTTAAAATTTATGTATATACATATATAAAAGAAAGAACTACTTAAGACTCATTAAATATAATAATTTCCTTTCTTCCTTCTAATTATTGGCTTGGTGACTTAAAATCTGCACTATCACTATCCCCATCGTCACCATCAGAAGTTACGTGATAATTTGAAACTGTTTTCTTTCTTCGTGAAAATCGTCCTGACGAATTTATCAATATGCGATCAACATCATCCATCGAATTAATTTTAACCTGCTTCTTCAGCCTAAGCCTTGAATTACCTGAATATTGAGAGAATAAAAATGTTAATGTAATACTGCGCTGCATCACAACCTTTTTTTTTTAATTTTTATGTGGCAGCCTAAATGGCGCCAATATATCCGGAAAGTTGCGAATCGCTTTAAAGCCTTGTGCCAATCTTACTTCTTCTTCAGCAGATGATGGCATCTTAATTATGTCTTTAGCATGTTTGGCTAATGCACGAGAAACTTTGCTTTGCCAGATCATGAAGATCACCAGCATCATCTTGATACTAAAAATTAGGCAGTAAGTGTGTGCTCATTTTACTGTCACGGAAAACTTTACTTACTTCTCTTCGCCCCCAACAGCGTAAAGCCACTAAAACTTGCAGTTCTGAAGGTGTTCCACAGCCTCTGCGGTCTACTTCAATGTCTGCTTTAATATATAATTTTAAGAACAGTTTCCTTTCTAAAACGATACTTTGTTTTAAACTGGTCATCCGGAAAGGAAAAAGCATCAATCCTTGGCTTGTAATTTCTTGGCCGATTATATGCCGATATTTGGATTATGCGTTCTAAGTAAAATATTACAATATTAAAACTGGTTTTACCATAAAATCAAAATTAATTTTAACAATTCTGCTCACTAAATTTAAAGTATGCATTTTTTTAATTTTGTTTTTTAATCAACACAAATTTTTTCGTTTTATTAAAAACTTTCCTCAAAATTTTTCTTCACAATATGTATAAAAAGAGAATAAAAATTTTAAAGTTGACGTAGGAGTTACGTTTGTTAAGCTAATAATCGTTTTTGGGTGAAACTTTAAGGAATTTTGCTTAACAATGAGTTTAAAGCAGCGTTGCCTTTTTTTGCATAAGACCGTAAATATTTAAGTTCTTCACGCAGTGTTTTGTTTTCTTTCTCCAAATTAATTATTTTTCTCGCATTCTGTTTCACACCCTTTAATATTTCATCGTAGTGTTCTGACATACATAAATCTCATTGTGTTCTGTATGTCATCGAGCTGATTCAACTTAACTTTTATTTTCTAGAGTTCACCTATTACATTGTTATCATCGGGTTTGCACAAAAAACACTTATACTCAAAAGAGGAATCTTGTAGTAATTTGTCAACTCGCTTTTTTCCAGTTTTGTACATACAACATGTAGTGATTTCTTACACTCATTGCATTCCAAAGCATCATCATTTTCCAACACTGGTGTTTTACATATTGGACAAATAATTTTATTTTTAATTCCACTGGAAACAAATTATTGAGTTTGAAACAAAACAGAATGTGTTTATTTATTTAGTAAATTAAGTCTATGGATACAACAAAATCCTTACAGACTAGCAAGTTAAACTTAGAAGCTAAGTTAGTTTAGTAAATGATTTAATATATTTCCAAACTCAGATTTGGAAAGACTTATATCTAAATTCTTAGAGAAAGAGTTAAACAGTTTCATAGATCTATTTAATGGCTCATTTAGTGCATAATTAGTTCTATAGATATCATTGGAACATGCAATTTAACTTCAGATAGCAAATCAGGGCAATCAATTAAATTGTATAAAATAGCATGCAAGAATTTTAATGATATAATATTACGTCTGACTTCAAGAGATTTTAGCGATATTAGAGTACATTTATCAGCATATGTGGTTGAGTCAGAAAAATTTATAAAAGAGAAAGCAAATTTTATAAACCGCTTCTGAACCCTTTCAATACGATTCGAACGAATTTGAGAGGCAGGACTCCAAATAAATGAACAGTATTCTAATCTAGATCTTACAAACGAAAAGAATAAAGTCTTTTTAGTGTTATGGTCAAAATGAAAATCGGAATTACGACGAATGAAATATAGTAATGAATAACATTTAGGTATTATATAATCCAAGTGACTGTTGAATAAAAGGTTTTTATCGAACAATACACCTAGATCAAGAATTTCATCTACATAAGACAAAATATGATTATTTAAATAGTAGTTGCTGGTAATTGTATTAATACATCTATGATAAGTCATAGTAAAACATTTATTTAAATTAAATTCCAAGCCGTTGAACTGAGACCAGCAACTAAGCCTATTTAAATCTTCTTGAAAAAGGAAAATGTCTCTAAGACTTGCAATTGATTTGAAAATTTTTAAATCATCTGTATATAGCAGATAACATGAGTTACTAACACAAGAACCAATATCATTAGTAAAAATATTAAATAATAAAGGACCTAAAATACTTCCTTGCGGAATACCAGAAGTGGGAATGAAAGATTGAGAGCAAGCTCCGTCAATAGATACCACGTTAGTCCTATTGGAAAGATAATGATGAAACCATAATATCATATTTGGATGAACCCCCAATTTCGATAACTTCAAAAGAAGAAGCTTGTGAGGAACACGGTCAAATGCTTTGGCAAAATCTGTATATATGGTATCAATTTGTAACTCATCTTTAAAAGCAAGCGTACAAAACCTCGTTTAAACTGCCAGATTAGTGGTGGTTGACCTTCCAGACATAAATCCGTGCTGAGTAAAAGACAAATGTCTTTTTATACAAAAGAATAATTTATCATACACAATATGCTCAAAAACTTTAGCGATATTTGTTATATTAGAAATTGGTCTATAATTAGATACATTATCTTTCATACCTGATTTCAGAATAGGCATTTTAATTTCCATTTGTTAATAAAATAACTATAGAAAATTCAACTCGAACTCCGATTTTTTATTTTAATATATTATTTATTTTATTCTAAAATCCGACACAACCTGTCACTTTAATTGCTCACAAAAGAATAGAAATTCAAAAGAGGAAAAAACACACATAACTCATATATATACATACATATGTGTGTGTGAGTGCATAATGTGTTTTTGCATACAAAATAAATCTAGTAGGCATTGCAAACATGCCTACTGCGTTTTTCAACACACCTCCTCAAAAACACAAATTGCACGCACCAATACCAAAGTGACAAATCATGCTCCCCTGGGAGTGTAACAATCGTGGTCCATCATTTGTTGCAAGGATTGGGAAAACCCAGAAAAACCCAATCAGACCATTATCCGTTAAAATTACATAAATTAGGAAACTAAAATTACACATGTTTCATTCAAATTAAATTAGTTAATTAACAAAAAGAAATGACATAAAAAATAATAAATTAATCAAATTCACATCCTTCATTCAATCACTCAGACCCATTTGATTTCTTAGCTCAGTAAATTGTGGTGCTGGTAGAGCCTTTATTAAAATGTCCGCTATTTGCTTATCTGTGGGAATATACTCAATTTTTATTAATTTATTCTCAACCTGTTCTCTTGAAAAATGATATTTTATATCTGCACAGCTTATTTCGTGTGAGACACTATATTTACTTCTTATTGAAGAAAAAACAATAAAAATTCAATTTAACAAAAAATTTTTTTTGCATTTCATTCTTTGTCCACTTCTTCGTGTAATAAAACAAACACAACATTTTAAAAATGTTTGAAAAAAGAAAAAATATAACAAAAACAAAAATTCATACAAAATCAAAGTCACAGCTTATTTCGTGTATATATTAAACTTAAAAATAATTGTTATCCTAAAATGAAAAAAAGGTTAATTAATATTTAGTAAGGTAACCTTTTTGCTTTATCACACTTCTTAAACGAGTATTCATTGAAGAAACCAATTTTTTCGTGTAGTCCGGGGAAACCTTACACCATTCAGTTCTTAGGGCCTCTTTTAGGTCGCTTATGTTAGATATGTGATAAAGTTTGATTTTTTTTTCAAGCAGATGCCATAAATTTTCAATAACATTTATGTCTGGTGATTGAGGTGGCGTTTGAATTACATGTGGACAATTCCATATCAACCATGTTTGAACTACAGCCGACTTGTGCTTTGGGTCGTTGTCTTGGTAGAAGCTGAAATTCTCTCTTATGCCTAATTTTTCCGCACTCTGGAGTAAATTTGCCTTTAAAATATTTAGGTATTGAATTTTGTCCATATTCCCTTCGATAAAGTACAAACTTCCAACATCTGATGCCGACGTGCACCCCCAAACCATCACATGTCCACCGCCATGCTTTACAGTACCACGTAAGTTTTGAGCTTGGAGCTCCGTATTTGGTTTCCTCCATACGCAAACCGTTCCATCAGACCCAAATAGGTTATACTTACTCTCATCAGAGAAAATTACGGTATCCCAGAACGAGTCTGGCTTCCCAAGGTACTCCGTTGCGAACTGTATTCTTACCCTTTTATTTTTTGCGCTTTTAAAAGGCTTATTACCAGCAGTTCGACCATGGAAATCATTGTTTCTAAGAATTCTGTATATGTTTTGAACGTTTGTGTATACTTTAATTGGCTCCCTTAATTTGTTCCCTAAACTTTCTAGCAATGATTTTAGCCAAAGAGCCTCCCCAACTGCTTCAAACAATGCCATATACTCTGCCTCTGTTGATGATGCAGCTACAGAGTTCTGTTTTCTTGTGTTCCAACAAATAAGATTGGAGTCAAACATTTTGAATAAATAACCTGTTGTACTTCTCCTATCGCTCTCACACCCTCCCCAGTCGGACGGATTCCACATACCCTACAAAAAGGTCATGATATTTAAAATTCTTCCGATATGTCAGTTTTAGGTCAATGGTTCCCTTAAGGTATCTCAACTCTTTGTAGACATTGCCATAGCTCATTGTTACTCCTATTGCTATACCGGCACAATAGATTAACAGATGCACTCAGATCCGGTCTTGTACATAGCATTATGTACATTAAACATCCAATCAAACTGCGAGATGGTGCATCACAATTATCATCTGAGTTCAAAGCCTCATGATTGAGTATACTTGGGAGTGGTGAATTTACAGGATTATACCCTTCCATTCCAAATTTCGATTGGACATTCCTAATATAAGCCGATTGGCTTAAACATAATCGACCATCAGTCCTGTCAATTCCTATTCCAATAAAAAACTTTCTGCCTGGCTCATGATATCGAACGTTGTCACTCACAAGCATTTTACACGAAAAAAACTCTTTTGGTGCTCACTAAAACTCACAACTCGAACAACAACGAAATCTATCGATGACGTAAACACATCTATACAATTTTGGTGCTCACTAAGAGTTTTAGTTGTCAGCACTGCGAAAAGAGCTGTCGAAATCAGTCAATAATTTATTGGTTGTCGTTTGGTTGTGAGTGAGCAAAACATTTTTAATTAAAATTATAACATAAAAGAAATGAACAAGAAATGGAGAAAAAAAGGTGTTAATTAATATACATATGAATGAATGGATGGAATAAATACATATGTATACTTCTTTTACGTAATTTAGCATTAAAAAATCAACAATATCCCAACTTACAGGCCCTTGTTGATTATATGGAAGCAAACCCTGACTTTGGCAGAGGCCGAATTGTATTTGGATCTTCAAAAATGTCTACAGAAAATCAATGGAACTATCTAGCCAAAAATTTAAATTCGATCTGCTGCAAAGTGGATGAAGGTATGAAACTTTTTCTTTTATGATACTTATTTATCTTCTGTGTATTTACGTTCGTGTGTTATTTTTTCGTAGTCCTGGGCAGATTTAAAATCCCGGGCAAAAAAGAAGATAGCGGAGAATAAAAGAAGCTTTACGGAAACTGGTGGCGGTCTTTTTTGATCGAATCCATTAACGGAATTGGAGCAGGTAGTAGATAGAATTTTGTTTCTGTCGAAAGCTGCCGCACCCAGTGGCAAGGTATTTGGGTTTTCGACTGGAAACAGTTCAAAAATAACCGAGTCGATTGAAGATTGCTTCGTAGCGCTATTAGACACACCACCCAGGACTTCTAAGGCTGTATCAGTTGTTACACCGTTGAGGCAGAATGGAACTTGCAGTAACCAAGAGCCCGAGAATCAGCAACGAGTCGATGCAGGAGTTGAAACACTACCAGCAAACTTTTTCCAACAACAGGAAAGAAAACACATGCTTGATATGGGTGATGAGCCATCTTTTTCCGCTTCGTCAAAAAAAAAAAAGAAAAACCGTTGCTGACGAACAACTAACGTTAATACGCCGGCAACTGAAAGTGGGTGAGCAGTCTGCAGCTGTAGCCAAAGACCAAGTGGATGTATTAAACTCTTTAGTGAAAGCCACAAATAACCTTGTTTCTTCTGTTCAAAGAATGGCAGATGCTGCAGAGCAACAAGTGACAACGTCAGCTAAGATAGCTGACACACTTGAATTATTGGCCCAACATTTAATGAAAAAATAAATAATACATACTTCCTGTTGTATTTATGTATAATAAAATTCAAAATGGATTATCTCCAAAATGAAATGGAATATTACAATAAAGTAAATGCTGGTTGATCAACATTAATATCTTGACTTTTTTCAAATCATAATTTTGTATTATTACTTAATCTAGTTGTTCATTTTCAGTTATTAGATAATTTTTTCAATGACGAACCAAAATGTTACAGAGCAGATTTTTGCCAAAAGATATTTTTCTATTAATTTTTTTATTACTCTAAACAAAGATATAACAAAATATATATACAACTAAATATTTCCTTAGTTAACAACAGAAAATATAATGTTAAATACTAAAATGTCTGAAAAGCAGGTTTATCTCCAAACACAATCTGCTCTGTAACTTTTTTGTTCGTCGGTAGAAATATTATGTGATAACTGGAAATGAACAACTAGATTCTCATTAAAAACAAAAAATTGTGATTTGAAAATAATCAAGATACTAATATTGATAAACCATCATTTAAAAAGTATGTTAAAATAATATGATTTTTCAGTTCGACCCTCGTACCATTTACACTATGAAATAAAAAAATGGTAAAATTTCTTTCTACATTTATTTGCAAAATAATTTTTCATAAAATCAAGCAAATCAAACATAAAACAACTAAAAAATTACAAACTATAAGAAAAAAACAATGAAATTAACAAAATTATTATAAAAAAGTTGTTCATGAATTTATAAGTAGGTAATATGAAAACAGTACTAAAATGAAAAATAAAAACAATTTATAAATAATAAAATAACTAAAACTTTAAAATTTTTAATTGATAACCGGTAATTAATAATAACCAAAACAATAAATAAAATCAATAATAAGATAAAGTTAAATAAAAAAAAACTATAAATTAATTGCTATATTCCGACGAATTGCCGATGCAACAAGTTCATCTTCACCTATTTCGTCTTCAATACCGAAAGTTAACAGATCATTTTCAACTGTTATATCTCAACTTGTTCAGCAACATTAAACTTAATGCACATGTTGAGCAAGGCACAGCATGCTTTCACTATCCTTGTTGCCTGTTCTGGACTATAGTGTAAACCACGTGAGCAAATTATGGAAAGGAATCTGTTTTTCAAAATTCTGAAGCAACGCTCCACTACATTATGTGCGCTTATATGTTTTTTATTATAACGCCTTTCGTGGTTGTCCCTTGTTCCTGAAAGGCGTCATAACGTAAGGCAGTAGTTTATAGCCCCCGTCTCTTGTAACATAAAAAAAACATTATTAATATTAAGTTTTCCATAATATTTAAGATCCAACGATACCTAAAATCCAGGTATTTCTTTTACCAGCTTCAAACTGACTCTGCAGTTTATGGTTGGCCTCACTGTGCTCCCATATAAAGGCATCATGATTGGAGCCGGGATGCCGTGCATCAACAAACCTAATTAACATTTTATGGCCGCAAATCTAAAAATACAATTTTATATAAATAAATATATAAATATTTATAACGATATGAAAATAATGATATACAATTTCACATACCATCATTGCGTTCAAACTGTGGTAACCTTTTCTGTTAAAATATAAAGCACTCAAATCGGCCCCTGGTGACTTAATTCGTACGTGTGTTCCGTCTACATAACCTATAATACCTGAAAAGCCAGTTCGGTCAAAAAAGCTTGCCATTATTCCCCGTTCGTCCTCCAAAGTTGACATTGATTGGGGAAAATCCAGTCCTCAAATAGTGGCAAGAACTCTGAAATGATGCGGCCGACGGACGCTCTTGCTGCCGAGGAAACGTTTTCATTGCCCAACGTGCGAGTTACGTATGTAATCCCACATACTCAACCAACCCTCGTAGATATAAATTCAATCATTAATAAATACATTAAAGAAACTTAAATACAAAGTCAACGACACTTTGTAACAATTTTAAAATTTTTATTCAATAAACAATTTTTTTTTACTTCTCTTCATTTTCTGAAATTTGATTTCATTCTTCCGCTATTTCGTAAGCATTTAAAGTCAATGACATTGTTTTCATTCATCCAAATTTTATTTCTGCTATAAAGCATAAAATACAATTTGGCTGAAATTCGAACCCTTTAAAAAAATATTGAGAAATAATTGTTTATTTTTTGAAACCACTTGGAGTCATCGATTTTCATTGCGATGACCCAATAAATAAAAACAACAACAACAACGAAGAAAACAGAAGAAGTCATGTTAAGAATAGATTTAAGAAATTTTAATAATTCAGTCTTAAGATCATAATCAAGAAATAAAGACACAAAAATAAAAATTGTGTTTTATTTCAAAACGTTATTGGCGCAGTCAACGGAAACTTATTCCAAAGAATAAGTTAAAGAACATATTTATTCTTAAGAATAAATAAACGCTCAAAAGCCTAAAGTAAGAACGGTAAAATAAAAGAAAATTTTTTGAAGTGAAGTAATTTTAAAATAAATAAAAGTGAAAAGACAAAATATATATAAAAAAAAAAAAAAAAAAAAAAAAAAAAAAACAAATCACTGAAAAACTGTTTTTTGTTAGTGAACTTCTTAATGAAAAAGTATATACATATATAATAAAAAAATAAAACACTGGAAAATCGTTTAATGTTAGTGAACTTATTAAAGAAAAAGTATATGTATTATAAAAAAAAAATAAAGCACTGAAAAATTGTTAAACAAAAGACATACATACATAACCCTTCGTAATAAAAAAAGAAAAACAAATTGTGAAGAAAATAAACTTAAAACATGAGCAGATTTGATGAAAACAGAAATTTGGGACAACAACCCAATGGAGAACAAATTGTGGAGGTAATAGCAGCCCAGGAACAACTTATTAACCAGCTAAGAGGACAAGTTGAAGCTTTACAAGCACAGCAAGCACAACAATTACAGCAATCGCAAAATCAACTACTTACACCAAAGGACATACTGCAGCAGTTTAGACAATTAAGATGTCTTGACGAAAATCATAGCGTTATGCCATTCATTAAGTCGGTCGAAGCAGTGATGTTGCTGTGTCCAAGGGACAACATGGAACTAATGAATCTAGCAATGAACATAGTGGCAAATGAAAAAATTGTTGGAGAGGCAGGAAGATATATCCAGGAACTGGGAGACAACGTAACATGGACTCAAATAAAGCTGAAGTTAATGGAACATTACAAGCCCAGGACAACTTATGGAGATGTTTTCAACAAATGCAGGAATGTAAAAGTATGTAATTTAAGAGAACTTTTTAACTATTTTGAAAAATGTAAACATGAACTTAACGAAATATATTTATTTGACAATAATAAACCATTAATTTATAAGCCAGACAGAGTAGATAGGGATTTGGTAAATATTTTAATAGAAAAAATAGATATTCCATTACGATCTCATTTAGATCAAACCAGTACACTTAACGACATTATTACAAGATATTCACAGATCAGAGCTTTAGACGACCCTAGAGCCATACACATAAAATACAGGAAAAATATAAATAATTATAATAAAACGAACACAAACATGAACACTCAAAAACACAATTACAGTAATCATTACACTGAACAACGTCAATATACAAACAGACACAAAAACCAACAAAATAGGCAGAATCAAGAATTTACTCAAAATTTTAACAAGGGATTTAACAATTATCAAAAGGATAATTACACTTACCAAACTAGAAACACTAACAGAAGCTCTCAATCTCATAACCCAAAACAAGTACCTGAACCTATGGAAATAGGTACTTTACAAGAAGAACAATTAATAGGAAATAATGATTTAAATTTTATAGTACCGCCTCAAAATCAACATTACCCATAGTTAAAATTTCTATAGGCAAACAAACCATTAGATGTCTTATTGATACAGGTTCCACCACAAGTATCTTAAAGGAAGGAGTACTGTCTGAACAGTATCCAAAAATTACTCTTAAGAATCCTTTGCAGTATAATACACTTAATGGTACAAATAAAATAAAATTTATAGTCACAACACCATTTCCAAAAGAGTTCGGTTGTCTAGGAACACTCCAATGGAAAATAATTAATTTTTCAAATAAAAATTTCTCTGCTATAATTGGTCAAAATTTCTTACAACCTCTAAATACAAAAATTGACTATGAACAAAAATGTGTGCAAATACTAAACAACAAACTTTATTTTGAAGAATATAATTATCCCGAATATGTTCATAACATTTGTAGTATACAACAAATGGAGAATAGAAATATAAGAAATAATATTGATTTTTCTCATATGAATACCGAAGAACGTCAGGCAACCTTAAGGCTGCTTACTGAGTTCGAAAATTTATTCTTTAAAGAAGGAGATTATTTATCATGTACAAACGAAGTATACCATGAAATAATTACCACAAACGAAAGGCCCTTATATTCCAAAATATATAGGTACCCTCAAATACATGAGGAAGAAATTAAACGCCAAATTAAAGAAATGATTCAACAAAAAATAATAAAAGAAAGCAATTCTCCATATAATAGCCCACTATGGATAGTAGAAAAGAAATTAGATAATTCAGGAGAAAAAAAGTATAAAATCGTCATTGACTATAGAAAATTAAACGAATTTACAATTGACGATAAATATCCTATTCCGAATCTAAATTCATTATTAGACAAAATTGGTAGAGCACAATATTTTACAACACTGGATTTGGCAAAGGGGTTCCACCAAATTCCAGTAAGGGAGGAGGATAGGGCAAAAACAGCATTTTCAACACCATTTGGACACTATGAGTTCATTCGTATGCCATTTGGCCTGAAAAATGCTCCATCAACCTTCCAAAGGCTGATGAACAAAATTTTACATGAACATATTAATAAAATATGTGTCGTTTATATGGACGACATATTGGTGTTCGGAACATCCTTGGAAGAACACTTAACAAATCTAAGGGTAATATTTAAAACTCTACAAAAAGCACATCTCAAAATTCAAATCGATAAATGTGATTTTCTAAAAAAAGAAACTCAGTTTTTAGGGCACATCCTTACAACAAACGGAATAAAACCAAACCCCGCTAAAATAGAAATAATAAAAAATTTGAAAATACCAAATAATACAAAACAAATAAAATCTTTCTTAGGTATGACAGGCTTCTATAGAAAGTTTGTCAAAGATTATGCAAAAATTGCATATCCCATGACACGATTTTTAAAAAAGGATCAACCAATCAATGTATACGATCCTAGTTACATCACTTCTTTTGAAAAGCTTAAAGACCTAATAACAAATTCACCAATATTACGTTACCCCAATTTCACAAAGAAATTTAAAATCACAACAGATGCAAGCAACTTTGCCCTTGGAGCTGTACTATCTCAAGATGGACACCCAATTGCATATGCATCTAGAACTTTAAACAAACATGAAACTAATTATGCTACTATAGAAAAAGAGTTACTCGCCATAGTATGGGCAGTAAAATACTTCCGACCATATGTTTTTGGCAGGGAATTTGATTTAGAAAGTGATCATCAACCACTAAAGTGGCTAATGACAAAATATACGGGTAAAGACATAAACCCAAAACTTCAAAGATGGCTTCTAAGTTTGGGGGAATATAGTTTTTCAATTGAATATATTAAAGGAAAGACAAATAATGTCGCCGATTTCTTGAGCCGAATAAGAAACGACGAAATTAATGCTCAAATGGAAGATATACAAAATGAAGGAGAAAACAATAGCATAACAGCCGAAATAGGAACAGTTCATTCCCAAGAGGAAGATCTAGGCTTTACAATTCCAATTCTAGATACAATCGTCAATCGGTTTAAGACACAAATAATAGTTATAGAGGAAAAACGAAACACAATTGAAAAAGTGTTCAAATTTAAACGCATTTACATAGATAAAAAAGATATCCACGAGAATAGAGTCTTGGATATCATAAGAAAAGAAATAGATAAAGGAAGAGTGGGAATATACTCTAACCTCAATGATCATGATTATTACAAAGTGCAGAAAATTATTGAAGAGGAATTTTCTACGAACCCAAATGTTAAATTCGTCAAATGTTCTCGATTGGCAAAGGACATCGACAATGACGAAGAATTAAGAAAACAAATCGCCCTCTTTCATAAACACGAAAGCGGACATTGCGGTATAACAGCAACTTTCGAAAAGCTAAAATATTTAATATATAATCCTCAGCTCAAGGAAGAAATAACAAAAGTCATTAATAGTTGCGATATATGCTCAGGAGGAAAATATGATAGAAATCCCATCAAAAGCAAGTTTTACATAACCGAAACTCCGCATACTACTAATGAAATTATTCACGTAGACACTTATGTCAATAGCAAACATTCCTTCATCGTTTTTATTGATAAATTTTCAAAACATGCCACATGTTTGCCTCTTATGGACAGAAATAGTATTACACTTGTTGCACAATTACAACAATTTTTAGCGATTAAAGGAAAAGTAAGAAAAATGGTATTTGACAACGAATTTAATAATGAAAACGTAAAAACATTTATGCAAACTGAAGGAATAGAATATCACATTACTAAGCCAAATAGCCACACTGGCAACAGCGATATCGAAAGACTAAACAACACAATCACCGAAAAAATAAGAACTTTAAATTTAGAAAATCATTTACCAATTACACAACAAATATCTAAAGCCATTATGTTATATAATGACACATATCATAGCACAATTAAATGCACACCATTACAAGTTCAAAATAACACAATCGACCACACCATAATATATGAAAGGTTATGTAAGGTAAAAGAACAACTTATATCAAAAGCAAATAGAAATAGGGAAAATTATATAGAAACAAGACAAGAAGGTTTTATAAAACACTATAAAAATGTAAGACACAAAGAAGAACCAAAGTTCAGGAAAAAATCTTTGCAGGGAATACATACGAGCAATATTAAAAGACCTAATAAATACAATAGTCTCATTTTAAACGAAACTTAATTTACATTTAAATTTAAAATTACAGGTAATATTACACATACTAATAACCATATTTATAATAACGCAAACTCAGGCCAACATAATCTTACATCCAATAACGGAAACAAGTGGATACGTACAAATTAACAACTATAATCACAGCATTCCTATAGAATCAGAGCTAATTTTACACCACATAGATATAAAAGAAATAACAAATATTCTTCAGCAAATGATAAGTGACTCAAATAATTTGAAAAAGAACGAAAGAATATTTATATGTAACGAGATAGACACACTTTTAAGCAAGATAAAAACAATAACACCTAGCAATAGGCAAAAACGTGGACTTTTAAATTTAGTAGGACATGCTTGGAAATACCTTTTTGGTACAATGGACAGTACTGACCAAGAAGACATCATTAAACATTTTAATACAGTTGATTCTAACATACATAACTCTATAACAAACTTAAATCAACAAATAAAAATTAACGACTATTTCAACAATACACTACAAATAATAAGAAACACTGTAACACAGAACCAGAAAAATATAATATATTATATGGAGGGACTACATAGATCAGTAAGAGACATATTGACAAAAAACATATATTTTGAAAATTTACTTATTTTAACAACAATTAGAAACCACATAGAACATATACAAAACTATATAACAACAGCACAAAATGGAATAACAGACGCCAGCATCCTAACAAAGCAAGAGATAGATGACTATAATATAGATATAAGTAAAATCCAGTTCTTAAGAACTGCAATTTTTGAAAAAACTAATGAATTAATATTTATAATTAAAGTTCCAAAAACATTTCTCTCTATACAAGTAACAACTATTATACCTATGCCATACTTAAATAAAGAAATAGATGCAGAAATTGAAAATACATTTAAGTATAATAACAAAACATACATATACAAGCATAACAGTTATTTAACTGAATGTAAAATATCAAAACATTGCACAATAGAAAAAACATGTAAAATTATAAAAAACGATAATACCGAGATCATAAATATTAACGATCAAACAATTGTAGTAAAAAATGCAAAGAATAATACAATAACTAGCAGCTATAATAACACAAACAATGTTTTGAACGGAAATTTCTTAATACAATATAATAATTGCACTTTAACAATAGCAAATCAAAAATTTTCAAATAATAATAAAATGTATTTGGATAAAATAATTGTTCCAAAATTTCAAAACATAACATTTAAGAGTACACTTACTATAGAAGAAGTAAAAATAAAAACAATTCAAAATATGAAAGAAATTGAAGAAATAAAATTAAACAGTATGATTATTGTTTACACCATACCATCAACAATAATAGTGGCAATAACAATAATACTAATAATAATATTATATGGCAAATGTAAGAAATCAAATGGAAGAATTCGGGAGAATCCTTCATCTAATGGGGGAGGAGTTACGTATGTAATCCCACATACTCAACCAACCCTCGTAGATATAAATTCAATCATTAATAAATACATTAAAGAAACTTAAATACAAAGTCAACGACACTTTGTAACAATTTTAAAATTTTTATTCAATAAACAATTTTTTTTTACTTCTCTTCATTTTCTGAAATTTGATTTCATTCTTCCGCTATTTCGTAAGCATTTAAAGTCAATGACATTGTTTTCATTCATCCAAATTTTATTTCTGCTATAAAGCATAAAATACAATTTGGCTGAAATTCGAACCCTTTAAAAAAATATTGAGAAATAATTGTTTATTTTTTGAAACCACTTGGAGTCATCGATTTTCATTGCGATGACCCAATAAATAAAAACAACAACAACAACGAAGAAAACAGAAGAAGTCATGTTAAGAATAGATTTAAGAAATTTTAATAATTCAGTCTTAAGATCACAATCAAGAAATAAAGACACAAAAATAAAAAATTGTGTTTTATTTCAAAACGTTATTCGCGCACTCTTGCCGCATTGACGCAAGAGGACTGGATTTTACGGGGTGACTTAACTTAGTTATGAATTTAAAAGTAAAATAAATGATAATAAAATAAATATAAAATTTTTCTAAAACGTCCGTAGTTCGTTCGTCGTGAAGTTTTATAGTCGGTCGGCAGAATACCTGGTGGATGGATAATCAAAATGGCTGCTGATCCCTCGGTGTCTGGTGCAGGCTTTTGGCATTCGGCTTCGGCAGGTGGCTGTGGTGGCGAATGGTGGTTGACGTGGCGAGTAGTGGATTGATTCAACTTTTGGTGGATTTGTTAATTTTAGTTTTATTTTAATTGTAGGCTTTCATTTAATATTTTGAATTAGTTTTAATTTTTCTAATTTCTTATATTTAGTTTAACGTTTAATTTTATTTCTAGTCATTATCCACTTTATATAATGTAAATTTGTCTTTAAGTTGATTTTTTTTCTTTGTAAATAAATCACTTTTCAGCTTGCAGATGTATTTAATCTATTTATTTTGAACTTTGCACTTCACAGGCTGTACTTTTTTTTTCTCTACCGCCACACCACAACTTTTCCTTGTTCTCTTGCACGTTCCAATCAAAAAAAGACCATCTTTATCTCTTTTACCGGCCACGAAACCTTCCTGACGCCTCATTATGGCCACTTTCTCCATTTTTCTTTCATTTTCAGCAATATAAAATATATGTTGCTTTAAAAAGTTTTCTTGTGATTTGCTTCTTCCCACTCATTTAGTGTTGGCTGTTATTCTCACTGTTTAACCGACAGACCAGGGTTGTACACACGACAAAATATTGAATAAAATAAAATTAGTATTTATTATACTTTATAATAAAGGAAATTTTATTGAAGGCCTGGAGCTTGAAAAATTAGGCAAACATAAAATAACTGTAGTTTAACAATACTGAACTTATATGTATGTATGTAGGTATACAAATTCATATATTCTTAGCATAATATAATATATTTGTTGGACAAGGGAAACATGCCAAGCGGGAAGTGCGCCACAACATTGGCTATATCTTGAAAAATAACAAATCGTATTGCTCATTTTAAATAACGGTGCATTTGAAATTAACACAAAAAAAGTTGTAAATTCTTTTTCAATGACGTCATATTGCAAGTTAGCATAAAAAGAAATTATAATTTTTTTTTTCCAACAAAGATGAAATATGAAATAATACGAACAAGTGAAAAAGAAATCAAATTATGCAGTTGTGTTTTTGTGCCTAAAACGTAGCAAAAAAAGATATTGTTTATTCTTTTTTCCCAATTTGTTTTGTGTTAGTAAATTTCTTGTCATAAAGGAAATATTTCATTATTACAAATAAATATTGTTGGAATTAGCTAGAGGCAATAAAGACATTTTTAGCTGTAGAATCTGAACAGTTGCAGACAGAACCATCATCTTTTTTTTAATTAGATAGATACTGCCGCAAAGATAATTATTTCTGCATACCCAGCTCAAAAAATTTTAATTTTGAGTTACTACGGTATTGCACCAAAGGCTCGATATGTGCACATAACTTATTTTAAATAACATAAATCAAATTATTATAAATGTTACTCGTTTTCATTGTTATTTTATGAACTAAATGTCTATGTATTTGAGCAACATTATCTTTGTTTTAAAATGAATGCTTTCTGTATTTAAAACTGAAACATTTTCAAGGTCAGGATAATGATTTAGTTCAATACAATGAGAATATAATGCTGCATTAGATGAATATCTGAATTTTAGATTCCATTTATGTCCAGCTATTCTAGCTTTCAGTTTATTTTTCGTTGTACCTACGTATACTTTATTACAAACCTCCTGATCTTTTCCTTTACAAGGCATTATATAAACTATATTTGACCTATCCCATTTTTTAATTCCATCCTTAGTTCTACTCAACAATCTATTTAATGTATTGTAAATTTTGTAAGACATTTTATATATATCATTGCCGAAATGTTTGATTTCTTTAACCGCGCAGACTTGTATGTCTAAAGGCCGAGGCACATAGCATCCGCCGTACGTTATACATCGTATTTTTCAACTGACAACCAAGGTGAAACACAGGTTTTTTTTATGAGCTTTGTTCCATTCGGTACGTCACCGTCAACGCAAAGTACTAAAGTTGAGAAACCTTTAACGTGTTGAGTAGTTTGACAGCGATCAGTTATTTTTGTTCTTTTTTTGTTTTGATTTAGCGTTTTGTGGCAGCAAAAATTTAATAAATGCAACAAAATAAAATAATTAAATAAAATTTTGTTGCAAAAAACATGCGGTAAAAAACAGTTGATTTAATATCCGCAACAAAGTACTATTGTGTTAATGTCAGTTGAAGACCGCAACGTATAACGTACGACGGATTCTATGTGCCTCGGCCTTTAGGCTCAATTACATTACGTATATCACGATTTTTACTTTTATTATTTTGGTTGATTAATCTATCAATTAGTTGAATAGGAAAATTATTCATTCGCACTTAATAAGTTCCTAAACTTTTCTTTATTCTTCTTGTTAAATTGTTTATCACTTATCGTCAGAGAATTCATGTGTGTGAAGATAAATTTGAATTTAACTAGCAGAGACGCAAACCCAAAATTTTAACATAGCTGATTTAGCACTCAACAGAGCACTGTTAGCGATTTAACAGCAGAAGTAATTTTGACCTTATCTTCAGAAGCCTATAACATGAAACAGGAGTCAGGTCCACAAAAATATCCAACCGTACAAATTGCTCCAAGGTGTCAATAATTGACCCATAACTCTATAAAATCTAAACTATTTTCGGAACATAAATAAATTGAATTTTAAAACAGTCATTTTGCTGGCACTGTTAATCATTAACTTACTTCCAGGGGTCATTATGGAAAAATGGGGATGGGTACCAATATCCCACTAAATAGAAATGATGCTCCAGAGAGTACTTAATGGAACTGTAATAGTGGGATATCTGAAATAATTTTGGAAGAAAAATAAATCGAATTTGAAAAAAGCATTTTTGAGGAAAATTTTTGGTATGACCACTTATGAAAAGTGACCAATTTGGGAAAATGGTGATGGGTACCAATATCCTACTATATACAAATGGTGCTCCCGATAAGCCTTTATCGAGCACATATACTAAAATTTCTCAAATAATTTTGGAACTTTTTAAAAATAAGTTTTAAAAAAGTGATATATGCGAAAAATTTCTGGAGAGGATTAATGGTCATTATGGAAAAATAGGGACGGGTACCAATATCCCACTACATAGAAATGATGCTCCAGAGAGTACTTAATGGAATTGTAATAGTGGAATATCTGAAATAATTTGGAAGAAAAATAAATCGAATTTGAAAAAAGCATTTTGGAAGAAAATTTTTGGTATGACCACTTATGAAAAGTGACCAATTTGGGAAAATGGGGACTGGTACCAATATCCCACTACATAGAAATGATGCTCCAGAGAGTACTTAACGGAACTGTAATAGTGGGATATCTGAAATAATTTTGGAAGAAAAATAAATCGAATTTGAAAAAAGCATTTTTGAGGAAAATTTTTGGTATGACCACTTATGAAAAGTGACCAATTTGGGAAAATGCTGATGGGTACCAATATCCCACTATATACAAATGGTGCTCCAGGTAGGCCTTTATCGAGCACATGTACTAAAATTTCTCAAATAATTTCGGAACTTTTTAAAAATAAGTTTCAAAAAAGTAATATTTGCGAAAAATTTCTGGAGAGGATTAATGGTCATTATGGAAAAATGGGGATGGGTACCAATATCCCACTACATAGAAATGATGCTCCAGAGAGTACTTAATGGAACTGTAATAGTGGAATATCTGAAATAATTTGGAAGAAAAATAAATCGAATTTGAAAAAAGCATTTTTGAGGAAAATTTTTGGTATGACCACTTATGAAAAGTGACCAATTTGGGAAAATGGTGATGGGTACCAATATCCCACTATATACAAATGGTGCTCCCGATAAGCCTTTATCGAGCACATATACTAAAATTTCTCAAATAATTTTGGAACTTTTTAAAAATAAGTTTTAAAAAAGTGATATTTGCGAAAAATTTCTGGAGAGGATTAATGGTCATTATGGAAAAATAGGGACGGGTACCAATATCCCATTACATAGAAATGATGCTCCAGAGAGTACTTAATGGAACTGTAATAGTGGGATATCTGAAATAATTTTGGAAGAAAAATAAATCGAAAAAAAATGTTTGGTATGACCAGTTATGAAAAGTGACCAATTTGGGAAAATGGGGATGGGTACCAATATCCCACTACATAGAAATGATGTTCCAGAGAGCACTTAATGGAACTGTAATAGTGGGATATCTGAAATAATTTTGGAAGAAAAATGTAATTTAATGCATATGTAATAGTTGTGTTGTAGATTTCCGCACCACCATAGAGGTACTACAATTGGCGCGTTGCCATATATTTTTAATGGCTGGCATCCCCAATAGGCCTAAACCATCTTGTCAATACATAGGGTGTTTATAACTATTTCATGCAAAATAAATTTAAATTAAATAAAATATAAACTTAACTTATTATATCGTGTAAAAATTTTATCAAATAAAGAAATTAAATGGTCTACATAAATATATTAAAAAAATTTAAATATTTTTTTATTTCATGCAAACTATTTCTTCTAAGTATGCATTAATATAAAAGACTCCGTGGTGTATTGCCGTATTGTCCACCTAAGCAAAATTTTAATTTGCATGCCGGCATGCTTAATATCCCTAACTTAAAAAATATTTCTATGCTATATATTATATAATAGGCCCTCGCGTTTTTCCTAAATCTAGATTTTATTTTACATTGCAAAACATGCAGTAAAATATATCTTTGGTTTGCTGGTAGTAATATTCCAAACATCCGTCACAAGGTGCCCTTTGGCACTCGCAGCATATGCATTGAGGATGGGAAACTTTACCTCCGCAGTGGAAACATGTTTCTAATATGGCGTCAGCATTCTGAAAAAAAACTGTTTTCATAAATTTCCTATAATGGTTAGGGTGTTCAACATTTATTAAACTCTTGCCCTCTAGAATTGCTTCAACAAATAGGCATATGAATACTCCACAATTATAAGTATCCTTAGATAAATCCTGTTTGTCATGGTCCAGATTGTTTAATGTATAATCATTTGTTCGTGTTTTGAGATGAAATACATCTAAAAAATTATTGTCCTCCTCACCAGCTGGATTTAAATATGTAAATGATTTTCTTTCTGTATTTATATAAACCAGCGTGTAGTGACGCCGATATAAAATAGGAATAAAAATCTGTTTGTATTTAGATAATGGTAAGTTGAGCCTATATTCCGCATTATAGAAAAAGTTCTCTCCTTGTGAACATGTTGTGCTATAGGCATTTGAATTGTTATTAAAATATATATATAAATCTCCAATACATTATTATAAAGTTCCCTCTCAGGATTAAGGCTAGTAAACTCAATTAGGTCTATTTCAGGAGGAAATGTTTCAAAGCCTAATTTTTCCACAATATTCGAGTATTTCAGCAACACATATCTTTTATCCTTTATTGCTCTGGGAAGCCTTGAATGTGTTTTTAAAATTTTTTCATACAATATATTGTTACTCATATGGGTTTTAATTTTTTTTGGAGTCCTCCATATATCTTCCTCCAGATTTATTTGATTTTTCTTACCAATATTCTTAATTTGATTTTCTTCTACGTATTTCGCTTCGATTTCGTTAATTTTAGCTTGTACATATACGTAGGAATATCTAACATATTCCGATGCACGAACAAATCTCTGTCCTTTCATTGTTATATTTTTAACAATATTAAAGTAACTTTCTACAGAACTATTTGATACTCGTGTTTTTTCCTTCGTTTCCACAAGTGCACCTATTAAATTCGGCCACAGCGGAGCAAATGCAGCATATTTACATAGTAGTAATTTACAAAATTCTATATTGTAAAATATATTTGCTTCTCCTTCTGTTTTAGTGTGCTTTTTAATGTTGAAATAAATTCTGTTAGCTTTTATATAGAAAGGGCTTTTTTTGTAGTTTGCGCTAAATTGCGTTTTTTTCGTGCAGATATTATCAAATTCGATATCGTTATCTGCCTCCGCTTTGAGTTTTGAATTTAAAGCGATATCCACTTCGCAGGTTTTGTATTTGCAACCTGTTATAATCTACATACGGCTAATCCACTCGAAAAATGAATTTATATCGCTTATATTTATTGCGTATATCATCTGTAACTTAAAATATTCCACAACTTTTTGATCGGATATACACGCCTCGATGTCTTTAAATGCAATGCGTAAGAAGTGTACGCAACATATTTGGATAACTACAAAACTGCATTTTGTGTATTTTTTTAAACAAATATTGTAACAAGCTGAAAGGTATTGTTCAATGCTACAAATTTTATTTTGTTTATTAAAAACCCTATTTATTGCGTTTATCGGTGCCCAGCTCCAGTCCAAGCATACTCTTTTACATAAGGGCCATACAATTTTATTTTGCGCGCAAAATGTGTACAAAGCCAGGAGAAATCTTTCTATATCCTCTGAATAGTGACTACAGAGAAGAGCTTCTGCAACAGGCAGAAGTATTCCTTGCTCACTATTTTTACTTACATGCGCGACGAAGGAATATAAGAAAACTCTTTTTGATTCGCTATCTAGTTTTTTAACTACACTTCCCGTTGCATCAAAAAACAGCGTATTGCGGCTTAATTTTAAAATTTTTTTTCTATTAAAATTCAGGATCATCAGTTGTTTCTTCTAAAAAAGGTAAACTTCCTGCGGTACACAAATTCTATTTATATAACTTTTCCAGGATTTATCATTCCTCATCTTATACAAGTCTATGAAAATATAAGTTGTTCCGACTTTATTTTTCTTGTTGCAGCTGGAGTAGGTACTTCTTGCAAGTTCCCTATTTTTCGTAATTTTCTATTTTGTTTGTATAGCTTTTTATTTCTCCAGTTTGAAGCCCTTTCATTTTGAAGTTCTCTTTTTACTATTTTCCGTCGAAGTGCTCTTAACTGGACAGTTTTATAATTTGATGCATGATGCATTGAACTTTTTGTGGCATATATAAGCACTTCTATTGATTCCTCTGTAATGCATACAGTGAGTCTAAATTTGCTGCACCCCTTAGCAAAGTACAAACACCTTGCGTATAGTTGCAATTTGGTGTATGACCTATTCCACCAGTGACTGCTATAATTAATAGGGCACGTACTGTTAAATAATTTAAATTTCTCCCTTCCGTGATCTTCTAAAAATGGTACTGCTTCGCGGTACTTTTGCTTTAAAATAAAATTATTTTGGATATAATTATAATCGTATATTTGAGAAATTTTAGTATATGTTCTCGATAAAGGCCTATCTGGAGCACCATTTGTATATAGTGGGATATTGGTACCCATCACCATTTTCCCAAATTGGTCACTTTTCATAAGTGGTCATACCAAAAATTTTCCTCCAAAATGCTTTTTTCAAATTCGATTTATTTTTCTTCCAAAATTATTTCAGATATTCCACTATTACAGTTCCATTAAGTACTCTCTGGAGCATCATTTCTATGTAGTGGGATATTGGTACCCATCCCCATTTACCCAAATTGGTCACTTTTCATAAGTGGTCAGACCAAAAATTTTTCTCCAAAATGCTTTTTTCAAATTCGATTTATTTTTCTTCCAAAATTATTTCAGATATCCCACTATTACAGTTCCATTAAGTACTCTCTGGAGCATCATTTCTATGTAGTGGGATATTGGTACCCATCCCCATTTTTCCATAATGACCATTAATCCTCTCCAGAAATTTTTCGCAAAAAACAATTTTTTTGAAACTTATTTTTAAAAATTTCCAAAATTATTTGAGAAATTTTAGTATATGTTCTCGATAAAGGCCTATCTGGAGCACCATTTGTATATAGTGGGATATTGGTACCCATCCCCATTTTTCCATAATGACCCCTGGAAGTAAGTTAATGATTAACAGTGCCAGCAAAAGGACTGTTTTAAAATTCAATTTATTTATGTTCCGAAAATAGTTTAGATTTTATAGAGTTATGGGTCAATTATTGACACCTTGGAGCAATTTGTACGGTTGGATATTTTTGTGGACCTGACTCCTGTTTCATGTTATATGCTTCTGAAGATAAGGTCAAAATTACTTCTGCTGTTAAATCGCTAACAGTGCTCTGTTGAGTGCTAAATCAGCTATGTTAAAAATTTGGGTTTGCGTCTCTGCTAGTTAAATTCAAATTTATCTTCACACACATAGAGAATTCATTAAGTGAATAAATTGATTTTAAGGGAAAATCTACCATGTGAATTTTAGGAAGCCCATATAACCTAGACGCAATAGCAATATTTGTATTAAGCTTGTTGATCTCAATATTTGTTAAAATTTTTAGTTTAAAGAGTTCCTCAACTATTTTATTATTCATCTTCTGCAATTTGTTTGTCGGATCTTTACTAACCAAGTTATATTTAGTAATATCTCATATAATATTGTTAACACGTGTGTAGGATTATGATTAGCTACAGTAGTGTTACTTTTTTCCTTTGAAAATAAATATATTCATATTTTATTTTAAAAATCTCCGTGAATTTAACTCTTAAAATAAACCTATCTCTTGCTAGCCTCATTTTATTCAAATCTACATCCGTCTTATTAACAAACCATTTTTATTCAGTTTCATGCCAAATTCCTTTTTTTGCAAAAATAAATTTTCCGTTTGTTTTTAAAATATGAATACAAGAAGAGAATAGCATTGTAAACAACCGATGTGTGTTACTTCCACAGGATGTTTCAAAATATCTTCAGTTTTTTTGTATACTGAACAAAATTATTGTTATCAAATATAAATAGAGAAATATACAACCTCTATTTCTACCAACGTAGTCTCGAAACTCTATTCACAGATTGGTCCATTTGCCGTTCAAGGCCGCTGTTTCGTTCTTACTGCTAAAATGCTCGCCAATATGCCGCCAGGCGGAATCGTCTAACATTTTATTATGTTATAACCACTTCTTTAAACATATTTCTATATTTCAACCAGCGAAATTGACTTGAACACGTCCTCTTCCATCCAATCTAATACTACTTTTGCCTTTGTGCATTACGTTTTCTTGGGTACATATTAGCTTCCAATTGATATTCCATTACCTGTAATTTGAAAGTACTTATAATTATTATTTTAACAAAAATATGCAGAAATATTATATTTAGCTCTTTATGTATACTCTTAAGCTGTCACCTGTTTGTTTTTTATACAGACATACTTTAAGTGTAGCCAACAAGTTATTTCGTAGTGCTGTTTTTTTATATTAGTCTCTTTAAAGGTTCTATAGGTTATAGACACTTAAATATGGCTTTCAAGAAAGAAATACATATGTTCATTTGGGATGTGTGTGAAGATAAATTCGAATTTAACTAGCAGAGACACAAACCGAATTTTTTAACATGGCTGATTTTGCACTTAACAGAGCTATGTTAGCAATTTAACAGTGGGGGTAATTTTGACCTTTTTTTCAGAAGCCTATATTACGAAGCAGGAACCAGATCCATAAGAAACCTCTTTTGTAAAAATTGCTCAAAGCGTTAGTTAATTGACCCATAAAAGTAAAACATCTAAAATATTTAGGAAACAAAATTAAATTGCATTTAAAAACAGCGCTTTTGGCGAAACTGTTAATCTTGAACTTATTTCCAGTGACCATTATGGAAAAATGGTGATGGGCTGGCCCAAGCCACTATATAGGAATGGTGGTCCAGGGAGTACTTAGTGGAGCCATAAAGGTGGGATATCTGAAATAATTTTGGAATCCGAGTAAAAACAAAATTTTAAAAGTACTAATTTTTGAAAATTTCTTGAGAGGATAAGTGGTCATTATGGAAAAATGGTGATGGGCTGGCCCAAGCCACTATATAGGAATGGTGGTCCAGGGAGTACTTAGTGGAGCCATAAAGGTGGGATATCTGAAATAATTTTGGAATCCGAGTAAAAACAAAATTTTAAAAGTACTAATTTTTGAAAATTTCTTGAGAGGATAAGTGGTCATTATGGAAAAATGGTGATGGGCTGGCCCAAGCCACTATATAGGAATGGTGGTCCAGGGAGTACTTAGTGGAGCCATAAAGGTGGGATATCTGAAATAATTTTGGAATCCGAGTAAAAACAAAATTTTAAAAGTACTAATTTTTGAAAATTTCTTGAGAGGATAAGTGGTCATTATGGAAAAATGGTGATGGGCTGGCCCAAGCCACTATATAGGAATGGTGGTCCAGGGAGTACTTAGTGGAGCTATAAAGGTGGGATATCTGAAATAATTTCAGAATGCGAGTAAAAACAAAATTTTAAAAGTACTAATTTTTGAAAATTTCTTGAGAGGATAAGTGGTCATTATGGAAAAATGGTGATGGGCTGGCCCAAGCCACTATATAGGAATGGTGGTCCAGGGAGTACTTAGTGGAGCCATAAAGGTGGGATATCTGAAATAATTTTGGAATCCGAGTAAAAACAAAATTTTAAAAGTACTAATTTTTGAAAATTTCTTGAGAGGATAAGTGGTCATTATGGAAAAATGGTGATGGGCTGGCCCAAGCCACTATATAGGAATGGTGGTCCAGGGAGTACTTAGTAGAGCCATAAAGGTGGGATATCTGAAATAATTTTAGAATCCGAGTAAAAACAAAATTTTAAAAGTACTAATTTTTGAAAAATTCTTGAGAGGATAAGTGGTCATTATGGAAAAATGGTGATGGGCTGGCCCAAGCCACTATATAGGAATGGTGGTCCAGGGAGTACTTAGTGGAGCTATAAAGGTGGGATATCTGAAATAATTTCAGAATGCGAGTAAAAACAAAATTTTAAAAGTACTAATTTTTGAAAATTTCTTGAGAGGATAAGTGGTCATTATGGAAAAATGGTGATGGGCTGGCCCAAGCCACTATATAGGAATGGTGGTCCAGGGAGTACTTAGTGGAGCCATAAAGGTGGGATATCTGAAATAATTTTGGAATCCGAGTAAAAACAAAATTTTAAAAGTACTAATTTTTGAAAATTTCTTGAGAGGATAAGTGGTCATTATGGAAAAATGGTGATGGGCTGGCCCAAGCCACTATATAGGAATGGTGGTCCAGGGAGTACTTAGTAGAGCCATAAAGGTGGGATATCTGAAATAATTTTGGAATCCGAGTAAAAACAAAATTTTAAAAGTACTAATTTTTGAAAAATTCTTGAGAGGATAAGTGGTCATTATGGAAAAATGGTGATGGGCTGGCCCAAGCCACTATATAGGAATGGTGGTCCAGGGAGTACTTAGTGGAGCCATAAAGGTGGGATATCTGAAATAATTTTGGAATCCGAGTAAAAACAAAATTTTAAAAGTACTAATTTTTGAAAATTTCTTGAGAGGATAAGTGGTCATTATGGAAAAATGGTGATGGGCTGGCCCAAGCCACTATATAGGAATGGTGGTCCAGGGAGTACTTAGTGGAGCCATAAAGGTGGGATATCTGAAATAATTTTGGAATCCGAGTAAAAACAAAATTTTAAAAGTACTAATTTTTGAAAATTTCTTGAGAGGATAAGTGGTCATTATGGAAAAATGGTGATGGGCTGGCCCAAGCCACTATATAGGAATGGTGGTCCAGGGAGTACTTAGTGGAGCCATAAAGGTGGGATATCTGAAATAATTTTGGAATCCGAGTAAAAACAAAATTTTAAAAGTACTAATTTTTGAAAATTTCTTGAGAGGATAAGTGGTCATTATGGAAAAATGGTGATGGGCTGGCCCAAGCCACTATATAGGAATGGTGGTCCAGGGAGTACTTAGTGGAGCCATAAAGGTGGGATATCTGAAATAATTTTGGAATCCGAGTAAAAACAAAATTTTAAAAGTACTAATTTTTGAAAATTTCTTGAGAGGATAAGTGGTCATTATGGAAAAATGGTGATGGGCTGGCCCAAGCCACTATATAGGAATGGTGGTCCAGGGAGTACTTAGTGGAGCCATAAAGGTGGGATATCTGAAATAATTTTGGAATCCGAGTAAAAACAAAATTTTA
Organism: Phania funesta; assembly: GCA_963932375.1. NCBI lineage: Eukaryota > Metazoa > Arthropoda > Insecta > Diptera > Tachinidae > Phania > Phania funesta. The sequence goes on from OZ010653.1 coordinate 85,700,975, forward strand.
AAAGTACTAATTTTTGAAAATTTCTTGAGAGGATAAGTGGTCATTATGGAAAAATGGTGATGGGCTGGCCCAAGCCACTATATAGGAATGGCGGTCCAGGGAGTACTTAGTAGAGCCATAAAGGTGGGATATCTGAAATAATATTGGAATCCGAGTAAAAACAAAATTTTAAAAGTACTAATTTTTGAAAAATTCTTGAGAGGATAAGTGGTCATTATGGAAAAATGGTGATGGGCTGGCCCAAGCCACTATATAGGAATGGTGGTCCAGGGAGTACTTAGTGGAGCCATAAAGGTGGGATATCTGAAATAATTTTGGAATCCGAGTAAAAACAAAATTTTAAAAGTACTAATTTTTGAAAATTTCTTGAGAGGATAAGTGGTCATTATGGAAAAATGGTGATGGGCTGGCCCAAGCCACTATATAGGAATGGTGGTCCAGGGAGTACTTAGTGGAGCCATAAAGGTGGGATATCTGAAATAATTTTGGAATCCGAGTAAAAACAAAATTTTAAAAGTACTAATTTTTGAAAATTTCTTGAGAGGATAAGTGGTCATTATGGAAAAATGGTGATGGGCTGGCCCAAGCCACTATATAGGAATGGTGGTCCAGGGAGTACTTAGTGGAGCCATAAAGGTGGGATATCTGAAATAATTTTGGAATCCGAGTAAAAACAAAATTTTAAAAGTACTAATTTTTGAAAATTTCTTGAGAGGATAAGTGGTCATTATGGAAAAATGGTGATGGGCTGGCCCAAGCCACTATATAGGAATGGTGGTCCAGGGAGTACTTAGTGGAGCCATAAAGGTGGGATATCTGAAATAATTTTGGAATCCGAGTAAAAACAAAATTTTAAAAGTACTAATTTTTGAAAATTTCTTGAGAGGATAAGTGGTCATTATGGAAAAATGGTGATGGGCTGGCCCAAGCCACTATATAGGAATGGTGGTCCAGGGAGTACTTAGTGGAGCTATAAAGGTGGGATATCTGAAATAATTTCAGAATGCGAGTAAAAACAAAATTTTAAAAGTACTAATTTTTGAAAATTTCTTGAGAGGATAAGTGGTCATTATGGAAAAATGGTGATGGGCTGGCCCAAGCCACTATATAGGAATGGTGGTCCAGGGAGTACTTAGTGGAGCCATAAAGGTGGGATATCTGAAATAATTTTGGAATCCGAGTAAAAACAAAATTTTAAAAGTACTAATTTTTGAAAATTTCTTGAGAGGATAAGTGGTCATTATGGAAAAATGGTGATGGGCTGGCCCAAGCCACTATATAGGAATGGTGGTCCAGGGAGTACTTAGTAGAGCCATAAAGGTGGGATATCTGAAATAATTTTGGAATCCGAGTAAAAACAAAATTTTAAAAGTACTAATTTTTGAAAAATTCTTGAGAGGATAAGTGGTCATTATGGAAAAATGGTGATGGGCTGGCCCAAGCCACTATATAGGAATGGTGGTCCAGGGAGTACTTAGTGGAGCCATAAAGGTGGGATATCTGAAATAATTTTGGAATCCGAGTAAAAACAAAATTTTAAAAGTACTAATTTTTGAAAATTTCTTGAGAGGATAAGTGGTCATTATGGAAAAATGGTGATGGGCTGGCCCAAGCCACTATATAGGAATGGTGGTCCAGGGAGTACTTAGTGGAGCTATAAAGGTGGGATATCTGAAATAATTTCAGAATGCGAGTAAAAACAAAATTTTAAAAGTACTAATTTTTGAAAATTTCTTGAGAGGATAAGTGGTCATTATGGAAAAATGGTGATGGGCTGGCCCAAGCCACTATATAGGAATGGTGGTCCAGGGAGTACTTAGTGGAGCCATAAAGGTGGGATATCTGAAATAATTTTGGAATCCGAGTAAAAACAAAATTTTAAAAGTACTAATTTTTGAAAATTTCTTGAGAGGATAAGTGGTCATTATGGAAAAATGGTGATGGGCTGGCCCAAGCCACTATATAGGAATGGTGGTCCAGGGAGTACTTAGTGGAGCCATAAAGGTGGGATATCTGAAATAATTTTGGAATCCGAGTAAAAACAAAATTTTAAAAGTACTAATTTTTGAAAATTTCTTGAGAGGATAAGTGGTCATTATGGAAAAATGGTGATGGGCTGGCCCAAGCCACTATATAGGAATGGTGGTCCAGGGAGTACTTAGTGGAGCTATAAAGGTGGGATATCTGAAATAATTTCAGAATGCGAGTAAAAACAAAATTTTAAAAGTACTAATTTTTGAAAATTTCTTGAGAGGATAAGTGGTCATTATGGAAAAATGGTGATGGGCTGGCCCAAGCCACTATATAGGAATGGTGGTCCAGGGAGTACTTAGTGGAGCCATAAAGGTGGGATATCTGAAATAATTTTGGAATCCGAGTAAAAACAAAATTTTAAAAGTACTAATTTTTGAAAATTTCTTGAGAGGATAAGTGGTCATTATGGAAAAATGGTGATGGGCTGGCCCAAGCCACTATATAGGAATGGTGGTCCAGGGAGTACTTAGTGGAGCCATAAAGGTGGGATATCTGAAATAATTTTGGAATCCGAGTAAAAACAAAATTTTAAAAGTACTAATTTTTGAAAATTTCTTGAGAGGATAAGTGGTCATTATGGAAAAATGGTGATGGGCTGGCCCAAGCCACTATATAGGAATGGTGGTCCAGGGAGTACTTAGTGGAGCCATAAAGGTGGGATATCTGAAATAATTTTGGAATCCGAGTAAAAACAAAATTTTAAAAGTACTAATTTTTGAAAATTTCTTGAGAGGATAAGTGGTCATTATGGAAAAATGGTGATGGGCTGGCCCAAGCCACTATATAGGAATGGTGGTCCAGGGAGTACTTAGTGGAGCTATAAAGGTGGGATATCTGAAATAATTTCAGAATGCGAGTAAAAACAAAATTTTAAAAGTACTAATTTTTGAAAATTTCTTGAGAGGATAAGTGGTCATTATGGAAAAATGGTGATGGGCTGGCCCAAGCCACTATATAGGAATGGTGGTCCAGGGAGTACTTAGTGGAGCTATAAAGGTGGGATATCTGAAATAATTTCAGAATGCGAGTAAAAACAAAATTAAAAAAAAAATTTTTTTTTAAAAATTTCTTGAGAGGATAAGTGGTCATTATGGAAAAATGGTGATGGGCTGGCCCAAGCCACTATATAGGAATGGTGGTCCAGGGAGTACTTAGTGGAGCCATAAAGGTGGGATATCTGAAATAATTTTGGAATCCGAGTAAAAACAAAATTTTAAAAGTACTAATTTTTGAAAATTTCTTGAGAGGATAAGTGGTCATTATGGAAAAATGGTGATGGGCTGGCCCAAGCCACTATATAGGAATGGTGGTCCAGGGAGTACTTAGTGGAGCCATAAAGGTGGGATATCTGAAATAATTTTGGAATCCGAGTAAAAACAAAATTTTAAAAGTACTAATTTTTGAAAATTTCTTGAGAGGATAAGTGGTCATTATGGAAAAATGGTGATGGGCTGGCCCAAGCCACTATATAGGAATGGTGGTCCAGGGAGTACTTAGTGGAGCCATAAAGGTGGGATATCTGAAATAATTTTGGAATCCGAGTAAAAACAAAATTTTAAAAGTACTAATTTTTGAAAATTTCTTGAGAGGATAAGTGGTCATTATGGAAAAATGGTGATGGGCTGGCCCAAGCCACTATATAGGAATGGTGGTCCAGGGAGTACTTAGTGGAGCCATAAAGGTGGGATATCTGAAATAATTTTGGAATCCGAGTAAAAACAAAATTTTAAAAGTACTAATTTTTGAAAATTTCTTGAGAGGATAAGTGGTCATTATGGAAAAATGGTGATGGGCTGGCCCAAGCCACTATATAGGAATGGTGGTCCAGGGAGTACTTAGTAGAGCCATAAAGGTGGGATATCTGAAATAATTTTGGAATCCGAGTAAAAACAAAATTTTAAAAGTACTAATTTTTGAAAAATTCTTGAGAGGATAAGTGGTCATTATGGAAAAATGGTGATGGGCTGGCCCAAGCCACTATATAGGAATGGTGGTCCAGGGAGTACTTAGTGGAGCCATAAAGGTGGGATATCTGAAATAATTTTGGAATCCGAGTAAAAACAAAATTTTAAAAGTACTAATTTTTGAAAATTTCTTGAGAGGATAAGTGGTCATTATGGAAAAATGGTGATGGGCTGGCCCAAGCCACTATATAGGAATGGTGGTCCAGGGAGTACTTAGTGGAGCCATAAAGGTGGGATATCTGAAATAATTTTGGAATCCGAGTAAAAACAAAATTTTAAAAGTACTAATTTTTGAAAATTTCTTGAGAGGATAAGTGGTCATTATGGAAAAATGGTGATGGGCTGGCCCAAGCCACTATATAGGAATGGTGGTCCAGGGAGTACTTAGTGGAGCCATAAAGGTGGGATATCTGAAATAATTTTGGAATCCGAGTAAAAACAAAATTTTAAAAGTACTAATTTTTGAAAATTTCTTGAGAGGATAAGTGGTCATTATGGAAAAATGGTGATGGGCTGGCCCAAGCCACTATATAGGAATGGTGGTCCAGGGAGTACTTAGTGGAGCTATAAAGGTGGGATATCTGAAATAATTTCAGAATGCGAGTAAAAACAAAATTTTAAAAGTACTAATTTTTGAAAATTTCTTGAGAGGATAAGTGGTCATTATGGAAAAATGGTGATGGGCTGGCCCAAGCCACTATATAGGAATGGTGGTCCAGGGAGTACTTAGTGGAGCCATAAAGGTGGGATATCTGAAATAATTTTGGAATCCGAGTAAAAACAAAATTTTAAAAGTACTAATTTTTGAAAATTTCTTGAGAGGATAAGTGGTCATTATGGAAAAATGGTGATGGGCTGGCCCAAGCCACTATATAGGAATGGTGGTCCAGGGAGTACTTAGTGGAGCCATAAAGGTGGGATATCTGAAATAATTTTGGAATCCGAGTAAAAACAAAATTTTAAAAGTACTAATTTTTGAAAATTTCTTGAGAGGATAAGTGGTCATTATGGAAAAATGGTGATGGGCTGGCCCAAGCCACTATATAGGAATGGTGGTCCAGGGAGTACTTAGTGGAGCTATAAAGGTGGGATATCTGAAATAATTTCAGAATGCGAGTAAAAACAAAATTTTAAAAGTACTAATTTTTGAAAATTTCTTGAGAGGATAAGTGGTCATTATGGAAAAATGGTGATGGGCTGGCCCAAGCCACTATATAGGAATGGTGGTCCAGGGAGTACTTAGTGGAGCCATAAAGGTGGGATATCTGAAATAATTTTGGAATCCGAGTAAAAACAAAATTTTAAAAGTACTAATTTTTGAAAATTTCTTGAGAGGATAAGTGGTCATTATGGAAAAATGGTGATGGGCTGGCCCAAGCCACTATATAGGAATGGTGGTCCAGGGAGTACTTAGTAGAGCCATAAAGGTGGGATATCTGAAATAATTTTGGAATCCGAGTAAAAACAAAATTTTAAAAGTACTAATTTTTGAAAAATTCTTGAGAGGATAAGTGGTCATTATGGAAAAATGGTGATGGGCTGGCCCAAGCCACTATATAGGAATGGTGGTCCAGGGAGTACTTAGTGGAGCTATAAAGGTGGGATATCTGAAATAATTTCAGAATGCGAGTAAAAACAAAATTTTAAAAGTACTAATTTTTGAAAATTTCTTGAGAGGATAAGTGGTCATTATGGAAAAATGGTGATGGGCTGGCCCAAGCCACTATATAGGAATGGTGGTCCAGGGAGTACTTAGTGGAGCCATAAAGGTGGGATATCTGAAATAATTTTGGAATCCGAGTAAAAACAAAATTTTAAAAGTACTAATTTTTGAAAATTTCTTGAGAGGATAAGTGGTCATTATGGAAAAATGGTGATGGGCTGGCCCAAGCCACTATATAGGAATGGTGGTCCAGGGAGTACTTAGTAGAGCCATAAAGGTGGGATATCTGAAATAATTTTGGAATCCGAGTAAAAACAAAATTTTAAAAGTACTAATTTTTGAAAAATTCTTGAGAGGATAAGTGGTCATTATGGAAAAATGGTGATGGGCTGGCCCAAGCCACTATATAGGAATGGTGGTCCAGGGAGTACTTAGTGGAGCCATAAAGGTGGGATATCTGAAATAATTTTGGAATCCGAGTAAAAACAAAATTTTAAAAGTACTAATTTTTGAAAATTTCTTGAGAGGATAAGTGGTCATTATGGAAAAATGGTGATGGGCTGGCCCAAGCCACTATATAGGAATGGTGGTCCAGGGAGTACTTAGTGGAGCCATAAAGGTGGGATATCTGAAATAATTTTGGAATCCGAGTAAAAACAAAATTTTAAAAGTACTAATTTTTGAAAATTTCTTGAGAGGATAAGTGGTCATTATGGAAAAATGGTGATGGGCTGGCCCAAGCCACTATATAGGAATGGTGGTCCAGGGAGTACTTAGTGGAGCCATAAAGGTGGGATATCTGAAATAATTTTGGAATCCGAGTAAAAACAAAATTTTAAAAGTACTAATTTTTGAAAATTTCTTGAGAGGATAAGTGGTCATTATGGAAAAATGGTGATGGGCTGGCCCAAGCCACTATATAGGAATGGTGGTCCAGGGAGTACTTAGTGGAGCCATAAAGGTGGGATATCTGAAATAATTTTGGAATCCGAGTAAAAACAAAATTTTAAAAGTACTAATTTTTGAAAATTTCTTGAGAGGATAAGTGGTCATTATGGAAAAATGGTGATGGGCTGGCCCAAGCCACTATATAGGAATGGTGGTCCAGGGAGTACTTAGTGGAGCTATAAAGGTGGGATATCTGAAATAATTTCAGAATGCGAGTAAAAACAAAATTTTAAAAGTACTAATTTTTGAAAATTTCTTGAGAGGATAAGTGGTCATTATGGAAAAATGGTGATGGGCTGGCCCAAGCCACTATATAGGAATGGTGGTCCAGGGAGTACTTAGTGGAGCCATAAAGGTGGGATATCTGAAATAATTTTGGAATCCGAGTAAAAACAAAATTTTAAAAGTACTAATTTTTGAAAATTTCTTGAGAGGATAAGTGGTCATTATGGAAAAATGGTGATGGGCTGGCCCAAGCCACTATATAGGAATGGTGGTCCAGGGAGTACTTAGTAGAGCCATAAAGGTGGGATATCTGAAATAATTTTGGAATCCGAGTAAAAACAAAATTTTAAAAGTACTAATTTTTGAAAAATTCTTGAGAGGATAAGTGGTCATTATGGAAAAATGGTGATGGGCTGGCCCAAGCCACTATATAGGAATGGTGGTCCAGGGAGTACTTAGTGGAGCTATAAAGGTGGGATATCTGAAATAATTTCAGAATGCGAGTAAAAACAAAATTTTAAAAGTACTAATTTTTGAAAATTTCTTGAGAGGATAAGTGGTCATTATGGAAAAATGGTGATGGGCTGGCCCAAGCCACTATATAGGAATGGTGGTCCAGGGAGTACTTAGTGGAGCCATAAAGGTGGGATATCTGAAATAATTTTGGAATCCGAGTAAAAACAAAATTTTAAAAGTACTAATTTTTGAAAATTTCTTGAGAGGATAAGTGGTCATTATGGAAAAATGGTGATGGGCTGGCCCAAGCCACTATATAGGAATGGCGGTCCAGGGAGTACTTAGTAGAGCCATAAAGGTGGGATATCTGAAATAATATTGGAATCCGAGTAAAAACAAAATTTTAAAAGTACTAATTTTTGAAAAATTCTTGAGAGGATAAGTGGTCATTATGGAAAAATGGTGATGGGCTGGCCCAAGCCACTATATAGGAATGGTGGTCCAGGGAGTACTTAGTGGAGCCATAAAGGTGGGATATCTGAAATAATTTTGGAATCCGAGTAAAAACAAAATTTTAAAAGTACTAATTTTTGAAAATTTCTTGAGAGGATAAGTGGTCATTATGGAAAAATGGTGATGGGCTGGCCCAAGCCACTATATAGGAATGGTGGTCCAGGGAGTACTTAGTGGAGCCATAAAGGTGGGATATCTGAAATAATTTTGGAATCCGAGTAAAAACAAAATTTTAAAAGTACTAATTTTTGAAAATTTCTTGAGAGGATAAGTGGTCATTATGGAAAAATGGTGATGGGCTGGCCCAAGCCACTATATAGGAATGGTGGTCCAGGGAGTACTTAGTGGAGCCATAAAGGTGGGATATCTGAAATAATTTTGGAATCCGAGTAAAAACAAAATTTTAAAAGTACTAATTTTTGAAAATTTCTTGAGAGGATAAGTGGTCATTATGGAAAAATGGTGATGGGCTGGCCCAAGCCACTATATAGGAATGGTGGTCCAGGGAGTACTTAGTGGAGCCATAAAGGTGGGATATCTGAAATAATTTTGGAATCCGAGTAAAAACAAAATTTTAAAAGTACTAATTTTTGAAAATTTCTTGAGAGGATAAGTGGTCATTATGGAAAAATGGTGATGGGCTGGCCCAAGCCACTATATAGGAATGGTGGTCCAGGGAGTACTTAGTGGAGCTATAAAGGTGGGATATCTGAAATAATTTCAGAATGCGAGTAAAAACAAAATTTTAAAAGTACTAATTTTTGAAAATTTCTTGAGAGGATAAGTGGTCATTATGGAAAAATGGTGATGGGCTGGCCCAAGCCACTATATAGGAATGGTGGTCCAGGGAGTACTTAGTGGAGCCATAAAGGTGGGATATCTGAAATAATTTTGGAATCCGAGTAAAAACAAAATTTTAAAAGTACTAATTTTTGAAAATTTCTTGAGAGGATAAGTGGTCATTATGGAAAAATGGTGATGGGCTGGCCCAAGCCACTATATAGGAATGGTGGTCCAGGGAGTACTTAGTAGAGCCATAAAGGTGGGATATCTGAAATAATTTTGGAATCCGAGTAAAAACAAAATTTTAAAAGTACTAATTTTTGAAAAATTCTTGAGAGGATAAGTGGTCATTATGGAAAAATGGTGATGGGCTGGCCCAAGCCACTATATAGGAATGGTGGTCCAGGGAGTACTTAGTGGAGCCATAAAGGTGGGATATCTGAAATAATTTTGGAATCCGAGTAAAAACAAAATTTTAAAAGTACTAATTTTTGAAAATTTCTTGAGAGGATAAGTGGTCATTATGGAAAAATGGTGATGGGCTGGCCCAAGCCACTATATAGGAATGGTGGTCCAGGGAGTACTTAGTGGAGCTATAAAGGTGGGATATCTGAAATAATTTTGGAATCCGAGTAAAAACAAAATTTTAAAAGTACTAATTTTTGAAAATTTCTTGAGAGGATAAGTGGTCATTATGGAAAAATGGTGATGGGCTGGCCCAAGCCACTATATAGGAATGGTGGTCCAGGGAGTACTTAGTGGAGCCATAAAGGTGGGATATCTGAAATAATTTTGGAATCCGAGTAAAAACAAAATTTTAAAAGTACTAATTTTTGAAAATTTCTTGAGAGGATAAGTGGTCATTATGGAAAAATGGTGATGGGCTGGCCCAAGCCACTATATAGGAATGGTGGTCCAGGGAGTACTTAGTGGAGCCATAAAGGTGGGATATCTGAAATAATTTTGGAATCCGAGTAAAAAGAAATTTTAAAAAAAAAAAATTTTTTTTTTAATTTTGTTTTTACTCGCATTCTGAAATTATTTCAGATATCCCACCTTTATAGCTCCACTAAGTACTCCCTGGACCACCATTCCTATATAGTGGCTTGGGCCAGCCCATCACCATTTTTCCATAATGACCACTTATCCTCTCAAGAAATTTTCAAAAATTAGTACTTTTAAAATTTTGTTTTTACTCGGATTCCAAAATTATTTCAGATATCCCACCTTTATGGCTCCACTAAGTACTCCCTGGACCACCATTCCTATATAGTGGCTTGGGCCAGCCCATCACCATTTTTCCATAATGACCACTTATCCTCTCAAGAAATTTTCAAAAATTAGTACTTTTAAAATTTTGTTTTTACTCGGATTCCAAAATTATTTCAGATATCCCACCTTTATGGCTCCACTAAGTACTCCCTGGACCACCATTCCTATATAGTGGCTTGGGCCAGCCCATCACCATTTTTCCATAATGACCACTTATCCTCTCAAGAAATTTTCAAAAATTAGTACTTTTAAAATTTTGTTTTTACTCGCATTCTGAAATTATTTCAGATATCCCACCTTTATAGCTCCACTAAGTACTCCCTGGACCACCATTCCTATATAGTGGCTTGGGCCAGCCCATCACCATTTTTCCATAATGACCACTTATCCTCTCAAGAAATTTTCAAAAATTAGTACTTTTAAAATTTTGTTTTTACTCGGATTCCAAAATTATTTCAGATATCCCACCTTTATGGCTCCACTAAGTACTCCCTGGACCACCATTCCTATATAGTGGCTTGGGCCAGCCCATCACCATTTTTCCATAATGACCACTTATCCTCTCAAGAATTTTTCAAAAATTAGTACTTTTAAAATTTTGTTTTTACTCGGATTCCAAAATTATTTCAGATATCCCACCTTTATGGCTCTACTAAGTACTCCCTGGACCACCATTCCTATATAGTGGCTTGGGCCAGCCCATCACCATTTTTCCATAATGACCACTTATCCTCTCAAGAAATTTTCAAAAATTAGTACTTTTAAAATTTTGTTTTTACTCGGATTCCAAAATTATTTCAGATATCCCACCTTTATGGCTCCACTAAGTACTCCCTGGACCACCATTCCTATATAGTGGCTTGGGCCAGCCCATCACCATTTTTCCATAATGACCACTTATCCTCTCAAGAAATTTTCAAAAATTAGTACTTTTAAAATTTTGTTTTTACTCGGATTCCAAAATTATTTCAGATATCCCACCTTTATGGCTCCACTAAGTACTCCCTGGACCACCATTCCTATATAGTGGCTTGGGCCAGCCCATCACCATTTTTCCATAATGACCACTTATCCTCTCAAGAAATTTTCAAAAATTAGTACTTTTAAAATTTTGTTTTTACTCGCATTCTGAAATTATTTCAGATATCCCACCTTTATAGCTCCACTAAGTACTCCCTGGACCACCATTCCTATATAGTGGCTTGGGCCAGCCCATCACCATTTTTCCATAATGACCACTTATCCTCTCAAGAAATTTTCAAAAATTAGTACTTTTAAAATTTTGTTTTTACTCGGATTCCAAAATTATTTCAGATATCCCACCTTTATGGCTCCACTAAGTACTCCCTGGACCACCATTCCTATATAGTGGCTTGGGCCAGCCCATCACCATTTTTCCATAATGACCACTTATCCTCTCAAGAAATTTTCAAAAATTAGTACTTTTAAAATTTTGTTTTTACTCGGATTCCAAAATTATTTCAGATATCCCACCTTTATGGCTCCACTAAGTACTCCCTGGACCACCATTCCTATATAGTGGCTTGGGCCAGCCCATCACCATTTTTCCATAATGACCACTTATCCTCTCAAGAAATTTTCAAAAATTAGTACTTTTAAAATTTTGTTTTTACTCGGATTCCAAAATTATTTCAGATATCCCACCTTTATGGCTCCACTAAGTACTCCCTGGACCACCATTCCTATATAGTGGCTTGGGCCAGCCCATCACCATTTTTCCATAATGACCACTTATCCTCTCAAGAAATTTTAAAAAAAAAAAATTTTTTTTTTAATTTTGTTTTTACTCGCATTCTGAAATTATTTCAGATATCCCACCTTTATAGCTCCACTAAGTACTCCCTGGACCACCATTCCTATATAGTGGCTTGGGCCAGCCCATCACCATTTTTCCATAATGACCACTTATCCTCTCAAGAAATTTTCAAAAATTAGTACTTTTAAAATTTTGTTTTTACTCGGATTCCAAAATTATTTCAGATATCCCACCTTTATGGCTCCACTAAGTACTCCCTGGACCACCATTCCTATATAGTGGCTTGGGCCAGCCCATCACCATTTTTCCATAATGACCACTTATCCTCTCAAGAAATTTTAAAAAAAAAAATTTTTTTTTTTAATTTTGTTTTTACTCGCATTCTGAAATTATTTCAGATATCCCACCTTTATAGCTCCACTAAGTACTCCCTGGACCACCATTCCTATATAGTGGCTTGGGCCAGCCCATCACCATTTTTCCATAATGACCACTTATCCTCTCAAGAAATTTTCAAAAATTAGTACTTTTAAAATTTTGTTTTTACTCGGATTCCAAAATTATTTCAGATATCCCACCTTTATGGCTCCACTAAGTACTCCCTGGACCACCATTCCTATATAGTGGCTTGGGCCAGCCCATCACCATTTTTCCATAATGACCACTTATCCTCTCAAGAAATTTAAAAAAAAAAAAATTTTTTTTTTAATTTTGTTTTTACTCGCATTCTGAAATTATTTCAGATATCCCACCTTTATAGCTCCACTAAGTACTCCCTGGACCACCATTCCTATATAGTGGCTTGGGCCAGCCCATCACCATTTTTCCATAATGACCACTTATCCTCTCAAGAAATTTTCAAAAATTAGTACTTTTAAAATTTTGTTTTTACTCGCATTCCAAAATTATTTCAGATATCCCACCTTTATGGCTCCACTAAGTACTCCCTGGACCACCATTCCTATATAGTGGCTTGGGCCAGCCCATCACCATTTTTCCATAATGACCACTTATCCTCTCAAGAAATTTTCAAAAATTAGTACTTTTAAAATTTTGTTTTTACTCGGATTCCAAAATTATTTCAGATATCCCACCTTTATGGCTCCACTAAGTACTCCCTGGACCACCATTCCTATATAGTGGCTTGGGCCAGCCCATCACCATTTTTCCATAATGACCACTTATCCTCTCAAGAATTTTTCAAAAATTAGTACTTTTAAAATTTTGTTTTTACTCGGATTCCAAAATTATTTCAGATATCCCACCTTTATGGCTCTACTAAGTACTCCCTGGACCACCATTCCTATATAGTGGCTTGGGCCAGCCCATCACCATTTTTCCATAATGACCACTTATCCTCTCAAGAAATTTTCAAAAATTAGTACTTTTAAAATTTTGTTTTTACTCGGATTCCAAAATTATTTCAGATATCCCACCTTTATGGCTCCACTAAGTACTCCCTGGACCACCATTCCTATATAGTGGCTTGGGCCAGCCCATCACCATTTTTCCATAATGACCACTTATCCTCTCAAGAAATTTTCAAAAATTAGTACTTTTAAAATTTTGTTTTTACTCGCATTCTGAAATTATTTCAGATATCCCACCTTTATAGCTCCACTAAGTACTCCCTGGACCACCATTCCTATATAGTGGCTTGGGCCAGCCCATCACCATTTTTCCATAATGACCACTTATCCTCTCAAGAAATTTTCAAAAATTAGTACTTTTAAAATTTTGTTTTTACTCGGATTCCAAAATTATTTCAGATATCCCACCTTTATGGCTCTACTAAGTACTCCCTGGACCACCATTCCTATATAGTGGCTTGGGCCAGCCCATCACCATTTTTCCATAATGACCACTTATCCTCTCAAGAAATTTTCAAAAATTAGTACTTTTAAAATTTTGTTTTTACTCGGATTCCAAAATTATTTCAGATATCCCACCTTTATGGCTCCACTAAGTACTCCCTGGACCACCATTCCTATATAGTGGCTTGGGCCAGCCCATCACCATTTTTCCATAATGACCACTTATCCTCTCAAGAAATTTTCAAAAATTAGTACTTTTAAAATTTTGTTTTTACTCGCATTCTGAAATTATTTCAGATATCCCACCTTTATAGCTCCACTAAGTACTCCCTGGACCACCATTCCTATATAGTGGCTTGGGCCAGCCCATCACCATTTTTCCATAATGACCACTTATCCTCTCAAGAAATTTTCAAAAATTAGTACTTTTAAAATTTTGTTTTTACTCGGATTCCAAAATTATTTCAGATATCCCACCTTTATGGCTCCACTAAGTACTCCCTGGACCACCATTCCTATATAGTGGCTTGGGCCAGCCCATCACCATTTTTCCATAATGACCACTTATCCTCTCAAGAAATTTTCAAAAATTAGTACTTTTAAAATTTTGTTTTTACTCGGATTCCAAAATTATTTCAGATATCCCACCTTTATGGCTCCACTAAGTACTCCCTGGACCACCATTCCTATATAGTGGCTTGGGCCAGCCCATCACCATTTTTCCATAATGACCACTTATCCTCTCAAGAAATTTTCAAAAATTAGTACTTTTAAAATTTTGTTTTTACTCGGATTCCAAAATTATTTCAGATATCCCACCTTTATGGCTCCACTAAGTACTCCCTGGACCACCATTCCTATATAGTGGCTTGGGCCAGCCCATCACCATTTTTCCATAATGACCACTTATCCTCTCAAGAAATTTTTAAAAAAAAAAATTTTTTTTTTAATTTTGTTTTTACTCGCATTCTGAAATTATTTCAGATATCCCACCTTTATAGCTCCACTAAGTACTCCCTGGACCACCATTCCTATATAGTGGCTTGGGCCAGCCCATCACCATTTTTCCATAATGACCACTTATCCTCTCAAGAAATTTTCAAAAATTAGTACTTTTAAAATTTTGTTTTTACTCGGATTCCAAAATTATTTCAGATATCCCACCTTTATGGCTCCACTAAGTACTCCCTGGACCACCATTCCTATATAGTGGCTTGGGCCAGCCCATCACCATTTTTCCATAATGACCACTTATCCTCTCAAGAAATTTTAAAAAAAAAAATTTTTTTTTTTAATTTTGTTTTTACTCGCATTCTGAAATTATTTCAGATATCCCACCTTTATAGCTCCACTAAGTACTCCCTGGACCACCATTCCTATATAGTGGCTTGGGCCAGCCCATCACCATTTTTCCATAATGACCACTTATCCTCTCAAGAAATTTTCAAAAATTAGTACTTTTAAAATTTTGTTTTTACTCGGATTCCAAAATTATTTCAGATATCCCACCTTTATGGCTCCACTAAGTACTCCCTGGACCACCATTCCTATATAGTGGCTTGGGCCAGCCCATCACCATTTTTCCATAATGACCACTTATCCTCTCAAGAAATTTAAAAAAAAAAAAATTTTTTTTTTAATTTTGTTTTTACTCGCATTCTGAAATTATTTCAGATATCCCACCTTTATAGCTCCACTAAGTACTCCCTGGACCACCATTCCTATATAGTGGCTTGGGCCAGCCCATCACCATTTTTCCATAATGACCACTTATCCTCTCAAGAAATTTTCAAAAATTAGTACTTTTAAAATTTTGTTTTTACTCGCATTCCAAAATTATTTCAGATATCCCACCTTTATGGCTCCACTAAGTACTCCCTGGACCACCATTCCTATATAGTGGCTTGGGCCAGCCCATCACCATTTTTCCATAATGACCACTTATCCTCTCAAGAAATTTTCAAAAATTAGTACTTTTAAAATTTTGTTTTTACTCGGATTCCAAAATTATTTCAGATATCCCACCTTTATGGCTCCACTAAGTACTCCCTGGACCACCATTCCTATATAGTGGCTTGGGCCAGCCCATCACCATTTTTCCATAATGACCACTTATCCTCTCAAGAATTTTTCAAAAATTAGTACTTTTAAAATTTTGTTTTTACTCGGATTCCAAAATTATTTCAGATATCCCACCTTTATGGCTCTACTAAGTACTCCCTGGACCACCATTCCTATATAGTGGCTTGGGCCAGCCCATCACCATTTTTCCATAATGACCACTTATCCTCTCAAGAAATTTTCAAAAATTAGTACTTTTAAAATTTTGTTTTTACTCGGATTCCAAAATTATTTCAGATATCCCACCTTTATGGCTCCACTAAGTACTCCCTGGACCACCATTCCTATATAGTGGCTTGGGCCAGCCCATCACCATTTTTCCATAATGACCACTTATCCTCTCAAGAAATTTTCAAAAATTAGTACTTTTAAAATTTTGTTTTTACTCGGATTCCAAAATTATTTCAGATATCCCACCTTTATGGCTCCACTAAGTACTCCCTGGACCACCATTCCTATATAGTGGCTTGGGCCAGCCCATCACCATTTTTCCATAATGACCACTTATCCTCTCAAGAAATTTTCAAAAATTAGTACTTTTAAAATTTTGTTTTTACTCGGATTCCAAAATTATTTCAGATATCCCACCTTTATGGCTCCACTAAGTACTCCCTGGACCACCATTCCTATATAGTGGCTTGGGCCAGCCCATCACCATTTTTCCATAATGACCACTTATCCTCTCAAGAAATTTTCAAAAATTAGTACTTTTAAAATTTTGTTTTTACTCGGATTCCAAAATTATTTCAGATATCCCACCTTTATGGCTCCACTAAGTACTCCCTGGACCACCATTCCTATATAGTGGCTTGGGCCAGCCCATCACCATTTTTCCATAATGACCACTTATCCTCTCAAGAAATTTTAAAAAAAAAAAATTTTTTTTTTAATTTTGTTTTTACTCGCATTCTGAAATTATTTCAGATATCCCACCTTTATAGCTCCACTAAGTACTCCCTGGACCACCATTCCTATATAGTGGCTTGGGCCAGCCCATCACCATTTTTCCATAATGACCACTTATCCTCTCAAGAAATTTTCAAAAATTAGTACTTTTAAAATTTTGTTTTTACTCGGATTCCAAAATTATTTCAGATATCCCACCTTTATGGCTCCACTAAGTACTCCCTGGACCACCATTCCTATATAGTGGCTTGGGCCAGCCCATCACCATTTTTCCATAATGACCACTTATCCTCTCAAGAAATTTTAAAAAAAAAAATTTTTTTTTTTAATTTTGTTTTTACTCGCATTCTGAAATTATTTCAGATATCCCACCTTTATAGCTCCACTAAGTACTCCCTGGACCACCATTCCTATATAGTGGCTTGGGCCAGCCCATCACCATTTTTCCATAATGACCACTTATCCTCTCAAGAAATTTTCAAAAATTAGTACTTTTAAAATTTTGTTTTTACTCGGATTCCAAAATTATTTCAGATATCCCACCTTTATGGCTCCACTAAGTACTCCCTGGACCACCATTCCTATATAGTGGCTTGGGCCAGCCCATCACCATTTTTCCATAATGACCACTTATCCTCTCAAGAAATTTAAAAAAAAAAAAATTTTTTTTTTAATTTTGTTTTTACTCGCATTCTGAAATTATTTCAGATATCCCACCTTTATAGCTCCACTAAGTACTCCCTGGACCACCATTCCTATATAGTGGCTTGGGCCAGCCCATCACCATTTTTCCATAATGACCACTTATCCTCTCAAGAAATTTTCAAAAATTAGTACTTTTAAAATTTTGTTTTTACTCGCATTCCAAAATTATTTCAGATATCCCACCTTTATGGCTCCACTAAGTACTCCCTGGACCACCATTCCTATATAGTGGCTTGGGCCAGCCCATCACCATTTTTCCATAATGACCACTTATCCTCTCAAGAAATTTTCAAAAATTAGTACTTTTAAAATTTTGTTTTTACTCGGATTCCAAAATTATTTCAGATATCCCACCTTTATGGCTCCACTAAGTACTCCCTGGACCACCATTCCTATATAGTGGCTTGGGCCAGCCCATCACCATTTTTCCATAATGACCACTTATCCTCTCAAGAATTTTTCAAAAATTAGTACTTTTAAAATTTTGTTTTTACTCGGATTCCAAAATTATTTCAGATATCCCACCTTTATGGCTCTACTAAGTACTCCCTGGACCACCATTCCTATATAGTGGCTTGGGCCAGCCCATCACCATTTTTCCATAATGACCACTTATCCTCTCAAGAAATTTTCAAAAATTAGTACTTGTAAAATTTTGTTTTTACTCGGATTCCAAAATTATTTCAGATATCCCACCTTTATGGCTCCACTAAGTACTCCCTGGACCACCATTCCTATATAGTGGCTTGGGCCAGCCCATCACCATTTTTCCATAATGACCACTTATCCTCTCAAGAAATTTTCAAAAATTAGTACTTTTAAAATTTTGTTTTTACTCGCATTCTGAAATTATTTCAGATATCCC
The DNA here is from genome assembly GCA_963932375.1 of Phania funesta. Classification (NCBI taxonomy): domain Eukaryota; kingdom Metazoa; phylum Arthropoda; class Insecta; order Diptera; family Tachinidae; genus Phania; species Phania funesta. The sequence continues at coordinate 85,719,021 of OZ010653.1, forward strand.
ACCTTTATAGCTCCACTAAGTACTCCCTGGACCACCATTCCTATATAGTGGCTTGGGCCAGCCCATCACCATTTTTCCATAATGACCACTTATCCTCTCAAGAAATTTTCAAAAATTAGTACTTTTAAAATTTTGTTTTTACTCGGATTCCAAAATTATTTCAGATATCCCACCTTTATGGCTCTACTAAGTACTCCCTGGACCACCATTCCTATATAGTGGCTTGGGCCAGCCCATCACCATTTTTCCATAATGACCACTTATCCTCTCAAGAAATTTTCAAAAATTAGTACTTTTAAAATTTTGTTTTTACTCGGATTCCAAAATTATTTCAGATATCCCACCTTTATGGCTCCACTAAGTACTCCCTGGACCACCATTCCTATATAGTGGCTTGGGCCAGCCCATCACCATTTTTCCATAATGACCACTTATCCTCTCAAGAAATTTTCAAAAATTAGTACTTTTAAAATTTTGTTTTTACTCGCATTCTGAAATTATTTCAGATATCCCACCTTTATAGCTCCACTAAGTACTCCCTGGGCCACCATTCCTATATAGTGGCTTGGGCCAGCCCATCACCATTTTTCCATAATGACCACTTATCCTCTCAAGAAATTTTCAAAAATTAGTACTTTTAAAATTTTGTTTTTACTCGGATTCCAAAATTATTTCAGATATCCCACCTTTATGGCTCCACTAAGTACTCCCTGGACCACCATTCCTATATAGTGGCTTGGGCCAGCCCATCACCATTTTTCCATAATGACCACTTATCCTCTCAAGAAATTTTCAAAAATTAGTACTTTTAAAATTTTGTTTTTACTCGCATTCCAAAATTATTTCAGATATCCCACCTTTATGGCTCCACTAAGTACTCCCTGGACCACCATTCCTATATAGTGGCTTGGGCCAGCCCATCACCATTTTTCCATAATGACCACTTATCCTCTCAAGAAATTTTCAAAAATTAGTACTTTTAAAATTTTGTTTTTACTCGGATTCCAAAATTATTTCAGATATCCCACCTTTATGGCTCCACTAAGTACTCCCTGGACCACCATTCCTATATAGTGGCTTGGGCCAGCCCATCACCATTTTTCCATAATGACCACTTATCCTCTCAAGAAATTTTCAAAAATTAGTACTTTTAAAATTTTGTTTTTACTCGCATTCTGAAATTATTTCAGATATCCCACCTTTATAGCTCCACTAAGTACTCCCTGGACCACCATTCCTATATAGTGGCTTGGGCCAGCCCATCACCATTTTTCCATAATGACCACTTATCCTCTCAAGAAATTTTCAAAAATTAGTACTTTTAAAATTTTGTTTTTACTCGGATTCCAAAATTATTTCAGATATCCCACCTTTATGGCTCCACTAAGTACTCCCTGGACCACCATTCCTATATAGTGGCTTGGGCCAGCCCATCACCATTTTTCCATAATGACCACTTATCCTCTCAAGAAATTTTCAAAAATTAGTACTTTTAAAATTTTGTTTTTACTCGGATTCCAAAATTATTTCAGATATCCCACCTTTATGGCTCCACTAAGTACTCCCTGGACCACCATTCCTATATAGTGGCTTGGGCCAGCCCATCACCATTTTTCCATAATGACCACTTATCCTCTCAAGAAATTTTCAAAAATTAGTACTTTTAAAATTTTGTTTTTACTCGCATTCTGAAATTATTTCAGATATCCCACCTTTATAGCTCCACTAAGTACTCCCTGGACCACCATTCCTATATAGTGGCTTGGGCCAGCCCATCACCATTTTTCCATAATGACCACTTATCCTCTCAAGAAATTTTCAAAAATTAGTACTTTTAAAATTTTGTTTTTACTCGGATTCCAAAATTATTTCAGATATCCCACCTTTATGGCTCCACTAAGTACTCCCTGGACCACCATTCCTATATAGTGGCTTGGGCCAGCCCATCACCATTTTTCCATAATGACCACTTATCCTCTCAAGAAATTTTCAAAAATTAGTACTTTTAAAATTTTGTTTTTACTCGGATTCCAAAATTATTTCAGATATCCCACCTTTATGGCTCCACTAAGTACTCCCTGGACCACCATTCCTATATAGTGGCTTGGGCCAGCCCATCACCATTTTTCCATAATGGTCACTGGAAATAAGTTCAAGATTAACAGTTTCGCCAAAAGCGCTGTTTTTAAATGCAATTTAATTTTGTTTCCTAAATATTTTAGATGTTTTACTTTTATGGGTCAATTAACTAACGCTTTGAGCAATTTTTACAAAAGAGGTTTCTTATGGATCTGGTTCCTGCTTCGTAATATAGGCTTCTGAAAATAAGGTCAAAATTACCCCCACTGTTAAATTGCTAACATAGCTCTGTTAAGTGCAAAATCAGCCATGTTAAAAAATTCGGTTTGTGTCTCTGCTAGTTAAATTCGAATTTATCTTCACACACATTCATTTGGGGCATGTAGATTTATAGTACATAACAAGGGGAATTAAAACAGGTAAACTCGCCAGGACAGCTATATGCTTTTTTTTAACTGATTAGATATCAAATTCCATATAAAAACAAATTTTCGCACTTTCTTGTACTGATTTTTATGGAGTTGACTGACATCCGCAACAGTGACAGTGAGTCTACCTGTTATCAAATTGCCTTGGTACATAAATATGCAATAAAATGCAACAATATGCACAATTCGATAAAACTACACGTTAATTTAGAGAGCTTCCAAATTTAGGGCAAATGAGTGTTAAGGCAAGATATAGGAAAAAATTTAAATAGTAAGATCTCTAACTAGTGCTCATCTCTAAAGCGCTGTACTGAGAGAGGGTGTACTTACGCATTTTGGAAAGCTACTTTAGTGTTCTTTTTTACAAAAATACACATAGAGCCTTGGAAAAATGGAAATTTGTTGAAAGATTTACATTTTTTGCACTTTAACTGCCACAACTTGCGCACAAATTTTGTTTAAAGATTTTTTATTTGTTTCAAAGATAAAAATAATATCTTCGAGCAAAAAAATTTTGTAAAAATCCGTTTTGAAACAAGAAAGGTATGACTACTTAATGTTTAAACTTTAAGAAACCCGTTAAAAAAACGGTAAACAATGGAACAAATTTTCTATTAGAATCCCATTGCATGTTATTAAGGATTAAAGCTTGTAAAAAATGGTTGATGCAACTTATATATCGACCTTTTTTCGATTTTCAACTTTTATCTCTTCTTCAGTCTTTATTATTATTAAATTATGATATTTACTTATTTATACAAATATCTAATACAATCAATACACAAAAATAAATACAAATTTAAATTAATAAGCTTAGTTTTGTTCAAGAAACATAAAAATATGTATTTATAAAAATATTTATAAATATTAAACCTATTGTCTGAAACAATATTAATTATTTAACATAACTTAAGTCCCTACACAACTTAAATGAGGGAAAATTTCAACGATCTCTCATAATTACGAAATCAAAGATTTAATTTTATTCCTTAGTTTTTTACGTGTTGAGTTTTTTGTTTTATAAAAACTTGCTAACTAGAAAGTTTAAATCTAAAAAAGAAAGAAAATATGTTAAAAATATGCTAAAGTTACTTACTAACATAATTAATAACAGATGGGGGAAGATCATGATCTGTTCCAATTTACCCAATTGTTAAAAAAAACTGCAAAAGTGTGCATTATCGGCAAAAACTTTCCGACGCGCACGTATACTCTTGTATACAATAATTAGCGATGTTGAAGCATGTTTAGGAAATCCTTAACTCTGGGGTTGCCAACGACTGTAAATATCGCCAAGCATTTGTAATAATTATCAGCTGTTTTAAATCCCGTAAAAATAAAACTGAAGATAAATATGTTGCATTTTTTACATGCCGTTTATTCGCACTTTTGGAGTTTTTTTTTGAAGAAGCTCAAAATTTTGCAACATTTTTTTCAGAAAAAATACGCTTTACTATTTTTATATATGTATGTATATAAGAAAAATTATTTTAACTTTGTTCTCCTATATAGTGCAACTAAGATGTCAGACATTTCAGCTATGTATATGTTTAAATTATATTTTGTCAAATTTCTAATGTGATTCCAAATTATAAAATTATTTAAATCTTACAGAAATTACTAATAACTGCATAGTTGTAATTGAAACTTTTAATAATAAAGAATATTAATATTAAAATGAAAAATATATATCAGAAATTATCTAATATTTACTTTATTTCTTTTTGAATATGAACGTGAAAAATTTTTTAGGTAAGTTTATAATCTATATGTCATTTAGTTTTTAAATAAAAAAATAATGCTGACAGAGTTTACAGAATTATTCGAAACTTTTGGCGAGGCAATAATCTTCTTAGACTACTGGATCCTTACTGAAGATCCAATTCAAACCATTCGACTGCAGCTGTCTCGTGAGTTGCGAAAATAAAAAAAGCAAGTTTTCATTTGCTGTATAATACTCGTAAGTTAAGGTTTTTGAAAATTTAAACTGACGTGAGGAATAAAGTGACCTTCAACTTTTTTCGATATCACAACTTTCTCATAAAGTAAAATTAATCTTTTTGAAAATATGACACTACCATAGCGAAAACCGACTACTTTTGACAAAAAAAACCTACATGCTGGCAACGACGTAGTTTTAATTATATGTTTACTTGCAACAAAAAAATATTTTTTGATATTTTGTGTTTGTCTATTTGTTTTGTGTATTTATTTAATTTATTTTGTGCCAAAAACTGTAAAACTAATTAACAAGTTAAATGCTTATTTTTTACTTTAAAATATGGCAAAATAATATTCTCATACATAAACCTCACGTTAAAAGTTAAAGGAAGGATGATCTTGCTGTTAGCTTATCGGACAAATTTGTCTTATCGTACACTCATAATAACGAAAAACGAAGTATCTGTCCCTGTACTATCGGCAAGTTGTTATAAATGGCCCTAAGTGTAAGAAATATAGTAACAGTTGCATTGGTTTTAAAAAAGTAGCGTGCAAAATTGCAGCAACACAATCGTTGTCTGCATTCATTGAAAACAAAACTGAAAAATTAATGATTGCACGAAATATGTTTGTGTTGTTGATTTGCAAACGGAAAGGGTGTGTTTGACAAAGTGCTTGTGTAGAGCAGTTGGCCGTTAAATCTCAAAAAATTTTATTTTAGGAAAAGGATTTTCAAATTGAAAGTAAAATGTCCATTCCGGCACCACTATCGTGCTTGTTATTTTATTAAACATTTAAATAGAACACAACGGCTACTTCCTCATCACGATGTTTGCTGTTTAACGTTTCGCTCTCTACTAACTTCTAGCTTGACCAACCAATTCTTTTTATAGTAGTCATCAATTTTTCTCGAAACTTATAGAAGACACAAGAATCTAGTAGATATTTCTTTAGCTAAAAACATATTTTCTGTGTTTTTTTTTTAATTATATTTGTCTTTGTAACTACTGTCTTCCTTGTTACTTATGGAGGTGGTGCTTTCTTTGTATTGTTGTTGTTACCATTGCAGTATTTAATTCATGGATGTTTCTCCGTACGCGTAAACATAGCCCTGCAACTTTCTGGACATAAAAATTCTTAAATGTAGAATATTTGTGTACACATATATTGTATACTTATATATTAATAAACGTGTGTATGAATTCACCATGATACAAATTGATAACAGGTATACTCATGGGAAAATTCAAGATATTTTCTCTTTAGTTTTAGAATATCTAATCTGCATTTTATTTTTAAAAATCTGCAAAAAAAAAATCAATACATTATTGTTAATTTTTTGTATTTTACAAAAGAAATACAAAATAACTTACTATTTATCGAGACAAAGCGACTCAAATCAATGTTCATTTGTATCCGAAATTCGTTTTCATACTTGAATATAAATTAAGTAAAAAGATTATTTAAGTTAAGTTTGATCAAAATATACATATATAACTAATTTATGCTTTATTATAAATTTCTCGAACTTTTTGTATAAGTATTTATAAATTAAATATTCAGGCTTTAAGGTCTTAAGCACCTGCTAGACGAATCAATATTATAATTCAATATTTGAGTTCGTATTTGTTTACAAAAATAACTTTGTGTGTAATATTGAAGAATATCAAAATGAGTTTGATTTTTTTCGGGAATATTATAGTAGTTTGATTCTTGATTTGATATTCCGATAGGGTGTTTTGATGTAGATTTTTGGAACGAATTTCCGTCATCCCTTGTCAAGTTTGTCGCAATCAAAACACCACAAAGTAGTCAATAGTAGTGTTAGAGAAATTTACAGGGAAAATGAAGAGGATGTATTTCACGAAACTGACTTTGATGATTCGGATTTTATTCCTTCGAGAAGACTTTCAGAATCAGAATTAAATACTTCGTCAGACAGTATTAGGGCTATGGGAGCTATCTTAGAAGCTAACTTGAACAATTTCGAATCATGTGAACAAAATGAAAATGAGTTGCCAAGTTCATCACTTAAAAGGAAAGATAATAGATGCAATAACATTTTAGGAAAGGAATATTTAACGTACAAGTTAATGCTGCTAAAGAAACACATGAGTTGGAAAACTGTAGACAGAAATGCAACTCAAAAATAGGTTTTAAAGAACAGAAATCTATTTTCGAGTCTTATTGGAGTTTGGGAGATTATAGTAAAAGACGTCAAGTTTTATTAAACTTAATCGAAATCCAGTCCAAAAAAACTTCAACTCTTAAAAAATCCCAAAATCCAAAAAAGCGTCAATACAATTATTTATACCACTTTGAAATTTACCGTGAAGGAGTGAGTATTTGTATGCGATGCTTTTTAAATATTTTTGGCGAAACTAACCAATCAATTAAAATCATATGTAACTATTAGATACAAGGTCCACATGCTTTTGTGCAAATTGACCAACGCGGAAAACATGCTCCATCTCACAAGTTGCCTATTGAAAAACATATTGAAGTTGTTGATTTTTGAAATGAGTTCCCAAAATACCAAAGCCATTACAGCCGCCGTCACGGAAACAAGGTATATTTCCATCGTGGACTTAATCCCGCAACATTATATAAACTTTACACGGAAACAATATCTCGACCTGTGTCTGAACCAAAGTTTCAGCAAATCTTTCATACGTTAGACATTTATTTCAAGAAACCACAACTTGATTTATGCACTCCTTGTAAAATTTTAAAAGCCAAAATTCAAAATGCCGAAGATGTAAACGTAAAGGCTGAACTTTCCTTGCAATTATCTACACACCATCATGAGGCTGATTTCGCTTACGATCAAAAAAAAAAAAACGATAATGAGCTATCTAAAAGTGACAAATCCGTAAGAATGTTTTCATTTGACTTACAACAATGTCTTCCAACTCCATACTTGAACGTATCAATATTCTTCTACAAACGTCCTTTGTGGACTTTTAATTTTACTATGTATGATGGTGCATCTAAAAATGCTCATTGCTATATTTGGAATGAAACTATTGCCAAACGAGGTGCAAACGACATTGGTTCCTGTATTTTTAGGTGCCTCACTGATTTACCAAATTCGGTGAAACATGTTATTTTATATAGCGATTCCTGCCCCGGTCAAAATTGAAACTCCTACATTAGCTCTATGTTCTTAAAAGTCACACAATATCAAACAAGTATTACCACCATTGATCATAAATTTCTTGTTGTAGGGCACACTCATCAGTTCACGCACAAATTGAAAATTGATTGGGTTAAATTAATTGCTGCTACAAATTCAAAGTATAAAGTTCACGAATTGAAACAAGAAGATTTTTATGATCTTAAATCTTTGTTAAAAGAAAGGTATAATTGGAAAACATGTAACACTGCAGGTTTGTTAAATTAATCTATTTACCATTTTTGTCTATCATATTACTTGGTTTATTATTTTTAGGTGAAAAATGCGAATGCTTGTTCGTTGGATGCGTTATGAAAATAAACTACCAGGAATTTTACAGTACAAATGTTCTCCAGAATTAGCAGAGGAGTTCAAAAGGTTAAATATCGAACCGCGCCGTCGATAAACTGAATATCGTCCTTTAAGCAAAAGCTACAACAGTGAGCTGCCCATTTCAATTAACAAAAAGCGAGATTTGATTGAGATGCTACCGTTAATAAACAAAAGTTTTCACCAATTTTACCACGAGCTGAAAGTCGAAGGTGATTGCGAAATCGATTCAGATTTGGAGGAAACGGATGAAACACAATAAAAATTACATACTTATAATCCATATCGAAGTTGAAAATTATTATATCATTATTAACTAATAAACATTAATGTAGACTTACATATACAAGTAGTATGCACAACTTATAAGAAATGTATTCCCTTCTTTTTCTTTTTTATAAGGAACACAGTAAAAAAAAGAAATTGATATTTTTTTTGATAAAAATATAATATTTATTGTCCTTTTTAGGAATTTATGGTATTACACTTTGAAACAGCGATTCGATAATGAATAATGATTCTTATTACTCATAATACTTGCTTTTATATAAATGTTAATTGAAATTATACAATAACAACAAAAATACTTGACAAGATCATGCATGCTCAAACATGTTTAGTTTTGTCTTTTTTCTTACTTACGGTGTGCGTAAGTGAGTAAGCAAAAAGAATATAGCATGTATGTTTGTATTTATATTATATTATTCTTTAAAAATAGGTAAGCTTCTGCATGCACTTAGTAACATCTCAAATTACTAAAGCAAGCTTTTACATGTTTGATCATGTCGTTTGGTTTGTTGTCAAGGTACTTACATACATAAATGAAAGAGTTATAAAATTATTTATGCAAGCCCAATTACGGCAGTTACCAACTATAAAGATAATATTAATACTTCTTTATACATAATTACTTTGAAAATGCCACTTAGTAACAAAATAAAGATTAATAATATGAGTACCAATGAATATTATGTGTGTATGTCACTTATATATATATATACATATATATATGAAATAAACTTAATTTATTTAAAAATAAAATTTTATTTGAGACAACTTTTATTAAAAACAACTTATTTAAAATATTTTAAATGGATTTAGTCTGGCAAAAGACCGTAAGTAAACATAGGTGGCAGGAAATTTATTCATTTTACTTTTGACAAAATATCTTATCTCAAAAAACGTTACTTTTTCTTGTAAAAGTTCGTATGACAAAAGAACATATTTAATGTTTTATTTCTTTTCTTGAAGAATACTACTGTAATAGTTTTATTAAAAAAATTCAAAATTAAAAAAAAAACTAAATAATACAAAATTTTAATTTTTTCTTAAATATGAACACAGAAACTATGAAATGCATTTTATCAGTATTTTTGCTCTCCTGAAAACTTTTAAAAAAGGACTTATGTGCTTTTGTCAAAAGTCCACAGATATGTATGCATGTATGTATGTGCAGATTTCGTTATTAAAAAAAATCAATACAATATAGTATTTTGTACAGAGATAAAACAATATCATTTTATGAATTTAGTGAACTTTTAACATCTTCATTCAAATAATATAATAAAAATACAATCAATTTAAAAATTTATTAACAGTTTGAGGAAAAATAATAAACTATACAAAATAATACGATGTTTTAAATCTTTACTATATATTTGTTCCTTTGAAATTTAAATGATATTTGTTTGTATTGGCAGTGTACAAGAATAACGACATTAAAATTATCGCAGATACCGATATATTAGAAAACCTGAAATATTGCCGATATAACAGTATACAATGCATCCTTTTTTTACTTTGATTTAAATTTCCTAAATCATGTCGTTTTCCGTCATCAGCTGCCATTTTATCCAAACTTCAACGATTTTTATTTGAAAAATATTTATTAAAATAAAACTGAATACAAAGGTGAATTCAAAGCGGCTTTAAAAGAAGATGAAATAGAGATCAAACAATTACTTGAAGCAATTGTAAAACGATATGAAGAAAGACTAAGAAAATAAGATAAAGTTCAAAAATCGAATGATTTAATGTAAAAGAGCTTAAAAATCTTTACGTAGAGCTGGACAAGTAAAACAAAAAATGAGTAGTACATGTGATGCCAGACAAATAAAAACAAACTAATTTTGAAAGCACTGGAAAAATAAGGTGGGATTAAAACTAAAAATGATTTAAATCAAAAGGTAAATCCTACTAATTTTAAAATTGTGAATGTAGAGCATAAAAAAATAGATCGGTTGTTATTGCGAAAAAATAGAAGAAGCATTACAGAATAAAATGAGTGTGTCATATGATATAGAAGTACCAAGTCGAACAGAAATCAAAATAAGGTTAACTGGTATGGCATTTAAATTAAGAGAAAAAGAGATTGTTGAAAAATTTTAAAAATCAAAACGATACACTAAATAGGAGTTATAAAGTTATGTGTGTGAAGATAAATTTGAATTTAACTAGCAGAGACACAAACCAAAATTTTTAACATATCTGATTTAGCACTCAACAGAGCACTGTTAGTGGTTTAGCAGCAGGAACAATTTTGACTTTATTTTCAGAAGCCTATAACATGAAACAGGAATCAGGTCCACAAAAAAATCCAACCGTACAAATTGCTCCAAGGTGTCAATAATTTAGCCATAACTCTATGAAATCTAAAATATTTTCGGAACATAAATAAATTGAATTTTAAAGCAGCCCTTTTGCTGACACTGTTAATCATTAACATACTCCCAGTGGTCATTATGGGAAAATGGTGATGGGTACCACTATATACAAATGATGCTCCAGATAGGTCTTTATCGAGCACATATAGTGAAATAGCTAAAATAATTTTGGAACTTTTTAAAAATAAGTTTTAAAAATGTATTATTTGTGAAAAATTTCTTGAAAATATTAATGGTCATTATGGAAAAATGGGGATGGGTACCAATATCCCACTACTTATAAATGTTGCTCCAGAGGGCACTTAATGGATCTGTAATAGTGGGATATACGAAATAATTTTGGAAGAAAAATAAATCGAATTTGAAAAAGGGATTATGGCTAGTGGTCATTATATGAAAATGTTATTTAATAAATCTGTAATAGTTGTGTCCGCACCACCCTGGAGGTACTACAAGTGGCGCGTTGCCATATATTTTTAATGGCTGGCATCCCTAATAGGCCAAAACCATCTTGGCAATAAATAGGGTATTTATAACTATTTTATGCAAAATACAAACTTAACTTATTATTATTTCCTGCAAAAGTTTTATCAAATAAATAAATTAAAGAGTCTACATAAATATATTAAAAGAAATTTAAATTTTTTTATTTTTTTTATTTCATGCAAACTATTTCTTTTAAGTATGCATTAAAATGGAAGACTGCGTGCCGTATTGCCCACCCAAGCAAAATTTTAATTTGCATACCGGCATGTCTAAATCCCTAACTTAAAAGAGAAATTTCTAGGCTATATACGAGTATTATAAAATAGGTCCTCGCGTTTTTCCTAAAACTAGATTTTATTTTACATTGCACAACATGCAGTAAAATATATCTTTAGGTTGCTGGTGGTAATATTCCAAACATCCGTCACAAGGTGCCCTTTGGCACTCGCAGCATATGCATTGAGGATGTGAAACCTTACCTCCGCAGTGGAAACATGTTTCTAATATGGCGTCTGTATTCTGAAAGAAAACTGTTTTCATAACTTTCATATAATGGTTGGGGTGTTCAACATTTATTAAACTCTTGCCCTCTAGAATTGCTTCAATAATTAAACCGTATCTTAGATAAATCCCGTTTGTCGTGGTCCAGATTGCTAATGTATAATCATTTGTTTGTGTTTTGAGATGAAATACAACTTAAATGTTATTGTCCTCACCAGCTGGATTTACTTTCTGTATTTATATAAACCAGCGTGCAGCGACGCCGATATAAAGTAGTAAAAAAAATCTGTTTGTATTTAGATAATGGCAAATTAAGGCTATATTTCGCATTATAGAAAAAGTTCTCTCCTTGTGAACATGTCGTGCTATACGCAGTTGATTAGTGAATTGTTATTAATATCTATAAATCTCCAATATATTATTATTATAAAGTTCCCTTTTAGGATTAAGGCTAGTAAATTCAACTAGATCTATTTCAGGAGGAAATGTTTCAAAGCCTAATTTGTCCACAATATTCGAATATTTCAGCAACACATAACTTTAATCCTTCAATGCGCTGGGAAGCCTTGAATGTGTTTTTAAAATTTTTTCATACAATATATTGTCACTAGTTTGGGTTTTAATTTTTTTCTTTTTGGATCCTTTATAATTTGATGCATGATGCATTGAACTTTTTGTAGTATATATACGCACTACTATTGATTCCTCTGTAATGCATACAGCGAGTCTAAGTCTGCTGCACGCCTTGGCAAAGTACAAAAACCTTGCGTATTTTTGCAATTTGGTGTATGATTTATTCCACCAGTGACTGTTATAATTAATAAGGCACGTATTGTTAAATAATTTACATTTCTCTCTTCCATGGTATTCTAAAATTGGTACTCTTCGCGTTACTTTTGCTTTAAATTAAAATTATTTTCAATATAATTATAATCTTCACCTGATAATTTTTATCCTCCAATACAGTCGCTGAAAACTGTTTTGTGCTCGCAGTTTCCGATATTTTTTTCGTTTGTTTAATTTTCATCCTTATCTTTATTATTTTATAAAATCTTTTTCCTCAAAACGACATAATTTTCAATTATCGAAGAAGAGGTATTTGATACATCAATTCAAAATGTATCAACATTTGATTTGGAGATATTTTGTGAGTTTTCAATACTAGTTGATGAAAATAAACTCCCAGATGCTTTACCAAATGAAAACGAATCAATAATTTCCACGTTAGGTGTAGAATCTTCTTTTTTCTGTTGACGAGATATTCCGATGCACGAACAAATCTGTGTCATTTCACTGTTTGTAACTACTCGTATAATGAAGTAGATGTAGATTTTTGGAACGAATTTGCGTCATCCCTTGTCAGGTTTGGTTTCGGCTATGTACCTACTATCTTCAGTGTCATATTTTGTAAAGTAGATTCCTACAGGACTATTTGATATTCGTACAAGTGCACATATTAAATTCGTCCATAGTGGAGCAATTGCAGCATATTTACATATAAGCAATTTAAAAAATTATATATTGTAAAATTTAATTTATTTAAAAATTGTCCAAGCTTGAAGGTCTTTTTTTAAAAAATTATATTTTTATTCTTCGATATTTCGCTACTCCATTGTGTAGCATCATCAGGAAATAAAAATAACGAACCAATTATATATTAATGAAAAAAATATTGTCACAAAAATTCAAAAATTTTCCAAAGTTAACATATAACAAAAATAACATGAGGTTTTTTTTAAATATTTAAAAAAAAATGTAAATACAGTTAACGAAACTTAACATTAATTCAAAAACCCCTAAAAACATACTTATATTAACTATCTTATTCTATGAACTAAGTGTCTATAAATCTGTGCAACATTATCCGTGTCCGCCTTAAAATTAATTCTTTGTGTACTAGGTGTATTAACAATTTGTAACATTTCTAATATAAAACGACGCTTATAATTAATTTCTGTATTTAAAACCGATGCGTTTTCAAAGTTAGGATAATGATTTGATTCAAAACAATGAGAAAATAATGCTGTATTAAGGGAATGTCTGCAATTAAGATTTGATTTATGTCCAGCTATCCTAGTCTTCAGTTTATTTTTTGTTGTCCCTACATAAACCTTATCACAAGTCTCCTGATCATTTCCCTTACAAGGAATTTTATAAACTATATTTGCCTTATCCAATTTATGAATCCTATCTTTGGTTTTACCAAACAATCTATTCAAAGTATTATAAACTTTGAAAGTCATTTTGTATTTCTCCTTATCAAAAAATTCAGCCTTATTTAACCGCTCTGATATTCCTGGTATATATGTAAATGTCTTGTATATCTTTGGCTCCAATACCTTGCTTATATTACGTTCTCTCCTAACATTATACTGATTAATTAATTTATAAATCAGCCGCTTTGGAAAACTATTCTCGTCTAATATATTCCTAATCTTATCTTTATTCTTTCTATGAAATTCTCTATCACTTATAGCAAGCACTCTATTTATAAAATTCTTAGCTGTGTTTATAATAATAGCTTTATTGTGCTTTGAATAATAGTTAATAATTCTTCCCGAAGCTGTTGGCTTCTGGTACCAATCCATTATCATTATCAATTCATTACCTCGCCTTATTATCCAAGTATCTAAATAAGAAAGTCTTGAATCCTGCTCTTTTTCTATTGTAAATTTAATATTATTATTAAACGAATTAAAACTATCCAACATTGTATTAATTGCACCCTCAGAAATAATACAGAATAAATCGTCAACATATTTCGTCATCATTCGAGGCTTTTCATCCAATTTTTCTATACACGAATTCAATAACTCCTCCATAACTATATCTGCTACAATTGGAGAAGCGGGAGAACCCATTGGAAGTCCTTCCTTTTGTACATAAAATCTTCCCTTATACTGAAAATATCTATTGTCCTCTATACAAAATTTAACCATACCTAGAAACAAACTTTTTTCTATTTTCGTGTGTTTTTTGATAATATTCCATTTTTCTTTAATTATGTCCATTGCTAAGTCCACCGGTATACTAGGAAATAAAGACACTACGTCAAATGAAACTAACTTTTCGTTATTTTCAATTCTCTGATGTCTTATTTTATTTTGAAATTCTAGAGAGTCCTTTACATTATACTTAGAAAACTTAGTAATATTTTTCAGTATAACAGAAACATATTTGCACAATTCATAAGATGGCGAATTAATGAAAGAACAAATTGGTCTTAGCGGAAAATCTTCCTTATGAATTTTTGGAAGCCCATACAACCTAGGTGCAATAGAAGTACTTGTTTTCATCTTATTTCTCTCCATCCAACTTAAAAAGCTTCTCAACTATTTCATTATTCCTCTTCTGTAACCTATTTGTCGGATCCTTATTCACCAAATTATATTTTGTAATATCCCCTACAATATTATTAATTCTAGTATCATAATCCTCTCGTTTCAAGGCCACAGTACTGTTCCCTTTATCGGCTTTTAAAATAAGCATATCCCTATTTCTTTTTAAGAACCTTTCCGCTGATTCAACCTTACCTAAAATAAATCTATCTCTTTCTGTTAGTTTCATTTTATTTAAATGACTATCCACTACTACAGTTAATCTTGTTCTAGCTACCTCCTGTTCCTCTTTTCCCTTAATCGTCTGAATAAAGTCCTCTCCGTCAGCAATCACCTTTAAAATTTGGAATTGCTCCTTTTTAATAGGCAGGGCATGTTTATGTCCTAGTGAAAGTACCCCTTGAACCTCACTTGGTATATCTATGGCTGTCTTATTTACGAACCACTTCTTATTTAATTTCATACCTAGTTCCTTGTTTTGAAGATCCAAAAGGCAATCACACTTCTTTTTGTGTATCCTTTTAACTTTCTCTCGAAAATTAGCTGCCACTCTTTCTTCATAAATCAAAAATTCTTGCATTTCGCTTTCTGTGAAATACTGCCTTAAATTTCTCTCAATCATTATCATTTTTCCTTGAAAACGCTTCAGTAATTGGTGGTTCTCTTTAATTGCCAAACGTAAAATTTTGCTGTGTAAATCTTCAGTGTATCTATTGACACTTTGCTGAATATTGCCCAAACTCCTCACATTAAAGATGCTGCTAATGTTTCTGGTAGAATTCTTGATAAATTTAGGAATAACTCCAGATTCTCTACACCTGATTAGAAAAGTTATTGAAGACTTCCCTCTTATAATTTTGTCCCTCACGGTCTTGTACCTATTTAGGCATCCTCTCACTTCACTGTTCTTTTTAATCTCCTTATACCCCATTCGTTTTCTTCGTGCTCTTATTATTTTATTAAAATTATAGCTGTTCTTGACCTTTTTTTAAATTTAATTTATTTAAAATGTTAGGAGAGAACGTAATATAAGCAACGTATTGGAGCCAAAGATATACAAGACATTTACATATATACCAGGAATATCAGAGCGGTTAAATAAGGCTGAATTTTTTGATAAGGAGAAATACAAAATGACTTTCAAAGTTTATAATACTTTGAATAGATTGTTTGGTAAAACCAAAGATAGGATTCATAAATTGGATAAGGCAAATATAGTTTATAAAATTCCTTGTAAGGGAAATGATCAGGAGACTTGTGATAAGGTTTATGTAGGGACAACAAAAAATAAACTGAAGACTAGGATAGCTGGACATAAATCAAATCTTAATTGCAGACATTCCCTTAATACAGCATTATCTTCTCATTGTTTTGAATCAAATCATTATCCTAACTTTGAAAACGCATCGGTTTTAAATACAGAAATTAATTATAAGCGTCGTTTTATATTAGAAATGTTACAAATTGTTAATACACCTAGTACACAAAGAATTAATTTTAAGGCGGACACGGATAATGTTGCACAGATTTATAGACACTTAGTTCATAGAATAAGATAGTTAATATAAGTATGTTTTTAGGGGTTTTTGAATTAATGTTAAGTTTCGTTAACTGTATTTACATTTTTTTTTAAATATTTAAAAAAAACCTCATGTTATTTTTGTTTTATGTTAACTTTGGAAAATTTTTGAATTTTGTGACAATATTTTTTTCATTAATATATAATTGGTTTATTATTTTTATTTCATGATGATGCTACACAATGGAGTAGCGAAATATCGAAGAATAAAAATATAATTTTTTTTTTTTTAAAAAAAGACCTTCAAGCTTGGACAATTTTAAATAAATTAAATTTAAAAAAAGGTCAAGAACAGCTGTAATTTTAATAATATAGTAAAATTTATTTGTTTCTCCTTCTGTTGTGGCATTTTTTCTAATGTTAAAATAAATTCTGTTTGCTTTCATAAAGAAAGGCCTTTTTTTAAAGTTCGCGGAAAATTGCATTCTTTGTGTATATATAGGTATTATCGAGTCCGAAATCGTGTTCGACCTCCGCTTTGAGTTCTAATTTTAAATATCCATTTCACAGGTTTTATATTTAGAACCTGCTATGATCAACAAACGGTTAATCCAATCGAAAAATAAACTTATATCGTTTATATTACTTCCGTTAATTACACAGGTCTGCGAAACAAAATTTTTTGTCAGCTGCATGGGATATTTTTACTGAATTATATGTTTTAAAGTGCGCTGATTTCAAAAGTGATGGCCATTTTTTTCTATCACATAAGGATTTTTTGCAAATTCAAACACAAATTGGTTAAATCTCTTCTTTATTCAAAATTTTCAAACAATAAATATTTTTTTTAAATCAAACGAAACATTATTTTGATACATATAATTATTCAAGTTCTTTATGAAACCACTTCTTCTTTTCATTGATACTTTGACGAGTCCTTTTCCGATTTCCTTCTTCAGTTTCTCGCTTAAGCAGCCAACAGTAGTCAGCAAGCATAGTGACATCCCATCGCCCTTGGTACCTTCTCTCGATATCATGGACATCCTGGTGGAATCGCTCCACCAGCTCTTCACTGTAAGCTCCCAGGTTTTCAGGAAAATAGTCTATGTCAGAGTGTAAAAAATAGACCTTCAAGCTCATCTTGCAGCCTTCAGCTTCGTATGCTGTTAGCATCCGTTGTACAATGGTTTTATAGTTAGGATCCTTAGTATTTCCCAAAAACTTTCGCACTACGTCCTTGAACGATACCCAAGCTTCTTTTCCTTCTCATTCATAGTTTCCACAAGTGAAGAGTCCGTTAAAAGTTATGTCGGGGCCGGTGAAAACTCCCTCTTTCAACTTTGCTTCTGACACCTTTGGGAATTTTATACATAAATATTTTAAACAGTCTCCATCCTTTTGCATCGATTTTACAAATTGTTTCATCAACCCCAATTTGATATGGAGAGGGGGCAACAAAACCTTTTCTGGTGGTACCAAGGTAGTGTTTATAACATTTTTCTCTCCAGGTTTTAAAGTTTCTCGGGATGGCCAATCACTTTTTTCCAGTGCTGTTCTCTGGCTCTACTATCCCACAAGCATAAAAAGCATGGGTATTTGGTATAGCCTGCCTGCTGACCCAAAAGCATTGTCAGTATTTTGAAGTTCCCACGAATCATCCATTGACGGTCTTGATACTTGATTTTTTCCATGATAATGGCCAAATCGTTATAATCTTCTTTCATATGCACAGAATGTCCAATCGGAATCGAGGCAAATTTATTTCCATTGTGCAATAATACTGCTTTAAGGCTAGTCTTATATGAGTCAATGAATAGGCGCCATTTAGATGAGTCATACTTTATATCAAAGCGATGTATGAGTTCTTCCACATTATTGCAGAAAACTAAATTTCCTTCTTTTGAGAAAAACTGGGTAAATTCTTTTTCTCGGTGTCTGTACCAGTAGAAAGAAGTGCCAGGCGATAAAAGGTTTTTATTTTTTAATCTAGAACCTAACAGTTCGGCCACATCTTTTGAAAGACCTAAATCTCTTACTAAATCATTCAGCTCACCTTGACAAAATAGTTGAGGCCTTCCATCTTCGTCAAAAGATAAATCTCAGCTTGATTCACCAGAGGAGGTAATGTAGCGTCGTCCTCCGACTCACTAGGGTATTTTCTTTTTTTGGAAATGATTATGAAATTGAGATCAGCCCATTTTTTTTTTTTTGCCTTGAACTGCTTGTAACTGAATAAATCGTTTTCGGATGTTGTAATGTTAAGGAATTACTTTCTACTGTACTTACAGTTTATGATCTTATTGGATGTATGAAACGATTTGAAATATATATAGCAAAGTAGAAAAGAGAAATGTCATTATCATAGGGGATGAACTCAAACTAAAGTTTATTTCAGATCAACCAGGTTCTAGAATTGACTTTTTCAGAGAATCGTGAGTGGCAGTTGTTTCTAAAGACCAACTCAAACTATTGTGTAGAAAAGTATTTTCGTACAGAAATCGTTTAATATTTGGTTTAAGTGTTTTCAAGCCGTCTGTATGAAGATTTTTTTAAATTAGGTACATCAATTATTTTCGAGAAGGACGAAATTGAACAAGAATTTGAGAATTTGACAAGACTCAGAATCATGTGAAGGATTCAAAGTATAATCGCCAGCGTTAGATGTTAATGAACTGCCACTTTGTTTGATAGTAACAGATCTGCAAATGACTTCCAGTTTTCAAACTCTGAGTGGCCAATTTCAATACAGTTGTACCCCGATGAATTAGTTCGTGCATTGCGAATAATTGTGGGTCATTTACTTGGTGCCCAAATGGTACGCCTGCGTACAAATGATTCAACTGTGCTACGCACAGAATCAATTGGCATCATTGTATTACCGGGAAGTAAATATGTTATTTTAATTATTTCCACGAAGTTTGAAAATTTTAAAAAATAGCTAATACAGCCTTGTTGCGGTTTTGAGCAGTGCAATTGTCGCAATATAGGGCTACGTCTTTAACTGTCTTTCTTTGGTCTATGATTATTAAATACTTATACAGGGCTGTGGAAATTTCACTGCAGCCTCTTACCATCACGCTCACCCCGCAAATAACAATAGCCATTTCTAGTGCCGTTTTCATAAACGCTGAAATTGTAGTAGGCGTACTTGCGTGAGTAAAAAAGGGTTATATTATTTCCGAATGGAGTATTCAAAACTTTTTGCAAATCGAAGCTGGCGCAAACAAAACTAGAATCATTTTTGCTTTCATTTGGCCTTGGCCAAATGCATCCTATACTCATCGGAATTCTGCAAACGATTTTTTTCCTCTTCATCAAGATGTTTAATATTTACGCACTTAGTGCAGTTATCTTTTTTTGCAAATGAAATCTATATTAAAATCTTTTTGGAAAACCTGTCTGAAAACCCAATTCGACACAATGCAGTTGCTGAGATTCTTATCGTTCATATATTGAGTGTAGCACCTATAAAGGGTTTGCTTGTTTCGTAATTTTTGTTGCAAATAAACTTTAGTACTTTTAGCTCTACAATAATGCGACGGCACAGCTGGAAGTTTTACTAGATATTGTTTTAGAAGCTTTATGTTTTATTATGAGGCCGAACCTTAGCTTATGGCTGAGCATAATTATTTTCCCCTAAAAGATATTTAAGCATCATTTGAGAAATATTTAAAGTTGCCAGCATGAATTTTTGACAAACTTTAAAAACGATCCCTTTGTGAGTAAAATTATATTCAAAAGAATTGTTTCGCCTACAATCTCCTCCTTTGACAGCAGCTCTCCTTCGTTGAATTTGTTTATGTTTTATACAAGAACGCAGACACATTCCTCTTTTTGCTTTTGACATTCCTCAATAATGTTCATTTAAATGTTCACGGGATGTCTCGGGGAGACGACAACATTCACACATGGCACATCTTAACAGCCAGAGGGTTTCTGTAGCCCCGTTTTGCGACACAGTTTTCATTTTCAAATAAGCATGAGTCATCACACTCACTATCGCTGTATGGCACTAACGATACTTGAGGAATCTGTTTTTTAATATTGTTTTATTAAATAAAACATGCAATTTAATAGACATCAAATAACCAAAACATCACCACATTATCATAATTACACATTACCAGGACCCACATCAAATCACTTTTAAATTATATTATTTACTTACGGTTTTTGAAACTGATAGCCTTATTAAGGCACTATTTATTAATTTCTCTGTAGACAATATTTTACTTGGAGTGGTTCACATTAACTAATTACCTCAAACACATGATCCGAAAAAGAATGCATGCTAAATGCTTCTCTTCAACTTTAATAAAGCGAGCAGTTCCCTTTACCTTCTAATTCTAAGTTAGAAAGAAATATGTAGTAAATATTGTAACAACTACAATATGCAAAATATTTTTCATTGGCAGATACGATAAAATCCCCACAAGAAAAAATGGAGTATAACATACTATAAAGTATTCAATAAATTTTTGGAGCAACGAAGTGGAATTCGCCTACAATATTTTGTCAGGTGACGTCTCTTTCAATGTAGAATAAGATTGCATCAAAAACTCAATTTCGAAAAAATTGGCATATACGATAATATCCCGCAAAGGGGTCGCAATGTCAACAATTAATAGTAACTGACGGGATCTTTTGTGTAATACATACTATTTTTATTCTTTGTTAATAATTTTAACCAAGTTAATCTGAAGTAAGTTTTTATACAAATAAAATCAAAAAAAAAATACATTACATAATTATTGCCCATACGCAATTGGCTTTCGCATTTGATATTGATCGCAATTTTGACCGAAATTATATGGAAACTTAAATAGAATTTTCAATCAATCGAATGCAATGCGTCTACCAACGCGTATGTTGCCACTCAATAGTGCCACCATTACCAATGTAATTGTCCCCCTTGGTGAGGACCGAAGCCTACCTACTGATCGAGGTTCCTCGTACGAAGTTCGGGTCACGTAAAAGTGTCTGGGAAAGGCACCCATTGTTACAAGTAGTTTATCTACTGTTCCACCTAGGAACAAGGCACTTGTCCCAATAGTGACTTCATGCACCTATTCCCACCATCTGTCAGAAGAACGCCAGTCATGCCCAAGAAGTGGTAAGCCCCTTCGAACTTTGAAAGCGATAGCACGACATATCACTTTCAAGTCGAGGAATGCCACATTCAGCAGACTGCCATGCAGAGTAGCATAGCCTCTGACATATCAAGATATTCTTTCGATCTACAACAGACATAGCAGTCTCATGCCACACGGACACACTATATGCCGCACATGCAACAAATATCCCATCGTATATGGTACGGGCAGTACTCATGGTGCGACCCCAGCAGCTTCTAAGAATGCGCCTAACCTTACTAAAGGCGGCAGTTAACTTGTCCCTTACATGAATAAGGAGAACTGACAAGTTCATCCTCTCAGTCATCAGTATTCACAGATACTTTACCTGAGTCACGTACCTAATATTAATGGCGTAAAAACGAATGAGTGGAGGATGACCGTGCGATAATGTAGCCTTCATTAGCATTGCCACGGTTTTGTCCATCGCCACCCCAACACCTACACGTTCGCGCTACTCGCTAACATGCAAGAATGGCCTAACTACGTGAACAAC
Source organism: Phania funesta (assembly GCA_963932375.1). Classification (NCBI taxonomy): domain Eukaryota; kingdom Metazoa; phylum Arthropoda; class Insecta; order Diptera; family Tachinidae; genus Phania; species Phania funesta. Next base: position 85,741,109 of record OZ010653.1, read on the forward strand.
GGATCCATTATGAGGTTTGATTTAAATGGACCACAGATGCGCCGTGCTGACATACACCGTGTTGCTGGCATCGACAACACGAGCTTTCCTAATCCCTCCCTAAAGCCATACTAGTACTCTAGTATCTAGTATCTAGATACTAGTATCCTCCTTCCAATACTTTTCCCAGGAGGATTACTCCTTCATGAGAACGACAATTCCTGCGGAACTCCAAGGCTCAAGAAATTATCCCTGTCTAACGCACTTCTCAAAGGCCGAAACCATATATTCCGGTATAAACATTCAGATGCTTTTACACATCTCTCCAGGCATACCGCCAATACCCAGCGATTTTCTACTTTTGACGTGGGAGACACTGTCCGAGTTTTCCGACGTTTCTAGCATTGAACCATTTCCCTAATCGGAGGAGAATATACAATAGTCTCCGCTCCTGGAGAGAAGACCCCTAAAAGTGTACCGACCCATTTCTTCCAGGTCAACGTACTATAGTCGATCTAGAGGCAAGCTAGGTTCACCTGCCTGTCTCGATCTCTGCATATACACTAAAAATGACGTTAGGGATCGGCTCTCTTGTCCCGTAAAAAGCTCCTCTAGTCGTCTTTCTTTACCCTAAAAATAGGCTCTTTGTTCTTCTTAAGACCAGTTAAGTAGTCGTTTCTGCAGAACCGGCCCGCTGTGCACTATAATACCTTCCTGAGATTCCCGACATACCTCCGCATCATATCTAGCTTCCTCGTCCACTTTAGCTGTGCTTGGTTTGGTATTTCGACTTCTTCCAGGGAGTGTATCACTAACTATGCACATCCAGCTATCTAGCTTACTGACCTGATCTTCTGTATTCAGTGTCCTATAGTCAGCTATTAATACCTTTGAGGCCACCACCCTAACACAGTCGCATAAATGTCTCAGTTAATGTCGCGATTCCTCCGGAGTACGTCAGTCACCGGAGTGCGTTAGTCACCGGAGTAAGTCTTAGTTGTGGTATAACCTCGATTATATTATGATCTTTTACTCCTCACACACCTTCCACATAAAGTCAAGAACAGTCATCGCTTTCCCGTTTGCAGCTTTCACGTCAATGGCGCTAACACCCATGGGACCGCCAAAGTATATAAGTCACTCGGCCTCGGATTACAGGGCAGTTACTGGCAACGAGTAGCGCCGAATCCATATACTTTAAATACGGTTCCAGGGAACCACCAAACCTACAGTTGATGGTAGCCAACAACATTCTCTAGAACGCGTCCTCCACGGAACCGACCTAGCGTCTATTGCGCTGTGCACTGGGCAGGCAGCAAACATCATTAGATGATCTGCCGACACCGAACTTATTTGCAGCTACTTTTTTCATCTGCAGCCGAGGATTCCTTAGGACTGTGCCACCATCACGAAGTGGACGCAACTAAGGCTCACGAACGCTAAGAGTGCTACTTCCATTACCAACTTATTGACGACTTCCTTAGAGCAGATGCCTTTTACCCCACACAACAATCGATCATGTCTCTATCGGCTAAGGAGCGGGTAAAGCAGGAATGGCCAGTGCAGCAAGCGCCGGAACAGAATTCTGCTTCGGGACCATAGTCCTTCACACGGTTAATATAGCTTCTTGTCTACGTAAACGTTCTACCACCTCGTCTGTACCCGTACTTTTAGTTGGATAAAGCCATACAAATTTCAAAACGCATCGACAACTATTAAAGTATGATTATACTGCTTTGTGGTATTTTCCATGGGACGTACGTTGTCCAAATCATGGTTCGCCAATGGTATATCTGCTGTGTGAATTGGATTTAGTAATTCATCTTTTCTTCCAGTATTCGAGTCAGCCACGATGCAAGTGACACAACTCTTCACAACACTTTCAGTTTTGGTTTCAAGTTTGCGAATATAGAAAGATTTTGCTACTAGATCGTTCATTTTCTTTGCAGAAAGATGCACTTGCCTATGAGCCAACTCTATAATTTCGCGCACTATGCTGAACGGAACGACAACAAGATCTTTGGTGGGATAATAGTGGAGCTCTGGACACTTACAATTTTGTTTACTGTTCCAATCTAGTCGCCTAGCTGGGCTGCTTTTATTCAATGGCGCAACAAATCTTCCATAATCTTAGAGCAAGCTCTTCTCATGGCATCTACATGCCGCATCTTAGCGCCTGATCTGTTCTCAATCTTATATTCGGAACACTCGAAATTGAAAGTCTCGTTTTCGCATCGCCATTGCCAATGAGTTGCAATCGCTAACGATCTTTTCCTTCATACCTACCACAAAGGCACGCCACTTTTTCAAGCTCCCGATGATGGCCAGCTTCGTACCCATACTTGCTGGCGTCAATATGTACTTCTGTTTCCCCAACTAAGACGACTTTCAATTGTTGAACAGCTAAGGTTTCCTCCTCACTAATCTTAAGGCTTATATTATTTTGGTTATTCTATTCCAGACCGACCGGCGATGCAGCAGCTATGTTAGATAAAATCGAATGAGATCTCTGTCTTGATCTTTGCCAAATTTTCAAGTAACTATTTATAACGTTCCTTTGGATTGTTGTTGTATGTAGTATTAAAGATTCTACATTAAGGATTTTTCCATTCTGATTTCCAATGGATAACATTAACTTCGAATAAGCTTTCAACTCACTATCTTTCACTAAAGAATGTGAGCAGATATATGCGAGAACTCATTCTGTCAAAACACCGGTAGAAGCCTTTTTAACCTCTGCATTTGGTATAACCAATTCATTTTCCTCACTTATGTTTAAATTTGATTATGCATTTTTATTGTATTCATATACATTTCTACACATTATTTACACAACCAATCTTGTCAATTCTATATCGTTTTCGTCTTACCTAACTTCGGCACATTTTTTTCAAAAATTTTATATTTGTTATAATTTTTTCTTTTATTTCAATATTGTTCATTCCTCAACACAAATTGCACCACAAATAAAATATTTATAAATTAAGTTTCACTTCAAAAACACTTAGAGGTCTGTATTCAATAACTTTTCAATGTACAGTTGTGGGTCCTTGTGTGTCAAATAGCAAATAGTAAGAAGGTGCAGTCAAATATATTCCAAACATCCGTCGCTAGGTGTCCCTTGACACTCGCAAAAATTTGTATATACCCTTCAGATATGTCTTCAGATAAGGGTTTTATGAGTGATGCAAATTCTCGAGCTAGTGCTCGAATGGCGCCAAGACAATTCCTATCGTTGTCGGACATTACCCTTTGGGGGAGTCGCACCCCCCAACAAAGCGAGCGAATGCAGCTTGGATAAATCGAAACACGCTTTCAAGTGCATTGCTTTCGTGCTGAAGCAAACGAATATTCTATTATAGTACTTGATTTCCGTAGAGGTGAAGAAAGGATCAGCAAAGTGAATTCCGAATATGGTAAAGGGTGGTGGTGGTGGGCAGATGGTAATGGCGCCATTATTTGCGAGCATGCTTGTTGTTTGTAACTTATACAAACTTTTTAGTGGCGAATAATGGTTTTGACTCTAGGCTTGAGTCTAAAAATGTAAAACTCTGATTGCACCATTCTACACATTTGGCTACATCAGCATAAGCGAGGGATTCGAATGGGTAAGATATAAATGACAGTATCGTGAGTTTGTGGGTAAGATCATGGTATATCGTTCGTTATATGGCAGTGACGATTGATCTAATCGGCCATTAACACCACAGAGCTACCAGAGGTGTAAACTGTGACGTTAGAAAATTGCTATAATCAGCTTTTTTGCCGCGGGCAGTCCCTAAAAAAAGAGACAAATATAACATAATAATACGAATAATAATCAAAACAAAAGCAAAAACCAGAAAAATTTAATAATGAAAATTAAAGTTATCTTTTAATATATACAGCATAACTTATCCTCTAAGTTTATTTAAAATTAATCTAAACTTTTCAACCCTTATTTTTACATTTGTGTATACGTTTTTTATTAATTGCCAGAAAAATTATTTCAAATAAAGAAGAAAATTTTAACAAAAGGGCATAGGAGCGGTCAATCATTACGCCTCTGTTTACTTTGTGATTAACATGCAGAACTGAATCGGAATCAAAAAATGGATTTATATTCTTTATTGCGTAGAGTTTAAGAGTTACATAACATTTGGTGCTCTTCTTTATAAAAAGTTTTTTTGCGCTAGGGTAAGGAGTCGTACTTTAAAGAAATTTTAACGACTTTTTGCCTCGAGTGTTTCAAGTATTTGTTGAAAAATCGAAAGACAACAACACGTAGGGCTGTATGATGAAAATTTGCACGAAATGAATTTTTCTTGAATCTCGTTGTGTAGAACTAATGCTTGTTCGTCGGCGGTTTAAGTTGTTTTAAGCGGATTTCGCTTTGGCCATTCTGATGAGGGCTTATGTAACCGTGATTGTCCATCCCACCGGAGATAGCTATGAGCAAGATCTAAGATCTAAGCCTCGTGTTCCTAGGTCAGCAAGGTTATCATGAGTTGGGATATGTCGCCATTTTGCATTAGGTACCAAACTACGAATTTGAGCACTTCGATTCACTACATAGGTTTCCCATGGCTTTTGAGAGCCAATCTAACACTATGGACGAATCCGTCCACAGATTTATTTCGCTTGTATCGAGATTTAGAGAGGATACGAAATATTTAACCAGATTTGCTACTAGCACTGCGCCATTGAGTTCTAGCCAAGGAAGACTAACTGTTTGTATTGCGGCGACTTTACATTTCGCAATGAAAAAATTTGCAAATGGGATGGAAATTGTTTCTATGCGCGTGAGATCTTGCACGAGACTGTTCCGTTTATGCAGGGATTGTGATGAAACGTTTTCTAATCCTTCTAACCACAATTGCTGCATGAGAATTTTTGCTTGGATGATAGATAGGTGCCAGCCATCCACCACTACCATCTTCAATCAAGTTTTTTTTATTTATCTACAGCTTGTTTATATATGTCAAAAGAATACTTTCGTTAGTATTCTAAGCGAAAGAAAGTTGATTTCGATGCAACTAACTTCTATCCAAACGATGACTCGAATGAAAACGTAAGTGTTTTTGGGTTTAGCATTGTAAAGGCATTGTCAACACTGCAAACGAAAATGTCAGTCATTTGCTCTTTTGCAACAAATCTAATGTAAAAAACAGGTTTCCCTCCTCATACACGTAAACACTGACTCAGTGACAGCTCCGGCCCATTGGAATTGTCTTGTAGTTCACTGCGACTTAAGTTCAGATAGTTTCCTTCATCGTCTTCGGAATACTCTAAGAAAATGATTGTAATTGACAAATCTGTTAACTCACTCAATTGCTTGTAAAGACTTTATTGTTTCTTAACAATATTTAATTTGCTTTTCTTTGGTAAACAGTACAACCACATCATTTTCGTTTTCTTGATTATTCCGTTGTTTTTTTTAAACTTTGTCTGTTTTATGTTGTTTACTTTTTTTCTATTGCTCGACTTTTTTGCTTTATTTACTTTTTACTCAACTCGATTTCTTCTCTTATAAAAACGTGCAAAAGTTGTCTTGTATGCTCGGTGTCTGGCCTTCGTCTGATCATGAGGCGTGTTTTCCTCGTGTTTAGTCTCCATTTTTCGGTGACGTGGCAAAATTTCCATGTCGAACACAGAATAGATGACAATTTATACAACAAAAATGGTTATTCACCCAACTTTCCTAACGCCCAAACGCCGTGACGTGCCACACCTGGCTTCAGTTCTTACAGTAGCTGTATTTTCTATGGTTTCATAGTGAGGCCCTTATGTAAAATCTTCCTGGTTATATAAGCTGGCCGATACAACAGCAATATTTTCCTCGATACGTATTCTTCACATACGGGGTTGGTGATTAATGTCGAATAAAGTGAAAATGGTGCAAAGTTTCGAAACACATTTCTCACACAGCACGAATTTTAATAATAAAATTCAATGATATGCAAGCGTTATTCTTTTATCAGTCTAATTATGGTGAAATGGCAAACCTTTGGCATTGCCACATGTCAGCGAATAGCAACAAAATCACCTGATACAATTAAAATTATTTAAGTTTAATTTATATTCCGATTGTCATTTATGTATATTAAATATGTGCGACATTGCATGTGTATATTTCTCTGAAATATTCCCGTCTTCTAGATTTTCTACCGGCTAATAGTTGATTGTCATTCTTTGTGCTAGCTATTGTAAGTTTTTCCAGGAGAAGTTAAAAGACAATGTTTCACGTTAGAATTTTTATTACGACTGAATGGAAAAAAGGTTAACAAATTCAAGCATAGGAAAAAAAGTAAGTGATATAAATTCAAAATATACATTGTCAATAAATATGAATGTTGTGACATTTAGATTCAACAACATTTAAATTCAATATTTCAACACTCCTCCTCAACACACATATTTAAGCAACATATTAATTCTAAATACATTTATAAATTTGTAAGGCCCGAATATTCCATTAATTTTATATGATTATTCTTAGGCAAATTTTTCGTTAAAATATCATCAATATTGTCATTGCTATTCCAATACTGTAATCAATTTATTTCTCAATTAAAACATTTCTTACATGGTGATACTTGATATCTATATGTTTACTTCTACTATGATAACCCGGATTCTTAACTAGATGCAGTGCGCCAAGATTATCTCCATAGATTAAGAGTTTTTGGGGACATATGTATCTGGATCTCACCAAGTAGTTTCTTTAAGAATACCGCTTCCTTTGCTGCTGATAAAAACATATGAGTTTCGATGTTCAGCATCACCGCCCCATTCAGCATCAGCATAACCTACTACTGGATTCCAGTTTTGTAATATCTAAGTTGAAATTTTACAGTTTTATTTAGATAAAATATGCATTGCTGCTCCATGTGCTCATGATGTGGGTCCTTATTTCTTTGAGATAATTAACGTACTGAATGTAATATATCAGGCCGTATGCAAATTGCCAAATACATGATCCAATAAGACTCTGATAATTTGTTGTCCTTCTTGCATTTATCGTTGTTACACTTAAAATTTCGGTTCTAACGGAGTAGACAATGGTCGGCACTCTTCCATTTTCTATTCTTTTAGGAGCTCTTTTACGTATTTATTCTGGTGAATTGCAATTTGTCCAGTAGCACCGTCCCTCTCAATTTCAATACTTAAAAAATGTTTAGCTACAACTTTATCTATTATGGATACTTTTTCTGAAATTTGAGATTTTAATAAATTTAATCCATTTAAATTGAAACATGTTATAAGTAAATCGTCAATATATACAGCGATTAGATTAATGTTATCGCATTTCTCTTTTGATATAAACACGGTAGCTCTTGCAGGGCTGGAAAACAATTGCTTTTAAAATTCCATCTAATTTAGCATTCCATTGACGACCAGATTGTTTAAGTCCATTTAAAGCTTTCTTTAACTTCAAAACGACTTTTCCTCTTTACGAGGCACTCCGAATCTATTAATACGTTAGGAAATGTAGACGTTAAAACTTCGAGAAAGAGAGAAGCTGAAACTAAACTGACATCGGTGGGACGCGATGATTCAGTAACATTGGTGCATGATTTGGGCAGAGATTTAAATCCATAATTTATGTATAAATAATAAAATATAAGACTGTGACTAAGAATATGAGGGATACATCTGAAGTATGTAGAATACAGAAGACTAATTCGGAAGCTTTAGTTCGAGTGACTCTTGGACTCCTGTAAATAGGGAGGCTAGTGAGAGTAGACGAGCTGAGGCTGAAAGGATAATATCTCCGAATGGTGTCAGAAGTGCAATACTATCTTTCGCACCATTCAAAGCAGCTGGAATGGATGGAATTTTCCCAGCCTTATTACAGTGGGGAATAGATACCCTTCTTGATAGGATTAGGGGAATATTCGTAGCCTGTCTAGCGAAGGGATATATTCCGGTGGCTTGGAGGGAAACTAAAGTTGTTTTTCTTCCCAAACCGGGTAAGAGGGACTACACTGACGCTAAGTCCTTCAGACCGGTCAGTCTAACATCTTTTCTATTGAACACAATGGAGAGGGCTGACTCTGCACGAGCTCGTCAGAGTAGCGGAAAGAGAAATTTTCAATGGCGGAGCTGCTCTGTCCGTTTTTATGGACATTGAGGGCGCCTTTGACAAGATCTCTTTTGGGAAGGTGAGAATGCTCTTACTGAACGTCGGGTTGACCCCATTATTATAAAATGGATAAACGCTATGCTTTGGACTAGGGCTATAAATCTCAGAGATGGGAGAACCAAGATTCGAGGTAGGGTAGTTAGGGGGTGCCCACAGGGAGGTGTATTGTCACCTCTTTTGTGGAACATCACCGTAAATGGCCTTCTTTGGAGATTGGACTCAATAGACGTTCATACGACTGCGTATGCAGACGATCTGGCACTAATGGTTGGTGGTAAGTTCATCAGGGCCATTCAAGGTTGCATGAGACAGGCTCTCATGGTGACTGAGACATGGTGCAGTGACCAGAGTCTAACCATAAATTCCAGTAAATCCGACGCTATGCTTTTCACTCGTAAGAGGAAGGGTGTAGAGGTTAAAGCCTTAAAGCTTTTCGGATGGGAAGTAAATGCGTCCAGGAAGGTGAATTATCTGGGCGTTACCCTGGATAAGGAACTTACGTGGAATGAACACATTGAAATAAAGGTCCGGAAAGCAAAAAGGATTATGCAGCAATGTAAACGAGTGTGTGGCCGTAGGTGGGGAATCTCGCTAAAGGCTGCATTCTGGATTTACACAATGAAGGTAAGACCCATTATAACTTACGCATCCGTGGTGTGGTGGCCGAAGGCCTCTCAGGGCACAATTAAGCGTAAGTTGGATGGGATTCAGAGGGTTGCCTGCATGGGTATAAGTGGTGCAATGCGCACGGCGCCAACATAGGCAATCGAGGCAATGTTGGGATTGCTGCCATTAGACTTATTCATCAGCTTTGCGAATGAGGAGAGATGAGGTTTGGCATAGCTTTGGGCCGAACATCGCGCATAAGAGTATCCTGGACCTCGTTGGGAAAGAGGTTAGAGCAGCTCAGATGCCGATGGAATGCATGAGTAGAAGAAAGGTAGTCGAGAGGCTGCATCGGACACTCATTGCGGAAGGCATTATACACAATAAGTGAATGGAGAACGACATCCGCATTTTTACTGATGGTTCTCTTATGAGTGGCAGGGCAGGAGCAGGTGTATTCTCAGTTGAGCTGAACTTGTCCTGTAGTCTGTGTCTAGGGAGGTACGTATCAGTTTACCAGGCAGAACTACTTGGGTTGCTGCATGCGTTGGATCACTTGCTTGAAAGCCGAGTGCATGGGAAAAGGGTTCTTATTGCACTTGACAATCAGTCAGTTATAAAACGCATGAGGCAAGTGAACGTATATTCCAAACTGGTGCTGGAATGTGCTCTGAAACTGAACAGATGTGCCTCGTTGAATGAGGTGACGTTGATGTGGGTTAAGGGACACATAGGCACAGCTGGGAATGAAGCAGCAGACGAAATAGCAAAAAGGGGATCTGATGTGGATTTCTGTGGACCAGAACCCAGGGTTGCCCTGGGGAATGGCCTAGTGCGAGCTAAAGTTCTTCAATGGGTAAACTCATTACACCTCAATAGGTGGAGGGAGAATACCACATGTAGACAGGCTAGAATGGTGCTCAAAGAGCCCCTCGGCAGGATTAATATTATTAATAATAATAATAACAATATATGGATGCAGGTAAATCAATTATACGCCTTTAGATACAACAGACAAACCTTGGAAGCGGCCGATGGCTTTAACCGTAATAAATGTTGGCGTACGGAGTGCCATGGTCGCAAATATCAATCTGTTAAAGGACAAAAACGCGTAGAAATATTATTACAATCGTATAAAATTTTAGCCAAGTAGCACAATATATCCCCTATCCAATAAATTTTGGGCTTTAAGGCTCTTGCAGATAATATATAACCTTAAGTCCTTGAAGGATAAAAACCAAAAATCTTGCTTGCATTATTAAATATTATCAGGCATGTCAAATCGCATCTGGTTTGCAAAATGTCAAACTTTTCACAACATGTTCTGAAACTCACGACTTTTGCTTTCGATATGCCATACTTCGAGGTTGTATACGATAAATAAAACTTATTGTTACCCAAAACAAACACAAGAATAAGAAGTAAGGGAGCTATATTCAAATCTTTTATACCCTTCCCACTACTAAATATATACTTCAGATTTTTGCCGGTGCAACGGATTTGTTTTTTTATAAAATTTTAAGTTTTCGGTGCAATTTTAGGCTTTGTCGTTAAAAATCAAAATATGGTAACATTTGATTTTATACCCTTGACAAAAATGAACAGGTTTATAATTTCTACAATATCATTTCCGACCCAACAATATATATATATATATATATATATATATATATATATATATTATTTATTCTGGATCCTTATAGGTAGGGAAGTTAAATTAACGATGTCCATTTGTACGATATTGAAAATCAACTTTCTGACGGCAGTTGTTCTTGAAACTTAGACCACTTGATCAGTCAACTTGGCGAATTTTCGCTGTTTGAAATCAGCGATATAGGAGCACAAGTTTCCGGGATGTAGGATGTTTTTTTTTTTTGGTATTTTCACTCTTGTGGGAACACTTATATCCAAGCCCATAAAATTATCATGTTCTAAATTTTATCAAATTTGCTATAAAAGTCCCCTATAGAAATTATCATTTCAGTGCCCCCAGATAACTTTCTAACCTGAATGAATTCAACAGTTTTTACAAAAAACCTCAAAATTTCAAAATCCAACAACGATAACCGAATTACTACAAAAACCGAAGTTTTACAAAAATATTTGGAACCAGGCAATTTTTGCTAAATTTTAAATATTCGAATATTTACCACAAAATTGAAAACTAGAATAAACAAAAATTTTCAAAATATTCAATGAAAACCCGAAATTTTACGAAAATAAACAAATTTCACCAAATTTATAATATTCACAAAAATTTAAATTCTATAAGCCAAAAAATCGCTAAAATCCATTTTTTATGGAAAAAATTAACATTTTAACGAAATCGATTTTTTACAAACATAAAAATAAAAGTGTTAAATTCCCAAAACAAAATTAAAATTTACCAAAATAGTTAAAAATCATAAACATTTCAAATTTTTATCAAAAAACTCAATTAATCTCAAAAACTAAAAAAAAAATTCCATAATTTAGGGATATACCAAAATCTGAAAATTCAGCACAAAACCAAACTTGTTCAAAAATTTTAAATTACAAAAATATAATTGTCTAAAAAATTTAAATTTTCAACAACGAAAATTCGCCAATAGTAGTGAATTCCCAAAATAATTACAAAATCACGAAAAGAAATTAAAAATCATACAAATTTAGAAGAGGAATATTTATTAAAAACCTTAATTTTATTTTAAAAAAATACGGAAAAACTGATTTACCAAACACTAAAACGGTGTAGGAAGCTGTTGTATTGGTAGCGAGCCTGTACTGATGGAGAGGCCTATTATACTGGTATCGGTGGCTGCATTATTGGTGGGGTCTGTACTGCATTACCATAGTAATAGTGTCCATACGGTGGCTACATATTACCATGCATGGTGTATTGCGGGCAGTATTGCGTAGTTATGCCTTCCACAATCTTTTTCATTTTAAAATTTACAAACATTCTTTTTAATTTTTTTATTTAACAAACTTACCATTTTTGGTGATCTTTCGATGATCTTGATTTTCAAATTATCTGTACGTGGGTGTGGTGCTATGTTTCCTCTAGCAAATAAGCAATAATGCCTTCACCTAAGAAAGATTATGTTGAAACATAAACAGACAATAAGTAAAGAAGTATCCATATACTCACCTAAAATCTTTAGTTTTATTTCCTTTTTAGCAAAGTCTATAGTCTCGAACCACCACATAATTGCGACTTAAAATAGTGACATCAGGGATGCTATTTAAAGTAGCCCTAAGTTGTATTTTTTCGTATTTTAGTACAACTAATGGCCCCTACTTGGAATTACAAGAATAATTACTGCATACTATATATAGTCTTTCCAGAATTTTCCATAGACCCCAATATGTATAGTGAGTGAAAGTAAGAAATATTTCTATTAAACACTTCGATAGGTACGTTGAATGTATCGAATTTATATGTATATAAAAAAACAAATTTCTTAAGGTGATTTGATGATCTTGGCTTTTTTTATTTTAGATTACAATAATATTCTTTTAATATGTATATTCAATATAATGTATTATTATTTTTCCCTTATTTAAATAATCATTCAGTAAAGGTTGTTAAGTAGTTTGTTAAAGTTAAATTCCTGTTACTCAAAAAATAAATTGGCGTTTCACATAAAGTTTTAATTTTAGTTACTCCTAGTATTTAATGCATTTACACTTGGTTGCATTCACACGCCACTTATGGCTGCACGGATCTGTAAATCAAAGAATTGATATTTTGATCTCTTCAGTTTGAGTAAAACAGATTTATTTTATTATTTTCACGGAGATAACATAAGTATAGTATTTAAATTCAGATGCCAAATAAGTGAATTTTGAAAGGAAGCAATACTGTTCAGCTTTATTTATAGATATTTCCCAAGCATTTGATAAAGTCTGCCATGATGGGCTACTTACTAAAATAGTTCGGGTTCTACCTGAAAACACCCACAAGCTTATAAAAAGCTATTTGTCCGGTAGAACTTTTAAAGTAAGGTCAAAGGACCAGCTTTCAAGATGTGGGAAAATCAGTGCAGGAGTACCTCAAGGTAGTGTGCTAGGGCCGCTATTATATATCATCTATACAGCGGATATGCCGACAAGCCCACACACATATACATCAACCTTTGCAGACGACACTGCAATTATAAGTGTCAGTAATGATCCAAAGGATGCATCTGAAAAGCTGCAGTCCCATATTCAGAAGCTAGAAGACTGGCTAAAACAGTGGAGAATAATGGTAAATCCATCAAAATGTGCTCATGTAACGTTTTCCCTTAGAAGGCAAAATTGTCCACCAATCACAATAACTAATACCACGGTTCCAGCGGAAACGCACGTTAAATATTTAGGTATCCACCTAGATCGGCGCCTAACTTGGTTTCGTCATATTGAGGCAAAAATAACGTCCATAAAGCTTCGAACAAACCAACTGCATTGGCTAATAAGTCCTAACTCAACTTTGGCTTTGGAATATAAAGTCCTTTTATACAAATCCGTTATAAAGCCAATATGGTCATATGGTATTCAGCTGTGGGGTACTGCCTGTGCATCAAACATCCAGAAGTTACAGAGAAGACAGTCTAGGATTTTACGTCATATCGTATGCGCCCCCTGGTACATAAGAAATGAAAACATACATAGGGATCTCAAAGTTCCCACTATCTACGAAGAAGTTAAAACATACACGTCCAAATACGTGAACAAACTAGTCGCCCATCCCAACACTCTAGCACGCAATTTATTGCAATTTGATGGCCACCAGAGACTAAAAAGAACTGACACATTGAGCCTGGCGAGGCGGCTCTCTCTACACAATAGAAGATAGATTTTTAAGATTTGAATACAAAAAATTAGTTATTACGTTGGTACTAACTAGTAAATAATAATTTAGAAAAAAGATTTGAATACTTATTGTGAATTTCTTTTAATAGAAAGATTCAATAAAATAAAATACAGTAAAAAAAAAATTTAACTATAAATTTCTAGTTTACAAAAAATGCTCATACTAACTTAATATGAATTCATGAATAAATGAGAACAAAAGGAGCTTGTTATCGTCGGTCTTTGTATATTTTCTCTTAAAACAATTCATCCATATAAAATAGAAGAAATAAAGGAAAATATATAAAAATGAAAAAAAAGAAAAATGAAAAGCTTTATCTTTAACAAAAAGCCAATATGCTTGGAACGATTAGTTTGGTCCCAGTCAAGGTGTATTTACTAGGTGGCAGCGCTACGACAACAATACAACAACAACAGGCAACTTTGTTTGTGTAAAATGAATGATTACTGTCAAAAACATGTAACAATAAAAAGTTAAAATGAGTACGCTGTGTTGCATTTCTTTTCCGGATGCGTCTATGCCGACTTGGTTGCCTGGCGGTGCCCGCAACAAGGGATATATTTACATTGAGACATTCAAACAAACTCATGTGAAAAGCACTATTGAAAATGTTGGTAACCTTAGAATGGGCAAATGGAAACAAGAGATGATACCCATCAAAGAAATGACAGATGTGTTAAAAGTCGTAAAAGAACAAATTGGCTTAAAAATAAAACAGTGGCTGAGATTAAGAGATGATATAGCTCAAGTTGACTACGTTGATTTGGTTCTAAAAACTCCACTTTAAGGCCAAAAGAGTGGGTTGTGGCGTTAGGCAGTCCGTTGGCTCTTAGTAACACTGTAACTGCTGGGGTCATCAGTTCAACACAAAGGGCCTCCTTGGAATTAGGTCTTAGAAATAGGGATATAAATTACTTACAAACAGATGCTGCCATTACATTTGGCAACTCCGGTGGTCCATTGGTCAATTTAGATGGGGAAGCTATAGGTGTAAACTCAATGAAAGTTACTGCAGGTATTAGTTTTGCCATACCGATTGATTATATAAAATTGTTTCTGGAAAAAGTGTCGGAACGTAGAAAGAAGAGCTCAGTGGGCAAACCCATGCAGCCAACGAAGCGATACATGGGGATAACAATGCTAACATTAACCAATGACATATTAAATGAATTAAAAAACCGATCAGAAAGTTTGCCGCCTAACTTATCGCATGGGGTTTTGGTGTGGAAAGTTCTAATAGGATCACCAGCTCATATGTAAGTTTGTTGCAGCACTTAATCCTCAGTTTTTTATATTTTTTTTATTTACTTGTAGTGGTGGCTTAAGTCCTGGTGACATTGTTACCCATATAAATAAAAAAGAAATCAAGACTTCATCCGACGTTTACGAAGCTTTGGGTGACAATTCCAAAACGTTAGAAGTTTCCATATCCCGAGGCATGAGATTCGACTATTTCGAAGAATTTTTCGTAGACAATACGTACACAACAATTGCATGCCACTACTTGCATTTGTAAATCCAGCGTAACGTTGTGCAATTGTTGTGTACGTATTGTCTACGAAAAATTCTTCGAAATACATAGTCGAATCTCATGCCATTCGTTTTTGTGTTTACAAATGCAAGTGTAAGTTCATTTTTAAAATGTCGTCGAAGCGTCAACTTCAGAACATTTTTTCACTTTTAAAATTAAAAAAAATTTTATCAGGAAATGAGAAAGAACAATTTGGGAGGACAATGTCAAAGATTTAAATAATTTGTTCAATAATCTGTTGGCTCAATTTTTATTCCATTTTAACTTGTTTTCTTTTTAAAATAGAGTTACCATATAGGCATATTTTTGGGGAACCGTTTTACATTTATTATTAATAGTAATATTTTATTATTTTTACTAATATTATTGCTCTTTAATTAACAAACTTGAATTTTTTATGCGCAATTTAAGAAATAAATCATAGCAATGCATTTAAAAAGGTAGAACTTTAATTATAATTTAACCGCAATCCAGTAAATTTACATTTAATATTAAACAGAGTAATATTGTCTATCGTTTTGACATTTAGTGGCATGCAAATGCCAAATTATCACTCGCATGCAATTTTAGTTGCCACTGGAGCTGCCATTGCGAAAAATGTAAATGTGTTAGTGAAAATGTGTGAATGTATTGGGTTTTTCGAACTCCTAGTGGCATGTGTAAACGCTAGGTAACACAACAAAGCTTAGAAAAAAGTTTTTTCTATCGATGTAAATAAATCAAATTCTGAAGAAAACGGCAAACCATAACAGCTGTTTTTGTTTTCATTTTTATTTACCTTATCTGAATATGAGATCAAAATTTATGAATTGTGGCAACAAATTACTGACACAGGGATGGAAAACCTTCACTAATATACTTGTATAAGTTATTAAGGTACAATTTTTTTCATTTTTGTTTTCGTCGTTGGATTTTATTAACACGTATTTTTTTTGTAAGAATTAAAGTTTGTTAATGAATACTCCCTATACTAAAGTTTTTTTGAAGAATAACTATATGCCAATCAATTAATATTGTTTTAGGCTCTCCATTGCCGTGATCGAATTTTTGGGACATCGTTTTGCTTAGGTTTTATATGAAAAATACTATTTTGGGGATTTTGACCTTATTTTGGGAAAAATGAAAGTTTGTTAGTGAATACCCCTTATACTGAAGTCTTTTTGAATAAAAACTCTGTCATTCGATTACTATTGCTTTTAGCTTTCCATTGCTGTATATTAATTTGTGGGGCATCGTTTCGTTTAGTTTTTATAACTAAAATATTTTTAGCTTTCCATTGCTATATTCTATTAAGGTATATTGCAAACCTAAAGACGTGATTCAGATTTTCTGAAGAAAGTTGCTCTGTACATGAAGATAATATAGTATACTTATTTTAAATTAAATCAAACGTCCATGATCTTAATTATAGTACCAATTTGTTGAACAATTATAAATACGGCATTACATTTCGCTCGCTAGTATTACTTGCACGTGTTAATGTTTACATATTTTCAAACTCACCACGTTAAAAAAATATGTAAACAGAAACAGCTGGTAAGATTAAACGTTATGGCCTGAGTTTGATTTATTCACACACGTGTTTTTTTTCTTGTCGTGCTTGGCACCACTTTGTGGTGCTTGGAAAGTTTCAAATGTGTGCCAAAAGTGTAAAATTGCTGCTTTTTGAAGAGTATATAAAACTAAAATAGAAATATGAACAAAAATTTTAACTTATTTCAAGACTAGTTTTGTTTTTTGTGCGAGACAAATTTCGTCTAATTTTTAAAAGTATAATGAACGGTTGTTGATATTACATCAAATGATTTTTAATTAAAACAGTTCAACCTTTGCACATAGGATTTACATGAATGTGTAATAGGTACAAGACTTTAAAATGAAATATAATCGTTAAAAACTCGTACTTTAAAGATCTCTTCCTGTGCTATTGCCTGCAGTTAAGGTGTTATTCAATAAAGGTATTAATAAAACCTAAATTGTTTGACTCGCGGCAAAAAAAAAAAAAAAATGCCGGCTGTAAGAAAAGTCAGGTATGTAAAATAATAATGTTCAATTGTATAGGGTGGTTCACAAGTGAAACAAAATATCGGCCAAATACTCGCCATGGCTTCGGTGGCATACCTCTATCTGATTTTCGATACTTTCAATGACTGAGAATTATCTCATCCTTTAGCTTTTGAATTGCTCTTGGCTTATTGACGTACACTTTTTTTAAAATAACCCCAAAGAAAGAAGTCTAACAGTGTAAAATCACATGATCATACGTCCAATCAACATCGACAAGACGTGGAATAACACGGCCATTTAATTTTTCCCGCTAAAGAGTCATTGTTTCGTTAACTGTGTGGCAAGTGGCGGGTGTGACTCACAATTAACATCGTGCATTATGATTGGACCACCCTATACTATGCTGTTCAGGAGCACTTTAGTTACTATTTTAGTCTAATTTTTATACAATTTCATATAGGCATTCTCAATAGTTCTTTTAAAAATGTGTTGTGGGTATTTTGTTGCAATCTGTTTTATTTTTGCGTAGGCAGCTGGGTATATTCATTCATGGTTTATTACCAACCTTTTTCGGTACAAATGAAGCAAATTGTAAACACATATGTACATATATATGTACCTATATGTAAGTATGTAGCTGAAAAAAATATCACTGAAGATGGCACATAGCCGAAACCGGTTTGTCTCCAAACCAAACTTCAAAAATTATGCCGAAGTTCGTTTTAAAAATCTAAATAGGTATAATTATTTGAACACAAGGCTATAACACAATCTAAAAGCTAAATACAATTTAAGGACTGCTACTTATAATTAATTTTCAAATTTTTAACCAAACAAGTCGTAATGAAAAAGAAATTCCGCAATATTTGGAAGAATACCAACGTAATTCTTGTTATGCGGGAACCTTTGGAAGTTTCAAAGCTTTATAAGTCGATGATTATTGTAAAGTCATAATTTTCAAAATGATCTTTTGAAACAAGAGCTAATTATTTTTTCAATAAAAAAAAATTTTTTTTGGGGTATACTTATTTATGTACACAGTTTATATTATCCAAAACTATATTTTCATCAGAATCTGCACAAAACTAGCGAATTCCGTGATCAATTACAGGTAATTGCTTAATTTCGAAAAATGTTAACTTTGACTTCAGGAGGAGCACGATTCAGCTCAAATTTTCACTAAATAAGTTTAAGATCAAGTGGAATTTAAGCCAACTTACTAGACTTCCACAACAAGTCATTATCGGTCCCCCGAACAGTTTATAAAAAATTCCAAATAAAGCCGGCTTTCGCGCAAAAATCATAATTATAGCATAATTGTGAAACTTGCGCCAAGCGCATATGTATGTTACTCGAAATGTAAAAACATTAATGCATAATCATTGTGATGGTTATGCCCATAATACAGATAGATTTTTTGAACGAATTTCTGATATCCTGTGTCAAGTTTGGTTTGGAGTTACACCGGTTTCGACTATGTGCCTATCTACAAACTTCGTTGCAATCTTGTTTTTAATAAAATTATTTTTTATGAATATATGTTAATCATCATTTCGAAAAGTGTTGCAGTGATATCGAAGCAGACCGCTTAATTTATAGGTAGTTTGTCGAACCCCAATTTTTGTTCGAAATGTTTTGGCCAATATATAAGTTCCGGATATACTCTATATTAACCTCTGAAACAATTTAAAAATTAAATTTTTATTTAATTAGTGATAAACGCAAATATGGAAGACATGTTTGATTTAAGAAATTCGATATCCGTCGGACTGTTGCATTTGAACATTAACAATAAAATGCCGGGAAAACTGTGTTTATATTTTAACAATTTGTTTTCTGTTTGCAGGTATATACATATTTTAATGCACTTTTATTAACGAAGCATAATTTGCTAGAGATGTAGAAGTTATTGCTGAAAAAAGATTTTGTAAACAGAAATCAAAGGTATACTGCTGTACAAATGTGGATAAAAAAAAATTGAATATATAATCGGTAACCACATGTGATCTTCGTGAGGAGCATCAATTGAACTGAATGCTAAACAAATCATACGGAAAATTGAAGCTGTTTCATTAGAACATTACGCTAATTCAAATGGCGATCAGATACGAAGATCATAATACATACAAATGATAATTTTTTTCCTAATGCAAAAAGAGGTTCTGCAAATTATTGAACGTTATTCGCAAGACTCTGAGAGCTATAAAGTGCATTCCTGCGTAATCAACTAATATCGTACTATTTTGGGACAGCCCACTTTTTTGAAAATGGATGTGGTCATGTATAAAAAACTGACGCCTTAACATTAAGAGTTTGGCCAAGTCATTTTAGATGTGTTCAAAATGCAGTTGGAAAACTAATGGTTCATCAAAACTTCAGACAGTCAAATAGGTGAACAATTGAATGATATTTTAATAATCATATGCGGAGGTTATTTTTCAATTTATTTACAAAATTTTCATTCTGCTTTGTGTTATATTACAACTCTTTACAATCATGCACTCCTTGCTGGAAAAGCCCAGTGCCTCATAAACACCAAATGTTCGGATGCGCCTAAAAATCAGCAACAGCAAAAGTTTTGTGAAAAAATTGGAAGTATTGGCAATTCAGGATGCACTTATTTCTACCAACACCCCATTCTAAGAGCTATTGCAAACAACTGCAATAAATTGTACGAATGAACTCGCTCAATTCGTATAATTTTAAAAATATCCTATAGTAATACCGCCGTAGCTTCTAGGTCTTTAGGAAATGTGGCAAATTCAATATGCAGACATAAAGAGAAGTGTAGCAATATTAAGAACAACATTTGTTAAGAGCTAACTAAGAGCTACTAATGCACAAAAAAGTGAAAATAAATACACGCATGAAATTACAAATTATCTGACAAACTTTATACTGTAAAGACCAGTAACCTGTCCGTTTAAAAGTAAAATAAAAACAAAAAGGTTTTGCGGTTTACCGTCATTCTTAAATCCTGTCATTACCAATCAATACCACCAAAAAGAAATCTAACTTCACTACCAACTTCACCTCCGGCGGATTGCTGTGCCATATTTATTTATGAATAAATGTGAAATGTGCTATTCCCCCGATTCAGGAACACCTGTTACCGATAAGCAGAATCATCATTTTCAGCATCTTCCACCTGTAACTACATTTACTCACTCTACAAACTAATTCTACGGAATGAAACAATTATTTTTACGTAAGTTTTTTTTTTAAGTAGAGATATAAATTTAATAACTATGTTTAAAATTATTATAACAAAGTTTACATACATACGTATTTAAGTAAATATCATAATTTATTGACTTTTAAGAAATGATACGTTGTGGCAAAAAAAATTAAATTTTACATAATTTTTTTTTTTGTTTTTATTATAATTTATAAGTTTTTTTTCCACGAAAACGCAGAAGTTGCATTTCTTCTTGTGTTTCGAACAAAAATGTTTGTGCGTTACGTGTGGTATTTTATTTACGTTAATTTTTTTTAATTTAATACTGTTTCTAGTTTGATTGATCATGCTTTAGAAGTTTTTTTTTTCACTAAAACTTCATTTTGCACACTTGGCACTTGCGAGTAAATTCGAATTTATATTTGTAACACCCATTCAAATATGATTGTATAAGCCTGCAAGCCGATCTAGAAAATCTAAATTTTTCGTACAACTTCCTCATAAGTATGTTATAATTAACACGGTCAAACGCCTTTGTGAGATCAAGAGAGATCATTACAGAGTTTTTATGTTTATTAAGTTGATTTCTAACAGAGTAAGTAAGAGATACAAGGATGTAGTACTATGGCTTTGTCGAAATACATACTGACTGGGATGAAACAGAGAAAGGCATTCAACATATGATAAGATTTGGAATTTCATTAAATGTTCTACTATTTTTTACATGCAGGTAGAATACATATTGGCCTTAGATTATTTATATCCAAAGTATTTCTATTTTTCGCAACCGGCACTATACGACCTAATTTCCAGGCAACGGGATATTTTGACACCATAAATGAACCATTAATAACATGTCGCAATGGTATTAATATTAAAGGGAATATAATTTTTAAAAATTTGACTGGAATTATGTCATATTCAGGCGAGTTAGATTTAATGGCGTTTAAGGCAATAATAATATCATAATCTGTAACAGCATCATAAACTGAAACGAGTTAAATAATTCAGGAATATTATCAACATTGAAACTATCCACGTTATTCGGAGATAGACCATGCAGGAAATTATATGCTATCTGTTCAACATCATCCTGTTCAAGCACCTGATTATCACGACCACAAATTCCAAATTTACGCAAATGTTTCCACATTTAAGAGTTGTCGTTCTATTAAATAAATCATTACCAAATATCTTACGGCTTCTACGTATAATTGATTTAGTCCTATTCCTTAATCTGCAATAAATTTTCCAATTGTTATCATTCGGATTCCTAAGATAGACACCATAGGCCATATCCCGCATGGATCTAGCCTGTATTATCTCAGGCGTTTTGAGCTAATTTAAGTCACACAACAGTGGCTTAGCTCTGATGGTAGGTATCAAATCATACAACCCATCAACTAGTTCGTTCAAATCATTAAGCTGCAAATCAACATCATTCGCATACTGAGCCAACTCATCAAATTTTATACGTTTGTAATCTTTTATAAAAGTTTCATTATTATGAGTATTTGAGAAAAAACTGAGTGATACATATCGTCGTCTTAACATGCAAACCTGCTAACTCCCTTTCAGTAAATTTTACAGGAGAGACAAAAAACTTCCTATATATCATATTTGCAACTATAGAAGAAAAACAAAAATATAGTTGGTTTATTTTATGGTATTCTACATCCATGACTTCAATCTATAAAAATAAATATGGTAATTACGGAGTTATAACCGATTTTGTAACTTAGCAGCTTTTCTTACATCGATTTAAAATATTATGGTGGATATAGCAGGTTTTCTTTTTTAATTTCAAAAATCCATGTAATATCACTAAAAATTAAGAATAATAATAAAATAATTGTAGCTAAGTGGAATTTAACAAAAAATGCTTTTCAAGAAAATAAAATAGTAACAAAAGAACTAATGCTAACAGCTCTTTAAAGAAGCTTGCTGTTATGTATTTTTAAATTTATTCATGAGGTAAGTTATCATAAAAGGAACGGTAATCTTCGGGAAGTGATCTCTTTAAATGTTGTAAGTCCTCAAACTTTTTGACAGTGATCTTTCTTCGATTTTCGTAGAGGTTTGGAAGCTGAGAAATGGATTTGGGAACTATTTGGGATGATTTTCTTTGAGGCAACTTTTGCCACTCCTCAGTATATCTTAACTTAAAAAGTATTTCACCATTTGGGTTATATTGTAATGCACGAATATCAGTAACTTTCGCATCACCTTTGTTGCGCCCAGGTCGGATACCTTTGAAGAATTGCACAGCATCAAATTTTTTGAAAAACGAGTAGTTTAGGTAATTTACATTGTATGGCTTTGGTCTTTTCCTAGCTGATTTACAGACTTCAACATAATCTGCAGGAACATTAATGTCTTTATTCTTTAGTTCCCGCTCGATGGTGGAATGAATACAGTCAGCTTCCATTTGAGTATGGCCTACTTCTAGAAACTTTTGCTCAATAATAATTTTGTGGTTTATGGCCGTAGATAACAAAGCATTAGACATCACACAATTTCTATTCTGATAATTACATCCATCACTGTAAAATATTATTTGAGGTGTCTCCGAGGAATCCACTTTCGGCAATACAACCTTTTCAATTAAATTCACCCATATGATCGCAAACTCTTCGGAGCCTAGCCCTCCTTCAGTTTCGTTCCATAAGAAACAGTATCCGTTTCTATCTTTTAAATTGTAAAATGTTAAATCATGTACATGTAATTTTGTTCTATAATACAAACTACTAATTTTTGACTTAGGAGCCGTCAGAACTGCTTGCATATCAACAGTAAATACGACATTTTTATCACTTTTGTCTCTTTCTTTTTCTCTCCTAGCCTCTTCCTTTTTCTGTTGGTGCTCTAAATATTCTTTTTCCGCTAAATTTCCTACTTTAAACAATGAACATTTTTCGCATTGGTCCTTTTTTGGAATGTATAGAGCCCAATTTTTTGCGTCAAAAGCATTACAAAATGCAGCAATAGAAAGACTCCGCACATCACGACTTTTGCACCAATCCTTTTTATAGAATTGGTAAAGGGACATTTTTGTTTGCCACTCTGGTTGTAAATATTTTTTTGTGGATGTGGCGCGACAGTAATGGGACTCCATAGTAGGCAAAGAATCCAAGAATAGATTTAGTTCTTCGCGATCCTTAGCGTAGCGAGTAGAGGAAACTTTTTGGGTAACAGAACGACGGGCGGCTACGACAGAACTACTGGAGTCTTCCGAAAGTATTTGTTAATTTTTCCAATGAAGCACACACCATCTTCCAATACGGAGGGTATTAAGAAACATAATTCTGCATACTGTGCTTCGATTGTCTTGTTTCTTTAGATAATATATGAAGGACTGATGTCTCCTAGACTCTTGATAAGATTTTTTTCCCCGATATCTTTTTATTGGAAGTGATGTTACAAGTCCTGCAATGTATACCTTTTTTTCTTTCCAGTTCATTTCCCAAAAGTTTTTAAAAATATATTTTCTGTCATCTTCTGTAAAAGTCCCACACTTAAAAGTACCACGTTCCGTTTGTCTGCAGTTGCACCTTTGTTTTATTATTTTGGGTTTTTTCGGCACTTCATAATCCCATGTTTCTTTTTTTCGTTTACCCATATATCTTTTACCAGACTCTCAATTTTTTGTTTTTCTCTGCAAACCAAGTAGACTTCTGCGTTTGTGATCTTTTACTTCTTTTCTTGCTCTTTTCAGGGTAGTTACTATCAGTTTCAGAATCTGAATTTATGTCATAAGGAACTAAACCCGTTAGTCCACTATTGGCAGTTGTCAGATCTTCATAATCACTTGTTATTGGTGAAATTAAAATGGCAGAACGCCGTTCATCTGGAACATCTGCAACAGTAAGTTTCAAGTCAAAACCATTATAATAAAACTCCGTTTCTTCATAATTTTTCGTTTAAACTGAATTAAATAACGCCCACCAAGTCAAAGAAACATACATATGTACTTACCCTTTATTTGAAAAATGTTCCACTAATTCACACAAATTGAACCGAATTTAAAAGAATTTCAAGTCTTCACCAGAAAAATCACAAAAAATAAAATATAATTTTTCGCCTAAATTCAACGGTGTCTAAGAAAAATTAAGTTTTTTAAATTAAACTGACAATTCACTAGAGTGTTGCCCATATTACAATAAAAAACAGCTAATTTGGAGTTTTTAATTAACAAAAAAAAAAAAAAAGAATATCAATGTTATGGATTTAGCAGTTTTTCTTACAAAAATTTTTCTATGCGTGGATTTAGCAGTTTTTCTCATCAGACCTTTTTACATACTTTGAAACACCAATTGAAGAAAAATTATACGTTGGTAGATGCGTCATCCCATTCTCTATCGAACGGCATCAAAACCTCACTTTGCCTAAAAAGTGGATATAGCAGGTTTGCATGTTAAGACGACGATATACAAAACTATGGTGAGACGAAAAAAAGGGAAACATTAGTTGTCCTTTACGAACAACATTTGCCAGCTGACTGAGCATGAAATAATCAATTAACGAAGTGCTATTATTCCTAAGATATAGGTGCGTGGGTAAGCAATTATGACAGCAGTACAGTCCATTCCTAAGGCACATAGAACGAACCCTAGCCAATACATTAACATTAAAGAGGTTACAATTAAAGTCCCCCATTATTACAATATTATTATGTTGCGAAAAAAATAAAAATGGGATATTTCAAATGTATTTAAATCACCATTCGGTAAATAAACCACTCCAACTATTATCGAATACCTCCACAAATAATGATTCACAAACTCCGTAGCACTCACTTCGGAATATTACCTTGTAACGTAATTTGTTAGCAATATATAAACAGACACCACCAGCACGATGCTCAGTATGCCTATCATTTCTAATTAAGTTATATCCAGGTAAAGTTAATGTTTCAGACAATATACTAGATTTAAACCAAGTTTCAGTGACTCCAATTATATCTAGACATGAATTCATAAAAATACTTTTAAACTCTTCTAATTTAGTGCTTGTTACAGAAGGACATAAGCTTTGGGCATTTATATGACCTATATTTAAATTTCCAGAGAGTGCCGATAAGTCCGCTTCTTTCAGCGGACTTATATAGTAAAGACGCGCACAGTTACAACCAAACACACCAGTTTTCATTTGTTTTCTGTTGTGAGTGAGTATAGATATGTTATTTTGGGTTTCTGTTACAAGTTTGTATTGTTACTCTCTCAAACCAGTTATGGTGTGAGCGAGTCATGAGAGAATGAGAATGACAATAACTGTTTGCCTACGATTTTTTGTAACATATACAATAGGTATTGGTGCTTGCACCATAAATACTTATTGTATGTCGACAAGAAATATGCCTATTTGTATTGTATGGGAATATGTTTGTGTAAAGAAACGAATAAAAAATTTTTACGACAACAAATAAATGAAAAGTGTCCTATGCATTTCAATAATATTTATTGTGCAAAGTTTTTTCGTAACAAATATATTATTGTTAATAATTCTATTTTTTTATTAATACAATATTAAATATATGGCGGAAAGACATCTTGGCATTCACCGAAGAAATATACTGCATTTATAATAGTTTCATAAAACAAATTTTTATACAAAATTTTAAAACAAATTCTTTAAACATTAACCAATCAACATATTAATTACGCAATAAATTTAAAAAGCAAGTTCAGAAATTTATGTTGGTGTAAAAAATATAAGTAATTCAGTTTATTTTATATTTTCTTAAATTATGAAAGGTTTATTTAAAATTTAAAAACTAAAACATTTTCATAAAAGTAACAGGAATTCATATTTAACCAGAAATAATAACATGATAAAAAGAGTAATTAGTAAATAAAAAATTATAATAAAAAGTAAAAATTAAATTACATAAAAAACAACATTAATTACAAATCAGTCTTTGGAATTAACATTTACAAATAAAATTTCATTAAATGATTTTCCATTTAAGCCAAGTTTTGATCGTTTATCTGTTATTAGTGAACGAGCAATCGAAAATATTCTTTCAGAAGGTGCGCTAGATGTTGGTATAGCAAATATTCGACTACTTAGTCTATATAAAAATGGAAATTCATTTTTTCTATCGTTCCACCATTTTAAAACATTAAAATCGCTAAGTAAAGGAACATTGGTATTTTTATATTTAATTAATTCATTTTCAATCACTGATTGGCTCGAGTGTGTTTCGTAGATTGGCTGGACATATTTTTCAAATAGGGTATATATTTTTGACGAATTA
Source organism: Phania funesta (assembly GCA_963932375.1). Classification (NCBI taxonomy): domain Eukaryota; kingdom Metazoa; phylum Arthropoda; class Insecta; order Diptera; family Tachinidae; genus Phania; species Phania funesta. The sequence goes on from OZ010653.1 coordinate 85,767,628, forward strand.
CCTTCAACAGGTGCGCTAACTGTAACCATTTCATTGGAATAATAACTCAATAATGATTTACATTTAGTTAATACTTCTGTCTGTTCTTCTAAGTTCAATTGAGTTAATTGATTAGCGGGTGGAAACAAAAATATTGCTAGTTTGTGATATATTGTAATATTACTTTTTATTAAGGAAAGTAATAAGTCATGCAGTTGTGATCTAAATTCTGCAATAAAGCTGGGCTCATCGGTATTAATTCTAGAGCAAATTTGTTTTAAGTTCTGAATATAGGGATGCACTAAATGAATAGTTGGATACGAGCTGCCTTCAAGTTCTTTAGAAGCATCCATGAACGGCTTTAAAATATCTACAAGTTGCTCTAGATAATATTCCTTTATAACGCAAAATTTTTCTACTAAATTTTTCTCTTGCAGTAGTTTTTGTATATCAGCAAAATTCGATTTTATAGAAAGCAAGTTGAAATAAACGGCATTCCACCTTGTTGGTGAAAAACTCTTTAGAGATGTGTTTAAATCACAATTTAAACCAGATTTTTTAAAAAACTTCACCAGTTTTGTCGACGATGTTATTATATCATTAATTTGTGGTGAATTATTAATGCATTTTTCTGTCACATTATGTATTAGGTGATTTATACAATTAATATTGTCATATCCTCGCAAAGCCGTCTTAATGTTGCTACCTCTGTCTGTTACCAAAACCATTGGATCATTGAAAGAACATTCAAAAACGCTGAGTAAATTCTCCAATTTTTGTTTTATATTCGCACCTATTAACATAAACGAAACATTTTAGAATTGAGAAAAGCTCTAATTTAATATATTGTTTTCGCTGTCTTTTTTCTTCTTATTATCATAATGCTTTATTAAAATTACTTATAATGACTTACCAGTATTAGAAATGCCTTTCATAGATTTTACTCCAAGCAGCTTGCTTTTACTTTCCCCATTCAAAACGAAATGGGCAGTTAAAGCAAAGTATGAAATTTTTGAAAAATTTTCTGTCCACAGGTCACAGGTTAAAGCATAACCAATTTCTTTTGCTGACAAGATCTCCGATTTAAGTTTTGCCAATTGTAAGTTATAACTGCGCTCAACATTACGCTGTATTGTTGATGGGTGTGGTATGAGCGAATCTACATTTAGGTTGGCTCCAAATTTATTTCCATTGCATATCATTAATTTTGTATACGCTTTTAGACCTTCATCTTTCACCAAAGAGAATGGGCGAATATCTCCAAGAATCCAATCCGTCAAAACGTCGGTGCAAGTCTTTTTTGCTTCTTGGTTTGGCTCGGTCAAGTTATTTTCATTTTGTTCCTTTAATGTCAAATAGCACTTGTGTTTGTTTAAATTTGACAAGGAATTTTTATTGTATTTATACACATTTTTACATATTTTGCAAGCAACAAAATTAGCTATTTCGACATCGTTTTCGTCTCTTATTGTACCGAAACAATCCCATATTTTGCTTCGCCCTCTTTTTTCATTGATTTTATAAAAATTAGACGAAATTTTTTCTTTAATTTCAAAATTTTGCATTTTTTAATTTAAAGTATAATTTTTATTTAATTTTATAATTTATTCTTATCACTGAAACCAACGCACTGAGACTGAAAAAAATGCACTGCTTTACATTGCTAAATTCATTACGAATTTATGGTAAATCCTTTAAAAAAATTAAAAGGAATTTCTCAAATAGCAATAAGCGAAGAAGACGGTTTTTTACGCCACTTTTCTGCAAATTTTTCTACTGAATTTTTTTTACAAATTAGCAAATAACACTGCAAATAAGCAAAATGCAATAAAATTTTATTGCAGGGATTTCCGAAGAGAATGAATATATGATAGAAAATGCAATAACATTTCATAGAAAGTAAAAAGGGTTATTCCGAAAAATCCATCGCATTCCTTCAACCGTTCTTCCATTTTTAATGCTTTCAGGTAAAAAGATTACTAAATACATACATACGTATGTATGTATTAAACAGATTTTTTAACAAAATCTTAAATACAATTTTCTGCCTTCACTATAGTTTTAAAGTCAAAGTTTACTTCCGTAGGCGTTCTAAGTTCACGCCCAAACGTTATGTATACAGCAGAATTGCCAGTGCTGTCACATTTTGCTGTATTCATGGCGAATCTTATGGCTGGTAACAGTGCGTTCCATTTTGTATGATCCTTTCCAACAACAATTGAGAGTTGAGTTTTCAGATCACGATTTTTTCTTTCCACGGGGTTAGCCTCGGGATGGTAAATAGGAGTAAACGATTGTTTTATTCCCAAACAAAACGTTAATTTTTGCATTAAAGCAGATATAAATTGGGTTCCGTTATCGGTATGTAGTTTGCGTGGTATTCCATATCTGAGGATAACTTCAATAAGAAGTGTTAAGGCACAGTTTTCTGCAGTTGCTTCTTTTAATGCAAATAGTTCCACCCATCTGCTGCAAATATCCTAAACAATTAGGATCCATTGATAGCCTTCTGTGGTTTTAGGCAAAGGTCCAAAAAGGTCTACTGCAATGACTTCAAATCTTTTGTTGCTACTTAATGTTTTTAACAATCCGTAAGGCTTTATATTTGTTGGTTTGTACTTCTTACATTCCTCACAGGATTTTACATAATTTACAATATCAGTCCTCATACCTAGCCTGTAAAACTGGTACGATACGGCTTGTTGTTTTATCTATCCCGTAATGTCCAGATATGGGATCATTATGGTATTTAAAAAGTATTTGCTGCCGGTGTGATTTTGGCATTACCAATTGACCATTTTCAGAATCTTGGTCTGCGTTATATTTGTAGAGTATACCATCTATCATTATGTACCCGCGATTTAAGTGTCTTGTGAGCTTTTCGAAACTCTTCGAGACCTTCTCGAGGAAACTCAATCTCTACTGCATTGCAATCACAACCTTCAAAGCAAATTTCATTACGGCATGTAGGTCGCGAAAGCGAATCAGCAAGAACATTTTGCTTTCCAGGCGTATAATTGAAAGTTAAATTATAACTCTGAAGCAACAATGCCCATCTGGCCAATCTTCCGGTTGGAGATTTTAACGTAAATAACCATTTTAGAGGTTGGTGATCTGTAAAAACCGTAACTGTAAAAACCGTAAATTTTTGAACAGCACATACCACTGCTAAAGCTTCTCGTTCAGTAGTTGAGTAGTTTCTTTTAGCTTGTATCAGAAGCCGACTTGCATATTCAATAGGATGTTCATTTTCATTCTCCCCCTGTAATAAAACAGCTCAGATCGCATAATTGCTTGCATCGGTTCTAAGAGAAAACGGTTCATTTTCGATTACTTGCTGGAGTATTGGTGGAGTTATTAATTTGCTTTTTAATTTCTCAAACGATGCGTTTTCTTTTGTCGACCATTTCCAAACGGGATTCTTTTTCGTTAAGTCTGAAAGTGGTTTTGATATTTCTGCAAAATTTGGAATAAACCTTCTAAACCAAGAGCACGTTTGTAGAAATGACATTAATTGCTTAAGATTTTTAGGTGGTGGACGCTTTGAGATGGCTGAGGTTTTCTCAGGATCAATTTCTATACCTTTAGTTGTTAAAATATGTCCTAAGTATTTTACCTTAGGCTTACAAAAATAACATTTTTCTCTGTTAAGATTAAAACCGATTGCTTTAAGTCTGTGAAAGGTAATTTCAAGGTCTTTGATGTGATCTTCAAAGCTTTCCGAGCAATATTAGAACATTTGGGATACTAGATTTCATCTGTCTATTAATCTTTGAAATGTTGCCGGAGCATTTTTGAAACCAAAAGGCATTCTATTAAAGACGAATACTCCGAAAGGAGTTGTAAAGGCTGTTTTTAGCTTGTCGTGTTCATCCATCTCGATTTGCCAGTAACCAGATTTTAAATCTATTGTGGACATATAAGGCGTCGTTTTTGCAGTATGTAACAGGTCTTCCATCCTAGGCAAAGGGTAAGTATCTGTTACTGTTATAGAATTAAATTTTCGATAATCTACGCAGAGCCGTATCGAGTTATCTTTCTTTGGTATTAAGACGACAGGGAATGCCCAAGGTGATTCCTTTTCTTCAATAATTCCTTTAGATAACATGTCGTCCAACTCCACTTTCAGTTTTTTCTTCATAGCTGGTGAAATTCTATAAGGGGGTTTACTTATAGGTGTTTTATTTCCCGTATCCATTCTATGTTTTATTCCTTTTATAGGGGAACAAATGTTTTGGAATATTTCCTCATAGGAGTTCAATAGTTCCAATAAACGTGTTCTTTGATCTTCATTTAAATGAGAGCCTTCATTTTCACATATGTTGAATTCGATTGCGTTCAATTCAAAAACTTTTGTTAGTGGAGAGTTTCCATTTGCCCTCTTTCTTTTCAAAGGAGGAAATAAATCAGCCTCTTTTTGCTTTGGCATTTGAAAATTCTGGGGTAAAGAATCCTCAAAAATCTTAAAATTTCCCCTTGGAGAGTAATTATTTTGTGGCGAATAAATTGTTCTCATTGTTGGAATGTTTTCTGAATCATTTTCATTATTCGATTTAAACCATGTTAAAAAATCGTTAATACAGCTACCATTTGATGAGTTTGGCTGCTCATCCGTTACGTTGGCTTGGTAAACGTTGACGTTATCCTTAACCCTCGATGGTTTTGATTTAAATTCGAAAATGTTTAGAGGTTGATCTTTAAAATGCCATGTTCTTTGAGCTAGATCCATTATAATGCCAGCTTGCTCCAAAAAGTCAATACCGAGTAAAGTTCTGTTACCTTTAGCTTTCGGTAGACAAATAAATCTTATTCGCTTCAGGCGCTTACCGATCAAAATGTCAGCTATAGTTGAATAAACGTTCTCTTTACGCGTAACCCCATCGGCTAGAGTTATTTCCGCAAATACTGATTGGAATTGTACATTCTCTTCCACCAATTTTTTATATAAAAAATAGCCAGCTATATTTGGGGAAAAAAAATTTCAAACGATTTAAGAGAATTAATTATTAACTTATGGAAGGAAAATAATTCAATACGCGAAATCGCGACAATAGTTAAAAAACCACATAGTACTGTGCATTACGTCATAAAAGCCTTCCAAAAAAATAATTCTCTGGAAAGGCCCAGTGGAAATTTTGAAGAAGCCATAGAGCTCCTACGTAGCGCATTCGCTCCACCTAAACCAGATTGGAGATTATATGCCGAAATTTTTCAGGATAAACAGAAATCCTTCGAGTCCATGGACAGTTTCATTTGTAGGAAGAGACGTCTATTTGCCCAACTTAAAGAAAGACTCACAGAGAGCACCAAGATTAGTATGATATTTTCATTAATAAATATACAAATCCGTGAAAAAATATCTCGCGAGAGTGTGGAAACTTTCCAGGATCTTCTGTCGAAACCGCGAGATATTGCATTACTTTATCACGAGACCAAACTAGAATCTTTCAACACAACACCAGTGGAAAGAAAAGATCCTCAAGCAAAATGTTCTTTTTGTAGAAAGAAGAACCACACAGCGGATATCTGTTACAAACGTTTAGAGGCAGAGAAGAAGAAAAAGCCCGAAGAAACCAAACTCAGTTGTTATGGTTGTGGTGCCGTAGGTTTTTACAGATCTAATTGCCCTACGTGTAATTATAAAACCGTCTTAGAAAGTCCCAAAGAAATGAATTTCCATAGTATTCAGACAAACATTGTTGGTAGAAATGTGCCTACCGTGGAAATAAATGTAAACGGTTTGAAGGGTGAAGCATACCTGGATACAGCTGCCAGAACAAGTATAGCTGGCTATTTTTGATATAAAAAATTGGTGGAAGAGAATGTACAATTCCAATCAGTATTTGCGGAAATAACTCTAGCCGATGGGGTTACGCGTAAAGAGAACGTTTATTCAACTATAGCTGACATTTTGATCGGTAAGCGCCTGAAGCGAATAAGATTTATTTGTCTACCGAAAGCTAAAGGTAACAGAACTTTACTCGGTATTGACTTTTTGGAGCAAGCTGGCATTGTAATGGATCTAGCTCAAAGAACATGGCATTTTAAAGATCAACCTCTAAACATTTTCGAATTTAAATCAAAACCATCGAGGGTTAAGGATAACGTCAACGTTTACCAAGCCAACGTAACGGATGAGCAGCCAAACTCATCAAATGGTAACTGTATTAACGATTTTTTAACATGGTTTGAATCGAATAATGAAAATGATTCAGAAAACATTCCAACAATGAGAACAATTTATTCGCCACAAAATAATTACTCTCCAAGGGGAAATTTTAAGATTTTTGAGGATTCTTTACCCCAGAATTTTCAAATGCCAAAGCAAAAAGAGGCTGATTTATTTCCTCCTTTGAAAAGAAAGAGGGCAAATGGAAACTCTCCACTAACAAAAGTTTTTGAATTGAACGCAATCGAATTCAACATATGTGAAAATGAAGGCTCTCATTTAATTAATGAAAATAATTTGAAATTTTATAAAGAAAAATGTAAACGTATAGAAAATATATTTTATTGTAAAAATAATTATGAAACAGAATTTAACATGAATAAAAACTGTATTAGGAATAAAATAAATAGGAATGAAATCGCTTCTTGTCATTTAAGAGATATAGGACAAAAAACTGACATTATTCATCCAGAACCCAACTTTATTGTCATTATTAATCCTCCAACACAACAGATTATAACAATTTGCAAAAACATTACCAAACAACACACAATCAATAAAACAACTTTAATTCAATTTATCAACTGCAAAATTGCCATCAATAACATATGGTACAATAACGAAAATAATACACATTGGGACAATGGAATATTCATTGAAACGCCACTTTATTTAAATAACAACATTACAACTCTTTCAAACAAAAATGAGATAACACTCCCAAAACTTAATGACTATAGATTCCAAGATAAAAAAGTAATTGAAACCCTACAAGCAAATACAGCAATACACGAGAAAGTTACTTATTCCGTCTTCGGATCGATAACAATTTTCATCATAATATTAACAATTGCAGTAATAAAAAGAAAATCAAAGATAATAACATACTCAATCGAACAGATAATTAATGAAGTTCCGGCAACAAAACAGGCAAAGCCCCTTTGGCCGTCACTTCATTTTAGGGAGGGAGGAGTTATGTCACCACATCTACCCCCACCAAAGCTATTAAGACATAACAACATACACACATAAATTAACACAAAATTAATTCAAACATAAATTGTAAAACAATGATTGAAAATAACAAGTTGCGAAACATAAAAATGATGACTCTTTAGAATATCGTTTGTTAACCTTTTTTTTTATATTAATTGCGAAATACAAATAAATAAAATTGCAGATTATTAAGAAATAAACACAAAATTAGTTCAAACACCTCATTGTAACAAAATGCAAAATAAACATAAATTGTAAAATAAAAACTAGTTGACATTAATTGCTTAAGATTTTTAGGTGGTGGACGCTTTGAGATGGCTGAGGTTTTCTCAGGATCAATTTCTATACCTTTAGTTGTTAAAATATGTCCTAAGTATTTTACCTTAGGCTTACAAAAATAACATTTTTCTCTGTTAAGATTAAAACCGATTGCTTTAAGTCTGTGAAAGGTAATTTCAAGGTCTTTGATGTGATCTTCAAAGCTTTCCGAGCAATATTAGAACATTTGGGATACTAGATTTCATCTGTCTATTAATCTTTGAAATGTTGCCGGAGCATTTTTGAGACCAAAAGGCATTCTATTAAAGACGAATACTCCGAAAGGAGTTGTAAAGGCTGTTTTTAGCTTGTCGTGTTCATCCATCTTATAATTTCTAATGTTTTATTAATTGGTGTTGGGATAATATGATAAAATGTAAATTCTTCCTTTGACATTATTGGAATTTTTATGTTAAATATAATATTAGTATATGTGTTCAAATGTGATAACGTTAATTACGTTTTTTAGTGTATTATGTATTTGATTAAGTTCTATCGGATCTAATATTAATTTTGGAATGATATTCAGTTTGGATAATACTATTGCTTCAGCGATATTGTTCAGATGTTGTGTGAGTATATCGATATTATAGTTTATCTGATTTAGTTGTTGAATTTGTGTTAATGTGTTAATTGTAGGGTTTAGTGAATTAAGTGTTTGTTCTTGTATATTTTTTTATGGATTTTGAAATGATATCTTGTTCATTGTTTATATGATTAGTTATATTTTCAAATCTTTTTTTTTTATCATTTTGGTGTTGAGGATGAGTTGTTCATTTAGTGTATTATTTATTTGTCCATTTTCTGTTAGTAGGCGTTCAATGTCTCTGTTTAATCTTTCTGCGTCTTCATAGTCCATATTTCCCGTTATAAATTTTATTGTTGAACCTAATGCGTTGATTAGTCCTCTCTTCTCTCTGTTTCTAGGTTGCAGAAGGTTTAGTTTTGTTGTGAGTTCTTTCAGTTTTAGTTTTGTTGTTTTTAAAGCGATTTTGGCAAATTGTGTTGTTTCGAAATGAGTTATGGTTTTCTCTATTTCTTGTATATTGTCTTCGTAAGATTGAAGATTGATTATATGTATAAGGTGCTTATAGTCAGGTATTGTTCTAGCAATTCCTAGATTAAGTGGTATGATTCCTTGAGTTGGTGAAACGTCTATCATTTCAACATTGGCTTGTGCCAGTACAAATCTAAAAGAAAATCAAGTTTTAGGTTTTTGGTCGTCTTTTTATTTTGGATTTATGGAGTTTCTGATTGTCAAGTGTTAAAAGAGTTACTCTGTTGTTTTGTTTAACAATTCTTTTTGATAACCTAGGAGTCATTTTGTTTCTTCTACATTCTTTTCTGTATATATCGTCATTCTCTAAAAATGTTTCGGGGTTTTCTCTATTTTGGTTTAATCGTTCGATGCGTTTGTCTGTGCCATGTGTCAGTATTTCCCTAATTGATTCCTGTAATTTGGTCTGAAATTCTTTAAGTCGTTGTAGGTATTCGTGATGTGTATTGTAGTTTAAATCTTTTTCAAATGTGGGTGTTCTTCCATAGAATAATTCAAACGGTGTCAGTTTTTTCGCGGTGTGTATGGAATTATTATATGTCATGATTACTTCGGACAATATTTCATCATTATCTAATGGCGGTTCTAACGCCTTATATTTTTGCATAACAATTCTAAATATTTCTGTCATCGTTGAATGCAGTCTTTCGACTGGTGAATTACTAGTACTTTGTTGAAACGAAGTGTAATGTATATTAATTTTGTTAATTTTACAAAAATCCTTTATGATGGACGCACTGAATTCAGCACCTTGGTCACAAACGATTTTTTTGGGGGGCCCATGTAAACTTATATAATGCTTAATTTTCTTTAAAATTGATATGCTATTTCTGGAATCCAAGAGGTACGCTGGCCCGAATTTTGAAAATTTATCGATAAGGGTGAGAATGTTTCGTTTATTTATGCAGTATATGTCAATGTGGACAATGTCTAATGGTTTTTTCGGTATTTCGGGTGTTTCAAATATAGGTTTCGGAGGCCTTCTGTCATATTTGAGCGTTTGGCATATCTCGCAATGATTTATGCATTTGGTTATTTTTTCTTTCATGTGAGGGAAAAAGTATTCCCTTTTCAAATGTTCAAAAGTTTCTTGAATGCCTCTATGATTGTGATTGGTGTGGTAATCATTCACAAGTTTATCTTGATCGTCAGTATTTCGAATATCCTCTAATAAGATTTTGCATCGAACGAGATTGAATGTTTTGCCATTTGCAAAATATTTGGAGTAAGTGTTTTGAACAATTCTAAAAGTGTCGTCGTCCGTCATTATTGCAGAGAGTTTATTGGGTTTTTCTCATTTTATTTTTAAACACGGTTTCAAGTGTAAGAGGAGAACCTTCGTTTTTTACTTGTAAGATAATTTGAAGGTTAAATGTGTTTAAAGCCTTTTCCGAGATTGGAATACCGTCGTCATGATTTTCTTCGGCAGAGTGAATGGTCGATCCTGCTGTTCCTTGAATTGAGTCGTTGTCGACTATATTAATATTGACTTCTTCGTTTTTGAAAGGGTTGTTATCGTAAGTTCTAATGCGGCTTAGGGCGTCTGCGTTTGTATTAAGTTTTCCTTTTTTGTAGATGATTTCATAGTCAAATTCTTCGAGTTTGAGCCTCCATCTTACTAATTTGGAGTTTGGCTCTTTAAGATTCATGCAGGTTAAAGGTCTATGGTCAGTTACAATTTTAAATTTACGTCCAAAAAGATAGGGCCTGAAGTATTTTGTGGCCCAAACAATAGCAAGTAATTCTTTTTCTATTGTTGAGTAATTTATTTCGCTATCTGTTAAAGTCCTGCTAGCATAGCATATCGGATTATCGCTTCCGATTGGACCTTGGGAAAGAACTGCTCCCAAAGCAAAGTCGCTTGCATCGGTCGTTAAGATAAATGGTTTTGAGAAATCCGGATACTGAAGTAAAGGGTCATTGGTCAGAAGATTTTTGCACATTTCGAATGTTTGTAGGTACTTGTCATTAAAAGTTATTTTCCTTCCTTTTTTTAAACATTCAGTAAAAGGCTTTGTCAGTTTCGAAAAATTTTGTATAAATTTTCGGTAATAACCCAATAATCCTAAATATGATTTTATCTCTTTTTGAGTTTTTGGGATAGGAAAATTTTTTATGGCTTGAATTTTTTCGGGGTTTGGTTTTATTCCTTCAGTGGAGATAGTGTGTCCTAAAAATGCACACTCTTTGTGTAAAAATTCGGATTTGTCCATCTGAATTTTTAAGTTTGATTCTCTAAGCTTTTCAAAAACTTTTCTCAGATTTAATATATGTTCTTGTAATGATGTGGAGTAGACGATTATATCATCTAATTATACCAAATAGACTGTTCCTATTAGATCTTTCAGTACATTATCCATTATTCTTTGGAATGTAGATGGCGCATTTTTAAGGCCAAATGGCATTCTGACAAACTCAAAATGACCTCCATCTACAGAAAATGCTGTTTTTGCAATATGTTCTGGATGCATTTCTATCTGGTGGAATCCACTTGTAAGATCCAGGGTGGAGAAGTACATGCTTCTGCCCAATTTGTCCAGTATATCTGTAATGTTAGGTATGGGGTACTTGTCACAAATTGTTTTTTCGTTCAGCTTCCTGTAGTCAATGACAAGTCTCCATTTTTGTATATTACTAGCATCTTTTTTCTTTGGAGCAACCCATACAGGAGCGCTCCAAGGTGAAAAACTTGGTCTAATAATTCCCTGTTGTAGCATTTTATTTATTTGTGTTCGTACTTTCTCCTTATGAACATAAGGGTACCTGTATGATTTTGTAAAAATAGGTATGTCGTCTGTGGTATTAATTTTGTGCTTTATTTGGTTAGAGAAGCTAAGGGAACTCCCTTCTTTAAAGAATATGTCATCGAATTGTAAACAAATTTTCCTTAATGCTTTGTTTTCTTCTTCGTTCAAGTGGTCCGTTCTCAGGTTTTTTGTTATATTTTCTTCTTGGTGAAATGTGCCTGAGTCTATGGTAAAATTATTAACCTCAATGAAATTTTGATATGGAATGGTTTTTACAGGTTGTTCAATGTAGACAATTTTTTCTTTGTCGGATGTATTTACCATCTCAACGAAACTATACCATTCTTTTGCGGTATAAATACCTTCTGAAATAAATAAGTCAGGTTCCAAAAATGTTTTTTGTATGAAAAAATCGCCGTTTCGTGAATCAATTGGTATTTTAATCACAAATTTTGAAAAAGGTTGAATTATATGTTTTCCTGAAGTTAGGTTGGGTTTAAACTGTAGTGGTATTATGGAATTTTTTGTGATCAGAGTCTGACTGCCCACGTCTACTTTAGCTTTAAGTTTGTTTAGTATATCAAGTCCTATCAATCCATCGAAATAATTATGTTATCTAAAGACAAATAGTTCCATCTTGCCTTTTTCTTTGAATTCTTCAAAGTATGGTAAACTGATTTTCCTGTTTAAAGAGTGTTTATTTAGTATAGTGGTTATTGTTATTGGTTCGCAGGTCCTACATTTGTCTTTGTCAATATATTCTGGGTTGATAAATGATGATGATGCTCCGGTGTCTATTAGAAATTTTAATGGTTTACCAAAAGGAGAGGATATATTTATGTATGGTAATGTGTGTCCATGTTTGTTAACGTCTAAATATCCGGTTGGTCCGGGGAGGCATCTAGTAGAAAATTTTGACCGTCGTCAATTGTGTTACTGTTATTTTGGTCGCATTGATAATTTTGTCCAAAAATAAAATCTCGTTTTAAATTGTTCTGAGCAAATGTAACATCCTTTTGAACTTGATCGTTTTCTGGATAATAATAATATTCCTCTAAGTTTGCGTATGGTGTTCCTTGTATATCAATGTTGTGTATTTCGTGAGGTTTAAAACTATTAGTTGTTCTCTTGGTTTGCATACTTTGTGGTTTCCTCAAATGAGTATAACCTGAACTTACATCCATTGGTTCTGGTGGCGGAAAATTTTGTGTACTATACTGCTGGCTTCCAAAGGTATTGTTAAGGGAATTGTTGTTATTGTTGTTAAATGTTCGTCTTTGTTCAAGTCTGTTATTCGGTATATTGTTCGGGTAAGAATGTCTATTATGTCCGAATGTATTAGTGGTTCCATTAATTTGGTGGTTTTGAGAGTTGTTCATTCTATTGTTTTGATACGAGGGTATATTCGGATAGTATTGAGATCTTGAGAACTGCTGAGGAAATCTGCTTGAATTGTTAACTATAGGTTGGTAAGTCTGAGACAGTGGATAACTCGGAAAGTGTTTAAAATTCTGCCGGGGAACATGATATGAGTTTGTAAATGTCTTTTTTGTGTAGTATATGTTTTGTTCTTGAATACAAAAGGAAAGGGCTTCGGCCATCGTTTTAGGTCTCATCGATCTAATGTTTGAGCCCAAAGGTTCTTTAAGGCCTGACAGGAATGTGTTTAAACACATTTCGGCGAATAGTTTTTGTTTTGCCTCAATTACGCTATTATTGGATTCGTGAATTAGAATATTGTTATTGATGGATGACTGTATTTCTATAATTGAGCTATAACAATGTTGGACAGACTGAGTTTGTTTTAAATTATGTAGGTCTTTAATCAAGGAGGTTTCATTCCTCTTATCGGAATAATGCAGGATTAGATTGTTTTTTATGCTTTCCCAAACTAAAGGGGTACCGTACACATTGAGTACCTCGTTAGCTTGTCCAACTATTTTGTTCCTAATTGCTCGTTAAATAATTTTTGCATAGTACGTCCCGTCTACATTAACTAAATATCCTAATATTTCCTCTACGTTTGTCAAAAATTGTACAAAAGTCTGGGGTTCCCGTCAAATTTCGGGAGGTCTTTTACTGCATCTGGGATTTCAAGTGAATCAAATATTTGACTCTGATATATGATTTGATTTGGAACTTGGGGAATGGAACCCGAGGGATTATTGTTATCTAACGACATTGTAGTGTTTTCTGGGATAGGTATAAGCTGTCTAAAAATGTTTGTGTATGGTTTGACCCGATATGTTTTTCGCATTAATGAAGTAAATTTATTTTTAAAGTTTTATGCTTAAATATACTTATATTATTAAATAAAAATATAACTTATAACTTAAAATCTGTTGATTTTAAGCAGCTTGGATGTAACTTCTTCTTGGTTGGCAAAATATCACTTTTTCACGGCAATGTATTTTTTTTTTTTATTAAAGAAAGTTTATAATTTTTATGTCCTTTATTTTAATTCTTAGTTTTATTATAATTCTAGAGGGACCCTTGGGTTTCGTAGAATCTACGGATATTTAATTATAAATGTATATTTTCTTTTTAATCCTTTTTCTCAGGATAATTACAAAGTTATATTCACTAACTTTTTTTTTTACTTTAATTATTAAGGAGCAAAGTTGATATGCCGTCAACTTTTTTTTCGACTGCGCCAGTTATAGTTTGAAGAAACTAATCGTACAAAGAAAAACACGTCTTAGTTTTTCTGTTGCACGATTTAGAATGAATTTTATTGTTTCTTTTCTTTTTTTATGAAACTTATTAACTAAATACAAAAAGTGCTTATTCTATTGATTTAATTTTTAAAAGTAATATTTTTAATAATCTGCAATTAATATTAAAAAGGTTAACAAACTATATTTCGAAGAGTCATCATTTTTATGTTTCGCAACTTGTTATTTTCAATCATTGTTTTACAATTTATGTTTGAATTAATTTTGTGTTAATTTATGTATGTATGTTGTTATGTCTTAATGGCTTTGGTGGGGGTAGATGTGGTGACATAACTCGTTTTTAAAATAAAATACAACGTGTTGTTTTCAAGGTTGAATAGCGAGTGAGTTTATTTTTCAATATTATGCCAAAACTTATTTTATCAGCAATTCTACTGTCGCAAAATATAGAAGAACTTAGTCTAAGCTGATGTAATTAAGCCCGTGAACAACATTGTGAAAAACGCACATTAGTTCAGCCCTGGATATGTGTGAATCCTCCTTTGAGTCTGCCGGAACAGCGAAGTTTATCATTCTGTGTGACAATTTTTGAGACAATGCTAATTTCATTTGCCGTTTTGCTTGGGTATGTTTGTGTAATGCTCGACTTCCTTGATATTTTATGGAAATATCAATTTGGCATAATTTGCAAAATGCGATATAATCATCTTTTTTTAATCCATTTGCAATATTCTGCTTCTTCAATCTATCTATCGCAGAATGTTGTATATCTTCTTTTTTTTGAAGGTGGGTCATCTTCGTTATTTATTCTGTTCTTTTTACAGTAGCAGTTAGTTGCTCCTGTGTCAATTAAAATTAAAACTTTACTTCCATCTAATTTAGTTCGGTAGAAGAAAGGCAATCCGATCGTTCTTCTAAAAAAGCATTCTCTACAACATTTTTAATTCTTTGAATATTCTGCTGTTGCTGTGTGCTTTGTTGCGCTCCACTAGGTAATTCGCGCTTTACAGCTGAGTTGTAACCGAATGGTTCCCTTTGGTTACCATAAAAAGGGCGAGCAAAACATCTATTTTAATTTTGCTGGAAATTATTTAATGGTATTTGCCGTGTATTTAAGGAAGAGTCGACTTCCATTGGTTGTGGAGCTGGACGAGGATTGTGTTCAGCTCGTTGGCGAAAATCATTTTGAAATATTTGGGATGTGTTTGGAGCTAGTCTCAGAACGTTTTGGTTTTTATTATTATTTTGATTGCGATCGAATTGCATGACAAATGTCGCGCGAAGATTATTTGATTCTAATTCCTGCGCTTTGGCTAACGCATTAGGCAAGTCAGTGGGCGAAAGAGAGAATATTTGAAAGGGGTGAATTCAATCCTGTTATAAAAACACGAAGGGCATACAGCCTATTTTTATTATTCAACACATTTGTTAACTCTGAGTTTGTTCCATGGGTCATAATAGTTTTGTTAATCAGTGCCGTTAGCCCCTGACTTACTTTATTGTAATATTCTAGAATGGTGGAATGTCCTTGCCTCATGACACTTAATTCCTGTTCGATAATATGGACAGGACGCTTATCGGCATAAGCAATGTCCAGTCTGCTTATTATAGCATCAAAGTGTAGTACTGTTGCATGGTTGGTTAACAAATTGTTCGCGTCTTCAATAATTTTGTTTCGTAGTATCGTCAGGGCGCCATAAAATTTCCGGCTTTTCCTAACGTAAAGTTGCATTGAATTATTGGCTGCTTCGCGCCAACTAACGTATGAATTAGGGTTTTTTCCGTTAAAGGTCGGCAAATATTTTATTATATCCAGGGTTTCTTCACACCGGATGGAAGTGTCAATAGTTTGTGTCTTATATTCTGTCACTGCATTTGCGTTCGTTAGATGTCGGAGTGTTATAGTTAATTCATTTGTTCTTGCTTGTAGTGGGCCTACCTGAGCCTCTATCAGTTCCCTAATCTGCTCGGATGTACTCATTTTACTATCGGTTTTTAACGTCCTAAACGACACAATAAGATTCTTCTTTTATTTGATCCAGCTTGCCGCCAGATCCACAAATATCAAAACAAAAATCTACTTAATGCCAAGGAATTTAATTTAAATTTAATATCAATGAAAGATATTTTAATATATATTTAACACAATTTCCACGATTTTACTTAACAAAGGAATTTATTAATTATCTAGATAGAAAACTTACTATTAAAAATATAATCAGCTGGACACTAGCTGATAAAGTTGTATTCCTGTGTTGTTCTGTTCGTTATCGCATTTTTTTTAGTTGTTGATATTTATTTTCCCGCTGGTGTTTTGTAAATAAACACTTCTTCCTTCTCATCTACTGATATTCGGAAGACCAGTAGGATACAAATGTTATAAATTGGACTAGGATGTCTCTTAATGTTCTTATTTTAATTTTTGTAATTGATTGTCAGTTTTTTGTTCAAAACACTTTTGCTATGTTTTACATATAGCTTTTAACCTCTTTATTTTATAATTGTATTTTGTTTTTCAGTTCTCAACTCTTTTAATTAAAATTTATTCGTAGCTTGGTTCTTTATGAAAATAACGTCCTTATTTTTCATCAAATATATCTGTTGATTGAATTTATTTTGTTACACTGTTTATTTAGGAATTTATATAATGTTTATTTGAGAAACCCTTTTTTTCCTCTTGCAGGATACTTATGTATTTCGTATAGCACTCACGACCGAATCCTTACTTTTACTTTTCAGGATATGTTTTCGAAATGAGTGCCCCACTTTGGGCGCCAATTAAAACTTGCAGTGTTTTGTTTTTTTAAAAAAATGAAACTTTATTTTTTCATTTTCTTCACTACATCTAAGTTTAAGAATCTGCTTAAGACAGACTGATTATAATTGCAATCATCATAATTAATACTCATAACTGTTTACCCGCATTATGCAAATTCAGCACTTTTCTGGGGAAATAAATTATGAAACTTAATAGTTGTCTATTTTACTAGACATGTCGTCAGCATAAATGATGTGAAAAACATGAATTTACTTTTATTAAAAAATAATAAAAATGAGACATACGAGACACCTTAACTAGCATGAAGTTAAGTTAATGGACAAAAAATAAACCGCATTGCATTCTTTTTAACAACAAATTAATATTTAACATGAGCCGTTATTTAAGAAAATAATTTACAGTGGGTTGGATGTAGCAAAATGCACACAAAATTACAGTGGGCCAAATGAAAAAAAGCTAATAAAAATTACAACAAATCAAACCCAAAAATAATGAAATAATGAATATGGAATGTTATGCGGTACCCTAACATACCGGTCCTATTGAAAGGACACTTTCAAGAACAAGATAGTAAAGCGAGTCTCTGGATAGGTCGTCGTATAACTCTTTTTGTAGTTCTGACATCGACAACTCTGACACGACAATCTCTACCTTGAACTACGTTGATAATTTTTCCCATAAGCCATTGTTGCTGGGGTAAGTTGCCTTCTTTAATAACTACTAAAGAACCAGTTTCAATGTTAGGGTTAGATTTGGTCCATTTGTTGCGAGTTTGCAGCTCATTTATACAATTATGAGACCATTTTTTTCCAAAATTGTTGTTGGATGGCGCTTATTCGAGCCCAATATTGTAAATTTCTTAATTCCTTTGAAAGGACATCACGTTCGGGCAAACTACGAAGGGGAGCGCCTATCAGGAAATGGCCTGGAGTAAGAGCCTCAAAATCACTGGGATCTGAAGATAAAGGTGAGATTGGCCTTGAGTTTAAAATAGCCTCTATTTCAAACATGGCTGTTGAGAGCTCTCATATGTTAATCTTGCATTGGCCAGTGTTCTTGTTAAATAACCTTTCGCTGACCTGACGGCCGCCTCCCACAATCCGCCAAAATGTGATGCCCTGGGGGGAATAAAACGAAAATTAATAAATTGATTTGAACAATAATCGATTATTAGCTTTAAATTTTTGGGCTCAAATAGGAACGATTTTAATTGAGCCAATTTAGAATTTGCGCCAACAAAGTTTGTGGCATTGTCACAAAATATATCTGTGGGTAGACCTCTTCGACCAATTAACCTCTTCAAAGTGGCAGTGAATGCATCAGTAGACAAGTCCGAGACAACTTCTATGTGGACCGCCTTGGTTGCAAGACATACAAAAACAGCAATATATGTCTTATACGGAATTTTACCTCTGACCCTGAGATACGTGATGATTGGTCCACAGAAATCGACGGCGCAACGGGCGAAGGGCCCTGAAGGATTGAGTCGCTCAACTGGCAAATTTCCCATCATTTGCTGTAATAGTTTTGGGCGATAGCGAATGCATTGGAGGCATGAATTTACAATACGACAGCATAAATTTCGCGAATTGATCCAACATTTTTGGCGAATCAATGACATTAAGGCTTTGGGACCTGCATGATAATTGCTAAGGTGTAGATGTCGCACATAGCATTTGACAAAATGATTTTTGCTGGGCAAGAGTATGAGGTGTTTTTGACCATCCGAAATTGCGGAAAATTCTAATCGAGCACCCACCTTGAGCAGTTGAAGCCAGTTGATGAATCCACGAAAGGGTTAAGACACTTCAGCGCACCTGTGCAATGATTTTTCTAACTCTTGAGGCTGCAAAGAATTAGAATAGGGAATGTTAGTTTTGAATTTTTGTGCTAAACGAAACATCCATGCGACAATACGAATCATTTTCAGGTATGAGCTAAACTTTTCCATTCACGATAAACAGTATTATTAAAAAAGTTTTCACAATCGGACTGTTCTGGTGTTAAAATGTGTAGATTATATTGCATTTTTTCTATCTCCCACAAAAGTTGCAAGTTGATCTCAACAGCTTCTTCCACATTAAGCATACAATAACCGGAAGCGCTGTGTTGACGACGTTATAAAATTTTTGTACTCATTGTACTTACCACTAAATGTGGGCAATTTCAGTTGAGGCAGTTTGTGACTAGGATCAGGAAAACAAATTGCTGATTCAGACACTGTTGTATTATGAATATCCTCACCAAGTTGCGATTGTATGTTTAATTTTGTTGCAATAAACAAATCTTTAATTTCGGCCCTTGCATTATCATCCGGTTCATATTTTTCAATTTGAGTTTGGTAGCTCAATATCTGTTTAAAATATGACTCCAAAATCCCCAGTCGGCAATTCAATTCAGCAGACGAAAGTATCTTACTTTCCTCTCTTCCATTTGCCTCAATTTGGTTCTTGATGCAGGTGATACTTTTCTTCGTATTAGCTAGCCCGTTGTTGTTTAAGTTCCTCCATATTAGCCACTTTTTTATTTTGAGTTTATTTAAAGCAGTTTAAATTAGTTCTTAGATCCACAAAATTTTTTTTTATTATTGTCTTTTTTTAAAAGAGCAAAAATTTGTTCATAAGTGAAAAAGCTTTTGCTTATTACCACAGTTTGTAAGTTTTATTTTATGAATTACACTCCACCAAACGACCGTTCATACCAATGTTTGTATGTACTTCGACGAAAATGTTTTTGAGATATTCACGGGTCCCGAAACGAGTATTAATCGAGAAACTTATATCACGGGAGCGATTTTTGTTTAATATTTTTAAGTTTATGAAAAATTATCGGTTTTATTTAAAATTTTTTATTAAAAATTAAATTATAAGTTTTTCTATGTATACATTTCGGTAAAACATTGCATTAGAAACTAAATCTTTTGATTATATGTGTGGTATTTCGCGAAACACTTGACGCAGAGACCGATATCACACTTGCTGCATGAAGTACGACCACTTGTTTTACATAACTCGCCAGCACAACGTCTTCTTTTTGAAGTTGGTATGACAAGTTGATCTTTACCATCATATCGTATTGTGACATTTATGTCATTTTCCCGTTCCCGCTTACGAGTGGGTAGGCAGCCACTTCTTTTAGGTTTTTCACCGTAATGTTTGCAGTAAAAGATAGCGATTTGGCGCCTAAACTCTAATTGTCTTATGCTCTTATCATGTTTTCGCTGAAGCTGCCAAGCATTCTGTACACATGCATCAACAAGCCATGTGAAAATGCTGTTCCCACCACTTCTTTCCTTTGTAGCCAACGCGATAGAGGTTCACATTCTGATCCAAACGATCAACGCCTGCCATATATTTGTTGTATTCAGTTGCAGCACATGTCCTCTGTAAATATACCTTCTTTCTGGCTTCTTTTGAATATCGTAAGGCTTTAGATAATGGATGAACCCCAAAAGTTGTAGAGGCAATAGAAACAACTAAATTGTCCTTCCATTTGGTTATATGTATACCAGAATCTTTTTTGGAAACAGATTTGCAGAAACCTCGTTCTTCTTTTCTCCTTATTATTTTTTTGTCAGCCAAAGGGCAATTTTTGGGGAATCGGTTTTCTCGAATGGTTCCAGTGGCTGTATATCCACGAGATTTTAAATACTTTAGAAGGGGAAACTGGTAAATAAATTATCGAAAGAAAAGGAAAATGGTAAGTTTTGTACATCTTCAGAAAAATCATTTATCACATTTATCAAAGGGCTGGTACATTATCCAAAATGCTGTTCATATTTCGTATTAACTCGTGGATTTTTTTCCTTGATAAAAATCAACATTAATTAGATATGCACTTACCGTACACAGCGACCAAACTTTATATCCAAATCTTAATGGCTTACCTTTTATATACTGTTTACAGCCATGTTTGCCGAAGTAGGAAATCATACTTTCGTCGTATGAAAGATTTTTCTCGGCATGAAAATGTTCTAACATGTTTGCCTTTAAATGATCTGTTAGTGGTCTTAGCTTCCACATTCGGTCTCCATTAGAGATTTCATTTCCAGTGTCCACGAAGTGAAAGAATTGCATATCTCAATAAAGCGATCTCTATGCATAATATTATGCACAATATTTACATTCAAATCGCCGTCAGTAGACCACATATCTCGATATTTTGTTGGACCAGTATATCCCGAGACTATTAAGATTCCTAAATATACCCTCATCTCTTCTTTCGTTATAAGAGGGTTTTTTTGGGTCCGCAAAACTGCATACTCATTTGTCTTAGTAACAATATGTTGGATCAAAGCGTATAAAAACACACACACGATTAGTTTGAAATATTTATTGATGTTTCCTGTTTCACTGTCAAAATCAGACTGTCCTGTAACAAAGATGAACAATTATATATAAAGAAAGAATTCAAGGGAAATAAATTAAATAAAGAAATTCAATTAGAGCTTAAAATTATAACAAAATAAAGTACGTAATATAAAAAATTTCTGGAAGCCTACAATCGGCCTTTCCTGATTAATCAGCGTCCTCGCTGAGGTAGCTAATGTCTTCTTCATAATTTCAAGGCGGAAGAAAGCACCAGGGCTTTAAACCATCCGAGGCATATACGGAGCAATAATGACGATGTTTTCGTTTAGAGTAAGGCAAGTCTTCGACCTCATACCGATCATTATCTAGCACTTTAGATATTTGAAACGGGCCATTGAAACGAGGTTCTAATTTTCTTGATATACCAGTGCTAGGAGCTTCGTTTTTGACAAGAAGTCGCCAACAGTATATAGTTTAGTTGTCGAATGTTCTTTATCAAACCTGGCTTTCGCCTTTTCACGACAGATGGCGATATTCTGTGCGGCAATTTTGCGCTTCTTTACCATTTCATTGATACGGTCTTCATGGCTATCAGTGTTTTGATATTCGTCTTGTAGCTTACATAACCGACCTTTTTCCAAGACAAATGATTTGTGTACGTTGTTTTCCTTAGCAAGTATCTTATTCGTAATTTCCTGTAACTTTTCATCTTAAAGCTGCATGCTAAACAACCAGTCGCTTTCCTCAATATCTGCCTTATCTATTCGTAAAGTTGTTGGTTCAATTTCTTTCGACTCTTCATTATTATGTCTCTCAAAACGAAAATGTCCGTCCCCGACTACACCTCTTACTTTTTTTTCAGCAAAAATATTCTGCCCGATTAAAACTTCATCATCCAGTAAACAATCGTCTGCAACATAAAAAATTGTTTCCACCTTTGTGTCGTCAACTTCCACCACTGCTTTAATAAAGTGATGGAGCTTCCGTAATCCGCCGCATATTCCTTTAATTGTCAACGAGCAAGGCTGCAACTTGACTGAAATAGTCTTAACGACCGACTCGCGAATCATGTTGCACTGACTACCTGTGTCAACAAACGCCATAAGTTCAACGCCATTTATCAATACCTTTCGAATAAATATATTATAATGTGTTCTCACCCTACGAACATTTTGTGTTTTTTTCCCGCAATTCTGTGGTTCATTCCGATGGTGCACCTTCAAACAATCTATGCAACGTAGACGACGTTGTGTCTGTGGGCAACTGGATGCGAAATGTCCTTCCTCAAAACAGTTATAACACTTTCCATCATTATTTTTTACTAGCTCTACTGCTTCAGATTTTATCTTGACAACTGCAGGATCTCCTTTTGTTGAATAAACTGGTGACACGCTGCTTTTCGAAGGCACGTTACGTAGATATTCGGAAAAGGTTTCGCGAATTTCACGTAATGATGAAAATCGGATTGCTGCAGTTGCGGATTAAAGTTCACGGGTGTATTTGATTATTGTCTGGTCACTAAGCTGAAATTTGCGTTCGAGTGAGGATATTCTAAAACAGAAGTCTATAATTCCCTCGTTTGTGCACAGCTCATCTTTTTATGAATTTCCGCTTCGTTTAGTCTCACACCAAATTCATCGACTAATTTTGTAGACAACTCTTCCCAGTTCGAATACATATCGACCGATCCATCCAGCCATAATTTAGCCGATCCTTTTAATTTGCTGTAGACAGCTAATATCAGGCTCTTTTCCTCCCAACGGTAAGCAGACATAGCAGTATTTACTCGGCTTACGAACTGTTCGGCGCTCAAAGACTTATCATCGGTCGGGTTAAAATCCGTTATTGTCTCCGCTATCTCTCTTACTGAATAAGAGGCACGGCAAGCTGAATCGAATACCTGACTTCGTGTTACGTTTTCTTCTCGAGTACTTGACGATGCAGTCTCGAAACTTCTATTAAAAGTAGTCATTAACTGTTGCATCATATTGCGGAATTCGTCTATTTGATCTTGCATGTTTGTCTCGGGAATTGATGCATCTATTTCGTCGGACCCTGTGTCGACAATTAACCGTTGTATTAATTCGTTCTTATTACCCGTGCTCGGCAAATTACGATCGCGGAGTAACTGTTCCAACTGCTTAGCTTTTAATTCTGAAATCTTAACCATTTTATTAATTAGGGAAAAAAATCTTTATAAAGTTTTAATGTTCTACAACTTTCGTTAATTTATTTTTCGATTTTACGATACCATACTATTTTATACTTTTAATTTATTTATTTTGGCGACACCGTTCTTTTCTTATATTTTTCTGCGATTAAGAAAAACAAAAACATCTACATATGTACCGTTCATTTGTTTTTATCTGGAAATTGTTTTTTTTTGCTTTCATTAAAATTAATGATTTGTTTACATTTTTCAACACCAACAACTATTACACGTTCAGTTGTTTGAGGCTTTGTTTTTGTAAATTCTCACACAAGGCAGTTTATATTTTTATGAACAGATCCCTTATTTAGCGTACAGCCGACATGTCACCATACATTCCACAACAAATTAGACAGTAAATTTCAACAACCTAACAAAACAACAACATTACAAGTTAAGTTTCCTTGCTAGTTGTAAATAAATAGAAACACTTTTTTAAACTTAAACTTTGAAAACAATTTTATTTCACAAATTTTAATATTTAATTTTATTTCAACCGTTCACAATCGATATGCAGCAAAGACTGCCCGTTTCATTTCTTTTAATCTTAAAGAAGACTTAAAATTCTTTTACAATAAATTGCTTAGTTACCAAAAATCAATCAATTCGATTTCCTATTGGTTAAATCAATCAAAGTTAAAATATATTGAAAAGATTAATAAGCAAAAATTATATTGACCCAATTTACATTGTATTGAAAATCATATTAAGCAAATTTTATATTTCGCAATTCTCATAAACCAGGAAATGTAATTCGATATTTAAAAGTTCAATAGTATAAAAAGTTTAATGACATAAAAAGTTCTACAACTTAAAATAAATTTAATTGCTGGTTTCAGCAATGTTGTTTACTCCTCCCTCTTTAAAAATCTGCGTCCCGCAGATCACGTGTGTTGGTTGAGAAGTGACTCCAGTTAAGGCAATAGCTTGGACAACGGGCAAATTCAGATTCCTCGTCATTTTGTACCACAACACTCCGATACAGATTCCTAGGATGATTATTATGCCAGTTTGGCTAAAAAAGGTCAAATTCATCTTGGATCCAAGGTGTTGTAGGCTATCGATATTGGCGAGGCTGATGTTGTGAACTTGTTCGATATTAACCAACAACTTCTCGTCTGTTACGCTTGTTAGGACAGGAGGAAGTGGTTGCGTTTTGATACTCGATGTGCTGGAGAATGTCTCGTTGCCGATTAGTAGCGTTTCATTAGAAAGTTGAATCAGGTAGGTGCCATTTAATATTTCAGTTTGATACGGACCTTTTATTAAACCCACGAAGTTGGTTAGGAAAATAGTGTCTGGTGTTAACATTTCAACAATTTGATTTTGCGTGATACTGTAGCGGCAGCTAGCGTTACCTCCTTTAAGAATTCGAGGTATGCAGGTTTCTTCAGCCAGTTGAGCAAGAGATGATTTTTCACAAACCGTTGCTTGGTTTATAGTTAGGCATTGACTTTTCACACCGTACGTTTCATTCTGGCTAATTAAAATTTCATTATATGGTAATTCAATTTGCTTCCCTCCTCTAATTGTTGTTCGGGCAATAAGTCGGTGATAGGGGCTTGCCTTCAGCTTTGGTATGGATAAGACGTATAGCAAAAGAGACCCATTAGTATATATAGATGGATTGCCGTATTCTATAGCTTCTACTGCGTTGGCGTAGGACAAGGTTTCCATCTCGGTGATTATGTTTTCGACTTCCGCCCTATCCAATAAGTTCGTCTTAACGATTCCGCTTTTGGCCAGTTGGCACGCTCGCACAATTTCATTAATGATATCCTTAAGAATAAGGACTTGGTTAACAGTGTCTTGTCCGACTCGCTCAACTTCTTTGCCATTGCTTATTTCATTCATTTTGTTGATAAGACTGTTGGTTTTCCGCACGATGTCGTCCGTGGTCTTAAGGAGTTGTGAATTTATTTTATACTGTTCATTATTGTTGTGAACTATTTCGTTTTGGCTTTTCAAAACTGCATTCCAGTCTGCTGCGTCTGGGTTGCCTGCTACCCATTTCCAGGCGGAACCTATCCAATCAATTGATCTTCTTATTTTCCTTTGTACACTCCCCAGTTCCATTAGCCTATCGTGTACTTGACCCAGATGATAGTTGATAATTTCTTTGGTTTTGCTTGGAGGTATTAGCTTTTCAACCAACAACGTGACATTCTCAGCAATCTTCGTATACTCATCTAGATTTGCAACATGAACCAGCTTAAAGTTGCCGTTGATTGTCCATGCGTTGCCTGCTCGTATGGTGACTATGGGGGCGTCGTAATGGTATACCTGTGCTGCACTCGATGTGTTAATACCCATGTGTATGAGGGTGAAAATATATATTGGTAGAAACATTTTCTGTAAAATAATAATTCTTAATGGTTAGGAAATACTAAGGGTATGTAAATGCAAAGCAGTTTTTTTTTTTTTTTTTATTTTTTTTTTTTTTTCTTATAAATATTTAGGTATTTTTTCCTAATTTATTTAGTGATTTTTTTGTCATAAATATTCTCTTTTTTTTTTTTATATAATTCTGCATCAGCCAGTTTTTGAATAGTTTCTTGGTTCACTCGGAACACTAAGTGATGAACTTATACCCTGCCGCCGTTGCATATATATGCCTTTATGCAACTTACCAAGCAGAGCATCAGCTCATCTCCCGAATACTGTCCAGGCCTAGCTGATGTTCTCTATATTATGTTATATGACAATTATATAATACATTTTTCAATTTTACGCGTCAATTGCGCTTTTTATTTTCATTATATTGTGAAAGGAAGTAAAGGAATATATTTTAAATTTAATCTTCTTATACGTTCTTTTTAAGATTTTTAGTGTGAGCTTTATGGATCCTTTTACCACTTGCCGTTCGTACTGTTACCCTGTTGTCTTTTTCTACTATCTCTTTTCTGTAAACTGGCTTATTTTTGGCTTTTATATTTTTTATTTTAACAAATATTGCGTCACCTTTTTTGTATTTTCTAGGCAAAGAACGTTTTTTATTCATACGTTTGGTTCTTTCTTTTACATTTCTTTTAATAAGTTTTCGGAGGTCTTTATTAATTTTAGAACGTGCTTCAATCAGCTTGTCCATATCAGAAGTTCCTATTCTGTTAAAGAACACATCGCTGGGTCTTTTGCCAGTTACTGAGTGTATAGTACTATTGTATCTGTCTACCGCGACATATATTAATTCTTGTACGCTAAGTTCGGAATAATCTGTCTTCAAACACCTATAGATTTCAATTAGCGTTGAGTGCAGACGCTCCACTTGTCCATTTACTTCACTACGTTGCGATGGCGTCAGGTAAATTTTTATTCCTAATCTTTCTAGGAAGTCCCTAATCAAAGGACTAAGAAAACTTCTTTCATTGTCTGTTACTAAAATCTTCGGTGCTGTAAAATAGTGAAGAATTTTAACTAATTTTTCTCTGATGTGTAATACAGACCTGTCACTTATGTGAAAAAGTTTTGCAAACTTGGAGAATTTGTCTAGCACAGACAAGAATTTTTGATCTTGTATCTCAAATATATCCATGTGCAAAATTTCACATGGCATAAGTGGGATGGGTGTTTCTTGAAATTGAGGTTTGAAAGGGTTTCTGTCGTATTTATTGCCTTTGCATATTTCACAACGATCTACAAAACTTTTTATCAAAGCGTACATTCTAGGGAAGTAATATTTATCTAATATCTGTTTCCTATTTTCTTTGGCGTTTCTATGCGCTCTTTGATGTTCTTTCTGAATTACTTCGAATTGGTGGTCTTCCAAACTAATGTCGGTGACTACTTTTTGTGCAATTCTAATTTTATACCCAGAAAAATGTTGTAAATAGATGTCCTGCAGAGTTTGTAAGCATATTTCGGGAGCTTTAATACCATTAATTATATTAGGATTCAATAATTTTCTGAGAATGCTTAGAAGCTTTTCTTTATTCCATTCGGGCGATGAAACGTAGTGTCGATGAACGTTATTATGAGGCGTTTCTTGTGATTGCAAATCGGGGCCAAATTTAAAAATTATTTGATTTCTGAAAACATTGATTGGAACTTCTACATGCGGCATAAGGTCAGATCCATCTTGATCGGCGCTGTGTACAGTTGAGTCAGTTGATTCAGTATCATAATCTCTTGCTTCTGATGCTGTTCTTGTAGTTTCTGAGTGTTTATCTTCTACCTCAGAGGCTGTTTCGGTACGCTGTGAATCACCTTCGCTGGCTGTTTCAGTAGATTCGTCGCTGATATGGTTAACACTAGTTTTCAATCTAGAGAGAGCATCTGCAACAAAATTTGATCTACCTGGTTTGTAGATTAATTCGTGATTATACTCTTCTATGCGTGCCTTCCATCTTTTTAATTTTGCATTAAAATTCCTGTTACCTAAGGCAAAAGTAAGAGGCTGATGGTCGGTGTAAATTTTTATTTTTTTCGCACCATATAAATAATTTCTGAGATTGTCTAGTGCCCATATAATAGCCAACATTTCTTTTTCATTTGTGGCATATCCTTCTTCTGTTTTATTTAGCGACCTAGATATGTATGCGATAGGTTTATCTTTACCGATTTCGCCCTGTGAAAGAACAGCTCCAATTGCGTAGTTGGAGGCATCAGTGGTTAGGTTAAATGGTTTATCGAAATCAGGGAATTCAAGAATATCAGCTGTAGTTAAAAGATTTTTTAATTTTTGAAAAGCCAAGAGTGTCTCGCCATCCAATGTTATTGGTACCTTTCTCGATTGCGTAGCTTTAACCTGCGCGTTTTCGCCTCTCGTCAAATTTGTTAGAGGCTTTGCCACCTTGGCATAGTCCCTAATGAAGCGCCTGTAATAGGATGTCATTCCTAAAAAGCTTTTAAGCTCTTTTAAGTTGCAAGGAGGCAGGAGTTTTTCAATAGCGTCAACTTTTTTTGGGTCTGGCTTTATACCTTCGGAACTGACCAGGTAACCTAAAAATTCCACTTCTGTCTGCAGAAAATGAGTTTTTTCAATGTTCACTTTTAGATTTGCTTCTTCCAATCTTTTAAAAATTGTTTCCACATTGTATAAAGTTTCCACCTCACTACGCCCAAACACAATTATATCGTCTATGTAGACGTAGCACATTTTTCCTATATATTCCTTTAAGACGTCATCAATCATTCGTTGAAAGATCGCAGGCGCATTCTTCAGACCGAATGGCAGGCGGAGGAACTCGAATTTGCCATTCATAGTTGAAAATGCAGTTTTTGGAATGTCTGAGCTCTTCATAATAGGACGATAGATTGGTTTATCCCTCACAATAGCAAAATCCTTTAATACCATCTCGACGGCATGTACCCATGATACATATTGTAATGGATTGCCATCAAAAGTTCTAAGCTCCTTCACACTATCAGGTAACCTACTTATAGTTTTAAGATCCTCTTCGTTACGTGGTGGCTGCAAAATTGGAGCCGCTTCTTCTACAATAGCAAATTCATTTCGCCCCGTTTGCTCCAACGAATTTATTCTAATCCTAAGCTCATTTAAATCATTAGCCTGCTCTATCCTAGCTAATCTATTTTCCATAGACTTTGCCTGTTCTAACAATCGATTAACCGCTCCAGTGAGGGCAGTAACAGTATCTCTTATTTCGTCCATAATTATTTTGTAAAAAAAAGAAATGTGGTAAAAGGATTCACTCACCTGAAAAATTTATCAGCAACGGGATTGGATACACTTCCACTTCCTTTATACTTTAATTTTTTCACTTTATGAAAAAATTTTTTGTAATTTTTAGTTTATACTTATATTTTTTTTAAAATTTTCTTTTTTGATAAACTGCAATGCTTTTTTAAAATTTTTTTTATTTATTATTTTTTTTTTTATTAAACTCTTTCAATTGAATTTTCCGATTCAATGTTTTCAATTTAATTTTTTTAATTTAATTTTTTCAATTTAATTTTTAATCTGAATTTTTCAGTTTACTTTTTTCATTTAAAAAATTTTTTATACAATTTTTCAATTTAAAATTTTTTTAACTCAATTTTTCAATTTCAATTTTTAATTTTAATTTTCAATTAACTTTTTCATTTAAAAAAAATTTTTTCCAATTTAATTTTTTGAATTAAATTTTTCAATTAAAAAACAAATTTTCTCAATTCACACTTCTATAAACTTTATTTAATAAAAAAAATTAAATTTTTTCAGAGGGATAATATCCCCTGTGAGTCCTTGCTGCTACCGACGCGATCTAGCTAGGAAACCTGTTATCCTCGCGGAAGGTCCGTATTTTTCCTTTTTGGCACCCCACTTTGATTTTCGCGGGAGCCTACTGCGGTACGGATTGCTTCACTTTCACTCTGATAACCTTTCGTGATTTTTTGTTAAATTGGAATCACCAGGAATATCAGTTTGGTGAAGGAGGATGCCTTTGATTAATTTTATTATAATAATTAATTTTTTTATAGATCCTGGAGTGCTCCGTAGAGATCGCAGGATATTTATTAATTTATTTTATTTCTGGAGAGCTCCGTAGAGATCGCAGAAATTTTTTATTTTTTATAAGGAGACCTTAAATCAAGTCCCTGCTCGGGCGCCAGTTAAGTTTCCTTGCTAGTTGTAAATAAATAGAAACACTTTTTTAAACTTAAACTTTGAAAACAATTTTATTTCACAAATTTTAATATTTAATTTTATTTCAACCGTTCACAATCGATATGCAGCAAAGACTGCCCGTTTCATTTCTTTTAATCTTAAAGAAGACTTAAAATTCTTTTACAATAAATTGCTTAGTTACCAAAAATCAATCAATTCGATTTCCTATTGGTTAAATCAATCAAAGTTAAAATATATTGAAAAGATTAATAAGCAAAAATTATATTGACCCAATTTACATTGTATTGAAAATCATATTAAGCAAATTTTATATTTCGCAATTCTCATAAACCAGGAAATGTAATTCGATATTTAAAAGTTCAATAGTATAAAAAGTTTAATGACATAAAAAGTTCTACAACTTAAAATAAATTTAATTGCTGGTTTCAGCAATGTTGTTTACTTACATTATGTTTTTAGAAAACAGTTGCTTCTGCGCAAACAATTTTCAATATTTACACAACACAGTTAATACATTACAACTGCGTCTGCGCACATCACTCTTTATTTTTGTATTTGTCTGGCGCCACAATCTACAGTTTTTCCGTTTTACACACTTATGTAGTTTAAAGAGTTCTTTATCCTACTTCTGAACTAAAAACACACACACGATTAGTTTGAAATATTTATTGATGTTCCCTGTTTCACTGTCAAAATCAGACTGTCCTGTAACAAAGATGAACAATTATATATAAAGAAAGAATTCAAGGGAAATAAATTATATAAAAAATTTCTGGAAGCCTACACGTATGAGGCTTAAGATTTCTACAATCTGTGTAATTTGCTTCAAGGAATATTCCAACTGGGCTTGTAGGACTTTGCTTCTGCCAAGAATAAAGCGTATGTCTGTGCAATGCATTGTGGAAAAGGAAATTTTGAAACAATTGGTTTTACTTTATTTAACGGTATCGCTGACAAAATTTCAGATTGTATGCTACTATTCAATAAATCGATATACAAGTTTGCCTCTGAGTTATTCATAACGTCAGCTATGGTATCTTCTAAAGCTGACATATCACCGCTATTTGAGTCAAAACTCAGCCGTTTGCCATTTTTGAAAACTATTTCACACCCAGATTTAAGTTGAGAGGGGCAAACATTGTCTGGAATTCCTCGTTCGTCATCTTTAGAATCGTATTCACCACTGATATCACCATCATTCTCGGGGGTTGAATAAAAGTCCTTGTGACGCTTTCATCGTCTTCGCTGTCGAGTTCTTCCAAAAAATCCAAAATGTAAGTTTTCTAATGAAAAAATGCATTTCGTACGAAAAACAAACATTCTTATCAACAAATCTGCAGAGTTAGTAATACAAAGCAAAAATCGATGTAGTGCCTGGTGCACCCATATAGCAACGCAGAAATATAGGGTATGTTAAGTTGCTGAGATATTTATTATTTAATATTTGTATTAATACTAAAATTGAATATCACTGTTTGGTTATATATTTATAAGAACATATTTGTTCTCAGTGTAATGCAATTAAAAAAAACGGCAACTTACTTTTTCACAAGTTTTTTCTATAAGCTTTCTAAAAAGAGACACTCTCTTTGAAGCACAAACTACAAATGATCAACAAAAAACTTTTAAATATTAACAAGTGTGTGCTTGAAACATTGTAAGTTTTTTTTTGTCAAAATTTTTTGTATTTCGGTTGTAATACAGATTTTAGTGGAACTGTAATTTACGTTACCATATGGGTGCGCTAGGACAAAATGGGTTAAACAATTATACGAACAACGGTAACGGCGAAGAATAGCTGAACATTACAATATATAAGCTTCTCTTCACTAAAAAAATCCTAAAATATTCAAAATCTGAATTGTAATTTTAGAAACGATATGAAGACATTAGTAAATGCATAGAGTAAAGTCTTGGTTTTACAAATGAATATATTTTGTTATTTATTCAATATTTAAAAATATTTACATAGTCTATAAAATATTTTATTAGAAAAGTGAATATGAACAAGTGTTGATTTATATTATTTTAAAATATGTTTCGTAAACAATTTTAATTGTTTAATAATTTCAAAAATATATTTTTATAAGGTCTACGAAAATACAGTTTTTTTAACTTAAATTCGATCGATTTTTTTTATTTAATTCGTAGGGTTTCTTGGTAATGTGGGTGTTGGCATGGTGGGAAATGATGTATAAAACTGAAGACTTGTATGGCCCAAAGGAATAATTAAATGCACAAGTTTCTGAATCCAGATCTACTCATCGATTAGTATAGCAATTTAGCTTTGTATTTGTCATTGAATAGTAGCAGACCTGCCTGCGGAACTGTTAGTAAATGTTCTGCATTAAAGAAATTTAATTATTTATCTCTTTAAATATTCAGACATTTCTTACCTTATATGTATATCTGCAGAGTCTGTGGTTTTGTGTCATGGACATTTGGGAACGGCTTTCATTTATATGCTAAAGTGAAGAGAATGTTATAAAGAAATAGACTTACAGCCTTATGCAAAAAAAATCTTACTTGAGGTTTGAATTTCGTGTCAGCTACCATCGACAATAACGCTAACATACCGATGTTAAAAAATAGTATGCAAAAACACTATGTTAACCCTTTATTGCCCAAGACAGCTCAGAAATAAAAATTGTTAATTTTTTCATAAACCCTGTTTTTTTTGGCACAAGTTAAGCTCAAAATTGAAGTTTCACATTTTTGACATACCAGGAAGGATATGTAATATCCTTGGTATTCGGAAGTACCTTTGGGCCATTGGAAAACATTTTCTCTGAATGATTAAAAAAAAACAAGTTTTATAACAATAAGTTTGCAACTTTATTTCACAGTGCGTTTTAAAAATATATATTTATTACAATAGGTAAACTATTATGCATTTATAAAAAGAAGCCTCGTTTGAGATTTAGTTAGAATTATAAAATATGTATATATGCGTATACATGTATGTATTCAATTAATGCCGTGGTACTGGCTAAAGCAATGGCTACATTTGGAGTGTGGTCGTGATTGTATTTTTCTAATGCTGCAGAGCTCGCATCTTCCTCGCGTTTCTGTAAATTTTGGCCAGTGTACACCAAGGTTACTTAATCTTACATCAGCTGCTACAGATGCAGCATTTCCGCGCCGTCGTTTATTGCTAGCAGATTCCTTATCTGCTAGAGAACTTCGCTTGTTTATAGACATTTTCTTAAACGTCATTAATCCTTGCGCGACAGATTGTCTATACTCGAGCAGGGACATCTTTTCATTCAACTGACAAAAAGCGATATATGAGTTCACAAATGCAACTTCAGTGAGAGCCCAGAAAATTCTATGCCACCATTTCTTCGACTTGCGATTAATGCCATAAAAGGATCGTAATTGATCAGCGTGATCAACTCCGCCCATACATGCATTGTAATCTTTGACAACTAATGGGCAAGTTATTTCACTTTGAACTCCTTTATTGTCTCGTCTAGATACTGTTCCTGATTCTCTACCATGGAAGTTTGAAGCCAAGTAAATACACTTTCTGTCCATCCACTTATAGTAACTGATTCCTGTCGTCGATACTCTAAAATCAAAGTCACCTCGTTTCATGTTTTTGTCGGCTTTCATATTTTGAAGCGTAAGTTTTCTGTTTTGACGAATGGTGCCACAAGCTAAAGTTTTTTCGGTTTTTAATTTTTCTAAAAGTCGAATTGAAGTGAAATAGTTATCGAAGAAAATAATTTTATTTTTTCCCCATTCTTTTTCTGTCAATGACAAAACAACTCTTTCGCCAAGACCAAAGCCTTCAAATTTATCCTCCAGTATAGCTTCTTTCCCTTGGTATATCCTTTTTGATCGGCCAAACACCACATTTTGTATCCCCTCTTAATGGGTTTCATAGGGCAATACTGCTTCATTGAGTTTCTTCCTTTGAAAAGAATCATAGACTCATCAACAGATAGCTGTCTCGTACCATGATACACTTCTTCAAATTTAAGGTTTAATCCATTAATAACTGGCCTTATTTTATGTAAGCGATCAGTACTATTTTATTCTATCATTGTGTTATCGTTGCAGTGTAAATAACGC
This sequence comes from Phania funesta, assembly GCA_963932375.1. NCBI lineage: Eukaryota > Metazoa > Arthropoda > Insecta > Diptera > Tachinidae > Phania > Phania funesta. The sequence goes on from OZ010653.1 coordinate 85,801,512, forward strand.
AAGATCATTTCAAACCTATTGCGACTCATTCTTTTGCTAACAAATGGTGTTGCCAAATGTTCGCTCGTACACCAATAGTCTTTCCAACTCGGAAGTCTGTGATATCCCATAAAAAAATTTATTCCTAGGAAGGCAAAAAATTCAGTTTTTTGCAAACTGAGTGTCCGATGTCATCCACGACATTGTCAATAAATGAAATAAAATATTCAGTTGGTGTTTTTAGAGAATCAAAAAAACCGGAAACTGGCCCCTCTGACAAACAAAATTCTGGGATAGATAAATCATGGTCTTTCATTTTCCAATGTCGATTTGTTTCAAAATTAGCTTGACTGCTTGCCACATTTTCATTGCAAACAGTTTCATCGGTAGTATCGACATTATTTTCGAGTTCCTCATCATCGCTATTTATGACCTCTTTTAAAAGTTTACTAAGCTCATCTTCGTTTTCCAAAAAACATTCGATATCACCATTATCATCATCAGTTTCTATATCCGTTGCTTCCCCATTATCGTCTGGAATTTCTTCCAAAATGGCCACGATCTTATTAGTGTTAAAAGAGGTAATGGCCTCACTAATGGCTTCCACTTGGATTTTGAATAAAAAAACAATAGCGCTGAATTCACTTCAAGTTTATTAGCTAATATTTCTTATATTAAAATTCCTATAAATTGATAATTAATATTTTCAAATTCATATAATAATTCTTAAACAAATTACTTACTTTTTGGTATGAAAACCATTAGAAGATAATAATTTTATATAAAAAAGAATTAAGAAAAGAATACCACGCCAGATAACTTAGTACAATTTTTGTAGAAATAAAGTGGAGTTATGACGGTAAGCATTAACTCTAAAAAGATGTTATATGACATAAAATGTAATAGATGAAAATTAAATGTAACAAATATATAATTGTAATAAATCACTAAAACTAATACGTTTTTTTTTTTAGCGGTTTTCGTCAGTGGCGACAACAATTAGTATCAAGAAATTTACGACGATTGCCAAACATATTGGTTGTTCTCTAAAAAACACAAATTCATCTAAAATAAGTTCATAAACACACGCTCGAAATGGCTGACGGTACTTACCAGTCCACTTTAAAAACTTGAACAGAAATACAAAAATATTTACAAAATATATAAAAAGATTATATTTATATCAAACTAACTGTATAAATAACAATTATAAAACATAAAAATTTCAGTTTTTTAATTTTACATAAGTTTTTTCTTCACTTTAAAAATTACACTGCTCAAGCACCTGTACACAATACCACTGTTGAAGAGAAACTGATCTTAAAAGAAATAAAATGCAAAACAATAAAGAAGCTCTATTGAAATTACTAGAAATTACGGTACTTTAACGAACCAATGGTCACAAATAGCAACATTGTATTTGCTGTATATGTAGAGCAACGAAATGTGTTAAGGTACTTGTAAGTACCATCCGGCGATAAAGGGTTAACTACTTTATGCTTCAATAAATTTGGCATGTTGATACTGGCAACACCACCATTCTCTCTTGTCTTTTTATAGTTAACTATGCACAAAAACGATTATTAATTCATCCGGATATTCGGATATTTAGTAATGTTGTGTTAAAGTTTGAATAGTTTGAATATAAAATGACATTTTTCTTTATTGAAGATGTAAATGAATATTTATACTACATAAAAAACACAAACTAACACATTTATAGTAATGTAAAATAGTAAATACGCCTATTTTTTGTTCAGGTGTTAAATCGATTATTTGAAGTACGAGCTTTGTTTACTTCGGTTGATTGTATGTACATCACTATAAGCAAATTATTGGTATAACAAACATTCTGTTGGTAGGTATGCATGAATTTAAGAAAAACAAAAAGTAAACAAAAGTAAACCAAATTGTTTTGCATAGAAACATACATACATATGTATGTATGTATATATACTAATGTTTTAGCGTTTGCAAAGCTTACGGGCATACCGTCGAGCAAACATGAAATCTCTGCTTCCAACCACCAGAACATTGCTCAACGGTATTTTGGGTTGCAATATGCGCCTTATTGTATATCAACTCCTCATTTTGGAGGCGAATTAGAGGTGTAAATAAGTATGGCGGTAATTTATAGCCGGAATCGCCAAGCAAACGGCCTCAAAATTCCCGGTTTCCAAACTGTTCTCTTATTGCCGATTCATTAAATATCCGGCAGTCAAGTATGCTACCTCTCCACCTTGCCACAAGGTCCAATATTTTCAGTTGGGAATCACAAATGACCTTCAAGTAAAGTTTATGAAATGAAATCTTGATAAAAGAGTTTACACCTTTAATTACCTGAACATTGAGCTAGTAGAATCCTTTTCGGCTTATATAATATTGCGCGGCATCACCACCTGTTTTCTTTATTTTTATGTGGCAGCCATCAATTGCGCCAATGACTCCTGGAAAATTGCGAATTGCTTTAAAGCCTTTTGCTAATTCTACTTCTTTTTCAACAGAAGATCTCATTTTTATAAATTCTCTAGCGTGGTTTGCTAAAGCGCGAGATACTTTGGCACAACTTCTACTGACCGTGCTTTGTGACAGGCCATCGTCTTGACACTAATGTAAGTGTATTCAGATTATTGTAACAGAATCGTCTATGTACGTATTTCCCCTCGACCCCAGCAACGTAAAGCTACCAAAACTTGCAGTTCTGGTGAGGTTCCACACCCCCTGCGGTCTACTTCAATATCCGGTTTTATCACTTTTACAATTTTCCTCACTGTTTGCTTGCAAGAACGATATTTCCCTTTGAAGTGGTCATCAGGAAGGGAGAAGCCATCAATCCCCATTTTATAAATACGTTCCCGATAATAGCTCCCCAATTGGTTTATACGTTCTCAATGCAAAATTACACATGAAAAAATATTTTTCACATAAAATAAATATTGATTTTACCAATTCTGTTCATTAAATTCAAAGTATCCATATTTGATTCCTTATATCCGCGCAATTAAAATTTTTTTTTCGCAAAAACTTTATTCGTCAAAACAATAAAATATTTTACATCGCTTTAAAGTAGGTGGGTAGCTACTTTAAATTATTTGATGTTGACATCGGTTTACTTAACGCGTGTTAAGCTAACATTCGTTTTTGCATGATACTTTAAGGAATTTCGCTTAACATTGGTTTTTTTGCATAAGGCTGTAGTCGATATAATTTCAAATATTAAATATAAGTAGATACATATATATTTTTAATGGTAAATGATATTTTGAATTTGTACGTATTATAATTGTTTTTGTCATTCAAGTAGATATAATTCCGAATTTTAAATGTAATATATTAAGTTTGGTAATGCAAATATCGGCCGCTACCTGAATACCTCCCTTTTTTTGTGGAATCAACCAAGATGATCAGTGTTGTTTGATTCAACAAAAATATTTTTTTTTAAAATATTATTGTATGAAATATTGTATGTTTTGATTTTGTTTTTTTTTTTTGTTTGTTTTCTATACACTCGTTCCAAGCGAAACTCGTACACTTTAGACTAATTTTTAAACTATCTTATAACATTAAATAAGAAGCTCTTAACAAATAAAACTATATTTATTTTATTAGTTCATTTTATAACAAATTTAACAAAACATAAAAACTTCAAATTATTATTCAATAAAAACATAAAATAATAGTAATTTCTATGACAAAGCCAAACTCGTACACCACACTTTAATCAAATATTATTTTGTTGGTTTTAAATATTAATATTGGGTGTGCATGCCTTTATTTTTTATCACAATTTTTAATCTATTTGGCATACTGCGCACAAGGTTTTCGCAAAAACTTGGTTCAAATTTGCCCCATTCGTCCTGAAGAGCTCTTTTCAAGTCAGCCTTAGAACGTATTGTATGACTACGAATTTTACGATCGAGATAGCTCCACAAATTTTCGATTGGGTTTATGTCTGGACTCTGGGCTGGTGTATCCATAACATGTGGACAATTATAAAGTAGCCATGGTCGCACATTGTAAGCCTTATGCTTAGGGTCGTTGTCTTGGTAAAAATAGAAGTTTTCACCAAGACAAAGTTTCTGCTTACAAACTGGTAAACTTTCTTTTAAAATGTTCAGATACATATGCTGATCCATGGTACCATCGATAAAGTGTAAAACACCGGGCCCAGATGCAGAAATGATCCCCAAATCATTACTGACCCACCGCCGTGCTTAACTGTTGGTTTCATGTTTTTGGCAAGCAACTCCTCATTTGATTTTCTCCATACAATGAATTTACTTTCATCTGTGAATAATACCTGCTTCCAAAATGAAAAATCCTTTGTTTCATGTTCCTTGGCGAATCGTAACCTTATCTTTTGATTTCTCTTATTAATCAGAGGTTTAACTCTTGCCCTTCTACCATTGAAATTAGCCCTTTTTAATATGTTTCTTATGGTCTGTGGGCAACATTTTTTTTCTAAGTCTTTTTCAACAATTTCTACGAGTTTCGGAGTACTTAAAAATGGGTTAGCTAATGCTTTTCAATAAGTTCCTTTGCCAACTGGTGAGTTTTTTGCAGTCTGTACTTTACCTCTTTGCTATAATTTTCAACATTGTATAGGGGTCGGTTTTCGTCTTTACCACTTCGCCTAAAATTAGTGGTATTTTACCAAAAACTAATTCATAAGGTGAGAATTTCGTATCGAAAACGGTATTGGGATTCGTATTGTGAAAAATGTGAAGTAGTTGAGATACGTATCCCAGTCCGAAATATTTTCATCTACATACGCTCTTAAATACTCGTTAAAAACTCTGTGATTACGCTCAACAGTCCCCAGAGTTTCATGATGGTAAGCAGTTGAATAGTTAATTCTGATTTTGAAAAGATCACATAATTCAGTTAGGACCTGGTTTTTGAATTCTGTACCTAAATCAAACTTTATAGTGTTCATAGCACCGTAAATTAAAACAAATTTCTCAAAAATTGCGCGAGCTACCGTTTTTGCATATTTATTGGGTATAGGGATTGTTACCAAATATTTGGTTAAATCACATATAAGGGTTAAAGCGAATCTATTACCGAAGTTAGATTCTGGCAGTGGACCTATTGTGTCCAGAACAACTATACCAAATGCCTGAGCCAGCGTAGGTGTTAAAACAAGTCTTTCTTTATTACCCGGTCTTACCTTGTTATGATTGCATTTGTCACAGTTTCGTATAAAATTTGCTGTCTTTCGTCATGTTTCTCCAAAAGAATTTTGCGTACAGTTTGCGACGTCCACAATGCCCTCCTAAGAGTGGATCATTATGATGTATTGTCATTAGTTTTTCCTTTTCTTCTTTCCCAAATATTCGTTCTGTTGGGTTTGTTAGCATAATTTGTATTTCATTTAGAGATTTTAAACCTTGATCCTTTAGATCTTGTATTGAGCAAATTGTAAAACAATATAATCCTTTGGCCATTCAAGTATTATAATTTTTGAATAAATGGCTGCTTCTTCGAGCCTCAAAAGCATTGCACCTAAATTTAATGTATTGTTGTCAATTCTGATATCTAATGAAAATAAAATTTTAAATTTTTGGTAAATGTTCAAACGTAGTTTTGATAGTTTGTTATCCGTGTTTTCGCATTTATCATCCCATTTAAACGGTACTTTCTTCCTGGTAATGTAATTTAACAGTGTTGCCAATGAAGCAAAGTTCTTTATGAATCGCCTGTAATAATTGGCGAATGCGACAAACCTTTTTAGAGAATCTTTGTCAGTCGGGGTAGGATACTTTTCAATAGTTTTAATTTTCGAATCATCCGGTAGAAGACCTTCGATCGTACATTTATGCCCTAGAAATGTCACATCCGGTCTGAAAAAATTACACTTATAAGGATTTAACTTAAACTTCCTAAAAACCTTGGACACGTTCTCCAAATTTTCCAAGTGGTGTTGCACGCTACAGCCAATAACGATTATGTCGTCAACATATAAAAAGGCTTGGTCTGGTGGTAGACCTGAAAAAGCAATTGACATCATTCTCGAGAATGAATTTGGAGCTATGTTTAAACCGAATGGTAAGACCTTCCATCGAAACGAACCTGATGAAGTGCTGAATGAGGTAATATCCCTAGAACCAATATGTAGAGGAATTTGGTGGAAGCCGGAAAATAAGTCGAGAATTGAGAAATATTTTTTTGTGCGTCCCAGATTATCTAGAACATCATCAATACGCGGAAGAGGTAATTGATCGGCTACTAGTTTTTTATTGACTGCCCTATAGTCTACACACATTCTAAATGATTTTTTGCCATCAATTGATTTCTTATGCACAAGGATCAATGGGCTATTATAATTAGAACGACTGGGCTCAATTAGGTTGTTATCTAGTAGTTCCTTTACCTTCTTGTCAACTTCTTAATTTTGCGAATGAGGCATACGATAATTTTTAACGTAAACTGGTGAGGCGTCAGTCAACCTAAGTTCCTGGTTGTAAAAGTTATTGACCGTCATTTTAGCATCCTTTAGAGCAAATATATCTGCGTATCTTTTACATAAGGGTAGTAATTCATCATGTACATTTATGCGTTGGCATGTGACCTTGCAATAAATTTTCGAGTTTCAAAATATGATTATCCTCAGGATTGACCTTATTGATTGAGTAAACTTTGTAATTGGAAAGTATATCAAATTTTATATCATAATTTGAAATACATTTAACTTTATCGGTAACATTCATTATTTTCAAAGTTGGTCTATCGGAGTCAACAACACATTTGCCTACAAAAACACCATCACAAATTTCTTGTGTATCTATAAAAATTGCGTGAGAGTTGTATTCCATTTACGGTCGGATATAAGTGGTATAGATAGTTAGGATATCGGATGGGGTGAAGTACTTCTTACACCGTTTGAGGAAGCCTAGGCACTTGAATGCTTCTTTCGACACTTGAAAGATGTGTTGGGTCCATCGGACATCATATTGAATCTTCATGCCAAGAACATCAAGAGCTTCTGATTCCTCAATATCTATACCACCCATAGCTACAGATGGAGCAGCAAAGTCCGTCGTGCGTCTGTGTGTTAGCATACAACACTGGGTCTTATTGGGGTTAAAATCGACTCCATTCCGTGATCGTCACAAGATTCACTATTTAATGAATCATTCATGCGGTGCCTCATGGCCCCAATCTCTAAGAGGCTTGGTCTGTTGATGAATGAGTAAGAATGGCATATGCTGCTGTCATCTCGTATAGTGCGATCTCTAAGAAAGCTCGATATAAATCGAGAGAAGTTATTTCGACACCAAAAGCAACAAGTTTCGACAAGAGCCCTCCATGCCACACCCTATTAAATGCCTTGGAAATATCTATATCCACCACCTTACTTTTGCCAAAATGATGTATGGACCTACACCATCTCTCCGAGAGGAAGGCCAGTATGTCTCCCGTAGAGCGCCCTCTAAGAAATCCATACTGACGGTCCTGAAGTAAATTGTTGGACTCCAGGTAATTAACAAGATGGAAATTCCCCATACTTTCCACAACCTTGGAAAGCGCCAAACAAATTGCTATTGGACGGTAGTTTTCAGGGTTATTGACTCTCCTTTTTTTGGGGTTGGCGTTACATTGGCAACCTTCCAACACATTGGAAATTCGCCAGCATGGTACAATATGCTGAAAATTTTGGCCAATGGACGCGGTAGCGTCGAAGAGCACTGCTTCAAGACCAGTGCAGGGATGCCATCCGGCCCTGGAAACTTGTTTATGTTGAGGTCCGCAAGAACCATTTTGACGGCACGGGCTCGAAAGAATATGCTTGGCATAGTTACTGATACTCTTTCGAGCACGGGCAGTGGTTGATTGTTTTCCGGCAAGAGAGAATTTCTTGCAAATAATTCGGCCAAAATGTTAGCTTTATCAACCGGGTCAGTGAGTACTTGATTATCCTTTAAAAGAGTCGGAATTGAGGAACTAGCAATATCCTTTACTCTTTTAACGAAAGACCAAGAGCTCTTACTACCCCGTGGAGCACTAAGAACTTTAGCACGAAGACGCTACTCGTATAAAGCTTTTTCGCGCCTTAGTACTTTGGCGCACGAAGATCTTGCCCTTTTGCGTAGCGAGTCAGTATCGGCATTTTTGTTATTCAGCCATGTACTGAATGCTTCCTCTCTGGATCTGACTGCAATTTTGCACGTCTGATTAAACCAAGATTTTATCGAAGTTTGTTTAGATGGAATGAAGGATTTCATTCCAAACAAAATTATATTCTCGACCATTTTCGCCATGGCATTGACATTGTTGTCCATGAAACAAAGTTTCCAATTAAAATGCCTGAAGAAGTCATTGAGATCATCCCAACGAGCCTTTTCGTAGATAAATTTTTTACGTTTCTGGGTCGTTCGTGAAACGTTAAGGAGTTCCGAGAACGAAAAGGAGGCGGAAATGGTACAGTGATCCGAGTTACCGAGAGGTGCATTGACGCTTACTTCATACTTTTCAGGTTGTGAAGTAAGAAAAATGTCAAGAGTGTTGTCCTGGTGCCAAAATGTGCGTTGGTTCATTCACTAGTTGTGCAAGATGATTGTGCGCGGCGAATAATTCAACATATTGGCCTTCCGTAGTTGTATTGCCCGAATGGCGAAGCCGTGACGAGTTGTGAACATTGAAATCACCTGCAACAACAATTTCACTGTTCGGATCATTTTGTTAATTCTTTTTAATTAAAAAAGAAATTTACTTAATTATTGATACGATAATTTTTTTAGAATACATAAAAATTTTTAATTTTTAGGCACTAGAAGAATGGAATGCACATTTTCTGTGTCGCTACACACGTCATCAGCATTCTTTGAATATTTCCACTAAGTTATTGTGTGTTGTAAACATCATCCATTTAACCCAACAACAAAGAGAATCAGAATAAGGAAGTTTTTTTAAATTCAATATTAACAATTTTTAAATTTTTTTTCGTTGTATTCTTATCGTAATCTGTTTTTTTTTTAATTTTTGCATTAGGTAGCTACCAGCTTAGTAGACTTTGTTCCATTCCATTCTGCTAGTGTCTAAAAATTAAAAATTTTTCGGTATTCTCAAAAAATTATCGTATCAATAATTAAGTAAATTTCTTTCTTAATTAAAAAGAATTAACAAAAAGAACTTAAGCCAGAATAGTTATGAATTTTAATTGTAACTTTATAGTTCAATAAATTTCGAAAAATATATTAAATTAAATAATAATTTACAATAGAAAATAAGGATTGCAGTATAAGGTTTGTTCGACGTAGGTAACTGCGAAAAAACGGTGGCTTCCAATTTTGCATTAAGGGTTTGTGTTGAGCATTTGTAAATGATAACATTTATGAGAAAGTAATTTGTGTTTCTCTTTTTGCCGAACTTTTGTGGTTGAGAACAAAGTCTTGATTCAAACTACGGCTTAATTGTTGTATTCTTATTGTTTTCTAATTTTTTCAATTTTCACATTAGGAAGCTATCAGCTATCTAAATGTTACCTTTTTGGTTAATGATTTTTCAGTATCAAACCAAGGGTAATGAAGTAAACCGATGCTAAATTAAATTTAGAAAAAATTAAAAAAACAAAATAATTATTCAATATTATAAAGAAAAAGTGGCAATGGCTTCAGGGGTCTAATCGCCGCATACGTGATCGTACAAAGTAACGTATCGAATAAATTTACGTTACCTTTCGAATGACCTAATCATGGCATTCGATTGCTATCGAATCGTAAATTTTAAAAAAATGTAATAGATTGTTTTTGTTTTGTAAAAGAACCAAAACATATGTTTCTTAAAATGTAAACAAAATAAAAGTAAAAAAGAAAAATGTAACAATGTAAGTATTAATTATTTATTATAAAATTACAAATTTTGTTGTTAATAACATTTTTATTTTTAAGAAAATGAGTGAAGAATTGTTGTTTATAACAAATATGTCATCATCTGACTCAGAGGATGAAAATAACACATTGCGCCTTAGGAGACAACTTCGAGATAAAAGTAACCCATTATCCTTGCCGGATACAATGTAAGTAAATGTGAAAATAATTGATACTAATTTTTAAATTTAATGTTTTTGTAGTTTTAAGCAACGGTTTCGGGTATCAAAAGATGCCTTTAATTATATACTTTCCCAGCTGAAATTTAATGTCCACATGTCCACAGCAGTTCCACCACATCTTCAGCTTGCAGCAACACTGTCACTTTTGGCAAATGGAAGTTTCCAATATGTTATTGGACACGATTACTTATTAGGCATGTGTCAAAGTACAGTCAACAAATGTGTTTCACATGTTGCAAAAGAAATAGACTTAAAAATGTGTCCTAAATTAATAGCATTTAAGCCTCAAGAATCAACCAAATGTATGGAAGAGTTCATGAGGAAGTTTAAAATTCCTGGACGTATGTTTTTTAACTTGTTGAATAAAAAAAGTATATCGCATAAATATTAATTGATTTTTCAGTAATTGGATGTGTAGATGGTACACACATGGGCTTACAGAAACCCTCCACTAACGAGCATATGTTTTTTACCAGAAAAGGATTTCATAGCCTTAATTCTATGATCGTATGTACAAACATTTTTTGCAATAAAAAGTAACTTTTGTAAGTTTTTTTTAGATTTGCGATCATGAATATAAAATATTGACTATAAACTCAAAATATGGTGGTGCAGCGCATGATTCTTTCGTTTGGAATCATTCAAATGCAAGAGATATCTTGGAGGAAATGTATAATAACAACACTCTAAAAAACGCTTGGCTTTTAGGTAAGTTAGGTAGCAAAAGTTTTCAATTGACTTTTTATATGTATAGTTTTATTTTTAAATATTATTTGTTAAGGTGATTCTGGTTATTCACTAGAACACTACACCTTACAGGAATCCAGTGGAAGGGTCGTTAGAAGCTCATTTCAACGAAGTCCATTCAAAAGCAAGAAGCACGGTAGAAAGATCAATTGGCATATTAAAAGGACGGTGGAAAATTTTATCGAACGAAAAAAGAAGCCGCTACAGTCCTGAAAAAATTGCACTTTTGGGAAATGTATGTGCAGCATTACATAACGTGTGTATTAAATATAATGTTGAACAATACACAAATCGCTGAATCTATTGAAATTGATGTCGACACTGGTTCGGAAACACACTTGACGAGAGTTGCAAACAAAATTAGGGACCATTTAAAAATTTCGATTTTAAACAATGTATAGTTTTTTTTTTTAATTTTTATTAATATATAATAATTTAATTTTATAAGGAACAGAAATTTGTACTTCAGTCTTATGGTACTTAAACCACATTAAAAACCAAAATTATATTAATTCCACCATTTTAAAATCAATAAACAATTAAATATTATAACTAAGCATTTCTTGATTCTTTTTTAACATTTCCAATTCGATAGACTTTATTTCTAAATCAACTTTTAATCTTTTCATTTTTGCATCATGTTGTTCCATTTTCATTTTCATCGAACGTTCCTTCAACTGCAATAAACAGTCAAGCTTGGAGCTTATATCCAATTTAGATTCCTCGATTTTTTTTAAGTTTGATTTCAAAAGATTTATTTTGATTTCTGAAGCAGCAGGCTTTTTAGATCGTTTAACAATTTTATCATCTTCAATTTCATTTAAGCTATGATCCTCAGCTGAACCATCTACTAAATTTTCTTCTGCATTAGTCTCGCTAGCTTTGGAACTTACAGGAAACGATTGCACTGACGAAAGGCCTTCAACAGAAGCTTCAATTCCAGCAGCCTCGAGAAAAAGCTCCTCGACCGATGATAACGGAAGTACTTCGAATTAAAAAAACTCGAACAATTCAACTCGTTATCGAAAGCGGCGATTAGACCCCAGCACTTATTTTACTCCATTCCTCTTGTATGATATTTTTAAGCATATCCTTTGAGGAAATGGTGTGCTGGCGAATACGGCGCTCGAGCAAATCCTATAGGTGTTCGATTGGATTTAGATCGGGTGATTGTGGGGGTGAACGAAGCTGTCTTGGAGTATTGTACAACAACCAAAGCTTATCCCGATTTCTCACGGTTTATGAAATAATCATGCGATTATTATAATATTTGATTCACTGCATGTTTAGGATACCTTTAATATATATCTGAAAATAGAACGGGCATATCGGGTCCAGTTTTCGAGAAAATGGGTGTCATCATATGACGACACTATTAAAATAAAGGTACAAAAATTTCCATATGTAGTTTAGTTTTAGAACTTTTATTTCTTCTTCAGTATTTTGTGTTTTTAAAAGTATAATGTAATTTAAATTGAAATATTTTTATTTTTGATGATCTGGGGCGAAGCAATCGATACACAAACCCTTATCACATCTTTGGCACTCTGTTCTTACAGTTGACTTACAATTATCATCAGCACATCGTCTCCGTTTATTATTTTTCGTTCTTTGCACATAGTGCATATATCCATCATATCTCAAGGAATCAACCCCAGGCTGGGATTTTGATATTCTCCTTTCGGACCTTTCGGAAAATTGGTCTCTGACAATAGATATGACATTGCTAAGTCTCTTCGGAAACTCTTTTGCTTGAGTTTAGGATCATGCCGTCTCGCTAAAAGCCAAGCTTTTGTACTAACACATCCAGCATCCAGGTAAATAATGGCCACCACCATTTTTTACTTCGAATAGATATGCGATTAGAATTAATATTTTGATCCATTCGATCTGTTCCGCCCATATTTTTATTATAATTCTGAATAGAATATGGAATATTTACTTTAAGGTACTTGACGTTGACCTTACTCCACCTCCTTGCTCTTTCCTCGGGATCTGCAGAAAAAACAGTTGACGCTACAGTGACCACTGCGTTGTCCTTCCACCTAGTTACAAAAAAATCTTCTTTTTGAAATTCTGCTATTGCGGTCTGTGTAAACCCTCTTTCTTTCTTCTTGAATTCATTTACATCCAGCAAACAACAATTGTTACCTAAACGATTGCTTCTTATAGTCCCAGTGCAATTGAAGCTTCTTTTTCTCATCTCTTTGAGTAAAGGAAGTGTTGTAAATAAATTGTCGCAAAAGAAATGGTAGGGTAGCACTGATTTTGATCCGAAAAAAATTTTAGTTCCTTTGTGCGTCTGGCCGGCCAATTTTTTGATAAGCAATACACCGTACTTTGGGCGATTATGAGTTCAATCAATTTGTCATCGAAAAAAAGCTCAAAATACTGAACTGCAGTCAGGCTTTCCTCAAAACTATTAACAGGTGCTTGAAATTCTGTGGCTTGAGATGTTTTTCCTCCAAGTGATTTCGTTTTGCTTTTTCTCATGCACTTTTTTTCTTTTAATGTCTTGTTGTTCGGTGTTTGTGGGAAGCTCTTCATTGGTTCTTCGTATTTCAGCAGGTGCTAGAAGTTGGTTTCGAGACAAAGAATTAATATTTCCTTCTATTTCCTCATCTGAGTCTTCATCAGTAAAGGCGTTAACATCTGGAGGTTCGATATAAAACTCGTTTGAATCATTTTCTTCCTCTAAAATATCCAAAATCTCCGCGACGCTAAGAAATTTACTGATAAAAAACCGAAACCAATAAAAAAAAATTTAAATCAGATAGTACTGTATCATAGTGTCGTATAATTTCAAAAAAATTATATTTCTTCTACAAATCGAATAAATATTTTTGGCAAGAATATTGTATACTAGTATAAATTTTCATGTTATATTACTTTTAGTGCACATTTATATAATTTATTATGTTTTTTACACTTACCTTCTAGCCGAAGTCATTATTCTGAACTTTTTAAAAAAACTCTCACAATAGAAAATTTACCACACACGAAATCTTTGAATCACAATGCTCAACTAAATTTTTTATGAAAAAGCAAGTAACACACAAGACAATTGTTTTTGTTTTATTTGTTTCTATGCAATAATAACGGTTCACTAGCTAGTTGAAACTGCCAATGATTTTGTCGTCATAGGAGAATTCGGGTTAACTATTTCTGCAGTATGCTTCGGATCGTTGTCCTGAAAGTGAAATTGATCTCCCAGACCGAGTTTCACAGCACTTTGTTTCAAGTTGCGCTTCAAAATGTTCAGGTAATCATATTTGTTCATTATAGATTCAATAAACTCCATATTTCCGATACCATTACTCGCCATACACCCCCAAATCATTACTGCCCCACCCCCGTGTTTGACAGTAGGCAAAAGGTTTTCTTTATTTAAGGCTGCACCTGGTTTTCGCCAAACTAATTTCCTACCTTTTATTCCAAAAATGCAAAATTTGCTCTCATCCGAAAAAAGTACCTGTTTCCAGAACTCGGGAGGCTTATTTAAATGTTCTTTTGCAAAGGGGATTCGTTTTATTCTATTGATTCTAGAGATGAAGGGGTTTTTAAGTTCATGTTTCTCTTGTTGTCAGTATAGGTGGTCGTCCAGATCGAGGCTTCGACGTCAACATTCCAGTTAATTTGTAATTGTATACCACTCTTTGGACTAATGAATGTGTTCTGCTAACGATTTCAACTATTTTGCGAAAAGTTTTGCCTTTTTTCCATAAATCAACAATGATTTTTCTCTCACCAATAGAAATTTCTGCTCTTTTATGCGTCATTGTACAAAGATTAGCGTATAGATTTATAAATCACTTTAAATGCAATCAAAAACTATTAAGTGTAGAATCGTCACTCAAATTTACCAAATGTGTCTTGTTTATTAGATGTACTAGATCGGTAATTCCCCTTTTCACACTTTGTACGCACACTTTTTCTGTGTAATATCGAATTTCTACTTTGTTTTTTAATATTTTTTTAAAAGTGAAAGTAGTTGTGATTTTGGGGCAATTTTGTGTTATTGATTTAGTTTTCCGTTAAATATTTAGTTCGAATATCGGCGACAATCGTCACTTTCAGTAGCGGAGGAAAAACAATACAAATTATATTTATCATTTTTGTTAATCGAATACACCTAAGTCTGTTTTTACACGGTAGATTGGTTCCAGAAGAAGCCGTGTAAAAAAAGACCGTGTAAAAACAGACATTGATCTTATACAAAAATGGGTGATTTGTTCCTAATCTCTAAAACCTATTAAAATTAGTGAAAAACAAGAATTTTTAAGAACAAGAATTCATGTTTATTTTATTAAATCAAATATATAATGCTTATTTCCACAAGCATAGTAATTAATTATAAAAAAAGATATGCACTCTAATCTTAAAAGTAATCTAAATTAAATGTATGGCAAGTTCAGGAACTATAAAACTATGTTGTGAGCGAAAAGAATAGGTTATTCAATTTTTAAGGTAAAAAATAAAATAAAATAGAATAAGTGATAATCATAAATACAACAACATAAATTTAATTGCTGTCGTCATCAGTTATTCGCATTCGCTTGCTTCGAACGCGTATACATTCACTATCATCGCATAATTTTGAACTGGACTTTCTCTTGCTCGTTCGGCATCTACATTTTGAAAAATGAACTCTGTTATGAGCCGTTGTTCGCCAATTCTTGCTACCTCTTTGTATAATTCCTTGTAACGAGCCATACAAGAATTCAGCTCACGTTGGAATTGTGCAGCTCTTTCGACATTGGGATCATTTTTGACGAAATGGTGTCCTAATTTATTTGCAAGTTGAAGCCCTTCTTGAATTAAATTTTCAGTTAATTTTACAGGTTCTTCACTATCACTGCTTTCTATAACATCAGCATTCTGTGAGGCAAAATGTAATATTTCGTCTTCGCTAAGAACTTTATCAATCATCATGGAGATTCACCGAGCGAAGCTTGACGCAATGTAGAAGATCGTTGGTTTGAATCGAAATTACGAGTAGCATTGAACTGTCGAGTTAATTTTGCCTTTGTATCAAGGTACAGCGTAACGAACCTCATTCGATCAGAACCATCCACCTCACAGCTTTCATTTTCTTCAATAAAACCTTGCGCCCTTTCATAAGATTTGTTCACCTCATCAATATAGTCCAGACGAACAGACAACTCGGCCTCATCATACTCTTCTAGTTGTGATGTCGTCAGAGTTTTATTTAAATTTTCCAATTGTCTTACCATTGCCGCAACTTTATTTTTGTAAGGCAATATGCGCGAGTGGTCCGCTTCTTCCGTGTCAGTAGACTTCTTTACCTGGCTCGTTGACATTGTAGAACACCAGCAAATTACAATAAAATTTGATATCCGAATTGATATTCCAAATTATAAACTATCACGTCGGGGTCACCAAATGTTTGTGTCTGCAATAATTTTTGCAGGCAAGCGCGAATAACAAACAAATTCTTTATTTTTGTAACTACTTTACTTGATGGACAATGATCGAATGAACGAAAAAATATTCTTAAAACAATAGCAAAGCAGAACTTTAAAGAAATTTGGCAATATGCTGGAATGCGTATATATAAATACACGTACATACATACATACATACCTAACTACAGTCGCTCTGAGATCAAAGTAAAAAACAACCACTATTGTACTGTCATTTAGAGAGCGCTGAGTATAAGAGAATTATTATTAGTGAGCGCAAACAAATGTATGTATGTTAAGATGTATGTATATATGTAACGTGTGTACAAACAGTTACAAAATAGAAAACATATGTATGCAAAAAATGTATTACTTTAAGAAATATATAGCGGATTTTCAAACAAACAAAGGGAATGCAAAATAAAGATTATTCTAAATACACCCAGGCCTTTAGTGCCGTAAACATCCTCCCCCCGTTGGAAGGCTGGGGCTTTCAACATATGAATCTACTGGTAGAACTGCTAATTTAGAAACTGCTCGCTTGATGAAACCATTGTTGATGCGAATAACTGCAACTCGAGCAACGCCATCATCACCAGTTATAACATCAGTGACACGACCTATTTGCCACTTTAAAGGCGGTATATTTTCATCCTTCAATAATACCATTGAACCACAAGTTATGTTGTTGACCTTTTCACGCCACTTCGAGCGTTCTTGCAACAAAGACAAATAGGAGTTACTCCACTTATTCCAAAAATTTTGTCGCATTTGACATACTCTTTGCCACCTGCTCAAACGACTAATGTCCATGTCTGTAATATTAGGTTCAATTATGGAAATTATAGGGCTTCCCACTAAAAAATGCCCCGGGGTGAGACCCTCTAAGTCATTTGGATCTTCTGAAATTTGACATAAAGGGCGAGAATTCAAAATTGCTGATATTTCGTATACGAGGGTGCGTAATTCATCGAAAGTTAATTTACTGAGGCCGACTGTGCGATAGAAGTGGAACTTGGCAGACTTGACAGCCGCTTCCCACAATCCACCAAAATGGGGCGACCTTGGAGGGATAAATTTCCACTCTATTCCATCCTCAAGACACTGCTGCTGAAGTAAATTCTGATGCGATTGGCTTAAAAATAGCTGCTTCAAATCAGCCAACTCATTTTTAGCACCCACAAAATTTGTTGCGTTGTCTGACCATATTATCTTGGGTTTTCCTCTAATAGCAATAAAACGACGTAAGGCAGACAAAAATGATAGCGTTGATAAATCTTGAACGACCTCTAAATGTGAAGCCTTTGTCGAAAAACATACGAAAATAGACACGTAGCATTTGATGGGTGGACGGGTTCTCATTTCGAACTTGTAGTAAAAAGTTCCACAAAAATCAACTCCGGTTGTGTGGAAAGCCCTGTTAGGTTTCACTCTATCGGACGGTAAGCACCCCATAATATGCTGAGCCAATTTTGGTTTAATTTTAAAACAACGTATGCATTTGGATATTATAGAACTTATAAGTTTTCGACCTCCAATGGGCCAATACTGCTGACGAATTGAAGTCAACAAACACTGCGGGCCAGCATGTAACAGTTTTTCGTGGAAATGATTAATCATTGAAGTTGTAAACGGATGTCGTTTAGGCAAAATAATGGGATGTTGGGCATCAAAATCTAGAGTAGAATTCTGAAGGCGGCCACCCACCCGAATTAGGCCAAAAGAGTCGATGATTGGCGTCAACGAATGAAGCTTACTGGATGTTGATATATTTTTGTTCGCTTTCAATGCTTTGTATTTAGCAGCAAAATGTACTAGCTGAATATTTTTTATTAAAATTTGTGTACCACCTTTTATGTCCCTTAGCGTAAATTCATTTTGACTACTCAATTTTAGATATACAAATTTAAAAACATACGCAAAAATTCGCTGCATTTTTGTAAATGAATTATGGTACTTACATTGTATCGACAAGTCCGAAAGTGAAGCCACAACTAATACATTTCGACGACGTTCAGGTAATTCTGCCAAAAATTCCAAATTATCAGGCCATTTCGATGTCTCTTGATGTAAAAAATTAGGTCCCTTACTCCATAGGGTAGAATGAAGAAGTTCCTCAGGTGATGCACCTCTCGATAAAATGTCAGCTGGGTTTACATTTGTAGGAACATAATGCCACCGCATTTGATTTGTAAGTGTTTGAATACGGGCAACTCTATTTGACACGAATACGTTGAAATTTGATGGCTGCTCTCGAATCCATGACAAAACGACCATGGAATCAGACCAACAGTGTACTTCATAGTTAGTCGACAGGGTTTTAATGACTACATCCAACAGCTCTGCTAAAAGACATGCTGCAGCGAGCTCAAGTTTTGGTACTGTTAAACTTTTGAGAGGAGATACTCTCGATTTAGAGCACAACAATGATAGTTTGATGGTATTATGCAACTCAGAACGTATATACACACACGCACCATAGGCAGCTAAGCTGGCGTCGCAAAAGCCATGTATTTGTATTTTTGCATTTGGAATTGAAACGTAACGTGGAATTGTAAATCGATGAATCGAGTCAAAATTTGAAATGTATTCAAGCCAGGACGAATGTAATGATTGTGGCAGACTCTCGTCCCACTGCATTTGAAGCATCCACAAATTCTGCATAAGAATTTTGGCTTTTGTTATTACTGGACCAATTAAACCTAGAGGGTCATACAGACGAGCGATATAGGATAAAATGGAGCGTTTTGTTACCACCCTGCTATTATCAGCAGGAGTGAATGAAAATATAAAATTATCACTTTTAAGGTTCCACACAAGTCCTAATGTTTTAATAATATCAGTTCCGTCGTTAAATTTCAAATATTGCTCGCATTGTTCTGGAGGTACTTCATTTAAAACTGCTGGAACATTTGAGCACCATTTTCTTATTAAAAGGTTGCCTCTTTCTAAGAGCGCTGCTACTTGCTGCCTTATCGCCACAACCTCTTCAACAGATTCACCACCGGAAATCATGTCATCCACATAAAAATCACGCCTTATAATTTTTGCAGCCAATGGAAAATTATGCTCTTCTTCAGTTGCAAGTTGATGCATCGCACGAATTGCCAAGAATGCTGCGGGCTTTGTACCGTAAGTCACAGTATTTAATTTGTACGTCTGGATTTCATCACATTCGTTTGCCCTCCACAATATGCATTGTAGGTAGTCGTCTGGATACGAAACTCGAACACACCTGTACATTTTACAAATGTCCCCACTAAGGGCGACCTTGAAAAAACGATACCGCAAAAGGGTATTAAAAAGTTTGGGCTGTATTGGACCAGCGTATAATACGTCGTTGAGTGATAGGCCGCTTGTTGTTTTTGCGGAGCCATCAAAAACAACTCTTAACTTCGTTGATGTGCTGTCCAATTTATGTACACAATGGTGTGGCAGAAAATACCTTTTTTGCTCTAACTGAGAAGAAATTAACGACATATGGTTTAACGAAATGTACTCACTCATAAAAGCTGCATACTGAGATTTAACCTCTGGCAGCCTTTTAAGTTTTCTCTCCAAGTTTTTAAATCGCTGAAGTGCTCGGTTATATGAGTCGCCTAGTGAAAGCACACCACTTCCCTCTTTCTGTGGTAACCGGACGGAAAATTCGCCAGTATTAAGGCGTATGGTATTTTCAAGGAAGTGCTTCTCACAAAAAATGTCTTCATTTGAAATTGATTTGCAACTTTCAAAATTGTTTTCGACTTCCCAAAAGCTTTTTAAAATGGAACAAAATTTATCTTCTTCTTCAAGGCTTGTAGCACTAACAGTCAATGACCAGGAATGACGGGGACGAAAAACTCCACCACCAACCACCCAGCCCAATAGTGTTTTTTGCAGTACGGGTAAGTTATCAGCTAATTTGATCTGTCCAACTGACATTAAATCAAAAAATAGCTCGGCACCAATCAAACCATCGATATGACCACATTTGTCAAAGCAAGGATCTGCGAGCTCTATATTTTTGGGAATATTCCACTCTGCTATGCCTTTGCTAATATTTGGCTGGTAATCTGTTATGCTAGGGACGACCATAGCAGTCAATGCAGTTGAATATTCAGTACATTTAGATTTGATAACGATGTCAACAGACTTATCGATGGAAAAGCATCCGTCGCCAATTTCAGAACTACTTACTTTGGTTCGATTGCATTTTAAACGAAGATGATTAACGAAACGACTTGTAATCAAGTTAAGTTGTGATGCAGAATCTAATATAACGCGACAAGGTACAAAAATTCCGAATTAATTTTTTACCATTACAATTGCTGTGGCTAGAAGAACACACATAGTTGGTGCTTGAGGTGTTGTGACATTAGAAATATTTAACGAAGTTAGTACTGCTTGCGATGTGTTTGTAGCTAATTTATCCGCTGAAGATATTGCAGGCTGGTTAATCGGTTCATTGTCAATATGCAACATTGTGTGGTGTTTTGAGGAACATTTACGGCAACAACCTGAAGAACAATTTTTAAGCATATGACCTTTCTTTAAACAATTCAGGCACAGCTTCAATTTTTTGGCTTCTTTAAAACGTAAGTTGGGAGACAAATTACCAAAACGTGGGCAGCTAGTGGTGTAATGATCCTTGGAATCGCAAAACGAACAGATTGCTGATGAAGTGGAAGTCGAAAGATGGACATGACGATGTGATTTTTTAGATGCTGCTAGAGGCTTGGCTACTGATGAATTTTCCAAATTTTCAGTCATACGACATCTTCGGTCTAAAAATTCTGCCATTGAGACCCAGGTTGGTAGTTCATTTATTGGCAAGTTTTCCTCCCACTTCATTTGCGATTTTTTATCCAACTTTGACAGCACCAAATAAATTAATAGCCCATCGATGATTTGCTGTTGGCTCCCAATCGTTTGCATGGCACGTAAATGCGCATTAAATTTGTCACTCAAACGTCGTAAACTGTTGCCTGAACCATTTTCAATGCAATTTAACGAAAACATTCCCTTTATGTGGGTTTGAAAATTTAATAATTTATTATCAAAACGGTTCTAAAGAAGCAACAAAGCTTGCTCATAATTTGCGTCGTTGAGTTCTAATGAAGCGATTGTGTCTAGTGCAGCTTCACCTAAACTGGCACGCAAATAGTGAAACTTTTCTAAATTGCTTAGCTCGTTGTTGTTATTAATAACGGTTGAAAAAAGGGAATAGAAATTTGGCCATTCTGAGTAATCACCATAAAATTTTGGCAAATTAATTTCCGGTACTTTTGTTTTGCGACACGATGTTTGAGAAAATGGAGATTCACCGAGCGAAGCTTGACGCAATGTAGAAGATCGTTGGTTTGAATCGAAATTACGAGTAGCATTGAACTGTCGAGTTAATTTTGCCTTTGTATCAAGGTACAGCGTAACGAACCTCATTCGATCAGAACCATCCACCTCACAGCTTTCATTTTCTTCAATAAAACCTTGCGCCCTTTCATAAGATTTGTTCACCTCATCAATATAGTCCAGACGAACAGACAACTCGGCCTCATCATACTCTTCTAGTTGTGATGTCGTCAGAGTTTTATTTAAATTTTCCAATTGTCTTACCATTGCCGCAACTTTATTTTTGTAAGGCAATATGCGCGAGTGGTCCGCTTCTTCCGTGTCAGAAGACTTCTTTACCTGGCTCGTTGACATTGTAGAACACCAGCAAATTACAATAAAATTTGATATCCGAATTGATATTCCAAATTATAAACTATCACGTCGGGGTCACCAAATGTTTGTGTCTGCAATAATTTTTGCAGGCAAGCGCGAATAACAAACAAATTCTTTTTTTTTGTAACTACTTTACTTGATGGACAATGATCGAATGAACGAAAAAATATTCTTAAAACAATAGCAAAGCAGAACTTTAAAGAAATTTGGCAATATGCTGGAATGCGTATATATAAATACACGTACATTCATACATACATACCTAACTACAGTCGCTCTGAGATCAAAGTAAAAAACAACCACTATTGTACTGTCATTTAGAGAGCGCTGAGTATAAGAGAATTATTATTAGTGAGCGCAAACAAATGTATGTATGTTAAGATGTATGTATATATGTAACGTGTGTACAAACAGTTACAAAATAGAAAACATATGTATGCAAAAAATGTATTACTTTAAGAAATATATAGCGGATTTTCAAACAAACAAAGGGAATGCAAAATAAAGATTATTCTAAATACACCCAGGCCTTTAGTGCCGTAAACATCCTCCCCCCGTTGGAAGGCTGGGGCTTTCAACATATGAATCTACTGGTAGAACTGCTAATTTAGAAACTGCTCGCTTGATGAAACCATTGTTGATGCGAATAACTGCAACTCGAGCAACGCCATCATCACCAGTTATAACATCAGTGACACGACCCATTTGCCACTTTAAAGGCGGTATATTTTCATCCTTCAATAATACCATTGAACCACAAGTTATGTTGTTGACCTTTTCACGCCACTTCGAGCGTTCTTGCAACAAAGACAAATAGGAGTTACTCCACTTATTCCAAAAATTTTGTCGCATTTGACATACTCTTTGCCACCTGCTCAAACGACTAATGTCCATGTCTGTAATATTAGGTTCAATTATGGAAATTATAGGGCTTCCCACTAAAAAATGCCCCGGGGTGAGACCCTCTAAGTCATTTGGATCTTCTGAAATTTGACATAAAGGGCGAGAATTCAAAATTTCTGATATTTCGTATACGAGGGTGCGTAATTCATCGAAAGTTAATTTACTGAGGCCGACTGTGCGATAGAAGTGGAACTTGGCAGACTTGACAGCCGCTTCCCACAATCCACCAAAATGGGGCGACCTTGGAGGGATACATTTCCACTCTATTCCATCCTCAAGACACTGCTGCTGAAGTAAATTCTGATGCGATTGGCTTAAAAATAGCTGCTTCAAATCAGCCAACTCATTTTTAGCACCCACAAAATTTGTTGCGTTGTCTGACCATATTATCTTGGGTTTTCCTCTAATAGCAATAAAACGACGTAAGGCAGACAAAAATGATAGCGTTGATAAATCTTGAACGACCTCTAAATGTGAAGCCTTTGTCGAAAAACATACGAAAATAGACACGTAGCATTTGATGGGTGGACGGGTTCTCATTTCGAACTTGTAGTAAAAAGTTCCACAAAAATCAACTCCGGTTGTGTGGAAAGCCCTGTTAGGTTTCACTCTATCGGACGGTAAGCACCCCATAATATGCTGAGCCAATTTTGGTTTAATTTTAAAACAATGTATGCATTTGGATATTATAGAACTTATAAGTTTTCGACCTCCAATGGGCCAATACTGCTGACGAATTGAAGTCAACAAACACTGCGGGCCAGCATGTAACAGTTTTTCGTGGAAATGATTAATCATTGAAGTTGTAAACGGATGTCGTTTAGGCAAAATAATGGGATGTTGGGCATCAAAATCTAGAGTAGAATTCTGAAGGCGGCCACCCACCCGAATTAGGCCAAAAGAGTCGATGATTGGCGTCAACGAATGAAGCTTACTGGATGTTGATATATTTTTGTTCGCTTTCAATGCTTTGTATTCAGCAGCAAAATGTACTAGCTGAATATTTTTTATTAAAATTTGTGTACCACCTTTTATGTCCCTTAGCGTAAATTCATTTTGACTACTCAATTTTGGATATACAAATTTAAAAACATACGCAAAAATTCGCTGCATTTTTGTAAATGAATTATGGTACTTACATTGTATCGACAAGTCCGAAAGTGAAGCCACAACTAATACATTTCGACGACGTTCAGGTAATTCTGCCAAAAATTCCAAATTATCAGGCCATTTCGATGTCTCTTGATGTAAAAAATTAGGTCCCTTACTCCATAGGGTAGAATGAAGAAGTTCCTCAGGTGATGCACCTCTCGATAAAATGTCAGCTGGGTTTACATTTGTAGGAACATAATGCCACCGCATTTGATTTGTAAGTGTTTGAATACGGGCAACTCTATTTGACACGAATACGTTGAAATTTGATGGCTGCTCTCGAATCCATGACAAAACGACCATGGAATCAGACCAACAGTGTACTTCATAGTTAGTCGACAGGGTTTTAATGACTACATCCAACAGCTCTGCTAAAAGACATGCTGCAGCGAGCTCAAGTTTTGGTACTGTTAAACTTTTGAGAGGAGATACTCTCGATTTAGAGCACAACAATGATAGTTTGATGGTATTATGCAACTCAGAACGTATATACACACACGCACCATAGGCAGCTAAGCTGGCGTCGCAAAAGCCATGTATTTGTATTTTTGCATTTGGAATTGAAACGTAACGTGGAATTGTAAATCGATGAATCGAGTCAAAATTTGAAATGTATTCAAGCCAGGACGAATGTAATGATTGTGGCAGACTCTCGTCCCACTGCATTTGAAGCTTCCACAAATTCGGCATAAGAATTTTGGCTTTTGTTATTACTGGACCAATTAAACCTAGAGGGTCATACAGACGAGCGATATAGGATAAAATGGAGCGTTTTGTTACCACCCTGCTATTATCAGCAGGAGCGAATGAAAATATAAAATTATCACTTTTAAGGTTCCACACAAGTCCTAATGTTTTAATAATATCAGTTCCGTCGTTAAATTTCAAATATTGCTCGCATTGTTCTGGAGGTACTTCATTTAAAACTGCTGGAACATATGAGCACCATTTTCTTATTAAAAGGTTGCCTCTTTCTAAGAGCGCTGCTACTTGCTGCCTTATCGCCACAACCTCTTCAACAGATTCACCACCGGAAATCATGTCATCCACATAAAAATCACGCCTTATAATTTTTGCAGCCAATGGAAAATTATGCTCTTCTTCAGTTGCAAGTTGATGCATCGCACGAATTGCCAAGAATGCTGCGGGCTTTGTACCGTAAGTCACAGTATTTAATTTGTACGTCTGGATTTCATCACAGTATTATTTGAATCATGACTTTAAGAAATATATAGCGGATTTTCAAACAAAGAAAGGGAATGCAAAATAGAGATTATTCTAAATACACCCAGGCCTTTAGTGCCGTCAACAGACCGGTTTCGTCAGCGTTAAAAACCTGATCTGGACTGTATCCACCATCCGCTATTATTTTTTTAAGTTTTAGTTGGTATTCTTCGGCGGCTTTCTGATCTCCAGAAGCAATCTCGCCCTTGATTTTTATGTTATGAAGCGCATGCCTATGGAGAAATCCCCTCATCCAACCTGTGCTTGCAGAAAATACGTAGCTCTTCTCAGCAGTTGTTTGTGTGGATGTAGACGGTTGTTCGTCTTTTATCATTTTATAGAACCTTAATGCTTGCTGTTTGATATTGTTTCCGTCTACGGGAATTCTTTTTTGGGCATTTTCCTCCAGCCATATTATGAGTGCTTTTTCCATTTTTTCTTTAACAGCATCTCTAGTGTATGATGAAGACTTAACAGATAGGTTCGTTCCAGAAATCACCGATTGCCTAATTGCAATTTCATTTTTCTTTATAGTTCTTATTGTGGCTTCATTTAAACCGAACGTTTTACCAAGAGCAGTTGAGCCTTCTCCATTTCGAAGGCGATCTAAAATTTTAATCTTGGTTTCCAAAGAAATTGCCTTCCGTTTTAGTTTTATAGCTGACATTTCCTTTTAGGGATACATAAAATATTTAACAAAATTAAAAAACATAAATAACTGAATAAATACAAAATATTTTTTGGCTTACCTTTTATCTTAATGCGTTAAAATTAAATTTAATGGAAAATCAAATTTGCCTGCAAAAAATTTCTTTACCAAACACGTCTTATTGCATTGACAGTTCACAAAATATTAACACGTTTCAATTGCTCTGACCAGTAAATTTTATTGTATGCACATAAAGGGAATTCCCCTAAATTAGTGCTATTCACATTTGCTTTGACCAGTAAAAATTGTTTGTACGCGCTAAAGGGGAATTCACTTAAATCTTTAAGCTAGTGTTCGCAAACTATCGATACTATCGATGGTTTCAGACTTTTTTCTTTCATAAATACTTTTTTGTGATATGAACATACTTCGCAAAAATTAAATTTGACAAAAAAAATTTAAGTACATAAAATTTCAAATCGTGCTAAATGGAATAAAATCGTGTAAAAAAATTAAAAATATTCAATTTTCAAACCGTGTTATATCAAAACCGTGTACAAAAGGACCGTGTAAAAACAGACTTAGGTGTAATGTTATTGTTTTGTTGAAATAAAAGCCTTATACACGAATACATATTTAACAATTGAAGTCCTACGAAATCACCTAGTAACAAAACTCCTGGTGAAATTTGGTTTGACGAGAAAACCGACTTAACAAAACTTGTTTGGGAGTTCAGCAACAGCTTGGACTCCGCATCAAAGACAGAAGAATTTGGATCCCAAAAGCAAGAAATATGTCCTTGTTCTATTCTCCAAATGTCTACCCATTATGGAAGAAAGGGTTATTGTTCTTTCAAGAGATTGCAGACTTGATGGAAAAAGTTTTAAATAAATTATGTTGTAGATAATCAAGCGAAGATACAATAGAATGGAATAATGAAGAATCTATATTTATACGTTTTTATAATATTGAAGTAAATTAACCATATGTGCATTCATACATTATTTTACTATCATTATACTTTGAACTCCTCTTGTAAGTTTTAAACTATGTCGTATTTTTTTTAAAGATATTTAATAAAAATAATAGCAAGAATTTAATACAAAACTTACCTGAAACAACCACGCACAATCAGCAACTTGCTGAAACCTTTCCTCGAATGCACCTCCAGCAAAATCAGACCCACGCACACTAATCTATAAGCAACACACCAACTTGTTGAGCTCTTCTCTGGAATGTATCGTAAATAGAAACAAACCACGCTATACTGTATTTAAATAAAATATTTTCATTAATAATAAGAATTAAGTATTTCTATAAATATTAAAATAGAAACTTTTTAGAATGAAAGCGTTATTTGTATGTATCAGGAAACTTTAAATAAGTAGATTTGAAATCATATCCTAAGTCGGAAAAAAATTGTATTTAGCGAAACCTAGCCGATCGAAAAGAATATAAATTGTGTGAAAAAAAATTTAAAATAAGAAAAAACTAGCAAAACTTATATATTATCAAGCTATGGATCTCAGAAATGTAAATAAATATGCGATTTGCCATTACATGTTAGCTCAATATTGGCATCGTTTCAATGCTTTTAAGAAATGCTAAAATTGTCAAAATTCCGTGAGGATTTGAGTGAGTGCCCAGCAGTGAATTAAAGGGGCACGTTTTTCAAATACCATCGACTCTTTACATAATAAATCGTATGAATTCTTTATTATTCTTTCAATATATATTTACTTATAACATTATCATGAAAATAAGATTGTTAAAAATATATTCGTTAAAAACTGTTGATGAATAGTAATTTTTAGAAGCTTTGCTTAAGGTTAAAAAATGTGGTTTCCTTGTATTTGAACCTGAAAATTGTTTTTATGGTTTAATTAAACTTTATGCACATATGGGTTATTTGTTCAATAAGTGTCCTAGCTCAAGATTCCTACATTTTCAGCAGACGAGTTCTTCGTTTTCATGTTGATGTGTAGGCATTTTTAAAATGCAAGTACAAACATTATCGTGGTGTAAATCGTAAAGATTGCGCTGAAGCACATTTCCAATTCACAAAACTTTGTTTTAAAGTTAATCAATCATATGTGCATCCATTATACTTTGTAATCTTATTTTAGGTATCAAACACAAATCAAGTAAACCTTTATTAAATCTATAAAATGGGTTTTCTCAAAATTCGTATTCACACATACACTTTCCGATCGGTGAACATGTGGTGTCCTTGACTACCAGGCACTTTCTCCAGGAGCATTGTGTAAAGGTGCAGCAGTATTCTTGCAGAAAGCGGAAGGTCAGGCCTTACCAATTTATCCGTGGTAAGACTTCCATCATAAGGCAGAATACCACAAATATAACCAGTATTTGAGTCAGCCATTGTGTAGACGCTAATACCCCATTTCGTTGGTTTCTTCGGCTTATACGTGATAAAGGAAACCCGACCTTTGAATTTGATAATGGACTCATCCACACAAATTTCTGCTCCCGGTGTAAAATAATTCAAAAGCTTGGAATTTATATATTCAAGAAAGCATCTTGGACCTGCATCTGTTGTTGGGATTGTTTTTAGATCCAAAAAATCTGGCTGAATCTATCTCTGGTAAATTTGTTTAAATAAAAAGGTATGTAACTGACATCATTCCGTGACCAGTACTCTTGCAAATTCGCGAGCGGCATTGTCCCCATATTTATTATAACGCCAATGCGTTGTTCCAAGTTCGCCATATCGAGTACAGTAATAGTGTTCTATTTTCTAACTTTTTTCTTGCGTAATTATTCGTTTCTGTAACTTTCATTAACGAGATCATCAGTAAAAAATAATTTTAAAAAATCTAACGGTTCTTTCGTGTCTGCGAATATGTGCGGTCCTGCAGGATTGTTGCCAGCTATAAACGGTATTCTCTGGGGTATTTTTTCGGATTCTGCACAGCTAATCCATTTCGAACTGTCGGATTGTGGGTCTTCTTCAGCATTACTGTCATTATCACCTTCACTGTCTATTATTCTAATTTTTCGCCTTACACCTCTTACTTCGTCATTATCATCACCACTGCTCGCGTTCTCTCTATCGCCAAGCTCTCTGTGTATGGCTGTAATTTCCTTATTTAGCAACTCTAAATCGAACTCATCTTCACTAGAGCTAATTTCATTATTGCGCTCCATGGTAATGGGGATCAAAAACTTTAACTTTTCTAGTTCTATTGCAACGGCTGTCAAGTTCGAACTGAGACCGAAGGTAGAGTTCGGTTCATGGTTGCGGACTAATTCCAGATAAGAGAGTCTTATATCCATTTGAATGGATATCATTTTACACTTCATAAGATGATACAGGAAGAACATAGGGACCCGTGCCGAAAAGGCAAAACGTAAACAGTTACCGCCGCGCATCGAATTATCACAGCGAACCATGTGGTGAGCGACAGTCACCTCTCGAGTTGCGGCATAAAATCGCGTGGTGAGTGAAACTCGCCTCTCGAGTGCAAAGGGTTAATAAAGGTCACCTTTTCTTAAAAATTGTTTAACCAAATATCAGCAGGAATTTAACATAAAAACTTACCTAAAATTATCACGCAAAATAAGAAGCAACTTGTTGAAACTTTTCTCCGAATTCAACTCAAGGAGAACAAGACCAAAGTATACTAAAGGCTCTGTAAACAAAATATTTTGTTAATGACATATTTAACATTAAGTTTGATAAAGCGATTAGTGTTAAATAATAAAAATGGCCGACAACGCAATTTGCTCGAACGCCACTGTTTAAAATTAAAAATCTGAATTTATCCCAAAGCAATATTTTACCATGAACTCTCATTTTGATTTAACTAATTTTAACGAACAAATCTACCTGTACTAACCTAGAAACACACCAACTTGAGAGTTTTTCTCTGGAATGCACTGCAAACAGAAACTGACACAGCTTATCTAACCTGTATGTAAATAAAATACTTTTATTAACAATGCAGAATTTAATACCGAATAAATATTTTATTAAGCATGTATATCGGGCAAACCACCACTACAGACAGAGCCACGCTTCACTGTATGTAAATAGAATAGTTTTATTAATAATGAGAATGTAATACTGAACTATATATTATTTTATTTATTAAATAAAAACTTACCTAGAACAACCACCACAGCCAGTCACGGAAATAACCTCATTAGGAATATTTTCTAGAATGAAAGCGTTCTGTATTTTACCGTTACTTTAGTGCTACCACTCTTCAATAATATAAATTTAAGGTGTTGCCACCACAACAATAATTTGGCTGGATTGTTTAATCATACGCTGCCTACACATAATACAAAGTTAAATATTCTGGTATCATCTACTAATAGATATGCGATAGTTGTTCTGTACAACCATATTATATGTAATTATGAGCTTCTGTAGGCGCCAAAAAATTCTTTTATAAAATAGAATTTAAAATTGTTTAAAGGAATTTTTAATAAAAGAATATTAAAAACAATACATTCAATGCAGGGCTGACATAAGTACATACTAAATAACCGAGATAAATATTTGGCGCTGTGTTCCCTTTTCATGACAAGAGATTAAATACAGTGTTGTTTTCATGTTTGTACAGTGCCTTATGTTTCACAAATGGCAGAAATTCGCCCTCTATTTAGTATATTTTCTCTCTGTTTAGTAAGCTGCTTGTATAATTTAGTTGGCTCCTTAGCTTATCTACTCTACTGACTTTCGCTTTCAGTTGATATTAAAGTTAAGGTCAATTGCACGTACCCTCTAATATCCAGTCTACACGTAACATTATCAATTTTACTTACAGACTTCAAAATCGAGTTTTATAATAAATATAAATTTCCAATCAATCAAATCTAGTGTTAAAGGGTGGAGAACACTTACCTTATGCTTGGACATAATTAAACAATAATAATAAAATGAATACAGTATTGATATATTCATTGCATTAATGGATGCATATGTATGTATATTATACATAATTATTTTCGGATATATATATATATATATATATATATATATATATATATATATATATATATATGTATATATATAAATTAAAAGTTTGAGTTCAAATTTTTTGAAAAAAAGTATTTATGTTTATTCTTACTTTTCACCTTCAATGTAATCTTAAAATCTAACTCTTCAATCAGCTAGAAGCATTCTTATATTCAAATGTTATTTTATGTTTTCCCTTAATTTTTTTTTTTTTTTTAATTTAATTTTTTTTTTTATTTTTTTTTTCAATCTATTGGGCTTAGCCCTTACAGATCAATTCTTACGACTATGTACTTAATTCTAAATTAATATATTCGAAAAGTGTATTTCTAAAAACTACGCGATTCGTAAGGAAATCTAAATGATTGCATGCTTCGTTACATAAAATCAGACACCTTGTGATAATTTCATTGAGACCATAATTATATCTATGAAAATTTCCATAGAAAAAAGTGTGGTCCCTCACATTTCTCCTAGGAACATTAAAAGGTATTAGTTGCAAAAGCTCTGGTGAGTCTATTGTACTATCAATGACGTCTTTAATAAACATAATATTATGTGCCACCCTTCGTTGAGTTAGAGTATTTAAATTGAGTAACTGACAACGAGTTTCATAGGTAGGCATGCTAAAAGAATTATATATATTCCTTAAAGCAAATATCGAAAATCTTCTTTGAACTCTTTCAATCCTGCATTTATAAGAGTTATAGCACGGGTCCCATATTATATCGCAATATTCTAATTGTGATGGAACAAATGCAAAATATAAAATTCTAATCGTATATGGATCTTTAAAGTCTGCAGAATTCCGTTTCAAAAACTCTAACTGGGAATTTGCCTTACTAACAACATATTCTAAATGATGAGAAAATGAAAATTTGGAGTGTATATATACTCCAAGGTCCCTCATTAATCTTTCCCTATCAATAGTGTTATTACAAATAGTATAATTATTCACTATTGGGAACTTTTTATGGGTAATTGTCAAAATTTTGTACTTAGATAAATTTAATTCCATTCCATTACAGACACACCATTGCAAAAAAATATCGATATCTTTTTGAATCAACATACAATCATTCATGTTTCGAATAACAGAATATACTTTTAAATCATCAGCGTACAATAAGACATTACAAAATGTAAACATTGACGGAATATCATTAATAAATAATAAAAACAAAAGTGGACCAAGATGGCTACCTTGTGGTACGCCAGAATTTGCATAAACGGGTTCATAAATATTATTATCTATTTTAACAAATAATATTCTATTTGACAAATACGAATACAACCAATTTAACATATTGGAATGAATACCTAACATTTTTAGTTTATAAATTAACAAATTATGGTTAACCTTATCAAATGCTTTTACAAAGTCTGCCACTGTAAAAACCATGTTGGCGCGTATTTATGCTGTTTTTTACGATGTAGAATAATTTATTATTGACTAACTTATCTAGAAGTTTTGGTAATTTAACAATAGGCCTATAACTGGTGATTAAACCTTTTTGACCAGATTTAAAAATAGGTGAAATGTATGACATTTTCCATTCTTGTAAAAAAACTGCAGTAGACAGCGATTTATTGAAAAGTATTGTGAGAGGTAAAGAAATACCCTGTGCACATTTCTGTAAAAATAACGGCGGGAGCTTATCATAACCAGAACATTTAGATGTATCCAATGATCGCAAAGCTTGAAGCACCTCACTAACATCAAACTCCAATTGACCTACGTTAAATAGTTCATGTAAATGGGAACAATCGTGAACATTAAATTCAGGATTACTGTTAAATACTGAAGAAAAAAACTTAGCGAAAGTATTACAAATTGAATTTGTCCCATTTATGGTTACGCCTTCGTACTCCATGCAAGTTGGATATCCATTGGACTTCCTTTTCACATTATAAAATATCCAAAAAGATTTAGAATTTTGTTTAATATTGGATTCAATATTATATATGTAATTTTTATATAAAAAGTTTGAAAGACATTCAAATTCTTTGCATCTTAAAGAAAATAAAGCTTTATCACAAGCTAAATTAGTCGATTTATATTTTTTATGATCTTTCGTTCTCAGATTTTTCAAGTGCATAAGTCGTTTGTTGTGCCAAGGCAGTTTAAAATCACGTTTATATATTTTCAATGGAACATACGTACAAATTGCATAGTTTACAACTTGTTTAAAAATGGAATAAATGGCATACAGGTCACCAGCTCCAAAAATTAACTCCCAATTAATGGAATCAAAAAATAAATTTATTGCAATATAATTTGCCTTTTTATAATCATACTGAATTTCCGGATTATAAAAAGGTTTATCATAACAATAAAATGAAAAGTCCATCACAATAGCTTTGTATGTATTGAATCACAAGTAAGTGGCAAATTACATTTTTCAAGCTTGTATTTAAAATCGTTCTTTATAAAAACTAAATCCAGTATTCTATGAATATCATTCTGGACATCATTTATTTGAAAAAGTTCCAATGAGTATATTTTATCACATACTAAAGCTTCTATGTCCTTCTTGACATTAAACGGTATTAAGTATTGGTCTGAAATACTAAAATGCCATTCAATATTTCCCAAATTGAAATCTCCCAAAACACAAGGTGTTTGATATGGTTTGAGAGAGTTTACAATATAAGTAATGTTTGAAATATGATTAGAAAATATACTAATATCGCTTTTTGGAGGAATGTAACTTAATATAAATACTATTTCATTTTTTCCTGGCATAGATATTCGCCAAAATTTACAGCAACACAAATTTGTTCGACTAAAGTATCGTTTAAAGGTAAACTTATTTCTCTACTCGCCAAATTACCAGCAACCGCAATTAAAACTCCTCCGCCCCTGGATATACTGGAGTTAAGAGAACGATCTTTTCGGTAGATGTTATAGTAAGAGTCAAATAATTCTTAGTTGAGATAGTGTGATGTTAACCATGTTTCAACAAGAGTAACTATGTGGAACTCATGTAAGCCAGCGCGAGAAAACAATTCATTTGTCTTTGTTCGCAGGCCTCCAGCATTGTGAAAATAAAGCGAAATTGATGTATTGGTATTGGTGTTTAAATGAGTTCGAGAAGAAGACACCGCTGGCAGTAACACATCATTTAAAGAACTGGGTATATGAAGAGATGACGTTGAAACTCTTACAGACGAAGTAATGTCATTGTAATACATATCATTTATTGTTGGTGCATTTGGTGTAATATTGAAGGTCTCAGAATGCTGGAAGTTGTTGCTGTTGAAGTCGGTGTTTTCATAGCCTCCGCTGTTGTTGCTGTAGTAGCTGCAGTTAGCATGGACGGGGTTAATACTTGTGGAGGGGGCAGCGTCACTACCCCATTTTCCAGGTTTTTTGATTTGTTGATGAAAGGTTTTATTTTAATAGACATGGGCCACATGGTCTTATTGAACACCTTTTTGTAAAGAGGAGATGGTACTCCCAGTTTAAAGTTGACGAAGCAAAGTTTTGATAAGTCAGCATCTCGTTTCGTTAACTTAGTGCATTTGAAAATATTGGGCTGAACTCCTAAACTCATCGCGACAAATTTTAGTACCGCCTCTAGTTCAGTACTAACGTTAAACTTTGAAATGTGCAAGTATTTCATTGTATGCACAACTTCAAACGCATCACTAACTGGCGCTATACCAACAACACTCTTTGGTTGTTTACGATTGTTGTTATGCTCCTGTGTTTTTTTTTTCGTCTTTTTACGACGAACAGTTACCCAATCTTGTTCTCTGCTCTCTATCTCAGTATTGGGAATATCGATCGTATCAACAAAAATTTTTCGCATGCATTGTCTTCACTTGCTGTGGACGATGACGCATGCAGTTGAGCAGCATTTGTGGGAAGAGTAGTTTTTGTTGTGGTTAAAGATGTAGATGTAGATGTTTGTGTATTTATTTTGGTTACATTTTTGTTGTTAACCTGCAGATTTGACGATTTAACTTCAGTTATTATTCGCTCTAATTGCATACATTTCGACTGCACCTCTCTCATTTGTTGCGAGAGTAAATCGATTTTGTTTTGCGCGCCACTTGTCATAACAACACAAGAATTACATTGCCAAAGCAAATTTGGTGTATTTATTAAAAGTTTTAAGCATTCAGCGGATAAATCTGTGCAATTTGAATGAAAAACACGACCGCACAATGAAGCACATTTAACACCATCAGGTGTCTTTAAATTAAAATTGTCTGTTTTAGCCTTAATCTCGGCTTTACACTTTCCACAACATTTTTCCATATTAGAGGTGAAAAAGTACGTGCACTCTCAACGAGTATCAGGAGACAACTAGACATAGTGTTAGCATAAAATGTGGGGAAATATTTTTAGTCTATGTTGTAACTTAATATAATGAAGGTAAAGAATTTAAATTTGCAAACCAACAGGTGCAAATATGAAAGTCAGCAAAAGCTGATTTCTTAACTGCTTGTTGATTTGTTTTTCCGACAGGGTGCTCTGATGTATGTATATGTTTGGAAAGATTTTCCGTCATCCCTTGTCAATTTTGGTTTGGTGACAAACCGGTTTCGGCTAGTTGCCATCGTTCGATAAAAATGGCACTGAAGATGGGAACTAGCTAGAACATACCATTTTTATCGAACGATAAAAATGGCACTGAAGATGGCAACTAGCCGAAACCGGTTTGTCTCCAAACCAAAATTGACAAGGGATGACGAAAAATCGTTCCAAACATATAGATTTCTTAACTCCCCACTTCCTTAAATCAATTGCACCCAATTGCTAAATTCAGTAAAGTGGGATTTCCAAGGATTCGGTACTATTTTCCTTACCACCATTTCTTGGTGTAGGTTCGGGTAGTTGTATAGTTTTAATTTTAGAAGATATATTTAGCAAGGGGCTATTCCTGTAACTTTTGTACAAAAACATTATTATTATAGTGATAAGAATTGATAACGAAAGATTTATGTAAGTTGTAATTCTTCCTTTAATATTGCTTGATCTTAGTTCTTTAATATTAGTAATGTTCAGTTCCTTAATTAATTCCAAGCACAATATTTCTTCATCTGGCTGATTTTTAGAAAAAGGCTGCAAAATAGCGGGCAGGGGTTTCAAAAAAGAAGAGTTTTTAGAAATGTAGGTTCTATTGTTTATTGCTAAGCTTTCATTATGGAACTGAATTAAGTATGTTCTAGACAGAGCGTAAGGCTCGTGCTCTTGAGCATTTATGCATCCTGTGAATTTATTTAGTAGTATTGTTCCTTCGCACAATTCTTCGACGGAAGTAATGTGTTGATTATTATTAATTGTACACTCATGCTTCTGACTGCTTAAAAGGTTTGGTATACATATTGTTTCACTAATATCTACTAAATTCTTCTTATCGCAAATACATAATTTGTTTATCGCTAGACAATTATCCTTAAGTGTATACATTTTATTATTACATTGTATAATTATTTTCATCATTTATTTTTATAATAGTATTCGTATTTGTAACTGCTTTAATTACTGATTTTTCACAAATAGTCTTGTCGATTGAGGGCATATTTACTATATATATAATGGTATTTTCATTAGATGCAATTTTTATTGAGGCAAAGCTTAGGGCTTCCTCCAAATTATAAGGAAATAATTCTGAATCTAAAAACATTTTTGCCTCATCGATCTCTTTTTCTGATAAAATAAAGGAGTTTATAACTCCTACTTTAGCCCATTGTAGGGCATATTCTATGTTAGTAACTTCCTCTTTTAGCATTCTTATTTTGTTTGTGAGATTATCCTCTAGTGTTTTCTGAACTTCATCTGAAGTGTTACTGTATTTGAAAATTTTATTAGTAAACTTCGTAATATCATTAATTCTATTGATGACTTCCCTATTTATAATTCTCTGTTTTACGTTATTGTTTAATAACCCTTGAATGTGGTTTTCTACTATTGTATGATCTTCATGGTCTGGAGATCCAGCCAACCATTACCACGCAGTTCCCAATATATATCAATTGATCTTTTTTTCTGGGTGTCATTCTTCTTAATTGCGTTTTAAGTTGTCTAATTTCCTCCATAATAAAAGGATACGCGGTATTGTCTTTTGATAGCCTCATTAATTCAGAGTTTAAAGTGTCAACTGATTCAGCATATTTATTCATTTCGAGAACATGAATTAATTTAGAAACTAATCCTTTCCGTTCATCTTCACTCAGCTGATCGAACAAATCCATAATTCGGTCGGGTGGAACCTTCCGTAGTCACTTAGCTAGTCGCGTCCATTTTTTTTTTAATTGGATCCAGTAGAGCTGCTACTAATGTGTTTTAGGAAATTTAAATATTTTATGAAAGTTTTCTCTTGCAAAGGAGTAAATGTTCACCGATTCTTCAAAGCTAACGGTTTGCTCGTTTTTTTTAATAGTTCAATAAGAGCGCTACAAAAGTTTTTTTTTAAATAAAAACGGTTTTGAATATCAATGAAATTCTTTATTGCTGTGAAAGTACGTTCGATGCCGTGATTTCTTTTGCATGGCCACCACGGGCACGCTTGCAGAAGTCCAGACGCTGAACCCAATTTTCGACGGTTTTCAAGCATAAATTGGCCGATACTGCTGCAATTTCACGTTCGATATTCGTACGAAGTTCATCAATCGTCGCTGGCTTGTTGGCATAGACCATAGATTTGACGTAGCCCCACAGGAAACAGTCTAACGGCGTTAAATCGCACGACCGAGGCGGCCAATCGACTGGACTTTTTCGTGAGATAACACGGTCTCCAAACTTGGTTTCCAATAAATTGATTGTGACATTTGCTGTGTGGCGCCGTCCTGTTGCAACCACATATCCTCCAAGTCCATATCATCCAATTGGGGCCAAAAATATTCTGTTATCATTGAACGGTAGCGATTCCCAACCACAGTAACGTGCCGGTCTTGATCAACACGGAAGAAGTCCGCTCCAATGACGCCGCCGGCCCATAAACCACACCAAACCGTAATTTTTTCGGCATGCATGACTCATGGAGTACGTGTGGATTGCTGCCTGACCAATAACGCATATTTTGTTTATTGACGAAGCCATTCAGCCAGAAATGAGCCTCATCGCTGAAGATGATTTTTCGATGAAAATCCGAATCATTATCAAGTTGTTCAGCCCAATTCACGAACATACGACGCTTCTGTGACGTTCGTCACAACGACGTCACAGAGATACCCAACGCTTGAGAACGACGTGTGAGAGGCACATTTGGGCTTTCTTCAACTGAAGTCTCAGCGGCAGCAATATTCTCAACACTACGGGCACTTCTTTGTCTCACTGGCACGGGAACATTTTGTACTGTGTCTGTGGATTCAAATTTTTCCACTAGACGCTTAATTGTTGACCTGCTAGGACGATTATGACGACTATAAATTGGACGTAGCGCTCTTAACGTTGAGGCCACTGACTCCGAATTTCGGCAGTAAATTTTAATAATTTCGACTCGTTGTTGGCTCGTATATCATTCCATCATGAAATGGCAAACCTTACTAAATAGAAATGTCCAAAGAGCGGCAAGAAATATGGCGTCGTTTGCTGTCCCTGTCGTTTTACTTTTGTAGCGTCCCTGTTGAAAAACCCGATAGTATCTATTTATTGTAGGGTCCTTTTGGCACTGCAATTTTAAAAATTCTTCCATTAACATTTTCTCAATTTCACTTAGTACATTAATAACCTTTTAGTTTTTGCAAAAATTTTAAACATGTGGCATAGAATGTTCCATCTTGTATCATTCGAGTTTTTCAAGATTTAAGTCCATATCGCAACCTTTAAATGGATTTTTGTTACTGTAAATATATCAATAGCTTCGCTTAACACTTACTATATGCTCCTCTTTAAATACGTTCTGATTTTTTTTATATTCCATCTGTGTTGTAATAAGATATTTGTAAATTCGTTTTAACTACGTGACGGTATTTAAAGAGAAATTTTCGTGTACTATAATACAATGTAAGAAATGGCTCGAACGTGCCTTTCGTTTCCTCAAATTGTTAAGCTTCATGGCCCCAACACTGTTAGTGCCTCCATCACTGACAGCTATAATATTTTTTCGTCAAGATTAAAAGCTGTCGATTTGGTGGTAAAATAAAATTCTTACATTTATATAACTTCGACTTTTGTATGAATCAGTCCACATATCAAGTACATGGGCAATATTTTATGCTAAACGGGCAGCACCACTGTACAAGTAACCGTGCATTTGTGCATTTTTTTCTTTGAGGTCTCTCTAACATGGTGTTATTTCCACATAAAATTGATTTAGTTTTGACCCCGAAATTTCGGTATTTTTTGTATTTAATTCATTAAAATGTACGTTTCGCAAATGATTTATAAGGTTTGTAGTTGATGTTGAAAATTTAAATCTAAAAGAATTTATTACTTTTAATTCGAAGTCACATTTTATTTCTTTTAATTTTTCCAGTTGCACCATTTTTTAAATATTTGTAAAAGCTTTCGTTTTCACTTACCCTTTCAAACGCATGGGAGTCTTATCAAAACATTCTTTACAAAATTGGTTTGTAGGCATTTTACCATTTGTTGAAAATGTTTCCAAACTTGTTTCTTAACTTAGTTAAACAATTTTTGCTTTTTCTTCAACTTTAGTTTTTAGTATGTTTTCATATTCTGTAATGTTCCTTTCATACTCATTGTTTTCACAATTCGATATTTTCTCACCGACATTATTTCAGTACTTAAAATAACTTTTCTAGAAAGATTTTATTTATAGGTTTATAATGGGTTATAATAAGAAAACAAGTTTTATTTCCCAAGGAGCATCCATATCAGGTATCTGCGCTTAAATAACGATAACGCATTTTGACTGTCGAACTCAAGACACAAAATTAGTGTGTATCCCGCACATTATTCGATCGACACTAAAAAAGGCGAGCTCCTTTCGCTCAACCACTCAAATATATCTTAATTCATAATTCATTTTCAAATAAATTAAAATATTGTTTGTATGTTGACTTTGTTAATATAATCACAAATGAAAAGCGCACCTTCCTTTATTAACACCATGCAACCATTACCAAAACCAGCTGTAAATCAGTACCCCAGGCCAAACCAAGCCACAATCCAGGCACAGTCCGAGTCGTCAACTTTGGTGTAACCGTTTTTCTTCTAACCTCACTTTTCTCAGATTCTGTCCAAGTCTTTTGGAGCACCCCGAAGAAGGTTTTTGAAAAATGACGTCACACAGATTTTAATATTCTTGTTTCGTTGTTTCTTTCTGTCGTACACAAACAGAAAAAACTGACGAATTACGATTATTAACACGAACTCCTATAAAACACGTCTCATCGACAATCGAACTGAAAGTGACTAGGGTCGACCAATATGTATTCAAATAGTAATACAGTAGATATCGGATATAAGAAACTCGAAAAAAGCCAGGAATTTCCTTCTCTTATGCGATTTTTTCTTATATGGAATTATCGGATATAAGAAAGTTGTTTCTTATAAGCGTACGTACTCATATAAGAAATCTGTTTTTATATGAATATATTCTCTTAAAATAAAATGTTTAAATGAAGAGTAAGACAAACATGTTTTAAAGAAAAACATTTTATTAAACAAAACAATTCAATATATAAAAAAAAATTACTAAAATAAAATCAGTTCACAGTTTGACAAAACAATTCAGTATATAAAAAACTTAAATTTAAATAAACAAAAATAACAAAGTTAAAATCAGTTCACAGTTTGACTAAAAATAGGTGCATATGGTTCCATACATATACATAAATAATATTCTTTCAAATAGTATAATTAAAAAAGTCTTTTATTTTTCTTTGGACTAGTGATTTATCACGCTGATGAAATAAAACGTTTTCAATATTAATAATATTATTATCATCAGACTCCATATACTGTTTTAAAACAAATAACGCCTTAATATCTTCTTCTCTGCTTGGCTTAGATGTTGTCTCAGGTACTAACTCCACTTCCTCTTCGTCAGAATTGTGACCTTGTACTTCACTTACTATTTCAGTATCATTTAAGGTACCAAAGCAATCATGATTCTCCAAAGCAGACATTTCATTTAAAAAGGTGTATTCATCGTCCAAGATATTTTCAGTGATCTCAGGTTCATTAGATTCGTCCTCCTTGAAAATTCCAGCCTTTTTGAAGCAATTTTGTATCGTTTGTGGTGTTACAAGCCACCAACAGCGTTTTACGATATACAACGCCGTCAAAACTGAAATGCTTTTTAAGAATTTATCCATATAATCACCTTCTATCGCTTAAATTTTTTGCCGAATTAGGCATTTTCTGTATTGGGCTTTAAAGGATTGAATAATACCTTGCTATAAATTTAAACAAAACAAAATGATTAAGTTGCGTTTCAATTTGAATTTAAAATGCTTTACATATCTACATACTTACATATGTACATACCTTGATTTAATGGCTGAATTATGATCTAATGGTTGAATTATGCTTGTGGTACATGGTGGTAGAAATTTAATTTCAATGCTTTCTGGTGTGAAGTCAAGTTTGTGGCACGAAGCGTTATCAATCAGCAGCAAAATTCTTTTGTAATTTTTTTTTTAAGTTTCTCATATAGTTCTTTAATGATTTCACACCATGTAGTGCTGGTCATCCAAGCCTTTTTGTTAAATTTATATGAAATGGGAAGGATTTTTCCGCGAAAACACCTTAGTTGCTTAAATTTTCCGATTGAGTAAACAAATTTATCAGAACCAGTTGCATTGCTTATAAAAAGTAATGTTATTAGGTCTTTCGGTGTCTTGACCCCTCTAACTTGTTGACCTCCATAAACATAGGATCCATTTGGCAGTGCTTTATAGAAGAGCCCAGTTTCGTCTGAATTATAAATGTTCTCTAACGCATATTTTTCCAATAATGGTGGCAAAATAAATTCCCTGTAATTTGTGACAGACTCAATGTCGGCGGAAGCGCCTTCGCCGTGGCGTTTTCTAAAATTATATTTTCGCTTTTTTTCCACCGTTGAAGCCAACCAGGATTTGATTTGAAGTCGGGGACGTCCAAATCTATAGCAAATTGTTGAGCCTTTTCCATAAGTGCTGGTCCAGTCACTTGTGCGCCCTTCTGCACCATTTGTTTGAACCACATTGACATTGCTCTGTTTAGAGCTTCAAATTTTTCTGTCCCTCTTTTTGTCTAAATTTTTCGATGCAAAATAATTATTTTCTATATTTTTTGAATTTTTTATTATTTTTGATAACGTTGACACTCCAACATTATATTCTTTATCAACTTCATTTCTTTGCTTACCCTTTTGAACGTGTTTCAATATTTTAATTTTTGTTTTAAAGGAAACTGTATTTCTTTTTATCGTCCATTATCGTTTTGACAACACGTGTGCTTATATGTACATACATACACTGGCGAGCAAAACCGAGTACAAAATCAGCATTTTTAGCTTAAATGTGCTATAAATTAATAAATAAAATGACGATTTTTTTGTAATTTAAAATAATTATTTTTTATTCATTGTAGGATAAAAATATTTATATAGAATAGTAATAACACAACAAAATCAAAAAAATTCAATATAAAAACATAAGGCCACTCCAAGTACTCAGTTTTGCACGTTTTCGATATGAATAATAAAAGTGGGGAATCACATACTGAAAATAGTAAATAATACGCAATTCGCATGCGTTGGTGGTCTATTTTTGTTAATTCTTATCATTGTTAATTTTTATCAGTAATAGCGGCTTTATAGAGCAAAATAAAACCAAAATGAAGAAAATTAATATTGATGTCGAAAATACTATAGTATCTTTGACTGAAAGTGGATATTCATCTAGAGTAATTGCAAAAAAAGTTAATTTGAATCAACGTTCAGTGATTAAAGTTCAAAAAAAGCGAAATGCAGCTCCTAAAACGAATGTTGGAGGTCGCCCTCGGTTACTAAAGGATTCAGACGCGCGCCTAATGGTCCGAGAAATGAAAAAAAAATCCATAAAAACACCCAAAGAGGCTGCTATTGCCATAAATAAAGACGTCAGTGAGTGCACAGCTCGTAGAGCACTTTACAGAATCGGTTTAGTAGCAAGTGTTAAAAAGAAAAAGCCAGCTCTTTCAGATAAAAACATAAAAGCACGTTTGGAATTCTGCAAAAAACATGAGAATTGGACCATTGACGTTTGGAAGCGCGTTATTTGGTCTGACGAGACAAAAATCAATCGATTCCAATCTGATGGTAAAGAATATTTTTGGAGCAGACCTCATGAGTCCATTCAAAAGCATCATGTAAAACAAACTGTTAAACACGGCGGAGGTAGCTTGATGATTTGGGGCTGTTTCACATGGTGGCACTTGGGTCCAATAGTAAGGATTAATGGTGTAATGAAGAAAGAAGACTACCTCCAAATTCTGAAAACCCATTTACCCGATTTCGTTGACCGCAGCGCCTATTCGGAGGACGAAGTCATTTTTCAGCAGGACGGAGACCCTAAACACACGGCCAAAATTGTCTAAAAATGGTTGTCTGAGCAAAAATTTCAGATAATTAAATGGCCAGCGCAGAGCCCGGATCTTAATCCGATAGAAAATTTGTGGTCCATATTAAAAAGACGATTGGGAAAACATAATAGAGCGCCTACCAATATTGAGAAACTTTGGAACCGTGTGCAGTTAGAATGGGGAAATATTCCTAGTGAATTTAAAGAGAACTTGGTTGAAAGTATGCCGAGGCGCATTAAAAATGTTATTAAAAACAAAGGATTATGGATATCATACTAAAATTGCAACATTATAATTGCACTAAATAATCGTGCAAAACTGAGTACTTGGAGTGGCCTTATGTTTTTATATTGAATTTTCTTGATTTTGTTGTGTTATTACTATTCTATATAAATATTTTTATCCTACAATGAATAAAAAATAATTATTTTAAATTACAAAAAAATCGTCCTTTTAGTTATTAATTTATAGCACATTTAAGCTAAAAATGCTGATTTTGTACTCGGTTTTGCTCGCCAGTGTATGTATGTACATATGGTCATGAAATTCAGAGTTGCCTAAATACTTGCACTCAATATGTAATCATATTCAGTGTGGCCAACAATCTTAAATACTTTCTTATATGAAACCTTTTCAAATACGTTTGTCAGCTTTAGTGTTTGACAAACATTTCTTCACTGTTTTTCTTATACGTGTTTTTCTTATATGAAGCAATTTTTACACTGAGAAGATGTAAAAATGCTCGGTGTTTTTGCTAATCTTTCTTATATGCGATTTTTCTTATATGAGATGTGCTTATATCCGATATCTACTGTAGTATTCTAAACTTATTCAGTGTTCTGTAAAAACCATCGTATTAATAAAATT
The DNA here is from genome assembly GCA_963932375.1 of Phania funesta. NCBI lineage: Eukaryota > Metazoa > Arthropoda > Insecta > Diptera > Tachinidae > Phania > Phania funesta. Next base: position 85,845,669 of record OZ010653.1, read on the forward strand.
ATTTACTCTCCACGTGAGACTTAAGTTTATGTTTCCAGTCGTCAAATGTAATTCGTTTAGACGGCATGTTAGCCAAACTAAAGGTTCTATAAAGCTACTTTCATTGTAGTAAAACAAATTACGTACATAGAACTCGTAAGTTCAGTGGATATCACGTTAAGTTCACGCATGTACATGTTGGTTCGGCTCGTAGGCAATAAGACGGCTACATACAATAAAAGTGTTCTTCCATGAGTATATAAAAAAAAGGGCAAAATCTATTAAAATCGAAATAGTCAAGGCAAATTCAACTAGGTGGCAGCATCAAGGCAGGTGACTATTTTTTGCTTTGCTTTAATTTTGTAGCTGTCAAAATAATTCTTTAATTGCCAGGCAGCCGTTTTTGACAGAAATAGTATTTGTGCAAAAACAAAATGCGTGTGTTTTTCGTACGATCCGCCTTCGTTGTACTTGTTGCACGGATGCTGCCACCGCAAAATAGAATTCGGGAGACAGTTTAGTGAAAAACAAAGATTTATTGTTGGCGCAAAAGATGTCATTATATACGAAGCGGCTTCCAGTGCTATTTCTTTGCGAAGTAATCGCCGTGTAGGCAATCAATGACTCCAGGTTCATGTAACTTTAGAGTTACAATGCTCCTGACTACATATTTCAACGGTAACAACACGTTTAAAATCGTTGGGTTTTGCAATTGCGTCATAAATCTTTGGCCGAAATCGAAAAAAATTACAAAAAAGTGGCCATGGATGAAGCCGAATCGTGTTGGGCACAGCAATTTGATGCGGTAACACTCTAATGCATTTATATTTGTATTAGAGACCTGCATGACTCGCCCTAAAACGCAAAGTTGTGGATATACTTTCAAACGATTCATTTTGAGTGCGTAACTCATGAATCAATGTGTTGAGTGACCATTTATGCATTAAATACCATCGGGGTTGATAAATTTATTATAAGCACAACAAATAACAACAACAACAATTGACTGAGAATCTAACTGCGTATTTTTCTGTTTTAATGAAGTGATCAGTGTTACCACTTATGTTTTTTCTAACCAAAATTAATTATTTTTATTATTATGGAATTGTGAGCATGTGTTTTAGCTTCAGTACACTTGTTATGTACTTTTTTAAACCCTTAAAATTTTCCCGAGTTTAATAAAACTAAAAGAAGACAAAATATAAATAAAAAGCAAAATATTGAAAATATGTACATATGTGTGTATTTCATATTAATTCATTGACAATTTCATGTATTATTTCAAGTATTTTTATATTTTTAGTTTAAAAGTGTTTGTAGGTACTTACTTTACTATTCTAAAATATGTTCCTTAATTTCATTGATGTTTAAATGAAGAAACATTATTTTATTAACTGAATCTAAATTCTTGAGAATATTGCAGCGTTTTTCTGTTATCAATAACCTTGCTGCAGAAAATGCTCTTTCTGATGATGCACTGCTTGCAGGAGTAGCCAAAATGTAGCAGCTGACTTTAAACAAATGTGGAAATTGGGTTTCGTGTACTTTCCACCATTGAATTACGTCAAAACTATCAGTACATGGTATACTGAGGCTTTTATACGTATTTATTTCATTTCCTATTATGGTATCAATGTTATCTGGGTCACGTAACTCTACAAAATCAGCAAATACTCGTATATTGATACTTTGACTTTTTTGCAACGGGCTATGTTGAATGCTCTCCGGGATTTTTTTTGTTAAGGATTTACACATTTTCTAGCACACTTCCAATATTTCTACTTTCTCCGCTTCTGTAAACTGTGTCAGTTTATTGGCAGGCGGGAACAAAAATAAGGCGACTTTATGAAAAATTTTAAGATTTTCATAAACTACATTTTGCAAAAGATCGAGAAAATACGCTTTTGCCTCTTTTACGATATCCGTGTCATCATCATTAGATAAACAGACTTTTTTAAGGTCATGAACATGTGGTATCACTAAATGTAACGTCGGGTATTTATCCGCTTCCAAAGTTTTTGAATAGTTTTCAAAAGCTTCCAAAAGTTTAGTTATAGAAGTAAGGTTGCTTAAATTAAAATGTTAAATCCGCTGCAATTCATTTTTTCTTTTAAAATATTTGAAATTTCAATCCAGTTTTTTTCCACAGATTGCAGCAAATAAAAAACTGTATTCCAGCGAGTAGGACACATGCTTTTCATTGTAGTTTGCAAACTAGAATTTATGCCAGATTTTTTGAAGTATTTTACTAGTTTGCTGCACTGGGTTATCATCGCTGTTAACACTGGTATGTTTTTAACTGTTTTTTCGACAATATTATTAATTAAATGGTTTACACAAAAAACGTTGTTACTGCTGCGGAATGCGGAAACCATGTTGGAACCTCTATCGGTGACAATAATTGGATTGTCTTCATCCAAGTCATAACCAAAGTCCTCTAAAATTTTCGACATTTTTTTCCTTAATGTGTGTATCTTTTTAGAAATATGAAGCATTGAAAACACTAATTACTATAAAAGTTGTTTTTCTTATAATACCTGTGCATGCATCCTCTATAAAACCATCACAATGTATAGCAAATTTGATTGTGCTAAAGAAAGTGAATGTATTCATGCAGGCCTCTAATTTGTATTAAGTAATTAAGCACACCTTCATTAAATATATGTAATTCATCTTTATTGGTTAACGACTTAAATAGAAGCGAGTATATACAAAAATGGGGTGACACATTGCTTATGGCCATATCAATAATAATACAACATGGGGTTATAACAAATGCCAATTGGAATGGCAATTGTCCTAATGCTAATATGGGCTCCGAATGTGAGGTAAGATGGTTTAAATTTTATTTTCGCCATGTTTACGTTTTTATTTTGTAGGTGGGTTTACGTAAACGTTTGTATTATATTTTGCCCAGTTGTGTTTTGTCTGTTTGGTCTCGCGTGGTGCAAGTCATACGTAATGCCATTTATACACCAGTAAACCAAAGAATGTGAACAAATAATGCGATGAATTTTTTTTGCAAGATCTAAAATCTGATGCTGAGAAAGTCCAAGAAATTAACTATTTTTATTATATATCGTCATATGATTTCAAAAAAGCCCTAAGATACATTGAAATAATTTTACAGGAGAAGCAAAAAACTCTTTAATATGGAAAATGAACCAAAAATTTTCAAACTTTTTTCAGTTTAAGCTTAGTTTTTATTAAAGAATTAGTACAAGAAAAAAAATTAGCCAGTTTATGTATTATTTGCAGTGATATGAAACTTACGCCTTTGAGAATTTATTTTTTGGGAAACCGAAAAGGGCGTAAGTCAAACTAAAAAATGGTTTTGGTAATCTTAAGGAAACGTTTTCTTATTTTCTTCATTAATTAAATTAAATATAGATTTCTTACTTAAATATTTTTTACTAATAAAACATAACAAGTAATTCACAAAGCAAAATAAAATAAAATTTAAAAGAATTCTGATTATAAAAATATAATCGGATATTTTCTGTATTACATGCGGAAATAAAATGCTCGGAATTATTAAAGCATTGCTGTTGCAAATTAATATTTATAACAACAATGCTATGACAATTCCGAACACTTTTATTCCGCATGGAATACAGAACATGACTGAGTTTTATTACAACATATTACTCATTTTCATGTGGTAAATTAGTATAAAAATCATGACAATCTTCTGGAATGAATGCTTTGAGATCATTTAGATGTTCCCATTTCTTTTTGGAAATTTTTAATCTCTGAGTATGTAATGGGAAGAGTTCGGTGTTATGATTATTTTTTGCACTTCGTTGTGGAATAATTGCATATTCTTCTTTGATGTTTGTTTTAAAATAAATAGTTCCAGACGGATCATACCCCAAAGCTCGAATTTTGTTAACGGTGGGATCCCCTGCTTTCTTTCCTGTAAATTATTTATAGTTGCATTAACAGGTCATGAATACTTATAATAATAATTTTACCTGGACGAATAGAGGAGTAAAGCTTCGGAAGAGAGTCATAATAAAACAAAACCTATAAGTAAGGTGATGGGTGTTAAGTGGAAATGGAGATTTTCGCGAATCCTTCACATACTGAACGAATTCAGAAGGAAGATTAATTTTTTTATTATTAATTTTTCTTTGGATAAGCGAATGTGTCGAATCGCATTCCATTTGGGTGTGGCCAACTATTAAATATTTTTGCTCTATAGTTATGTTTTTTTCAATGCATAAAGATAACAATGCGTTCGACAATATTAAATTGCGGTTTTGATAAAAACAACCATCGGAATATATTATAATATGATGAATATCTGGTGACTGAAGTAAACAATTTAAGTGTTTTATAATACATGTGGTAAAGGTGGACGCTACCAGATTCCCTTCAGATTCATCCCATATATAATTGTCAGACTCATGAGTAATAACATTATAAATAGTAAAGTTATGAAGTTGTAACTTCATTTTATAATATGAGGCACTTGCGTTTGTTTGGGGAATCAATTTTACTGCTACATGCATAATAATAAACACATTTTAGACTTGGCATTTTCGACATCATTTGTCTTTTCTGTTCTCATTTCATCAATTTCTGATCTATGACTGTTATATTCATCCACACTTATATTTTTTGCTTCATATGATACGCAAGTATCGCACATATCATTCCTTGGTTTGAATAAGGAAATATTTTGTTCTTTTATTGTAAGCATAAAGTTTCGATACGATACTGCCGAAATTTCATAATCATTGTTTTTTACGCATTCTTCACAATATAATTTATACATTTGACTATATGATTTAACATCTGTTTGTAAATAAAGTTTTTTTGAGTATTGCCTTCGGTAATGGGATTCAAGTTTTGGGATATCGTTTAACCAATTGTTTAAAAAGTTAAGACGCTTCTCGTATTTTTTATCATTAATCGAGGGTTTCCTTTTTGGCTGATCTAAAATGTTTGAATCTACCCAATTTCTTATCATTTTTTCATTAACTCCAAGAGTTGACATAAACATTTGCCTGCAAACTTGGGTACGACAAGATTTAATATTTAAATAATAACGTTTAGATATCGATCGCCTTGAAAATAATTTACGATTTCGTGATTTTTCTTCTACGTCTACTTGACATTTTATATAATTTTTTTTTTCTTCCCACGTCACGCTCCAAAATAGATCAAATATTTCTTGGCGCATATTTTCAGAAAATTCAGAGCAATGCCGCAATGAGCTCCTTTCACAAAATTTTGAATGACAACTTAACCCCATTTTTCGGGGATTTTTTTCGCACATAATTCCTTTATCGATTCCTTTATACGTTTTACCAGTCATTCGGCCATTGTATTTTTTATTCGCTTTTTTTCTATTCACTGATTTATTTAAATTAGTTTCAATATTCATAACTAAATGCGCTTAAAACGAGCCCTTTTTTACATTACTTTGATGAACTGCTTTCTTCAAGAAATATGCACTTTATACATATGTATGTACTTATTATATACGTTTTATCAGAAGCCAAAAACTAACGGTTTGTGAAAGAGTAAAAAACCAAAACAGAATAATGTCTTAAAGCACAAAAAATTTACTGTTTATGAACAAAAATAAAAATTTCTCTTCTCTTTTGTGTTTGTTATTTACGAAAGGCGTAAGTTACATTTTTGTTTCAGGAATTTTTGCGCTTGCACTTAGGACTTTTAGAATTTTGTGGATAACAACGATATTTTTAATTGTAGGAATGCAAAATTTTACAGAAACATGTATTTTGATACGGTGCGTTATAATCAATCAAAAAGTCGATTTTGAATTTTTTGTAACTTAGGGCTTTTTTGAAATCATATGACGATATATTCACTATTATTTTAATTAACAGCCAGAGTAAGTTTACTAAATCAGTTAAAATTGTTTTATTGTGTGAACAATTTAGAAAATATATCCAAATGAACTGAACGAATATTTAAACAAGTGTTTTTTTTTAAATTAAATTATGTTCAATAAGTAAATGAAAATAATAAAAGCATGATGAAATGAGGCGCTCAGCGCCAAAACGGTCTAAGCCCAAAAAATGGTTCTGAGAAAAACGAAGTTAAAAGAAAATAAGTTTTTAAAATATTTTTTTTATTTTTTTTTTTTTATTAAACGTAAATAAATATTAGCTGTAATATTTGTTTTAGATTAATCATTAGGTCTTATTTAACTTAGACTGTTTTAAACAGTTAATACAAAAATTAAAGTGGCTTAGGCCCTTTTGGAATCCATTTAAAAAAAGATATATTGATAGGTACTGAGAGTTAGGCCATTTTGGCTCCATTTATTAAAACATAAAAAATTTCTTCAGATAAATAATAAAAATAATTTTTAGCATTTTAAATAATACAAATTAATAATAATTGTTCGTCTTCTTCCTGAATATTTTATTCTTCGGCTCTCGAATTTGTTTTTAAATTATTATAAAATGCATGATTCTTGATTTGATATTCCGACAGGGTGTTTTGATGTAGAATTTTGGAACGAATTTCCGTCATCTCTTGTCAAGTTTGGTTTGGAGACAAACCGGTTTCGGCTATGTGCCATTCGTTCTCAGAACGAAAAATTACACTGAAGATGGCACATAGCCGAAACCGGTTTGTCTCCAAACCAAACTTGACAAGGGATGACGGAAATTCGTTCCAAAATTCTACATAAAATGCATGCTTAATAGGAGGTATGAACTCTTTGAGTTCCTGTAAATCCTTAAACTTTGTAGCTTCAATGAATCGTCCTCCAGGATAAAGCGGTTCCAATTCAAAATTTACAAACTTGCTGGAGTTCCTCTTTGAAATATTATTTTCTTCAAATAAAACATCCATGTTATTTGAATATTTGTATTGAATCGAGGCCACAGAATCTTAAGCCATTCAACTTTTGAAGTCTTGTCTGCAGAGATTTTTCTGTTTGTCACTAGTTTCTCGTTTAAGGATATGCTTTTAATATCATCTGCCGTCATCTTTACTAAGTGAAATGGTTGCCTTTTTTTGCCGTGATGATTACACGATCCCAATCATCAGGCGTAAAAATATCCTTATAATATTATTTCCTTTTCAATGAGACCAAAATCTTGATCGCTTGGTAGAAATGAGTGGCCAGATACTAACAATGTGTGGTCTTGTTCGCTGTCTTTTGTAGTAAGCTACCCGTGTGGAAATGACTGGTGTCGGCAGAGTTGCCATAAGATCGAATACTGTATATTCTTCTTTGTTAAGTTGCGAGTCCAATTGCATCCCAGTTCTAGCTGATTCAGCTTTTCGGTGATATAAATCTCTTTTGCTTGTAATCCTTTCCTTTTCAGAAGGATCACCTGTGGCTTCGAATTTTACTTTAAAAGAATCACATTTTTTCAGGTGTCGGAAATTGAAGCTCGAAAATGCAAATTAAAGTTTTCTGAAAAGATTTTGGTAAAAACGAATTTAGATACAAATTTGTCCATTTCTACAGTTCCACGATATAGCTTGTACATAATCGATATGTTTAAGGTAAGTGCGAGAAATTCTCTTTGAATATTCTTATTTCTTGAATAGTGGGAGCTATACCTCGGAAATTCATTGATAAATTCTTTCACGATTTCTGTAGCTTCAACGCTGGTCTTATTATGAGGTGGGTGTCTTCCTCTTTGGTCCAATTTTGGAGTAGTTGTGACACTTCCAGGTGCTCTATGCTTAAGTGCACGTGTAATACGACCATCGGCTATTTGTAAGATCTGCTGAAAATACCTTTTGCATACATGCATTCCGACATTATTTACTCCAGGAAGTTTGTAAATTCTTGTACTAGATCTGCGGCTTTCGCCAATAGACTTCTGATAAGATCTTCTTGTTTCAATTACTGCAAATTGTCCACATAAATAAGCATTTTGCAAATCATGATCACCAATATAATGTTCAAAATTATTTCGCAAATTATTCTCTCTGAAATGCTGATGACATTTTAACGGACATGGACATTCAAGTGTATTAAGTTTAGCTGGCTTCATAACTCCTTTCACAGTGTTATAAGATTTTCCGGATTTTCTCTGAACTTTACTTACGTGTTTTTTCCAGATAGATTTCTTGACAATCCGTTTTCTAGTAGGTATTTTCAATTTATTGCTGCTTTCAACTTCGATATCTAGTTCAGCTGACCTGCTTTCATTTTCTGTTATTCCGAACTGTTGCCGCAAGTCCCAATATATCTTCGGAAGATTCCGATGAAATTGATAACCCACTTGGAGTCGGGACGTACTCCGATCCAGAATATTCGAAGTCTTGTAAACTCATCGAGTCAGCATCAGAACTGCTTATACTAGTTTTTTTTCTTGCTAATACATTTTCAATTAAAAAAACTGATAACACACTTCGAGAAAACATAAAAACACAAACAACAAAAAAAAGCAGTGTTTACACAGACTCGTGCAAATAACAGTTTGACATTTAATGGGTAGAAGCAAAAATCAAACTATGAAACCAAGGTTTATTAAAATGCATTTTGGAACAAAATCGCAACAGCTGATAACGTAAGTCAACTTTATTACTAAACTAAACTTACAAACAAGAAACTTGATTTTCAAAAATTGCAACTGGCCCACTCCGTTTGCTGCCATACAACCCCAAACCATAATGCCGCCACCACCATGCTTTACAGTGCCAGACAAGTGTTCTTTGTTGAGAGCAGTACCATTCTTTCTCCACACTATTTGTCTTCCTCTTATGCCAAAAATACAAAATTTGCTCTCATCCGAAAAAAATATCTTTTCCCAGAACTCTGGTGGCTTGTTAATATATTCCTTGGCAAACGCTATTCTCTTCTGTCTGTTGACAAGCGAAATATATGGCTTTCTTCGTGCTACGCGGCCATGATACCCACTTTTTACAAAGCGTTACAAACTGTCTTTTTAAAGTTGATTTCAACATCTTGTGCTACTTTAGAAGCGGTTATCTTTGGATTTTGTTTAACACATTGAATAACAAACCTTTTTTCTCGTTCTGATAGCTTGGATGGACGGCCAGAACATGGTTTTGAGACGAATTCTTTTGTTTCTTTATAGTTATTAATCACTCTTTGAATAGAAGAATGTGATCTTTCAACTGTTTGTCCTATATTTCTAAGGCTTTTTCTTTTTTTCCACAAATTAACAATAATTTCACGCTATGCTGGGCTTATTTCTTTTCCTTTTCGCTCCATAGTTAAAACAATAGAGAAAATTAATTTAAAATTAAATAAAACCACGCTGGGAGTTTATAAGAAATGAAATTTGCACAATACGAACAATTAACTTTAGCAACAAATTGCAGAATCCCGTTACTTTTTTTGTGTACGCAAACTTTTTCTTAGCTAGAGTAGGAACTTTATTTTGTTTAATATCGATAAAATTATTGTTTTCGGCCATTGTGAATTAAATTTACCACAAGAATATTAGTGAAGAGTAATATTTTTAAGAAAACTTAGATAAATTTATAAATTTTAGTTTTTTCAGTTTTTTTTTCTTTAAAAAAGCAAATTGTAAAGATATCTACGCAGACTTTTTATACCTAGTGTATGTAACTCGCGGAAGTTTGCTTACCCATTTTTATAAAAAAAATATTTGCACAAAAAAAGTTCTGTTTATAAGAACTTGTGAACAGTGATCGAGAATGTTTATTAAAATGACCACTTTAAACAAGTAATAAAATGTAACGGAAATTTTTTGGTTCTTTCTGCTTTCCACTGCGTTTTTTTACAAAAACAATACGGCTGTATACTTAATATTGACGCGGTAAATATGGAGTGCATTTTGTTTTTGCTACTGAACTTAAATTGTTGTTGGAATTTTGAGTTTTTTTCCTTAAGTTGGAGAGTATTAAATATTGTTTGCGAAAAGTGCAACCTTGAAAAAAGAAGAAGTGCTAAAAACTAAAAAAAATTTACTTAACGATTTGAGATAGACGTGTATACTTTATATTGACACTCACAGTAATTTGGTAAACCCATTACAAATTGGTTTAATACAAATGCATCCAAGTTACTTCCGGATTTGCAATTAAGTGCTAAAGTTTTTACACGGGCATACCACTCAGCAACTGTTTCATCGTCATTTTTAACGGAGCAATGAAATTTTTTTCGTTCATGAAATATAATTTTTGGTGGTGTGTATTGAGTTTCCAATATTTGACGTAAGTCTTTATACGTTTTTATTGCTGACGAATTAGGAATGCACAAACTATGTAGCACACTATACGCATTAGCACCAATTGATTTTAATAAAATTGATCACCTTCACACTTAATCTCACAAAAATGTATTTCTAGTCTTTCCTTCCATACCATCCACATCTCCTGGTTAGGACAAAATTCTGGGAAATTTGATGACTGAAGCACCGTGACTGGGTTGGTTGCCATGTCTTATAATTTATATAATTTTTTTTTTATAAAACGAAATTCGTTTACAGTATTTTCTTAAAAAAAAAAAACTATTTTCTCGTTGCCAATATGCAATGTACTACATTAAACACTTGTGGTTTCTTATTAATCCATTTAACGGCTGACTTGTTTATTTTATTTCAACATCATCTTATCTATTTGTACACCTTAGCATTGTATGATAAATAACGGTAAATGGCAAAGAATGTTTAAGAACACAAGAATTTATAAAAGCAATATACAAACATACAAATATACATATATGCATAAATAGATTAAGGTGGCCATATGAAATGATGTATAACTCAAATCGTCGTACGAAAACGCCATGAACTAATTTTCACTTTAATGAAAAAACTTTAATAATGAAAATATTGAATGTAAATATTAACAAACAAAACCTTTTTAAAAAAAAACCAACTGCGACCAAAATCGCATTGAAAACAAAACGTAGCTTTTGTTATTTTATTTACCATTTTATAAAAAACGATGAATTCCTAAGGGATATATGATATACGATGTATTCCATTGTCAATAACGATTCGCCCTCAAAGTGGTGTGGTATTAAAAGTTGTGTGTTGTTAGAAGTTGTGCGTTTTGTGTTGTTAGTAGGGATACAACATCGTTCTTAAATCGTTGTTTCCATGAAAAACATCGATGTTAAAAACATCCCTAATGGAAACGATACATGGATGTTTTCAGTTTCTCATATGCATACCAAGCCACAAATATTTATATGTATATAAATTCACCATGTTTTAAATGAAACACAAGAAGAGTTCTTCAAAATTTTATTTGTTTCAATTACTATCCAATAATTTTGATATAGAGTTAAGGAAAAGAAATTTGGATAATCTAGTCCACAGAACCCTATTTCTGTCCTGAGTAAGGGTTGCTCCAGCTTCCGAAAACGAACGCTCGCTTGGCACAGACGTGGCAACGATTGTAAGATATTGCATTGCTATCCTCGACGGATTGGGAAACAGATTTTATATCCTCCCATATTTCAATAGCATCACTTTTTACTGGTGTAACAGGAGATGACAGGTACATCTGTACTTCCGTTTCACTTATAGTGTTTGTTACTTATAGTGTTTGTTTAAATGATTTATTGTTCATATTTTTATTTGTGTCAATTGCTTCTGGTATTTCCAAATATCAAATTCCGAATTATCTTCATCGGTATCGGATGTTTCGTTATTGGATGTTGTTGATGAGCGTGAAGTATTATAGTCCTGAACATATTTGTTTAGATAACTGATAACTTTTCCTTTGGTAATGGAATTATTGAAACGCATGAACTTAAATCTGGGTTCTATATTATCAAAGCGTCTTTCTAGTTGATTTTTATTTCTTGTTTTAATTGTGAAACAATTTTATTTTTAGGATTCGTATTTTCTATTACTTCCCGGACACAGCTAACAAGTGGGATAACTTTTCTTACCGTTACGCAACTATCACCAGAAATTTCTTTTGTTAATTTCTCAAACGGGCATAGTAATTCTATTATTTCTATTATGCAGTCTATTTCAGTACTGAAAATCATTTGGGGAGCTTCCGGTCGAGCAGTATTGCTCCTACAATGGACACCAATTCCATAAACCGTTGAAGCATGTAAAAGCACGAATTCCACCTTGTGAGAACATCAAGAATCATCTTTTTATTTGGCCTTCTTTCAAGTCCATCTCAATTTGTTTTCTCCGTAACACATCACTTGCATCACGTTTCTTTTAATAAATTTTACAATATTTCGGACTTTGCTTATTAATTCAGTGCAGTCTTTTGCGTTATCAATGGATTTAGTTACAACTAAGTTGATCGTATGAAAAAACATGGAATAATTTTATTTTCCCCAAAAAGTTCACGATTAACTTTCATTACCGTGCTATCATTATCTGTGACAACTGCTGTAACCTTGGGAATAGAAACGTGCCATTCGGTGAAAATAAACTATATACGTTGATGTATGACTTTCGTTTAGTTCAAAAACACCTAGCGTTCCGTTCAGAAGTTTGCGATTCTCCAAAAAGTGTATTGCAACACCTACAAATGATTTACTTTGCATTGTTTCCGTCCATATATCATAAGTTATGCTATAATTTTCAGCATTATTTACATATGTTTTGAAAAGGTTGCCCATAACTTCAATTCTGGACATAATTGTTTCTCGACTTGGCACTTTACACAATGGGCAAAATTCGTTCATTAGCTGTAAAAAAACTTTACCTTCTACTGTAGAAAATGGTTTATTGTCAATGATTATAAAATTTACTACAGCTTCAGTTATTTTTTTCTTCGACTTTGTTCCATCCTGCTTGGCAATACTTTTTATATTTTTAATAAAGTCATGTACATTTGGTTGCGTTGGTTTTTTTGAGACTGTCGGCAACATTAGTTAATGGTGTACTACCAACGTAACTTTGTTGCGAGATAACTTTTTCCTTGCTGACTGAACTGGTTGAAGCACTGAAATATCTTGCAGACAGTTTCTTTATCGCCAGGTTTGTTAAAATAATTCCAAATGTGACTCTTCAATTTATTGGTTGGCATTGTTTACTACAAATACCAGAAAATATTGTAAACATGCTTGAAAATTAAAAAATATACATAGTTAAAAATACTTACTAAATATTCTTACAGCCATACCTAAATAAGAGCGTTGAGTTAGCAGCAGGGCACGTAGCCATTTGATGTAAAATGTATGTCTCTGAAAGCTTTGTAGCTACGTAACCTGCTGCTAACGCAACGCTCAACGGTCTTATTTAGGTATGGCTCTTATTGTCAGCAACTTCAGTAAAAATATTAATTATTGTAAAGCAAACGTAAGCAGAAGCACTTAATAAAGTAAATAACAGAGATACTTAACAATACTGTTACAAATATTTATTTAAAGTAATAAAAGTAATGAAACCACATAAATACGCGTTTTAAGACAGCAAAGCACAAATAAACGATGTCGATGTTTTTTAGTTTTGACGCCGATGTATCCCCGATATATCGTCAACCAAAATATCGATGTTTATGAACGATACATCGATGTTTTTATAACTATTAAGCTGACAAATTAATTTAGTCAAATCACAAATGGTACATTAGAAAAAAATGATATACGTCTTCACATCCGAAATCAAGTCACGAAAAAATTAGACGAAAATCCCCCTCACACTACCATTATGCCGCAATAAATCCACAATACCAACACCCAACCTACCCCACAGTAGTTGGAAAAGAGGAAATAAGAATGTTCTCACGACTTCGATTGGGTCATGCCACCTTTTCCCATGAATGGCTTCTTAAAAAACCATCCCAAGCACCAATGTGTCTTCCTTGTAACAACAACCTCACCATTAAACACATCTTATCGGATTGCCCAAAACTTTCTAAACAAACACGAACCATTTTTGGCAATATGTCAGCCCTGTACCTCCTTAAGGATCCATCACCGGAAAACATAAGAAAAATTTACAAATACATAAAACTTATCAAACAAAAAATTTAATATCACATCTGTAAATAATGTAAATTTTGTATTGATAGCACACATAGAAATAACCTGCAAATATGTACAAATGTATTTTACCTTTCCATTTATATTTCAACAATCAGAGCTGATGGCCAACGTAGCTAGCGCTCTTAAATTAAATTTAGTCTAGGAATTTATTTCTTTTAGATTAGATAAAATAATAAATAAAGAATTTAGTCAAAAATTTTGCAATCAAACTCATAAAAAACTGGTTGCTTCCACGACTTTCTACTTGTACATAGTTTGCTGGCTTTTTTACGACATCGCTTACTGCATACTCAAATATTGCCGCTACCTTCATCTAATCGAATGCCAACATACAAATATTATCTTTGACGTTCAAGTTGGTTGCGTGGCGCATAAAATCAATTACATTACTTAACACCACTTCATTAATATTAATTTGCCTACATCAACGTTGAAGTGTTGTTCCATGAGGTAGTGGAAAACCTCTCTTGTACAGTTGGTTGTAAGCCCTCGGTCCCGATGCATGCAAACACATATGACATTTAAAATGTCCTTCCAGGAATCATAGGTTTTCTTATTTGGCCTTCTGTAAATATATTCTGAACTGCTTTGATCACAGCATTTGCTTGTTCAAGTTTTAATTTCAAGTTTTTCATTTCCGATTCCATCTCTCGAATTCTTTCATATTTTGGATCATTTATTGAAAATCTTATAATCATATTTTTGAGAAATTCTTATGTTTACTAACTAGACTTGTCTAAAGAATTCGTACGGAAATCAACAAGGAAAAAGTAGTGTTTTTCATATAAATTTTACGGACGAGTCGCTCGCTTGAGTTACAAAAACAGGACACTAATAACTAAATAAAATTGCTTATTAATAAAAAAATTAAAAAAAATCACATTTTTAAAATAAATTATATATTACCATTTTTAATCGCTTTGTACATTCCTGGTGAACAACAAATGGTCAATGATTGATCCATTTTTATATTATTATTTATTTTTTTGATTTACAAAAATGTCAAAACATATGACTTATTTTGTGCTAAGAATCTGGTTTTTGGCGTTCCCGTACTTTTGTGTAATTTTGTCTATTTATGAGAGAAATTTGTGCTTGCTCTCATTCGCTCAAAAAGTAAAGAAACAGGAGCTAGTAAGCACATTTACTGCTGCTACTCCGAATTGTAACAGTATGAGTTTGTTTATTTAAAAGTTATGCTTACCCAGTGGTAAAAAGAAGAAGTATAAAGGCCTTCTAGAAGGCCTCTTTGCTCCTTTTTTTACTCTCATATATTTTTTACACAGGATGTCATTGCAGAGTAGGCCTTCTATTCTCGCTTCTGTTGGCAGAAATTCTAAAACGCCTTCCACAAATAGGCTTATAGAATACCTTTAATATAATTCGTTTTGGAAGGCTTTCTTTTGTAGGCGTGTTAAAAGACCTTATAAATAATTCTTTTTAAAAGATTTTGCACAGAAGACATGTTAAAAAGCCTTAAATTGAAGGTATGCTAAAAGGTCCCCATAGTAAAGCCTGATAAAATGACTTAAATTTCGTAATTTCGAAAATTTGTAGTAAAAATATGGGTCTATGAAATAACTCCCACGAGATAAGTCCCACTTTTAAAAACGAAATAAGTCCCACTAAAAATTGCTTAAAAAAATGAAATAACTCCCATGAAATAAGTCCCACTTTTGAAAACGAAATAAGTCCCACCAAAATGAAATGATTTAAAAATTTACTTGAAATGAAATAACTCCCACTCAAAATGAAATAACTCCCACTCAAAATGAAATAACTCCCACTCAAAATGAAATAACTCCCCCTTGAATAATATATTTCTTAAATGAATTAAGACCCACTTTCATAAACGAAATAAGTCCCACTTTTTCACTGTTTAATGCGATTTAAAATAAGAAGCAATTCGCTCTTCGAAAAAAACACACGTCGAATAATATGAATAATCAAAGCAGAGGAATAATAAAGAAAAATCGTATGCAAGCTTGCAGAAGGCTTCTTAATGGAATGGATATTACGGATTTTGATAGACTTCCTGAATTTATTATTAATTCTTTTTTCGGTCAAGGAACGTATAGAGAACGCCTACTAGTAACAACGTTTGGATTCGTAAATGGATTAAGTACAGATCAATTGTTCTTATTATTAAGATGGAAACCGTTTCGGAAGGACCATCAGATTAAAATTATCGACCTTTATAAATGGCTTGAAGATGCAGTGCATGGTAGACGGTATTATAGTTTTAACGTGGCATTGGGATTAGTTGTATTTTGTAATGGTGATATTAGAAAACATGGAACACGAATTCCAATTTCCTACTAAAAATATAATAAAACACATACATACGTAATTACGTAAATTTTTTTTAATATTGTTTTTCCAGTAGTTAAGTTCGGTACCTATTTGTACACATTTTTTTAAAGTTTTTTTATTATAGTAAGTATAAAGTAATTAATAACAATTAATTCATGGCTCTATCGCACCCCTCCATAAAAAAATCATTTATTTATCAGATAAATATTTGAAGGGTTTCATGAACTTCTGCACGACAGAATGGACATACTAGTTTACTGGTTTGATCAATTTTGTGAGTTTGCATTGTAAGACAGCATTCACTGCAAATTTTCAAGTGCTTACAAGGAAAAAATAAGATATTTGGCTGCTTTATGAAACAAACCACGCACATATTATTATTAATTGTATTCTGGTTGGTTTCAATATGGTTTAACGAGTCGTCTTCCAAATATGATAATTCTTCAAAAAGATCTTCATCAGGCTCCATTTGTACAATTAAATTATTTTTTTATAACACCAGTTGGTCAAGGAATTTAGAAGGAGTTATAGTACCTTGTAAGAGATCATTCTTGAATTTCGAAATCATATCTGCTTTCAAAACACAGGACTTTTTAACACGCTTTTTTCCCACACTACCATTGGTATTCATCAATAGTTCAAATTTTCTAACTTTTTCAAATTCTTGCATCCGTAAAAATGCTACAAATTTGAAAAAAGTAGCCTTGTTTGGAATGCTTTTTCCTATGACGCTATTGTAAGCTTCTATTGCAGACGTAGTGCGGATTTCAGAATCGAAAACTGAAAAGTTATGTGGACCGATCTGTAACAATGAAATCATAACACCTTTTTGTAAATATTATGTAAAAGGGAATATTGTACCTTTTGCATCCATTGATTCTCAAAATATTTTATAAATGATTTGAATCTATCTAAAGCGTTCAATTTTCCTAAATCTTCGGTTAGTAGTTGGAAGCTATCCGAAATGTGCATTCCAGGTAATAATGGAAGAGATAGAAATTTGTGATAAATTCTAGACGCTTCTTTATTTTGCCGAATATATTGAGCGAGCCTTTTGTCCTTCATGGTTATGAATCGACGCAATGCCTGGCAATAATGGAACCAGCAACCAAATATTTTTGAATCAGGGAAACTTTTTTCAATTGAGCTTCTCAATCCTGTTTCATAATCTGTTATAAAAGTTGCTTGTGACAGATCAATAATGCTCCTTTGTATATAACTTAATAAATGCTGATATGCTTTTAGAGACTTTTTGGTCATCAGTACGAAAAGAAAGGGAAATACCTAAAGTAGAAAAAATAATAAATATATACATATGTATACATAATATAAATCTATATATAGTTATGAATGAAATTAATTACCGAACCAAAGTATTCACAATGTAAGATTAATAGTTGTTTAAAGCTTCCTAGAGGAAGTACAGAAAAAGTACCATCAATTAAAATGTTTCTTTTCGAATTAACAGGTATGCATTCTCTCATCAGTTCAACAGTTCTTTCGGAACAAAAAACGCAATATGCAAAGTCTTTTTCTTGGTAGCATATGTTGAAAAACTGCCATTGTTTATTTCCATTTAATTTGGAATAACCGAATTTATCATAAACTGCTGCGTCTTGGAAATCTTCCTGCACTTCTGCCGGTGTTTTGGGAGAATTTTTAAAATTTTTATTCGCAATATACTGCAAACTCCAAAGACTTTATTAAGTACTTACTTAATAAATAATAATTATCATGTGGGTGGTACTTACCCCATGCTAGTATTCACAAAAATATTGCGAATACTTCCAGCGCAATTGTTTTCAGTTGGCTTTTCATTAAAACGTGCGCATTTTGTTTTTACATTATTTAAAAATTTTAGTTCTTTGTACAGAGTCTCTTGATTATCGTGATTGTGCGCTTTATAATTTTTTGCTTTAATGCACTCGCTGCCAAATAACATTATTCCTGATGGACAATCCTTTACATAACAAACATAAACATGTTTTTCTAATTTAGTGCACTTTTTAATATATAATTGTTTCTCAAAAAAAATATAAAGAAGCTTGCTGTTATTCCTCTTCCCTGTAATTATTTCGTATGTCACACTCATGTTCACTATTGAAATTTACAAACTTAACTAATCAATATAATGATAAGGTCTTGTAAACTAGCACACTTAACTACAAATTTGAAACAATACCATTCATTTCGTAAAGAGCAAGAAATAACGGAACTTTTCGAAAGCATATTCTACAATACAATAAATTTTTTTTCAAAAAGCAACAAATAGGACATTATGAAATTCAATGAGAAACAACGTGAAGAGCAACAAATAACGGCAAAAATTATTAAGCATTCACTTAAAATGCAAAATTATGAAAATGAAATAAGTCCCACTTAAAACGAAATAAATCCCACCAAAATATAAATTTAGGGGTATGAAATAACTCCCACTTTACAAAACGAATTTATTCCCACTCAAAACGAAATAAGTCCCACTTAAAATAAAAACGCGTAACGAAATAAGTCCCATCAATTGACGAAATAAGTCCCACTTTTAAAAACGAAATAACTCCCACTTTCAAAACAGCAATTTTTGGTGGGACTTATTTCGTGGGAGTTATTTCATAGACCCAAAAATATACCAAATAAAATTATTAGTCTTTTATTAACTAAAAATAACAATTCTTTATTAAAACATAAAAAATAAATATAAAAAAAGTTAAAAATGGCACATAAACATAAACATAAAACAATTCATTTTTAAAAAATAAAAAAGTTAATGAGTATACATATGTATATGTATGTACATACATTTAAAGCAAAAAATAGGTATTTTGGTTGTTTATTTTTATATTTATTAAAGCCTGATGAAATGACTTTAGTTTACAATTTAAAAAATTTTAATAAAAAAATATACCGAATAAATTCCGTCTTTTATTAAATAAAAATAACGATTATTTTTATAATATAAAAAATTAAGAGTAATATACATATAAAATAAAAATTATTTTTTTTTAAAAATAATCAAATAATCGTGGTTTATTTTTTATTTTCTTTTAAAAATGTTTCTTTATAAAGTTTATTTTTTTGAATCTCAAAAGCTTTTTTATAGCTATTTTATAGTTATCAAATGTGCCTAAATCTGACTCTACAGCTTTAAAAAATAAGTTATCGATATTTGAATAGGACTTGAAACCACTTTTGTTTTGATACCCGTCATAATTGCATTCTTTTATTATTTCGCTTCCAAGTAAATTGTGAAAGTTTTTAATTATTCCTCCTCTCTTACTATTTTTCTTACAGTCGTTATTAATTTTTCGTCTTCAATATTTTTCATATTTTCATTAAGGTCATATAAATCTTTTGCTTTAACTGGAAAGATATCTTTATACTTATTATCTATTAAGCTGCTTTTAATTATTAGTCCTAAGTTCACTTTAATCTCGGCCAGCTCATTTTCTATTATCTCATTTTGATGTTTCTGAGTGATATTACTTGCTGCTGCATTTCTGTAAATAATATAAATATTTAAATACAAATACATACTTATAATATATAACAAAATTCTATTTATTTATATAATAAGTTTTACCCATGATCAAACTAAAAAGATTTTGAAAATATGACTATAAACGATGCATTTAAGGTTTTTAAAATTAACATTTTTCCGGGTATTTTTTTAAATCTTTTTAGCTTTCCAGTTTTGATCTTGGATATACTTCTGTACGAATATGTTGTATAATAACAAAATATTATTTATAACAAAATATTACCGTTGATTTTGGAATCCAAAATTTTAATAGCCCTTTCCGTCATTTTGTTTCTTAGACCTACTAATTACTTGAAAATTATACTTTTTAATGAAATAAAACTTCTTTGGATTTATATAAGTTCAGAAAATGTTGATTATGTCTCAAAACAAATCCGTTAATGACAGGCATGTAAAAGTGGTATTACAATAACCGAACTATCGATGGGAAACGCTAGCATTTTACAATATAGGTCTTTAACTTCAAAATATTCTTCATCTCCGTCGGATATAATATCCCCAAGTTGTATTCCTAAGCTTGATGACTCTACAGGTTCATAAAAAAAATTTCTTAAATTATTTAACCTTTTCCCTTTAATATAGCTCCCGTTTCTATCAGAAAAGCCAGTGATAACAATAGGGACAAACGGTTTTATAGCACAGTAATTATTTGGTTTTGAGGTACTTAAATAGATTTCTTCTGTTTGGTAACCAAAAGTTTTATTTTCACGAGACTTTTTAAACTTGCAATTTTTTGTTTTTCTTTAAGCGGTTCCCCTTATACAATAGATTTTTTAATTGATGTAAAATGTTTGTTGGGCAACGTATTCGCTTTTTTAAATATGCAATTTGCAAAAAGTTTTCGAAGGCATATGCCGAAAAGTTAGAAGTAATTCCAAATTCGCTGATACAATGAGTCAAATGTAGTAGACCGTGAACGTTAAAAGTTATAGTGTTGCCCCCAAATATTTTAGTAAAATTTTCAACAAATAATTGCAGGAGATCATTAGCAGTTGTTAAATTAGAAAAAAAAATGTTTGGGTGTCGATAGTAAGCGATATGCTGCGTGTAGTAAAAGTACTTCATAATAAATATCATCCTCTACAACATTTTTAAATACTATTGGGGCATAATTACGGTGACCATTTTTGGGAAAGGAAAATACAGGACAAATACAAAATTATGTTAAAAATGAAAAGAAAAACAGAAAAAATAAACATATAATATATTTATTATTATTCTTATTATAAAATTAAAATAAAAAGTTTTTATAATATTATAATTTAAAAAAATAAATTTGGTTTTATAAACAGTCTTTTTGACTAAGGCCAACAAAAAAAAATAGAAAAAAACTACATAAATGTTAAATTTAGTTATGAAGTTTGATATTTTTCCACAGAATGGATTTTTTTTAAATCATCTGGATTGTTAATTAAAAATCCTTTAAATTCTGAGCAATTCATTTTAAAATTGCATTTTGTAATTAATAATTATCTTAAAGTATTTACTTTTAATTGCGATTTTTCGGTGGTCCAAATATTATTCATTATTGAAAACACTCTCTCGGTATCAGCATTTGAGGCTTTATTTTTATATGCAACCTCATTTGTCTTAAAGTGATTAAAAATTTTAATCCATCTTTCATCTACTGATATATTTTTTACCCTCCAGTCTTCTATTTTTTCATTATTTGCAAAATTTTTCACGCAGCTCACTTCATCAAATAAATCTTCATTATTTATTTTTAAATCATTTCTAAATTCATTTAGATAGGATAAAGTTTTTTCAATCTTGTCCCAAGATAACATATGTCGTAACAATATCCAGTCTAAAATTTCTACATCTCTAAAAGCTTTATCCCACTGATTTAGGTAATCAATGCATGTTTGGTAAAAATTTGTTATATGTTCTTTAGTTATTGTTTCATCAAAATCATTACTTTTCTGTAATTCGAGAATAATATTTTTGACCGTTCGACCAATTTAAATTTTAAATCTTTTAAAATAGTTGAAGCCTCAGGCATTGAAATATTTTGTGATTCTACATTAAGAATAGCTTTATGAAATGTTGAAGCTTGGCTATATGCAAAAGATAACCATAATTCAGCACAAGGATTCATAAAAAAATTTCGTAATATTGTCGGACATTTTGGTTGAGACATAAAATATAATTTTAAAGCTTCAAATAGTTTTATGATTCTTTCCAAAGCAGGCATTAAAGTTAACCATCGAGTTTTGCTATGTCCTAGTATCTTTTTATATTCTATTTTAATATCTTTACATATTTCTTTGAAATTTTCAATTCTAACTGTATAAACATAAAAAAAGAATAAATTTTGACAATAAAAACTTATTATATCAATAGGTAAGCATTCTGCTGCAGTTTGTATGCAGTTGTTCAAAATATGTGCAGCGCAATTTACACCTATCAGTTTTTGGCCAATGAAGTTTTGCATTTTGTGAAAGATATTATTCCAGTGATGTTAAATACTTTTTCAAAAATTCTTTACGCGGCCACAAAAAAATCCCTATTTTTCCCTACGCGCTCGAAAAAAAATCCCTACAAAAATCCCTACAATTTAAAACAATATTTTACTAATGAAAATAAAATACTTTTGTTAGAAGTATAAAAAATTTATTTATTGCTATAAAAACATACATGTTGGGGTTGAAATATTTCACTTTTGTAAAATATATCAATTATTAATCAGTCTTTTAATAAGGTGTTTAAAATTAAATAACAAAAATAAAAACTAAAAAACATAAAAATCAGTTACTTAAATTCAAATTAAATCACATATAGTTCATTGGTTAAAAAAAAGGAACAAAAAGTAGTTTTATGGGATTTCTTTAATTAAAGAAATTAATTTCCCTCCATTAGTTTTGATTAGCTACTTCACAATGGTCGTAAAGTTGTGAGGTCATTTTTCTTAAGTGCATTTCGGTACACTGGAAGTTGTAACAATTTTTGAGCTCATCTTGCAAATAAGAACGTATAATGCAAATTGATGTCAAATTTTTATGACTCAACTTATTTCTCTTCTTAGTACGAACGTCGGTAATTATAGAAAAAATCCTTTCACTATCTGCATTAGCATGTGGCAATGATAGGGCAAATGTAGCTATTTTTGACAAAAGAGGAAACATTAAGTTGTCATTAAAATTTTTCATTTTTGTGACTTTGCCCCAAAACTTTTCGATGTCCATCTTCAAGAAATTATTTATTTCTTCATCCGAAAAATTAAACTCAAACGTTCTCCACTCTTGTAAAAAATTGTTAGTATCAACGTTTACTATTCTTAAAATATTTTTAAATGAGATTTCATTTTTACTCCCTGTTTTCGCCAATGCAATTTGAGGGTTTAAAAATTCAAGTTCTTTGAATATTTCTGCTTTGAGCGGTAATCTTTGTTGAATTTCTTCCAAGGCCACAATATAAAACTTTAGACAATCCATTCTTATTTGATTTGCAGCTTCTTTTGGGATAGTTTTTAGAAGCTCTTTGCACTCATAGCCCAGAAAGACTTCTTCCAGGGGCAAAGAAACGTGCGGTGATCTTACATTACATGTAATGCTAAGTTCAGATTTTTTAATGAAATTTTGACCTAAACTTAAAAAAATTTTCACTGATTCACGCTGAATAATATGTATTAATGGTGCTTTAGATTGAAACAGTGCATTTAACGAATTAAAATAATTCAAAACATACTTGAGAAACAGCAAATATGCCTTAATGCATTCATTATTTAGGTCGAGAAAAATTCTTTCCGTAGACTTTAGTTTGTCCTGCTTGAAAGCTTGTTTAAAAAATTCTAATAGTACAACCCAATTATCTAATACGCTTTCAATGCATTTTTGGTGAGAAAGCCATCTTGTAGTACACGTCCGCAAAACTTTTTTCTTTTTTTCATTAAGAGCTTCCTGTATGGCCTCCAATTGTGCACATCTTTTCGAACTTCCAGAAACATAACAGCCGATCTGTCGCAAAAGATCTTCTGGTGCTCTTGGGAGCTCTAAACAAGCTTTACTTGCGACTATTGCTGCCGAATGACATAAACATTTTATAACGATTGCATTTGGAAGATCTCCAGTTAATCTTGAGGCAAAGGAGTTAAATTTTCCCATCATTACATTTGCTCCATCGCTACACATGCCTTGTATGTATATAGATAGAAAAACAAAACTTTAAAACAACTACACGAAAAATATAATAAAAAAACGATATACTAACCAATTATGTTGTCAAATGGAATGCCAAGTGATAAAATACATTCTTTGAACGCTTTATAAATGGCTTCAGCTGTGCACTCAATTCCTATTGGCAATAAATCTAGAAGCTTAACTACAGCTCGATCATTTTTCTCATCAAAGAATCTAACTAGTATGCACATTTGCTTACTCATACTGACATCCGTGCTTTCATCGATCATGACAGAAAATTTAGTAGTTTTTAACTTATTAACTAAGTTTTCTTTTTCTACTTTTGCAATTACGTTTTTTATTATATTGGTGCATTTTTGCCTTCCCAGTTCTACACTTTTAATAATATTAGAATCTGGCACAATTTCTTTTAAAAGAGGTACGAGATGATCTACCACTTGTAAAGCCACATTATGTTCTGCAAAAAACATACTTAGTTTTATTTCAAACATTTGCTTGGCTTTTTCAACCGAACCGCAGCTTTTCTTTTTGAAGAAATTATCTATTTTATTTGTTTTCTGCAAGGATTTTACATTTTTTTTGTGTGCCTTTGTATCAGCGTGCTTTAAGAGGTCAGATTTGCCACAATTCAAAATTTTATTGCAAGCGGAACACTTGCATTTAAAGGGATCATCTGAGACATCTTCCAGCCAACCTTTAAAACAGTCGTCGTCCAACCACTTGTAGCTAAATTTCTGTTTTCGATACTTTGGGTTTTCCTCAGCAGCGGATTCTGAAGAAGTCGATGAATTCATTCTACAAAATATATACATAAATGAATATTATGCTCATATTTATATATAAACAAAAGAAATCTTTTACCTTAATTTTAATTTTAAAGCTGAAATGTCGGCAAAAGTTAAAGCGCATAGATTATTCACTGAAGCAACTTGTAGTTTTTTTTTTTTTTTTTTTTTTGTTATACGCTGTCACAAATGCTTATAGAAAACAAAACGCTTTTAGACCACCAGAAAACGTCAGAAAATGATGTTGGACATACTTACTTGAAGTATGTATGTTTTGTATTTAAAACGTTTGTATTTAAAAATCTTTTTCTCTTCAATGTAAAATATACCCTATGCTTGAAAATAAATTGTTTACAATTTGCAATATTGCCGTATCGACAATGTTTTGGTAAAATTTTTACAAAAAGGTTGCCAAATTGTTGCTTTTTTAAAAATCCCTACTTTTTAGGGATTTCAAAAAATCTGTCTCTTTTTTCCCTACGGTCATTTTTTTGGACAAAAATCCCTACGTGTAGGGAATTTTCCCTACATTTAACATCACTGTATTATTCTGACCTTTTCTGGCTGCACCACCAAAATTACAATTTGTGTTGTCTCCACAAAACGCTATCATTTGACTAATTATTTCATTTTTTTCAAGAGTCTCTTGCACATATTTTGAAATAATATCTGAAGTTTCTCCAATAAGGTCTTTAACATCCAAAATCTTAATCTGAATTCCTTTATTCGGCAGAAAGTATCGAATTAATATTGGACAAATTTTAACATTTTTGTGATTCGAACAATCTAAATATATTGTGATACATTGAACGTTTGACAAATCTGCTTTGATTGTATTTAATGACATTGGTGTAAAAATATTGTTAACAATGGATTCACATTTTGTTCTAGCACAAGAATATTTTTCATTGAAACACGATTTGATCAGTTTTGATGTGCAATCAATCGTTAGACCTAAATAAAAAATTGTGCTGAACACTGTGAAATGTCCAAGTACCTTCTACAATAGCCAGGTCCTTTTCTTTATCATTGAATGTATTACTTCTTAAAAAATTCGTTAAAACTTTACTTGATGATTTGGCTAAATCTGCTCTTTTATGCTTTTGTGTTTGCAAATGCTGTTAAATATCAGTACGTCCACTATTTGCTATAGAAAAATGTGCCAAGCATTTTTCACATCTCACCTCATTGGAGCTACTTGTTGTTTTAATAAATGGAATCTCGCTTTTTAAGTCATCATTGAAATTACATTTTCTTTTTGTTGGAGCCATATCTCTAATAAAATGAATGCTATTTTAAATGTGAATTTAAATAAATAAATAAATTACTAACCACAAATCATTCACATTGTTATTTTAACAAGTTGACATTGACAATTCAATTTCAAGCTGACAATTCACAATGTTGCCAGATTATAGGAAATTTCCCATATCCCAGTAAACAAATTTTTCACTTTTGGAAATGTAGGGAAAGTATACAGTTGGATTTTTATGATAATTTTATATTAATGTTCGTGCAATGTAAATGCTAAAAAGAGGACATTTGCATATCATATTAGGAAATAAGGGACATTGTACTGTCCTGTATTTACAAAAAAATATCAAGGGACAGCATGTTAAAAACCAGGACTGTCCTGTAAAATACAGGACGGATGGTCACCGTAGGCATAATACAAAATTAGATGCCTAAATTCAGAGGCTTTCCATCGTAGAATCTCTTCGATTTCCCTAGGCTTTCTCTGAAATTCAATAGGTATGTAAGGCGACATTTCAATAATTTTTTTTAGAGAATAGCCTTATTAGCAGCTGACAGTTTTAGTTTTATTGTTTATTAATAATAAAATAATTTTTTTTTGTAACACCCAAGTCTACTAAATGCATCGGCTCGAGTGGAAATTGGCTTACCATTTTAATGGAGTTTCAAAGAACTGTGACTACCAGTTGTAATTTTTTTGTGATAGTCAGATTGATTTCGGTTGAAAAAGTCTGCATCAGTTCTTAATTCCCCTAATATAGGAGCATATGTAACATTTTTTTACTTTTGATCGTTTCTGGTAACACTCATCCATTGAATGAGTTGTGGACCCACAGTGTTACAAAAAAAAGCTCTAGCAGGTGTGTCGCAAATGAATGCTCTTATGACTACTTTTACCTGCTTATCGTGACTTTATTCATATATAAAGTCATGCAAAAAGTTATCTACATTATATGGCTTTTTGTTTCCAACATAACTACCGATTAGAAAAACATCCACTGTTGGTATGTCAACAAATTTGCCCATTATGGCCCAAAGTGATGTCCCGGAACTTTTAAACAGAGGTAGTCCATCTATACCAACATCTATGTTTAAAGTATCCATGTTTCTCAAAAGATTTTGGGAAAGTTTGACTTTTTGGGTTTTAAGACCTAAATGGTAATAAAAACCTGGAGAAACTGTTCGAATTAAAGTTTTACTTTTTTCTAACTTTAGAAGACCGTTACAAGAAGAAGGTACATTTATGTTCTCCGATTTTAACACTTTAAGTAGTCCGTCAAAAGTTCTTCTTGTAGGACGAAATTCGCGATACCATTCTAAGAGTTTCATTCACAATGTCTCCTCTTCATTTTTTTTTACTTTCACTTAAATCCAAATTATCTGATACTGGGTTCTCAAAAAGGTCTTCTTTTTCGGTTTCACATTTATTTTCATTCTTTATATTGTCTTTTTTATATTTAAAAATTGTTTTTTCTTTTTGTAATTTTATTAATCGTTTTAAATGTCTTTTATGCATTTTTTTTCTTATTTTAAATTTCACCTCCTTGTTTTAAATTTCACAACTTTTTCAATCAACGCTTTATACACAATTAAACGAACTTTTGTTTTTTCTTTAGTTTCTTTATTTTTTTCTCAATTTGACTTTATTTTATAACGGTACCTACAATCTTTGCTTTTGCCATAAAAAATGAGAAATCTAAAAATATAACAACATCTTCTAAGAGAAGGCAAGTAGGAATGTGTTGTAGATCTTTTAGAAGGTAGAGCCAAGGCTTTCTAAAAGGCCTTATTTGGAAGGAAAAGAAAACAGCGAGTCTTAGAGAGAGAAGGTCTAAGCATGCTTTATAGAAGGCCTTAAATGAGAAGGCCTTTTTAGTTTTACCACTGGGTAGATTTGATGTTGAAATTAAAAAAATGTGCAAGCGTTTACGTCTAAAGCCTAGTACTCTGTTCGAATTTGCGACAAGTGTTGAGCAACATTAATTATTTCGGTTGAAAAATTTGACAATACGCTAGTGGTGACAATACTGCGGTTTCGAAGAAAAATTTCGTTTTTATGTTTTATGTATGTACATGCATATGTGCTTGATGAGTTGACAAAAATATTATTACAAATTAAACAAATGGAAAACAAAACCATATTATTAGCTTGTGCTGCTGCGCAAGGGTGTACCACATTATCCCCAAAATCAAAATCTCCAAATCAAAATCCCCAAATCTAAATCCCCAAAATCAAAATCCCCAAATCAAAATCCCCCAAACACAAAATCCCCAAACCTAATTTTAATGCATTTTATACAGAAAATGAGGATTTTGTGTTTGGCATTATTTCTGAAATTAAAAATCAAAACAAATTGTATGATAAATTCACAAATATTTAATAGGTATGTCATGAAGAGTAGTATTAATTTAAAATATATAACAATAAAGAAAAAAAAACAATATTTCGTTATAAAAGTAGTTCAGTTTGAAATTAATATTTAAAAAAAATGTATGATATATTCACAAGTATTTAACAATGGTATGTCATGAATATTAGTAAACTAAAATATATAACAATAAGGGAAAACAAAACTATTTCGTTATAAAAGTAGTTTAGTTTGAAATAAAAATTTGAAATAAAAATTTTAAACAATGAAAAAAAAACAATAATTTTTCTTTCTCAAAAGATTACTCATAATATGAAACATATAATATATAATAGAACTTTTAATTACAAAGTTAAATATTGTGAGAGATAGAAGATAAATAAGTTATTTTATCAAAATCCGTTCGAGATTCAACAACTTTTTTAATTTTCGTCAGACGCTCAACATTTTTTTTATTCTTTTTTATACCTATGCCTGAGTATATCTTCTCTATACTTCCTTTAATTTCTATAAATTCTTTCCCTAACTCTTTAATAATTTCATAAACGCCACATTTTTTTTTCCTACAATAACTTTAAACCTACGGTGCCAAGCCTCAATAGAGTTTTGAGTGCGCGGAAAATTTTCCGTTAAAGAATCTGCAACACACCAAAATGTTGGGTCATATTTAGGGGAGCCCGAATTTGTTGTTCCGCTAATATAATTTTGCTTAAACCAAACACTTATTTTTTTTAAATCTTTATCTTTAGAGTTGGCATTCAGTTCTGTATAATAATCTAGTACACTCTCAGGCGGAACAAATGATAAGCTTTTGAGCATACGAATTGCAATGCTGAAAGCTTCATTATTGCCATATTTTTGAGCAAGTCCTTCTTTTTGAACTCGTCTCCAAATAATCTGACCAAAATGAAATAAACATCCCTTATATTGAGCATTAGGGAAATACTCTTTTGCCACAGATGATATTGTTTGCTCAAAATCTGTAATTATTCTTTGCGGATTTAAATTAATATTTTGTGCTAGAGCCATATGGAACAATTGGTGAAAGAACTCGGTGTATGCCTGCTTTGATTTTTTGCTCATAAGACAAAAAACTAGAGGCATAAATTGACCATCAATTATACCTTGAATGGCGAAAAGCTGTCGGAAAACTTTCGGAACAACATAAAATGTCCCATCCATTACCCAGCACGGTGACCTCCCTAATACTTTCAATGAACTCGACGTGCCCAAAATGATATTTTTCTCACCGTTGAAATCCCAGTCACTTAATACAAAAAGTTCACCCTCCAAGTATTTTAGGTGCTCTGGAATGCATATTTCTGCTAAATTAAGCGGCTCTGGCAGCGTATCCGATGCTTTTCGCTTACGATTTATTTTCATTTTTTGTGCTCGTTTTGATGGCAGGTACACTCGGTGGTCTGGTTGACAATCTACAATTGCTTCCCTTATTATTTGGGAAGGTTCCAGTGCAGATGAGCTGCTCATATTTTTCACTTTATTATTTGCAGATGCTACAGATAGAGAATACGTCTTTGGGTCGTGATTGTGCGCGGTAGGAGCTCGTTTAACAATATGTTCGTCACTGCTTTTGAATGTTATTACGACACTTTTGCACAGCGTTGATTTCCTTTGCGCACAAGCCCAACGAAACTCGGTTTTTTTATTTTTCGAATGAAAATAGTAATCATATCCATCCACATATAATTTGTCCTTGCCTTTATTCGATTTTTCAATGAATATTTCCATTTTATTTTAAAAATCAAATAATAAAAACAATGTTTTTAAAATTACTTTACAAGCAATTTCTTTTGATATGAGTCTTTATTATTTCCACTCTGTATACACACTGCATAGTCAACTGATGAAACTATAACGGTTAATGTTTAAAAATAGAACAAGAGTACACAAGGAAAAGGTTGTAGTGATAATTGAGAGCGAAGTTTTATAAACGTAGTAACAAAATAAGTGAATGGAAAGCAATGAGAAATAAAGTAAAGCGAAATTAAAAAGTGATGATTTCCATAGTTGTTCCACATCGCTATAGCATTACTTGCACTTTTGTTTATATGATCGGTAATATCGTAAACATTTGGGTATTTTGTGTTTGGGGATTTTGTGACACTATCTCCAAAAAATTTGGGGATTTTGATTTGGAAATTTTTTTTCGCTTGGGTATTTTGTGTTTGGGGATTTTGATTTTCGGGATCATGTGGCACTCCCGCTGCGCAACAATTAATACAAATTGCTGTCGCTACCGAACAACTTTTGAAACACACACGGTCTGTTTCATGGCATTGCGGTTACAATGTAGCTTATCTGACTTATACCAAATATGTTTTTTTTTTACCGCTGAAATAAGGATATAGACACATACGTGATGTGCCGAGTGGGTTTTTAAATAAATGATTCTTTCTGTTTGTTCGTTACAAGACTGCTTTATTAATTTTTATTTTTTGGAACTTTAAGCTAAACTTACTACAAACATGATTTTCAAAAAAGAATGTGTTTTGCCCACGTAGCAGATTCACACGCTTTGACAAAAACAAAATCAAATTACTTTATTTTGCCAGCAAGGTGAATCTGCTTATTCGGCATATTTAAAATGCATTCAGGCCACACAAAGAATTGAATCATTAAAATATAATATAACCACTATAAACTCCATATGACTATATGCTTTTCTACGTCACTAAATTTTCTTTTTTCTTCTTCTTTTCTTCATTTTCACTTTTTAATAAATTTAGGCTTTTCTCCATTTGTTACTTTTTTTGGCACAACAAATTTAAAATTAAAACTACAAATGCTTAACTGATCAGCAGTTGTTTAAAATTCCGTGCGAAAAAAGTGCTGCTCATATTGTTTCGCAGTTGAAAAAAAATGTTGCCAGCAACATTCTTTAGTTGGAAAAACATGCTGCCAGAAACATTTCGTGTCTTTTCAAAAAGTGAACAGAGCACTACTTCAGCAACATTATTTCTTTTTTATTTCGCACGAAGGTTTTTATATGGGCTTTTGACAGCATTTCGCCCGAAAACATGAACAGAGTACCATGCTTAAGAGTTTCTGGGAACGAAAATTAATTGATAATAATAAGTATAATATTACATGTATGTGATTATATATTATAAAGTATATTTATCAAATTTTTTAACACTACTCAGTTTGAGTGTCGTGATCCTTGCATATTTTCTGTATACTTGAAGGTTCTACCAAAGTTTTGGCAGTTGATGTCAATTCTTCTCAATTAAAAAGAGAAGAGGGGCTTTGGTCTAAACAATGCGATCTAAAAATATAAATATGCATACAATCAGCGATACCGTTGGGAATTTTGACAAAGTCGCACAGAAAGTCGTTTGCTTTTTTTTAAGTCTCACAAAAAAGTCGCACATTTTTTTAACGGTTTTTATTTGAACAGAAGCAAAAGGAATTTAACAATTCAAAACAATAAGAAAACTTATCAAAAAATTAATTAAAAAGGTAACGTTAACTTTTTTTTTATAAAATGTATTAGTAAATATTTTCATATATAATAAATTTATGGTTATGTAATAGCAATAAATCAAAGGTACATATTTTTAAACATTTACTTTTTTGAAATTTCATTTCTGTATATTTGCACAAGGTCATTGCTTGGTAACCAATTTTCTATATATGTATTTAATAAATTTAAAGCTGATAACATCGATTCACAAGTTGATATTTTCAATTTATTTGTTAATTTGTTTTTCATCAAACCTAATTTAGAAAAAACTCTTTCAGCACTAGCGCTACTGTGAGGTAAAGTTAGTACATGCGCAACCAATTTATATAAATTAGAGTACAAAGGTTCGCTTAAATAATTTTTCAAATTGCCAAATTGCCAAAATTTTTCAACATTTCTAATTTGAAAAATGTGTTCGTATGTTTTATCAGTTACTTTACTCTCTAATAACTTAAATTCACTAATAAAAGCCTCAGGATCGCTTATGATATTATTATATTCTGATATGAGAAGATTATAGTTAGTATCTTCGTTAGAAGTAAAATAGGTTGGTTGTAAAACCCTTAGAGCATTTAATTTACTATCACTAATGTTTATCCTATATAATATTTCAGTACAGAGTTTTTGGTAATACTTTAAAATATTTTGTTTTGTAGCTACGCATTCGGTTGCAGACATATTATAAGACTTTATTGACTTTTCAGCTTCAATGCGTATATATACTTAAAACGTCTTTAATGTTTGCAGCATCTTTAAAATCGATACTTTCTATTTTTGTTGTTAGTATGTATTCTTTTCGCAAAAGGTTTTGAAAATTTGCAAAAAAATTTCTTTAGTGTATGATACATTATTTGAGAAGATTCGTTTTGAAAACATTTGTTAAATTTGTTCATAATACCGAGAGCATATACTAAAAACTTAAAATAAACTTGATTAAAAACCATCTTGAATCACACGTATTTTATCTAAAGTTTGTGCGCATTTTTCTTCAACTTGCGCCTGTAAAAAATAATGCTGCAGTATTCATCTCCGGCACACGTCCTCTTCCATCCTGCACGGTGATCGAACCCCAAGCATCTATAACATGCTGGGACTATATCTTGTGTGCGCACTATAAAGCGGAACGACTTTATATACACACCAGTCGTGGAAAGGTGACTTATAACCTGGTTCGTGCATTCTAGCACAACATTCATATTCGCACCATCTCCAGCTTTCCAGCCTCACTTGGTGCTTGAATCGCACTGGCGTCATCATCTCCTTCAAATTCATTTCATACAGTTCGTGCATGAACTCGTCAGGAGTTATCTCGGTATGCACCCTCTGCACAACTATTCTTGGACCCAGTTTATCGTTTACCGATATTTCGAGCCCAACCTCTGCAAATTTGGTATTTTCAGCAATCTTACTCCTCTCCGCAACCGAGGGGGTACGGATAACCGCTCCACAATCACGCGTAGGGCGCACCTCATGTACCCGTACACCAAGCGCGGGCCCCACCTGTTCAACTACTTTTTCTACCACCTCCTTTGAGGATGTCTCACCTTTTCTCTTAGCCACAACCGACCATGTCTTCGGTATAACCGGAACATCAGCAGAGACTACAGCACCTATCGCCCGAACTGCGGGCTTAGCAGCAGAAAGCACCGGAGTAGCAGCAACCCCAACAGGAGCGTTCGCCGTACCCGCAGTCCTAGAGGCATCGAGTTGGCCTCTCAACCTTCCATTCACTACTAACAGCTGCATCATCAGCCTCTCATACCTCGACGCGTGCTCCAGTACATCCCGCGCTAAATCGGGTTCAACCCCGTTCTTCAATACTACCGCCATTAACCCAGAAGTAATTTTCTTTAGACTGTCCACCGTCACTTTGGATACATTCCCCTTATAAGCAATTACCGCCCTAACCCTAACTACCATCTCTCCTGCTCCCATTTGAGCCTACCTCGACATCGGCGTCTTCAGCGCCATCTAATCTGCTGGCTGCAGCAACCACCGCAGACAAACTGCTTAAAGACGAACCCGGCTTGAAGCGTTTGCCATCACCCACACCCGCCTCATCAATCTCACTGGAAGATGCATCACTCGATTGCTTCCTTGGAAGCAGCCCTACCACCGACACCTCATCCGACATTACTTCAGACATCACATCTGATGTCTCCCCTAATTTTCTGGCCCTATTGCCCTTACGTTTTACTTTGCCAGAAGGCATAGTAATTACGGAAAAACAAAATGTAATGTATGTATAATATAATGTAACTGCCTCCTCACCCCAGGGATCATCCCTATTCCTATCCACAAATCCTCTCCATTCAGCCTCCTTCACCTGTACAATCATACGCTTGTACTCACGAAGTTGGCGCCTATAGGCACCACCATGAGCGTCCACATCATCCACTCCATTCATTCTGGCCCGCTGAAAACGCCTCCTTAGGCGTCGCACAATCCGTCTCATCCGATCCAATTCCGGACTCCACCACCTCACTCTACCCGGATCTATCCTGCGGCCCATACCGAGGAAAGCATGATTCACACCACCAACCCAATCACTAATCCGTCCTACCTGCTTATCAACAGGCAAGGCCTCAAACTCACCAAACGACACATCAAGCACATCAGCCCTCAGACGCAATTCGTAAGCATCCCAATTGATGCCATGAGTACGCCACCGCCTCACATTCACACCGCCAGTCAAAACACGCCGATAAGAGACCACAATCTTCAACAGGTTGTGATCACTTACCCCTCTCTCAGACACACTCCATCCAAATCAAACATCCCAACAGCAGCCCCATTCGCAATAGTGATATCAATATCACTGACACCCATCGGAACATCGAACGTATACAACGCACTCGGCTCATTCAAAACACTCAAACCAGCAGACAGCAACCACTCACTCAGAACCCGTCCCCTAGCATAGTTCGGCCTTCTGTCAGCATCACCAGCCAGCTTGCTGTACCACATAGGGGAAACAGCATTCGCATCCATACCCACCACCAAAGGAACGCCGCCAGCACACCCCACCAAAGCACCCACATACTCCATGTATGGCTCCAAAGGAGCTCCAAATCCACAGTAGATACTAGCCAGCATCATCCTGCCAACCCTACCCTCAACAGAAACACACACTCCCCACTGGGTTGCACTCACAACCATACATTCAGCATCCATATCATTCACGACCACAGCAGATTTTGCGCCTAGGTGGAAATACTCGCATTAAGGCGGGTAACCCCCGCACACAACCAGAAGTTGCATACGCTTCCTGAAGAAGGGAAAAACTACTGGCGGACTCACACAAATACACTTCCAACTCACACACAGCAGCGTATGACCGCTGACAATTAAATTGTGCAAATGTCAACCTATCCATACTAATGCCTAGCGTTCACTCTAGCAGCCATCGCAGCATATACAGGACATACTGGAGACAGAATTTCATGATCAGCTGGGAGACCCTTAAAAACGCAATTCCTGCATCGGGCATCATTGGGACACCGAGAGCCTCGATGGCCTGTTAGCCCACATCTCCGGCACACGTCCTCTTTCATCCTGCAGTCCCTTACACGGTGATCGAACCCCAAGCATCTATAACATGCTGGGACTATATCTTGTGTGCGCACTATAAAGCGGAACGACTTTATATACACACCAGTCCTGGAAAGATGACTTATAACCTGGTTCGCGCATTCTAGCACAACATTAATATTCGCACCATCTCCAGCTTTCCAGCCTCACTTGGTGCTTGAATCGCACTGGCGTCATCATCTCCTTCAAATTCATTTCATACAGTTCGTGCATGAACTCGTCAAGAGTTATCTCGGTATGCACCCTCTGCACAACTATTCTTGGACCCAGTTTATCGTTTACCGATATTTCGAGCCCAACCTCTGCAAATTTGGTATTTTCAGCAATCTTACTCCTCTCCGCAACCGAGGGGGTACGGATAACCGCTCCACCATCACGCGTAGGGCGCACCGCATGCACCCGTACACCAAGCGCGGGCCCCACCTGTTCAACTACTTTTTCTACCACCTCCTTTGAGGATGTCTCACCTTTTCTCTTAACCACAACCGACCATGTCTTCGGTATAACCGGAACATCAGCAGAGACTACAGCACCTATCGCCCGAACTGCGGGCTTAGCAGCAGAAAGCACCGGAGTAGCAGCAACCCCAACAGGAGCGTTCGCCGTACCCGCAGTCCTAGAGGCATCGAGTTGGCCTCTCAACCTTCCATTCCCTACTAACAGCTGCATCATCAGCCTCTCATACCTCGACGCATGCTCCAGTACATCCCGCGCTAAATCGGGTTCAACCCCGTTCTTCAATACTACCGCCATTAACCCAGAAGTAATTTTCTTTAGACTGTCCACCGTCACTTCGGATACATTCCCCTTATTACCAACTACCGCCCTAACCCTAACTACCA
Organism: Phania funesta; assembly: GCA_963932375.1. Lineage (NCBI taxonomy): Eukaryota > Metazoa > Arthropoda > Insecta > Diptera > Tachinidae > Phania > Phania funesta. Next base: position 85,881,869 of record OZ010653.1, read on the forward strand.
TCTCTCCTGCTCCCATTTGAGCCTACCTCGACATCGGCGTCTTCAGCGCCATCTAATCTGCTGGCTGCAGCAACCACCGCAGACAAACTGCTTAAAGGCGAACCCGGCTTGAAGCGTTTGCCATCACCCACACTCGCCTCATCAATCTCACTGGAAGATGCATCACTCGATTGCTTCCTTGGAAGCAGCCCTACCACCGACACCTCATCCGACATTACTTCAGACATCACATCTGATGTCTCCCCTAATTTCCTGGCCCTATTGCCCTTACGTTTTACTTTGCCAGAAGGCATAGTAATTACGGAAAAACAAAATGTGATGTATGTATAATATAATGTAACTGCCTCCTCACCCCAGGGATCATCCCTATTCCTATCCACAAATCCTCTCCATTCAGCCTCCTTCACCTGTACAATCATACGCTTGTACTCACGAAGTTGGCGTCTATAGGCACCACCATGAGCGTTCACATCATCCACTCCATTCATTCTGGCCCGCTGAAAACGCCTCCTTAGGCGTCGCACAATCCGTCTCATCCGATCCAATTCCGGACTCCACCGCCTCACTCTACCCGGATCTATCCTGCGGCCCCTACCGAGGAAAGCATCATTCACACCACCAACCCAATCACTAATCCGTCCTACCTGCTTATCAACAGGCAAGGCCTCAAACTCACCAAACGACACATCAAGCACGTCAGCCCTCAGACGCAATTCATAAGCATCCCAATTGATGCCATGAATACGCCACCGCCTCACATTCACACCGCCAGTCAAAACACGCCGATAAAAGACCACAATCTTCAACAGGTTGTGATCACTTACCCCTCTCTCAGACACACTCCATCCAAATCAAACATCCCAACAGCAGCCCCATTCGCAATAGTGATATCAATATCACTGACACCCATCGGAACATCGAACGTATACAACGCACTCGGCTCATTCAAAACACTCAAACCAGCAGACAGCAAGCACTCACTCAGAACCCGTCCCCTAGCATAGTTCGGCCTTCTGTCAGCATCACCAGCCAGCTTGCTGTACCACATAGGGGAAACAGCATTCGCATCCATACCCACCACCAAAGGAACGCCGCCAGCACACCCCACCAAAGCACCCACATACTCCATGTATGGCTCCAAAGGAGCTCCAAATCCACAGTAGACACTAGCCAGCATCATCCTGCCAACCCTACCCTCAACAGAAACACACACTCCCCACTGGGTTGCACTCACAACCATACATTCAGCATCCATATCATTCACGACCACAGCAGATTTTGCGCCTAGGTCAGGAAATACTCGCATTAAGGCGGGTAACCCCCGCACACAACCAGAAGTTGCATACGCTTCCTGAAGAAGGGAAAAACTACTGGCGGACTCACACAAATACACTTCCAACTCACACACAGCAGCGTATGACCGCTGACAATTAAATTGTGCAAATGTCAACCTATCCATACTAATGCCTAGCGTTCACTCTAGCAGCCATCGCAGCATATACAGGACATACTGGAGACAGAATTTCATGATCAGCTGGGAGACCCTTAAAAACGCAATTCCTGCATCGGGCATCATTGGGACACCGAGAGCCTCGATGGCCTGTTAGCCCACATCTCCGGCACACGTCCTCTTTCATCCTGCAGTCCCTTACACGGTGATCGAACCCCAAGCATCTATAACATGCTGGGACTATATCTTGTGTGCGCACTATAAAGCGGAACGACTTTATATACACACCAGTCCTGGAAAGGTGACTTATAACCTGGTTCGTGCATTCTAGCACAACATTAATATTCGCACCATCTCCAGCTTTCCAGCCTCACTTGGTGCTTGAATCGCACTGGCGTCATCATCTCCTTCAAATTCATTTCATACAGTTCGTGCATGAACTCGTCAAGAGTTATCTCGGTATGCACCCTCTGCACAACTATTCTTGGACCCAGTTTATCGTTTACCGATATTTCGAGCCCAACCTCTGCAAATTTGGTATTTTCAGCAATCTTACTCCTCTCCGCAATCGAGGGGGTACGGATAACCGCTCCACCATCACGCGTAGGGCGCACCGCATGCACCCGTACACCAAGCGCGGGCCCCACCTGTTCAACTACTTTTTCTACCACCTCCTTTGAGGATGTCTCACCTTTTCTCTTAACCACAACCGACCATGTCTTCGGTATAACCGGAACATCAGCAGAGACTACAGCACCTATCGCGCGAACTGCGGGCTTAGCAGCAGAAAGCAGCAACCCCAACAGGAGCGTTCGCCGTACCCGCAGTCCTAGAGGCATCGAGTTGGCCTCTCAACCTTCCATTCCCTACTAACAGCTGCATCATCAGCCTCTCATACCTCGACGCATGCTCCAGTACATCCCGCGCTAAATCGGGTTCAACCCCGTTCTTCAATACTACCGCCATTAACCCAGAAGTAATTTTCTTTAGACTGTCCACCGTCACTTCGGATACATTCCCCTTATTACCAACTACCGCCCTAACCCTAACTACCATCTCTCCTGCTCCCATTTGAGCCTACCTCGACATCGGCGTCTTCAGCACCATCTAATCTGCTGGCTGCAGCAACCACCGCAGACAAACTGCTTAAAGACGAACCCGGCTTGAAGCGTTTGCCATCACCCACACCCGCCTCATCAATCTCACTGGAAGATGCATCACTCGATTGCTTCCTTGGAAGCAGCCCTACCACCGACACCTCATCCGACATTACTTCAGACATCACATCTGATGTCTCCCCTAATTTCCTGGCCCTATTGCCCTTACGTTTTACTTTGCCAGAAGGCATAGTAATTACGGAAAAACAAAATGTAATGTATGTATAATATAATGTAACTGCCTCCTCACCCCAGTGAAAAGTCCTGTTCTATAGGTTTGTTTTCGCTAAGCATATTTATAAAGCTGCACTTAGCTGCAGACTTTGCTTTAATTCTGTTATGCTACCCGTTAGAGTGCAACACAGAAGGAGTGAGAACTGATTTGGTTTTGATGCAAAAATATTCTGATTTTATTTCCTATTTCTTCAACTATTTATACTTAATTCTAATGATTACAATATTATAAACATACTTCATTTTTAAATATCCATTTACACATAAAAGAGAATTGAGTCATTTAAAGTTGTAATTTTCTTTCTTATTATTTCTGTATTTTAAAATATCTATGTTCTCTTTAAAGTGCTTTGACCTACGCTATTAATATTTATCATTTTACAAATTTTTTATATTCCTATATGTGTGTCACAATTTCTTTGTTAATTTTTTTTAAGGTTTATTGTTACATAAAATTTTTATCAAAACAAAAGTGGTGCAAATGTAATTAGAGTTTTTTTTTTTTTTTTTTTTTTTTATTTTTATTTCTCTATTTAAAATATGTGGTATGTTGTTTATGGTATTTTAAACACATTACACCTTCCCCCTTAGGATTGAATTTATGAATGTAATGAAATGAATTTAATCTAAAAAAAATTCAAATGATATATAAGTGTTTAATTGTGAAGTATTTGTAATAATGCTTATTGAAATTGTTTTTACTATTAATTAGATTTGTATAACTTAAGTATATTATTATGATATAATTTTTCTGAATTATCCATTTTTAATAAAGAATTAATTCCTAGTCTTTTTGTTATTTCATACGGTCCCTTATATGGGCTTTGATTCTTCTTTCTAGATTCTAACTTTATTAATACTAAGTCTCCTACTTTAAAATTACTAACATTTGTGTTTTTGTCATAAATTTCTTTTGATTTTTGTTTGGCTATGTCAATTAACTTTTTAGCATTTTCCAATGATCTTTTTAGTCTCAACTTAATTTCATTAGCGTAATTTTCAATGTCATAACACTTACTTGAGTGTTGTATTGTGTCTGTTGGTAATGCTGCTAACTTTCCATAAATTAGTTCGTGAGGCGAATAGTTTGTGTCAATATGTGGTGTCGTATTATATGCAAATGTATAGTATGGTATCCATTTGTCCCATTCATTATCATCAACAAAATTTAGTAAATATTCATTTAATACGCGATGATTACGTTCTAAAGAACCTATTGTTTGGTGGTGATAAGGTGCTGAAAATATTTGATTAATTTTCAATAAATTACAAACTTCTTTTAACAATTCGTTGTTAAATTCTGTACCTCTATCTGATTTAAGATTCTTAAAACATCCATACTTTAGAATGAACTGTTCAACTAATGTTTTAGCAATACTTCTAGCATCTTTTGTTTCAATTGGGTGTGCCATTACATATTTTGTTAATTCACATTGCATAGTTAGTATATATCTGTACCCATTAGATATTCTTAAAGGTCCAACAGTATCTATTTCTATTGTTTCAAAACTAGTAGTAGGACTTTCTGTCACGATCATTTCCTCTTTAATGTTTTTAGTTTGTTTATTTCTAAGACATTTATCACATTTGGTAATATAATCTCTAACCATCTTTCTCATATTCTTCCATACATAACGTTGTTTTAATTTTAGTACTGTTTTTCTTATACCAAAATGTCCTGGTAATGGTGAATTGTGGAATTCTTCTATAATTTTCATTTGTGATCTTTTATTCGTAATATGTTGCAAAGGTTTGTATAATATAATATTCAATTCAAAATTTCTATACCTATTTGATTTCAATAATTTCTGGTATACCTCATTATAAATTTTATTTAAATATCTATCTGATATGAGCTCAAAAATATTATCTTCGCATGATAAAGCGAGATTCTTTATATTTTGCTTATGCATATAAATCATTAATTTCTCTAGTGACAAAACGTATTTTGCTAGATCTTCATTAACATTTATTACAAAGCTATTATCTTTACTTTCTATGGTACCATCTTTAGGTCCATTTTTTATATTTTTTATACCGGTTTTTATAATGTTAAATTTTAATTTGTGAACTTTCTTTATATCTTGTAATGATGTACATTCCCACATATGATCCTTATGTTGGGTTTGGGATATGTCATTCTCGTTATTTCTTTCTATATTCTCAATATTTTCCTTTGCAGTCATTCCACGTGTTGTTACTAAAATTTTCGATGGTAGTTTCCTATCTTCTTCTACAGGTGTCATATTTCTTAACATCTCAGAATCTAATTTTATTCTTGATAAAGCGTCCGCGTTTGTATTAATCTTTCCTTTCTTGTAAACAATTTCAAAATCATAATCTGATAAATCAATTCGTATCCGAGTCAGTTTAGATGAAGGGTTTTTATGTGAAAAAAGTGAAACAAGTGGTCTGTGATCGGTTACTACAATAAATTTTCTACCAAATAAATATGGTCTAAAGAATTGTATACCCCAATGTATCGCGAGTAGCTCTTTTTCTATTACTGGCTTGTTTAAATCATGTTTCCCTAAAGTCTTGCTAGCATAAGAAATTGGTAAATCCTTTCCTATCTCTCCTTGTGATAGTATAGCTCCCAATGCGTAATTTGATGCATCTGTGGTTAATATGAAAGGTTTTTCAAAGTCTGGGTATCTTAATATTGGTGCTGTAATTAATTTTGTTTTCAGTGTATCAAAAGCTCGTTGACATTCTTCCGTCCACCGGAATTCCTTCCCTTTCTTCGTTTGATCATTTAGACATTTTGTGATTTCTGCAAAGTTTTTTATAAAACGTCTATAATAATTACAGAATGCTACAAATCTTTTAACCTCCTCTTTGTCTTTTGGAATTGGATATTGTTCTATTATTTTATGTTTAGAAGGGTCTGTTCGTATACCGTATTTTGTTATTTGATGTCCCAAATAAATTACCTCTGATTTTAGAAATACACATTTTCTTGCATTCAATTTTAAGTTGTATTTTGACAGGCGTTCGAATACTTTCACCAGGTTTTCATTGTGATGTTTTATACTACATCCAAATACAATAATATCGTCTACGTATAAAAATGCTTTGGAATCTAAGCCACTTAGTGCTATTGTCAACATCCTTTGGAAACTATTGGAGGAAATTTTTAAACCAAATGGTAAACGTTTAAATTGATAATGTCCATTACTGGTTGAAAATGCAGTTAATCGCCTGGAATCATCGTCTAAATCTATCTGATGGAATGAGTTAGTCATATCCAGAGTTGAAAAATATTTCGCTCGTCCAAGGCGATCTAGAACATCTTCTAGTCTTGTTAACGGAAATTTATCATTCACTATTTTCTTGTTAAGTTGTCGAAAATCTACAACTAATCTCCATTTCTGTTTTCCATCTTCATTTTTCTTTGGCACTACTAGTAGAGGTGAATTATATGCGCTGTTTGATGGTTCAATGATGTCTTTGTCTAACAATTGTTGTACCTGGTCATTAATCTCTTCTTGTTGTGTATGTGGTAATCTATAATTCTTTATGTATACTGGTGTATTGTCTGAAACCTTTAAATTTTGTGTATAAAAGTTATTAGAAGTCAGTGTTTCTCCCTCTAGGTGAAAAATATCCTGATATTCTTTAAAAATCTGTAATAATTCTGTTTTCGTTTTTTCATCTTTTGTGTCAATTTTCAAAATATTCATTAATGTATTGAATCTGTCTTCACTGAAATTTGTTTGCCTTTGCTTTTGTAATAAGGTGTAATTTCGTAAGGGTTCTATTTCAAAATTAATATTCTCTAAAACAACGTCTTTATCTGTTGTATTCAATATCCTGACATGGTGGTTGCCTCTTCCTGGTACTATGGTATTACTAACAAATATACCTGGCTGAATTTCATTATTAAGAATGATACTATCTTCGCATATATCCAAATTTACAGGATGAATACTTTCTGATCGTTTTTCTACTTTTATGCAATAATTTTTGTTTACCCACGATTTCATAGGTATGGTGATCTCTTCACCCCCTAAGGTAAGTGTTAGCGTGAATGTTTCATAGTCAATCTTACATAAAAATTTTGTAAAGAAATCTCTTCCTAAAATTCCGTCAGTTGGTATTGGAAATTCCTTTTCAATAATATGAAATTTGTAGTTTTCACTGAAATTGTTTATGGTGAATTTCAATTCTGATGTTCCTACGGATCTTATCTTTTCTGTGGTGATACCTGTGAAGCTAATTGATTTTTCTTTATCGATATGTAAGAAGTCTTCATTTAATCTATTAATTTTACATAAAGAGATATCTGCCCCTGTGTCTATTAAAAATGTCAGTTTTGAGTTGTTACCTAAGTCTAAGTTTATATAATTCGTGATGTTGTTAGATACCTGAAAGACATTATTTAGTTTTATTATTGGTTCTCCGGACAGTGGGTTCGTAAAGTTCCTTGACTCACTTCCGGATCCTGATGGTTTTCCTGTACATAGTGTATATGTCTTCTATTCGGAATGTTGTTCTTGTAATGATTCCTATTTTGGTTCCTGTTGTTTTGGTTATTATTATGATAATCATGATAATTATTTTGTCTGTTACCACTGTTTCTGTTATTATTGTTATGCTGTGTAGGCCTGCTGTTATATGCGTTACCATTGTTATTATATTGCCTATTGTTATATATGTTTCTGTTAGAATAAAAATCATTCCTTTTATTGTTGTTATTGTAATTATTGTTGGTGTTCTTTATGTTTCTCTGGTTATATCTTTCGTTCCTATTATTTGAAAAGTAAAGGATTTGCTCGGAGTTATTAGAAAATTCTTTTTCTAGCTCTAATGCTAATTGTAATGCTTCATTAAGTTCTTTGGGTCTTGAAGCGAAAATAGTAGGTTTTAAATCTCCTTTCAGTCCATTTTTAAATACATTCAATGCATAATCTTTGTTTAATTGTTTTATAGTTGAAGATTGCACTTCATTGCAGTTTTCTATTCCTTTGATTTGCAATTCATTTAGTTCCGCAATCATTTCTAGTATTTTTTCATGATACGTGGTCACATTCATGTTCCTTTGCGAAAAATTATTTAAAGTAACTTGTATTTGCGAAACTGTTTTTCTTGATTTGTATCTATTTTCCAGAAGAGTTTTCAAATTTTCTAATGTTTCTGGAGCTGTTATACCCAATGAAGTTTTTACAATGCTAGACAATTTTACGTTATAAACAAAAGTGATTAAAATTGGTTTTTGTGCTGACTCTAAAGTATTATGAATTAAACTTATGATTGTAATAAATGAATTCAATTCCTTGTAATTTCCTGTGAATTCAGGAATTACTTTCATTGCAGTCTCTAGGTTAAAATTCGCCATATTTATTAAATTTTGCTTTTTAGATAATAAAGATTGTTCAAAAAGTGTCTTTGCTGTGTTATAGTATTTGCTAAATTTTTCTATGATTTCTTTAACTTCTTCTGTCTTTGTTTTTGTGTCAGATAGTTTCAGAAATTCTACTTGCAATGATTCTAATTCTTTTAATTTTGTTACTAGTGTGTCTTCACTGTATCCTTTATTTCCTGCTTTCTTAAAGTTTTTAATTAAAGTTTCTACTTTACTTATAATTACTTCCATTTAGATACATATACTATTATTTGTTTTCTATATGTTTTATTAAAAAAATTTTTTTTTTTTAAACCTGTACTACAGCTTTCTTTTGAACATAATTCTTAATATATCTATTTAACTTACTTATTATAAAAATTATTACAATAATACAAAAAATAAAAAATGCATCTAGTTTAATAGTCGTCCCGAAGTCCATCTCTTGGTTGTTGTTATTATTCACTGTGATGGCTTCTACAGATTTGGATTTTTGATTGCCCATTTAATCTTTGTAGCTCTATGTATAGTTTTCTTTTTTCCTGTCCGTATGACAAACCTATTAGTCGCACTAATTCTCTTCTTTGTTTCTTTATTTGGAGTTTCTTTCCTCCCCTTTTCGTTTTCTTCTTCGTTTCTCGTTTCTGTTCTTCTTTTTTTCTTTTCTGATTCCTCTCCAAGTACTCTTCAATTGTTAAAGGTTTTAGCCCAGCATTTAATGGAGTAGGTGTGTATTTCGGTTGGTTTTTCTGTGTGTTGGCACCCTCTGGTATGTATTCTTCTACGCAATATTTTGAGAATATTGCGTCTATATCCTCCTTTGACGGGGTTGGATCTTCGTGCCTGGACATATAATTAGTTGGAAAAGGATTCAATTTTGATAAGGTTTAAAAGTATTCAATGGTTGGCAGGATCGCCATGAAAAGTCCTGTTCTATAGGTTTGTTTTCGCTAAGCATATTTATAAAGCTGCACTTAGCTGCAGACTTTGCTTTAATTCTGTTATGCTACCCGTTAGAGTGCAACACAGAAGGAGTGAGAACTGATTTGGTTTTGATGCAAAAATATTCTGATTTTATTTCCTATTTCTTCAACTATTTATACTTAATTCTAATGATTACAATATTATAAACATACTTCATTTTTAAATATCCATTTACACATAAAAGAGAATTGAGTCATTTAAAGTTGTAATTTTCTTTCTTATTATTTCTGTATTTTAAAATATCTATGTTCTCTTTAAAGTGCTTTGACCTACGCTATTAATATTTATCATTTTACAAATTTTTTATATTCCTATATGTGTGTCACAATTTCTTTGTTAATTTTTTTTAAGGTTTATTGTTACATAAAATTTTTATCAAAACAAAAGTGGTGCAAATGTAATTAGAGTTTTTTTTTAATTTTTTTTTTTTTTTATTTTTATTTCTCTATTTAAAATATGTGGTATGTTGTTTATGGTATTTTAAACACATTACACCAGGGATCATCCCTATTCCTATCCACAAATCCTCTCCATTCAGCCTCCTTCACCTGTACAATCATACGCTTGTACTCACGAAGTTGGCGCCTATAGGCACCACCATGAGCGTTCACATCATCCACTCCATTCATTCTGGCCCGCTTAAAACGCCTCCTTAGGCGTCGCACAATCCGTCTCATCCGATCCAATTCCGGACTCCACCGCCTCACTCTACCCGGATCTATCCTGCGGCCCCTACCGAGGAAAGCATCATTCACACCACCAACCCAATCACTAATCCGTCCTACCTGCTTATCAACAGGCAAGGCCTCAAACTCACCAAACGACACATCAAGCACGTCAGCCCTCAGACGCAATTCATAAGCATCCCAATTGATGCCATGAGTACGCTACCGCCTCACATTCACACCGCCAGTCAAAACACGCCGATAAGAGACCACAATCTTCAACAGGTTGTGATCACTTACCACTCTCTCAGACACACTCCATCCAAATCAAACATCCCAACAGCAGCCCCATTCGCAATAGTGATATCAATATCACTGACACCCATCGGAACATCGAACGTATACAACGCACTCGGCTCATTCAAAACACTCAAACCAGCAGACAGCAACCACTCACTCAGAACTCGTCCCCTAGCATAGTTCGGCCTTCTGTCAGCATCACCAGCCAGCTTGCTGTACCACATAGGGGAAACAGCATTCGCATCCATACCCACCACCAAAGGAACGCCGCCAGCACACCCCACCAAAGCACCCACATACTCCATGTATGGCTCCAAAGGAGCTCCAAATCCACAGTAGATACTAGCCAGCATCATCCTGCCAACCCTACCCTCAACAGAAACACACACTCCCCACTGGGTTGCACTCACAACCATACATTCAGCATCCATATCATTCACGACCACAGCAGATTTTGCGCCTAGGTCAGGAAATACTCGCATTAAGGCGGGTAACCCCCGCACACAACCAGAAGTTGCATACGCTTCCTGAAGAAGGGAAAAACTACTGGCGGACTCACACAAATACACTTCCAACTCACACACAGCAGCGTATGACCGCTGACAATTAAATTGTGCAAATGTCAACCTATCCATACTAATGCCTAGCGTTCACTCTAGCAGCCATCGCAGCATATACAGGACATACTGGAGACAGAATTTCATGATCAGCTGGGAGACCCTTAAAAACGCAATTCCTGCATCGGGCATCATTGGGACACCGAGAGCCTCGATGGCCTGTTAGCCCACATCTCCGGCACACGTCCTCTTTCATCTTGCAGTCCCTTACACGGTGATCGAACCCCAAGCATCTATAACATGCTGGGACTATATCTTATGTGCGCACTATAAAGCGGAACGACTTTATATACACACCAGTCCTGGAAAGGTGACTTATAACCTGGTTCGTGCATTCTAGCACAACATTAATATTCGCACCATCTCCAGCTTTCCAGCCTCACTTGGTGCTTGAATCGCACTGGCGTCATCATCTCCTTCAAATTCATTTCATACAGTTCGTGCATGAACTCGTCAAGCGTTATCTCGGTATGCACCCTCTGCACAACTATTCTTGGACCCAGTTTATCGTTTACCGATATTTCGAGCCCAACCTCTGCAAATTTGGTATTTTCAGCAATCTTACTCCTCTCCGCAACCGAGGGGGTACGGATAACCGCTCCACCATCACGCGTAGGGCGCACCGCATGCACCCGTACACCAAGCGCGGGCCCCACCTGTTCAACTACTTTTTCTACCACCTCCTTTGAGGATGTTTCACCTTTTCTCTTAACCACAACCGACCATGTCTTCGGTATAACCGGAACATCAGCAGAGACTACAGCACCTATCGCCCGAACTGCGGGCTTAGCAGCAGAAAGCACCGGAGTAGCAGCAACCCCAACAGGAGCGTTCGCCGTACCCGCAGTCCTAGAGGCATCGAGTTGGCCTCTCAACCTTCCATTCCCTACTAACAGCTGCATCATCAGCCTCTCATACCTCGACGCATGCTCCAGTACATCCCGCGCTAAATCGGGTTCAACCCCGTTCTTCAATACTACCGCCATTAACCCAGAAGTAATTTTCTTTAGACTGTCCACCGTCACTTCGGATACATTCCCCTTATTACCAACTACCGCCCTAACCCTAACTACCATCTCTCCTGCTCCCATTTGAGCCTACCTCGACATTGGCGTCTTCAGCGCCATCTAATCTGCTGGCTGCAGCAACCACCGCAGACAAACTGCTTAAAGACGAACCCGGCTTGAAGCGTTTGCCATCACCCACACCCGCCTCATCAATCTCACTGGAAGATGCATCACTCGATTGCTTCCTTGGAAGCAGCCCTACCACCGACACCTCATCCGACATTACTTCAGACATCACATCTGATGTCTCCCCTAATTTCCTGGCCCTATTGCCCTTACGTTTTGCTTTGCCAGAAGGCATAGTAATTACGGAAAAACAAAATGTGATGTATGTATAATATAATGTAACTGCCTCCTCACCCCAGGGATCATCCCTATTCCTATCCACAAATCCTCTCCATTCAGCCTCCTTCACCTGTACAATCATACGCTTGTACTCACGAAGTTGGCGCCTATAGGCACCACCATGAGCGTTCACATCATCCACTCCATTCATTCTGGCCCGCTTAAAACGCCTCCTTAGGCGTCGCACAATCCGTCTCATCCGATCCAATTCCGGACTCCACCGCCTCACTCTACCCGGATCTATCCTGCGGCCCCTACCGAGGAAAGCATCATTCACACCACCAACCCAATCACTAATCCGTCCTACCTGCTTATCAACAGGCAAGGCCTCAAACTCACCAAACGACACATCAAGCACGTCAGCCCTCAGACGCAATTCATAAGCATCCCAATTGATGCCATGAGTACGCTACCGCCTCACATTCACACCGCCAGTCAAAACACGCCGATAAGAGACCACAATCTTCAACAGGTTGTGATCACTTACCACTCTCTCAGACACACTCCATCCAAATCAAACATCCCAACAGCAGCCCCATTCGCAATAGTGATATCAATATCACTGACACCCATCGGAACATCGAACGTATACAACGCACTCGGCTCATTCAAAACACTCAAACCAGCAGACAGCAACCACTCACTCAGAACTCGTCCCCTAGCATAGTTCGGCCTTCTGTCAGCATCACCAGCCAGCTTGCTGTACCACATAGGGGAAACAGCATTCGCATCCATACCCACCACCAAAGGAACGCCGCCAGCACACCCCACCAAAGCACCCACATACTCCATATATGGCTCCAAAGGAGCTCCAAATCCACAGTAGACACTAGCCAGCATCATCCTGCCAACCCTACCCTCAACAGAAACACACACTCCCCACTGGGTTGCACTCACAACCATACATTCAGCATCCATATCATTCACGACCACAGCAGATTTTGCGCCTAGGTCAGGAAATACTCGCATTAAGGCGGGTAATCCCCGCACACAACCAGAAGTTGCATACGCTTCCTGAAGAAGGGCACAACTACTGGCGGACTCACACAAATACACTTCCAACTCACACACAGCAGCGTATGACCGCTGACAATTAAATTGTGCAAATGTCAACCTATCCATACTAATGCCTAGCGTTCACTCTAGCAGCCATCGCAGCATATACAGGACATACTGGAGATAGAATTTCATGATCAGCTGGGAGACCCTTAAAAACGCAATTCCTGCATCGGGCTTCATTGGGACACCGAGAGCCTCGATGGCCTGTTAGCCCACATCTCCGGCACACGTCCTCTTTCATCCTGCAGTCCCTTACACGGTGATCGAACCCCAAGCATCTATAACATACTGGGACTATATCTTGTGTGCGCACTATAAAGCGGAACGACTTTATATACACACCAGTCGTGGAAAGGTGACTTATAACCTGGTTCGTGCATTCTAGCACAACATTAATATTCGCACCATCTCCAGCTTTCCAGCCTCACTTGGTGCTTGAATCGCACTGGCGTCATCATCTCCTTCAAATTCATTTCATACAGTTCGTGCATGAACTCGTCAGGAGTTACACTATTCTTGGACCCAGTTTATCGTTTACCGATATTTCGAGCCCAACCTCTGCAAATTTGGTATTTTCAGCAATCTTACTCCTCTCCGCAACCGAGGGGGTACGGATAACCGCTCCACCATCACGCGTAGCGCGCACCGCATGCACCCGTACACCAAGCGCGGGCCCCACCTGTTCAACTACTTTTTCTACCACCTCCTTTGAGGATGTCTCACCTTTTCTCTTAACCACAACCGACCATGTCTTCGGTATAACCGGAACATCAGCAGAGACTACATCACCTATCGCCCGAACTGCGGGCTTAGCAGCAGAAAGCACCGGAGTAGCAGCAACCCCAACAGGAGCGTTCGCCGTACCCGCAGTCCTAGAGGCATCGAGTTGGCCTCTCAACCTTCCATTCCCTACTAACAGCTGCATCATCAGCCTCTCATACCTCGACGCATGCTCCAGTACATCCCGCGCTAAATCGGGTTCAACCCCGTTCTTCAATACTACCGCCATTAACCCAGAAGTAATTTTCTTTAGACTGTCCACCGTCACTTCGGATACATTCCCCTTATTACCAACTACCGCCCTAACCCTAACTACCATCTCTCCTGCTCCCATTTGAGCCTACCTCGACATCGGTGTCTTCAGCGCCATCTAATCTGCTGGCTGCAGCAACCACCGCAGACAAACTGCTTAAAGACGAACCCGGCTTGAAGCGTTTGCCATCACCCACACCCGCCTCATCAATCTCACTGGAAGATGCATCACTCGATTGCTTCCTTGGAAGCAGCCCTACCACCGACACCTCATCCGACATTACTTCAGACATCACATCTGATGTCTCCCCTAATTTCCTGGCCCTATTGCCCTTACGTTTTACTTTGCCAGAAGGCATAGTAATTACGGAAAAACAAAATGTGATGTATGTATAATATAATGTAACTGCCTCCTCACCCCAGGGATCATCCCTATTCCTATCCACAAATCCTCTCCATTCAGCGTCCTTCACCTGTACAATCATACGCTTGTACTCACGAAGTTGGCGCCTATAGGCACCACCATGAGCGTTCACATCATCCACTCCATTCATTCTGGCCCGCTGAAAACGCCTCCTTAGGCGTCGCACAATCCGTCTCATCCGATCCAATTCCGGACTCCACCGCCTCACTCTACCCGGATCTATCCTGCGGCCCCTACCGAGGAAAGCATCATTCACACCACCAACCCAATCACTAATCCGTCCTACCTGCTTATCAACAGGCAAGGCCTCAAACTCACCAAACGACACATCAAGCACGTCAGCCCTCAGACGCAATTCATAAGCATCCCAATTGATGCCATGAGTACGCTACCGCCTCACATTCACACCGCCAGTCAAAACACGCCGATAAGAGACCACAATCTTCAACAGGTTGTGATCACTTACCACTCTCTCAGACACACTCCATACAAATCAAACATCCCAACAGCAGCCCCATTCGCAATAGTGATATCAATATCACTGACACCCATCGGAACATCGAACGTATACAACGCACTCGGCTCATTCAAAACACTCAAACCAGCAGACCGCAACCACTCACTCAGAACTCGTCCCCTAGCATAGTTCGGCCTTCTGTCAGCATCACCAGCCAGCTTGCTGTACCACATAGGGGAAACAGCATTCGCATCCATACCCACCACCAAAGGAACGCCGCCAGCACACCCCACCAAAGCACCCACATACTCCATGTATGGCTCCAAAGGAGCTCCAAATCCACAGTAGACACTAGCCAGCATCATCCTGCCAACCCTACCCTCAACAGAAACACACACTCCCCACTGGGTTGCACTCACAACCATACATTCAGCATCCATATCATTCACGACCACAGCAGATTTTGCGCCTAGGTCAGGAAATACTCGCATTAAGGCGGGTAACCGCCGCACACAACCAGAAGTTGCATACGCTTCCTGAAGAAGGGCAGAACTACTGGCGGACTCACACAAATACACTTCCAACTCACACACAGCAGCGTATGACCGCTGACAATTAAATTGTGCAAATGTCAACCTATCCATACTAATGCCTAGCGTTCACTCTAGCAGCCATCGCAGCATATACAGGACATACTGGAGACAGAATTTCATGATCAGCTGGGAGACCCTTAAAAACGCAATTCCTGCATCGGGCTTCATTGGGACACCGAGAGCCTGGATGGCCTGTTAGCCCACATCTTCGGCACACGTCCTCTTTCATCCTGCAGTCCCTTACACGGTGATCGAACCCCAAGCATCTATAACATACTGGGACTATATCTTGTGTGCGCACTATAAAGCGGAACGACTTTATATACACACCAGTCGTGGAAAGGTGACTTATAACCTGGTTCGTGCATTCTAGCACAACATTAATATTCGCACCATCTCCAGCTTTCCAGCCTCACTTGGTGCTTGAATCGCACTGGCGTCATCATCTCTTTCAAATTCATTTCATACAGTTCGTGCATGAACTCGTCAGGAGTTATCTCGGTACGCACCCTCTGCACAACTATTCTTGGACCCAGTTTATCGTTTACCGATATTTCGAGCCCAACCTCTGCAAATTTGGTATTTTCAGCAATCTTACTCCTCTCCGCAACCGAGGGGGTACGGATAACCGCTCCACCATCACGCGTAGGGCGCACCGCATGCACCCGTACACCAAGCGCGGGCCCCACCTGTTCAACTACTTTTTCTACCACCTCCTTTGAGGATGTCTCACCTTTTCCCTTAACCACAACCGACCATGTCTTCGGTATAACCGGAACATCGCCCGAACTGCGGGCTTAGCAGCAGAAAGCACCGGAGTAGCAGCAACCCCAACAGGAGCGTTCGCCGTACCCGCAGTCCTAGAGGCATCGAGTTGGCCTCTCAACCTTCCATTCTCTACTAACAGCTGCATCATCAGCCTCTCATACCTCGACGCGTGCTCCAGTACATTCCGCGCTAAATCGGGTTCAACCCCGTTCTTCAACACTACCGCCATTAACCCAGAAGTAATTTTCTTTAGACTGTCCACCGTCACTTCGGATACATTCCCCTTATTACCAACTACCGCCCTAACCCTAACTACCATCTCTCCTGCTCCAATTTGAGCCTACCTCGACATCGGCGTCCTCAGCGCCATCTAATCTGCTGGCTGCAGCAACCACCGCAGACAAACTGCTTAAAGACGAACCCGGCTTGAAGCGTTTGCCATCACCCACACCCGCCTCATCAATCTCACTGGAAGATGCATCACTCGATTGCTTCCTTGGAAGCAGCCCTACCACCGACACCTCATCCGACATTACTTCAGACATCACATCTGATGTCTCCCCTAATTTCCTGGCCCTATTGCCCTTACGTTTTACTTTGCCAGAAGGCATAGTAATTACGGAAAAACAAAATGTAATGTATGCATAATATAATGTAACTAGTAAACAATATAATTAACACACAGGAGAAATACTTCTCACCTTGATATACACCACCAGCCTTTCCTTCTTGTATATTACGTCTACCTGCTCCAACTGCTTTGTTTGTCTGGTTATCCTTATACCTGCCTTGTTAATCCTTTTTGTCGGTGTACGCAGTAGTTTATACTACCTGCGACACTTGCTTATATTATTGTGTTTCACACAAGCACACACGGTTTGTCACAGTAAGGTAAGTTTTATTGCTGTTCCAATTAAGCCGTCCTTATTTTATCTTTCTATTCTTTTCTAAGAATTAATTCTTTTTAAATTGCAACTCTTTCCCTCTTTTTTTATTTTGTTTTAAAACAATAAATATTTATTTAGCATCCGTAACATGGACTGCACCGTTCAACGCTCAAATAACAATATGTATGATACAATAATTACGGGATTTATATATTTTTATTTAATGTTTACTTAAGAAATCTACTTACACAACATTACAAGTGTCCATCATATTGTTAGTGACAATTTCCAGAGAATACGTGCTCTGGTCAAGCAATGGGATCTAAAAATGAAAATATGTTATTTAGCTATACATTTTTATTGCATGCTCATTGAAGAAATCTACTCACTCAACATTTGATACTTCCATCATATTGCTGGCCACAATTTCCACCTCGTCTAATTGTTTAACAAGAGGCTCAGCATTTGGCAACAACAATGCCCTTTTTCCCGCATGTATAATGCTTTTTGATGAAAAGTGATCAACGCATATAAGGGCTGTTGCTGAAAAGATTTTTCCACAAATATAGATCCATCTTGCTCGTCCCGTCTCGTCTTTAGAAACTGGGAATAAATGCCGACCCCCACACTAATAATTTTTTTAACAGGATCTCGTTTTTTTTTTAATTTTATATATAAAATTGTTTTTTAATTAGATTTATGACTGTTCTTTTGCACAAATATATTTTCTATTATTCTTATTTCTTTCACTTTTTTCAATTTGTTCACTTTTTTAAATTTTTTAATAATATGCCGCGCAATACACTTATGCCAACGTTTTTTCCAATCCTTGTTAAAGTAAATTTCCGGAATAGCCCTCAATGCGCGTAGCGAGTCACGTTTAAGGTCTTCAATTGACTCAAAACGGGTTCCCTGGAGCGGTCACTTTTTAAGCCCTAAAATAAACGTCAAGAAGATACATATGTACAACCATGCACCATGGGCACTTAACCGTAGATTGTGCTTCAAAAAAAATTCATAATTCTTCCTTTGTATCATATTTGATACACACTGAACAACGAAAGAAAACAACTCTTAAAAAAGTACAAATGTTTGTTTTTTTATTTGTTTTTATTGAGACTTTGTTTAAATTATACAATATTTAATAAAATATTAATTTATGGACTACTAATGCAATCTGCGCAAATACTTTTAGAGTGCTTCTCATTGCAGCATGGTTTGTTGCACAAGCAGCAGAAATAAGACGTCCATTTATTTTTGTTTTCGCCCGAAGTGTAACACTTTTGGCATCTTGCACGTTTCTTTTTTTAGAAGGACCAGCTTCACTGTCACTTGACCCATTAAAATTTTGAATTGAAAGTTTTGAGTATATCATCAAAGAAAATTCACTTCGAGGAAGATTTTTACGTTTTTCCATATATGGCTTTGCGAGTGAGATTGCCAACTCATGAAGAAAACACTTACGTTTTGTATGTTTCTGAGTAGTTTTCCAATTTGTGTCTACTTCGTTATAAATAATATAGGCGTTTAAAGCAGAAACATCAATTATGTTCGAAAAAACAGCCATTGTCCAGCGATTGTTTTTACGTTTGCAGCTGTAACTACTTAACATTTTGTCAACGGTGTCAACTCCTCCTTTAGTGGAGTTATAAAACGATATTATTTCGGGTAGTTTCTTTGGACCGTTCAAAACTTTTTGATCATGATGCATTGTGCTCATTGCAATTGTGCATTTGTCTTTGTGGCTGATATAACTAACAAGAGTTGTATTAGGGGTATGATGACTCATATCTTGGTACTTTTTTGCATACTAACAACTTTGGAGGAATTGATCTTTTATTTTTCCGCATTGTTCCAACCATTGTTAAATTTCGTTGCAAAAGTTTTTGACCAAGACTGTGCGAAGAAAAAAAGTTATCCATTGTAACGTTATGCCCCTTAAGTCCATCAATTAAGTCAAGGACGACCCGTTCACCCTGATTTCGCTCTGGAACGCCAGATACATCTTTGCCCAAATACGGCTGTATTTTCCATACATAACATGAACGCGAATCAACAAGCAGCCAGAACTTTAGACCATACCGCTCTGGTTTTGATGGTATATACTGTCGAAACTTACAGCGCCCATGAAAACCTAAAAGTTGCTCATCTACAGTCACACAGTCATTTGGGTTATAAAACTGTGATAGACTTTCAGACCATTTGTCCCAAAGGTTCCTTATTGGCGCAAACTTATCCGAACTTTTCTGAGCACGCCTGGCTAAAACGTTATCAAACCGTATGATTTTGTGAATGTTCAAGAATGATCTTTCAGACATTATTGAACGAAATATGGGCCGTCCATAATATTCATCAAACATATCATGTAAGGTCTCATTTTTGGATCTATAATGGAAAAGATATATTTACATTTTCTTTTGAAAAGCTATTATTTTTATTTACTTGTACACTCCGCCCAATAATAAAACAGCCAAATAAGCATAAAGCGATTCTTCATCTACATCAATTTGGTTGACACCGTTGAGATGTTTTCCATAATTGTTAGTGTTTTCGATTATAATTTTTGTTACTTGTGGCGAAAAATATAATAAAAAGGAGTCCCGAGTATTACAAACACGACTTGAAGCAAATCTTGTAACACCTAAAAGCATTGGTCTCATATTTGTTCTTTTTTCAAATTACTTTTTATTTACCTGGGCGCATATTGATGATATTTTCCGTTCCCAATCTTCCAGTTGAGCAAGGCTCTCTTTGCCAAGAAGTTCCATCTTTGGCTATATATGATGGATCAGAACTTGCGTTGTGAATTTCGTCATCATCAGAGCTACTTTCCTGATCTTCCAACTCGTCATCAGATATACTCGAAATATCATAAATCTCCATCTTCTCCACCAGAACTCTCGTTAAGAACATCATTTACAAGTTCTTCCAAAGTCAAAAACCGTGAACTATACATTTTAATAAATTAACACAATCAAATATCTTTTTTCAAATAATAAAAATGCACAAAATAGCACGAGCGGCAAAAAAATTACACTTGTTCTATACAAAATTCACAAAACTTTAGTATGTATCAAATGTGATACAAAGACAATATTATGAACTTTTTCAATTTCTCATAGCCTACTTACATTTATTCTTTCAAACAATGTTTTAAATACGGGAAATAACAATATTTACAAATTGTGAAAACAGGTGTGCCATATAGTGTTGCCATTCAGACAAATTTTTGAAATAAAACCGAAATGTATCATTTTTGATACAAAGCTCGATTAACGGTTAAATATCTTTTGGAATCGCTCTCCATTCAGTTCGGATTTTATCCCGAAAATTTTGGAGGTTAGATCGTGTTTCCATAGGTATCTTATTATATAGAATGGTCCAGAGGTGCTCAATAGGGTTTAAATCAGCGCTTTGAGCACGCCAATCCAATTTTTCGATATGATTTTCTTCAAAAAATTGATTCGCCACCCTGCTTTTGTGTTTGGGATCATTATTTTGTTGAAAGATAAAGTCCATTTTGGAATCTATTCTTACTAGTCGTCCAACTCGCGCTGTTTAGAAACAGCCCCAAACCATTAGATTTCCGCCACCATGTGTCACCGTATGAATAATGTTTTTCGATTTAAGTTATTCTGTTGGCCGGCACCACACACGCTGTCGACGTTTTGTATTTTTTAATTTAAATTTGGACTCATCAGACCAAATTACTCTATTCCAAAATGATTCTGGCATATGGACGTATTTTTTTAGCAAAATACAATCGTTTGTTTTTACATTAGCCGCACGTAACAAAGGTTTTTTCTTCGCAAAGGAACTTCTCAATCCGCTTTGATAAAGCGTTCCTTGAAAATATTTAGTTTTAGCTCCTCCTTAATCTTTCTAGCAGAAGTAAATGGATCTTTTTTAGCTAAAATTGCGATGTGGTGGTCATCATTTGTTGATGTTTTACATTTTCGACCGCATAACCTTTCCAAAACTTTATTGAAATTTCTTTTTTTATATGTCTCAAATATTTTTCTTGCTCCAGGTATTGAAATATTATATTTTTTGGACAAGTCTTTATATATCATACCAGTTTTGCGATCTTTTACCAATAGATCTTTCACATCTTTTGACAATGGTTTCATATCGACATTCTGTAGAAAAGTTTTTCATTACAGCCATACCTAAATAAGAGCGTTGAGCGTTGCGTTAGCAGCAGATTACGTAGCTACAGTGCCTTCAGAGACATACATTTAACTTCAAATATACTGTGACTACGTACCCTGCTGCTAACGCAACGCTCTTATTTAGGTATGGCTGTAATGAAAACAGTATTATTGATACAATTCCTCTAATAACCCTGGACCCTTAATGACTAAAATTAACTTACCTTTTATTTTTTTTTCATAAAAAACACTAAGAAAATTTCATAATATATTTCAAAAAATAAATATTATATTTTATATTGTCGTACTCGTTTGTAACCGCACTTTGATGTTTAAAAGAAAATAAAGGTCAACATTTCAATTATTGTTTTAAAAATAACAATCACGAGCTTATTTCTAACGGGATTATAATTTTTTTTTATTTTAGTTTTTAATAGCGGCACAGTGAAGAAATAATTAATAAGTACACCTTTTATACTTTATTGTGTCCGGCAGTGGTGTATATAGGTTCCAGTAAATATGGATTTGCTCTGCAATTAATTATATGCTAGACCTAAGCTTAATATACATCGGGAATCATGTCGTTAATTCTAAACCTGTACGAGTTAAACGAGTGCACTATCCCAATCTAAGATCTGCCTATATCACTTTGGCCCTTCGTTGCAAGATACGTTCTTGATTTGCATCGGGTGGGAGACGAGCTTCTAAAACAATGCTTTTACGGTGGTAATTAAATGCGTCTTCCATCGACTCTGTAAATATTGCTTCGCGCTGTATTATACTAGTGGGTATCATTTGTTGCATCCAGATGTTGTGGGATGCCGTTTTCGTATATGCGAATGTCTTTCCTGGCACGCTTCGGGGGCATCTAACTCCAATAAATGCTAGTTTTGAATTTTGACATTACACGTATGTTGTTCTAGCTGGAGGGACGCGTGAGTTTTCCAAAAGATATTTATTTTTTTTAGTTACTTAAATTATGTTAGTGTCATACATATAATTTTTAATAATTATCACATTAAATTATGGATTACAAAAAAGTTTTACATTTCTTTATCATAAATTCTTTTATTAAAAAAATTATTTTTTTAATGGGTTTAATTTTTTTCCGTTTTAGATACATATTTTAAGGAAATAAGATTCGTTTTATCACATACTCTTTGAAAGAGAAAAATAGAGAGAAATTCATTTTTAATGTTCTTTTTATTTATATTTAGTATAACTTATATTTGTAGACGTTCCATTTGTTAAAATTGATGTACCTTCCAAGCTTTATTGAAAAGAAAATTCTATACACCTCAGTGCCTATTGTTTTTTAATAAAATTGTCTTCTGTCTATACATTTTATTTCGAAAAAAAAAAATTATAGACGTTATGGCCAAATCTGCCGTGTCTGGCCTTGTAACAGGCAAATTACTTTCTTGGTTAGTTGTCATTGTAGTTAAATTTGTACTTAAACGTTGTATTCCCACTTAGGATATATTCATATTCGTTTAAAATCGCTTACTATTTATTTCAATAAATATATGTCTAAATAATATTTTTATGTTGTCGCTTTAATATGCTATGTGTCCTGATGGAAACCAGACATGTGTTTCTTACTGCGATATATAATAGAGAATTTGTTTAATTCAAATCAAGTACTAATTACAAAACATAGAGTTACCAGATATTTATATATATTTTTAATTTAAATAAAATTTAGGCTTTTGACCTAATGCAGACAGTGTGTATATTACACATTTGAGTTGTTTTACCCCCTCAAAACTTTGTTTCCTTTAATTATTTTATTATTATTTATTTATTAGTAGTATTTCAAATACTTTTATATAACATTTCATGTTCAGTTTACAATTTAAATCTATAAACTCTGGTTTAAATTAAATATTTCTTATAAAATTTACAGTTTTTCTTCTAAATATATTTGGATTTATTTCTTTTTTAATATTATTCGGCATCATGTTGTAGAGATTTAATCCCTTATAAAAGAGAGATCTTTTCATGGTGCTGTTATCTGCTCGTTGTAATCTGAAATCTTGAGCGTTCCTTAGGCTATATGGTTGAACCTCTCCTACGTACCTTATTTGGTCAATTAAATATTCAGGCGCATCTCCTCTTTTCATTTTTTGAATAAAATTAATTGTGTTTAGCTCTAGTCTTTGTTGTATGTTAAGCCATTTAAGTGTATCTAACATATGTTTTATTGAGGTAAATCGATTGCATTTAAGTATTGAGCGCATAGCTTTATTTTGTAGCTTTTGCATTCTTGTTATTTGCTGTTCTGTGCAGCATGTATACAACACAGTTGATCCAAATTCAAAATGCGGTTTAATCATTACATTATAAATGTTTATTGCCGTTATAACTGATATTTTGTTTCTTATACGTTTGAAGAACCCGATTTTTTTTCCAATTTTTTTTACATATATATTCAATATGTTCTTTTAATTTTAAGTCCTTGTTTATTAGAAAACCCAGATATTTTATATTATTTACTTTTTCTATTGTTACATCATTTATTTTAAACGTTAAGTTAGTGTTCATATTTATTTCCAATATTTTAGTTTTATTTTCGTTTAATTTTAATTTGTTCATTTTTAACCATTTATTTATATTGTCCATATCACTCGTTAAGTTAGTATAACATATTTCTTCCGTGGCCGCTTCTGTAAAAATCAGTGTATCGTCTGCATATAGAACAATTTCGCATTTTTCCAAAACTTTTTCCATATCATTAATATATATAATAAATAAAAGCGCACCTAGAATTGAGCCCTGTGGTACTCCAAAATCATTTTCGGTTGCATTTGATAATTTTTCATTAACTTTTGTAAATTGCCTGCGATTAGTTAGATATGACTCAAACCATTTTAATTCATTGTCTTGAATTCCGTATTTATATAGTTTTTGTAATAGAATGTCCCTGTCTATTGTTTCGAATGCTCTTTTTAAGTCCAGGAATATCGCCATTATTTTATTATTTTTCTTCATGAATTTCCACCTATTTATCACATAGTTGACTGCTGTTTCACATGAATACTTTCTCCTGAAGCCTGACTGATATTTTGAGAGTAGTTTGTGTTGTTCCATATAGTTTTCTAATTGATTCTTAACAGTCTTTTCAATGATTTTTTCGCAAGTTTTCAACGTATTTATAGGACGATATTCTTCACATTTAATTGTATTTTTAACTTTTTCAATGGGTGTAATCATAGATTCTTTCCAATTATTGGGAAATATTCCCGTTTCTAGTGATTTGTTTATAATATTCAGCATAATATTGCCGGTAATGTTCCAATTATCTAAGATTATATTGCTTGTTATTTTATTATAGTCAGGTTTTTTTTAATATTCTTACATATAATTTTAAGTTCTTCTAAGGATATTGGACGGAATTTAAATTTTAAATGTATCATATGTATTTTGTTTTCATATTGCATATAATTAATGGAATTTCTAATTTCCTTAATACTATTAGCGAAATATTTATTAAAATGTTCGGCTATTTGAAAATTATCTTTATATTCTACATTATCTATTATCACAGTTTTTATCACATTTCTGGGTTTTCTTAGTACTAGTTCTTTTATTTTGCTCCACATTTCTTTTTGGTTATTTGCGTTATTTATTTTGTTATTTATGTATTTATTTTTTTCATTTTCCATTCTAGTTTTATATGTATTTCTTATTGTTTTATAGTTATTCCACGCTTCATTCGTGTTTTCAATTATTGCACTTTGATATTTAAAAATTTTTTCCCATTTTAGCGTTCTGAGATCGTTGTTAAACCATTTGTTATTTCTATTTTCATTCATTTTTATTTTTACACTAAATCTTCGTATTGTATTTTCAAAAACATTATCAAAGTTGTGGACATTCTCGTTTAATCCTTTTTGTTCATCATATTGTAATATTGCACTTATTTCGTTTTTGAATCTTGCCTTATTATATTTAAAGATGTTTATTTCTTTAGTTTTATTGTCTCGTTCTATACATTCGCACTCAATAAAAATGTCTATAGATTCGTGATCAGCTATTTTATTATTTATATTTCCCTTTGCTGAAATCATTTCACTATTTGTTATAATATAGTCTATTAAAGTTTTTGAATTTCGTGTTATTCTAGTAAATTCGTTCATTACATGTTTGAGGCAATTATCATTAAGAATACTTTTTAATTTACCCGTATAGAAATCGTTATTCCAGTCAATATTAAAATCTCCAGTTATTAAAATATCACAGTTCGTTTCGCACATTTCTTCTATAAAATCTTGAAATATATCACAAAATTCTGGCTTTGAACTACTTGGTGATCTATATACTGCTATAATTATAATTGATATTTTTTCATATTTTGCCATATATGCGCTAATCCAGTATTTTGAGTCTTTAATATTGTCTTTAATTTTATCAATCTTCCAATGTTTTTTAAAATATATTATTAATCCACCAGTTTTTGACGAGTTTGACAATGTGCTATAATGGTCGTATTGCTTTAGTTCAATTTCACTTTCGTCTATTTCTGTAGTTTGATGTGTTTCTGTCAGTATTATGAAATCAGGTTTATCTGTTTCTGCTATTATTTCCAATTGGTTGAAGTTATTTGTTAAGCCTTGTATGTTAGTATATAACCCATGTATCTGCTTTGATTGTTAGGCGGATAAGCCTATTCTTTTCTTTTTTAAATTCAGTTTATTCTGATACACCGGACACTCTCGGCTGCTAGTGACGTGATTGTCATCAAGACCTAAATTTAATCGTTTATTTTCTTTTATGCAGTTTACACATTTCATTATTACCTCCTTATTACAGTCTTTACCTCTGTGGTTTCCATGGCATTTGTAGCATACATCTTCATTTTTGCAGTCCGACGATTTGTGGTTATATCCTTGACATTTAAAACATTGCATTATATTTGTACCATCGAATACCCTACATCTATCCCATCCAACATTCAATTTTTGACTTGCTATTACTTTCGGATATGATTCATGGTCTATTTTTAATTTTGCGTTAAATATTGTTCTATTATATCTTTTTGTTTCAAATATTTTAATAACATCTATTTCACTATTTTTCAGTATTTCGTTTTGTTTTTTTAATTTTTCTATTAATTCTTTTTCTGGCATTTTAAAATTTAAGTCTGTTATTACTATTTTCATATCAGTATCTTTTGGTATTTTTACTTCGTATTCTTCACTAATTTCATTTTGTATTGCCTCTTTTATTTTTTCACGTTCTTCGACATTTTCGCTTTGAATCACTAATGTACCGTTTTTTCTATTTTCAACATTTGTAATTTTGAAATTAATTGGATTTACTTTTTTGTTTAGTTCAGCTTTGGTTTTTTCTACACTTTGTTTTTCCTTTGGTTTTACAATTAAGGGGACATTTTTTGATAGATCTGGCATCACTACATTAGCTGTTAAAGTTTGCGCGTAAGACATTTTTGTTGTTTTTACATTTGTTTCTTTTATAATCTTCTTTATATCGTTACACATTTTTACATTGTTTTTTTCGATTGTATCATACATATCTTTGTTTTTGTTTTCTACTTGATTTATATTTCCATATAAGTTTTTAACTTCTTGAACATTCTTTTCGCAGAGTTTTTGAATATTATCTATTTTTCTAAATCTTTCCTCATAACGTCTTTCAATAGCTTCCAATAATGCTTTAATTTCATTTTCATTTTGTTTAAGTGAACTTTCAAATTCATAATTCATTATTTATATTCAACTAATGTTTGTTTATTTTTATCGACACTATTTTGGACCTCCCTTATAACAAGATCTACATTTTGAATGTATTGCATACAATCATTACATATAAATCTTACAAAATTGTTTTCATCTATAATATTTGCCAAATATTGGTCAATACCGGCACATTTCCTTGTATAGTGATACACTTTATCACATACTCCATCGCATCTAATGCCACTTTCACCTCTTATTGCTGTCTTGCATAAAACAATGAAACTTGATAACATAAGGACTTTAACTACGTACAGGCCAAGTTTCTACCATAAAAGCTTCCCGAGATATGAAGGTGTAAAAAGTGCATATTTTGGTACATACATACTTCTTCGCTGACCTACTCAATATCATGGAGCTAGAGAGTTGAAATTCGGTATATAGGTAGGACTTTGAGAATTAGTAATGAGAAAAATGGGCACTGTTCATCTAGGAGACTAGGGTCCCCTCTTATTTGTATGAAGCTTTTCCACTATAAAATATCTTGGGAAAAAGGGACTCAAATCCAAACAAAAACGTAAATTTGAAAATAAGGCCAAGTTCTTATCCAAAAATTTCGGCCGTAAAAAGTACTGAGATAAAAATGAAGACCAAGTTCTTCATATGTACAATGCCATCCATCCCATTTCTAGGCAACTTGCTATCTTGGCCAAATTTGTTGCTCATTATTTCTTATTAGTTAATATGATACGATATTTACTTAATATGTATGTATATGTATATAAATATTTAATGTTACTTAAACCCAACATTAAATATTAACTTAAACGCATATCTTTTTCACAAGCCTTAAAAAATAATTTAAAGTAGTTTGTAATTATTATGTAGCTTATGTAGACCTAAATACATATGTGAAAGCTTAGATTTATAAGAATGTAAATCAAAAACTGCGTCTTAAAACTAAAATAGTACAAATAATGTTCACACGGTGTGTGTTTGTTATTTTTTGTCATACCTTGTTAAGATTATTACACATCGTGTGAACGCATCCACTACAGTTAATGCTTTCATACAGGAGAGCGTGTATTTTTTTTGCCACTCATATTTTTATTTCCTAACAGTTTAAATACTTACATATAAAAAAGCGGGAATCAAGAATAAAGAATTAACGTTTTTCATTTTTGTTTTTCGATGCATTACAGCTGTAAGACTTTTATTTAATGAAAATAATGTAAAAAATAATGAAAATAAAATATACAAAATTGAACATGTTAATTGAGTTTTAATAAAAGCTTAAAGAAATTGCATCAGAAAAATTATACTCACCAGAAATTAGCCGTTTAGAAAAGAGACGTTTAAAAAACCAACTTATTTTTTGTTACGTGTCACCTCGGTATACTTTCATTTCATTATTTTAATTATAAATATGGTAAATAAAATAAAGTAATATTTGTTTAACAACAATAAAATATTAGATATGCTTGTATATTATAAAATTGTTTAAAAATACAAATAAGTAACCAAATTATACTTTGTTTAATTTTAAATAAATTATTGACCTAGTTTTAATAATGTTTATGTATGTATGTATATAATTTAATACTAGTGTATGAGCCCTTAAATAAAGAAAAAGATGTATAATTATAATTAAAAAGTGTCGTGTTTCACTAGCATATCGGTATCGTAACGGCAAAAAGGTGTATCGATGCATTCCTAGTAAGAAGGTTACCTTTAATTAATGAGTTGTGGCACCACTGTATCGACGTTTGTTATTTCGAAGCCAGTGGCAATTTAGAAGTTGATTGAGTAAGTTGTTCATAATGAACTTTTTTTATGATTTTAAAAAAGGCCTTACTCAACAACATAGAATAGCTTCGTGCAATTTTTGGCAATGAAGCACCACCAGATAAGACTGTTTACAATTGGTTTGCAGAATTTCGTCATGGTCGTGCGTCCGTCAGTGATTAATATCTAAAAGGTCGGCCAAAATCGGTTGTCATTTCGAGAAACATCGATGCTGTGCGCAACATGATTAAAGAAAATTAAAGAGAATGTAGCCGTAAATAGCCTTAAGAAAATGAACGCTTGTTTCATCGGTTGCACTGGACATGTCGAAACCATACCATTAGAGGATCGATTAACTGTTTATGCCGAATGGTATACAGCAATTTGTTTTCCAACGGTCTTCAATGAAATAGGGGAAAAGAATAAAAAACGTCGCATCGTTCTATAGTGTAATCGTAATATTGTACGAAACTGCTCGACATTGATTGAAAATTTGGCAGCATAAGGGCTCTCTTTATATTTTTTAATAATTTCATAAAATGACGTTATTTTGTGAGAGCAGAGGTGTATTTTAACGTACACATTTGGCACGTATAGAATAGCAAAAAAAAGTGGTAGGGCCTGGCGAAGCATATTCACTTCATCACACTTAGTTTGATACTAAAACAGCATCAATTGAAGAAGTAACATTAATAATAACAAATACTTGCTTTCAATGATAGCAAATAGCTGGATAAATCAAAAATTGGAAAAAATACGATAAAAAATACAATGACTAAAAACGATACTGTGGCGCAAACTTCGTTCTTACCCAAGAGAAAAATGATCGAAAATTGTGAGAAAGCTTTCGCATTAAATTTTTCATCATTAAGTGGGTGAAATAGATGATGTTTGCAATAGACATTAATCAGTAGAAAGGAAAGAAAAATAAATTGAACTAAGACATGAAATAAATTAATTCATATTAATTATTAAAAACGCTCAATTCGATAGAAGAATAAAATAAATATTAATCGGTCAATTTAAAAAAAAAAAAAAAAAAAACTAATTGCAAACTGACATTTAAATGCTTTATTTTCAGGAATTCAGGTATTCGAATTGTAAAGAAAACTAAATTTTTAACAATAAAAAAGTTATAGCCAAAGGTCGATTTTGACATATTGCTAGCTGTAATATTTACAAAAAGTAAATGATTCAACCTACTCTGCTGAGTGTTCAGGCTTCAGCAATGGTAGTAACCGGACAATATATAGGCCCTGTATTACAATTCATTAACTTTTAACGAGTGTATTCCATCAAGACACAGCGTTGCGTTGTCGCAACGTCAACTTCAACGATCTGCAAGACTTAGGCTCATTGTTACTACTTGCCGATAGTTAAAGTTAGGATGTTATCGGACAGATTAATTGTTTTTCGTTATTATGAGTGCACTTTAAGATAAAACTGCCCAATAATCTAAAGGGGAAAATGTTTTTAAAAATAAAAAATCTCCTCACTGGTTTTTCGCCAGTAAACAAATAAAATAACGTTTTGTCCCTAAATATTGCCATATTTTTCAAAACATTAATTTTATATTACAAGGAAGTCGTAATAACGAAAAATAGTTAAAGATCACTTTAGTTCTATTTAAGCTAAAGTTACATTTTACAAACGTGATTAAAGGCCCTTAATCTGATTGAACTGCACTTAAAGTCACAAAGTAAACAGAGGCGTCACGATAATATAGTGATGTCTTTCTCTATCTGTCTCTTAAATGATTGACCGCTCCTATTCTCTTTTGTTACATTTTTCTTCTTTATTTGAAATAATTTTTCTGGCCATTAATAAAAAACGTATGCACATAGGTAAAAATAAGGGTTGAAAAGGTAAGATTTATTTTAAATAAACTTAGAGGATAACTTATGCTGTAAATTTAAAAAGATAAGTTTAATTTTCATTATTTAATTTTTCTGATTTTTTGTTTTTGTTTTGATTGTTATTCGTATTATTTTTATATTATTTCTTTAGGGACTACCCGCGGCCAAAAAAACTGATTCTAGCAATTTTCTAACGTCAGAGTTTACACCTCTGGTTGCTCTGTGCTGGATAAAAAGATCTGATTGACTTATTTCGGCGTTTTACAAATAAATATGGTTTTCATATTTTAAATATTAAAAAGAGCCTAATTTTATATAATTTTTGAATTAATTTTTTTTATTTCTTGACATTGTGAACTCATATTTTATATAAATTTATATACCAATTTATATCAAGAATTCCAAGTATTGCCTTCTTTGCGGATGTCAAACTCCATCTATTAAAAATGTAAAATGGTTTCGGCTATGTGCCATCTTCAGTGTCAGTTTTCGTTCTGCTCAAGAACAATTGGAGAATTCTACACTCTCGTTAATATTTCCAGTCTCAAAAGCTTTTTTAAGCTTAAATATCGGCACATAACTTTAGCGATAGATATACGACACATATCCACATATTGGTTCAAATATGTGTATGTAGATAGTATTTATTTTTACTTTTGAAACGTAATGAAACTTGTAACGCTACGAACCTAAATCTTCATCGTACACCCGACTAGAAAATTTTTATTATTCGTACATAGTTTTACAAAAAGAAGCTACCTATATGTGGAGCTTTTTTTTAATTATATAAAGCCTGCAGTCTTCACTTCCTGAAAATCCTTTAGGTTGGGCCTCCAGGCTTATTTCCGTTAAAAATGTAAAAAATAGATACTCCAATATTGCATTGCCTTTTATGAAAACATGGTACTTGTTCATCGCGAAGTACCATTTTCAAAATTAAAGACAAAAGTTATAACTGCTTAGAATTTTTTTAGGTTAATTACATTTTATAACATGCCTATTCATAGCAACAGAATTTTTTTTGTTTATTATTCATAATAACTCATTTTAAATCTATAAACATGTTAAAATGCAAACAATAATCTGGTGAACAGTGCAATCTGATATTAAGAACAAGAGATATGTTGCGCTAGATTTTTAATTTGACAACTCTGGAGCAGTAGTGCCGGCGAGGAGGAAATTAATTTTGGAAATGCAATTTTATCGCCTTCTAGGGTTGGTGACGTAAGCGGTATAGAAGATATTGACGAAAACTATATGAATATGACTAATACATATATTTGTAAAAACTCAATACTCAATGTGAGCAAATTGGATGTAAAGAAAAGTCCGATTCATTACCAGCAGCAGTAAAGTCAAAGATTATAGATTTATAAATCTATAACCTTTGGGGAAGTGGTCCAAGTGCTCCAAGTGCGAATGTGGTAATGTGTTTTCTAGGTCACCCGTTAATCTTTCGAAAGAAAACTACAAAAATGTGTACGAATCATATAAGTCTGTTATTGTCAAAAGTACTAATCGGCCGTGTTGACAAAAATGACTCTACCTTCACCACCATTTAGAATGAAATTCGATTATCTTAGTCTCGTGCTACCACTATACTTCACTATCGACTATATTGATTTCAGACGGCCGACTGATGACTGTCAACCTTCTTCCTCATCACGGAGTCTCTTGTAATTGCCAGCATTTATTTAAGGCTTAGATCCACCATGGGTGTTACACTTAACAAGTGTCTGCGCATGGGCCTAAGTCTTATGCTAACCAGTGGTAAACATTCACACATAATGTGTTCTGCCGACTCAGCCTTTTCTTCAGGACTATCTTTCGAAACTGTCGTATCCACCCCTTGGGAGGTTTTCTTGTCCAACTCTTCAGAATTCCTCCATTGGCCACCAGAGTTCCTACATAGATTAACCCCTCCACCTCGTGCGAGGCTTTATTGTCCACCCCTGTCGGAATCTCACGGTCCAACGTCTTAGAAGTACCTTTAAAGATTGTCCCGTTCACACCTCAAAAGGCATTCTTGTCCATCTTTTTCGGATTCCTCCTTTGGCCAATTAACACCATAGTTTCTGCAGAGATTAACCTCTGCGCCTCTTGCGAGGGGTCCTGATTCATCCCTTTTATGGAACAAATATGTCCACCCACACAGAGCTTCATATGCACGAGTAAGTCTGTATTAAAACTGGAGATCAACTGGTATCCAGAGTTCGCATACTTGAGACCAACCACCCTCTTGGCTATGTATCCCTGGCGTATGCTTTTCCATCGTGGACTTTTTATACGACAGTGTTAACTTCTCTCTGCTCGACTTATTAAGCCAAACTCCTTGCAGAGACAGGAATCTGTTACCGGCCGCCACCACGTGGAGCTATAAGTTAGAACTTCTGACAATGCACTCAGTTACAGCATGCCATATCTTTGTACCTGCCAGCTGACGGCCTATAAAATGTATTAATTTAGCAGTTAAGCTGTTCATTTTTATTCCTTTGTGTATCTACTTGCTTAGATTTTTTTTAAGGCTTTACATATATCTGTTTGAAGATTTATACAATGCAGAAAAATCAGATACATAAAAATATAAATTGTAAAATATACAAGAAAAATTAAACAAGTTTATTGAGTTTGAATGAAATATTAAAATATTGCGCTAGAAAATTAATACAAAAGAGAATAGCAGCCTGTCTTCTGATACTTCGATCCACTAAATTTGTACGATTTGACAACCCCTCGTTGGCACATGCAAGTAATTACTTCCAAGTAGTGTATACGTATTATCAACGAAAATAAGGAGATTTGTCGGAAAAACAAACATTTTTTGAGTGACTACACTGCCCTGTGTTCATTTTTAAAAATGTCGACAATAAAACTTCCAGCAAATTATTAGTAGTAAAGTATTGCCAAGTATTCAACATTCAACCGTAACTAGGGATATATACATGTGCATATCTTTATATTTGATTTATAAACACAAAATTATCTTTAAACTTACATATAAAAGGCGCATTTATACACAATAAAAATTTTTAGCTTAGTTTTAATACCCAGCCGTCGGGTAATACATATGTATATACGTATAACAAATCAAAACAAGGCATACATTCGCAAAGTAACCGCATGTATGTACGCATAATATTTACTTACCAATCGTTAATTCAGAGCCAACAAAAAAAAAACGAATGAGCTAAAATTGCTTCAAAGATCTCAGAGTAAATCATTAAGACCGCTTTTAATCATATTCGACTTTGTCTTTTTCGAGAATATATAACCTAAAAAATTCTTGCAATATATGGGTATATATAAATTGAGACTTTTAAGGTATCACAATATGTATAAAATAAAGTCGCTTTCTCTATCCCTATGTATGCTTAAATCTTTAAAACTACGCAACGGATTTTGATGCGGTGTTTCTAATAGAGTAATTGAAGATGAAGGTTTATATGTATAACAACATCCATTAAATAGTGGAGAAATACTGTTATTTTCGAGGTACTAAGATAGCAGGCAATCTTCATGGTTTAAGGAAAGAAGAATTGTTTTACTCTTAATTTAACGCGTGCGGGCCACGGGCAGTAATGAATAAATCAAAACTACTGGATCGCTTTTAATCATTTTTTCAGTGAATGGCATAGGCTATATATTTTATACCCGTACGAAGACGGAGCGGGCCGCTAGTGTTTTTATATAGTACATAATATTGGTCCTCACACTGTTGTTTTCTTGAGAAGTGAAGCTATTTTTAATAGAACGAATAAAAGAAATTTGAGAACGGTTCATTGTCGTTTGGAAAGAATATGACTCATGTGGATTCCAATAAATTTGTAAGAACTATTGAAAGTATTCAATGAACCTCTCTTTTAAAAAATCAATTAAAGAAGATTTATATAATAATACAACCATTTTAAACGCTGCTAATATAATTTTTTATATTTTTATTTGTGCATGTATAAATTATAATAAAACAATTTGCTTTATTGTTTAATATTACTGCTCTTTATTAGATCAGGAAGACAAAAGCTTAAAAACTAAAGTCGCACACTCGTTTTATACAACTTCATGCTGGCTTTGTAAATACACTCTTTTTCTCTATAGAATTAAATCTAACAATAATTCTCTTAAAAGTTAATATTACAACGTAAAGGTAAATATTTAATAATGCAATGTGAGTAATTATAAGTGTGATATTACGATGTTTATCTAAATATTCTATTCAACAATTGGAGTAACTTTGGGTGTGGTATATTTAATAGTGTTAAATAACAATTCGGTTTTGATTGTAAAAAGATTTCTGTTTACTGTAAGAATTTACTGTGTTGGGTAAAACTTCCCCGGACGAAGATCGATTCCCAAGTTCAGAAGGAATGACGGGAAGCGAAATTAGAGTCTTATTGATAGTTTTTTTAGGCTTCAACTTCAAAATAGAATACACAACAATTACTGACATCACAATTGCAATTACAATATATATAATTATATCTGTTGTTTTTTGCTTAGTTTTTAGTTCCTCTATATATTTTATATTTCTAATATGTTGGTAAGTTAAGTTTTGTAAAGATAGTTCTTCTTCAATATTAATTTGTATCTCTTTGGATAAATTAGGTATTATTATATTTTCTCCATAAACGTTTTTGTCATACCACCTATCAAGGATCATAATTTTACATTGTTCAATTTTGATAAGGTAATGACCGCTTAAATCTATCGGTATATCGTTGCAATTATGTTCAACAGTTACATTTTTCATATTTACAGCAAAAATTAGATTTGTGTCAACTTCTATTACAGATGTTACATGATTTTTCTTAAAGCTACAATTCATCTTTCTATTATTTAGTACGTTTTCTAAACATCCATCTTCAACAAGTGTTAGATTTTCTTTATTATCCGTATCAAAGTAAATTGTTATTTCATTTTTATTTATTTCTTCGTCAGTCAATATATTTTGACTTAAAAGTCCTAAGCTTGAGGTCAACAATATTCCTTGTACTCGGTCAACGATTCTTTCTAAACCCAAAATTTGAAATGACAAGTATCTGTCTTGGATTTCTGATTGTCCCTTTTTGGTTTTGTTTTTTAGTAATTGATATTCAAAATATGTATCTTTGACGTGTTGTTCATAAATCCTTGACAATTTTGCTAATTGTTCATCGAAATGTTTATTTATTTGTATCTGGTTATTTGATTGCTCTATTATGTTGTGGTTGTTAGTTTCAATAACATTTAACCTATTTTCTATCTCCTGCCTATCATTGTCGTCCATCGTTCCGTAGATATACTTTAGTCCTGTCCCGGCTATGTTGATAAGTCCTCTTTTCTGTCTTCTGGGAATTAAGGTTTTCAACTCAATTTTCAAATGTTGAATTTGATGTTTAAGGTATTCGTCCTCTGTGTTTGACAAGTTTTTCTCTATGGTATCCATATATTGTTCGTATTTTGTAGCGTTGAAAATGTGTAAGATATTGTCATATCCCTCGATCAGTTTTGTTTGTCCCAAAGCAATAGTTGAGAATCCCCTGCCATGAGTTAGATCAGTTATATCAATTTTCTGAGAGTATATCATTAGTATGTTCATCAGCAGGATCGACCAAAACATCCAAAGACCTGAAAGAATTTTTTGCACGCATTAATTGGTCTTTATAAACCTTTTGGTTTTTGTGCCTATAGTTCTTTTCGTCAATTTTCTCCAGTGTCACTTTCTCGTGCCTGGTGTCAGTCTTATGTGCTCTAAAATCTTTTTTGAAGGCTTCATTTACACGTTCATCCTTTCTATTCCTATTAAGATATGCTAAATTTTATATCTTTCTTTCCTCAATTATCTTGCTGATCTTTTCGTTTTTCACAGGGTCATTCTGGAAATGAATTTCCACAGGTTTCTCACGAGTTGTTAGGTGAAAAGTATTGTTATAAATAAAGTTAGCCTGAATTGGTAAATCCACGTTATAAGCTATATCCGACGTTTCCTCCCTCTTTTTCAGTATTCTTATATTTTCATTAAGACTACTATGAAACCTTTCTATATCCGAATTTCCGGTGTGTCGATATGGAGTAGTAAAATGAGTTTCTACATTGTTTCTCTCCAGAAAATCTTTAAAAAGAGCTGAGGTAAAACCTGGCTCATTGTCCAGGATGAGTTTCCTTGGAATTTTCATTAAATTAAACAACATAGTAAAATTCTTTATTAAATTTAGCGGAGTTCTGTCCTCGATCTTTTGAATAAGTGCATATTTAGAGAATTTATCAATCATCGTTACGTAAGCGTCTCTTGTATCTAAAAACCATATATCAGCGTGATAAATCTCATGTGGACCTTTGGGGGTTTCTGTTTTCTCAAATGGGATTTTAAGAGGGTTTCTTTCAATTTTGTAGTTGCAAATCTCGCAGTTATTTATAATTCTAGCTATCTCCTTTCTCATATTTGGGTAATAGTACTTCCTTTTTAGCTCTAGGTACGTTTTATCAATACCGGGATGGTTATTTTCATATTTATGATGCATCATTATAATTTCCAACAAATCCAGCTTATCTACATTCTTTAATAACGTATATGTTCTACGTATTTTAAATCTTTTAATGTTTCTCATTTTTATTACCTGATCCTGGATCATAGAATACAATTCTTCATCATTACAATAGATTACTATATTTTCCTCATTTTCAATTATTTCAAGTATTTTCTTAAAAACTACCTCGCAATCATTTGCATCGACCCCGAACTTATATAACTTTTTATTAAATTGTGTTTTTTCCTCATATGAGTTACTCCCTTTTTTTTCGATCAACATTTGTCTATTAGCGAACTGCAAAGGGCTTTCTGTTACCTGGATATGGTCCATTCCGTCATCCTGCGCGCTATGCACAGTTGGTATTGGTGAACCTTTTCTTTTCCTATTTTTTCCTTTCTTACCTTGTGGCTGAAACACCTCCCTGTCCACAGTTCTAAAATCTATTTCTTTATCTTTATGTTTTCGCATGAAATGTCTTCTCAAACTTGTCTTATCCTCAAAATTGCTTTCGCAGAGTTTACATTGAAAAAGTTGTGTACCGTGTTTCCGAACAATATGCTGATTTAAGACGTCCCTTCTTTTATAAGCCTTCCGGCACACGTCACACTCAAAGAGATTTATTTCTGCCCTTTTTGCCGGTATTCTTGACAAAGCATCTGCCACTTTATTTTCTTTTCCCTGCACGTGATGAATATCAAACTCATATTCGTTGAGCCTAATTTTCCATCGTACCAACTTTGAATTTGGCTCCTTTAATGAGGCTAACCATTTTAATGGTCTATGGTCGGTGTTCAGTCGAAACTTCCTACCGTATAAATAATGTCTGAATTGACCGCAAGCCCATACCATTGCCAACAATTCTTTTTCAATTGTGCTATAATTAACTTCGTGCCTATTTAATGTTCTAGAAACAAACGCCAAGGGTCCGTTCTCCTGAGACAACACCGCACCAAGAGCAAAATTGCTTGCATCAGTGGTAAGTATGAACTCCTTCTTGAAATCCGGATACCTTAACACCATATCTGAGGCTAATATCTT
The DNA here is from genome assembly GCA_963932375.1 of Phania funesta. Taxonomy (NCBI): domain Eukaryota; kingdom Metazoa; phylum Arthropoda; class Insecta; order Diptera; family Tachinidae; genus Phania; species Phania funesta. The sequence continues at coordinate 85,920,284 of OZ010653.1, forward strand.
CCTCAGTTTCCCGAAAGACTCTTTGTAGTCAGTATCATTTTCGTTGATCTTGCCATCTTTTTTGAGCCTCAAGGTAAGGGGTTTTGCTATCCTGGCATAGTCTGGGATAAACTTTCTATAATATCCGCTTAGTCCCAAGAACGCTTGTAGTTCCTTCACCGTCTTTGGTATTGGGAAGTTTCTTATGCACTCTACCTTTTTCGGGTCTGGCTTTATGCCGTCTGTAGTCACTATATGCCCAAGGAAACTAGTCTCCTTTCTCAGGAATTCACTCTTATTCAAAGACACCTTTAAGTTTGCTTTTCTTAACGTTTCAAATATTTTCGTTAAATTATCCAAATGCTCCTGAAGTGACGTTCCAAAAATTAATATATCGTCCATATATATAACACATATTTTGTTGATGTATTTTCTTAATACATTGTTCAACATTCTCTGGAATGTAGCTGGGGCATTTTTTAGTCCGAATGGCATACGTTTGAACTCGTAGTGACCCTCATTTGCTGAGAAAGCGGTTTTTTCCTGATCGTTTTCGTCGACCTCAATTTGATAAAATCCCTTCGTCAAATCTAACGAGGAGAAATAATTAGCCCTTCCCAGTTTATCCAACACATCATCAATGAGTGGTATTGGATATTTATCATCTCTAGTTGCGGCATTTAATTTTCTATAATCTATAACCATTCTCCATTCCTTATTTCCAACCTTATCCTCTTTTTTAGGAACGACCCAAATGGGAGAATTGTAAGGAGAATTACTTGGGACGATTATACCCTGTTCCAACATCTCATTCATCTGTTTTTTTACTTCGACTCTATGTATTTCTGGGTATCTATAAGATTTAGTGTAAATTGGTCTATCATTATTTGTAGGAATCCTATGCTTTATCTCACTTGTAAATGTTAAATCATCTCCTTTCCTATAAAATATACCTGAAAACTTTTGTACAAGATTCTTAAGGGCGCGTTCCTCTTCCTTATTTAAATGTGTCAATCTCAATTGTTCCACCACTCCTAATTCATCCAGATGGTACAATTCAGGCAGTACTTCTATATTCCCTAATTCTTGTTCAACATTTATTTCCTGTTCATCCTCATTTTGACCCTCAAAGAATAATGGCAGCTCCTGATGATTTATACTAATGCATTTCCTTTCGTAATCTATAATGGCGTTATTTTCCTTTAATAAGCTTGAACCAAATATTCCATTAAACCAATCGTGAAATTTGAAAATCTTGAAGTTTATGTTCTCTCTTAGTCTAATAGGTAAGCAATCTTTGGAAACCTTCGCTTCCTTTGTTATAACGACATAACCAGCCGCTGTATTTACTTTAATCGGACCTTCTAAAACTTGTATGAATTTTTTTGGACAATGACCCTCTTCGATAATATTTTCTGTTGATCCTGTATCTACTAACATTCGGGTGACGTCTGCTCCTTTTCTAAACAAAACATAGGGCAACCCTGGTTTTGCGGAGGGTCCCCTGCTTTGGAGGCCGAATACTGAAAATTTGTTGCCTGGGAACATTGGGGTTTCTCATATAAACAGTGATTCTGTCTCGTCTGTCCACTTATGTCCATTGGTTCGGGTCTGGGATAATTTTGGCTCACAAAATTATTTTGTCCTCGGTTGTTAGGATAGGGACTAGGGTTAAATTTTTGGGGAAATGAATTTTTATTATTATTTTGGTTTGAATACTTTTTTTGTACATTCTTATTAATTTTATACTTCTCGCCTATTCTATGGTTATCATAATGTTTAACTTTTCCAGTTGTTAGCAAACTTGCTTCACCCAGCTCGTGAAGAGCCATTTCCAAAGAGCTTGGTTTTAGTGCACAAAGTATTGTTCTTAAATTAAGAGGAAGCTTGTTAATGAATACCTTAAGAGCTACCTTATTATTATTTGGTATTTCCTCTGACCTTCCGTTTAATCGGTATCTTTGATTTAATAAAGATAGTTTATTCTGGACAAAATTGTAAAACTGGAGAGTATCACCTCTAAATTGTGCACTTCTTAAGTCCTCGTACAGCTGCTCTGCTGAAGCGAGTCCACCAAAATTCAATTCTAACAATTCTTTTATTTGCTCCCACCTCTTTAGGTGCGGGTGAATTTCCAATATTAATCTAGCTTTACCTTTGATTTTTCCTTTTATAATGGACAGGAACATCCTCTGGGCCGTTGGGCTATACTGAGCCATCGCGGGAATTACATTATCAATATTCTCCAAGAATGGGTACAATTCCTCCCTCCTTCCATCAAATTCGGGTGTCAGCCCCAAGAACTTCAATTGATCTATATCCCGTTGTCCGTTGAGCATTTCGAGTGGCTGTTGTTCCTGGTTCATTTTATTTCGATTGCACAAAAGATTCTTGCTCTTGTAATACTTCTTAGCTTTTGTATATCCACTTTAAAGTCTTTTAAATTGTTCACTTATTTTTTGTTTTCCAATTTTAAAATTTTCTTATATTTCTTATTTTCCATAAGTTCACTTAAAAAATTTTTGATTTAAAATTTTCACTACTAATTTAATTGCTAATATTATGTTATAATCCTGGAGGGTTCCGTAGGATTCGCAAGATTTTCTATTTTTATTTTGTTTATACTTTTTCGTAGGATTAATAATTTTTTTGTTTATCCTTTTTCGTAGGATTAATAATTTTTTTGTTTATCCTTTTTCGTAGGATTAATAGTTTTATTTTTCCTTTTACGTAGGATTCTTTTTTACGGATAGAAAATCACCTTTTTTTTCTATCCTACCGACTGCGCCAATTATAATAAAACAATTTGCTTTATTGTTTAATATTACTGCTCTTTATTAGATCAGGAAGACAAAAGCTTAAAAACTAAAGTCGCACACTCGTTTTATACAACTTCATGCTGGCTTTGTAAATACACTCTTTTTCTCTATAGAATTAAATCTAACAATAATTCTCTTAAAAGTTAATATTACAACGTAAAGGTAAATATTTAATAATGCAATGTGAGTAATTATAAGTGTGATATTACGATGTTTATCTAAATATTCTATTCAACAATTGGAGTAACTTTGGGTGTGGTATATTTAATAGTGTTAAATAACAATTCGGTTTTGATTGTAAAAAGATTTCTGTTTACTGTAAGAATTTACTGTGTTGAGTAAAACTTATACACATATGTACATACACACATATACGCTTTTCGTTCTACAGAATAGAAAATTGCAGCCTCAATAATGTCCCATAGATACTGAGGTAATACATAACTTTTTTGTAATAAAATGAAAACATTTGAATTATTCCATTTTAGTATAACTATTTTATACATATTTTTTATAGTGCAAAGAGTAAAGTACGGAATTTTTGAACAAATTTATTCGAAAATACTCCAAAAATCTTTAAGGTTTCAATTCAAAATTGGGTATGGTATAATAATAAAATCCTATTCCAACAAGTGCTGGTAATTTAATAAAAATTCTCTGTACTAGGCAACACTGTATTTTATTTTGTTAGTTTTCTTGAATTAATTGTAAAAAATGCACTTGCTTCTGTATTTTATTGTAACCTCAGTCGCAAGTAACATAAGTGTGAGTACATTATTCTGTTTTTACAAATTGATATCAGGTGGCACCTCTGTAAAAAAATTTCATATATAAGTTAAATAGTACCAACCATCACAACAGCCTGTTTTGTAATTTATTACGATGGGTGCTGCCCTAATATGATCTGCTGCTTCTGTGCTACAAACATTCATTCTTTAATATTCGCACATCATTATTTGCATGATGATAATAAACATATTTCTACACAACCACATAGCAACAGCGAAGCACTTTACTTTTGCAATAATCACAAGACCTGTAAAACAATTGACATACGCACCCACATAGCTACAAACAAATTGTTCAGCTGAATTCTATGGCACTTCTACAAACTAACATACTTACTTATTACCAACGGCACCCGACATCATACTGATACTTTGCTTGGGTTTTGGCGTAGCGCAACAGACAAAAAGTAGACGTTGGACGATTAAGATCGTGATAAATAAAAATAAATATAATTGTAAAACAAGTAGTTTTAATTTATACAAAAAGCACAAAAAAGAATTGAAAATGTAACAAATAAATTTATGCTTTTATTCTCAAGTAGTATATACTTACAACTTTGTTTATAAAAAATAATATTGGTTTTTAAATTACTTCTAAGCCAACTAACAGTGCCCCTAAAGACGCCATGAATTTTAATTTGTGGAATAATAAATAACACAAAACTACTTTCCGTTTAACATCGTTTAAAAAACCTTGCTGAATAGCAACAGAGGTAAAGTGTCGTTAAAATTTGTTAACATTACGATTATCTCTAAAACAGAAAGTAAGTCTTACTCTTGTTCTTTTTTGTGGTAGAAACAACGAGCCATACTAGGGCAAACAATGCTGCTAAAATAATGGGAATGCACTACTGAAATTGATTTTAAGAATTATGTTTACATAAGCATCTAATAAAAGAAGACGCATTGTTGAGGGATGCAATCCCGCCGCATAGTAGACTGGTTCCTAGCGGTAATAGCTACAATGATATAAAATTTGTATCAGCAAATAGCGCCCCAAACAATTAAAATAAAGCATTATATAATGGTTAGTAGATTGCATTTGTATGAAAAAAAATTATATTAATGTCATTTAATTTTTTTTACATTATCACTTCATGTTAAAGAAAAATATTTCCAGTCAGATTCAAGAACAAAGTGATTCAAATTTTTGAGGTTCTACTGTATATCATTGTCTTCAATATCCATCCCTGCAGTTTAGTCAATTCGCCGTAGTAATCTGTATTTTGCAAATAGATCAAGGCGAATTAAAAATTCCTTAAATCCGCTCGTGAGTCTATATGTTACCAATTTGTTATTGTTTCTCTAGCAAAGCTTAAAACGCCCTACGTAAAAATATATCGGCATAAAGCTTTGTGATTTCGGTTTGAAGAAATGTTAAGCAAAAGTGCTAATAGAGCTATCTAAAATTTCACATTAAATATAAGACTATGGGGTTCTGTATGAATGACTTTCCGCGGGAAAAGTCTTCATCATTATGTTATTTCTCTTGGCAAGTTAAGAACGTGTGCCACAATTAAAAAATGGTGGATTAAAGAAACGTGAAGGTAGTGTTAATGGTCAAAAGTTTTGGCCTTTAATTTAAAAATGGTTCTACATTTCGTGGTGCAAAAGGAAGTGCAATTCCCACTTACAAAACTCTTTACATATTGTTCATACCAACACCTAGGGTAGGTGATCTTTTGTAAAAGCAAAGCGCCATATACATACATACATACATAGTAATTAAGCTGTTGCAAGGGTTTCTAATTGTAAAGAAACATGTGTGTTCATATGTATAGACAATATAAGTTCCCCTTTTTCTTGTGAGGAACATTGGGTTAAGTTTATGCTCTATGTGTAAACGATAAGTGTTTATCTAAGCATTTGAAAAGTGTTGAGTGTGTTTTGTAATAAAGATATTTCCGATGTTTATGCAAAAAAATACCGTGAAGCAGGTAAAACAAAAAGGTACGAGGCGGTTTAAAGACAGTTGGGTTTTCGCGACAATTATTAACTTCCAATAAGATTTATGTTTGTATCAAAGATATTCAACTAAAAGCTTTCTGCTTACGAGTCATGAATATCACCGCCTATGCAAACAACGTCCTTTAGGTTTTTGTTACGTCTTGACAGGCCATAAATTTGTTCGCACGTTGAGGGAGCGACTGCGAAATAACGAGAGAATATGTGTGCGGGATCTTCTGCTTGAAGAATACGTGTAGATGTTCATGTTTGACCATATTTTTTGTCTCTCACATGGCGTCTTGATTAGCTATAAATCTGTTCATCATGAACGTAAAGATCTATACGGGTTTTTTAAACAGAAGACCACGACCACATTTTCTCGTTATTTTGGAGATGCTCTCTCGATGTGCGAACATATTTATGGCTAGTTAAGACTTAGTGACATGGAGATTGTATGGATGCGACGACAGCACGCACGCACATAAATACTTTTTATTTTGCCTGTGTGTTAAGTTTGTGTAATGTCGTAACAGAGTTGTGAGAACTATGTTCGGACAACTCTGGTTGAACACGACGCGACCATAAACAGCGAAGGTGTTGACATGGCGTCTTGACTAGCCATAAATCTGTTCAATCATCGCACCTTTTGCTGCTCACAGAAATTTTGCTAGTTACAGATGAAAAATTATACTCTCTAATTTTCTGCACAAAAATCTGGAACGCTTTTGGACTAATTTGTGAAAGTTCGGACGCATCTGGAACATACCTAATAGGGCACATTACAAAAATAAAACAAATGTTGGAAGGTATAAGGGTAAGGTTGGATGTGAGGTAAGTGTTGAAGCAAGTGTGTGTGAATTTATGGGACACTATTAAAGTTAAGGATGCGGTGTCCAAGGTTGGGTGGGCAAAGTGGGGAACATTTCCATCCCGTTCTCCCTCGATATGTGTTTCTCCGTTTGTAGCAGTTTGTTTTTTTGTTTACTTTCTTTGTTTTTGTGCTTGTCTCAGGGCTGCAGCTGTGGGTTGCGACCTACCCTGACTAGGCGAGTGAGCTAGCTGGCATCGCAGATGCAGCGCCATAAAGGGACACGTAACAAAATTAGTGTAAGGAAAATTTTAGTATATAAGGTTATTGCTCTTTGGTATTGTTAGTGCCTAAATTAAAAATAAGAAAGTAATTACGTGCTAAGAGTCGAGATTTCTATTTGTTAGTGATTACGTAAGGGAGGAAATTTTAAGTAGAGGAAAATAGAAGGAATATTTGAATAAGTCAGTACTAGCATATAAAGTGTTGCCAAAACCATCTAAGGGAGCTCTTTTAGGTAGGTTGTAAAACAGAATATAACAGTGTTCAAAAGTGTTTTTTTATTCCTTAAATTTTTTTGCTAGTTTCTTGCCGGAACTGAGCAAATAGAAGTTTTCTTAGGCGTTAAAAGATATTTTTTTTGGTTTTCTTTGTTTTTCGATTTAGGCACATTATAAACATTTGTCATTAGGATTAAGTCTACATTAAGCAAAAATAATTAGGAAACGATTAGGTTTAAGTATATTTTAATAAATATGTAAATGTTATTTGTTTAGTCAACCAAATGTGTTTGTGCTAACTTTTTTTTGCAGGGTGAGGTTGGAGATGTGAGGTGAGTGCGCTGGGATAAGTGTGTGTGTGTGAATATAGGGGGCATTATTTAACTTAAATTTATAATGGAGCAAAATTGCCCCAGGTTGGGAGGGCAAGTGGGGGGACAAAACATCAGTCTTCCCTCTTAAGTGTTTCCGGTTGTTTGTAGTTTTTTTTTGTTTTGCTTATCTCATTCTTTTTTTTTTTTTTGATGTCTCAAGGCTGGAAATGAGGGTTGGAACCTACCCTGGTGATGCGTTAGAGCTGGCCGGCTACATCATTTCAGCGCCGCGACGAGGCTAGTCTTAACAAAATGGCCATTTATGTTACGGTTTGCTGGTCCCGACGACGTCCCCGACTAGCTCTGGTCGCTCGGGCGGTTCTTAACCCATTAGCCGGGCATGACAAGGTAACATAAAAATAAATTTTCTTTCCGGACTTACAACCACCAAAGTGTTCTCTAAAATGCTCTGAACCATGACAAGTCTTGGAGACAGGTGTTGGTCTCTTATTTGCCCACCCAACCATGTCGCAATAAACATCCCTTTTTTTTAAAGCCAAGCTTGCGACCCAGTATCCGCTAGACCGAACGTCACTACTCACCAGTCCATTTCTTGCCTCAACCCTTTCAAATTATTCACACATTATTTTTTTTTTCCTTATACTAAATAATATTCATATTTATTTAACTACTACTAACAATTATTATATGGAACTATACTTAACAATACTAATTGAATAATAATCAAATCCGTCGGTCTTGCTCACGTTAGAAATTTTAACAAATATAAGGTCTGTTACAGGTGCATACCAAAATAGTCCGGACTATTAAGAGTAAAAAGAAAATTACTCTCTGAATGTGCCAAAGTTGTCCGAAATTGTTGGAACGCAAAAAACCACAATTGAACATCTTTAAATACTAATGGTGCATACTTTCTCAAATAAATTTTATTTTAGTAATTTTATACGATTAAAATGCATAATATATTAAGAGCAAAACATTTGCATCATTGGCAGCAGCTGTTCACAACTTCTTAACTGATCGATAAAATCATTTTTTTTATTAAAATTTCCTTTATTTAATTTTTTTTTTGTTTTTTAAATATAAACAAATAACACCTGATAATTTAATTCTAGTCCGAACTTACCCAAAGAAAAAGTTCGTACGGCTTTGTACAGGAAATGAAAAATTTGACTCATTTTCTCTCAAAATTGTACAAAAATTGTTATCTGGAACGCGTTTGGACTAATTCGGACTGTTTTGTTATACAACTGGAACAGACCTATACTTTATTACGATACTAGTTTCACTGACATATGGGAACAATTGCGTCAAATTGTTGTTCTGCATTTTAATTCGAAAGAAAAAATTTTCATACCAATTAGAATGATTTTCTTCTCTGTTCCAAATACATATGTAGTAATTGTTATATTTACTCCTACTTTTACAAGATATCCAACTAGAAAAAAAAACAAATGCAGGTAGGTACATACATATATGAATTCTCTCAGCTTTTAGTCAACAATTTGGTTTCTGTGGCCCCATAATAACTATAATATCGAAGTTCTTGCCCCAAAGTAATTATTTTAAATGTCTTTGATATTCATAGATTTCGACAGCAATATGCAACACACACGGTGATAAACTCCCTTTCGTCACGACGCGTGACATACATACATGCAATGCATACAATGTGCACGTAATGTCCTATTTTGTCGATTAATATTCTTTAATATATGTATGTACATACAAATGTATGTACTTTGCTCATACCATAGTCGTCGGAAATGTGTTCAATTATTTTTAATCTTGCTGTGAATTTCAGAAACGTACATTGACAATGTTTATTAACTGAAGTTTTAATTAAAAACCATTATGTTTGTTACAGGAATATGAACATCATTTTTGAGCGTTGCAGAATTCGCCCGATATTTTTCAACAATAAGACTGAAGCAACAGAGATCACGATCCATCCGTATATCATTGTAGAAAAGTGTTTTTATTTTACTCATTGTAGTCAAGGAAGAGTTAAAAGCAATAACAACAAATTAAGTACGTAGCGAAAATTAAAGTCAATCATACAAGTAAATGCTCACACAAAAGAGACATGCACTTTGTACCATGTTTTTGCGAAAAGAAGGAGAATTCAAAGCGTGATCATCTGGTTTTTCATCGGGCATGTTTCAATATCATAAACAGAGTAGCAGGTACAATTGCTTAAGTAAAACTATATAAAAAAAAAAAATTATGCCAAATAGAACTCTTCTACTTGTCCAGAAGAATTGCAATAATAATAAGGATGCAATTTCTAAATGATGCTCTCACAGGAACTCAATTGGATTGTATGCACAAAAACATGATTCGTGGTCCTCCGTTATATTAAGGATTTGGAACCCATCTTGACAATGCACAAATTAAGAGAACGTATTTATGAACTCATACACTACAAAGCCAGGTGAGGATCTAGCTTAAGCTTATGGAGGCAGAAATGGTAACGAAAACAAAAAATTCCTAAATTTGTCTAAACTTTTATTGCTTCCCACGAAGTTTTCTTACCGAATAGAAAAAGAAACAATATAAGAAAAATTTAATAATGAGTGCTTGGCCACTTTAAAGCACGAGCATTGGAAATGCAATTAGATCTTGCGTCGCATGATAGTTTATATATTAATGATGAACCAGTACAAACAATTCGGTATCACTGCAAAAATTATTTCTGAAAAAACATGCATACTGCTCCCTATTGTCATTTAATCGGAAATTTTAAGACATACATACGTATGCGAGAATTGGAGGGAACCATTGCCAGAGTTTGTAGACATTATCGGCGGCGGCCTTGCAGAAACCAAAAGTAATTTTTGCGCAATTAAAAATTACTCACAAACTTCACTTTTCTTTATATTACAAGTGACCAGCATACGGATTACAATCATACATATATTGTGAATTCGCGGGAGAAGTCATACCACAATCAATTGAAAGAATAAAATTTACAGAATAAATTGCCAAAAGATCGGAGGAAAAAAAGTCTTAGACAACATTTTGCAGCAAATACATTCCACGAGGACATGGGACAGCGGCATTAATAGTATTGAAAGGAGGAATATTTATCAAGCGAGGGTCTACTTTATTTAAATATCCCATGTACATAACTAAATGCAAATAACTCCAATGCGAATAGTTTAGACAAGTATGTACATGATTTCAATATTATGCCTCTTAAATATCATAACTACATCTCCTGCGTATGTAACTGTTGTGGCAAGTGCAGGTGATCAACGTGTGCAGAAATCGTTCGTCAACTTTTATTGTGAACTTGATAGGGGCTATTAGTGTTGTAAACAACTTTAGTCCAAATGGGTGAAAGAAATGTCTTATCATAATCTTCAAGAAAATTAAGTTCTTTCATTGCTGAAAAAATTTACAAATCGTCACGCGCATGTTGTATTACAACACTCAATACCAGGATACCCTTAAAGATTCCTACGTTACGGATATTTAGTATTATTCCTCCATACTTCAACGAGTTAAACTAAAATACCTATTACCAGTGTCATCAGCATCATCATCATATGCTTCTCGAAAAAAAATATGGAATGAATAATAAATTTCGCTCACAAATTTAAAAATAAAATTTGAGGAAGAAAACTTCTAGGTCAAAGTTGAACTTTTGATTTTTTTTAAGTTTTGGAGTGAAATATGGGTTTATTTTTTTATTTACATATTAAAAAAATTTAATATTTGGAACTTAATAATAATTATAATAATTTTTTGTGATAATAGAATTTTTTTAATGTTACACTCAAACAAATTTTTACACTCAAAAAAATAGTATAAAAAAGGTTTTTGCTATTACTACAGAAAAATGTATTATTTTTTGCTGTCAAATTTGATAATTTTAAAAAACATTTTAAAAATAAAAACTGCAATAGATTTTAATAGCATTTGTAACAATGGTAGGTTCTATTTTTTATAATTTTTTTTAATACTCGGGTCTGTTCTGTAAACCGAATCGTTTTCAAAAACGAGACATTTTTAAAAGCGAGCAGAAGGCTATAAATTACGAGCAATTACATTAAAAAATTCGTATAGCTCTACAAGTTTAGCAGAAACGTGTTTTTTTATTCATTCAATCATTTTACTTCATACTTGGAACAAAAATATCAAAAAATTTTAGTGGTTTTTTAAATCTATTTTTTTATGCATAGTTTACATAACCGCAAGTAATTTTATTAAAATTAATAAAATAAAAGACTTCAAATTTTAAATGATAATTGCTTTATTTATGTTTCTTTAGTATTTATTAGAATATTTACACATTTTATTTGCTTTCGACCAGGCATGTTTACTCGATTTAAGACCGAGTAAAATTATGTGTTTTCGTTTTAGAAAGCACCAAAAATTGAAATTCGTTTTTAAAACGAGAAATTTACTCGGATTCGGTTTACAGAACAGACCCGACTATGTTTTTCGTACTTAAATAACAATGAAAGGCAATTATAATTATTATTCATTTGACACAAATATTGATTGCAAATATTCTATATTTTGTTCTGTGCTATTTCTGTTCTTTAGTAGTTTTTTGGCTTCTTCATCTAAATCCCGATGTTCCACTTTCCATTGATTTCGAATATTGGAGATGAACGGATCTGACGTTGCCAATAATATATTAAATGGATCTTCATTTGTGGAATTTCGTGAAATTTTTCTAGTATTGTGCTCTCTATAAAATCTGTAATCCTTGTTCCTTTTTCCCTGAGCCTCCTCTGATAGATCTCCAAGTAGCACCAAATGATATGTAATGATATCTTCTCCATGATAAAGGAATTTGTGAACTGTTGCAGACATATTTTTCCATGGGTAGTTGGTTGTATATATTTTTGCAGTTTCCTTAGCATAATCTCCAAATTGTCTAGAGTAAATTTCTTCATTGCACGCAAGTAAATCCACTCCTGTTATTTCAGATGCTGTTTCTGGATCTAAAAAGAATCTTCGTGCGGTATTGCCTGACCCTTGTTTTGGCTAATCTGTAATCAATCCAATTTTGCGATATTCATCTTGAACATGATTCTTTTTTGAACTTCTTAACTCTTTGTTGATTTCATTGTTTCTTATGGATCCTGAAGACCCGAAATCTAGATCATAACTGATTTTTAGTATATGTTCCATAAGTCGTATTCTTGCATGTAGTGGAGATAATCGGGATTATCTAATGATTTTGTCGGAACTTGGTTTAATTGGGTTGATGCTGCTTGGCATATAATGCAGCTGGATGCAGCCTTCGTATTAGTCAAAGCGTGGCATACTTTTCCATCTACCATTGTAAGAACTAATTGGTACCTTACTTCAATTTGCTGCCCATCTAACTGTAATTTTAATGGCTGTAGTGTTGTAATTTGGGCCTTGATATCCCTAATTTCTTTGTTAATGGCATCACGAGTTTCTTTTTTGAATTCAAATTTGATTGGCCTGCAGTATTTCGTAGAAGATGGTGTCTAATTTTTCCAAATATCCATTGTTTGTGTTGTACTAGTCGAAGGCTCTGAATCTTCCAAAATCTGTTTCAATCGCAATGGTACAAATGATACCATGAACATATCTGAGTCCGAAATATTTTCACATACAACTTGTTTGTATTGTTTTTGTTCCGAAGAACCATCATCCCGATTTGCAAAAAAGAATTAGATTTGTGTTTCCATATTTCTTTAACCCATTTCCTGGTATTGATTGTAGCAAGCGTTCGGATTTGTGATCAAGTAGAGATTGTAGTTGTACCTCTGCCGAAATTGGTGTGATTGTAATAGTGTCCTTTGATGACAAACATTCCATTTTAGCAGCGGTTAAGTGATGATATGCTGGATAGATATTTGAGCCTTTTTCAATCGCACGCAATCTGAGCTTAATATATTGCTGTTTTGTTAATTTCAAATCAGAAATAAGGCTAATGCCTCCTCATTTGTGTACTGTGTTGCATCGCTCGGAGTTGGTATACTTTTAAGAATTCGTTTTGTTCTCACTGGACTGGCTTTAATAACTTTTTCAATGATATCCACTTTTGTTAATTGGTTTTGTGATCGTAATTGATGTAGGAAAGATTCTTTTATATTTGTACAACCAATTGCATCGTTAACATCTTTAAGTTTCCGCCTCTTAGATCTATCGCTGCAGTTGTCCAATGATTTGCGTAGTCTTCCAACCTTATCTTGCTTTGCTGTTTCTGCAGCGACAGTAAGTTGGCCTTCACTTTTTATATAAAACTTTTGTTTACTGTAGCTAACTTCTTTGTAGCGCTTTTTTAGTACTTTTACAAAATTAAATAATTACTATTATCTTTCAGTGCTACACGAATTTAAGTTTAATTTTATTTTAACGTAACTAAGAACATCCTTTTGGTTTTTATCTCTAAAATACTCTTCGGCCAGTTCTTTATAACTGAAGCTCTCCATATTTTTCTGAATAGTTTTATTTGTGTCTGTTATGTTTTATCACTTGCAAATATACGTTCGTACACGTAAAGGATTAACTTATTATTGAGTAATACCTTATCGAATCCATAGTTTTATACATTTTTAGATATATGTTATTCACACATTGATCTTTAATTTCATAGCAGGAGGCACTTAAATTGCACAAAACTGCACTTGTTATCCATACCTTAATATCATGTAAAACTAATTAGTATCTCGCCAATACGGGGCGTGTTTTATCTTTAGTGGTTTAATGTCGCGATTATTATAACATTTTTTATGACTTTGGTTGACCCTAACATTTGATAACAGGTATATTAGAAAGAGATCATATGTTTAATGTAGAACCTATTGTGATATTTTTATGACTTATTTTTTGCTGATCAAAACAAAGCCATAAAACCCTTTCGCGGGTATTATATTTATTTTACGTAGTCTAATGTGAAAAAACATAAACCTTTAGGCGAAAAAGTGAAAATTTAATACACCATTGTATACGAGTAATTATAGGGCTGTTTAAATTATCGTAATTTGATTTTTTTTAGAGTAATTTCATTCAAATTAAAAAGTGTTCTACCCGCGAGTCGTGGCGGGTGCAAAAGTATATATAGGGTTAAAGAAGACACTTTCACCTTTCTTCGGGTGGTATACGTTTCTTGTTCCCTTTTATTCCCTAGAAGTTCTATAACGCTAAAGTTTAAATTTCAGAGAAATATAGTAGTTTCATAAATATTTCATAACGCCCCTAATATTAAACGCTAGAGCGGTAAACACTTACAACAACTAAAGACTATAATCCTACCAACATTATAAAAAAGACCGCAGGCCATTATCGATGATAGCTTGCGAGTAGTAACCATTTATTTTTGACCAAAAACAAATAAAAAAACACCTTTTTCTGAAATTAAAAAACAGTTGAGTTTGACAGCATGCCACGCCCACAATTATCAATAGTTTAACCTAATTTGTTGGCTACCTTAATATGGATATATTAGCTCCAAAAAGGCGTAAAATTTTTAAAAATCGGTGACAAAAAAATCTACTTTTGGCCAATGAAAAACGATTTTCAGCCACTGTGCGACGTCTACTTTTACTTATTATGTTCCATTTGGTGTTGAAAGGGTAAATTATTTATTTAATTGCTGAAAGAATGTCGATGAAGATTAAAGTTTTTATCATGGCTGCTAGTATAAGATTTTTTGACGAGAATGTTTTTGATAAATGGCCGTTGATTTTTACCTCGAAACGTCTGTTTAATTAAAATATTAAAATATTTTTGGAGAATGTCCCAAGATTAAAGGATGTCCAAAATAACACGGAAACCGATTCTGTCAAATGCTATTTTAGAAACCAATTGATAGTACTGTTACATTTTTTTGTTGTTGCAGATAGCGTGATGTAGTGTTCCAATTGTTATAATGCATCATCACATCATTTGTTTGCTTTGAAAGCTGCTTGCTATTTCGTGATGAATTTAATCATTTCAATGAGCCATAATTGTCCTGTGGCAACGATTCGTTCCATGATTTTGGAAAGATATGAAAACTTTTATTATTGCTAGTTTCCATGCATGCGGGATATTACTGCTTTGGAATACTGTGTTGCGTATAAGTCAAGCAATTTTTCTTTATATACATAAGAAAGACAGTTAACCATTTGATAGAAGATGGGATTGAGTAGTTGTGTAGTTCCTTATATTTATATAAGAATATCTTTTAAGTTCTAGCGTTGTGATTATCTTCACCTGAAAATATGTATTTTTATATTAGGTTCATTCGAGTACTTTTTTAGTAGAGTTTAGTAACTGTGTAAATTTTTCAATTTACTCTCTCAAAATAAATTTTGTCCAAAAAGTACGCAAATGGAAATTTAGTAAAATTTATCCAACAGCTGATTGAAAATGAATGCAGTGTTGTAAAAAATGTATTCCTTTGACTACTCGACTCATTTTGTTGCTCGGTACAGCACAATTTATTGTCTACAATTTTTACGAAAAAAACGTAACTTGTGTTGCTGTATAAGTTTTTTCTTTTTATTTTATTTATATTGTAAGTTTTTCCTGATTAAATTTGTTAAATAGTTCATTATTACCCGTTTTTGTTATTGGTTAGTATGAGTATCCAATTACTATATTCCGAAGTATTCATCACTTCTACAACACTAAAGAAGTAAATAAACAATGAAACAAAATAATTTTTTTTTTCCTAAATCCTAATTAAACTGCTTAGGGTAACTTAAGCAAAAAACACTTATTCTTGTATGCAAACGTAAATTAGTACACTTTACTATCCCTATTTACTTGTGTTTGCTTTAGTTTTCCTTATTTTCACAAAAATTTTAACAACTCCGTAAAAATTTTTTGTTTGTTTACATTTTAAAACATATGTTTTTTTCAGCCGACTAAATTCTACTAACAAAACTTTCTTTAGCAGATTTTGCAATTGCTCAGTCATCGAACTGTCATCTTACGCTCTCAAACTGTGTTCTCATCTACTAAACTTTGTGTACTCAAACGCAGTTTAGTAAAGTTTAGGCATAATTATTGGTAATTATTGGGTTCTCGAACGAAGCTATTGTGTGTTGTTAATTGTAGGATTGAATGAGTTTTTCGACGTATTAAATAATGCGGGCAAACTTTTGTCAGATGAGTACCCTGTGTAATGTTAATTCTTTTTATGAATCATTTTAACCCAGCATCTTTTAAAGTTAATAACTATATCTCGTGTTATTATTAATCTTTTTTTATTTACATTTAAGAAATCATTGTAACGTTCAATTGTGACTGCCCTGTTATCATTATATTATTACACTTATATACTATTTGAAAAAGTTAAAATAAAGAATGAAAACATTGCTGAATCAGTAATATACAACCTGTCAAAATTAGGTCGCTTGGGTTTCTCAATGCAAGATATTAGCAAACCAAAAATATTAAATGAGGAATATCTAATTTCCATAGCAATAAATAAAGTCAACGTTAAGAAAAGCAATAAAGAAAATATCTAGTTTGAACATATTTCTTTAAACGGCTAAATTTTTAACATAAGATTCATAAATTATATTTCACAAGCCATTAACCCTAGTGCCAAATTGATTCGCTATTTTTAATGGATCAATTAGGGTTTCATTTGGAGCGTCTAATTCTTGTATAATGTTAAATCTATTTTTAAGGTGTGATTTGATTGGGGGATATGATGGATATTTGTGTTGGGAAATGGTCGCTGATATGTTGGTCATTCAGTACATTCCATTATGTTAATGGTGATAGATTTATTTTTATTTTACATATAGTCCTTTAAGCTTAATTTAAAAACTGTAACAAAATATTTTTAAGCTTTTTGAAAAGAATGAAACTTATATTTTTACAGCCATTTATTATTACAGAATTAAAAGAGCTTTTTAAGTAAAAAAAATACAAAAAGATATGATATTAAGCTTTCTTTCAATACCTTCAAGCTTTTTAAAGCTGCCAGTAAAAACACTATAGTTTTTTTTTTTATTCTGCATATTTAGAAAAGCAATTTATTTTAAATTGAATTCAAAACGCTTTCTTAAGTAAAATGTGTTATGAATGTGTTATGGAAAGAGAAGTTCAAAATACATAAATCAGCATGCTGTATTATATTCTCTAGTAAAATACCACAATTGTTGCTGGTTGTAGATCCACACAGTGTTTCAGACATTGAATTCGGACAATTAGCATTGGAGTGTTGTTGTGTCCCCATTTTATTCGTTATCTCTTAGTAATAAAACACAACTCTTTAGTTTATTTAATTAACTTATCTTACATGTAGGCGTGTTTACATATTTACATAGGAATAAACTTAACGAGAGCAAAATGCAGATGTTTGAGCCGATGTGTGAGAGCTTGCATTGTCTAGTGGGACGGTTGCGACATGTCCAGTTTTCCCGAAAAAGCGACCATTTGCTTAGAAGTGCTGTGCGCAACAACTTTTGTTGGATTTAGCTCATCTTAAAAAAAAAAAACCAATACAGTCGACTGCTGTTTACTTTCGGGCTCATACGCGTAAATCCCCAATTCATCGCCTGTCACGATGTCATAGACGTGTTTCGAAGCACAGCGATCGTATTTTTCGAGCATTTCTTTCGACCAATCGACACGAGCCTTTTTTTGGGCGATTGTCAAATTGTGTGGGATCAAACGTGAACAAATTTTTTTGACAATCTAATATTTATGCAATATTGAATGTATGCTGGTCCCACTAATGCCTAAGGTTGTCTCAATCTCACGATAGGTCACATGACGATATTTGTTACGCGCTGGACTGTATGTTGTTACGAATAACAAAACTGTTAAGTAGGTATTGTTAAAATAAGACAAATAGCAAGTTAAGAAAGGCATATTAAAGATTTTCCGGCTAGCTTAGTTTAGTAGATTGGCTCTTAACCCCCATTTGAGCGCATACACATATAATTAATCTGAATGCCTACATATATACCACAGAATAAAAAAAATCTTTTCCAAATATCAAAATGTGTTAACATAGCAAGATGTTGTGCCATGTAGGGTAATTTCGTTCCCACCCGGTTGACAAATAGTCAAACACCTAAACAGACAGCTTACCCTAAAATGTATTTAAATCTGTCCCTAAAAAGACTATTACTGACCTACATTGTAAGGGTTATCCTTCCCTTTAATAAAAAAAAGTTTTAAAATTTCATTTTATTAATATAACATTTTGCTAGAGTTTATTGAATGAAATTTAGAGGAATAATTTGGAAGACACAATTGAATTAGAGTATGTACTAATGTAAGAATATAATATATAAAAAATAGAGTTTAACAATCAATTACTCACAATACAATTGTTGGTGTTCCTTTATTCGCAGTCTCGATTGATGGTACCAGCAAAGCGAGATGATAATGATGTTTTTTTTATTGCCTGCTTAAAAGAAGGTTAACATTTGTTCTCTGTTTTTTTATTTATAATTAGTATGTAGATACGTAGGCGTCGCGTATGAATTTATACGTCACCCTGTCATGGTTACTGTTCGTCCATCTGGTCCTCCAACTAGCAACAAGACACTTGTCTAAGAGTGTCTTGATGCAGATATTCTCATCTGCCAAGTCAGCAGCAGAAAGCCAGTCATGCCCAAGAAATGGCAAACCCCTCGTACCCTTGATAGCGATAGCACGGCGTATCGCCTCCAAGTCAAGGGGGGCCACACCAAGAAGACCCTGGAGAACATCCGTTGATACCGTTCGACAGACTGGCTCGCCTGCATAGCAACCCTCTGACACGTCAGTATCTTCTTTCGACCCGCTACAGACATGACAGTCTTATACCACATCGACGCACCATATATTGCGCATGCGACAAATAGCCCATCGTATTTGGTACGGACAGCACGCCTGCTGAAGTCCCCATCGCTTCTAAGAATACGTCTAACCTTACCTATAACGGCAGTCAGCTTGTCCCTCACGGTCTTGTCCATGACCGCCCCAACACCTACACGTTCGCCCCACTCAATCACGTCGTGCATGACCCGCTCACCCATGATTTCGAGATCAGCACGAGACTGTCCTTCAATCAGGATGAGCAGGTCATCCGCATACGCACACAATCTACAGGAACGGCCGAGCTGTGCCAATAGTATTTCCATATAAATGGACCATAGATGGAGCCCTGCGGATACCCACGTTCAACGTCCCTCCACACCGTTTCGCTGGCACCGACAACACAAGCTTTCCTGCCGTCGAAGTAACTATTCCATAAGGAAAGTTCCCGACAGCCCACAACTCGCAGCCTATCGGGAACCCTACCCCATGAGAGATAGTCAAACGCACCCTTAAAATCGACGAATATGCCAAGAACATATTTACTAGTCGAGTTGCTAACGCAGCGCGTAACGTGCATCAACGCGTCCTCGACGCACCTCCCTTCCCTAAAGTTGTCCTAGTACTCGGAAGTAGCCTCACTGGCATCCTCCCTCTGTCTTGACACCATTATCCTCTCCAATAATTTTCCAAGCACTGGGAGGAGACTGATGCCCCGGTAAGAACGAGGATCACTCCTCACCCTATCGGGGGACTTCAGGAGAACGACAACTTGGGCAATCTTCCACGCCTCAGGGAAATAACCGTGGCTCAAGCACTTACCAAAGACTGACTCCAGGTATTCCGGTATGGCCTTCCAGATGCTTTTACACATCACCAGTCATACCATCAATGCCTGGCGATTTCCTACTCCTAACACGACAGATACTGTCCGAGACCTCTGACCTTTCCAGGACCGGAGGAGAGGAGAGTGGTCAACCATCTCCGCTGCGGGAAAGAAAGCCCCCAGCAAAGTTTCGACGCACTCCCTCCAGGTTAGCGACGAGTTATCGCCAAGCCGTAGAGAAGCTAGGTCCACCTGCCTACCTCGACCCCTGCACATACGGTAAACCCTACTCCAGGGATCGTCTCTGTTGCCCCGTACGAATCTCCTCCATTCGTTCTCTTTTACCCTAACTATGATCTTCTCTGTTTCCCCATACGAATCTCCTCCATTCGCCCTCTTTTACCCTAACTATGCTGTCCTTGTACGTTCTCAGTCCAGCTGAGTGGTCTGCTCTACGCTGAGCTAGATCTTCAGAATTGGCCCGCCTAGCTCTCTGGAATAACTTCCTGAGACTCCTGACATGCCTCCGCATCATATCTAGCTCCCTGGTCCTCCACTTGACCGTGCTTGGCTTGATCTTGCGACATCTGCCAAGGAGTGCATCACTGGCTATGCACATCTAGCTATCTAACCTGCTGACCTGGTCATCTATAGTCAGTGCCCTAAACCCTTCTAATGGTACCTCTGAGGGCACCGCCCTAAAATAGTCCACGTAAACGTCCCAGTCGACGTCGCGATCCCTCCTAGATCGGGGGAGCTCAGTCACCGGAGTACGTCTTTGCGGAGAGATCATAACCTCAATTAGGTTTTGATCACTCACCCCCCAGTTCTCGCACACCTTCCACCTAAAGTCGAATGCTGTTATCGCCGCCCCGTTTGCGGCTGTCACGTCAATGTCACTAACTCCCATGGGACCGTCAAAGGTATATAAGTCGCTCGGCTCATTGACTACCATGACGCACTTTGCGACTAGCCATTCGCTAAGTATAACTCCTCGCACATTGTTCGGATGGGCAGGAGCAGTCCTGGCCATCTTACTGAACGACATGCGGGAGCATGCGTTTGCATCTAAGCCAAGAATTACAGGATAGCTACTCGCAAGGAGTAGCACCGAATCCATATACCTTAAATACGATTCCAGGGAACCCCCATACCTACAGTAGATGCTGGCCACGAAGATCCTCCCAAACGCGTCCTCCACTGACACGCAGACCCTCCATTGGCTACTACTAACTAAAGTACACTCTAAGTCCCGGTCAATTACTATCACAACAAAGTCACCCCCACTGTCCGTAAAGACTCGCATACCCCCTAACTTGATCACCCGTGGAATACGGCTCCTGCACAAGGGCAAAAGTCGAACACAGGTTGCATATCGCCTGCCCAAGCTCGCGGGTCACCGCATATGACCGCTGACAGTTAAGCTGTAAAAATTTAACGTCCGTATCCATATTAATGGCGTGCGTTCGCCCGAGCAACTATCTCGAGGTAGACAGGGCAGGAAGCCGACAACATCATGTGGTCTGCCGGGAGTCCCTTGAATGCACAATTCCTATTGCCGTACTCCGAAAGAAAAGCACTTAATGTAGCACCTTCCAGTGTCCAGCAGATGTTGCATGGCATCGCCACTTCCTTCCAGGACTACGTTTACTGGTCCACCAGTGGGTTTCCATGGGACGGTCACGAGACGCACGGCTCTCCGCCTCTAAGGACATTCTGTCTGAGGTTCATCTCGTACAGCTCCGTCATGAATTCATCCGGGGTGATCTCCGGATGAACCCTGTACGACGACCTTAGGACCGAGTTTGTCAAATTTTCGGAAACCTCTAGACCTATCTCGCCGAACTTCTTGTTTGCAGCTACCTTCTCCCTCTCTGCAACAGAGGGGTCCTCAGTACCGCTACAACATCTCGAAGGGGCCGCAACTCGTGGAGTCGAACTCCAAAAGCGTGGGGCACACTTCCATCACCACCTCGTCCAGGACTTCCTTAGAGGAATCCCCGCCCTTTCCGCGGACGACTACCGAGCACGTCTCCACCGGCTTAGGAGCAGGTTGCGCAGTCCTAACCGCAGCAGCAGTCGCCGGGGCCGATGTCCTCACCGGAACTGGAGCCACAGCGAACGTCGGCACCTGGAGCCCTGACACATCAAGGCGCCCCAGCTGTCGTCATTCTCCAGCATGAGCCGCATAAGCAGCGACTCATACTTCGACGAATAGTCGATGACTTGCCTCGCGACCGCTAGATTGACTCCACCCTCGAGAACTAAGTCCGTCAGGCCATTGGTCACCGCCTTCAACCCAGCGATATTCACATCCGACTTGTACCGCAACCCTTTTACGCTGTTAGGCAGATCCGGTCGCAGAGCCGGCGGACATAATACTGGTGTCAGTTACGGCATCAGCAATACCAGCTGTAACAGTTACACCAGCGTCGCCCTTAGCACCAACAGCACCACCCACAACAGGGGACAACATCGCCATCAGCAACAGCGGCAGCAGTAGCAGCAGCAGCGCGTTTCGCCATGGGCGAGCCAGGCTTAAACCGCTTGTCATCCGATCTCTCTTTTTTCTCGGTGCATGACAGCTCGCTGTCGGTGTGGCGTACCTTTGGTACACCAACCTACAACGGACCACGAACATCGTCAGTGGTGGCGTCGGACGCATCGCCCTTCGCCTTCGACCTGCGTTTGCCAGCCGGTGGCATAGCAAACACCAATATGTAATAAGGTAATCAAAGTGTTCACTTACCTTATGCAACCCCAACTTAAGAACCAGCAGCACAATATGTACCCTAGGCACCAACCAATCTGTTACAGCAACACTCAGAAATACCAGTATATGGCACTGGTAACGCACAGCAGGAACCTAAAACAGGTTACCACAGTCACAACCCGAATGTCTTTTTAGTACACTTGGTATTTCCACTAATACAACTAAATGAGACGCAATTCACAATTGTCTTTCCCAACCTCACTTTTGGCAGGAGATTCAAGTTTTCGTTCTGCATATTTTGGAGTACCCTTCAAAGTTTTCTCAAAAATGATGTCACACACACTTGTTTTCAAAACGTTGGGAGCTATGAGGCGATGGTTATGGGTCCACTACTGGAAGGCGAGAGGCTTAGAAGTAGGTTGGATGTCCTAGGGAGAGATAGTGCTTTGTCATGCTTGCTTCCTCCAGCTGGGGTTGGGGCTACTAAAACCACTGGGGAGGGTTCTACGGATCCTGAACCAAAGCTGGTTGAGACGCAGTCGGTTGTAGTGCGGAGCAAGGGTGCTACGAGGGCACCTGATGGCGTCGTCAGTAGGGTAGTGGAGGAGGTCGGTCCGACACTCGTTGCGATGGTTCATGGGGTAAAACCGATTAGAAGCGCAGTCATTCGCATATCGTCGGTGGCAGAGATGGATCGGGTGTTGCGAATCCAAAGTTCAGTTAGGTTGGACTGGAGGTGAGTGTAGGTAAGGTGCGTTTACCTAGGGTTCAGGGAGTGCATTAGGAGATTTCTCCTGATGATTTTATGAACGATCTTTTTGGGATGAACCTAAAGGAGGTTATGTTAGCTGAGTCTTTCGGGATGTCTGTTCGGTTGCTTAGTGCTGCATGGGAGGCTGGTACTAGGCGTCGTGGGGATGTTATCTTGGAGTGTGATGAGATGGTTGCTAGTGCCTTGCTATGTGAAGTGGTTTTCTTTTAGTGTGCGGTCGTATGAAAGGTTTTATGGGTGCTTTAGGTGTCTGGGTTTTGAACACGGGGTAAAGGATTGTAGGCTGCAACAGGATGTCTGTCGTCGCTGCGGGGAAACGGCACAAGGTAGCGTAATGTGTGAATCAATTGTGTTGCCGCAACTGTACCTTCAAGAGCAGGATGACCCTACGTGGAGATATTATTTTTAGTCCTGTCGGATCAGCCAAAACGTTCCGTCAGCTGCGAGAAGACACTGTCTAGCCAAGAGAAAATTAAATATGAAAGAAGGTCCTGCACCTCTAACCATAGAGGAGTATAAGAAGAGAAAAGGCCAACTAAGACAGAAGGAATAAACAGCTGCCCAAGGGTCACAAAAGGAAGTACCAAGGTGTGACGCAGAGGCTGAGAAGGAGAAAAAAGCATCCTTTTGCGGCAACTAAAGACTAAACCACCACCATCCTGAAACAATGCCACATATATGTGGAACAGAATCGAGGAAATATTCCTCCAAATAAAAAATTTTACAAATAAGAATTTATAAACGAAGTACGTTTATAAATTCGCACTCATAGGGTCTATAAGCGAATACATCGCTCGAGGCAAAAACACACACATATTTCAATAACGTCAACTTTTAATAATAATTGCAACAATTTAATAATGGATTAATACCATTATTAAAAAAAAAACTTTATTAAAAACCAAACTAAATCTTTTTGGAAGAAGGTATAACAACCACTAACTTTATTTATTCTCTAAAAGTTACAATGAAACTTAAAAATAAAACATAATTATGCCTATTCAGCATATCGATACAATTCTGCCATACTTTTGAACTACGTTAAAATAATTAGGTAAAATATTTAATTTCTAAGAATTTGTTCTGTAAATTTATTTTCAGTTTTAAATTTATTAAAATTTGTAACAACAAACAGGAAGGAGTTTTTGGGTTACATTTTTATTTTGTGTTTTTTTATATGGAATATGGAAACTTTAAAAGAAAACAAGGCTGAAAAGCCGGTTTATGTTCATCAAATTAAAGTCTGGTTTTATTATGATTTTGTTTGGGCTTATATACTAATTATGAGAATAAAACTTAATCTTTCTAACTTATTCTAAACACACAAATTTATCATTTTTCTCTTTCAATACTATGAAGGATCATATTTACTGTTTACACGAAAGAAATATTATTGATACCTTATTTATTCGGCCATATTCCCATTGGCGTTGTAGTTTAAAAACGACACAAAAACGACAATTTGGCATCACCGTTGACGTTATCGACACTTATCGGAATTGAAACGGTATTCTCTAATTTAAAACGAAAAAAGAAACGACAAAGAAACATTTATTTTTAGACGTCGCCGTTTTAAGTGACGAAATTGAAACGACTCTGGGCAAAATAAAGAAAATATGAAAATTACGACATTAAAACAATTCGAAATTATAGTTTCCGAAATGGTAAAAATCCTGCGTATGCAAAAGGTTTTCGGAAGGGCATAAAACCTCTAAATTGTGAAACCTTTTGGAAAGATATTTCAGAAAAATTGAATCCATTAGGGCCTCCAGTTCGTGATGGAGATGGCTGGCATAAAGTAAGTAAAAATAAATTACTGTAAAAAACGAATAAAAATATGGTATTCAATAAACTTAAATGTATTTTAATCAAATTATAGGTATGGAAGGACTTTAAATTCAAGGTTAAAAAGAAGCTTGTCAATAACAAATCTGAAGCAAGAGCAACTGGGGGAGGCGTTAATAAACAGGTTCCATTATCTCCACTAGAAGAGGCGGTGGCAAATTTGCTAGAATTCGAGAAACAGATTGACCCTAGCGGAAACGTATTAGGATTCAATGAAACTGAGATTGAAGTTGAAGCTTGTCCAGTGGAAGAATTGGAAATACAAAATTCTACTTTGGAAAATGCCGACATAAACGACGGTTTACCCACCGTTTCTACAAGAGTACGCACCTCAAAAAATTCCGAATGTGCTGAAAATGAGAGGATACTGCGGACTCAAACCGAAGAGATACTTAAAAGATATCTCCCATTACCAGAGAAAGAGACTGCAAATAGAAAAAGAACGGTTGCAAATATATAAAAGCAAAGTAAAAAGAGAGAAAGAACTTTTAGATCTTGATGCCGCAGTTAAAAGGAAGAAACTAGAGCTATTGGAAAATCAGCTAGTGACACAAAAACAACTCCTACAACACCAAGGACAAAAAAGTGATTAGTTTAGTTTTATTTAATTTATTTTTTTGTTTTTTCTTTTTATTTCGTACTTTTATAATTTATTAAAATGTGTTCGGAATTAAAATTTATGGCAAAAAAGAGTTTTTAATTGCCTCTCTTATTCGGGAAGCCTCATTGGAATTATCTCCGCTATCATTTTCATTCAGGTTATACATTTCAGTTTCTTCTGAAGGCATTTGTATCTCGATATCAGGAAAAGAGGTATTGTAGTAAATACAAATGTTGAGAAGAGCAGCACACGCGATAACAATTTGTAAAATTTTTTTTGAATCATAATTGAGTTCACGCGCTTCAAGAAGACAACGAAATCGTGATTTCAGCACCCCTATTACTCGCTCAACAATATTCCGGGCCTTTGCATGTTCAGAGTTGTATCGACTTTCTGCGCTATGTTCAACTGCTGATCTGTAGGGTGTCATCAGAAATTGTTCTAACGGGTAACCAGCATCACCTAAACACTTAAATGTTACATTTAATTTTATTTCATTTGAAATATCATACCAAGAATCCAAGAATTACGTTCACATGCATAATATCTTTCTCTTATATTAATATGTCGAACTTACTGTCATTGCATTTATGCTGAAGAAGCCTTTCCTGTTATAGTACATATGTTGAGAACTTTTGTTAGGACCGATTATTTTAAAGTGCGTCCCGTCTACACAACCTATTACTCCAGGAAAACCAAAGCGTTCATAAAAAACCGTTTGCAATCTCTTTCTTCATCTTCAGACATTTCAAATTTTACCCAATTTTTGCAGATTGTAGAATTCATTGCGTCCATAACTTCAGCTAAGATTTTGTTTACCGTAGGTTGAGCTAATGATAAATTAAAGTCATTCCCAAGGCTTAGCTGATATGACTCTTGTGCAAAAAACCTTAGAGCTGTTGCTAGTTTCATTGTTGGTGATATTGCCGATTTTTGCACATTACTTTTAAGCTTTGGAAGGATTTGTTCCAGAACGTATTTAAAGGCAGTTTTGTTAAGCCTAAATGTGTCTACAAACCTAAATTTATACGTATTTAGAAATATTTTAATTAAATAAACTTTTCTTACACTGAATCCGGAAGAGAGAAGATATTAACTTGTTGTCGTAACTTCTTCCTATATGTATTCATTTGAAGCATTTCCTCATCCTCACTGGAACTTGAGGAACTTTATTTTCGATAACTTGTCGTCTTCGTCTCGACGTACTTCAGGAATGCCAGATTAGGAACGAAGCGACGATAAAAACGACAACGACATAGAAACATAAATTAAAACGACAACGCCAACGGTAATATGCCCGATTGTTTCGTTGTACTCCTTGTGCAAGCATTATAGACTTGTGTGATACACTACACACGTATTCCGAGGCCCCAGTCGCTAATGAGGATGCGCCTAACCTTACCTACAGCGGCAGTCAGCTTGTCGTGAGTAAGATGAGCTAAGAAGTTCATCCTCTCAGTCATCGCTATTTTCAGATATTTGACCGGAGTCACTTACCTGAGACTAATGCCGCCAGAACGAATGAGTACCAATTCGAAACCATGCCTCCCCCTCGGTGAGGAGCAGAGCCTACCTAAAACTCCTACCGATCTATGGTTGACGGCACCCGGTTGCAATGCACCTTACCTTTGCAGGTTAGACATGACCGAAAAAGGCAATTCTCTGTTATAAGAGGGCACGAAAGTATTTGAATTATATCATTTGCAGTACGTTGGCTCAGAACTTTGGACTTGTGTAAGGAGACAATAATCAGCTCCATATTTGCATGTTTTATGCACTTGCATGTGTCTCTGTTAGAAATCTTCATTTCTTTAATCCTTATTAGCTGCGCACAACCGGCTATTAATATCCTGCTCTAAAAATCGTGGTATGCTGTTTCTGACATCTTTTTGTTTAATTAGCCTGGAGTTCTCCACATTCCGAACTCTGACATTCCAGCCCTTTAACATTGTGTAGCGGCAATAACTTAGAAATTTTAATTCTGCCAGTCAACAAATTTTGTAAGATTCTTTTGTCCTTTCTCTGTTTTAGTGAACTATAGCTTTGGCTCAACTGGTCCTGCATAACCTCAGCCAACAGCAGTTTCCTTTTGACTTCTGCGTTCAATGAACAAGGGTTATCGTTACAAACTGCCACAACTCTAGATTTCGGGCTAGGCTTCAAAGCATTATCCCCCTTAGCATCCCTTTTCATACGAACCAACTTCTTTTGATATGTTCCTAAACTTGCTTTTAATTCAGCAATCTTTTTGAGCCAACTGACTTTTATGATTTGGCAAATTTGTTTATAAATTTGGCGTATGCTGAAAAGCTTAAATAGGATTTTCAACAAATAGCATATCAAATAGCATACACAGAAAATTTGGCAAGCACTAATAATGTACTGTTCACACGATATGCTAAAATTCTCAACATACGTTTGTTGATATGGTTAACAAATTGCTTGCAAATGTTAAGCATACGTATGCTGATAAAAAAATTTTACGTTTACACGATATGGTGGCACTTTAGCAAATTTTTAAGCATAAATATGCCTATTCAAAATATCGTCTAAACTAAGCTTTACACCCTTAGGTGTAAAAGTTTGATCAATAGCCAAGCAAAAAGTAAGTGCTGGCATTATTGCAGAAATAAATTGACAACCCACGTCGGTATATATTCTCCTTGGAACTCCATAGCGTAACAATTTTTTGCGCTAGCTTCTTTTAAAGCAAACAATTCTACCCAACGACTGCATACATCTTCTATAACCAGGATCCATTGATGGACTCTATTTGCGAGTGGTAATGTGCCTACGAGATTTATGGCAATAACTTTAAAACGTTGGTTGGTTGCAACTGTACGAACTAGGCCGGTTTTAGATTAGTTGCTTTATATTTTTGACAATCAATGCACTTCTTCACGTATGATATTATATCTGCTCGCATACCCTAGCAATAATAATGCGGAACAAAGCGGTTGATAGTCCTTTGAATACCGTAATGTCCTGCTGTTGTCCATTTTCGGAATCTGGATCAAAACATTAACGATGCAATACTCCATCAATCATAAATAAATACCCTAGGGTGGCGTATCTATCCGAAGTTTCTTCATCAGCTTCAAATGAGGTTATAATCGTTTTAATATCATGATCTTCTAGTTGAGCCTTTCTTTTAATCTGCTGACCGTTTTTGCGGAAAATCTATAGATATTGAATAACATTCACATGTTACTTCTGTGTGGTTGTCTATGGGACAAGATGGTCTAGACAATGTGTCTGCAACAACGTTTTGCCTCCCTGGTTTGTACCCAAATTTAATATTGTAAGGTTGTAGCTGAAGAGCCCATCTTGCTAAACGGCCAGTGGGTGATTTTGAACTAAACAGCCACTTTTGGTGGTCTGTTGAAATTGAGACCTTCGAATCCTTATTAAATCCAAGAAAATTTTTAACAGCCCAAACGACAGCTAACGCTTCTCTCTCTATTGTAGAGTAGTTTCTTTCTGCAGGAGGAAGTAAACGACTAGCATACTCAATGGGGTGTTCATTTTATTTCTCCCCCTGGAGTAGAACAGCTCCGAGTACATAAGTACGCGCATCGGTTTAAAAAAAATTTTTTATTTTCATCCATTTGTTGTAAAATTGGTGTGATACTAGGGCATTTTTTAATTCATTAAACGAATCCTATTCTTTATCACTCCTTTGACATTTGTTTTTGGTCAGATTTGACAAAGGTTTTGAAATATCGGCAAAGTTAGGTATAAATCGTCGATACCACGAACACGTTTGTAAAAATGATATTAGTTGTTTGAGATTCCTAGGATGTGATCTTTGTAAAATAATTGCTGTTTCCTCTGAAACGGGTTTGAGATTATTTACTGTTGGCACATGATCCAGATATTTTACTTCTACTTTGCAAAAATGACATTTTTCCCGAATTAATTGCAGTTTAAATATTTTTATTCTTTCGAATGTACTTCGAAGATCTTTGATGTGGGATTCAGAATCCTTATCATCTAAATATGCTAAAATGACCATTTGTGGTATGCCATTTCGAAATTTGTCGACCAGTCTTTGAAAAGTCACCGGTGCATTTTTAAGTCCGAAAGGCATTCTGTTAAAGACATAAATACCAAATGGAGTTGTGAAGGCAGTTTTCAATTTATATGCATCTGACTTTCTAATCTGCCAATATCCCGCTTTTAAGTGAATAGTAGACATGAAAGATGATACTTTAGCAGCTTGTAACAAATCATCCATTCGTGGAAGTGGGTATTTATCTGTAACTGTAATAGCGTTTAGGCGCCGGTAATCGACACAAACTCTAATACCACCAGTTTTCTTTGGAATAAGCACAACTGGGAACGCCCAGGGTGATTCCTCTTCTTTTATTATTCTATTTTTTAATATATCGGTAATTTAATTTTTAGTTTTTCCCTTATCACCGGTGAAATGCGATATGAAGGACATGAAATGGGAGCATGCGTGACTGTATCAATAAAATGTTCCACCTGTGGCAGTGTTTCAGTAGTATTTTGAAAGGCTGTTTGAAATTCATCCAACAAATTTTCTAAAATTAATTTTTGGCTACTTAATAGGTACAGTCCTTCGGGATTTTTATGTTTTAAATCGAGGGAATTTATTTCCATTCCATGCGTTTTATCTTTTTTTAATAACTTATCAACTTTAGCTCTCTTTAAGGGTGGAAAGAGATCCCAATCATAAACGTCAGTTTCTAGACCGCATAGAATACATCCTTCAAGGATTTTATTTATGCTGCCAGGGAAATAATCATATGTTGATGTATTATCTATACCCCTAGGAGTGAATTCTCCAGTATATGGATTTGTGTTAAAGTTTTCGAACTTTGTCAAAAAATAATCAATGGTATCATGTTCAAAAATGTTTGCTTGGGTAAGCGGTATAGATTTAATTAAGTTTGGTTAGTCCTCTTAAATTCAAAATATGTGTTAGGATTGTCCTTGAAATACCAAACTCTTTGAGCTAAATCTAGCACAATTCCAGCTTATTAAAGAAAATTAATGCCAATTGGAGTTCGATTGGCTCGAGCTTTAGGCAAACATATGAATCGAATTCGCTTGAAACGTTTTCCGATCAAAATATTAACAATTGTGGAATAGACGATTTCTTCACGTGGTATACCATCTGCTAAGATAATTTCTGCTGAGACTTGCTGAAATTCGACATCTTTCTGTTTTAATTTTTGAAACAAAGAATAACCTGCAAGTTTCGTGCGGGCTACAGTGTCAAAATAGGCTTCTCCATTTAAGCCCTTTATACATATGCATATCGACCGTGGGAACATCTCTTCCGACTATGGTATTATGAATTGTATTAAAATCTAGCTTTTCTGGGCTATTTAACAACTCAAATTGGTTTGCTTATCGATTAGCTTCTAACTTTTTGTAGCATAACTCTGATGTATGATTTTTTTCCTGCCAAATGAACAACGAACCAATGGCTTTTCAGCTATTAGCTATTTTCTGCATGGGTTCTTTATTTTCTTGTATGAGCATTTAAACCTCTCTAGCCTTTAGTAATAACTTTTGGAAATAATTTGTACTTTCTCTAGAAATTTTCTCTCTAATTGAAAGAAGTAGTTGTGAAAAAACTATATTGAGCATTGTGCTTTCTGACAACCGCTTCGTTAGTTGAGCAAAAAGTCTGAGTTTTTTACATATGAAACTGTCAGTGGATTTAAAGATGTTTTGCTTTTCTGGACTGATATCTGAAAATATGCGCCAATCTGGCTTCGGCGGAGGAAACGCTTATCGCGACAAGTCTTATGCCATATCAAAGCTTTTAGCTTCATTTTTGACACCTTGCCAACAAGTGGATGCGTAAAATTCTAGCAATAAAGGCAACCTTGTCAAAGCCATAACATCAGATATATTTCCTGCTGCCTTAAAAACCAATATTGTTGCAATGAAGTCTTCAACCTTATGTTTAAACTACCTAGTAACTCCGTAAATTGCCCTTGGGTTAATATAATGTTGGCAGAACTACTGCTTGTGGTTTGTATATAATTTTACGCATCATCGGTTGAATTTTGAGCACTAACCGTAGGTTGGCTCTGCAAAAGAACATTTTGCGGCTCTGTTGTAGTTCGTGGACAAACTAGAATCTGGTTTTGATTACCGGAAGCATTCTGTAGGACAGGTGAGCTTTGCGAATAATTTGGTGTGTTACGTGGACTTCTTCGCATTGTAAGATTTGTTTAACAGAAAGAAGCGAAAATGTTGCTATTTCAAAACTTCAGATAATATTTTATTTGTTTGGCAAAAGGGGTGGAACACTGATGTTGATTTAATGTATCGTCGTTATGTTCCATTCATGGGGTACTATATATAGAAAATAATTTATCACATTCGGAACCCTGTTGCCCAAAATATCGAGGGAAATAGGAGCACATCGTACGTGACATAAAACGGAAGTAACTTTGAGGTGATTGTAAAAATATGCCAAATTCTGCGAATTGTGAGAAGCTTTGTTTTAATTGTTATTTTTTAAACAAAGCCAAATATTTTTCCTTTAGAATACGTAGTCTTTAAATAAAAAGAAATTTTTGGATGATTTTATAATGAACAAAATTTAATATCGTTCGTGACATACCGTACGTGACAGATTTTTCTCTTATATGATTTTAAGCAATAATATATATTAAGCAATAATATAAATATATGCAAATTAATATTTCATTTGGTCCTTTTTATAAAAAAATAAATATTTTTTATTTGTTAGCAAAAGTATCGCTTTATTTCGACTCCATAATTATACTGACTTAAAGTTAAACTTAATTCTACTACTTATTCTTAATACCAGCGACAAGCACAAATCATAATTTGACGATCTTGCAATTTTGGCCGTTGTCTTGTCAACAACACATAAAATTCCGCAGACGACGATGTCAGCATAGTTTTGAGTGTGTGAACAAATGAAAATTCTTGCAGACATTACATCAGCAGAATATAGAAAAATAAATTAAACTAAACAGTTTCCATAACTCCTCCCCCTGTAAGTTCAATCGTCCCGATTGAATCATTTTGAAAGATTTTTCTCACAGTCTTAAGGACCTGTTTTCTTTCTGGAGAAGAGTTTTCTGGATTTAGAATTGTTGGCGTAGAGCCTTGATTGTTTACTTTGTCTTTTTGCCTTAATCTGGAGATGACAAGGATTATAATTATGATTAATGGTATTGAAAGTACTATATTGAAGGAAAATTCTATTTTTCCTTCTGTTGATAACGAGTCGAGCTCGTGAATATTATTCAACTGAATTTCTTTCATCATCTACAGTGAAAGAATTTCTTCGACGTCTGTTTTATCAGAGGAGAGTTGCAAGATGGCTGGAAGCGGTTTCCAGTCGTTTAATTCTTCTGCAAAATAGTTAACACCGTTTAAATTTATCGTGGTGTTATGAAATTCAATTAAAAAGCTTCCCGATAGATTCCAGGATTGAACGTCTGGAATTCTAACAGAACCATTGTATTGGTTTAACAGAATTATACCCGGTTGTATTTCTTCAATAGTTGGGACGTGTTGATTATTTATCATGGTGCAATTGTGATTACCGCTAGATAACAATTTTGGAATACAGTTTGTACTGGTTATTTCTAAAAGGTTTTGATTAGTACAAATAGATAATTGATTATAAGATTTACATTTAATTTTCATCTCAAAAATCTTATCTTTACATTTTACAATATTTTCAATTTCAATTTTAATTACAGTTTTTTTAATGGCTTTTTAACGGCTTAATTAGGATATTTTCACAAATATTTTTATTAATAGTAGGCAGATTTATGATATAAATAATTGACATATTGCTTACGGCTATTCTTATATCTGATAATTCTAAAGCTTCATCTACTTATATTGGAATATGGAAATTCTTCGTAATCCAATTGTTTTTTAATTTCGTTTATTTCTTCTTCTGACAATATAAAATGTTTATAATTCCAGCTTTAGCCCATTGTAAAGCATATTCTATATTTAATATTTCTTCTTTTATTAATTTTAATTTATAAATTAAGTTTTGTTCAAAATCCTTTCTATAGTCTTCTTCTGTCTGTATTTGTTTGTTATATTGGTCAGTAGATTTAATCTCGTCACAGTGTCTCTATTAATTATCCTTTGGTTCTTGGTGTTTTCTAAAATATTATTTATTTTGTCGAGTACTATTTGATGGTCGTCATGTTCTGGTGTTCCTGCCAAGCATTTCCAAGCAGTCCCTAGAAAATCAAGAGATCGTTTCTTCCTTGGCTTCATACGGTTTAGTTGGAATCCTATCTGTTCCATTACGTGATTGAGCATTGGCAATATGGAATTGCGAGAAGGGATTTTCTTTTTTATTTCTAGTTTTAAGTCCGTAACAACGTTTTCATATTAGTCTAAGTCTATTGAATGTATTAATTTAAAATTTCCGACCTGTATTCTAGTTTGTCCAGCGTGTATCGAAACTAGTTGAAAGTTGGAGTAGTCCAGCATTTGAACTTCTGGTTTACATGTGGCGAACACGGCCAACAAATTAAGTAGTGTTAACATTTCCTATAAGATAAAGACCTATTAGTTTTTTATGTTTTCCTTATGAATAATTCCATTTCTACTATAAACCTTAACCTTATTTCCTAAATCTTCTTTTACTTTTTGCTTTTTATAACGGGGAAGTAATTTATCTCTTTGCTGTATTAGCTTTTCGTAGACTTCCTCGTTTGGTTCAAATGTTTTAATTTTTGTTGCAGTATTTCTTTTCAACATTCTTCTTTGAGATTCTACTAATTTATCGCACAGGATTTCGTGATTAAATTTATTATGAAGTACATCAAACGGTTTTTCGTTTGTAACGGAGTGGATGTTAAGGTTGTTGAGCTGCTCTGTGAAATATTTCAGTGGTGTCTAGTAAATTAAATTCTTCTTTTAAGCATCTCGCTATTTCAAAGAGAGTGGAGTGTGCTCTTTCCACCATTTGTTGTGCTATGTCTAAGATCAGGGGGGTTATTATGTAATCCGATTCGAAACGAAAGAGCATTCGTAAACAATATCCGATTCGAAAATAAAATCGTATTATGTAGTACGTTCGAAAGGCCTACAGAGTTGTGTTTAAAAGTTTAAGGGAAATTTTGTCTTAAACACGTAAAAAGTTGGCAGCACTGTGCAAATGTCATTGTTTTCAAACATAAAAAATAGTTTTCTTGTGAAAAAAATAGAAATAACGTGGAAAATGGATTATGGGTTATTGTGGGAAAATGATGAAGAAGACTCTGTTCCGGAGAGAGTACAAAGAAAAATTAACAGAGATACATCGGATATTATGCATCTAAATGAAAAATCGTAATTAATTAATTTGAAACAATTATCAATGTTTTACTAAATTCGTATGATTGTATGTAAGTATGTACTTACATATATATTTTTAGATTCGTAAAAAACTTCAGACTTAACAAAAACGCATTTATATACGTGTTAAATTCTGTGAAAGATGACCTAAAAATACCTGAAAGATCTAGTGCTGTCCCTCCAATATTGAAATTGGCAGCCACTTTAAAATTTCTTGGACAAGGAAGTTAACAGCACCAAATTGGTCAGGACCGTTTATTGGGAATGTCTCAATCTTATATTTCTATTTGTTTGTCGGATGTATTGGAAGTGATGGAAAAGAATCTTTGTCCTAAACATATTGTTTTTGAAATGAGTGAAGAGAAGAAAATGGAAGCTAAAAGATTCTTTTACAATAAATGTGCAATACCGGGAGTTATTGGAGCAGTTGATAGAACTCATATACAAATAATAAGGCTAAATGCAAATGAGCATTTATATTTTAATAGAAAACTAAAACACAGTATTAATGCAATGGCGGTAGGTTATAATGTATATTATTTTAATATTTATTTTTAGATTTGTGATCATGAAATGTACATAAGAACTATCAACGGACGTTTTGGAGGGGCATGCCCTGATTCACATATTTGGAATTTGTCTGAAGAAAGACAATTTTTAAAACAAAAGTTTCAAGATACTGGAACAAGAATCCATGGTAAAATCTAAGCATTAGGCATTTCAGCTGCAAAAATTAATTTACTCTTTTTAGGGGATTCTGGTTAGCCTTTGGAGCCATGGATTTTGACACCATACCGAAGTGCTACTCAAGGTTCTTCTGAATCAGTTTTTAATGAACAATTTTCCAAAGGCGAGAGAACTGCATTATTCACCAGAAAAGGCCGCACAAATTTTTAATGTGTGTTGTTCACTACACAATATTTGTTTACTGCATAAGGTGGAGAGTGTCATTTTAAAAATGAGGAAGTTATTACTATCACATCTTCTTCTAACAGCAACACAGAGAGTAATGTTGACAGTCATTTTCTTTTAAAATAGCAAAAACCATTAGAAATGAAATTAGAGATAACATGATTAGAAATTAATAAATATTAAAATCCGCAATTTAAATAAATAAAAAAAACAAAGTGTCGAAATAAAAAAACACTTTCTGGTATATTTTATTAAAGTAGGTACATTTGGAAATATATATCAAAAAAAAATTCACTAGTATTAATACATAGTACTTACATACATTAAAAAAAAAATCATGAAAAGGATTAAAAAAAATTTATAAAGTTAAAATGTGTCAAAACGTGACTCAGAATCGGGACACATTTTATCTGCAGATGCATTCATGTTATTTCGGCTCTCCAATTCAAACATCTTCTTTTGTAGTTCTAGCTTCTCAAGTTTACATTTCGTTTTTTGCATTTAATTTTTTTTTTAATTCAAATTTTTCTTTTTTTTACTTATACATACGTTCTTTTAAATCGCTGTTACGTTTTAAATATTTTTTGCTGACGAAAGGTTATTATTCATGTCTTTTAATTGTTTCATAAGAGCTTTTTGAGTATCATTACATTGTTTTAAGAGTTCTATAGAATTTTCTTGATACTTTGTTTGATTTTCTACTTGTTTTTGAAACAATGTCTGCTTATTGAAGAGATCGCGGGAACGGCTAGATGGAGTATGAATACTTAAAATATTATTTGAACTTTGTTTAGCACAATCTAAATCGAAGGCTTTGCCATTTGTTTCAATGCCTTCATCATCACCTATTGCTTCATCTTTTTCTTCAATATTTCCAATAACAGACGTACTTGCAGGTGCTCCATACCTAGACAGTAGTTCCGATACTTTTTCCTCTAATGGTGTTAGAGAACAGTAATTACTTTGCCCTCCTCCAGTTCCCGAAAGGCTAAGTTTGTTGCAGCGGGACTTTACTTTAATGTGCTGCTTATAGTCAGCCCACACCTTTAAATGTACTAATTAGTAAAATGCATTCAATTTTAAGTTAAAATATGCATACCTTTTTCCATTTTTCTACATTATGTGAAGGTGGACCTGCAGCATTTAAATCCTAAAACAACCTTTCCCACAATTCTCTAGATTTGCTTTTTGCATTTGAAACATTAAGAAGTCCCTTAGCCAAATCCGGATGCAATACCATAAACTCCACCATTATCTCATATTGACTTTGTTTTGTGTACACATTTTTTTTAGCTGTATCCCTGCTTAAAATTTGATTAGCCTTTTTTATTGAAATATATACGTATACATACTTACATTTTCCATGTTATATATTTTTAATATTTTATTTATTTTATAAGTATTTATTAACTTTTATTAACTTTTTAAATTTTCGCAATCAGTATTTCATTCGAGTAAAACACGTACGTTAAAAAAACTTTTGACACTTGCTTTCGAACTACATAGTTGCATTTTCGAAAGGGTTTTTTCTGTTTCGAAAGGGATTTTTCCGCATATGATGTTCACGAATGTTCGTAAATAAGTTTACGAAAATCGTATTACGTACTACAATTTTTACGAATTCGTATATTTTTCGGTTCGAATCGGACTACATAATAACGCCCGAATAAAGTATAAACCCCAATAAAGTATAAACCTGGTTCATTATCTAACGTAATTTTTTTTGCTGCAGGGAAGGTTTGCAATATATCCAGGACTTTTTCGGCTAGATTTGTTTTATCTTCTATTTGTTTTATTACAAGAAATTTTAAATAGGCGTCAATGCATGTAATACTACATTTACACCTACGCAAAATCTAGTAGATTTCAGCTCAAATCTCGAAGAACATCTCTGCCATTTACACCAATGCTTTTTGACGTATTATTGGATTTTATTTTCATAACAAAAACAGCTGACTGAAGAAAGAATAAAAAATTGTCTCTAAACTTAATTAAATTCGTGCTACAATTGTTTTTATACACATAATTACATATGTAATATTACTTACACTTTATTTATTATTGTTTCATCCATATTAAAACCACTTATTTTAAACTTTTGTTATTTTTTAATGCTGCTGCAAATATTTTGTTTCTACCGCGCTTTTTTTTTGTTACAAATGCAAAATTTTCTTGTTCGCGCTGTATTTTTCAGTACATTAGCAAAAAATACATAGTTGCATCATTTAGTATTGCAAGATTTTGAGAGATTTCGCCAAAATCTAGTTCGTAAGTAGATTTTGTTTTGTATGGGTAATCTCATAAGTACCAGATTTTGCGTAGGTATAAATGTAGTATAAGGAATTTCAAATTTTGAGCGTAAAAAATATCTATGTGTAGGAACTCCTTGCTAGGAATTGGAGCGTCTCCAATTGTAATCTTAGTTGGTTTTCTATCATATTTCGCTTTAGTGCAGATATTACAATGTCTAATATATTCTTTGAAATGGTCGATCATCTTTGGCCAATAATATTGTTTAGAAACTTGTTTGTGATTTTCTTTAGAATTCCTATGTGCTCTTGTGTGAGTTTCTTCGATTATGGCTTTTTGGTCACCGATATTGACAATATCAATTGCAAAGATTTTTGTAAAAACAAATTTGTTTGTGAAAGTTTCATTCACCGTTTCTTTAAATTCATAAAGATCTTCAGGGCAGTAATGTATTGCTATCACTAAATTGGGTCGTATAAATTCTTTCAGTATATTTTTAAGATTTTCTCTTGTATCAAATTCTATAATGTGCCTAGTTCTATTGAATTCAGTAATTGATTCATGACAAGTGAAGTTAGCCTTGCTTAGAAGGATTTGTTGTTTGAATTCATTGAGTGGCATTGAAGTTTCTTTTATTGTGAACTCTTCACTGCTTTCTGTAGAATGCTGAGTGCCATGTAAGGACGCATCATCTGAAATGTTATTTAATATTTGCCTAGAAAGTGCATCGGCTACAATATTCGTTGCACCCGGCTTATAGACAAATTTAGGGGAATACTTCTCTATAAAAGACATCCATCTTTTAAGTTTTGCATTTGGATTTTTAGAAGATATTGCAAAAGTGAGTGGCTGATGATCAGTATGGATTTCCAAATCCGCGACTCCATATAAATAGTTCCTCAAGGTCTTTAACGACCAAACTATTGCAAATAACTTCTCGTTTGTTGCGTAGTTTTGTTCAGTAGAAGTCAGTGTTTTTGCAATAAAAATGATGGGTTTTCCATCTTGCGTTAGGACAGCTCCAACCGCTGCATTTGATGCGTCGGTTGTTAGTGTAAATTTCTTATTGCAATCAGGTTGTACGAATTCAACCTGGTCAGTTAATAAATTTTTTGCGCTTCCGGATCAAATTGTACTGCAATTTTTTTGGACATATACTGTGAAACCCTGCCATTCTCGCTTGTAAGATATTTTGTCAATGGATTTGAGATTTTGGCATAATCTTTAATAAATTTTTTATAGTATCCTGTTATGCCAAGGAAACCTCTCAATTGTCTGATAGTTTTAGGTTCTGGATAATTTTTTATAGTCTCTATTTTCCTTGTGTCGGTCTTTATTTTTCCATAGGCAACAATATAACCCAAAAATTCAACCTCTTTTTTATAATAGTTAGACTTTTCCAGAGAAATTTTCATATTGGAATCCTTAAGTTTTTGAACAACCATCTTCAAATGTTTTCTATGTTCCTCCAAATTTTCAGAGTAGACTATTATATCGTATATTTGCCTATATAATCTCTCAAAATATCATCCATTGAGTTCTGGAAGATAATCGGAGCATTTTTCAATCCCAAAGGTAATCTAATAAATTCGTATTTCCCGTTATTTACGGAAAATGCTGTTTTTTCAATATCTTCTGGTTACATTAGAATTTGATGAAATCCAGATTCAAGATCTATTGTGTGAAAGTATCTTGCTTTTCCCAAATTTGATAGGATAACACTGCAATCCGGTATGGGATATTTATATGATACAGTGTTTTCATTTAATTTTTTGTAATCGATCACCATTCGCGTTTTTTGTGTTCCGTCCTTATTTGTTCCCTTTTTAGGCACTACCCATATTGGGGAGTTGTAAGGGCTTCTACTAGGACGTATAATTCCGTTCTCTAATAGTTTCTTTATTTCTTTATTTACGAACGAGTTTACTGAGAGGGGATAAGGATATTGCTTACTCCATATAGGAGTTTCAGCTTTTATGTCCGTTCTGAATGGCAGAACAGTATCAATTTTTGAATGTAAATTTTCTATTTCCTCGCGATCTAAATTATCGGTTTCGGTCTCCCTATATTTGAGAGTCATATTTTTCTTTATATAATTTTCATACTCAGGATTATTTCTTGAGTTAATAATTTCATTTATAATATTCTTTTCATTTTCTTCAACAGTATCGTTACCTGTTGACGTTGGTTTATTCAAATTTATCAACTTTATCGCCACACGTTATTGTGCCGTTTTCAAAATCAAGTTTTATATTTGCTTTCTTTAAAAAATTATAACCTATTAAAAGGTCAGCTTCTAAGTTAGGAATTTCGTAAAATCTTTCCCTATCACCAAATAATCTTGCTTCGTAGCAATGCTTTATGATGGTAAAACCATTTATGGTTTTTACCCTCTTCTTAATTTCTAATTCTTGTTTATTAATAAGGACATTGGGGCTACAGTAACAACTAGTTGGTGCACTGTCAATTAAAATTCCGGGGTCATACTTAAAAAAGCTTGTTCATTCATGTTATTTATTCTTTGCCCCTTATTAATTGGTTGAGAACTATATTGTCCACTAGGTTGTTGCCTTTTAATGGCATAATTAAATTGTGGTCTTTGACTAAATTGCGGCCGTTGTTGCCAGTGATTAAATTGTGGTTCATATTTTCGTGTTTGTGGAACATTATTTTTACTATTTGCTGTGGCCGGTAGATTTACCGAGCTACCAATTTCCATCGGTTCAGGCTTGGGTTGGCGAAAGTTTTGGCTATTCTGGTAGAGATAATTACTGTTGTTGTGATTTCTATGAGGGAATCGCAAAGCATTATGATTATTTTTTTGGTTGCTGCTTTGGTTTTCTAATTCTTGAGCTTTGGCCAATGCGTTCGGCAAATCAGAGGGAGATAGTGAAAAAAGAATATTCGCCAATGGCGGGTTTAGACCCGTGATAAAAACTCTTAAGGCATATTGACGATTTTTATTATTTAGTTCAGTTGTCAGAGTAGAATTGGACCCGTGGGTTATTATTGTTTTATTTATTTAAAATGTCAGTTTTTTATTGACGTCATTGTAGTAATCTAAAATTGTTGAGGATCCTTGCTTCATTATGCTTAATTCCTGTTCGATAATGTGGATTGGCCTATTATCGGTGTATGAAAAATCTAATCTAGCGGTGATCGCGGTAAAGTTCAAAACGGTAGCATGATTAGTTAAGGCATCGTTCGCATCATCCACTATCTTGTTACGCAAAATAGTCAACGCTGCGAAATATCTCCGACTACCTCTTGTATACAAGCTCATTGAATTGGTTGCCGCTTCACGCCAACTAACATATGTGTTGTCCTTCCCGTTAAAGCTTGGAAGAGATTTTATAATTTCCAAACTTTCATCGCACCGTATAGTTTCATCAATTGTTTCCTGCCTATATTCCGTGACAGTATTCGCAACAGTTAACCTATCGAAGTTTTCCTTCAGCAACTCCAATTCTCTTAGAAGTGGTGCCGTTGTCCGAGTAACTATTCTAATTATTTCTTCACTACTCATGTTGCTATTGTTAGTCGTCATTTTACCAAATAAATTTGAAAGACAGTCGACTGAATCATCCGAACTTGTCTCGTGCCTTCTTTCTATAGCTTCTAACTCCTCGCGAATTATATCTAACGTTCTAGGATTTCACAAATACAATATAAATACAGCTTAAGCTATAAACACATTCGAGACAGCACTTCACGCGACAGCACTAAAACCCGAGCTGTCAACAGCCTGAGCACTATTTCAGTAAGCGAATAATTATTTTGAAAGCAGCAGCAGCAATAAACATATGGTTTTGTTTTTTCAATATTTGTTTACAAAATTCTAAAGTATTTGTTGAGTAAAAAAAGATGTATCAGGAAAATATTATTGATTGTATGGAAGGCCTCACTAAAATAGTTAAAACTACCGCGTCAGTATATGAGGCAAAGAAAAAACTAATATATTTAAATAGTAAATAAAAAAATAAAATACTTATGACAATCCAAATATAAATTTACAAATCCAAAATTAAAATGAAAACAATAAATATAAACAGCTGACTGTTGTGTTTTAGTGGTGTCACTTTACATTTTTTAGTGCTTTTTAAACATGCCTTTTCTACGGTACGTCATAGAAAAATAAAGACCAATCACTAGAATATTTTAGAATGAAGGAAATTTCTAAAATGACCAAGCCTCTTTTCGTAAATAAAAATTCCGGAAGTTTTTAGGGAACGTGGAATTTTTCGGTAGCTCTGGATTTTAAGAAAGTTTAAAAATTCGTTAAGAAGATTAATTTAAAAATGAATTATAATTAAAATTCTGATTTTATAAAAACATATTACTTTGGGATGCGGAAATAAATGTCCCGGGATTCAGGATTGGCATTTCTAGTGTAGACCGAAAATTGTTTTTAAAAATTGCTGCAATTTAGTTATAAGTGTTGATTATATTTGCCTTATTGCTCAAATTATTGAGCCTAGTGATCGCCTAGTGGTTAAAATTCAACCTTTACTGCAAAAATAAAAAACCACTCAGATAAAACGTTATATTTTTCTTCGTTCTACTAAAATATAATATCGTACTTTATCCGTTCTTTAATAGTTATATCTATTAATGAGAGCCTTCCAAATAAATAATAGTTTTTTGTTATAATTATTTAGCAAATTTAGAGAGAAACAGAGATTATGGCTTTATGATTGGCTAATTTCTTAACTGATTTTATCTATCTCAGACACGAAAATGTAGAGGAATAAATACATTCTGCACTGCTCCTATTGACAATCTCTCAAATAAAAAACATCAACCGAATACGTTGAGTTTAAGACAGTTAAAATGGTTCTTAAATTATTTCACTTGCCTATTTATATATAGATTGTTGGATGAAAAGAGTAAAGTTGAAAACATAAATAAACAACATTAAATTGAATAGTTTATTGGTACCTTAAAAAATTGGGTGTGCAAAATATGTTCGCTAAAAGTCGTGCGGGTGCCTGCTCTCGATGTTTTTTTACTCTGTTACACCCCACAAATAAACATCTTCTTTCACAAAATATTTTCTGCACTTTACCTAAAACTAGCTAACAAACAAAAAGCACTTTTAACAAGCCACTCCTTGTTGTATTGGCATTACTTATACCTTTGTGCTGCCGACAAAAATAGAAATAAATCTAATCTTGACAGCAGCAGCACTAAAACACGAGCTGTCGAGCAGCATGCTGTTTTAATTTTGACATATGTTTTAATTTTGACATATTGCTGCGGGCTGTCTGCTGTCTCGAATGTGTTTATAGCTTAAAGCTTAATTACAATTCTGTGGCAATAAATAATAATAATGGCTTAAGTCGAAATTTCGTGTTTTGAGATATTAAAGGTTTCGTCCAAAATAAATTGTGTTTGGTTTTTATATAAAATTTTTAGCCACAGGAAAAGATGCACATTTATTTAGAACAAAACTGTTAATTTTATAAAAATAAAATTGTGTTATTAATTAATATTCGTTGTTTTTTACTTAAGATATTATGAAAAAATCCATTGGTAGAAAAATAAAAACTAAAGTAATTTTTATTGATAGTAAGTCGAGATAATTACTTTAGGTTAAATTTAAAAAAAATGGAAACCCTGAGATAAGATAATTTTTTAAGCTTTATTAGAAATATAAAGAACAAACAAAAAATTAATCCATTGAAAACAAAAAATTTTTATAAAATAATAAGTTAAATTAAAATTATTTCACATTTCGACATATTAATAAATATAATATAAAAGTAATCACTAGATGAAATCTGGCGTATTTACTGTATTTAAATTTTTATAGAAGTCTATATATTTCGTCAACAAGAGGTGGTAACACATCTAATAAATACTTTTTTTTTATTGGCGTTTATTTCTATTGGTCCCTCATAACATATTTTTAAATCATTAATTTTCACAGTATTGAATATTTTGAATATTGATGAATTTGAATGGATCTTTTTCATTGAGCGAATTTTTAAAAATACACTTTTCCAAAGTCTTTGGTAAATCTAAACCACTTGATCTCATTCCAATTATATTTTTCTCCAGCATTGTCAACTTTCCGTCAAGTAAATAACTGTTTAGCAGCGTTTTCAAAATAAAATATATTGCTTTGATCCATTTCCGTAACTAAAAATTGTTTTCTTAATCCAATAGATCGAACAAATTGATACCAATCACG
The DNA here is from genome assembly GCA_963932375.1 of Phania funesta. Taxonomy (NCBI): domain Eukaryota; kingdom Metazoa; phylum Arthropoda; class Insecta; order Diptera; family Tachinidae; genus Phania; species Phania funesta. Next base: position 85,964,650 of record OZ010653.1, read on the forward strand.
AGGATGGTGAATTTTTATCATTGTGTTTTTTTCTTATTTTCTATTAGAGCATGATCGCTATCACACTCCAGGCACTAAGAATTTGTGATTTTTTATTTTTATGTGAAATAATTTGAATGGGCTGTTAGTTATTGAACTTAAGTGTACACAAGTTTTAATGCTCAATAATTTTAGTATTGATGTAGCTTCTTTAAAAAAATTAAGTTGAGTTAAGGTGTTATGGCTTATGTATTATTTTCAAAAAAGGCTTAAGTTAAAATTTAAATGCGTATAGTTTTAATAATAATGACATTTTATACTTGAAATTTACCTAAGTGATAGATCTTGAAGATGAGAATAAGAATATGTAATAAAAGGAAAAAGCACTTATATCAACTTCAGCCATTATTATATATTGCCACAGAATTTAATTTTCACAATTTCATTTAACTTTATATAATACCTTACACTATTTTTTCACTTTGAACAATAAAAGTTTATATATATTAATTATATATTACTGAATTATATGGTGCTTCTGGTCTCCAATCTACCAAGATTTGATGTCATCCGTGTTGTTTTCGTCCTCGTTTAGGCTTTTTGTTCAATGCTTCTCACAAGTCTATTGGCCAGACTGTTTTGTTTGTCGCTGATCCAGATTTCCTTCAAGTTTTTCTTTTGGTTTTAATCAGTTATTTTGATGTTTTAATTTTTGAAACACTTTGTGTTTCACTTTATAATAATGTTTAGTTTAGTTTATCTGTAGTTAAGTTTTTTTTCCTAATGGGATACTTTTTATTTTTTTTTCCCACTTGTTTAGTTTGTTTAAATTTTTTTCTCCTTTTTATAAGGATACTTTTACAATTTTTGCAACTTTTTGTTTATGTAATTTTTTCTCCTTTTTATAAGGATACTTTTGTATTATTTGGCGGATGCACTACCGAAGTCATTACTTTGTTTCTTTAGGACATTAATTTCGAAAGGCATCCCGTTAGAGCTCCAAATTAATATTTCATTTGGTCCTTTTTATAAAAAAAAATATTTTCTATTTGTTAGCAAAAGTATCGCTTTATTTCGACTCCATAATTATACTGAATTAAAGTTAAACTTAATTCTACTACTTATTCTTAATGCCAGCGACAAGCACAAATCATAATTTGACGATCTTGCAATTATGGCCGTTGTCTTGTCAGCAACACATAAAATTCCGCAGACGACAATGTCAGCATAGCTTTGAGTGTGTGAACAAAGGAAAATTCTTGCAGATATTACATCAGCAGAATATAGAAAAATAAATTAAATTAAACAGTTTCCATAACTTACATACAAAAACTCAAAAACAAACAAAAAATAATTATTCAGCGATAAAAGCAATAAAGAGTCAAATTTATTTTTTACTACATACTATGTACTTGGGTTCTAAGTTTTCGCCGCCACTTTAGCAAACAACATATTTATTAAATTTTAATTTTGTCTCTTAATGAATACTCAGTACGAGAAATATTTATTTTAAAGATTCATATTACAATTGCATATTGTTTATATACAACTAGTGTTTCCTATTTCTCACCCTTTTTAATTTCTCGAGAAAAGAAAACACAAATATTTTTCTCGAGATTTCTTGAGAAAATAAAAATATAAAAGTAAAAATAAATTCAAGTTTTACAAAAATACAAAAAAAAATAATAAAAAATAATATAATCTGTTGCAATAGAAAAATTCCGCTCATTTTGCGTAGAAGTTGGTTTAATGGTTAGAAGTGCATCCAAAAGATTCTGCAAGTTTGGGGTTCTCTTCCCATTTGCTTCAAATATTTTAAATTCCTTTGTTAATGATTGAAAATTGTCAGCATTCGGACTATCTTATTCTTTTAAACTTTTTGAAATTGTAAAATTTATTTGTTGCTGTAGACTTGCTTTTTCTTCTCTATCTGGATATTCTTCAATATTTTCAGTTTCAACTGTTTCTTCAGTATTATTATTACCACTATTTTTAGTTTCAAAAATTCTAGATGATACAGATTTAGACAATTTATATATATATCTTGTCTGGGTGCCATGTCAAAAAAATTATCATTTTCTTTGTGTGACATACAATCAGGATTCTGTAGGAGCCTAATAACAGATACTAAAGTATAATCCCTCCTTTTAGACAGTTCCTCCCTAACTGATTTAAGGAGGTCTCGGCTTAAATTAGTGTTTAATTTTTCAACTGTTGTAAATAAAAACCTGAGAGCTCCTTCAGCAGATAATAGTGTAAAATCTTCCCGGCTAAGAGTTTCAATTGTAATCCGCAGTGGTTTTAATGTTGCTAATATTATTTTAGAAACCTCAACATGGTTATCATTTCACAAACTACTCAAATTTAATTCAAGCAATAATGGTTTTTTGATTGGGTCGCTAATTCTTACAAATCTTTCTACCATAACCTCCATTGCATTCCATCTAGTAGAAAAATCTAAGATTTCCATTAGCTCTTTTTTCTCCTCTTCCACTACATACTTTTGTAATATTTAACGAGGGAGTTTCTAATATTTTTGATATTTTTCGAATGGATTTAATAGCTTCTTCGATTTGCGGTTGCAAATAAACATCAACATCTTCCAAAACTTCTATATCAGAATCATCATCAGAGTTTGTTTTCATCTTCTAAATCTTGTATTTCAGATTCATTATTAAATTGTACTTCCTCGATACAAGCAATGTTTTCAGGATGCCTCTTCTTGGTATAAAATACTTTCAGAACAGCCAAATACAACCCGTTATTGCACAAAGTTGGTGAAATTGAGAAGATAGTCTTCCAAATTTCTGCATTACAGCAGCGCCATACCTCATTGTAGCTACTATATCGTCATTAAATATGATATTGAACGATTTTAGTTTTTCTTTTACTAATATCTGTGTGTTTAATTATCTTTTTCATCAGCTGTTGTTTTATATATTCATAAAAGTTCAGCATTAATTGCATCACTTTGGTAGGGTTTCGTGGCAAATTATATCCTTTGGCACTCATAGATGTTCTAATGAATTCACTTTTAGTAATTCTGTGAAAAGGTATTCCATCAACAGCTGCTAACTTTGAAATTAATTCACACATAGTTGGTCGTTTTAAGAAAGATTCAATTACTGAATTATCTCCGTACCTGTATCTTTTTACATTTTTTGAACTGCTTTGACCATCATTGTTTTCTTCTCTTTTATACTCATGTACACCTTCAAGATGCCTACGTAGGCCAATAGTCGCCGATTCTTTGCATGAATTTTCTTTTTACACACTGTTACTTTATTTATTTAAATTCAACACTTAAACGTTTCATTCGATACTGACTGTTAGCTCGACCATCCAAGTCTTTTTATAGTCGCCGACTAGTTTCCCGAAACTGGTAGAATACACAAGAATCTAGTAGATAAACATCTTTTCGGCTGTTTTTTCCATTATGATGTTTTTGTAACTACTGTCTGCTTTTGTTCCTTATTGTTTTGTTTGTGTTTATAGATAGACATACATAGTACTTAATTCCTAGAATTTGTGTTGATGTTATATCGTTGATGTTGATCGAGAAGCCTGTCTAAACTTATAGGTGTTGTGTTTTGTAGTTGTTAGAGCGCTGTCTGTACAGTGGATTACAAATCTTGTCGCACTCTTTATTTCTGGAACTTTCTGTACACTGAGTGCTATTCAAACCACTCAGTTCTTACAGGTAAGAAAAGAAAACTTTTTCCCGCTTATCATGCTAACAATATGTAAATTAATTATCTAATTTGTTTTTTATTTAAAAAAATATTTTATATTTTTAATTATCTTAAGAGTTATAACTCTATCTTACACTTAGGATCTAAAAAACTTCTAATTCAAACAAGAATCATAATACCTGCTGCTTTCCAGACAAGAATGCAGTCTCGTAGTGGGAACCAAAAAAGGGTCTCAGGTTGCAAATCTCCTCATTACGTGCTTCGACCCGATTGGTTAATCTGTTGTAAATTTTATGTTGACAAAATGCAACGTTATGTGTTTTCTATTTTAATAAATGTTGCGGGCGCTGATGTCAGCAAAACAACTTTTGCTTGTTGCAAATGAATTGAATAAATTATATTAAGATAAGGTTGCCATATCTTAACTTGTATGTTTATAAGAGATTTCTGATAGAAAAATCTAAAAGGATTTTTTTTTTTGTTTATTTAATTTTTGGCCAAAGCCAATCTTTATTAGTTCACTTCCAAACTTAAACTAAACTTACAATTTTTATTTACTTAAGAATAAACCTCTGTTTCACGTTGTGGTAGTTTTGTTTTGTTTGCACTTTCGGTGGATGCGTGTGCATTGGCTACCTGATATGGTGTCAGCAATTTGCGGATGTGGTGTTGGTATGTTTCTGCATAGTGGGAAACATATTTCTGCAGTTTTAAATGTTGCCAGCGTTAACTTATATTTAGAATCATTTCAGATTAATTATTACACTTTTGGTTTATTATTTTGCTTATCTTACTATACATTTTCCAAACCTTTCAACCAACCTTTCAGCCATCCTTTTCATTCCATTTGCCATTTCAATTGTTTGTTTTTTAAATTAATTAGATGTCTTTGGGATAAGCCCCCATGTAGGATAAACCTTTTAGGTTCCTTATCCCAAAGCATGGAATGAAACACAAATCAATTTTATTTCTACACGTTTTATTGTGTGGTTGCGCCACTTGGATTGATACTGCTCTTACAATAACTATGATAGAACATAAGAGTTTAGAAATAACTTACTAAAAGTTTGTTCTTAATTAAAGACAAAAAAATAAATTTTTATTTTTTTTCGGTCAGCGTGACCGCACTTTATTGAAGTAAAATTAAGACTTAAAAAAGAAATTTACATATAGTAATATTTATATTTTTGCTTATTCTAATAAATTTTGAAAGTGGCGTGATTATTGATTTTGCAGAATTTATTTCTTAAGAAATTTAAAATGATTTTTAATAGGTCGTTGCATTTATTTCCAAAAAAATATTAAAGGTAGAATATCAATACAAGCGTCTTTGCATTTTTAGTAATTTTGTTTTCTTTACTTTATTTCCAAGAAAAATGTCTACGTTGACCGAATTTAAAAATTTTACTTTAATTTTGATAAATTTTTACGTTAGCTGATTTTAATTATTTTATTTTTGATTAACGTTCACGTTAACTTACATCCCTCCTTTGTCAGTTTTCTTGCGTACGTGTCTCTCCGTCCAATCGAAGTACTTGTATGGAACGTAAGTACAGAAATTGTTGGCTTTTAGGTAATACAGCAAAATAATAAAATCCTTGTGTAAAATTAAAAAAGATGCTGGTTATCCCCTTGAGCCTTTTTTAATGACGCCCTACAGGTCCGCTGAAGAGAGAAGTCCTGAAGCAATATTAATAGCAGGCACGCAAAAGGCAAGAAATACCGTGGAAAGAACGATTGGCGTGCTTAAAAATCTTTTCCGTTGTCTCCTAGGTGCCCGTCCACTTCATTATAAGCCTGCCAAAGCAACCAAAATTGTGAATGTTTGTGCTGCTTTACCCAACATTTGCATTGGATATCAGAGTTTCAAAGCAGAGGTTGACATACCAATGAATAGTGAGGAATATAGCAATGAAAATTTTGATACCAACACACATATCTTGCAAAGTGGTGAAGCTGTACAAATAAGAGAACAAATAAAAACAAGTGTTTTGTAGTTCCAATTCATTCTTTTTACATATTCATATTCATTGAAATACACATATATTTTATGTATATACATTTGGTTATTGTCTTCGACAATCTCCAATTTCGCTTAAATAAAAAAACAATTATTATTTAAAAAATTTAATTTGATTAAATATTGTACTTTCGACACCTTGCGCTGATTATGGCTATCGACGGCAAAAAATAAAAAGCAAGTGAATGAATAAGAGTTAATAAAGGTTAGAATACAATAGTTGATATTTTTAGTCTAGCAGTTTTAGTAATGTTTAATCCCAAACACAGGGCGCCCCGGCTAGAGCGGTGTCATCTAAACTTGACGGGATCCTAATTTTTCGACCGCTCGATGTGCTGTCGGGTTTAACTTCTGTTGGTTGAAACTGTACCTTAGGTGCTTGTGGTTTTACTTTCGTAACTGCTTCTCCACTTTGACTGGAAAACAAGTCAGATGAGTGTGTTTGGTTAGTCGAGGTACATGGAGGAACCTAAAGATCGGCTGAATCGTCAACGCTGGGACATCTCTTGGGTCACTGCTTGTTAAAAAAGCGGCATTTAGTCGGTCTATACTTATGTTTGTATTACGGCCTTTTTCAGATTCTAATCTTAAAGAATTTTTCGTATCTTTTCGTTACGGGGAATGGACCATCATAAGGATGAGTGAGTGAGGGGCGAATCGAGTCGTTTTGGACAAAAACATGAGATGACGAACGCAAATTTTTTTAAACGAATATTGGTGGCGTTGTGTGATGGGCTGAGTCGGTTGGACGAAGCTTTTGCATGGCCGTTCGAAATTTAGCAACGAAATCGTCGTCGGAGCTCGTTTTTTTTATAGGCTGGAAAAATTCTCCTGGAATTGTTAGTGTTGATCCATATACCAATTCCGTTGGTGAAGAATTTATGTCCTGTTTGAAAGCTACCCCTAGTCCTAGTAAAATCATTGGCAGATGCGATACCCATTCTGTCGGATTGTGACACAGAATTGCCGTTTTGAAAGTGTGGTGCCATCTCTCAATCATACCATTTGAGTGAGGGTGGTATGGCGTTGTTCTTTGTTTTGACGAGTTCAGCGAAAATTGAGGATTCAAATTGTCTGCCGCGATCTGATGTAATGCGCGCAGGCACGCCAAATCGTGAAATCCACTGGGACAAAAGACCTTGTACCACCGATTCGGCGCTCATGTCAGGGATTGGTACCGCCTCTGGCCATCACGTGAACCGATCAATTATGGGTAAACAGTATCGTTGGCCATGGTGTAAAGGAAAAGGCCCCACGATATCAATGTTGATGTGAGCAAACCACTGTTTTGTAGGCTCATATTTGGTGGGCATTGAACGAGTGTCCTGGTGGATTTTCGCTTGTTGACATTGCAGACAGTTTCTGACGAAGACAGAGCAGTCTTTTTTCATTCCTCGCCAGCAAAATTTACTAGTGATTAATTTTGTTGTAGCCCGCACTCCTGGGTGCGATAAATTATGTGTTGTTGCTAAAATCCGCTCACGAAACTTCTTTGGAAATAAAGGCCAAATTTGAGTCGATGACGTATCACACAATAATTGGTTTTTTGATCCTGGAACAGGAAACTTTTTGGGCTGCAGAGAATTTTTCGCAGCGCTGGCGTTTTTAAGTAAAAGTTGTGTATACTCGTCATTGTTTTGTGTTTCGGCGATGAGAGTCGATGCGAGAAAGCGCGTCGGTTGCGGCGTTGCCTATCCCGGGTGTGTGCCGTATGTCTGTGGTGAATTGACTGATAAACTCGAGTTTCCGGATCCTACGGGGCGATGCTTTTTCCAATTTCTGGTGAAACGCGAATATGAGCGGACGATGATCGGTAACGATGTGACACTGTCGACCTTCGACCATGTATCGGAAGTCGAATATTTTTGTTGCGTTGGCGTGAGCTTTTTTTTAGTAAAACGCCAGGGGCTGAAGGCACCCATTAATATTTTGATGTAGTGCCGCTCCTACAGCAGTATCTGAGTCGTCAACATATATTACCGATTCGGCTTCTGCGGCGGGGTGTGATAAAAGTGTGGCCTCGGCTAATTCGCTTTTGCAGCGTTGGAGCGCAGCTTCAGACTCTTGGGCCCACTTAATGGGTGTGAGGTCGTGTTTTTTTGTGGCCGGTAATAAAGCGCTGTAACTGCATGTGATAGTTTATTGCGTGTGGCAAAAATTTTCGGTAAAAGTTTACCATGGCAATAAACCGTTTAAGTTCTTGGACAACCTGTGGTTTGGGAAAATCTAATACCGCAGTTACTTTTTCTGGTAACGGGCGAATACCGTCGGCGTTGACTAAGTGCCCAAGAAACTTTAACTTGTTTTTGCCAAATTCGCATTTTTTAGATTTATGGCAAGATTGCTTTCATGCAAATATCGGGTTGGATAGTTCACTTGCAGGTAAGTCGTCTTCGTGAAGTAGCGGAGCTAATCTATGGATAGGTCTTTTTTTATTCCTGAAGATGTTTTTGCCATCATTGCCCTTGTGTTTTTGAAGGATTCTTCCAAGTGGCCAGCTCATAACTGGTAAATTATATTCTTTTATAATAACCATCTGTCCTTCTGTCACGTTTTCAAATGATGATTTCCACTTCTGTCTCTCCTGCAATTGGTGTAGATACTCGGCTGACCAACGTCTCCAGAACTCATGTTTGAGTTGGGAGACAAGTTTCCATCTTGTGGCGAGAGAACTATTTGGTTGCACTGCTCTAATGTCCACGTTGGCTGTGAGTGGTTCTCAAATTAAGAAGTGTCCTGGAGTCAGTGCAGTTAGATCATTTGGATCAGGTGACATCGGGGTTAGCGGACGGGAATTTAATATGGCCTCTGTTTCAAGTTCTTCATGCGTTAGTGACGCTGTTGAAACACTTCGCAGTAAAAGTTGCTTAGCGGGTTTTACTGCTGCCTCCCATAAGCCTCCAAAGTGAGGGGCTCGAGGTGGAATAAATTTGAATTCAATGCCTTCTTTACTGCATGACTGTAATATTTTTTCATGTAAGTTATTATCAAAGATTGCTTGATTTAGTTCTTCTAGCTGATTCCGTGTACCTATGAAATTTGTAGCATTGTCTGAATATATGGTCTGGCATCGCCCTTGGCGTGATATGAATCTTTTGAGGGCGCCAATGAATGCATCTGTTGTCAATTCAGTTACAACTTCGAGGTGTACAGCCTTCGTTGAGAAACAGACAAAACGTAAACTTTATGAGGTTTTTTACCCCTTATCTTATAGTGAACCCAAAACGGTCGGCAGTAGTCACCACCAGATTTAATAAATGGGCGCGATGGGGTGACCCTGCTTGCTGGTAGGTCCCCCATTATTTGAGAAAATAATCTAGGTCTTGATCTTGTACATCGTACACAATTTTGGACTATATTTCTTGCCATTAATTTACCCTTGATGATCCAATATTGCTGTCTAGACATAGTAATAAATAATGATTTCGGGCCACAATGATAGTTTTTTTCATGCAACATTGTGATTATAAGTTTTGAAATCGAGTCGTTATAGGGTAGAAGTATGTGATGTTTTGCGTCATATGATAGACTAGAGGCTTCCAATCTTCCTCCGGCCCATAAAATGTTATTTCCATCTAGGAAAGGAGATAAGCTGCTAATTATGCTGGACTTGTCCACTTGGTTTTTTTCTTTAATTCAGATATCTCCTTCTTGAAGTCGGAGATCTGAACTGCTCGTATAATTATAAATCGCAAATCATCCAGGTCTTTAGGATTCAGTGAAATGTGGTTTGGTCGAAATTCATTTTGCGTTTTTGAATTATTTATGAATCTTAGTATGTAACCCAAAACCTTCTGTAAAGTTGTAAAGGAATTTTTGTGGTGAATTTCGTATATAAGGCTACCGTCGTTTAATACCATAGTTGCTGTAACAGGAACCACCTTCTTTTTCTCAATGTCATTGGCAACTTCTTGCGGTACGTATTTTGATGGCTTTGACTCCTCTCTTCCATGAAGAAAAACTGGTCCATATAACCATAAGCTACATGCTGGCAGATCTACGGCACGAAGCCCTCTGGATAGTACATCGGCAGGATTGTGTTTTGATCGTACATGGTGCCATTGTTCGGCTAAAGTTAATGACTGGATTGTTGATACTCTGTTGGCGACAAATGTTTTGTATGAAGATGATTGTGCGTATATCCATGATAATATGATTTCTGAATCAGTCCATAAAAATGTAGCTTGGTTTTGAAACTGCAGATTAATTTTTAGTCTTTGAGCGAGCTGTGCTGCTAGAACTGCTGCACATAACTCTAGTCGAGGTAATGTTTGCTGCTTCAATGGTGCAACTCTTCATTTTGCACAGAGTATTCGCACGATTACCTGCCCATTCTTAAGAATTGCGCGAATGTATGCAACTGCACCAAAGGCCTTCTCAGATGCGTCTGCGAATACGTGTAATTGTGTTTTTACTGTTCTTTCGCCCTGGAAGATGTGTCGTGCTATCGTAAAATTGTTAAGATCTTCTAGATCGTTTCTAAATGTGCGCCAAGATGCAGATTGATCATTAGTTAATGGTTCATCCCAATTTAATTCATGATGCCAAAGGTGTTGAATAAATATTTTTGCCTTAACAAACACAGGAGCTAATAGACCGAGGAGATCAAATAGTTTTACTGTTCGTTTCGAGATTTGCTGATGTTGGGTTAACTTGACTTTAACGCAAAAGTGATCGCTTTTAGGTAACCAATATAATCCTAAGCTTTTATTGAATTAGTACTGTTATGGAAATCTAAGTTAACCTCTTGGTCACCGGTTGGATTATTTTTGAGCAAATGTGGATGGTTTACGCACCATTTTTTCAAACTAAATCCATATTTTTTCAACATAATAATAAGTTATTTTTGCGTTTCTACTGCTACGTTGAGGTCGTCTGAACCTCCAAGGCCGTCATCCATATAGAAGTTATCTTTCAGCATCTGAGAACCATACGGAAACTTAAGAGAATTCTCATTAACTATTTTTTGTAGACATCTCGTAGCCAGGTAAGGCGCTGCGGTGTCCCATATGTTACTGTGTTGAGTTTGTAATAGGCAAGTGGCGATGATGGCCCTTCCCTCCACATATTGATATTGATGGTAATTTGGGTTGATTAGTCTTTGCCTGTACATTTTTTCAATATCGGTTGTGAAAACGAACCTTGGCAATCGGAAACGAATTAAAATGGAAAATAGTTCACTTTGTACCACTGGACCAGTATACATTAAATCATTTAATGAATATCCAGTTGATGTTTTTGCTGATGCGTCAAACACTACCCGAAGCTTTGTTGTGGTGCTGTCAGGTTTTAGTACACAGTGGTGTGCAATAAAATATCTTGGATGTAATACGTTATCTAGGTTTACCCTTTACATGGGTCCTAGTTGCTCATATTCTCTCATGAACTGCGTGTACTGAATTCGGATACTTTCATTCTTTTAGAGTCGTCGCTCTAAACTAACAAATCTGTTGTATGCCACGGCATGCGAATCACCCAATGATGTGTGGTTTTCTCGAAATGGAAGGCTGACGACAAAGCGACGAGGATCCTTTCATTTGGTTCTACTTCATCGAGTTTCCATAGTTTCTCTCCGCTTGTTCTAGTGAAGACTCCTCGCTAAATACTGCACATGTATGTGGTGGTGATGAGCTATGAGCAATGGTTTGTCGTACGGAGCCGCCCACGATCCAGCCAAGCAACGTGTTTTGTAGCGTTGGGCCGCCACTTGTCAGTTTTATTGCCCCAGGCTGCATAAGACTAAAATAGAATTCTGCACCAAGTAGAACATCGATTTTCCCTTGCTGATAGAATCTGGGATCTGCTAAGTAGATATTACTTGGAATGCTCCAAGTTGAAACATCAAGGTTTTGATTTGGTTGTGCCGGAATGATAGTTGGTAGGACAATCGCTTGCAAGTTTGTTGAAAAGTCATTATTTGTAGAGAACATTTCAACATTCACGCGGTGCTGTGCTCGTTTTTTAATTCTTCCCACACCATCAATGCATAAAGACGCTTCCGTTGCTGAAACGGATAGTTTCTTGATAGGTCGTTCAGTCACAATATTTACTTGCGAGCCTGAATCTAGTATAGTTTGAAATTCGTGTGTGATACCATTGTGACACCTTTGCGGTGGCTAACATGACATAATTCTGATGCCTTGTTGTTGGCTTCATAGATATGGATGAGACTGTAATCGTATCTCCTTTTTTGTTTATGGGTTGAGTATGCGGAACTGATGTCTTCTGCCCTTTTTGTATGTTTTGTTGCAAATGTAATAATGAATTATGCTTCTTGTTGCATTTTCTATATCCACTGGAGGTACAAGCTTTTGTTGCGTGGTCATCTCTAAGACAGTTAACACAAAGTCTTTGTTGTTGTGCCCACCTTAACCTGTCTAATTCCGTCATGTTTAGGAATTGTTTGCAGTGATAGATAGGATGATTTTCTGTGGTACGAAGTTTGCAATTGTTGTTATTATCCGTAGATGTCACAGACGACACTGTCATTTTTTCTTTTTGATGGGTAGTTAATTTCTCCTTGTAACCAAATGACTCCATTGACCGAAATTGAATCTCAAGAAAGAAGAAAAACTCTTTCATTGTTGACATATCTCTTGGTTTAGTTAGTGATTGTATAAATCGAAATAGAGAGCACGATCTAGCTTTTTAATCAGTAGTTGTATGATTATAGCATCCCAAGATGAAGTGTTAACATTTAAGTTATTTAACGCCAACAAACATTCCTTGGTAGTGTCATGAAGAGTCTTAATTGTTGTGCTAGACATGGTTCCTGCTGGTTGGTTAAGGATCTTGTCTACTAAAGTGGCTACTATGACTCTTTTGTTATCATAGCGCTCCTGAAGTAGTGTCCATGTTGTCTTGTAGTTCTCATCGGATAGCGTTAGATGGTTAATAAGTTTTGCAGCTTCTCCTGAGACGTTTCATTTGAGGTACCACATTTTCTGTACGTTTAGTAGAGGTTGCTTGTCGACCATTTCCGTAAACATTTCAAAAAATTGGCACCACTTTAAACAGTCTCCATTAAATTATGGAATATTAACCTTTGGTAGAGGGAATGAGCTATGTACGCCTGGGTTGCTTCCCAACTGTAATCTACCATCGATATGCTGCCGTTTGTGTTGTTCTGATAGTACTGCCAATTCCATCAAATAATGTTGAACTAAGTCATCCAGATTATGGTATTCATTTGGATCAAGTTCCAATATTGTAGGATCTTCCACTTCATACCACAATTCATTATAAAATTCTTGAATTTGATCCCACAATTTTTTTATGGTTTCACTCTTTATCTGATAAAATTGTGGTGGGTGTCCCTCTTCTTCCAACGATAGCCCTTTTATAAAGCGTGTTAAGGCCGTCATTCGAGCTTTTAGTCTCCTAGCTAGTCCTTTACCTTGAGGCGACAATACTTCATGATCAGATGGATTAGTTGACGGAAGTTCTAATGTGTCTTTTCTGATTGCTGGTAATGGCTTGACGTTGAACTTGTTAATCTGAGACGTAATATACTCAGTTGTCTCATTGTACAGGTTTTGTACAATATATGGATCGCTGACTGACAGCGTATTATCTCTTCTAATCGTGTTTACGGTTTTTTCAAAGGCCTGCCATAATGCTTTTAGTTCTTCGCTTTTACTTCTGTAGAAGTCTAGCGTTCGCCGCTCATGTGGGGCCTTCTTGATGTTTGCAATAATTCTTTCTATCTCAGTTGCTTTCACTTGCTGCTGAGACATAAGACTCTCTAAATTTGCCATGTTAGGTTGCCTTCTTTTAAGTTGACGATTTGAAGAAAAATAGAGACGGGGTATCCCAATATTAGGTGTCCCGCAATACAAATGTTGAAAAGATGTGAGAGGATTTGACTAAAACTGTTGTGATTTATAGCCTTTTGCGTCACAACTAGTTGATGTTGAATTATTGTGTAAGGACTGCCTGTCCTTAAATTGTTGCGTATTTTTCCTTAATTTTAAAGCCCCTTACCACTGGTGGGGAGAAGCTTTGTAAATTATGAAAATCTAGGGGTCACCAAAATGTTCGAGAAGGCGATAGTATAATTCAATTCAAACGCATAAATCTGAACTGACACTTTATTTGCCTTATTTGTTCTTACAAGCACTTTAACCTGAAGAACGCTAATCAAATAAAACACCTTAAATGCCTTAAAACGATTGATCGATTATTTCTTTATTTTTCATTCTTTTATACTAAATTATTTTACAATAAATTGATTTAAATTGCTTAGCAAGTAGAGTAAACAAAATGTGCAATTATACTGAAATTAAATATTTTCCTTAAGTTACAAACATTAATTTCTGTTTTGTCAATAAAACTGTTTAATGAACTTAATACAAAATTAGGTCATAAAATAAAATGTTTAGTTTTAATTTGTCAATAAAATGCTTAGGTAATTGAACTTAAACAGAAATAAAATAAAAAAAATGTTTTCTTTTAATAATGATAATTAACTAAATAAAAACAAAAATTATGTTGATGTAAGTTTCAACACTGTACATATAGACCTGAAAATAAGTGCAAAATGTGACTTTAGAAAATTATACAAATGAAATGTCAACACACTGAAAATAGGTCAATTATTTACCTGTTCGTGGATTAAGCATTGGTATATTGATACGGTATCCATCGTCACCTTTCCAATGCAATATTCGGTATTGTAGCGCATCGTAACTACGATGAAGCTTCGAAACACGTTGCAATTGCTCATTTATGCGATGAAGTACCAGCACCACAAGAAAACAATAATGTTTCCTCTTCGTCTCCTTTTCTTGACGTCAGTGAAGAAAGCCATATTGAGCGCAACTTTTCTTCCATTATAGAATCTGATAGTGATGGCCAAGCAGAAAAATCCGAGCCAATTCCACCAATATATAAAAAAAATATATTATGTCCACCGAGTTGTACCATAAAGAAATGTTACTAAGATTTGATAAACTTATAGAAATAAAAAATATAAAACTGGAATGAAAAGGCAAGGAGGTGGAACTTACAATAGAATTATTAGAAATAAAAATGAAACCCTTTAAAATGTGGGAAATGGAACAGACACTAAACACACAAATAAAAATGATGGAGTTACAGATACGAGAAAAAGTATTGAAAAATTTAAATAGGGATATTTAATCTAACAAAATGAATTAACCTTGTTGCTTTTTTATTATTAATGAATTAAATCTTTATAAATGAATCTTTGTTCTCTACTATCAAATGTTTTACAAGATTGCAATCATTAGGTACGTATCAGGCGTTTCTTGTACATCCTCATAGTTTGGGACTTTAAATATTGTGTACTATAACGACTTCTTTTATCGTGGCATAAAATTTTCCATCGTGATTTTAAAATACTAATTGTTCTTTCGACAATACATCTGGCATTCGAATGAATTTTATTAAAATGTGAATCCATGCAGTTTTCCAGCGGATTTCGATATGGTGTTATCAACCATGGTTCACACGGATATCCCGAATCACATATGTTAAATATATGTTTAAAAAAAAATCCACAAACTTTAAATATTTCTTATAAAAGTCTTAAAATGTTCTTACCTAAAAGCCAAAAATTTCTTAACTTATTATTGTATTCCTGCTCAAGCAGATTTCTTTAATCTGAATTCTTCCAAACAAAAGAGTCGTGTGCGGCTCCTCCGTATTTGCAATTAATCGTTAAAATTTTGTGCTTGTGGTCGCATATCTTTAAAAAATGGTACTCTAATTTAAACAATTAAACTTTTCAATAACGCTTACTTACGATCACGGAATTAAGACTATGTGTTCGTTTGGAGGCTTCTGCAGACCAAAATGTGTTCCATCTACACAACCTACAACTGTAAAAAGTTGATAATAAATAATTCAACAAATATGTATTTGCTTTATTTTTCTACCCCTTGGAATGTTGTACTGTGCCATGAAAAACTCTTTACAGTCATCACTATTTCTCGGATTGAACTGTATAAATTGGCTGCAAATCTTACGCTCCACATCATCAACCACACGCTTTGTGATTTTACAGATAGAACTCTGACTTGTGCCAATTAAAAAATCATTCCCAACGCAATGTTGAAAACCTCCCGACGCTAAAAGTGAAAGCGTAGCTGCCAGTTGAATTTTTGGTGGAACGGTGGTAGAAAGGTGCCCCTCGAATTCTAGCTCCCCAAGAATATAATTAAATCCTTCCTTGGTAAGCCTAAATCGTTTTTTAAATCTGAAAAGAAATACAATTAGTTTTATTTAATAACAAAAACATGTAGTACTTACTAATTGTTTGGCAAAGTTAAGGGATCGGCACTACTTCTTATCTTTTTCCTTATAAGGTTCACGCTTTCATTCTCATTTGAATCAGATGAAGAATAAAAAAACATTACTGGGTTCATATTAAATAATAATTTAATTTTATTTAATAAATTTTACTTTTATTTCAGCTCCTTTTTGTATAAACATATGAATTTTGTGTACATTTTATTCAGTGTTGTAAAACGTATTTATTTATCTCTTTTACAAAACTGAAACATTAAATCGATTCGATTCGTATCGAGTCCCATCATTAGAAAATTGTAAGCTATCGAAATCAATTTCGATACATGTATAATTCCGATCACGAATGCGTGAATTAGGCTCCAGGACTGTTTGGTTTTTGTAGGGGAAGAATTCAAATGCCGACTATATAACTGAAATTGGAAAAACCATTCTTGCTTTACCCGTTTTATCTCCCTGAAATACCGAATTTCAAAAAAGTACCCTGCAAATGTTTATTCTTTTTCATTAGCCTTCTAGAATCCTTTTAAATGTTTGTGGTACATGCATTAGGTCCGAAGATACAGGATTACCGATTTGATCTGTTTTTAACCCTTTTCCCCTCAAAAACACAAAATTAAACAAAAAAAATTCGAAATTACATTTGAGACTATTTTAGAGGAAGAAAAATGCCGTTTAAATATTTTTCATCCGCTCTTCCATTTTATAGATAACAGAAATTGAAAAACACGCACCAAAATGATTTTCCCGCCCGTTATTTTGGTCCTTTTTGAATTTTTGTGATATCTTTATTTAGTCCGGGGATACTTACTCTTTCTTACCCGCTTTTATCCCTTTAAACCGCCCAAAACACCATATTAAACAAAGAACTCTAACCTTCATTTAAGAGCATCTTAGGGGAAGAAAAATATCGTTTAAATATTTTTGCTCCGCTCTTCCTTTTTACAGATAACTGAAATTAAAATAAAGTATTAAAATTATTTTTTTACCCATTGGAACACCAAATTTGAAAAAAGTGCCATTAGCCTTCTACGATCTATTTGAATTTTTGTGCTACATGCATTAGGTCCAAAGATACAATATAACCGATTTTACCCGTTTTTGCGCTTTTCCCCATAAATTCCAAAATTTCGAAGAAGTACAAAAATTCATTATATATTGTTTTAAGGAGAGTAAACCTATGTTTTTACTTTTTTCCTATTGATATCCCTCTCAAAGATAAATGCTGTTCAACAAAGTACCAAAATTCAGTTTTACCCGTTTTATCCCCTTAAAACTCAAAATTTCCAAAAAGTACCAGACACCTATCCAATTATTTTTAACAGGCTCTTTGATCCTTTCTGAATTTGTGTGATATCTTTATTAAGTCCCCTTTTTTTACCCTTTTTTACCCGTAAACCGCTCGACAGATTTTGTGCAAACTTCACATAAACCAACTACTAAATAGTCCGAACAAAGCCTAAACATTTGGTTTGGATAGGTGAGCCCGTTCTTGAGTCATGAAATTACAACGAAAAGTGGCATTGATTTTTATATATATGGAAACTACCTATATTATAGATATACACCTTCTGTATATAAGCATACATAAATAGATTTTCCTACTTTCAACTTTTTACATTCTTTAATTTGTGTAATTAAAATAAAAATTAAAAGTTTCAACTTATTTAATTAATTTGTACTTAAAGTTTTTCTTCGGAGAATTCAAAAATATATTTTTATGAACTAAAAAAAATATTTCAATTTGACGTACCTACATAATAATCTAAATACTCTTTTGTGTACTTACTTTAACAATTTTTGTACTTTTCAACGGAACAATTTTTTTTTAAATAGTTGGTTTTGATTTTAAATAGGAAAAAAATTCGCTGCATGTTTTTTAAATATTTACTTTAGTCATCAACATCGCCATCAGTACCGAAATTTCTAACTGGGTTTTTTCACTCGTCCGCAATTTATTCATTAAAGAAAACACTCTTTCCGCCGCACAGTGGCACATATTTTGAGAAGGCGGCTAAAAATCATTTTTTTTTGGTTACCGATCCTAGTGTTTTCTTATTCATTTGAAAGTAAATACCAGTAAACCTCGAGAGGCAAAAATTTAGAACTCTGTTCCAACTATAACACACTGAACAGGGTGATCCAAAATAGACTTTCTGAATATTTTGTGAAAATGAAATTTTTTTTAGTAAATTCTAATTTTCAAATTACTAT
The DNA here is from genome assembly GCA_963932375.1 of Phania funesta. Classification (NCBI taxonomy): domain Eukaryota; kingdom Metazoa; phylum Arthropoda; class Insecta; order Diptera; family Tachinidae; genus Phania; species Phania funesta. The sequence continues at coordinate 85,982,824 of OZ010653.1, forward strand.
AACTTTTTTGTTTTAAAAGATATCAAATCAAAATAAATTGTTTTTTATTATGTAGTTTGTTAGTTATCAGTGCTAGCAAAATAAAGTCGTTACGTTTTTTAGAAGTTTTTAAATATTTTGTTTTAAAAAAGGTCAAAATTCTTCAAAAATCTCGTGCAAACCACGTCAAAAAGATATTTCTCTATGTTATAGCCTAAAACCTCCCCTACACACCTATACCCCATTATATGTGCGCCAGGTTGCGCCCGTGTGCACCAGACCAATTTTTCTGGCCAAAGGTCAGGTATTTTGTATAAAAATTATCAATATATACGAAATTTTTCTAAAAAAAATTTTTTTTCTACAGAGTTATTTTTGAAGTCATTTTAACTTTTTAACACAAAGGCCTTTATAACTTTTGCGATGGAATTATTAGAAATAAAAATGAACAATTCATTCAAAATAATATGCTACCAATAGGAGATCTGTCTGAAGAAGAGCAAGAAAAAAAGAACAAAGACTACAGATTCTTTCGCGAACATAGCAGAAGAAATATGTCTAGATGTTGTACCAATGAAGACCTTATCACCATTTTGTTATGTACTTCAGATCCATATATGTCCAACATTCGACCAAAATGGAAAACAACTCCAGTCGAATTAGAAGAGGAGGCTAAACAACTATTAGAAGATGAAAATCAATGCTATTTAGAAGAAATTTTTTCTAAAATTGCTTAATGTATAGTGGCTTTTTGATTTGAAAGTATACGTATGTATGTAAATTAATCAATATTTGTTTTATAACTTGTTAGAGAAATATTTAAAAATAAAATAAAACTTTAACTAAAAAAGGATTTTTTTCATTAAAACGTTCCGCTATTAAGAAAATTTTAACTTTTTAAAAATTTTTTATTTCAAAAGGCTGTTTAAAAAAACCAACCTTTGGCTCTTGTTGCTTTTAAGCTTAAAAATATTACGCGGGCCAAAATTTGGCGTCTCCTGACAAGATTTCGTTTACAAAACTATTAATAATTATAATTTGTAACAACAAGAATAGGACATTTTAAAAAAAAAATTTTTTTTTAATGTTTCAACTCTCCTCTTTTATACTCAAATTCAATTAATAATGGTAACGAATATTAAACCATTCGTAACTTCTTTTTTTGTCGGTCGACTTTTATGCTTTTTATCAAAAATTAAAGTTTAAAATCCCACCTACCAAACAAAAAAAAACTCATATCAAAATTCCAATCCAATCAAAAGTTACGGATTTTTGACCGCCTTCTCGCCAAATGTGCCACTGTGCGCCGGTGCGTTTGTGCCAGGCAGGCATAAAATTTATTCAATAAGAACAGAGATGTTTTTTTGTGAGAGATTATTGGTTCGAAAGTGTTTGAATACTTCCACCCAACGTGTTTGAAGCATTTGAACTATTCCACTCGGCTACTTTTTAAGATGTAACGTAGCTAGAAATCAATGAAAATTCTTCAAACACTTCTATGTCTTTACTGCACATAACATATTTCTTTTCAATCAACATATCCAATGCTAGTTGCACGTCTTCCCAAACAGGAACGGTTTTTAGTTCTACCCAATAAAATGTTTCTAATTCTTTAGTGAAAAAGCAGGTCCCTGTTCCAAATACTCACGACTTGTTTTATAAAATTCCCTTGCTGTACTTTTTACGCATTCTTCATTAATATTTAATACACTATTTTTCAGCTCTTTTATCAAACTACGGACTGTAAGTGGAATAAATTGATTCGATTCTTTCTGAGCTAAACTATTTTTCAGCAGATCAAGTTTTTTTGCCACTTCAATTGCAGAATTGCTAGCCACCTTGTCTTGCTATAACCAAGAATTTTCTGATATTCTGTTTCGATGCAAAACTTCTTCAGAGCTGCATCTCGAACGGTGTATATGTAAAAAAATTAATATATATTTACAATGATACATTCATAGTCTACTGGAAGCCCATCTGCAGCGGATTTAATGGCGTTGTGAATTATATGGGCCCCGGTTCCAATACCCACCAATGTTTTTTTCAGTGATGACTGTAATTTAACAAGCACGTTGTTAGTTCCTCGTCTAGCTACACCTCCCAAATTGACATTGGCATTGTCGCCACAAAATGCCACGACTTTTGCAACTAAACTATTTTCTTTTAACACTTTGACTAAATAATTTACGATGATGTCAGAAGTTTCACGAGCTTGGTCTTGAAGATCTAAAAGTTTAACTTGGACACCTTCGTAAGGTTGAAAAAACCGAACAAGAACAGTATATATTTTTTATTGCCGTTATTTGAAGCATCGGTTAAAATTGTGAAACATTTAGACTTTGCAATTGGATTGCTTCACACGCCAAGACATTAACTACAATTGCTTCCGTTTTCGTACGAGCGCATCTAAATTTCTGATCAAAACAGGCTTGGATTAACTTTTATGCACAATCGTTTGAGCGAAAACTGTGATTTTCTTGCACTGTGTGGTAGGCCCAAACACCTTCCGCAGCTGCGATATTTAAATCCTTTGATAGTGGATCGTCCAATTTCTTAAAAATGTTTTTTTATTGAAGAGCTGCACTATATGCATTTCTATGTTTTTTTGATTTTATATGACGTTCGACATCAGCGGCGCCACTAGGGGAGACACTAAATTCTGCTCGACACTTTTCACATCTGACTCCTGAAGGAGCATTTATAAGTTCAATAAAAGGATATCTTGTTTTTAAATTGTCCCTAAAAGCACATTTACGCTTCGGCATATTTAAATACCATGTTAAAAAACCGTTTGCACCACAACAATATTCTTTCTTTTGAAGATTAAACTTTTAAAATGTTTACAGGCTTTTTTTATGCGAATTTGAAGAAAAACAAATAAGCTGATTAATAGTTAAAGTCGCCGTTGACGGCTGCTAGATTTTGTCGTTTTATACTTTTTGATCTACAAGAGCAATTTGAAAAAAAGTTTGCTTTCTAATTTCTAGTTTAATCTATTGCCCCATTTTGAAAAAAAACGTACGGAATAAAAATTTTTTACTTTTTACATTTTCAAACATGTTTGTTATGCTACAGGAAACCGGGACAAATTCCCATTTTAAAGATACCTTCCGGGGCACCGGACGGTGAACCGGAAATTGGGACTGTCCCGCCGAAATCGGGACGGATGGTCACATACTTGTTTGCTGTCTCTGTGGGCAAGCCATTCGAAATATAGGTGTTTGCCTAATGCTTTAGAGAGATTCTCCACCTTCTCTTTCGCCGAACAATTTATGATTTAAATATCACAGAGATTTCTATACCATATTAGTCATCTTCGTCAGATCTCATAGATAGATATATGTATATTTGATTTATGTAATTGAAATAATGAAAATTGATTACAGTACTTTTCATTCGCAGGAATTATTTATTGGTAAGAGATCAAATATATACATACTACTATTTTGTTTGTGTAAAATAAGAAAATGTACTCAGTGGCCACAGCTTGTTTTTAGCTAAATAAGTAATTATTTTTTTATCATTAAGAAATTATATATTTTTAACAATGGACACATCTGACTTCAAAATTCTTTTTAAATTTGGCGCAATCCAATCTTGATATGTCTTGATTCTCTTGAATATCTTGATTAACCCTCTGCAACTGACGTGCATTAACTTTAGATATGTAACTGATGTGGGGTCTAGCAGACCTCACTTTTAAATTAATTTCTAACGTTTAATTTTCTGATTGATATCTTCTGTACTTATTAATCTATTACAGTAAATAGTTCTCAAGCTAATATAAGATAAAATTTGAATTAAAAGATATTTTTTTAAAGGTATGGTTTAATTTATTTAGTTTCGTTAAAACAACAAAAACAGTACTCTTCTCTTAAATACAAAAAAAAAAAACACTTATTCTAATAAATTTGAAGGAACTTCTTCCTTTATCTTTGAAAACACATATTAGATACATTATGTTCCAATTTTAAGCCAAATCGTACGGTGAGATCATTTTGACACAGTCTCGAAAAATTCGATTTTTTTCTTCGCAGTTTTCACACAGAAGTCTAGAACACTGCAAGCAAATAGGCTTTAAGCAAGAGCAGCAGCTGGATTTTGTTTTCCTTTTTATTTTAGGCGGTCATATATGTCATCACTTTCTACCCCTAGCTATTTCAGGCTGAATTTTCGGAGGTGGAGGTGGTAAGGAGGCAAGTCTTTTCCAAGAACTCGACTGATGGTCATGCGCAATTCTCTTGGTAACCTTCCGTTATCTACACGCGCTTTTATATGATCTAGCACCATTTCCCGAGCCATATTTAACAAAAATGTGCCTCTTCTTAATTTGGAGTCCATATTTTCACATGCTTGGTAGGCAACGTATTCTATAAAAAATTGTAATTGGCGAACGGCGAGTTTTACGACTGCACGAATACACCGTGCACCTCATCATTGGTTTGCCTGACTCAGTGTCTGATTCTTGAAAGTGATGTGTGGATGAAACTATAAGGACCGATTTATTTTTCTTCGGAACAAAGGATAATAATAAAACGTAGGGATCTCTCTTATTCTTTTTTAATGTTCCAAGATAGGTTAGATTCTTTGTTAACAAAACTTCCATTAGTGGGATGGAACTAAACCAGTTGTCAGCTGTGATGTTACGGTTTGTGCCTTCAAAAACCTTCACAAGTCATAAGACTGACTGCGATGGCACTGATAATTTCTTCTTTTCTTCATTTAGTCCTAATCCATCGGAATTTTTACCATAGTAGATGTAAGCATTGTAGTTTTAAAAGATTCTTGCGCCACATAAAATCATGATCTTCAGTCCATATTTAGCAGGTTTCTGTTGCATGTAGATTACAAATTTACAACGACATCTAAATGGAACCAGCATCTCTTCAATGCACATATAGGCACCAGGAGAGTACTGAACTTGGGAATTAGAGATGAACTTGTTAAATATATTTGATGTAGGAGCTAGCGGGTCCTCTTTCATACGTTCTTCTCTGGCCACAGGGTCATCAAATCTCAAACAGTTGACTAAACATGAAAATCTGTATTTAGTCATAACACATCGAAATATTTCATGGCCCGTGCCATCATTAGCAAATACATTATTGAGATCACAGTCGTTAAATTTGAACACCGATGAATAATTTAAGAGCCCTATAAATGCTTTCATTTCAGTCTCATTTGTGTCAATGAGTTCTGCTCGACTGTTATTCTTAAACTGGTTTCTATACATATTAAGCTTTTCGTTGGTAAATACTATTTAGTTCGAAAGCATAGACTCATCAAAAAACTTTGTCCAAAGATCAACAGAATTTTCAAATTTTGAGGTTGTTGAAAGCTTCGGTAGCTTTTTAATATTATGAGCCGCCACTCTGAAATTTCACTCCTGAGCAGACCATTCAAACCCATTTTTAGCTTTATATATTTTATCATTTGTGGATCCTGTTTGAAATTCCGCAAAGCCGTTATTTTCCTCTTGAAACACCGCTTCCATAAAAATTTCGTCGCTATCAAATGTAATTTCTTCTGGTTGGGATCTCTTATGGCATCGTCGTTGCTAAAGTCTTCTCCTTCTTCTTCAATTTCTTCGAGCCACTCAATTATTTGCTTTTCACTGCTTTTAAAAGTTCCGACTGACATGCTTTTGATGGAAGGCATTTTGCCTCAGCTTAGTTCCTGAAAATATACGTAATAATTACAGTCGAAATAAAATTTTTCTATCGTCAGGTCTGAGTGACACTATGGTAATTTTACGATATTATTGATGTGAGGTCTTGCAGACACTATGTAGTTTCTCAATGTTACTGACGAGGTGGTCTGCTAGATACTTACACAGAGTGGGTATTACAAACAGTTGCAGAGGGTTAATCATAGTTTTTAGTGCTTTCATTAAGTAGAAATTATTACAGTTTTTTACTTTTCAATCTTATTTAAATAAAAGCTTTCCAACAATTTTTCGCTACGTTTTTATGAAGCATCATCAGAAAATAAATTATATTACTAACAACTAAGCAATATTGGCAATTTAAGCTTTATTTAAGTTTCATATAAAAAAGCATTGAAAAACAGAATTTCGTATTTAAATAGAACTTCAAGAAGAATTATATTTTAATACGAAGTCAAAAACAGGCCCTTCATTTCTGCTTAAAATGGCATATTGTCAAAGCCAATCATGTATGTAGGTAAGGCAGTGTTTATTTTTGATGATCTTTCGCCATCCTCCAAAAAATGTAAATAATAATAATTGGCAAACAATATATCTTTTAAGCTTATCGAAAAGGAATACCCAATTTAAAATAATAAAACCAACTCTTTTGTACAAATGGAGTACCTGCTTTTTTCTCCATCTGAATTTTATTTAAAATATTGTCAAACAAGTGCAATTTTAATTTTTAACCAAAACACTTTTTTAAGTAACTTTCGACATAATAATTGTTTGTTTGTAGTTTTAAGATACTATACTAAAAATTTTGTCTTTTTTTAACTTTAGCTCCCAAATTATTTGCTGTACATACGTGCGTGTTTTGTTTCTCCTTTGTAACTTTCTTGTAGACTTAGACGGGCTGTAGCTTTTTACAACAAATGCAAAAGAAATTCCTTTTTCTTGTGTATTAATTGGTAAAAGAAAATCCATATGATTTTGTAATTGTAAAGTTGAACCAACCTACAACTTAATAATTAAAATATCGCTTGTGCGATTTTCGGAAAAAAACTAATGTTTCTTTTATTATTTTTTATTTGGTAGCTAGTGCTACCTCTTTATTTGCAATGAGTTTATTAACTGACTTAAAAAATATACAATTAATAGTCTTATGGCTGAGAAATTATTATTTTGTTTATTTTGCATTTTCACACGCTTAGTTGTAAAAATGCTTATTGTGACGATGTTCAATTAATTTGTATTTAAATAAATGGGACACATGTTGCCCAACATCCGGTAGTAAGTTAAAATAAAATAAAATGAATAATTAATTATCAAGTAATTCTAATTCTTTAGGCATGAGTTCGTTTTTCTTTCTATTCAGAAAGAGAATTAGAATTACTTGATAATTAATAATATTTGTAGTTCGGAATAAAACAATAAAAACTTACTAATCGGTGGGCACGGCGAGAAATTTATATACATAATAATATAGATGTTTTCTTCATCATAAACAATTGGATACTAAAATATATCCACTTAAGATGAAACTAAAATACATACAATGCTTTCATTGCCAACCAATGGTTGGCTAAAAGCAAATTGCATATGGTAACCTAGAATTCAATAACAGAAAAAGTTAGAGTGTTGTAAAACTTCATTCTCAACCAAGGAAAAAAGACTATAATATGAACAATTCAAAAATTGAGAAATAATTCATTCTCGTATTCCATTTGTCTTAAATGTTGGTATAAATAGAAGTTCTTTAGACACACAATTTGTAGATAAGACACGAAGAATGTTGATAACTTGCATTCCATTCAGCTAGATGTCTAATAGAATTAAAAAAACTTTTACTGTTTTCAAAGGTTATCCATATTAAATAAATAATTCTCTTTCTGAATAGAAAGAAAAACGAACTCATGCCTAAAGAATTAGAATTACTTGATAATTAATAATATTTGTAGTTCGGAATAAAACAATAAAAACTTAAAATGAATAATGCGAATTTAGCAGTTTGGTGATCTAGACAAAATTAGTTGGAATTCGTTCACTTTATAAAAATGCAACTTGCAGTTCAATACCTGCCCAAGAAACGTAGAAGAAAAATAATAATTAAATTTTGATTCTATGGGGTGTTATCGTAACTCTTAACATAAAATGAACTGTCACCCATTCTTAATCGTGTCGCTTTGCCAAATACCCCAAAAAGGGTGAAATGATGTGTTTTTATTATTGGTGTTATAAATATGGACTTTGTCTCGATTTCAAAAATACTTTTGAAATTTAATACACAATCTTTAAAAAAAAGATTGCCTCACCATCTTGACAGGTACAAAGTCCCACATTCTTTATGCTATTTTCAAAGACTATGAGATACACATAAATCACTAATAAATGATCCATTTCGTTAATCAAGAGCGTGGTAGTTATAAATGGAGTCAGCCTTACATTAACATAGTGGAAAATGTGATCATATTTTCCAATAACAAATTTAACTTTATGGAGTTTTCTTAGGAGCCTATCATTTTGGACAGTTCTTTCGCAAATAACCATCGTGTTATTTATTTCTGTTTCTGTTTCTTTGGACAAGGTCCACATTTTTCTCAACTTTATTATATAAGTTCGCATTCTATCTCGTTTCTTTTCGCATGAATATATTTGAATATATTGCCATTAAGGGTATGTTTTTCATTATGGAAAAATATCCTTCTGCTGGGCTGTTTGATATTTTACTATCAGTATTGTCTACAAATCTGCCCATAACATTTAACCATAAGACGACATATGGCAACTATTTTGTTAGGATGAGGTCTAAAAATGTCTGAGTTTTCTAAACATTCAAAGGGCCGTCTTGAAATGTATTGTTCATTTTATTTTGTGCTCTTAAAAAATGTGTAATGCTTGCTTATTAAAAGGACTCTTAGTATACTGAGCCTTACTCTTAGTTATTGGGTATGTAGACGAATTTTCTGCTGAAAATTTATCGTCAATGATGAATTCGGCATTAATTGTTTTTTATTCTATTAAGGACTTCATAATAATCGATATTTTTACTATGGTTAATAGAATAAAACATGTAGCCTCGAACCATAACCAAATTTTGCCAAGACGTGAAATCTCGATTGCTTTAATCATAAGAAGCTTTAAAAATGTGTGCGTCTTTGACAACAATTCTTATCAAATTACAACAGCAAATTTGAACTATCACAAAATTTAAAGGTTTTTTATTTCCTTTTGAAAATAATCAGCAGTTTGCCACAAATAATTGCTAATATTAGCTATATTGTTGTAGACAACTTTTATGCTAGAATGCCCAACTCCAGTTTAAAACAATTCTTTTGCAAATCGGCAAAAAAGGTTTTGGTTACAATGCAAACAACTTCTATATCCATTTAAAATTTCTTTATGTCTTCATCGTAATGTTTCCAAGTTAAGGCATCTGCAATAGGAATTAAGATGCCTTTGCCACTGTTTCCCCTTACATGCAAAAGTAGTGAATATAAAAATATTCTCTTTGGAAATTTATCAAATTTGGATACAACTCCACCAGTAGAGCCTATTTTTTGTATAAATGTAGCCCAACTTTTGTCATGTGTCTTTGCATTAAATTGAGATAAAGTAATGGGTCTCTAACTCTATCAAATTTTCTGAAAGATTCGGGTTAGATTTTCCTTGCCACATTGGGAGTAATATTATTTTTCATATTTCCCATTTCGCGCAATGGCTTAGATAGTGTTATTAACTGTTGATTTCTATATTTAGAAGAAAAGTCATGTTTTATCATGTAGGTATTTTAAAAATTCGCTACTACTATTTTTAAAGAAGTATTCATTTAGAAATGATTTTTTTTTTTGTTCGGAAATCATAAATCCAGCACTATATATAAAATTTTTCTCAATTTTATTTTTGCAAAAAAATTTCTTTTTTAGTATTTTAGTTGTTGGCTTATTCAATTTTTTTTTGCAATTATATTATATTCCTCAGTTTTATAACTGTGCCACAATGTTGGTAATGAAATTGCGTTATCAAAATTGTCCAATATATCTTTAATACAATGCCCAGGACTTAAATTTTTGATGTTGAAACATTATTTTTGCTCAACAAATCAACATCGAAAATAAAATTTATGGATTCAAACCCAAAATCTATAACGCACGGAACTGAGGCTTGACTAGTTTGTGTAGAGGTATTGCGTGAATTTAATTTCCTCGAGTTTAGAATGTTATTTAAAAAATCTGTTTTAATGGAGTCAATTGAATCAGTAAGGGTCGTATTTATCACCAAAATTTCTGGTGTCGTACCAACGAGAAGCGTCTGCACTTTATTAAAAATGTGTAAAATGATGTAATCTACCCAAAATCCTTTAAATCAATTCAGAATCTGATCTAAATTCAGATTTTTTGTCTCCTAATGCATAAAATAAAAAGTAAAGGAATAAAATAAAAACATTGAAATAATAATATAATTTTTTTTATAACTTTAATTCTTTAGTAATATTGTACGCAAAATTTTTATTTGGATAAAACTGATCTGTTTTGAAAATACTCAGATATGTGATATAAATCAAACAATCTTACGGATACATCTTTTTTAAGACGTGTAGTGAATTTCGGTTGATTTTGCAAAGAATTTTGGAACCATTTTAAAATTATTATAATTAACAAGGAAGATTAAATGATAAAAATTATTTCAAATAACGGAATTAATTAAGTAAATTGAAAAACGAAACTTCGTTTTCAGAATCGATTTCCATCACATACCAGTTTGAACTTTAATTGTTTCTAGTTAAAAGATTGTAAAATTTTAACCCAGTAGTAAATGTTTATTTATTCTAATGTTTTTAATTTTTCACTTCGGTAGTAATAGTCTACAGAAATCTGCTAACTGAAAAAAACTAAAACTTGAAAAATAGTTTATTTTTTAAGCTTAAAAAAATTTAAAGTTAATTTTTATGGAACAAAATTCAAGCAAATAAAAATGACAGCAACCAAAGGTAGACCGCATACCAAGGATTACGTTGGTGTACTTTTTGCTCTTGTAGCATCTACCTTTCATTATTATACTTGAGTAGTTTAAGAAAGAAGTGCAAATACACCCTCAAATTTGGAAGTTTAGGTAATTTATAAAAAAAAAAACTTGAAAGTTTTTATGCTAATAATTAAGACGGCAATCACTTTATTTTTTTATAAAATAAAAAAGTTATTCATAAGTATAGTTAACTTAATAATACCAAAAACAAAACAAAAATTCATAGGAAAAAAGTCTAAATACAGCAACAAAATTAAACAAGTGGTCAACGCTTTTTGATTTGAAAAACAAAGTTAAATTACTTACATATTTCGTTGGTCCGCTGTGGGCAACAATTACTGCTTGAAGACGACGTGGCTTTGAATTTGCTAAATTCTCTGTTACGTCGGGTATTATTTCGGTCCATGCATTAACAAGAGCAGTTTTAAGGGTTTCGCGAGGAGAAACAAGAACAAATAATGGTTGTAGCAGGTATTATATCGCTGTTGAGGGTCTAAGAACAGTTCAATGCTTTGGGCCGGAAAAGTATTGCACACCCACTAATAAATTTGATGTTTCACCAACTAATGACGTTTTATGTGTATCTCCCTGCTTAATTTCCGAAAGTGAAGATCAAGTACAGCGCAACTTCTCCGCGTTTATGGAAATTGAGACGAATGGCGAGGAAGAAGAATCAAAGCCAACTAAAACCGAGATAAAATATAAACCTTTACCACAAATCAGAAACAAAGGAAATAAAACAAATTTGATGCAAAAAGAGATAACTTCCGTGGAACGCTACCAGCAGGAAATACTCAAGAGACTTGATAAGTTAATTAAAATTAGTAACAAACAATGGGAACTAAAAGAGAAGGAGATAGCCGTTGTTAATCAACTACTGGAAATCAAAAAAGAAAAACTAAAAATGAAACAAATGGAACATGAAATGACCACGCAGATTAAGGCAATGGAATTAGAAATACGCAGGAAAGAGTTGCTGAAGCTTAAAGATTATTAAAACCAATACTTAGTTACACATTTTAAATATATTTACATGCATACATATATATGTAAATGGATTCACACATTATGTAATGCTGCGCAAACGTTGGAAAATTGTGCAACTTTTTCTGCACTATACCGACTTCGTTTGTCGTGGCACAAAATTTTCCAACGAACTTTCAAAATTCTAATTGTCCTTTCCACCACGCACCTTGCCTTAGAGTGGATTTCATTAAACTGCGACTCTATGAAGTAGTCTTTCGGATTTCGATAGGGTGTTAGCAGCCAAGGTTCACATGGATATCCTGCATCACCTACAACAATAACTTTTTAGTTGTAAATTTAACAAAGGTTTTCTCTTACCCCAAAGCCAAAAGTTTCTCAAGTTGTTGTTGTATGTTTCCTCCAGCATAAGTCTTACATCTGACTCTTTACATACAAAAGAATCGTAGGCTGCTCCTCCATATCTGGAGTTATGGACAAAATTTTGTTTTTATGGATAAATATACATATATTTAAACTATTGTAAATACATACATACATAGTATGTAAGTTAACTTCTGCTGTTCAACTAGTGATTACTTACAATCATTGAATTGAGACTGTGGAATTCCTTCCTATTGAAAAACATATGCTCATTTGAAGGCGTCTGCAAACCAAAGTGGGTTCCATCTACGCACCCTATAACTGCAAAAAGTAAATATGTATCTATGATTAAATAATTATTAAAATTAATATGCCGTTTTTAATTACCTCCAGGAATTTTATATTTTCTCATGAAAAACTCTTTGCATTCATCACTTTTTCTGGGATTGAATTGAATAAATTGTCCAGAAATCTTGGTCTCTATTTCCTCTAGCACCCGCTTTATAATTTTTGATAAGGCACTTTTACTGACGCCAATTAAGAAATCATTTCCAACACAATGTTGAAAACCTCCAGAAGCTAAAAGTGATAAGGTTGGTGCCAACTGAATTTTTGGTTGCACTGCCGTGGAAAGCTCTGCCTTAAATTCTAACCATAGACTACTAACTAGACGCGACAACTCACAACAACATTACCTCGATTATATAAGAGAGATAAAAAACCTTATCGTTTCTAATTAAGCTATCTCTTTCATGTAATCGGGTTAATTTAAAATTTTGTACGTAAAAACGCATGACACCTGATTACACGCTTTTTCAAATGTCATTATTGGGTATTCTGTTTATATTCTGTGATTCTAACTTTCCAAGAATATTGAAGGCCTCTTTTGACAGTCTAAAACGCTTTTTAAATCTAAAAAATAAATATAAATTGTTTAGCTTTTTTAAGTAAAAATGCATATAGACACAAGCTTGGTTTTAAGTTTGTTTATAGACTGACTCTATTCAAAAACATTTTTATTGCTTACAAGCTAAACTTAAAAATATGTATTTAAAATAAATTTTGCCTATGAAGCAGATTCACACGCTTTGACGAAACATATATTGAATTACTTTATTTTAGCAGCAAAGTGAATCTGCTTGTTCAGAATGTTTGGCTTGTATTCAGGCCACCAAAGGAATTTATTCATTAATTAATCTCTAAATATAAACTGGCAGATAAAAAGCAGTTATAGACTCCATATGACTATATACCTACATATGTATATACTTACTCATTATTTGGCAAACTTAAGGGATCAGCACTATTTCTTTTTTTTTGTTTGTTTTGATGTTAATGTTTTGCTCCTCGTCAGAATTAGAAGAAGAATAAAAAAGGATACATGTTATATTTATATGTTCCACTACTTTTAAATATATTTTGGCACAAATGAAATATTGTTGAACTTTTTCTTTGTATACACATATGGTTTTGTTTACAATTTATTTAGTGTTGTGAAGTGAATTTTTACAATCCTTTTCAACACTGAAATAAAATGTCAATGCGTTGCTAATCGAATAATCACCCCTATTCTGCGTTTCGATTCAGATCGAAATTTTCTCCGTTTGGCAACTTTGGTATTATGTGTTCAGTTTCTTTTCATTTCCATTTGTTTCTTCGATTGTGTATTCTGCATTACGATCGTAGCTACGTTTTTCTAAGTTGTGTATGTGCTAACGGAAAATTTTTAATTATTGTTGGAGTTCTTTAAAAAAAGGGTAAAACTAAAAAAATGTAAGTATAAAATACAATAATTTTATTTTGTAACCATTTTTTGTTTATTTTAAATTTTAAACCTTTAATTTATCTGCAGCAAAAGTGTCTAACACATATTTAAATGCGTCTTTATTCAGGCGAAAGTTTTTTTGAAATCTGTAAAGCTAAAGTAATAATTTCACATATAAGTATGTATATAAACAAAAGACTCACAATTTATCAGTCATCTCGAATGGATTACAATTGTCTCTCATCCTCTGCCTTTCAATTCTTAACGCTGCATTCTGGAGTGCGTTGTTTTCCTCTTCCAACAATAGCGCCGCTGCTATTGATTCCATTTTGTTAAGAAAAATAAATTTTTTGGCCCGCAACGATGTAGAAGAATTAAAGTATCAACTCCGGCGCGGCTGGATTCTTCAAACTGATATTCTGACCACAAATTCCACTTACTCACATATGTATGTTCTGACACTCTTTTCTTATTTAATTGTTGTTCTTAACTTTATTTAATTATTGTTTTCACAAACTTTAGTTTTTATTTGTTTATGAATTTTATTTATTGCTTTTTTTTCACTAATTTTAAAGTTTTATTACAAAATTGTTTATTTTTACTGTTTCTAACTCACACGTTTCACAACCAACAACTTATTTTAAATATACTCCGTTCTTCTTCTTTTTCTTTCGATTAGGTTTTTTGTCAGAATACCTTTTTTCGATCCGAGCGTAACTGAATGCGGGAACGTAATCGAAACGCAGAATAAGGGTGAATATCATTAGAAAATTTCGCATTATAGAGAATTAGCCCCCTGATATCGGTATAACAGCAAAATTGCAAGATCTCTCAAAGTGTTCCGTTAGTTTTGGGACACTTAACTTTGGATCTCGCTTGATTTCTTTTAGAATACAGCTAATATCGCGTCTCGAAAGCCATCTCAGTTTCTCAGTGCGTGGTTAATTTTCCGTACTATTGGTCGCTTCATAATTTCGAGTTATTGTATGTACTGTTGCACTACTAAGTTTTACTATTTTGATGATTGATCACCAAATTTCTAACGCAGATCGGTACCTCTTTTCTACTTTCCATTTTCAAGGTTCAAATTACAAAATTGTCTTTTTCACTTCACTTTGTAATGAAAATAAAAAATAACGGTTGATTTTTCTCCTTTTTTCTTAATTTTTAACTTACTGTGTGGAGTTACCACACTGTATGTAAACTTTTTTCCTGTCGATTTTAAACGTTTTTGTCATTATTGCTTGTGTAATATCAAGTACTTAGTATTTTTTTTCTTTTATAAATAACATTATTTGATAGTGCTTTAAATGTTAGGATTAAGTCTTTCTCAGTAGCTTTACAAGTTCATAAAAATTCCACAATTGAGAGTGTACTTAGACTTTTTTCTTCCATTTAATTTTATCATTTTTAGAAATTACACCCTCAAAATCGAAAGTTACCGATAAAAAACGATTTTTGTGACCTCGTAGATAAACAGAATTGAAAGTATGTAAACTTTGCACCGATTATGAAATTTTAAACAGTGTTAAATAGTGAAATTCGGCTTTCTTATTGCGTTTAAACAACTTTATATCGGCTTCTCTTCTAAACAAAAATTATTGTGACAAAATTTAAGAACTTTTCTTAACAAATTCTTTAACTTTGGCGCATTCTTTTGTAACACTTGCTTGAAAGCCTGTTTCTTTTTTTAATTTTCTTTAAAAGCTCAATTAGTGGCGAACAATATCAGATTTGTTCAAATGGAAAAGTTATTTCTAAAGATGTTTATTTTTTTAAAATGAAACAATAAAACAATAAAACTTAACTGTACAACCTAATTTTGCCAAGAGAAGATGGGAAGCAAAATCGCACAAAATACTTTTTGCTATATGGCAGCGATGTACTATCATACTATCGTACTTGAGTACTTTTTGATTTGTGAAATACTGTAGTGTACGGTTTTAATTTTTTACCTCATATAATAAAAAAAAAAACTCGGAAAGAATTCTATACAGAACGGACAATTTGTCTCTTCGAATTTTTAAGTCGTAATTTTAATGAGGAAAAAGTACTTTTTAACCTTAAATTCAGTACCACAATCAAATCTTAATTTTCACGAAAATAAACGAAATAGAAAGAGGTTGTGCGACATACTCATTAACGTTAAGATCAAGTTGCATAATATCCTATGGCTTGCATTAAGTATTATTATGAAATTTTATTACAATATATCTTCAGAAGTACCTTTTCGATTAACAAATTTAGTCGCTACTAAATAGGCGTTTAAAAGAAAATTAAAAAATCGGAATTGGGTTTGCAATCAGATATCCGGATTATCTAATATTTCCTATACTAAAGGCCACATACATATTCAGACTGATTATCAAACACAACCTGAACTTCAAATGTATATCATATGTCTTAAGGTGATAGGTTATTCCACATATCCCAAAAATACCGAATTTCTAAATAGAAGATTACCAATGTTTTCCAATATAAAGGATCGTTAATTATCTTTATTTTAGGCTCCGACTTTACACGTTTTATTTTGCATTTAAAAGCCTGTTTTAATTTTTTTTGTTTCACTTTTTTACCAATTAAACCAGTATAATCGGTCTGTTCGATGCAACAATTTCTGAAATCAAATTAATATAAAATATATCATTGTCCGTATCAACATTGTCTATACAAGATACCGATTTGTTATTACAACTAGCAAAAGGATTCATGCGATCGCATTTCATACATCTTTTTCCAAAAACTGGACATTGTCTTGGCTTATGGTGTTTATTACATCTTTTACACAAAAATTAATCATTTTGCCTATTTATTACAAACGTTTGATTTTTATTAAAATTATTTTCTCCTGTTTCTTTTGGTTAATTTGATGTACCACACTACCAAAAGCAGCGTCATAAACACCCATACTACGTTCCATTTGTATGACCTTTGTCTGTCCTTCAGATATTTCCGCAGCTCTACACATTTCCACAGCTTCCTCAAAACTAACATCTCATTCCAGCAGCTTTTCTTGCAAACGTTTGTTGTTTATTCTAAGGACAATTCGATCTCTCATTAATGACGTTTGTTGATCACCGAAATCACACGATTTCACCAGCTTTTTTATGTCAACTAAAAATCCATCAAACGCTTCTCCCTTTTTGGTTTCTTGAGAAAAATGCAAATCTTTCATACACAATGCCTTTTTTTTGGAACACAAACTTTTTCCTCAATTTAAATTTTTAATCAGCCCACACTTCCATCCAACCTTCCCCTGTACGTATTGGTGGACCCAACATATTTATTTTTTCCCCAATTTTGTTCCACTCCCCTTTTAAATTAATTTTATTAGGGCCATTGTTAAATCCTCTGGCTAAATTAGGATTTTGCTGTAGGAGCTTAATCATCTTGTCGAATTGCTTTGAATTAGTGATTTTAAGTCTGAAATTGATTGAAGTGCGGTTAAAATGGTTAACAATACATTTTAATGCAAATCCATTTTATTTTTTGTTTAAGTCGTTGATAAAATCTTGAACGATATTTTGTCTCCTATTTCACGTTTATGAACGTCACTTGTGGTAAAGAAAATTGTAATAAAATTGCGAGTAGAGTTGCTTTTTTTGACCAGTATTGTCGCATACGACAATCATAATCGTATCAAATAAAAAATAGTGGGTTTCGTCCCAAAAACTATACGACTGCGACAGTCATGAGAAGGCCAATTACCTCAGGAACAAATGAGTGATGAAACCAATCTTTAAAAATTTCTGCTGTCATCCAAGCGGATTTCGAGTTTTTATAATTTACAGAACAATTAAAATTTTTTAAACATCTAGGATTTTTAGCCTTTCCAATTACAAGAAGCTTAACTTTATGTGAGCCTGCTGCGTTTGCACAACACAATGACATAAGTCATTGTTTTTCCATTTTTGCACTTGGAGCAGTTTTTTCCGAACTGGAGACATGTTTTGTTCGGTACGTTGTTCCAAGCTCTTCTAATCTTCTTTTCAATTTTTTTATAAGGCTCCACCAAATGATGGCGTGCAGAAAGTTTCTAACCGCAAATTTTAAGTAGTTGTTGCTTTTGGTCGACTGTGAGCTCACGCGGCACCTATTTTTGTACAGAGCTTTCGCATACCCAAATATTCGTGTAAAATGGTAAAACCACTACCATCTGATATATTTACAATGTCAGCTAGCTCGTGCATCTTTAATTTGCGATCGTTCATAACCCATTTGTAGATTTTTTAAAAGTTTTCTGGAATAACAGCCTAATTTGGGCGTCCACTGCGCTCTGCATTATTTGTGCTGGTACGACCACGTTTAAATTCAGTAATCCACTTTACTGCCATTTGTCTCGATAGAGCAGCGTTCGGATAATGTTTATCAAGCCATTATTTGGTTTCCACTGTATCTTTTCCCCCAAAAAGCAATACTCTATCAAAACCCGAAATTCATTTTTATGTTTTTTTTTCAATAACAAAATTTGGTTCACACAATATGCTATAACTAACGAATCAGTAGTCAGAGTGCTCTTAAATTTATACACGTATCGTTTAAAGGTTGGTACTTAATAATAATCATATGAAAAATATTCTTGTAATGCCATCTATGTGTCTTCCTATGGACTTTTTGAATGGACTGTTAGGTGCTTCAGTGCAAACTCCAATCAAGTTATTTTTTCTACCCAGTCAGAAGGTTCAATCGGTTCGGTAATTTTATATAACATTGTCATTAAATCCCTATTAACGCTCTCAACCTGTCCGTTTGATTTCGGAGATGCCACTGGCGCCGTCACATGAACAATATCGCGCTCTTCTAGGAAGTGAAACATGTTCCACGGTCATTGACTCTACGCTACGATCTATTATAGTATTCAAAGTATTTCTTTAAATCACATATAACTGCCTTTTTCCCTGGGGAATTCACAGCATAGAGTTTATTGAATTTTTAGTGAATCTCTAAAGTAAGTTTCTTTTTAGATCTTATTGCTGGTAAAAGGCAAAAGTAATATAAAGGCAACGTATCAAGTGGTATTGACTTATTTTCTATATACACCCCTATTCTGGATATTGATTACGTCTCCGCATTTAGTTACTTATAAATCGAAAAAAGGTATTCCAACAAAAAACTGAATCGTAATCAAAAGAAGAAGAGCAAGAGTATTTTACAAGCAGCTGTTTTACGATGTAAAATGGAAACATTAAAAATAAGCAATTTCCCAATAATTTTAATAAGAAGTCAAACTTAGTACAATTAAATAAACAAATCACTTCAGTACGGAAACACAAACAAAAAGGCAGAACATAAGTCAGAGGTATTTTTGGCCGAACTTTTCCAGTGTCAAAAGTCCTGTTGCGCCGGAGGCGATATTTGCATTTTTTATGCATCATTGCATAAAAAAAAGATTTTGTTGTTCTAGTGTCAATGAAAAATGGAATCCATAACAGTGGCATTATTGTTGGAAGAGGAGAACAACGTTCTTATAAATACGTAGTCAAGAATTGAGAAGCGGAAATTGAGAGACAGTTGCAATCTATTCGAGATGAATAATCAAAGACGCCTTTAATGACGTGTTATACACTTTTGAACAAGAATCGCGGTCGAATACGTAATGTCTTAACCGAGTAGTGCCTATTTTAAGATTTTTTGCAGAAGGAAGCTACTGACACTGAGTTGGTGTTAATTATAATGTCGGGATGGCTCAATCCACAGTGTCGCTATCGCCTTTTCTTGTCATAATGCAGCCTAAGTTAGGATAAAATTTACCCATCTGTCACTATGTGTGTTGATGGTACACATATACAAATTATAAAACCATCCGGGGGGAGTTTCTTTATTATAATAGAAAAGGAGTTTTTTAGCATTAATGCTATGGTGGTATTACGATGCTTGTAAATTGAATACATTTTTTTTAGTTGTGCGATAGCAAAATGCGCATAAGTTGCATTGACGCAAGATATCCCGGATGTAACCACGACTCCCATATATGGAGTTTAAGTAAACCTAGGTCTCAATTTGATAGGAAATAACGGTACGGTGAGATAAATACTTGGCTGTTAGGTATTTATTCGTGTAATACTATGTGCGTAAATTTAAGGTGGTAAACGTATCTGTAACAGATGATGCGCGGGATACCCCTGCAGCCCTGGCTAATGACTCCATATCAGTCTCCAAATGAAGGCAGCCAGGAAAGTAACTATAACGTACAGCACTTAAAAACAAAAATAAACAGCTGTTTTAGCATTGCAAATAACCATAATAACTCTAGCATATTTGCTAGAGTTGCTACATTTGCAAGGGTTGTTTGCAACCACGAATGAGTTCCCCTAATGTTTTTTTTTATTTGAGTTAATTTTCAATACTAACTAATTGAAAAAAAAAATCGTGATATTCTGTTTAATCTTCAATAGCGATAAATACAAAATTGCTCATAAATCTTACAATACTTTAAATAGATTATTCAGTAAAACTAAAGATAGAATTAAGAAAATGGAAATGTCGAATGTGGTTTATAAAATACCTTGTAATGGTAATGATCAGGAGAATTGTAGTAAAGTATATATAGGTACAACGAAAAATATGCTAAAAACTAGAATAGCCGGACATAAGTCGGACCATAGATGTAGAAATTCAAATAAAACAGCTCTATCTTCCCATTGTTCTGAATTGAATCACTGTCCTAACTTTGAAAATGTGTCAGTGCTAAATATTGAGAAAAATTATAAGAAACGTTACATATTGGAAATGTTACAAATTTGTAAAACACCAATGTCTCAAAGAATTAATTATAAAGCGGATACAGATAATGTCGCTCATATATATAGGCATTTAATACATAAGATAATATGATGTAATTTAGGATTATACATATGTATTGTTTATACATATGTACATATATACATCTACACATTAATGTAAAACATTTTTTAGTTTTTTATGATTTGTATGTATTTGTGTTTTTTGAAAATTTGAAACATTTTTCGTTGTATATGGACAAATTTTTCAATAATTTTCACAATTTGATTTTTGTTTTGAAGTTTGTGAAATATAATTTTATTTTATTTCCTGACGATGCTACACAAAGGCGTAGCGAAATATTGGAGAAAATAAAATTAATATTTATTATAATTTATAATAAAGATGATTTTATTGATGACCTGGAGCTCGGAAAAATTAGACAAGCATAATGATAATAAAGGTCAAAAAACTAGAATAAAGTTTATTCTGTTTAAATTTATTTAAAATAATCTTCGTTATTTCTTTTTGTTAATTATTATTTTTTTATATAATTGTACACAAGTGCATTGTTTAACAAATAGAACTTACATAAATATTCATTCATTCATTTCTTGTTCTTTCTGGATTATTTCGTTTGCGAATGAGTGTTGCGATGAATTCAGGGTACGACAGGTTGCACCTAACTTTCACTTATAACACCATTGTTTTCAATCCGTCCATTACTTATTCATCATCCGTCCATTACTTATTGTTTGGTTTTTGTTTTATTATTTTAATTTGTTTTTAAAAATAAAAATACACAGCTTTTTTAGCATTGCAAATAACCATAATAACTCTAGCATATTGAAATCCTTTTCCAACGCGCCTAAAACAAGATTTTAGCTGCTTCCACCACTCTACGCGACTTAGATACATTAAATGGGTACGATTTTATTAACTGTTCGCTTTGCGTAGATGCCAAATCGGCAATTATTGGCACTTGAACATCCACATGTAAAATATTTTCTTTTAATCAGCCATGAAATTGCAATGCTGATCCTTCAACGAAGATTGTTGATATATTTGAAAATCATTGCAAACGACCAGGACAACCAGAACTTGCACTTGTAAAACGGCATTTAGAAAAAAAAGTTAATCGAAGCTTACTAGCCACATGGTTTTTTATCTCGCATCTACCAGAGCTAAAAGTACAATTGAATACCATCCCTCATAGTTATAATAGTGTAGCGTCATCAAAGGATGGATGAATCCCAGTTTGACTACAATCTTAAAGCAAGTACAAATTTTTCAAATACATTCGACCCAAAAGTCTCCATATTTCGGTACAAAAATCTAAAAGAATTGAGCACACAGTTGACTTGGCTCCACTGAACATGTTGGCAATTGTGCGATAATCTGCAGATGAACCTAAAGCATATAAACTTATTGCGATCCTCTTCTCGCATATTTGTATCGTTTTTCTTGAGGTCAGATAGCAACGCCCCTTATTTTTGAAAATTCCTTCTATTTGACCTAAGGTTATTTCTAAAGGAAGAATTATCAGCATCTTGACAATCTGTCTCACAGGAATCAAATCAAATATTAATCTCTTGAAGACATCCTTCTACCCTTTAAAATACGTTTCACTATTTCTTTTTTTCAATTTTTATTTAAGTATATACAAGTACATATGTATATGTAATAATATACTTTTAATTTATTTAATGTTTTTATTTAGTTCTTTGCACACATTAATTTTTCGTTTTGTCTTTGTTGATATATATTTTTTTTGACAGCTAGTTCATATAAACTAGCGATAATTTGTTGTCAAAATTGGAAATGATAGTAAATTGTTCGTGGTTCGCAGTAAGATTAAAAAAATTTTTATGGCGGAAACCATGAATAAGATAGCGAACCTCGAGTTTTGCTGTCCGTGTAAACATGCTATTAGGATTAATTGCTTACTCCACGACAGCAAGTTTGTGAAGTATTTGCACAGATCCTGATGTATGGTTTACACTTGTTTCAACGAAGGTCTGGCAATTGCTCACGTATTTGCTTTTGTTTTGGATTTCTTAAATTCTGTTTTATTTCGTTTTCTGATCATTCCTTCTTATTAGTCAATATTTTATGATATTTACTTATCTACATTTGTACAAACATACAAACAGAGATTAATGTTTAATTTAAATAATATGCAGCAATATATATAAACTTGAAGGCATTGTAATATAATATAGTCCTTAAGTACTTATTGGCAGATATAAAAGATAAATGCATTATGAAAGCTTAGATTTATAAGAATTTTAGAACTTATCAATTGCAGTTGTTAGTACATACTTTAATTTGCATACAACTATTCAGACTAAACATTATATGTGTAAAATATTACAGCGCGACTAACGAATCCGTGTGTTTTTAATGGAAAAAAAATAAAACACAAAAAGGAATTTCGTTAAAAAAAAAGATGTTTTATTAATTTCTTTTAGAAATCCACTGTACTCAACATTACTGTCTTCTGTTCTATTTTATTATGCGTCTTAAAAACTAATTACAATATTTACACTGTAATACACAAAAATTATTCAGGGATTCTAATGTACCAATTCTATTTTGTTGGAGTCCATGGATGACGAAAATACCGTTGGTTTTTATAGGTCACTTCATAAAGTGATTTTATAACGGTAAATGTAGTTTTACACAGTCATAACATCTTTGTTTCCTAACAGATTTCTTTTAAGTTTTCGTTGTTTAAAAGGATCGAATATTATCTTTCAACCGAGATATATTTTTTGTAAATCGATTAACAAGTGGCTAAGTTACAGTCGTTGAAGTGTACAAAAAACGCATTAAAAATTTATGATTGCAAAAAAAAGGAATCTAAATTAGCTTTCCAAAATGGGTAATACCGGTAAAATCGGATAAAAAAATAAAAGACCTATGAAAATTTTTGTACTTTAACTTTTTGGTTTTTTATTTAGAAATAACTTGTATTTCTGTATGACGAAAATTTTATCGATATTAAGTACCTGCGGTACGAAAAAGTAAAAGACATCCGTAGGGAAACAAAGAAGTTACAACTGTTTAAAACTGAAAATCTAAGAAAACCCGTTTTTCACTACATTTACCGTTATAAAATCACTTTATGAAGTGATCAAAAAGTATTTTCGTCATCCATGGACTCCAACAAAATAGAATTGGTACATTAGAATCCCTGAATAATTTTTTTCTCAACTTTTGTATCACAGTGTTATTATTTACAAATTCCGCTGACGTCGGTTGAAAAGCTTATTTATCAATTTTTGTAATTTTGGTCAAAAAATATATTGCAAAAAATAAAGTAACAAATATTAACGATTAATGCTGACCACTAGATTGCGAAATATTATTATTGTCAAGTGAAAGGTATGCAGTTTATTGAACTTGTATTAAATTTAATAAATTGTTATTGTTGCTGATTAATGAAAAGTAAGTTTGTTAAACTGGTAACATGAATACAATATTGTTATTGTTGCCAATTAATGGGAAGGGAATGTATTGAGCTATTGGAATGGGTGGTTGACGTAACTTGCGTGTAAACGCATCTATTACTGGTGATGCGTTCATACAGCTGTTTATGCAGCTCCTTTTTGCATTTTTATTGATTTTGGTTTTTCCGGGTTCTACACATGTACGATTTTTCCTTAAGCCGTGTTCTAATTTGATAACTAGTTAGTAACAGGTGTGTGTTGTAAATAGCAACGTATAAACCTTGAAATGAAATTTCACAAAAGTAATAAAAGTGGCATACGATACAACTACACACCATCCCAATCAAGAATGATAAAATATAGATTACACCATCAGGCTAACACAAACAAAATTGACTGCGCCGGGTTGAGCTCTTACGTCACCCAAACTCTGTTTCTATTGGCTAATAAATTCTAGTTGTCAAATAAATAAAGTTTGTTATTGTTTACACATAAACGGCAGAGTGGGGCAATTATTTATTTTTCTCTAACAAATAATTTGTTTTTTTTCATTCATTTATTAAGTATAGCTTCATTGAATAAAATTATAAAAACAATACTTGTAAAAATATTTTAAGAGATAAAAAAATTGTAGGAGAATGAATTTAATGTAGAATGAACTTTAAAATAAATTTTCTAGATTTTTTACCTTATTGTTTTATTCAATTTTCTCTTTCTTTTGTACATATTTCCAGAAATTTAAGAATTTAAGTAACCTCATTCTAAAATACATTCTACATCTAAAAAATCATTTAGTTTTCTTCCCCATTTGCTTCCAAGTGTTTTTGTACTTATGTATTTCATTGTAGGCAACAATTTGTTACCATTTCTTTTTAAAAAGATAGCTTCGCACAATTTGACCGTTTCCATTAATAAATTTAAAAGCTTACGTAGTCCACCTTCACTTATGTGGTTAACCCATTAGTAGGTAGAGTCCTCTAGAGGATTAACAGCAAGATTAGGATTTTCATTTGTTAATTTGTTGCAAATATATCCGGCAAAATTCTCCAAACTGTCATACTGCAGGTTTTCTAAATTATTTTCATTATCTTGTGCTTGTAACTCGTCTTTTTAATTGTAGGATTAATACTTTTAAGTTAAGTACCTAAAGAAATTAGAAGAAAAATTAAACACAATTGTTTCAATTTGTGAGATAAAATTGACCTGTTTAAGAATTATGTGGATTTGAATCGGAGGAATGGTCGGTCAGCCTCGACATTTGCGTTTGTACTTATAATACCTTTGTTGTACCCTAGAATATATGACCGAAGTCTGTATTTAAATTCTTGATGATCGTAAAGTCTGTCCTTCGATCTAATTTTGCCAAGAAGGTTTTTAATGACATTTTGATTTAGGCGATACGTCATAATGAAATCAATATTATATCGATTCCTAAGTTCGATATACAGCATTTTGAATATGTTATCTGATTGAATAATGCCTGTGAAATAGCTGTCATATAGACTTTGAAAATGATAATATAATTTTGTACTTCTTTTAATTGGTAACTGTGTTTTTTTTCCAATCGCACGGATCTCAGATATCATTTTTTGACATATTATTTAGAATATCATTTTGTTTTTCTAGTGTCAAACTGTATGCGTGGAATTGCTCTCTTGAATCTTGTCTTGGCACCCTTGAATTTATATCATCAAACCAGTAATTTCTCTTATAAAAGAAAGGCAAAATAAATTTTTTTTACTATGTTTAAAAATGAAAAGGTCATTATCAATTTAAATAATTGACTACATTCGCTCAAATTTATATTTGTCAAATATCCTAGGCTGTCAGCTCTCGTAATGGATTGTGCGATTGTGTGTGGGAAACGTTCGGTAGCCAGTTTTACCTTCTGCCTCTCAGTTCCAACTACACTTACATTTTCTGCCGATAGTTTATATGTGATTTTTAAATCATTGGATTGGAGAGATAGAAGATTCAAAATGATCTATTTTTAACTCCCTTGTTGTTAATGATGAATCAGCTATCAATGGAAAAACTTCTCAGAAGTTTAATAATATGTGGAACATCATTGAATAAAAATATTTTTGAGTCTTCATACAAAAACCTGATAATCCAAAAATGCAATAATTAAATCCGAAACATGCATATTGGTATAAGACTTAGCGGAGCTTATTAAAATTGACTTCAAGTACATTAAATAATTTTCTATTCCCACCACCTAAATAGCATACGATTGACACAATTGTGAAACCACACAGTTTCATTGTCTTTAATATATGAAATAAAATTGTTTTTAACATCTGGCAGTCGTAGTCATAAAATTTTTTGTTGCTTCCAATTTGCAATTAAACCTTTTATTGAAATAAAAAAGAAATTAGAAAAAAACACAAAGTTGAATAAATAACTCACCTCTGAACAAAGCCATATGGATATAATGAATTGGTGGCAAAAAATCTGTTGGCTTGTCATAGCAATAATTTTTTTGTCGCCTTCATTTCATCAAAACTCAGTACACATAGCTTTTTGATTCAGACATTTGGTTAGATGCAGACAGTATTTTTACAACGGGCTCCAAAATACCTTCTGACATATTTAATACTTGTGACCATCTTTACAATATTCTTACCGAACGAAGTGGAAAAAGCTTTTTCCTTAACAACTTGTAAGCCTTGGCACGTGTGGAATGCAAAGTGATGGATTGGTCAATATCTGTTTCTGTAAAGTTTTGCCTTTTATCACCGTATTTAATTTTTTTTATTTGGCATTTGGTTAACAGACTTTTCAATGCTTTTTCTAGACTAACGTTTGCAAAATGTAAGCTCTGAATTTGACGAGACAATTGTTTTACTGTGGTCACACTCACTTTTTACCATTTTCAGTAAAGTATTTGTAAACTTTTAAGAAATTACTTACATTTCCATATTTAAAGTTTTTATGTGCTGCTGTAGACAATCTTTCTTAATGCCTGTCGTCATCTGGGTTTCTTTCTTGTCGCATGTAAGTGAGTAAACTTCGTTATGAAGTTGAATTTGATTTTCGGTGCCAATTACATTTCGACTTACAATTTGATTTGCAGTTTCAAATGCAGTAGGGTACGTCTCAATGGTTGGAACTGCACCCGGTTTTAATTTTGGTGCACGCCGATTGCTAAACCATATCATTATTACTTAATAGACCCATTTCAAATGTCTTTCAAAATCCTACTGCTTGAAATGTAAAGCACACACGTTGTCTTTTTTTGGTATTTGTGGGTTTCCATCGATTACAGAACTTTACCCAAACCTCTCTTTGTACTGCATCTTTTGAAAAAGTGTAAAATTATCCAGCTGGAGTTGTAAATATACACGTTACTGTTGCTGTTACTTTGCTTGCATTTTCCCACGGCACATCTCATGTTTACTTTTTTCCACTTTTTTTTTGTTTTAGTTTTTCTTTGTGCTGCAAATTTTTTAATATTGCTTTTATAAACTATAAAGCGAAATTAACAAGAATCATTGTAATATTTTTTGGAGAACTGTCCAAGGCGTATCTAACTAGGTGACCTTGCTACGAAAACAAATACAACAACAGCAAGCAGTTTTGTTTGTCTAAAACCCAATATTGCTGTCAAAAACATTTGTAAAAAGAAAGAAAATTAAAAGAAAAAAAGTTGAATAAATTTTGTTTGGTACAAATTAGAAATTTATTTATAAATTTTGTACAAATTATAACACAAATTCATAATTTATTTTTTGTTTTTACTTCACTTTTTAATTTATTTATACACAAACTATAAAAACACTAAGGCACTTGTATCAATGAGACTTGAATGTAAATGAATTTTTTGATTATTCGTAAACAAAACAAAATAGTTTGACATTAAAATTGGGTAAACAAAGGAAAACGAAAATTTAAGCAAAAAATTGTCACTGCAGTAGTTACCACCTGGTTAAATATGCCTTGGAACTGTCAAACTGATTTCAAATGCAAGGTTGCCAACTTTCACATAAAATATTCATTTTGCAAAACAAATCATCGTTTTTATGCTTAAACGAAACTTGGCAACTCTTGTAATGTAAAAGCTACGTCGTCTAACGGGACACCATGCGCAAGTCGTTATCTTTATTTTATCATTCTTGATCTCAACACAGATTAAACCACAGAGTATACAGAAGTGTGAGCTTTTTGTTTGTATATTGCGTGGAAAGAGAGAGGGTCACACATAGGCTTGCCAGATGGCCTGGATTTCCAGTTTTTTATGTCTGGTCCAGTTTCCAGGAAAAATGCAAAGAGTCCAGTTTTTTTTATATATTATATTCTTTAATAATGAAATTAGTTTTTTGTAGTGTTTAGATCAGCGTTGCCCACAAAGAGAAACAGCTTCAAAATGTGTGTGTAGTGGTGAGTGCACTGGGAGAAATGAACTGAAGTATTAATGAAAAATTAAAAAAATCAAATAATATATCCATGAAAAAGATTAATTTTAAATAAAAAACAAGTTCACTAACGAACGATTTTTTACGTATTGCAAATTTCTTTGTCGAAAAATTTCAATTTTAAATAAAAATATGAATTCAAATATGATTGAACATTAAAAAAATAAAATATGTACATATGCGTACATAACATATATTAGTTTGAATTTGCACACATAATAATAAGCTTATGTATATAAAATAAGTTTGAAATAAATTATTTATTAGAATTAACAAAATCAATAAGTTCGTCTATGCTTATATCTTCTTCATAACATTTTATTTTTAACAGAGTTTCTAAATGACAATCTGTTAATTTGTTTCTATATTTGTTTTTTATACGTCATTGCCGAAAATGTTTGCTCGCATATGTATGTAGTAGAAAACATTGAAAAAACTTTTAATATTAAATCTCTAGTAACACCATATTTGTTTGGGCAAATATTTTTCCAGAAATTAATACCGGTTTCCATTGGAATTGTTAAGTCAGTACGCATTAGCCGTAGCTCTTGTTTTATGTTTTCAGCAACGTTGTCCATTGAACACGAAAGAGGATTTTGGTAAATATTGATCGCATATTCAATTTCTGCTATATCATGAAATCTTTTACCAAAGCTTTCTAACAGTTTCTTTAGCTCTGCGCTATATATATTTAATTTTGCTGGGTTTGAAAACTTCTGAAATATTTCACTTGTGTTTGGAAAATTTCGCAAATCCCGTTTTTCAAGCTGTTTTATCAAAATTTGTAACTTACTGGAAAACTCTTTTACCGCATAGAATAGATCACATATATTTTTGTTTTTGCCTTGCAATACTAAATTTAAATTATTAATTTGAAGCGTAATGTCGGAAAGAAATGCCAGGTCAAACAAAAAATCAGTAAATGTTATTGAATTTAACAAATCGATGTGTTTAGGCAAGGCCAAATCTTTAAGGAATGATGCAATTTCCTCTCTTAGGCAAAATAGGCGCTCAAGACATTTTCCACGACTTAACCATCGTATCTCAGTAAACATTAATACGTTATCATAACACGCATCTACCTCTTTCAAGAACGCCACCAGTTTCTTGTGGGTTAGTGCGTTATGCCCTCCTTTTAAACGATTTATTATTTTAATTGCGATTTCCATAGTTTCATTAAGGCTAATTGTTTTTGCAAATAAAGCTTGCTGATGAATTATGAAGTGGAAAGTAGGCACCTTTATTCCAGCTTTAATTAATTTTCCAATAAAACCATTCGTTCGACCAAGCATAACTGCGGCACCATCGGTGCAAACGGCAGAAAGCTTGCTTTTATCAATTAATTACAGCACATTTTTATTAAATGAATTGAAAATAATTTCACCTGTTACGTTTCCGTAAAAGGACTCAAGTTTTAAAATTTGTTCAAATGAATTAAATGCGTTGTCCACAGTTCTGATGCAAATTATCATTTGACTAGTGTCACTATTGTCTACACTTTCATCAAAACAAACGGAAATATAGTTTGCATTTCTAATTCGGTCATTTGTTTTTTTATTTAGAAAAAGCCCTATGTCCTCAGTTCTTCTAGTTATTGAAGTGCGAGATAGAGACAACTCACTTACCATAGCTTCAACCTGTTGTCCTGCTTCACCAAATAAAGGCAGAATCAACAAGCACATTTCCTTAAAAAATACACCATCTTCAAATGGCCGGCCCTTTTTTGCTAAACCTAAGGCAATTAGGTATGTAGCCTTCATTTGGCTACATGTTGCGGTACTTGTATTGATTTTACAATCATACAAAGCTTTATTATTTTTCAATTTCAAATTCTTTTTTAATTTCCTTATAAGCCTATCTCTGTCCTCCCCTGACAAACTACACAGTTCTGAATGACGACTTTCGTAATGACGTTTAAAATTGTATGCACATTTTCTTTTTAATTTTTGATTGCATAGAAGGCACTCAGCTTCATTAAATATGTTTAGTGAAAATAAAAATTTTTTTTCATAACATACCTTCCACATTTCAAAATAATAAAAAAATGGTTAATATGCAAACATAAAATTATTCCAAGTGTGTTGAAATGCTGAAAAAAATATCATAAAAATACTCAGTTGAGCTTCTCTTTTTCTCTATCTTGTAATCTTAACTGTGTATTTTGTTGTTATATCATAACAAAACATGCGACATCAACCTGCTTGCTTAAAAGTTGGCATACAACTGAATAAAATTATAACTTTTGTACTCTTTGTGGTGCGCTTCGTCAACATTCGTTTTGTGTATGTGTAAATCACGAAAAGTGTTCGGCCCCCAGGTGCATTGGGTGCGCATCACTGGTTTAGATTATATCTTTTCCTAACTCCAATTAGACATAGAATGTCTTTCGATTTAATAAAGGCCGACATTCTAATAAGTTTAAGCTTTGATGAAATAAAGCAAAAGAGTTAGTAAATTCTGTAAAAAAAAAGAAGTAGTTATACTTTTTTATTCAAGTTATTATTTGCCTATGTACTTAATATAACGTAAGACTGAAGTTAATTGCTATGTATACGTGTTTTTATGTTATTACTTTATGTTATTTTTTATGTTTTTTTTTTAATATGTAATAAAATTTCACTTATTGAAACATTAAGTGCATTTTAAAAATGGTACAGTTTTTTTTCTAAAATCCAGGCGAAAATTTTACGTTTTCCAATTTTTAGGCTTTTGGGATCTGGCAAGCATAGTCACACATGAAAATAATGAAAACAAAAATAAAATTTATAAAATTAAATAGTTTAATTGGATTTTATAAAAATTTCAGTTGACAAATTATACTCACCAGAAATATAAACCGTTTAGGAAAGAGACGGATAGAAAAGAACCTTATGTTTTGTCTCGTGTCACCACAGTATACTTTCTGGATTAGCAGCTTAATTATAAATACATATGTACATATATTATATCAATTAAATACAGAAATAGTGTTTAAACAATAATAAAAGTTTATATATGCTTGTATGTTATAAAGTTGTTTAAATAATCCAGATATGTAACCATATTTACACTTCTTTAATTTTAGCCTTATTTTAATAACATATAATTAAGTATCTATGTGTGTATATAAATAATTTAATATATACTTATAGATATACATGTAATAATAAAGAAACACATATTGTTTATTTTAAATTAAAAAGTTACCCAGTTTTATTATTACAATAAACGTTAGAATGGAGATTCCTCTCCCATTTGTGATATTGTTTTGGGTAAGTTTATCGTCTATAAATAGGGATTTACCAGACTTTTATAATTCCTACAATATCTCCGACAATGTATACATACATGCAATCGCTTCAACTGTTCAGTTGCATTTAGCACTGTTATACTCCGTAATTCACCTGTTGCTTCTCTAAAGGGATGCGGACTGACCTAAGGCCGATACAATTAGAATCCGTCGTACATTATTCGTCGCCTTTTACAACTGACAACCAAGTTGAAACGCAGGTTTTCTTATGAGCTTTGCTCGATTCGGTACGCTCCGTCAACGCAAAATACTAAAGTTGGGCAACTTTTAACGTACGTTGAGTTGTTTTACCATTTGAATTTGTTTGAAGTTTGAATTTTTGTCTTTGTTTTGATTTAGCGTTTTGTGTTTTGTTGCACCAAAAATATAACAAATGCTACAAAATAAAATTTCATTGCAAAAACATGCGGTAAAAAAATAGCTGATTTAATATCCGTCAACAAAGTACTCAATGTGTTAACTTCTTCCGTCGTTATGTTAATGTCAGTTGAAGACAGCAACGAATAACGAATACGACGGATTCTATATGCCTCGGCCTGAAGTTTTGACTCCGTCAAATATATTTAAATTGCACAAAAACAGTGTTTGTGCTATTGCTGGAAAAATAAAAGGACATCGTCTTTGTGTCGTGGAACTTATTTTTTGTAATTCAACAGACATTTTAATGTATAGTTGTAATAAGGGAAATAAATATTCCCATTTATAAACGAACAATTTTCATATAATTTTATTGCAGAATACTTTTAAATTTAGCTGATAATAAAAATTATTTGGGATTTTAAAATTCTGCATAAAAAAACGGCGCTGATCGTAAATGCAACACTGCGCTGCATAATATGGTTCTTTTGCGCTGCCACTGCTGATCACATATTGCTGATGCTTCTGTTCGCTTATTTCTCTGTTTGTATTTACGAACGTACAAACACTAAAAAAATGGAAAAAGTAATAATAATGAGATTCCATGTCTAGTCTGGTTTTAACCAATAATCGCACAATTTTTCCTTTGCCAGGGAGACTAAAAATGTTTAAAAAGTAAAATAAATAAGCACCACTATTCTGCATTTCGATTCGAATTTCTCCGCTTGGCAACTTTGATATTCTGCGTTCCGTTTCAATTGGAATTTTTATTATTGTACAATTACGAAGCTAAATTTTTGTAAGTTGTTAATATGGCGGCGGAGAGTCTTTCGGTTTTAGTTTGTTTAGCTTCAAGAATTGTGTAATTAAAAAAATAATGCAATTAAAGGTGATCTTACATAACTTTTATTTTGTTTATCTTTTTGTGCTAAAATGTAAGTTTTTTTAATTTATTGCAGGTCAAAAACGTTGTGTTTCTCTTCAAACAACAACGTCGGTGCTATAGCACATTTTGTTGAAATTAAAACAACAAACCAAACTTGACAAGAGATGACGAAATTCGTTCCAAAATTCTACAAAACAAAGAAACTTTATTTTTGTCCCACAATAATAAAAAATATTAAAATATCTACTCCAGTGCGGCAGAATTCTTCAGACTGGAATAGTTTGGGCACAAATATCTCTTTCCGTAAATTATTGAACCCACAATATATAATTCTTGATTTTTTTAATTATTGAATCAATGTTTTATTGTAAAAAATTTAACCTTTCATAACAATGTTTATAAAATTGATTAATTTTTGTGTTCATATTTCACACGTTTCACAGCGAAACAGCTGGTTTTGCAAATACTCCGGGCTTCTTTATTTTCTTTCAATTCATTTTTTGGTTGGAATACCTTTTTTCGATTCATGCGTAACTGAATGCGGAAACGTAATCGAAATGCAGAATAGGTGTGAATAAAAAATGAAATTATTTGTACGCAATCATTCATTGCAGCATCCATTTTTATGATTTGTGTTTTGCATTTACAATTTGCGCCTAATATGCTTTAGTGTTGCATTTTCGAACACTTGACAATTGCAGTGTTGCCGATACTTACATTTTTTTATCGTGATGCCTAGTGATGAATTTACAAACATGCCCAAGTATACTCAAACATAAAAAATATTTAATAAATTGGACTGTTGTAATATTTATGTATTGTAAGCATTGAAAAATAAAATTTTATAAAAAATATCTAACCGATGTATTTCAGCGTTTTACAAATAAATGAAGTTATCATATTTCGAATATTAGTTTTTATCATTTATTTAAAACAGGTCTAAAATTGAGTAAAACTAGTTATATGAGCAAGAGGTTGATTTTGCAGGCAAACATCCTTATATAACAATTATAACGATATAAATACACACATACATATACATATATATTGTTTCAAATATGTCCATGTATCCACACAGATGTGCAAATAAGGCCAAATATTTTGGCGTTAAAAATACTGAGGTCAAAATGAAGACCAAGTTCTTGATAATGCAAAATGCCATCTTATTTTTTCAAGCTTCCTAAAAATGGGATGGCTATGTATATATGAAGAACTTAATCTTCACGACAAGTCGTAATACTAAGAAAAAAGTTTTAAATTTCAAAAACAAATACATACACAAACTGAAAATAACTTTATTAAGGCAAACGGTACATAGTGCAACGGGCCTATGCAAAAAGTGTGTATATTATAGGATACCTTTCGCATTGCTTTTACCACCTAATAACTTTGTTTTATTTAATCTTAAAACTGTGGCAATAAGTAATAAGGGCTTAAGTCGACTTAAGCTGAAAACGCGTTAATGTTTTAATGAATTTCTGCTGATCTTTTTCATTTGGAACAGTAACTTATTTTATAATTTCGCAAGGAATAAAATTTTAAAAGTATGTATATACATAACATGTATTTCAAAATCAATTTCTTTTGTCTTAAAATGTGATCATGTGTTTTAAAATCAACTTTTAAGTTTATAATTGCGGTTCTGTAAAACGACAAAACCACACTTAAGTACTTTTTCCTTATTTTATTGATACAGAATAAATGAAACCTGAGACATAAGGACTCATAGTTAACCTCATGCGTTAAGTTTTATCATAAAAGCTTCCCGAGATGTGAAGCTCGTTTTTGATAATGTCCAACACCATATCATATTTAGGAAACCTGCTAGCTTGGTAATATTTTTTTAATTTCTAATATGCGAAAGAATTATGGGAACATAGTCTCTTTAGTCCTTTGTGGAAATATGCCTGAAATCGTGAAAAAAAGTCCGTAATTTAAGGATTCGATACCAAAACGCTAAGCCTATGATTTTAATTGGTGCGATAAAAATGCTAAAGACAACATATATCAAGGTAAATGGGCACTGTGGGGTCGGATTACTGTGGAAAAACGGTGACGCCTATCACCGGCGATTTGCCTTCATAAAAAACTAGTTAAAGACGAATCTTTACGTCTGATCATGCAAGATCAAATTAAGAAAGATTACGCAAAGAAGTTAGAAATTTCTAATAAAAAAGAGTGGTATCTACCGATATTTATAGCTGATAACCTCAACAAACCCATAAAGTTCGATTAGTTTGGGACACCGCAGCAAAGTCGAACGAAGTTTTTAAAATATTTTAGGCTCACCGGTCCAAACTTGCTCAATCGCATGATTGACAAATATTCCATTCCGCTTTGGGAAATATGCAATTTGTGGTGATATCGCAGAGATGTTCCAAGGACTCAACGTACGTGAAAACGATAGGCAAGCTCAGTGGTTCTTATGGTGGGATAGATGTTATATCTTTAATGAACTTCAGCAACTCACGTGTTCACGTTTTTTCTGATAACTCATTTTATTTGTAAAACAAATGCTACCATGTACATATTTTATAAGAATAAGTATTTAAACTTATTTTATACACCTTACACTGGCTTTCATCACCTTCGATTAAAAAATAACCGGGACTTTAACCAAAAGTTTGGCTAAATTAAATTACACAATGTATGATTAAATCTTAACCGAAACAATTTAACAGAAAAATTGATGTTAAATTTAACTGAAAGAAATTTGCCGGTTAGCACTTGTTGGAGCCTATTAGTTTAATAATATGAATGTTTATTAGTTGTTAAGTTACCCGTTGCACATTCCTTTCTTCCAATACCTTATGCTCTCTATAACACATTCCTTTCTTACAATACTTGTTCTCTACTATCATATTCCTTGCTTCCAATATTTATGTTCTCTTTAACGCATTCCTTATAGATTTACAGTTTTAGTACTCCTTAAGAGTATAAAATGTAAGAATTTTAATAAAAAGTTTGTCAGTTGAATTTACAAGCTAACATAGTTTATTTTCGTGTGTAGCAATCCGCAAATTCGTACATTTTTTGGCGCCCAACGTGGGGCACGACGTAAAAGCATTAAATAAAGCAAAGTGTAAATTTATAAATATATATTCTCTGAAAATAACTGAAAATTAAGTTAAATCATTAAATAATTCTTGAAAAGAAAAAAGTGTATGGTAATTCACATTTGGTTTTTATAACCCATAAACACATATGTATGTGCAAAAACTAAATTTTCTTCTAATAAGAGAATTGTGACTATTTGTTCAAATAATACCCTTTTGTGTTACTTTTAAATATGGCTGAGTTAGAAGCTCTTTCAAAACAAAGACAAACATCAAGGCAAATGTAACAAGAATAAAAAACCTTATTTCATCTTCAATGTCTCTTGCTGAGTTAGAATGTCGTTTATCTTTAGCCGAAGCATACTTTAAACAGCTATTATCTATACAAACAAGCATAGAAGAAATTAATAAAAAAGACCCAGCAAGAGCTGACATAGAAGACTTGTGCATCAAAACTAAATCAAAAATAATAGAATTGTTGGGCGATAATTATAAACGTCAAAATCTAGAGAATTCAATTGCTGTTCCGAGCTTGGAATTGCCGAAATTTCATGGAAAATATTCAACATATAAAAACTTTATATCCTCGTTCAAACAGTTTGTTCACCATGACTCTTCACTTTTGAATATAGAAAAATTTAACCATCTCCTACACTGTTTGTTGGGACAAGCATTGGATACTATTCGTGCTTTTCAAGTGACAGCAGAAAATTATGAAAAAACAATAAAAAGACTAGAAGAACGTTATGATAATAAGACTTTAATATTTATGGAGCACATTCAGAACCTTTACGATTTACCTAAAATAAGTACGTCATCAGGAGTGCAACTAAGAAGTCTGGTGGATAGTGCTTCAGCTATATATAGCTCACTCAAGTCATTAGGAAGTTCTGAAGGTATATGTAATGCATTAATTATTCATATAATAAATGAAAAAGCAGATAGCGATACACAAATAAAATGGAGAGAAAAGTTAAATTACTCCGAATTACCATCATGGGACCAATTTTGCAAACTGCTGGAACGCAGATGCCAATTTTTGGAATCTTCACAAAATTCACCATCACTTTCGGAGTCTAAACCAATAAGCCACAAACGTCAGACACAACGTCAACTAACTTATCGTTCATTTTATACACAGCAAAAATCGTGTGCTCTATGCAAATGTCTAGATCATTGGCTAACAGGTTGTTCAAATTTTCAGAACATGGATAGCGAAAATCGGTTTGCTACAGTAAACAGGTTAGGTTTATGCATAAATTGCCTCTCTGAAAATCATATTGTATCCAAATGTAAATCTAAGAACAAATGTAAAAAGGGCAATAGATCTCATCACACGATGCTTCATCGAACTACTTTAGGAACTCAAAATTGTGACTTATCGCCGCCGGAACCGGTACCACATGCTTTTGTAAATGTCCATTTGGGAAAATCCATGAAAGGAGTTATTTTAACTACAGCTTTAATTCTTGCTCGTGATGCTCTTGGTGAGTTTAAAATTTGTCGTGCTCTTTTAGACTCCTGTTCGCAAGTAAATTTAATTACAGAAGATTTTGCAAAAATTCTAAATTTGTCTAAAACAAAGATATTAGTAAACATAATCGGGGTTGGATCTACGTCAACCAATATTAATATGAAACCAACACAACGATACGATCTCGTTACAGTAGCAAAGAATACTCAATGGATTTTTATATTAAAAATCGTGTATCTGGATATCAACCAGACGTAGATCTGGATATCAGAAATTGGAATTTGCCCACAAATATAGATTTAGCCGACGAAAGGTTAAACGAATCTCAACCAATTGACATGTTAATAGGTGCTGATGCCTTCTTCGAAATCCTGGGTTCTCATAAAGTAAAGCTTGGACATGGTTTGCCAACTTTACAGGAAACTTGCCTCGGCTACGTAGTGTCAGGAACATACAAAAGGTCAAATCATTCACGTCAAAACCAATCATTCAAAACACTTGTAAATAGTGCGGATGAAAACTTAAATAATCAATTAGAAGTCCTTTGGGCTATGGAAAAATTATCATTGTCCAAAACAAATAATAATAATATGAAACCATCGAGGTTTTAAGTGATGGAAGACTTCAAGTTAAGTTGCCGTTAAAGATGACCCATCATCATTAGGTTTGTCGTATCACACAGCTGTTAAAAGATTTAAAATTTTAGAAAAACGTTTGCATCGCAATCCTGATATAAAACAACAATATTCGCTATTTATGAAAGAATATGAAGAACTAGGGCATATGACGAAAGTAGAGCCAGAATTAAAAAAGTCCCATTTTTATTTACCACATCAATATGTATTAAAACCGTCTAGTGACAGCACTAAATTGCGCGTGGTATTTGATGCATCATCAAAATCTTCCTCGATGAAATCTTTAAATGATATTTTATACGTGAGTCCGACTATTCAAGCAGAATTGTTTTTGTTGCTCGTTCAATTTCGTCTTTGGAAATACGCAATAACTGCTGATATATCCAAGATGTACAGGATGGTACTCTTACACCTATCTCATCGCGTTTATCAACAAATTTTGTGGAGGTATAATGAAGATCAACCGATGAGCACCTATCAACTAAATACTGTAACCTACGGAATGTCTTCTTCGCCATATTTGGCAATTCGTAGCTTACAATTTCTTGCGGATAAATATAAACACAGTTACAAAATAGGCTCAGAGATGGTAAAGACACAATTTTATGTTGATGACCTTCTAACTGGAGTGGATGATTTTGATACGCTTCTCAAAATCAAAACGGAAACTACGGCACTACTTAAACACGGTGGGTTCGAATTAACAAAATTTAAATCAAATTGTTCTTTTTTACAGTCCAACAATCATCAAGCTAAACATATAAAACTTCATGACCAATCTGTCACTAGTACACTTGGTATAATGTGGAATCCGAGTGCGGACCAATTTCTTTTTTCATTTCAACCCAAAAAACAATATGACGCTGTTACGAAACGTTCAATCCTGTCGATGATCTCATCCCTTTTCGATCCGATGGGTTTAATATATCCTCTTATTATTCGACCAAGAGTCTTACTGCAAGATTTGTGGATTGCAAAAATTAATTGGGACACCGAAGTCAATCAAAAAGTAAAAGAATCGTTTCTTAATTTTATGGAAGATCTTAAGAATATACATTTACTCAAAGTGCCAAGACATATTTTACTAGGTCATGCATCAATTCAATTACATGGCTTGTGCGACGCTTCACTGCGAGCTTATGGGTGCTGCATGTACATCTGTTCCACAAACGATAATGGTCAAGTGTATGTTAATTTGATAGCATCAAAATGCCGCGTTGCGCCTACTAGAAAAAGAACAATACCGCAATTAGAATTATGCGCTGTACATTTGCTTTCGAAATTGTATTGCAAAATATCAACACTTTTAAGAAACACTCATCTTCTCTGGTTACCTTTGTGGGTAATCGAGTATCCGATATTCAAGAAGAAACATCAAAGTGCAGTTGGCGACATGTGCCAACATGTCGCCAACTGCCATCATCAATGTGGTATACTGGTCCATCATTTCTTAAAGACCCTTGCAACAAATAGACACAAATTTCATTACCTTTACGACATGAAGACGTTGATGCAGCTGTACGCAAATCCGTATTTGTATGTGAGCAAACTGATAACCCAATCTTAAACTCATCGAACGCACTAGTTCATACAACAGAGTAATACGTGTCATATGTTGGTTATTTAAAGTACGATACAAAACCCAAAGTGATTCCTTAACTACAGATGAACTACGCCGTGCGTTGCTTTGTGCAGTTTGGACAATTCAACGAAATAGTTTTGCTGACGTGATCAATACTTTAGACAAAAATCAACAAATAAAGAATTCTCTTAAATCATTAGGCCTCTTTATACAAAATGTGAAGGGTTTCCCGTTGATCCGAGTGGGAGGTCGACTGCAACAAGCAAATATTTTTGAAAACCGTAAACATCCGCTTCTGCTTCCAAAAAACTGTCATTTTGTAGATCTTCTTGTACGCGATATTCATATTAAAAACTACCATGCAGGTCCTAAAGCGCTTCTAGCCTTCGTTAGCAAAACTTCTGGATTGTTGGTGCTAGAAGTATTATGAGAAGAACGGTCAGGTCTTGTATCAGCTGCATACGTTATAGTCCAAAATTGTTGCAACAAGTAATGGGCGAATTACCACCTGAGCGCGTTATTCCGGCGAGACCGTTTGAAAGATGTGGAGTTGATTTTTGTGTACCTATACTTAATTACTTAAAGATAAGGGGAAAGTAACCATATAAGTGCTACATTGCAATTTTTATATGCTTTGTTACTAAGGCGGTGCACATTGAAGCCGTATCCGATCTTTCATCCGATGCATTTATAGCCGCTTTGAGACGACTAATTGGACGACGTGGATTGCCATCAAACATTTATTGCGATAACGCCACAAATTTCGTTGGAGCCAGTGCTCAGCTTCAAGACTTAAAAAATTTGTTTATGAGCAAGTCGTTTAAAAATGATATACATAACTTTTTTCTTAAAAACTTTATTAATTTTAACCTTATTCCCCCCAGAGCCCCACATTTTGGAGGTATTTGGGAAGCGGCGGTAAAAAGTGCTAAAGGTCATCTCCTTCGTACATTAGCAAATGCAAAAATGACCTACGAAGAACTTTCAACTACTCTAATCGAAATAAAAGCGATTATGAACTCTCGACCAATTACATTCCAGTCAAGTGGTCCCAATTATTTGGAAGCATTGACTCCAGGGCATTTTTTAATTGGTGTTCCTTTAAATGCGTTGCCCGAACCAAATATTGAATGTCATGATATCAGTCATCTCCAACGATGGAAACGTATTGTTGCAGCGAAGCAGCAATTTTGGAAAAGGTGGTCAACGGATTACATAAATGAACAAATTCAACAAAGTCGTTGGTCTGATCCAAAACCTAATCTAGAATCCAATACGCTTGTCCTAATACTTGAAGATAACACACCACTAGGGTTTGGAGTCCGGGAATTCCCGGGAAATTTTTTGAAAATTCCCGGGAAAACGGGAAAAATTTTAATTGGTTTTTATAACAGTAATTTGTTATTTCTTCACATTTTCATTTTGTTAAAATTAAGTATTTCATATGAGTCAATTCGAGAAAAAATTGGCCAAAGACGAGATGAAAAAATGATAGCATTAATAAATTATTTAAAAACTCCTGATGTCAATACGAAAGTATCAAAAAATTCCTTAAAATTGTATGCTGAACCGCTATATGAACGGCTGTTTGATCAATCACTTTCTGAAGTGTCCAGCAGCGATACTGATCTATCTGAAAACGAAATCAATGAATGTTTTAAAATTAAACTGAAAAATGCTATAGACAATGCAAAGGCTAATCCAAAAAAGCCAAAATCAACTCAGACTAATTTGCTAAGAAAAGAATTTGCTTTATATGAAGCGAGCAACATTCGAACTAAAAATTTAGGTAATTTTTTTAATGCTTTGCTAACAATAAAGCCAACATCGGTGGATAGTGAACGGGTTTTCTCCTTTGCTGGGAACTTTGCCACAAAAATAGGAAACTGAACATCAAGCGAGTTACTTAATGCTTTAGTAGTACTAAAAACTTATTCTTTGTCGTAATGATGTTATAAATTCTTATGTTTTTTTTTTAATTAAAAATGATCTCAAATTATTTCCTTATAGTTATTTGTCTGTTTTTATTGCACAAATTGAATTAACACGTGCTATTTAATTAATTTTTGTTTTAAATGTATACATACATATGTACTTTATTATTTCATTTTAAATAAAACAAATTTAAAAGAAAAATTCATTGTCAAAAATTACTTGTTTTTAATAGAAGAAAATTTCCCGGGATTCCCGGGAATTTATAAATTTTCTCGGAAATCCCGGGAAGAGAAAAAGTCCGGGAATTCCCAAACCCTACACACCACCCATGCAGTGGGTCCTTGGTCGAGTTGTTAAGACGTATCCTGGGAAAGATGGAAAGGTCAGGGTGGTGGATGTTCGAACTGGGAAAGGATTATTCCGAAGACCAGTATACACAATAAAATTTCATATATACCCAGTCACTTTCACACAGTACGAAAAATTTCACCCCAAAACGAGCTCTTTTTGAAGGGATATATTGTTTCCAGGACAAACGTCCTTTCCATAATAGTAATGATTCATCAATGCAAATATTTCTTTCTGGAATATAAAAATTTGAACACTTGTGTACAATATTTTCAAAAACAGTCCGAACTTTGGCGATTTTATTTTTCGGATTCACACCTTCAAGGTTTTTATTGTCTTCGAAATGAAGAAATTTATATAGTAAATGAAATCTACCTCCATCCATAACTTTATTAAAAAAAGGAGTCGAGATACACTCTCGTTTTGAAAAATACTGATGTAATGTTGGTTTTTTGACAATTCCTTGCAATATCACTAATGCAATAAAACACCTCATTTCATTACTGTTTGTTGGATACCACTTTTTCAATCTTGAATATTCTTTCAAAGTTGTATTTTCTAAAAATTCATTACCATACAAATTCGTCTGTACAACTAATATATCAATCAATTCGTTATCTAAGAATTTTTCCATATAAAACAAAGGTTTTCTTTGAGATTCAACAGGAATGTTGAATTTTATTCCATTGCTACTGGAAAACTCAAACGTTTTTTACCTGTGGTATTCCAAACAATACAAGGATTTTCATTTTCTTTTGCCGAACCGCTATCTTTGTCATCATCATAATTTTCTTCATTTTCACTAGTATCATCATCAGAAGATGAGGAGAGTATTGATAAACGTTGTCGCTTTCTTTTTGGAGAAAATATGTCTTCATCCTCATCGCTGCTACTTTCATCATCAGAAGATATTGGGAAGTTCTTTAGTTCTCTAATATTCAAAATATTTTTTCATTATTCTGGGAGGCATCCATCTAGGGGAGTATGTTAAGAAAGAAATTTCACATCTAAATTGTTCATTCTTCTTTATAATACCTTGAATTTCAGCTATTGAACCAAATATTGAAAAAAATTCCAAAACTACACTGATTGCACTGTTATCGCCGCTGCACTGCAGAAGAAATACTAACAACTTGACGCTAAATGTTAGAATTCTTCATAACTCACGCTTATGATAACGGTAATCAGCAAATTCTGTGTTAATAACTACTTTATAATATCAAAATTACAGGGGAATTCTTATTTTGTGCTTACCTTTAAATTTCATAGCAAATGCAATTTTTGTTTCAGCATGACGCACATATGCGACATTAAATAAAAAATGATGTTTTGAAATTGACGCATATATACGACGTAATCAGTTAACAGGTTAATTAATATCTTAACTGAAAATGGTTGCAACTCATCTGTTATTATGCGAAGCCGAGAACATTCTGCTACATACATTCGTTGAAGCAGGCAAATACGCTTACTCTGCTGTC
The DNA here is from genome assembly GCA_963932375.1 of Phania funesta. Lineage (NCBI taxonomy): Eukaryota > Metazoa > Arthropoda > Insecta > Diptera > Tachinidae > Phania > Phania funesta. The sequence goes on from OZ010653.1 coordinate 86,026,217, forward strand.
AGGTCTTTGGTAGTAGAACTAAGCGGCTGTGTCATTCTCACTTATAGCTGCTAAGAGCCAAGTAGCACCACTTAAACCGTTATCCATCTTCAGAATAGAACTTCAAGCCGGTCTCGTCAGTGTCAGACTATCAAATGCGAACCAAAAAATTAATTAATTAATGCAGACTTGGCAACGAAGATAACTGCACAAAAAAAGCATGGATTTATAGTTTAAAGGTACTGCCTTCTTACGGAACGACATTGGCCAACATGTGCAAACTTAGGACCAACAGTTACGATGATATGAGACGACACGAATAGTAGCAACTTTCCTGTTGTACTTGGAAAAATCAAAACTAGTGTTCAAACAAAAAGATTGCGACTATCATCACTTATGAAATGATTTAACAATCCAGCCGATTTATTTTTTGTAAAAGGAGCACAGTGCAGCTAGTTTCAAAAGAAATTATTGACTTTAAAAACAAAGAAAACGTTGAAAAATCGAGTAAGTTCTACCGCCTGCTTCGTTTATGGGTTATTTATAATAAAGTACGTAATATATCAGAAATACAGAAATGCTGCCTTACGACACGAAATTCACATTAAAGTTGTTCATAATTTGGATACTAGTTCGCCTGTTTTTTGTATACTAAACTTTTCCCCGAGACGTGGTATAGTCGCAAAAATCCTCCCAAGGTGGAATCTGCCGTATAAATTCCGCAAGCATATCATCGAAGTTTTATGAAACTAAGTGGTTTTTTAATCCGCCAAGAGCGCCTGGCAAAGGCTCATCAGGCCAACCAAAACATTTTATACAGCCTGTATCCCACGCTTTAAAACATTTCTTTTCCGAAATCGAGTCTATCATTAATTCTCGGTCACTTACATTCGTTTCCGTAAAACATGGGGATGATGACGCCAATACTCCAAACCATCACCTTCTAGGGTCTTTTGATAGGTATAAACGGTTGATCGATGATATGGGAAACATACGTCAGCTATGTCAACATGGACACACTTTTGCCGATTACGTTGGGTGCCAACGGGTAAAGGAGTATATACCAGTTATATCCCGTAGATGCAACTAGTTAACAAAAGTTCCACAAATTGCTGTTCGCACAGGGATTTGTCTCCTGAAGAACGTCGCTGTTTGTGGTCTGTTTGTTTTCAAACAAAGTTGACCGAACAATTATTCGCATAAAGCTGTTCTACCATCGCACAAACAATATACACACAAGCAAAATAAAAAATGTGTGTGTATATACAATAACTATGCTTAGAGCATGGAAACAATCTCGATAAAGGACAATTATACTCAAATTAACAGAAACATCTAGACGTATACTCCACGAACACATATTACCATTATTCTGTAGACGCTCTCTCAATGTGCGAAAAAAATTTGCGGCTAGTCAAGACGTAGTGTTACGGTTAAGTGCCTTTTCTGATAGTATATTTTTTCCATTAACAACAAATTTAAATTCTCTATGTTCATCCGGTTGTATACACATTTTACAAAATCATATTTCATCGCAAGCTACATATATTCTCTGTACCACCCCTACATATTCGGCGACAGAATTAACTGAAAATTTGTCAGTCATTATTTAGCAACTCCAATATTGATTTTATTATTTGTACCTGTGTAGTCACATTCTTCTAAGTTTTTAACATGGCTTGACTAGACATAAATCTGTTCAGCCATCGTATATTTTGCTGTTCGCACAGAAATTTGGGTAGTCAAAACCGTCGCTGTTGTTGGTCACATCATGTTCAAACAGAGTTCTCCGAACAATTGTTCGCACATTTCTGTTATGCCATCACACAAACAATTATGCTGAGAACATGGAAACAATTTCGATGATAGGGAAAAAGATTACTGACGGAAAAGAACGAAATATAACAGTCAGTAAATCATATTTCTATATCAGGCGCGGATCCATTGAAAAAGAGAAATTACTCCCTCCAAAACAATTAAAATTTAACATTTTTAATACAAAAATTTGGAAAATTTAAATCTTAAGCTGGACTCTTCAATAAAACGAAAAACATGTAATTTTGTAATTGTCAAGAAATTTTTATTGAATATTACAGTTTCATTTTACAACAATAACCAGTATTATGTACATACTAACAGTCAAAACATTAGTTATTTGAGATTCATTAACACTTTTATTAAGTTTTTACTTTCTGCTGCAAAATAAAAAGAACAAAATTATTATGTACATGGTTTTTCATTTTTCTTAATGAAGCATTAGTTTTAGGTTCAAAAATAATCACAACACAATCATATTTATTGAGCCTGTTAATTTTCAATTCACCGCTAAACAATAATAAAATTAGTGCAATAATATAAAACTTATAATACTAGGTTTCTACAGAGAACTAACTGAAAAAATTAATCACAGAACGTCACGGCTCAGAGCGGCAACAGACAATCAAGACTAGAGAGGCCTTAGGAAAAATTTAACTTTTCTTCAAAGTTATCATAAAATAAATTTTCTTTTTTAACAGAACGAATAAAAAAAGGAACTTAAGCTTACAATTAAAAAAAATAGTTTATTGCAATATATTATAGAAATATTTCGGTGTAATAAAGTTTTATCTCATTTGAGATTCTACTGTATTTCAATGTCTTCAATCTCCATCCCTGTATTTCAGCCAATTCGACGTATTTTGCGTTTCGCCAACTCAAATTGGTTTTTGTACATGCAAACTGCGCTGAAGCGGCTTAAAGCCGGCTGTATCACAGATATAACATGGATATGTAAGTATGCATGTACACAATTACAATTTAAACAATCATCGAACGCTAAGAAATCTATTTTCGGTGCTATAACCCATAAAATAGGGCTCTTGTCGTCCTATCATTACTTCATGCATACATTCATATGTATGTACATATACGTATACATAAGTAAATAGTTCTTTGGCAATAAAGCTGATTGGGCTTTTACCTACATACATATGCAAATAACTTTCTAATAAAAATTGTTCAATTACAGTAATTTCCGCTTAAACGATTTTCCCTAAATGCACAGATTTTGATGCAGTTAACCGAAAACTAATTTATCTGATATTCTGTTAGTTAAATGACAACAAAAATTCTTTTAATTCCGGTGCATGACCAATTTGAACACTGTTTTTGACTGCACCTTAATTGAATCCTAAAACATCTATTTATGGTTGCTTTAAAATACATATACATATTTTGCCTCAGTAATATTAAATTTTTGCTTTATACTTAAACTTGTGTGTTTTCTCAAGCAGCACTTATGATGTATGAGTGTGATTTGTTCATGGCCGACGTCTTGTTATAAGTTAATTGCCTGCGCTCACATCTCAAAAGAAATCGAAAACTTTCAAATTCTTGTCGTCTGTTCGATTTGTTGAAGTGTAGTTATCGCAGAGATGGGTAGCAAGCTATTTTTCCAGAATTTATTGAAAACAAAACAGTAATTTGTCCAATTGCTTCTTTTATGCAATTCTTTTTATGTTTACTTATTCAAGTTTAATGTGATTTGTTCCACGTGTGCGGAGAAATGGTTTGCGGACCAGACACTCATTTTGTAGCAAAAATATCTGCGAACCACGACATGAATATTTCACTTCTATTAAAACAAACGAGAACGTGTTTTGAACATTTGCCATTTTTAGGAAATGCTATTGTATTGACAATAAATTGGCATTTTTGGTTTTACGCCTATTAAGAGAGCAACTCAATCAGATAATCAACACTTAAGCGGGAATTTGCATACATAGGGATCAATTAAGCGGTAAATCATTTGAGCGGGGATCAATTAAGCGAGTAAATCAATTGAGCTAAAACTTGTATATTTTCTTAAAACATTGGCTTTAAAGAAATACATATTGTAAAAATATTATAATTTGTTAATAAATGGACCATTTCAGTCGTCCAATTACACAGTAATTGCTGTATTTACTTACACTTTTGCAAGGTAGCCAGTTATAAAAGAACAAATGCACCCAAATACATCTCAACTTTTAGTCTGTTCAGATAGAAAAGTTAAAGAAATTGGTTTCTGTGGCACCTAAAACCGTCATAAATTCCAATTCGAATAAAAAACCCATAATAAGAAAATTCATGACCCAAAGTAATTATTTTTTAAATCTTTAATATTTACATACATATCTACATATTAAGTTATTAAATCGCCTTGCCTAGGTATATTTTTATATTGTTCTATTTTGCCAATTAACATTTTTTAATAAACTTATCAGTTAATTGCTTATACCATAGTCGTAGGTAATAAACAGCTATGGACATATAAATAGCACAAATTCAAATTGGTCATAAATTTAAGTCTTTTCCAACTAAAAACTTTTAAAAGTGTAAGTTTTATGTCTTCTGATTGTTGTTGTCAGAGTACTTGTCTCAACAACGCTCAAATGTTCCGCTATATTTTGCTATTAATTTACCGTTATTTTGTTTTACATAAAGAATGCTGATTTTAAGTGGACATATAAATGGCACAATTTATTTAGTACAGGCAGTTCTCGCGTCGATTTTGTTTAAATCAGTTGATACTTTGTAAAATTAAAAAGTAAGTGTTAAGAGCGAAAAATTATTAAAAATGGGATCAGGAAAACATACCACAACTGAGGAAAGGTGGAGATAATATGGAAAATGCATGAAGATGGAAAGAAAGTGGCAGAAATTTCTGAAATAATAAAAATTTGTCGAAAAAAAGTGTATAATGCAATTAAATCATGTGTTGAGAATCCCGATGTATTGATTAAGGGCAAAAGTCGGAAGCCAAGGCCTCGAAAAACAGATGTGCGTACGGATGGAACTATTGTCAGAATGGCGAAAACTGATCCATTCAAGTCATCGCGGCAGATAGCATCCGAAATTAATGAATCTTTGGACCTGGAAATTTCTAGCAGGCTTGTCAGAAGAAGATTAAATGAGGCAAATTTGTTTGGGCGCATTTCTAGAAAAAAGCCAATGCTTTCAAAAAAAAATATTTCAAAACGATTAGTCTTTGCCAGAACCCATAAAGAAAATCCCATTAATTTTTAGAAAAACGTGTTATGGAGTGACGAAACAAAAATTAGTAGAATAGGACCAGATGGCAGAACCTATGTTCATCGTCCGAAAGGACAAGTATACAATCATCCAGCTCATTTCAGTAGTATTTTCTTAATGAAGATTTTTTTTTAAATGAATTTAAATTTTAGTTTATATCAGTGTTTAAAATGCATAATAAACCTTAGGAAAAAAACAAAAATGTTTATTTGTTAATAATTGTTACGGTATTGTAGCAGAAATAAACTCTTTCTAAAATGCGCCATTTATATGTCCATAGCTGTATGTCATTTATAATTTCGCTGATCATTTTAAAAATCATTTTTGAACATAGCAGGATTCGTCTGATATATTGCAGCAATAAGAGTTTAGCAACAGAAATCACAATTCATCTTTATAGAAAAGAATTTTTATTCTATTCATTGTAGGCAAAAATGATGAAAATCAAACATACAAATAAGCGATCACATAAAAGAAACATCGTACTTTGTTTTATCGAGAAGAGAATAATTAAACAGTATAGCAAGTACAATTGCTTAAGTAGAAATATAATAAAAAAAATATATGTATGTCAAGTAGAACTTTTCTGCTTGTCCAGATGAAAATTGCGATTACAATAACAATGAGATGAAATATTTGTATGATACTCCTTCAGCAGCTTAGTTTAACTGTAACCACAAAACACCTGATACTTGGTCTTTCGTTATACTAAAGTATCGTGAAAATCCCCTTTAGATAAATAAACAGAGACTATATTTATGAGTTCATAATGACTGCAAACAATGCGAATTAATTAAGTAATTATACAACCAAATGTGTAGTAAAAATGCCTCTACAAGAAAATTGTTTAACATTGTCAAATGATACACAGAGGTGTTTAATGTTATTCCTTCATACTTCAACTAGTTAAACTAAACTACCTATGATGTAGCGGGGTCATCAGCATCATTACATATTATATGCAACATGGTACATCTTGCCTTGCAGCTAATACCAAGAGAGACTAAAAACATTTTGGATGTAGGTGATGTATTAAAAAAATTGAAATAATTATAACGCTTAAGTATATGAAAAAGTAAATATAGTAATTTATTTACTTTTAAGGAACGACAAGATCTCTTGCACTAGTTTTTAAAAAGCACAAACTAGTGTAAAATTAAAACTTTTTCGAGCAAGAATTTTTAATCGTAACCAGTGTTTTATATAATTTTATATTTAATGTTGCACCTTCCATAATAAAAATTTCAATCGAGGTGAATAAATCAAACTCTGAAGAAAGGCAAACCCTAACAGTTGTTTTTGTTTACATTTTAATTTCTATAGTGGTGAATAAATGTCAACAGTGTAACCTTATCTGAAGATGAGATCAACATTTATGTATTGTGGCAACAAATTACTGACACAGGGCTGGAAAACCTGCACTATTGTATTTGTATAAGTTATTAAGGTACAATTTTTTTCACTTTTGTTTTCGTCGTTGGATTTTATTAAGACGTATTTTTTTGTAAGAATTAAAGTTTGTTAATGAATACTCCCTATACTAAAGTCTTTTTGAATAATAACTATATGCCAATCAATTAATATTGTTTTAGGCTTTCCATTGCTGTGTTCAAATTTGTGGGACATCGTTTCGTTTAGGATTAATAGGAAAAATAGTATTTTGGGGATTTTGACCTTATTTTGGGAAAAGCGAAAGTTTGTTAGTGAATACCCCCTATACTGAAGTCTTTTTGAATAAAAACTCTATGTCATTCGATTACTATTGGTTTTAGCTTTCCATTGCTGTATTCAAATTTGTAGGACATCGTTTCGTTTAGGTTTTATAGGAAAAATAGTATTTTGGGGATTTTGACCTTATTTTGGGAATAGCGAAAGTTTGTTAGTGAATACCCCCTATACTGAAGTCTTTTTGAATAAAAACTCTATGTCATTCGATTACTATTGGCTTTAGCTTTCCATTGCTGTATTCAAATTTGTGGGACATCGTTTCGTTTAGGTTTTATAGGAAAAATAGTATTTTGGGGATTTTGACCTTATTTTGGGAAAAGCGAAAGTTTGTTAGTGAATACCCTATACTGAAGCCTTTTTGAATAAAAACTCTATGTCATTCGATTACTATTGGTTTTAGCTTTCCATTGCTGTATTCAAATTTGTGTGACATCGTTTCGTTTAGGTTTTATAACTAAAATATTTTTAGCTTTCCATTGCTATATTCTATTAATGTATATTGCAAACCTAAAGACGTGATTCAGATTTTCGGAAGAAAGTTGCTCTGTACATGAAGATAATATAGTTTACTTATTTTAAATTAAAACAAACGTCCATGATCTTAATTATAGTACCAATTTGTTGAACAATTATAAATACGGCATTACATTTCGCTCGCTAGTATTACTTGAACGTGTTAATGTTTACATATTTTCAAACTCACCACGTTAAAAAAAATATGTAAACAGAAACAGCTGGTAAGATTAAACGTTTTGGCCTGAGTTTGATTTATTCACACACGTTGCAAAAGGTTGGTAAAAAAAATGTGAGGTTTCTTCCTCAAGTAGTATATATTTACAACCTTGTTCACAAAAAAATACTTCTAGTTTAAAAATGCATTACAAACTAATTAATACTGCCCCTAAGAGACGCTAAGAAAAATTTCACATCTAATAAAAGAAAACACATTGTTGATGAAGAAGGTCGTTGTAATTTTTGAGGTTCTACTGTATAACATTGCCTTCAATATAAACCCCTGCAGCAAGGCGAATTAAACTTGAATTCGCCTTGCCATGCAGTTTAGTCAATTCGCCGTTGTTATCTGCGTTTTTGCAAATAGAGATCTAATCGTATTAAAAATGCTTAAATTCGCACGTGAGTCTGCCTACTATCAATTTGTTTTTTATCTTGGAAAGCGTAAACGATGCCAATTAAAAATATGTCGACACCAGACTTAGTGATTTCGGTTTTAGAAAACGTTAAGAAAAAGTGTTAATTGTCGGTCAAAAGTTTTCGGATTTTAATTCAAAAAGGTTCTACCGTTCGTGCTGAAAGAAGTGAATTGGCAAGAAGCAATTTGCATATTGTTAAAACCAACATCTTTTAGGGTATGTGGTGTTTTGTAAAAGCACAGCGCATGGTAGACATTAAGCTGTTGAAAGTTTTTCTAATTGTAAAGGAACAACATGTATTCATAGACAAGATAAATTCCAGTTGTTCCTGTGAGGAGCATTGCGCTATATTGATTTACTTCTAAATACGCTTTCAAAGCGCACGGTAAGTGTTCTATCTATGTATTTGAAAAGTATTTAGATTAATGCGTATGCTTTCTACTAAAGGTGACTACGATAATTATACCTAAAAAACGTGAAGCCGGTAAAAAAATGTCGGGTGCTTGTATTCTAATGTTTTGTAATTTAAAACAAAAAGTTAATGTTTTTTAAAACAATGAAAAAACTGCCGTGACCGTGGAAAATTCGTTTGTAAATATGACATGGATGGCTCTTCATAACGTATGTATGATAGCTAAAGAACTTAATTCAATCCAATCAGTTGTTATTAGAGCGAAATGTAGTTTCGCAAGGGCAGACTAGAGGTTGTCGAAAACTTAACTGATGCAGGCCTTATGATGAGAAAGATAAGAGCGGACACGTTTTTAAAGGAATCTTCCGTAGCAATAAATATTTTTCCGGTGGACAGCAAAGAGAGCAGTACACAACAAGAAACCTAAAATTGCATTGTCACAGAAAAAGGTTTCGGAGCAGCTAAAATTCGCCAGACAAGAAAAAGATTCGACTGTTGATGGCTGGAAGCGTGTAATATGGGTAGATGGGTTCAAATTCAATCGATATCAGTCTAATGGTGAACAGTATTACTGGCGCCGACTGCAGGAGGACCTTTCATGTATGTATCATGGTGTGAATTTCTTTCACATGGTGGCATGTTGGTCCATTGCAAAAAATGTATGGCATCATGAGAAAAGAAGACTTTGAACATATTGCGGACCCATCTACCCGATTACGTAGATATGAGCGCATATCCTGAGGCAAAAGCTTTGTTTGAAAAGGATGGATCTCCGAAACACACCTCAATAATCGCGTTGGAATGGCTGACTGGGCAAAATTTCTATTGGTGGGGTAGCCTTTGCAAAGTCCCGACTTCAATCCAGTTGAGAATTCGTTGAAAGTATCCCCAAACGCATAAATCGTATATTAAAATATAAAGGGCTATGTACGAAATACTAAAAATACAACATAATTTAAATGTTGCCTGAAAGTGCATACGAGTTATTTTTCTTTTAAGTAGTTTATTGTTTTGTTTGAAAAACATGTTTGTTATCAACTGAATACTAAATTAAATAAAAAATTATATCGTTTCATTGTTATGCTTTTTATACGTCTGCAAATGCAAAATTTGGCGGTAAAAAAAAAAAATTGACGGGTGTTGGTGATCAGCGACGAACCGCCTGAAAGCCAGCAGAGCCTACGTGATTACTATTAACTGCCTAGAGGATTTATATGTCAAAGAAATTAAAAAAATAGTTTTGTGTTTACAACAGGTCATGAACGACCTATATTTTTGGAATTAGCAATTTTTTGATTATTTTCTTAAGTGAAACAATAACTTTAGAGAAATATATACGCACGTATGTATGTATTCTAATGTATTCTGTAATATGAGTTGTAATTTTTTTAACCCTATTGATCTTAATTTTCTAGCTTTAGGTGTTTAATACAATTTTGTATATATTCGTTAGTTCGCTACTCCTTTGTGTATCATCATCAGGAAAAGAATTACAAAATTTCAATTAACAATCAATAATAGGTATATGAACAAAATTTGTCAAATAATCTAATTTGAAAAAAGTTCGAATATACCTATAACGTCGCTTATAATTCTTCTCAATGTTTAAAACTGATGCATTTTCAAAGTTAAAAAAGTTATTCCGCCTATTCTAGTCTTTAGCATATGTTTCTTTGTAATCACATTTTAAGGCGCACGATATTGCGCCTGACCTAATTCAGACTGTGTATATTACACGAAAACATTCCAGCTGTTTTTAACCTTCTCAAAACGTTGCTGGCTTTAAGAATAAAATAATGAAACTGGCAAAATAAGGCCTCTACATACAAGTTACCTTATGGGAATTGTACATATCAAGAACGTGGTCCTGTTTTTTTTCGAATACTTTACTATACCTCTACTGATCATTTTTGTTACAAAGTATTTTATAAAATACTTTATAGCATTTTTTAATTTTATTTGTAGTTTCGCTAAATAATATATTTAATGTATTGTAAGATTTGTAGGTAATTCTGTATATATCATTTTAAGGATTTTTTATTTTTCCAGTCACTGATATTCTTGGCACATGTGTTAACGACTTAGAAATTCCTGGCTCCATTACGCTTTCTGTATTAAGATTTCTTCTATTTTCAAAATGATTAATTAGTCTATAGGAAAACTATACCGGAAAACGGTTATCAATTCATATATTTCCAAGCCTCTCTTTATTATTTCTGTTAAACTCTGTCACTTATCCCTAAAACGCTTTCTACCAAATTTATTCAGGTATGTCACTGAAAACAAATTTGTGCGGAAGTGAAAGTGAAACGTTTTTAGCTTCTCCAGAAAAAGTAAAACGACTTTTTTTTGCGTATATTTTCACCTGAAATAATTGAAATGTATTTAAGAATTTAAGAGTTATTGCGCCAAAAATGGTGCTCGAAACAGATTTTAAATAGTAAATAATTTTGTTTTTTTATTTAAATTGTGTCTTAAAACATATGTAAAACAACGTTTATAATACATTTTGTTGAATTTTTTTCAAATGTATTTAATCAACAGGAAAAAAGTGTGAAAACGAACAAAAAACGCATTCCCACGTAGCTTTTTTATTACTTCCAAAATACTTTACTTTCGTTCATTTGTATTCCTTTTATTTTATTTTATATCCATTAGCAACCAGCTGTTCAGTACTGCTACCATATTTAATGACAAAAGAACGATTTTTTTATTTTTTTCGGATTCCTAAAAACGGTTGAAAGCTGGAGAACCAAATTAAAAACGTTACGAATTGAATAATGTGGAAATATTCACTTTCGTACAAATCCTGTGACATACCTGATTAATTACGATTCTTATAGTCTTGATACACTTGTTCTGCCGTCTTATTATTAATGTATGTAATTAAGGAAGTTTGGCATCATATTCACACTCTTTTGTAAATTTAATGTTATAGGAATTCAATGTTTTCAAAACTATAAATTTTAGATTCAGAAATAATGCAACACAAATCATATACATGCTTCGTCATTATTTTAGGTTTAGTATTTAATCTTCCAACACAAATCTCAAGTCTATAATTATGTTCACTACGATTGAAGATGTTGGCGTACCCATCGGAAGACCTTCCTTTTGCTCATATATCTTTTCCTTATATTAGAAATATATATAGTCCTCTACAAAATTAAAGAATACGTTAAATAAGCCATTCTCAATTTTAGTATATTCTTTTATTATATTCCATTTTTCAAAGAAACTGTTATTTATTTCATTATTTTATAATGATGAATACTAACAATTCCTTAACATTATACTTAGAAAACTCAGTAATCCTTTTCAAATGTTAATAACATATTTGCATAAATAATATGATGGTGAATTGACAAATGAACAAACTGGTCTTGAGCGAAATTCTGGCCTATGGAAACCATACAACCTAGATACAGTCGTAGTGTTTGTTTTAAAATTGTTTTTCGCGATTATTATATAATAGCATTTTTCATTATAAGACGCGGGTAATTACTCTGTCTATAAGATTTATATTCCAAAAAAAAAAAAAAAATTCATCCAATAGCTTTGTGTTTACGATGTTATGAATATCACTACAAGGTATATAGTTCTTTGGTAATACAGTTGATTAATTGGTCACTTATATAAGGAATGTTCCTAAAGCTTTCTAATTTTTTTTTATTAAATTCTGAAGTCATATTTGAATTTTTAAGAAATACATATGTACACATATCGCACCTGTTCATCAAAAGTAACACAACTCAAAAAATTATATTTTTCGCTTTTTTGAAGAAAATATTGTATGTAATAATTTCGGAAAAAGGAAGAAGAGAAATAAATTTTGTTATTTTATTGAAATATTATTGAGTTTCCTTTACAACGGTATATTTGTTTATAACAATAATTCCATTATATTGGCGGAATTAGTTTTTTGCCTCTACTGAAAACTTGTAAATTTTGAGTTGTGTTACTTTTGATGAACAGGTGCGATATGTATTGTAAAAAATATAGTTTTTCAATAGTATTTAAATATTACGAACAGTTACTAGAAAAACTTCATCATGAAAACAAAATATTAATGCAGATTTTATAAACTTAAATCATAAAGCAAGGTTAGGCTTCGCATCATATCCGTGGGACTTGCTCAGGTTAGAAGTTTAAAGAGTTAGGTACCATTTGTTAAGTTAGCTCTTTCACAACCATAATAGAATAATGACGTCCAATTCTTGTTCTGTACGACAAAACATTTTCAAACAAATTGGACTGATAATCTTTTCGATTCCAAGTAAGTACATACACCGTTATTGTTGCATTTGCTTAAACTTTTACAAACAGAAAAAAACAGTGCACGCAAATGAGATCTCTGAGCTTTTAGTTGATAGATATGATTTCGGTAGAAAAGTCAATGAATTGGTTTCTGTGGCACCTAAAACTGGCATACATAAATTCCAATACGAACATAAAACCTATAATATGAAATTCTTGACCGACCCAAAGTCATTATTTTTAACGTCTTTATTATAGATTTCGAAAAAAATAAGGAGCGTGGGGAAAAACACAGAATATAAACAGAATACTCAACAATGACATTAGAAAAAGAGTGTAATAAGATGTTATGCGTTTTTGCGTACAAAATTTTAAATTAACCCGATTATATAAAAGAGATAGCATAGCTTAATTAGAAACGATAAGGTTTATTTATCTTTCTTATATAATCGAGGTAATGTTGTTGTGAGTTGTCGTGTCTAGTTAGTAGTCTATGGGGAAAAAGACCCTTTCATAACATTTATGTACATATATTTTGCTGTTTTCCCAATTAATATTTTAAATAAACTATTACTTTATTTGCTTATACCATAGTCTCAGGAAATATGTATATATATTCAATAATTTTTAATTTTGCCGAGAATTTTAAAAACATACATTGACAATGTTTATTTACCGAAGTTCTAATTATAAATCATTCTGTTTGTTTACAGGAATGTGAATATCATTTTTGAACGTAGCCAAATTCGCCCGATATTTTGTAGCAATAAGAGCTTGTCAACAAAGAAATAAATGCAATAACAACACATAAAACCCGTAGCGAAAATGAAAATCAAACATCCAAGTAAACGATCATATAAAAGGGACATGTGCACTTCGTATTAGGTCTTTCCGTGGTGTCAGTCTGTCGTCGGATACCATAAGTACCAATATCATATAAGTAACACAGCAGGTACAATTGCTTAGGCAGTAAAACTCTTATACAAGTGATATTAGCTACATCGAACTTTTCTGATTGTCCAGAAAAAATTCTGATTCCAATAATAATAAGGCGGAAATTTCTGAATGATACTCCCACAGAAGCCTCTTGAGAATGCACAAATAAACAGAGAATATTTTTATGCTTTTATAATGGCTGATAGTTGCAGTACCACATATGTGTAGAAACGAAAAGAATGTGTTTGTTCACGAAGTTCTTGAAGTTGGCTGAGTGTTTTCTTACAAATCCTAATAGAAAAAGCTACAATATATTTAAAAAAAAAACGAATACTAAGATCTTAGCATATGTCTTAAAAATGAAATTGGTTGTCGCCTCGAATATTAATTTATATTTTCATGACGAACAAGTACAAAAGATGCGGGGTTGCTGTGAAAATTTATTGGTGAAATAATATGTATACCGATCCTTCTCATTTAATCGGAAAACTTAAGACACGCGTATGCGAGAATTGGAGGAAACTATAAAGGGAACCACAAACATTTCAATTATATCGCAGGCACTTATATACCTGATCAATTGACCGCTTTTTCAATCCTTACCCGCGGCAGCCTTTCAGAAACGAAAAGTAATTTTTGGCGCTACTAGAAGTTACTCACAAACTACACTATTCCTCATATTACAAGAAATGACCAGCATACGCTTACTGGAGTTATAACCATACATATATTGGGATATCCCTTGAGCCTTCATGTATACCACAACCAGTTGAAAGAATACAATTTATTAAATAAATTGCAAGAACAAATGTAGAAAACTACATAATTTATAAAATAAATTGCTAGAAGAGGTCTTAGACAAAATTTTGGATTAAATCGATACGAGTGCACGAAGACATCGGATAGTGGCATTAGAAGTTGTTTACAAAAGTGGAGTCATTTTCAAGTAAGAGCCTACTTCTTTAATAACCCATTTACATAACTGATGCGACGAGAATATCAACGTATACATAAATGGTGCGAAATAATCAAAACCTTCCATAGTGAACTTGATAAGTGCGACTAGTGTCGTAACAGCATTAACCCAAATGTGTGGTAAAAATGCCTTATTTCATGAAAATTAAGTTCTTTTGGTAACAGTTAATGAAGCAAATATTTACAAATCATCGCCCTCAACTTATATTACAACACTCGCTACCTGGATACATTTAAAGATTCCTACTTCACAGATATTTAATATTCCATCATACTTTAACGAGTTAAACTTAAATTACTATTACTAATGACATCAGCGCCGTCATCATATGCTGCAACACCTTCCACACCTTTCAGCACTTCAAACAAAGACCGAGGAAGATGACATATTTTGTATGTAAGTTTTCGACAGAAACGAGAGTATTTATTATTATGTATTTTTAAAACAACATTTTAAATTATAAAACTAAAATAATTTAAGAAGTAAATATTATAACTTATTGACTTTTAAGGGCTCTTACACTAGGTGTGTTCATTTACTTTACTAGTAAAAGTTAGTAACGAGAGAGTAACAAGAAATTTTCCAAAATTACTCTCAAAAATGTGAAAAAGTAAATGAACACTTTACTAGCTAAAATTTGCAAGTTAAAGTAGTGTTGTAATGTATAGGTATATATGAGTACTCAATAACTACCCCTATATTTTTTGGAAAAATTATACATATAAAAATGATGTAATTATGGTCGTTTTTCGAGTACGGCTTGTAATAGAATAATGAAAAGTTTTGCAATTTTATTTAATAAAGTACTATACGTAGTCGAAATACGCTAAATACGATAAGGGTGATTAGCTACTTTTGAATAAAATGAATGAATATAATATCTATTTTTAATTAGTTTATACGTTATAACAGCCTGCCTACACATAGAATTTTTATTGCAATCACCGGAAATAACGACAGAATAAGGTCGCAGAAATGTTTATTTCCAACTTTGTGATTTATTTTCCGAGCGATTTTATGAAGAACTATTTATGTAAATAAACACTAATAAGAAACTACATTAAAGCGCATACAAATGTGAGTTGAAAAGGAGAATTTTTGTTCGTTATTGTCTAACGTTAATGCTCCGCCTTTGCAATCGTTTCCAAACTATAATAATAATAAACAGCCGGCGAAAACGGGTTAAATATATTTTTGAAAGGAAACAAATTTAAGCAATTTTCATTTTCATTGTAATAAAAAGCTTTATCCAAAATAAAATATCAAAAGCAGTAGAAAAGTAATTTAATAAATTATGTGGTAATTTAAATTTATTTGCAAATATATATTTGAACTAATTGAATTATTTGCCTGCTTAGTGTAAATTACCAAGTAGCTACGTAGTCATTATATTTAAATCACTAAAAATTACAACTGGTCTGTGAAAATTAAAGAAAAAAACAACAACATTTCAGAGACAGTTAAAACCACAGGTTTAGACATCTTATGTTGCTTCTGTTGTTCCTAAGTTACACAAAAATAAATGTATCTTTTTAATACTTTTTACCGTTTTAAAAGTTTACATTTACTTACAATTTCTTAAATTTTCCAAAATATTTTTATTTCCAACTTAATTTAGAAATATTGTTTTGTAAACACAAACGCAAAACAGCTGTTTGAATAATTATTGCAAGTAAATATTTTACTTGTAAAAACTTGCAAGAATTTTTCTGTCTCTCAATTTTTTATGCTCTCTCGTTGCAAATTTTTTGGGTTAATGAACGCTTTCTAGTAACAATTGTTACAAATTTGTACAAATTTTTAGTAAATGAACACACCTACTAACTTTGCACAAGCTCGTTTAAAATCAAAACTTTTTATTTGTGTGCATGAATATTTGATCATACATGTTTTATGGTTCAATGTCTTAACACAATTATTATTGATCTAATGTTCATATCTGATGAATTTATAACAAACAAAGTGTCCACACATGATGAACGTCGAAACTCCATAAAAATAATATTTGTCCTAAATCTAGTTTAGCGTAACGCCGCTTATAAAAAAATACATAGGGTGGTAGAAGATTGAAAAATAAGAAGAAAATGTGAAATAAAAAAATCTACGGCAAACCCATATTTTCCCAGTTATATGCTTTTGCAAAACACCTTCCTCTTTAACGTACTGTTATCTGGTCACTGGTTCCCCAGCTAAGACAGGATCTAAGCTCCTCAAGTAGGTATTCGAGAGCTGCCATTCTTGCCTGTAAATTGTCTGTATTTCTTTTGGTTAATTTTATATTCAATATGCGACCAAATGGAACTAGATGTAACTCAATTCATTCACCAGAATTTCTTAACAAGGCATTATTAAAACATAAGGAATATAGAAACTTTATGACTACGTATAATGCAACTACCCCAGCTGCCCAACTGCCTAGATCTTTTATAATGTACACCCAATTACCAAACATCCGATATTTAAATTGGTCAAAGCTCTCTTTTGTTATAGTGGATATTATAAAGGAGGTCACTACGCCATTTTCTTCCCAATTAATAGATCCTAAAGCTAGATTAGCTAATATTACCCTCTCGGACTTACGATGTATTTTATGTATAAAATTCTGATTAGCGGTTGACCACGTCTTCTACAACAGATATCGACTGGTAACTTTCTTCAGTTTGAGGTAAGGGATCAAACAGATATACTGCCACGGCTTCAAATCGCTATTTACCTCTTGTGATTTGCAAAAGTCTAGTGGATTTCATATTTGATGCTTTGAAACGTTGCCACACAACGTAGCTTTTTTTACATATTTTGGTATTTCCTGGCCAATAGTATCTACTCGCAACGCGTGCGATAGTCCTTTCTGCACCATAATGTCATGCAGTACTTTCAACGTAGATTCTTTTAAGATTACTGAGCGCTTTTTGGTTGACAAAACAAGTTGCGCATCGTCGCAATCATTATTAGCGTAGCAGTATAAGATATAAGAGTTTTCATCGAGCTTCCCCAGCGACATGATTATTTCATTTAGATATGCATCGTTCATCTGCGCTTCTCTTATTTCTTTTGCGCTTTTTAATGGCATATCTATATAAAGTGCACAAAAGCATTATAGTTTGTACAAGATGGAGCCTTCCGAGGCAGATGATCAATGATATAAAGTATTTTTCGTGTTATTGTCATTCAAGATCAGTTCTTATAATGTAAAAAATTGGATCCATTTTCAATAAATCATAATTATAAAAATGCTAACAGATAAAAAAGTAACAACGCATCATAGTTGGGTGGCTTTGTTTTCTCTTGGAAAAGCTAATAAATCTTATATTCATCTAGTTTCTTTATCGGCAGTCTCAAAGAATAAAATAATTGCAATCAATAATACAAAAGCTTATTTAAACCTGCAATTAAAAAGAAAGGAATCAATAATTATAACACAGGAACATTCACGACGGCATTAACACATACAACTGAACAAAATGCCTGTGTTTGTTCCAAGTATTGTGTGTTTAAATTTCATGGTAAAAACAATAAGACTTACACAGTTGATGTTTAATCTGAATCTAAGAAACTCAAATATTTCCTGCCCTTTACGTACCATACATACTTATCATTTAGGTTTAAAAAGCAGCATTTATCTCTAATATATATAAATTTGTTGTTCTAAAAACTACAGATAAGTTGTATAAAATCAAGACTGATTGTTGATAATCCGTCTATCGCCAAAACATTCAAATGTTTGCTGCAATTTCTGTTGGCATATATGTATACAGTTTTAAACTCTATATTCGTTTCCAATATTTATCTATTTATTGTCCTAAAAACGACAGATTGGTGAAATAATTTCCATCCTCTCCTCGTGTAACTTAAAAAGAAACAAAGTATTTTTAAATGAACACTTTTTGTATTTCATTATACTTGCCTTGTTGTTAAAAAGGAAAGATTTCTTTACAAATGTCCAGCCTCATGTACCTTATAACGAAACAAAATATTTTTATATGCCAATTTTTTGTATTTCATGTTACTTACCATAGCATAGATTTTCCCAAGACTAGATCACCTTAAAAGGAAAAAAGTATTACCTAAACATTAAATAAAATCGTTTTAAAACGAATATTTATTGTATTTCAATTTACTTACCCCTATTAATATCCAGCCGCGTTTATTATTAGCACATCCGGCAAATTGAATGCCAGATGTGTTTATAAACATGGTGCCAACTTCGCATACTCACCACGTTAGTTAAAAATACAATAAAATCCTTTTAAAATCGATATTATTTGTAATATCTTACTCTTATAAATGCAGAAATAATCCAGCACGCGTTTAACCCTTTGCACTCGGCACCATTTTGGACGTTACCTACCAGCAACTCGACACTTTTTAACGAAAACGTACATTCTGGAAACGTGATATTATACAGTATAATTTTAGATCCAAGTAAGGAATTGTAATGAAATTTGTTTTATATGAATTTGTGGACATTGAAGAACACATACTTACAAAAAAATATCAAAATTAATTTTTTATAATTTGCTACAGTATGGTAAAGTTTACGGCAATTCCAAACATGTATAGTAGATTTGTACATTTTTCACAATAAAATATTGTTTGCCCACTCCCGCCTGGTGTTTTCCTGTCAGAACAGACAATGCAATCCCGTTTTCTTTCCCCACATTTGGAATTTGCAACTTATTCAGTCTATTGTTTGACAACGATGTAGATGGACGTAACCGAGATTTTCGAAAATCATCTTTCAACTGCTTTACAAGACTTTACAAACTTGTGGGGTTTTTGTTGATTCAGAAGTTTTATTAAGAATGAATTCCAGTTTTAAAATACATACAAAAATGGCGTGATGCTTATAAATTAAAATAACAGTTATATGTGAATATAAAAGTAAATAAAAACAAAAGAATAATATGCAGAGTTGTATTCTATGGAAATCTCCAACACGCCCTCTCAAATCTGCATACCATGGTCAAATATCCGAGAAATCATTATATTAAACTTGTAATTAAAAATAAATTATTTTAATCCTAGGGATTTTACGAACTTTTCGTGTTTTCTTTTGCTTAAATTTTTAGTTAAAATATCGGCAGTCATGTTATCAGTTAATATACAGGGTGGGCAAGAAAGAATTGCGAATTTGAAAAAATCATTAAAAAAAACTATGTACAAACCACATACAAATTTTTATTTTTACAAAAATTAACATCTGGGAAATTCAGTTCTTAAAAATAACATCATCGAGATGTGCACCATCGCGCTGCAAACATTATTCGAATCTGAACCTCAAATTGGTAAAAACTCGCTGGCACATTGCACGGGGAATATCTGCCAGTTCTTTCCGGATATTGGTCTTCAACTGGTCAATTGTGGCTGGGTTATTGGAGTAGACTCTACTTTTTAGGTATCCCCACAAAAAAAAGTCCAGTGGTGTGAGATCCGGACTTCTAGGAGGCCATTTAATGTCACCTCGGCGCGATATCAGTTTCTCAGCAAACCTCTCGTTTACGACCGCCAAAGAGGCATTAGCTGTGTGGCATGTCGCGCCATCTTCTTGAAACCATGTCGCACGATTATAGGCTTCAAATTTTTGCAGTTGTGGGAAGAAAAAATCCCTTAACATGGCTATGTATCGGTCAGAATTTACAGTGACAGATTGCCCTTTTCGATTTTCGAAGAAGTGGGGTCCGATAATTCCGTGCGCTGACATGGCCGCCCAAACGGTTACTTTCGGCGAATGTAGAGGCTTTTGATGTGTTCTACGTGGGTTCTCTGCAGCCCAGTAACGGCAATTCTGTTTATTCACATGCCCATTTATGTGAAAATGGGCTTCGTCAGAGAACAGAATATTGTTGAAACTCCGAAAGCGTTCCAGCATTGTTTGAACAAAAGTTCGTCGTAAAATTGGATCATTTGGCTTTAATTCCTGCACAAGTTGAATTTTATACGGGTGCAATTTCAGATCTTTCAACAAAATGCGACGCAAAGATGTTCTGGACACCACAAGTTCGGCTGACCGCTTTCGAGTCGATAGAGCAGGATTACGTTGAACTGAAGCTCTTACTTGTTCAATTGTGTCCTCCGTTCTTGTTGACCTTGGGCGTCCCGCACGCTTCTGTTTGAGAGTCGAACCAGCAGCTTCGAACTTTCTGACCCACGATCGAATCACGCTTTCCTTCAGACACTGATTTAGGTCATGTAATCCAAACTCACGTCGAAATAAACGCCGAACAATAATGCACGAATCGTTGTTTTTGTAATATTGTTTAACGCAGAAAGCACGTTGCGCGCCGGTGAAATGATCCATTGCGACTAAATATCCGAGAACCGAGCTACTTAACCCCACCACCCGCGCAGTCCCCTCTCTAACGCTTTAAACGCAAGAGTGTTTTTAAAATCGTATTCCCTTCTGGCCCACCCTGTATAACGCAGCTCGATTTCGTTGGCTTTTACAATTTCTGTTACATGCTGATACTTTACGTCTATATGTTTTCATCTTCCATGAAATACAGGATTTTTTGCTAAATAATGTGCACCTATGTTGTCACCATAAATTATCATTGGGTTGTCGTCAGGGTAACAATAAATCTCTTTTGGAAGTCGTTTCAAATATATTGCTTCTTTAGCTGCTGTTGACAAAGCGACAAATTCAGCTTCAGTGCTACTGAGTGCAATATTAGGCTGTTTTTTACTTTCCCAAGAAAAATGTAAATCCAGTGTATGATCTTCTATCTTGAGAACAACTCGCCCAATCTGCATCAACGAAGCCCACAGGTGGTTCGTCTTTGAGTATTCCAACTTAAGATGCTTTGTGGAGTGCAAATAACGTAGCAGGTGTTTAACAGCTTTTTCATGTTCAACATGAGGGTTCCGATATTTTTGTGCAAGTTTGCATACGGAATGTAAAATGTCTGGCCTAATACTTATCGCCAAATACATCAGAGTCCCGATCAATGACTGGTACCAATTTGCATTAATTTTCTCACAGTTTTCGTTTTTGCAGGAAATCTGGATCGAGAGGTGTAGACGCTGGTCTAGAGTTTTCCATGCCGTACTCTTTCAGAACTTTGGTGATATATTGTGTGTGGGCCACTTTTATTTTACCAGTATCTCCTTCACGTTCGATTTCCATTCCCAAGAAATATCTTACATTACCGTTAGCAACCAACTTAAATTTTTTCGAAATCAAATCTTTTATCTTTATTAAGTCAGCTTTATCCGAAAATGCTATTAGTATATCGGCTACATAAACTGCTATGAAATTCATTTTTCCATTTTCATTTTTACTGTAAATGAACGCTTCGCTATGACACGGTTTAAATCCAATATTTTAATCGCCTTATCAAGTGTCGTATTCCAGGACCGACCCGATTGCTTTAGACCATAAATTGCTTTCTTTAAGGATAACACTTTACCTGGCCAATTTTCATCCGCAAACCCATCTGGAAGTTTCATATAAACTTCTTCGTATAACTTACTATTTAAGTAAGCTGTTGATATATCTATGTGGTGTAAGTGTAATTCCTTTTCTACAGCTAAAGCAAAGATCATTCTTATGCTTGAATAACGCAATACTGGTGAAAAAGTTTCTTTGTAATCCACGCCGAATTCTCGGCTACACCCCCTCGCAACTAACCGGGCTTTAAAACGTGTAACCTTCCCATCTTCATCTTTCTTTAGACTATACACCCATCTGCTACCTATGGCTTTCTTTTCAGGAGGAAGGTCAACCAAATCCCACGTGTCATTTTCTTGTAACGAAGTGTACTCTTTGTTCATTGCATCTTTCCAGTTCTTTTTATACTTACATTCAACAGCATCTTGAAACGTTTGTGGAATTGAAATCTTATTAGCAAAATTGATTCTATTGTATATCTTTTTCGGACGACCAACATTACCCGTACGTAATATTTTTGGTCTGCCTCGAGTTTTGCGTTCATTTGTATTACTCTTTACCATTTGACTTTCACCATCATCATCTGATTCAAAGCCCAAACACCAATTTCAGAACTCGATTCATATTCGTCAGAGTCACTTTCAGCTGATAAATTTTCCCTTTTTTTCAACATCACTTTTATTCTGTGTTTGTACACTGCATTCAATATTTATCATATCTATAAAATCTGTCGATTTCTCTAATTTAAAAACATACCCGACGAAAATATATTCCTTTCCCCTTGCTGAAAACTTTTTTGTTTTTGTCTTATCCAAAGCCACGACGTTTGAACCAAAAATACGAAAATGTGAAACATTTGGTTTTTTACCATGCCAAATCTCGAAAGGAGTCTTATTTATTAAAACTTTTGTTATTGAACGATTTCTGATATACACAGCAGTGTTAACAGCTTCCGCCCATAGTGATTCATCAACCACCGCATGAATTATCATGCTTCTTGCCATTTCTATTATAGTTCTGTTCGCACGTTTCGCTATACCATTTTGTTGCGGAGTGTAGTGTACGGAACTGGCAGCTGCCTTTGTATACCATTTACTTCCAAGAGTTTGTCGAATTGATAGTTTACATATTCTTTGCCATTGTCACTTCTTAAACACTTAATATATCGGCGTAGTTGTTTCTCCACAAATGATTTAAAAATCTTAAACTTCTCGAAGACCTCATTTTTGTTTTTCATAAAATACACAAATATTTTTCTAGAGTGATCATCGATGAAAGTTACGAAGTACCGTGATCCAGACGTCACTATGAATTAAATCCAGCAAATTACCTTCTCTATGCTGGTCTGATGATGGAAAGGGCTGTGAACATATTTTTGATTTCATACAGGTTGTACAAGTTATATCTTTTGGAATTTCCTTTATGTTAATGCCATTTACTGCCTTTTCTCTATTTAAATCACTAAGGCTTCTAAAATTTATGTGGCCATATCGGTTATGCCAACGTACTGCCTCTGCATTAAATAGATGAAAATTTGAATGATTGTATTCTGAAAATATAAACAAATTCATTGTATTTTCTGCACTTAAAATAATTTCACCCATTTTATTCCGTATTCTCGCAAAACTGTTCTCGAACTGTACAGTACAGCCATTTTTAATCGCTTTTCCAACTGATATGAAATTCCCCACCATTCCAGGAACATAATGTCACCATTTTGAGTTTTTATTTTTACGTCTCCTTTACCTTCTGCTTCTATGTAACTATCACACGCAAGTACAATTTATTCCCTCGTTTCCACGAAATTTGAAAATAATTGACGGTTGCAGCACATATGAGACGTCGCGCCGCTGTCGATACACCAAGAGCCTTTGTCAAACGATTTGATGTTGGTCTCTCGCTTCATCACCATTTTTTGTTGCACTCTTACAATTTTTTGCATAATGACCACGCTTGCCACAACTATAACATTTAATTTTTCGGCTGCTTCCAGAATTGTTGTTTTTGCTTTTTACGTGTGTTTTAGTTCTAGCCACAAAAGCTTGTTGGTTTACGACAACAGCATCATCACCAACTTCATGCTGGATTCTGCGATCTCCTTCTTCAATTAACTTTAACTTAAGCATATCCAACGTAGGTAGAGAATCACGTGTTTCAATAGCAACTACAAAATTCTCAAACTCCTTTGGCATGCTTGATAGTAAAATTATCACCAATAACTCTTCAGCAATTTCAATACCAACCTCTGCCAATTTGTCTGCTAACTCCGTAAAACAATTTAGGTATTCACTCATGGTTGTTGTCTCAAGCTTTCGAAGACTCAGTAACTTCTTGTACAAACTTACTTTTCTCAGCGGACCACTTGGCTTATATATTTCTTCTAGCTTTTTCCACGCATCTTTAGCTGTCTCACAATTTTTTATGCAGCTAAGCTGATAAGTTTTTACCGAAAGCATTATCATAGCTAGGGCCTTTTCATCCTTCAGCTTCCATTGCTCAGCATCATTGGCGATCGTTGGTTTCACAAGAGTTCCATTTGTAATAGACCACAAGTCTGAGTGTATCAAAATACACTTCATTTGCACACACCATGTGTCGTAATTAGCAACATCTGATTTGTCTATTTGGAACATTGACGAACATCACACTTTAAAACCACGATGACACTTATTAAATGTTTTCTCCGTAATAATTATTATTTTTTTTAATTTTTTAAAACTTAAGCTCCTGGGCCCATAACCTGTTGATTCAGAAGTTTTATTAAGAATGAATTCCAGTTTTAAAATACATACAAAAATGGCGTGATACTTATAAGTTAAAATAACAGTTATAAATGTGAATATAAAAGTAAAGAAAAACAAAAGAATAATATGCAGAGTTGTATTCTAGGGAAATCTCCAACATTTTCTTCTGAGATTCGGTAAAGTATGAAGGAATTTATGACGCTCATTTCCAATCCCCAAAAAAATAATTTTCTCCACCATTTCAAAGAAATCAATACGTGGAGGCATATTGTTCTGCAAGATCGACACCGCCCATTATTGCGGTATAATCGAGAACCATTTCTGAGGGTTGATTGCATTCCTGTGTTGTTATAATTACTTAGCATTTTGACAGTTCTTTGATCCTTCCACGCAAGAAGAATTGCCATAGGTATGCCTCTTCGATTTACTTTTACTGTACCGGATCTTTAGCAATTCTTCTGCTATATGAATACTGGTATAATATCTATCAGTGAGTGTACATATGGTATCCTTGTGCATCAGGAACCAAAATAAGGAAGAATTGAAAATAAATATCCAGTTTTTGCATCAGCTAGTGCGTATACTCCATTTCGTCGGCTTATTTGGATTATATGTTATAAATAACGCTCGTATATTTTTTGGACAAAAAACAGTACATTTCACTGCAGTTTTTTTAAAAACAGCAGTACATCGATTTGGAAAAACAGTACTTTTCGCAGTATATATTTTATTCAATGAATAAAAAAATTAACAATCATTTCCATCATCTCAATCATTTCCACCAGAATCAGCTTTTGTGGTTGTTTTGTATTTGTCGTTTGAAGCAATTAAATAAGCAATGCCGGTGTATACCGCTTTATATTTTTTCACCAATATTATATTTATAATAGCTTCGCTCGGAAGCCAAACCGGTTGTGATATCGACCGGAACTTCACCATTACCGATGGCTCCCGGTATGGGAGCTACCACGCCCCTTTGTCCAATTGTTAATTTCAGGCAATCTCGAGTTACGGGATAATATCGTTTCGGATACTTTCTTTTATATATATAGAAGATTTGCTTCTACAATTTTTTCATACACAAATACCACAAAACTATTGCACAACATTTTTTTGAAATTATTTGTTTTCTTTTCGGTTTTGTCAAATTGGTTTCAAGCAAATTGCAATAAGAAATTAGCGGCAGAAGTTTTCTGGTACTTACTGTTTCTTTTTTTGAACCAGGAAGCCAAAATACTTTTCGTTTTTATTTTATATTTGTACGTATGCATTTTATTTTTGTTAAATGGACACAAAAAACAAAGAAATACAGCTTGATATTATTGTTGGTTATTTAAAGCACTTTGTAATGTACTTTTACCTGAGTTTGCCTTCACATTGCCTTCTCTCCATTGCATAATTTTGTCACTAGTACAATAGTTTTTGATATATCGAATTTGCTCAACTTGTTCATTACGGCTTCGACTTCATTCCATGTTGGTGTTTCTTGCAATACTGCCCACGCAAAAAGTTTCAGTGGTCCGAACGGTGCTGTCCATAAATGGAAGTAGAAGAGTACAGCGGCTGCGAAATTAGATTAGTTTAAAAGCATTCAAATCAAAGCCGGCAAAATTACCGAAAAAATCAGTGCGTATAGGAGCCATATCAATCGAATTGTATCCATTGTCAATAAGTTTTTGCTTTTCTGCTACTAGAGCTGGGGATAAAAAATCATCCTCTTGACGCATTTTTAGTGTTTCTTCGATCTCATTTAAACAGTGTGCAACTTCGATTGCAGTGACATCATCACCTTCAATTTTCAGCACATATTTCCGGAATAATTCAGCATGATAAAAGAAAAATAAAGCAGAAAGAGAAAAGGGAAAATTCTATATAATTAGGGAAATTGAATTGGCACCCCAATGAATTTTTTTACCTGCTCTTAAAAGAATAGCAACAAAAATTTGGATGATTCTTCACTGAAAAAATCCTTCTATTTTTTTCTCCTCTTTCAAATCCAAGTTATGTTATGTTCCGCTTCTGCTTCTTCACTAAAAAGATTTCAATGCTGTCATGCGTACAGTGTTAAGGTAGAAGTGAGAATATGTTTTAACAACAACCCACTCTACGTCGAATGGTATTTCATCACATGCGAATTTCAATGCATTGTGTGTTATGTGAGCGACACAGCCGATGGAGACCAAATGTGGAAGCCACTGTTTCAATCGGTGATAAACATTATTCTTTCCGCCATGAGTTTCTCCACCAAAATTAACTTTTGCATTATCGTCACAGAAGCAGACAATTTTCCTTCTTAGATCGTAGTAATTGGCAGTAGACGTTATTAGATCGGATATTAAAGTGGAATTTTCACCAGCTTCTTCGGTTAAATTCAAAACTTTGACGCGTACACCGACAGTAGGGATATTCCCATGGTTTGATGCATCTGTGTAGATTGACACATAACTACAGCCTTTTATATCTTCTTTAAGCAATTGTTGGACGTGTGGCGCGAACACATTGGTGACTATTGCTTGACATTTTTTCTCCGCACACGAAAACTTTTTTATTTTAAAACATGATTTAAATATTTGTGTCGCACAATAACATGATATGCCCACACTCTTTCCATTGCCGATATGCATATGTAAATCCAAATCCGATTGAAAATGTGACCTTATCGATGTGCTGGTAGAAGAAACAATTTGAGCGTCTTGATGTTTTTTTTTTTGTTTTGATATGACGATCGATATCCACGTTACCACCAAACGCAATAGAAAAAGTACCTCTGCTTTTTTTGCACAAAACATTTCTATCACTTTTTGTTTCTTCGAGAAACGGATACTTTTCGCGAAGTTTTGCATTAAATGTGTTTTTCGTCTTGATTTAGACATTATTCTATAAAAATTAAAATGATTAAATTAGAATTGAAAAAATTAAGCGACGTTTTCTAAGCTAGTATGGATACTGACGATGATCAAAAGAGAAAGAAAGATACAAATCTGTATATATTTGTTTACCTCGATCGTCCTGGTTGGTCTGGGGAGCCGTAGTGGATGCTTTGCAAACAAAATCCGGGAATGCGTTGCCCACAAAATAGTTGTTGAACGTTGGCGTCGTTAGCCACAAAGAAACACGGTTTTTAGTTAATTTTAATTGTTTATTACTGATTTAACACTTTAATTTCAAGTTTAATTTGACTTTTTGGAAGACGCGACTTTACGAATTGAAGTTGGTAGAGAGATAATAATAAAAGAAGAAGCACGAAAAAAAACAAAAGTCGATGTCTGCCGCGATTATCTTCACTTTTTCTGTGCGACGATTTGACGTCAACCGCCAACGCACAACAGAGGCAGTTGGCGGCTGGCAACGAATCCGAGGAGAATGCTTATTTTTTAAGTAAAACCCCTTTCAGACCTGAAAAGTTTTCTTTGCAAAGTCTTGAGTTTGTTGAGGAGAGAGGAAAGGAGAGCGGGGGTTGGTACAAAACTTGTTGTACTCGCAAATTCCTTTTGTGTTTTTAGTTCGTAAACCGAATTAATATGGCTGCTCTTTATATTTGACAAACATACAAGCAAAAGAAACAGACTTTGTCAAAGTAAAATTATCCTGTCTGAACACAAGACAAAGTTTAAAAGAGAATTCAAGAAACTTTGTCAAAGAAAACTTTGCTGGTCTGAAAGGGGTCTAAACCATATTATTGCATGAATTCGCTCTTCGCCGTTTTTATTTCTATTATGTATCGAAAAACAGGAGATTTGGCAGATGGATCAATCCTATGTTTAGAATAACGGCGATAAAAGCTAAAAGTTCTTGCTTGGTAATATCGTGCCACTTGTGGTATGTTGCTTTATGTGACAATTATTTGTTCCTTATTTTTTCGTTGGCATAATGGTTCGTTTCTTTTATTATATTGTTTATCAATTCATTTGTAAAATATAAAGTAAAATAATCGATGGGCGTTTGGTTATGTATGTCAAACACGATTATTAAAGAAGAAGAATCGGTGGATAAAGAAGAAGCATCGGTAGATTCTACGGGGATGTTTTCTTTTTCACTACTTGTATCGCTATCACTATTTATAAAATTTCTTCTTTTTCCTGTTAGTTGGATAATATCATCACTATAATAACTCTCATATTCTTCTGCTTGAATAGTTATTTTGTTTAATCTGTCTGTATAAATCTGTCTGTATATATCTATTCTATTCAAAGCTTCAGTACGAACTGAGATCTTGTGCATTTCTTCTCTCGGTAATCGGATTTCTTTATTATCGTATCAAGTTTCCCACTACATTGAGCCATACCCTTGTAGCTTTGTACGCCTAATCCACTATATCTACAATTTTCTCAACGGATCAGAAAAGTGTACAGTCCGTCGTGAACGCACTTTGCACGTTCTTTTTCGACGCGTGAAACGGTTGATTTATTTATCATTCATCTTGTTCTTTTTATCATATTTCGATTAGTTTTTTGTGATATGCTATACTTACGTTGTCCCCTCAAAGGGTTAATAAAAGTATATGTGGCAAATTAAATACCATCTGCGTTAATAAAAATGTTGCCAACCTTTAGAATAAAAACATGTATATGGCACCTTTTCATTATGGAAATTCAATTACTGACCAGTGATGGAAGATTGGTATTGAGTTTGGTACATTTACTACAAACAAATTTTTACACATATTTACTACAAACAGAAAATTAAAAATGTTCAAAAAACGTTCAAAGTAAGCCGCGGTAGTACTATGATCCCAACAACGTCGAAAATGTGTTAAAAAAAGTACAATTATACCATAGATTCAATGCCAGTGACAAGCAGACGAAGTTTGTTGAATAGAGGCCGAAGACACTGCAACAGATCCCCTAGCACCCACGTCAGTAAGAACACGACTCCCTGCACACTTGGTGGTATGGAAACACTCAATATAAGGGAAAAAAGTAGTTTTTTACCTAGCTTGTATCGAAAAATCATGAATCAAAATTAGCAATGCATTACCCAACCGTTAGCGGCGCATTAAGCACTTAATCGACATACTGACTGTATTTCAGCATTGCATCACCGACACACTTCTTTGAAGACTCATCGAACTGTATTATCGACGCCATCCAGGGTTTGGCATTGCTTTACCCGCACCTACAATACCCTGCCGATCGACCGACGAAATCTGATGCCTGCATTGCTTTACTATATCCGGCGGCTTCAAGAGAACAACTAAGCAAGCACATTTCCAAGCCCCACCCAAGAAATATCCCTCCCTCACTAATACACTTCGCGAAGATTGGCTCCTGATAATGCGGCATGGCCTTCCTCCAGATCCTTTTACACATCTCTCCATGAAGGCATACCATCAATACCTGATAATTTCCTGCTTCTTCTAACTCGGCAACTACTGTCCGATAATTCCGATCCTTCCAGCATTAGAAGATCAATCACCTACCATAAATGATAAGCCGATAGCCAACCGACTCTGTCCTTAGGAAGATAACCCTCAGTAGAGTGTCAGCTTATTCCCTCCAAGATTATAGTAATGTAACACCAACCTAGAGGCACTCCAATCAAGTCAACTTGCTTGTTTTTATCCCTGTAGATACGTTAAACCTTCCGCCAGAGGTATTTGCGATCCTCATCTAGGAAACCTTCCAGTGGGGGTTTTTAACGTAAGCAACCACTTTTAAGGTTTGTGGTCTGTTAGAAGTTTAATTTATTTCCCTTCTATATAGCCACAGGCCAAAATTATGGCTGCGCCTCTCACGCGTTGGTTATTCGAACCATAGATGTTCTTGAGATGTTGTAATAAGATTAAAATAATCTTATTTTTTCTTTATGTCTTAATCATGATTGCTTATTATTAAGGCAAGTACGCCGCTTGGTTATGGCTAATAAGCCGCAGTTTTGGTTGAGAATAAAAAAAGATATTTATTATTCAGCTAAGAAGCCGTTTTGATTATCCATTTCATTCCGCCATTCAATTTGTTAAGTCTAAAATCTTTACATACCCTGTCGGAAACTGAGATAACGAAAAATTATCTTTAAGCTAACTATTTCGCAACTAGTGCGGACTGACACTTGGATTACTTTGCAATGGAAACAACTAACTATTTTAACATTGTGATGTCCTAGGCGGTAGTCAATTGTCCGACTCCGCATTACTTTGCAACTAACTTAAAGTTAACTTTTTGTAGCTAGCTGCTATTTAGTTAGTTGTGAAATTTGTTTTTCAAAATAAAATAAAATATTTAACACATTCAAAATGTTTCAGTGTAATTTATAAAATAAATCATTTATTGATTTCACTATTATTTATTTATATTAACAAATAATAATAATGAAACTGTTATGAAGAAGGTACACAACATTACTTAAATACCTTCAAATAAATTAAATCATTATTGCAATTAATTTTTTAATATAATATTCATCTTTTTAATACATTGCGCGTGAATATAGCGTTTTTTTTTATATTTAAGGCGTTTCTTAAGTCCTTTTCAACGTCTTGAGATCCAAGTGATCGAATGGCATCTATTTAAAATATACATATTTGATTTTTGATTATAGATATATAGTACGTACAAACATGATATAAAAATGGAAGATAGTTTCAATTCTTTTATTTTGAGAGCCAGCAACCCCCACATATTTTTTTAACAAAATTGTGTAATTTAATATTAAAAAATTATCCTCTATTCCGGTTCTCCACTCAACTCAGTTTGGACGTGTGAGAGTAAACCGAACTTATGCAAGTTAAGTTGGTTATCATTCAAATAATGAAAAAAACACAACTTTTTGTTTTTTGGAATCTTTATTCTTTAAAAGATAAAATATAAAATCACTTAAAAACAAATTTACTTAGCTATTTATAATACAAATTTGTTTAATTATCATAATTGCAGCAACTTACTTTATTATTAAATTTTGCAATACTATCAGTAATCGATGCTTGCGCAATTCGTCGGTTAATTTGGTGGCAATGCCCTTATTTTAAATTGTAACAAAGGTTTTAATGTGAAGTCAGCTAATATGGTGACAATGCACTTGGTTTTAAGTGAAGTGAAATTTGTTGTTGCAGTTGAAGTGTCAATGTACTTAATGTTTTGACGATATTTATTGTTTACAAAAGTATTTAAAAAATAGGTTTTTAACTTTATTGTTACTAACTTGCACACACAAACTCATTTTAGTTATTGCGATACACAACTGTGTTTAGTTGAGTTTGTCATAAAGTTGCCAACATAAAATATCGAACTGCCAACTTTAAATATCACGTTTGACAAGTGAAATTTTAAGAAAATTAAGTTACTAAAAGTGTTTTTTTAACTGTTGTGGGAATAAAAAGTATTAACATAGAATGGATATTATTCTTAAGTTTTTCTATTTTTAATTTTTCGCACTCGACCTTAAGATTGTGGAGATCAGTAGTCGTTCCAACAATGCAAGTTTTTTTCCCTTAATTTCAAGCATCTTTTTTTTTGATCCCGTAGTTTTTGTAGCTGTTTTTTTCTTCTAATTTGTTTAATGTTTGCAGAATTTCATCCTGAGTTACTGCCTGTTTCTTAATAACTAAAGACGCTTGCTTTCTTGTACCTGATTACTTCTTCTGATTGGGTTAGCTGTTGATAGATCTGCTGGTTGTATTGTTTGTTCAACTGACTCAGTAGAATTGTAAGTGGATGCTGTAGTGTTCTCAACGCCAAAAACTTGGCCAGGTAGTGCCACTTGCTCTCTTGCAAAGACTAGAGTATCCTCAAGGCTATTTAATGGGATTTCTTGTGATGCGCCTCCCCCTGTCGCTTAAGTGTTTCTTTTATTGTTTACAAGTTTTTTCTTGATGCTTGCTTTATAGTGGATCCAAACCTGTGCAAAATTATAATTATATTAAAAATATTATAATTGTTCAATATTATTTTATTGACACACACGTCGGTGGTCCCAAACTATTTAATTATAATGCAAACTCTTCCCATAACTCCTTGCACGTATTTTTCGTTGCATCAAACTTCGGTTTTCCGCGAGCAATTTCCGGATTCCTCTCCATAATCTGGATAAGCCGCTCAAATTGCGCTTTTGTTGTTATTTTCAAACTAATAAGTGTTTAAAAATTGCGACAAATTTATTACCAAAATGATACGATCACTCCATTTTGATTTCAATTTTCACCGCTTTTAAAAAAAATTTCACTCTAACTGATAATGACACAACTACAATTAAGCAGTTGTGTGTATTCAACGTTTTTTACGACCAAACTTTTACAAAGTTGAGAACGGCAATGCCATGAAAAAACATATACACAACTGGCAGTTTAGTTGAGAACGGCAATGCGAAATCACCAAAGACGACCAAACGCCATAAAAGTGGAGACCCGCAATAGGGGCATTAAATATAATAAATTTAGTAATTGTCACAATATAAAGAGAAAATGACTCTAACTTCATTTTTCTACCCTGCGTACATATGTACTTATATAAACTTTCAAAATATGAGTTACATGTCAAGGCGTAAAAGAAAAGCTCAAAGTCTTTTAACCTTTTTTTTTCGTGAACCCCATCTAAATTTATCTCCATACACAAATTTATTGAGATTATATCCGTTAAAGTTTTCGATAGGCGCCCCTTCAATATTGACTTCATAGTATTTATCTGCAAGTAATTAATAAACATGATATGATATAATTAATAAATATGAATAATTAAATAAATATGAATACGAGGGCTGCTCTATATATTTCTGGCCTAATAGTGAAAATGCGAATATTTATAATCAAAAATGGTTTTATTGTTTTTCAAAGTATTCTCCAGCATGATTTATACATTTTTGCATGCGCTCAAACCAGTTGTCGAAGCACTTTTTCCACTCCGATTGAGACACCTCTAAAACATGGTTTTTGAACACTTCAACAGCTTCTTCTGGCGACCAAAATCATTGACCACGCATTTTTTTCTTGATGTGCGGAAACAAGAAGAAGTCATTAGGTGCCAAGTCAGGGCTGTACGGCGGATGACCCATTAATTCGACGTTTTGGCCGGTCAAAAACGCTCTGGTTTGAGCCGATGTGTGACAGCTCGCATTGTCATGGTGAACAATGATTCGTCTTCTCTTGTTGGTTTTTCGAATTTCTCCGATGACTTCAGGCAAACAAATTGTAGTGTACCACTCAGAAGTGACCGTCCTACGTTGCTCAAGCGGAACAGTCGCCACATGACCAGTTTTGCTGAAGAAACAGGCGACCATTTGCTTCGAAGTGCTTCTTCCACGAACAACTTTCGTTGGATTTTGCTCGTCTTTGAAGACCCACACGGTCGATTGTTGTTTCGTTTTGGGCTCATACGCATAGATCCATAATTCGTCACCTGTGACGATCTTATAAACGTCTTTTGAAGCACCGCAATCGTATTTTTGCAACATTTCTTTGCACCAATCGACACGAGCCTTTTTTGGAGCGACTTTCAAATTGTGTGGGATCCAACGAGAACAAACCTTTTTTACGGCCAGGTGTTCCTGCAGTATCTAATGTATGCTGGTGGAAGAAATGTCCAAGGATATCTCTATCTCTCGGTATGTCGCATGTCGATATTGCATTATGAGTCCACGCACGGCATCAATGTTCTCTGGCACAACAGCCGTTTTTGGAAGACCTTCACGGAATTCGTCTTTGAGCGAGCTTCGGCCACGATTAAATTCATTATATCAATTTTTCACAGTGCTATAGGATGGTGCTTCATCGCCATACAGAGATTTAAGTTCATCAATGCACTCTTGTCGTGATAATCCACGTCGAAAGTTGTGAAAAATGATGGCACGAAAATGTTCACGAGTTAATTCCATTTTTTTCTATATTAATTTTTTCAAGTCACTGTAAACAACACAAATAATGGTCGTACGTCAAAACGTTTTGAGTACGATTATGCTTAAAAATGACAAACTTCCCAATGGAAATGTCAGATTGCACTTGGCAGCACTCAGTGTTGCCAGGCCAGAATAATTTGTGGAGATGTACCTGTACCGTCAAATAAGCCTTTAAATGTACAATGCGAAGATTCTTTTCCGCATTATTTTATAGGCGATGCCGCCTTTCCTTTAAGAACAAATTTGATGCGCCCCTATCCAGGAACAAATTTAGACCTAAGTAAAAGAGTTTTTAACTACAGGCTTTCACGAGCTCGGCGCGTAATTGAAAACTGTTTTGGGATACTCACCGCTCGTTGGAGGATTTTGTTAACAACAATTGAAATGTCGCCGGACAATGTTGATACTGTTGTACTGGCTTGCACAGTACTTTACACAATTTCGTCATGTTGAATGATGTAAACAAATGGTATTGCCCAGCAAATTTTGTAGATCAGGAGACAGAAGATGGGTCTCTCCAAGAAGGAGAGTGGAGAAGACAACTAAGAATGAGCGGAGAAAGGCCTATGCTGTCGATCTCTACCCACATACGGAGATCAACCCAAACAGCAATTAATTTAAGAACAGGTTAGCAGAATTTTTTTGCAATGAAGGTGCTATTCCATTTCAATATGGTTCATAAAGTGAAAAAATTAAAAAAATGTGTATTTAATAAACATATGTATGTGTATAAGTATATTTATTTTTACTTATTTTATTATAGTAAAATAAATTTGTCTTTTAAAACTAAACAACGTTTTATTAATTAAAATAATTAAAGCATTTTATGGAAAAACAAAAGTCCTACTGTATGCACACAGAGAAAAAAAATGCTCACATTCATATCCCTATAAATTCAATTAATTGAAAAGTTTAATTGGTGCATTCTTTTTTTATGTGTACCTTAAGATTAAAAGGTATAACAAACAAAATAATAGTAAAATTAAATAAATTCAGTATCTTCTGTTCTTTAAAAGGAGGTATTGAAAACAAATAAAAAAACATATACTATTTATTCATCTGTGTTGTATCTTGACACTAATAGAAAGTAAATCTTTACCCAGTTATTATTAATAATTCATTTATTATTTAATCTCAATAAAAAGGAACAAAGATAAAAAACGCGTAATCCAATTCAGAGCAAAAATAAAATATAATTATGTATCTCTAAATTATGACAGTAGACAAAAGTGTTGCCATAAGAAAGAGAATGTTAGTGTTGCAACAATCTGGCTCCAACTTCATCTCCATCACCAATGACATCACTCGTTGCATAGCCACTATCTGCTTAGTCTGGCTCATTGAGCGAATGGTTGACACAATTACTTGCCCGAAACCAGTGATTGCGTCAACTTCCTCCTGCTTTTCGACTTTGTTTTCACACATCTTGGTGAACGCATCCACAGCTTTGGTAATGCTTTGGTCTTCACTGGTTTCTGACTGTCTTTTTCGTTTTGATAATATTGCCGGTATAGTTGGTGTGGACATTAACGCATTTGCTGGCAGTTCCGGCAATGGTTCAGACACAGATAGTGGTGATGACGCAGACAATGATGATGGTTCTGATAGTGGAGACTGCGGGGAGAATTGTGAACTTTCTTTATTTATGTTGAATGAACACCGCATTCTGTAAGAAAAAATTATGAAAACACGGAAATTTAGAGTATGACTATGTATTCCAAACGACTTACGATCTAGGAACTACATGGTGTGCTATAAAATCTAAAGTTTGCATGAACGGCCATTGCGATGCATACTTCGCCCCGCTACCAGATGGCGAATTCTCTTGCCGCTTCTCTTTTACAAACCTGTCCCGCAGGCATGACCATCGTTTTTGGCATAAATCTTCTATAAAAGATTTAAATATATATATACATATGTAGATATACATATTTAATTTTTTATTTACATTAGCATATACTTATATATGTATGTAACTTTTTACAACTTACCTGGGCGTCCCATTTCTTCAGAAATTTGCTCCCAGATCATTCTGTTTTTCTCTGGGTTCTTGTACCCCGGAGAATATTTATTGTAAAGGCATTCTTGCCCTTGCACCAGCAAAATTAATTTCTCGTCATCCATTTTTTAACAAATAACAAATAAAAAGCAATACAGCTATCCGAAACAATGATGAGAGTGCAGCATTTTTAGTATATATCCCAAAAGTACGCAACTTATTTAAATAGTACCAAAAATTAAATTTAACTTTTTTAATAAAAAAATTTTTGATAGATATTTTTATTAGTTTACATATTATTTTTACATTATATGGGTCGTTCTTAAAAACATGACCATTCTGAATTTTGTAATTTTTAAAAATTAAGTTGGTCAAATATGTTTATAATTGGCCTCATATGGTTACGGATGGTATCAACAATAGGAATCCATAACCAGCAGTAATTTTTTTAATTTTTGGAATTTTTACAGATAAAAACATGAAGAGACCAATGCACTTTCGTCCCTTAGAATGGCGTATTTCAGCAAATTTTTTTTAACAGTTTCAACTGCAGCACATCGTACATTTGGCAAACATGTGTTTATTAACTCGTTGGTTTTTGAAAGTGGGCTTAACGCTGAACTGATAATATAAACTTTTTTGGATCGCTGTCTCTGCTTCTACAATTTCTTAAATTCATTTCTCCTCTTAAATTCAAACGTTTCTTTCTTTTCTTTTGCAAGCTCAAGTTTTTCTTTTTTTATTGCAATCTTGTTTAACTCAAGTTTATACTGGCGTTCTTGAGTGTCAGAGCTTCTCCTCAAGTATTTTTGAACCCCAGCAAGATTTTCACTCACTTCCTTTAAAATTCTTATTGAATTCTCTTGATAGGACATTTGATTTTGAACCTGTTTTCCAACAGTGCATCTTTGTTAAAGATTTTCTTTAATTGACGATGTGGAGTGGAGTTTTTTTTAATGTCCTCTTGACTGAAAAAATCAGAAGTAATATCAACATCATTTTCAGCATTAATAATAACTTCATTGGAGGCATTTTCAGTCGATGAGGGCATGATGCTTGAATAATTTTTTGTTCCAAACTACAAGGCACCACTCATTCCACTAACTGCCTCATCAATTGAAAGCAGATCGCACGTTTGCTGTTCCAATGCTGTAAGGGAACAGTATCTGATTGATCCGCCACCTGTTCCAGAAATACTGCTTCGGTTTCGACGACATTTACATTTAATATGATTATTGTAGTCTGCCCAAAGCTACAAGATGTTTGCAAAAATGTTACTCAAAATACATAGAGCCATATTTAAAGAAATTTACCTTTTTCCAGCTTTTAACATCACGCTCAGGTGGTCCAAATGTATTTAAACCTGTGCACGATTTCTGCCACATATAATTTGATTTATTCTTAGCATCAGGAGCATTAAGTTGGCCCTTTGCTAGGTCTGAATGATTGGACATAAATTTAACCAATTCTTTATACTGCTTTTTATTTGTAATACATGTAATATCAAAAATCAAAACATTAAGAACTTTTATATTAAAACCAACATTATTAAGTATAATTTATGTATTATACACGTTTTATTTATCTTGAAACGTTTAAATACTTACATTTTTTTAATTTTCTTTTAATTTGTCACTTTTTGCGTAACTGACGCTTGTTTTCGTACTACAGAGTTGACCTTTCGAAAGGGATTTTTGTTTTTCGTTATATTACAAAAAACGTTCGTAACAAATTGTACAAAAATCGTAATACACAGTACGAATAGTTCGAACTTGTACATTTGTTCTTTCGAATCGAACCCCCCAGTAATACATGCTAAAATGTCCGCGCGAAAAAATGCTCTTCTAGCTGTGTCGTTGGTGTTGACGCTGCCATTTGCTTTCGGCTTATCGACATGAAAGCCCATTTGAAGCAAAAACTCTTTTTGAATTTTTTGTTTCTTTTTTGCCAGGATTCTCCTCTCTTCTGTTCCACGAACTTGCCATTTTTTCAAATCTAGCTTGTATGCAAGTTTTAAAACACTCGAGACTACAAATCCACGCATGCAAAGGGCTTATTTCATATTTCGTAGCGTCGGCATTTGCTTTAAAATTAGTAGAATCAAAGTTTCTTATAGTTCGAAATCTTTTTGGACCGGCATGACAAATGGGGCATTGCTGTGCACTTTTAGTTTCTGTCAGCACATTTAAGACTTTCCCATCTATTAATGTCATATATAAGTTATATGTTACTTTAATTTGTTTCCCATTATGATATACCCCCCTGATCTGCATTCGTAAAATTAAATGAAAATGAATTTGAAACTCGATTTTTAAATTCACTTTAATTTCATTTTATGAATGCAGATCAAGGGGGATAAAATGAATTGTTTTGCTTTATGCTATAACCACTTAGAACACAGCAGGCTACACGACTTCACGACTACAAATGGCGTTGGCAACAATTGTCGCCGTGTAGCCAGCTACTTAATTATTTTGAAAACGGCAGCCACATTGTCAGCAGCTGATATTAAAGTTTGACATCTCGATACGTGTTAAAATTATTATTATTGGTGTTGCTTAAACGATGGAAAATTTAGCCAATTTTGTAGCATCTATTGCTAAAATAACTCGTATTACAGCTGAAGTATATGACGCCTATAAGCTTCATAAAAAAAGCAGCCGGAGGTGGTGGATTCGCCCGGTGAATCTAACCCGTGATGAAGAAGGGTTCTATAAAACTTGTGTACAACAATTCATTTTTTTAAAGCAACTCCTATGAGCCTAAATAATTTTAATTTGTTATTGACCCTTGTTACCGCCACTAAGAAATCGCTGCAAGTGCATCATTTTTTATCGCTATTTATTATTATCGGTTAAACTGTCAAATGCAATTTTCTTTTATTATTCCACGCGGTTTAAATAGCGAGCCATATTTTTTTTACAAAAAATCATATTTTATTCTTGTAACGTAATCATCCGAATAGATAAGATCGAGAAGTTTCGCTCCGAGTAGCCATACATGAAAAGTCGGTATCCATATTCATAGTATATAAGTTTTCTTTAATAATTGTGAATTATATTCTAGGAATTTTAACATTGAAGTATAAGGCAATAAATAATAATTGTATCCTAAAAATCCTTATACTCGTGTTTATAATCTACAATTTGGTTACAAAGAGCTTGGGCAGCTTCACCCGTCCACATTAAAATTCTTTTCATTGGTCACCCAACTGGATATTTGAAAAAACTACTACGGCTGCTAATACGTAAGTCCTAACAATATGGAATCTTCTACCTCCTTACAGGGTCAACCACCAAATTGCCAACAAGAAACTGAATCGAATTCTACAGTGAACAATTGCCACATCTGCAACAAATCTGCGGACAGCGTAAATTCTACTAGATGTCACAAATGCCGCTTTAATTTCCATTTAGCTTGTGCCAACCTTGATGGCAACCAACAATCACAAACTTGGCACTGCCAAAGCTGTTCGTTACAACAACAAATAGCTATCGACTCAGTCCCCTCCATTCATAGTGCCTCCTCG
Organism: Phania funesta; assembly: GCA_963932375.1. Classification (NCBI taxonomy): domain Eukaryota; kingdom Metazoa; phylum Arthropoda; class Insecta; order Diptera; family Tachinidae; genus Phania; species Phania funesta. The sequence goes on from OZ010653.1 coordinate 86,066,189, forward strand.
GTCGCCGCTCGCCGTCAAGCTCTGGAGCTGCAACGCGTGCATGAGGAAACGCAACTAGAAAGGGACTTTATAAAAAAGAAATACCACATTCTTGACCAAGAAATAGACGATTTCAATGATACGCAATCAGTGCATAAACAAATATCTAACAGATCAGTGCACGAATGGTTAGATAAGCAAGCTGCCGGTATACAAGCGCCTAAGTCAGTTAGACACAGCACAGCACCCGAAGTATCCCAACATGAATCGTCCCGTTATGTATTTGCACCACAGGCAGTGACAATGCAACAAACATCTAGCTCAACAGCCACATATGGGCAAAATGTAAGTAATAATTTAATTTATACAACAACAACAATAGCGCCACCTACATGTACAACAACGTCATTTGCGCATAATATGTCTTCATTTATTAATAATCCAACCACAATCTGTCAGTACTCAACAGCTGCAAATATAAATAACAATTTAAATGACACAAATGTTGATAATCACGGATTAGAAACACCAATCCAATTTGGCTATATGGATTCAACGTTCTCCATGCATCCGTCAAACCTTCCATCGGTCATCGTACCTTCTCAAAGACTTTCGCAGCAACAAATAAGTTCGCGTCAGTCAGTACCCAAAGAATTGCCCATTTTTACCGGAATACCTGAAGAATGGCCATTGTTTAGCGCCACATACGACTGGTCAACAGCAGTCTGCGGTTTTACTGACGCTGAAAATCTTGTCAGGCTTCAAAAGGCTCTAAAAGGCGAAGCATTGCGCTCCGTAAAGCATATTTTGATACATCCATCTGGCGTACCGTGTGCTTTATCAACACTGAAGCTGCTTTTCGGCCAACCAGAGAAAATACTAAACTCGCTTAAAAATAAAATAAAAACATTACCAGCTCTTAATGCAAATAAATTACAAACAATTACCTCTTTTGCTGTTGAAGTTAAAGGCTTGGAAACAACAATTAAAGCCTGCGGTTTAGTAGATGAGTTGAATAATTCATCTTTATTACACGAGTTAATAATAAAAATGCCATCTAATTTTCAGCTTAACTGGGGTGAGCACAAAATAAGACTAGCAAAACAAAACAAAAGAGTAAATCTGACAGATTTCTCAAATTGGATTTACGAGGTCGGCATTTCAGCAAGTAGCATAAACCTAGAAACTGACAACAACATATCAAAAGCAGCAGAGCAACATTCACGTAAAACAAAAGATGCCTACATCAACGCGCACGATGAAAGAAGCAGAAGAACATGCGTAGTATGTCTTGGCAACTGCGATAGTGTTGAGAAATGTACAAAATTCTTGACTGCAACAAGAAGCGAAAGATGGAATTTGCTGCGAAAATATAATTTATGCAAATTGTGTCTTCGACGTCATTATGGAATGTGTAATAGCAGAGTCGTTTGCAGAGAAAAAGGTTGTCAAATAAAACATAATACATTGCTACATAAGCCAACAGTTGATGAAAAAGCAAAAAACTTAACAAATGAAAACGAAAATAAAACCAAAACAGAAAATCTACATGCAGCGCACAATGGGAATGAAAGCAATCAGATGTTGTTTAAAATTATACCCGTTACATTATATGGAAATAATGATAAAATTTTAAAAACATTTGCATTTATAGATGAAGGTTCGTCGGTAAGTTTAATAAATGAACAAATTGTTAATAAATTAGATTTAACTGGTGAAGTACAACCTTTATGTCTAAAATGGACGGGGGAAATAGGTCGCCAAGAAGAAGATTCAAAAAAAATCTCAATGCAAATTTCAGGTACAAATAAAACAAAATTTAATATATCTGTCCGCACGGTTAAGCAACTATCGCTTCCGAGCCAAAGCCTCAATTACAAACATTTAAGCGCAAAGTTTCCGCATCTTAAAGGGTTACCTATCAATGATTTTAAGAACGCTGTACCCGATGTACTGCTTGGCCTAAATAACTTAAAGATATGTGTTTCAACTAGTATTAAAGAGGGTGAAAACAACGAGCCCGTTGCTATACGAACTCGCCTCGGCTGGCTTATATGTGGTGGCTCCACTGTTGGGAAAAGAGCTCAAACCCAATATAATTTTCATTTGTGTGAATGTCAACGAGAAAATGACCAAATTCTTACCCGCTTAGTCAAACAGTTTTATACAATTGAATCAACTGGGATAAGTAATTACACCCCAGCTCTGGGCACAAATGATAAGAGGGCTGTAAAATTATTAGAAAAATACACGAAACAAAAACATGATGGCCATTACGAGACAGCTTTATTGTGGCGGTACGATGACATTACAATGCCACCAAGCTACGAAATGGCGAAAAGAAGACTGGTTTGTCTTGAAAAATCATTAAGAAACAATAAAAGCTTACTTGATCATTTTGAGAAAACCATATCAGAGTATTTACAGAAAAATTACATAGCCAAAATTGACGATAATCAAATTAATAAACACAACGTGTGGTATCTGCCGATGTTTCCAGTATTTAATAAAAATAAGCCAAATAAAACCCGCATAGTCTGGGATGCGGCAGCGAAGGTGAATGGGATATCACTCAACTCTATGCTGCTTAAGGGGCCAGATTTGCTGTCATCTCTTGCGACCATTCTTTTCCGTTTTCGCCAAAGAAAAATCGCGATTTGTGGTGATATAGAACAAATGTCCCACCAGATCTACATACGGGATGAAGATTGCCATTTTCAAAGGTATTTATGGCGTAGCTGTGACGACAGCAGGGCACCCGATATATATGTTATGAGAGTAATGATATTCGGTGCCTCCTGTGCGCCCTGTATATCGCAATATGTTAAAAATCTCAATGCGACAAAGTTTGAAAGTAAATACCCTCTAGCCGCAGCTGCTATAAGAGATAGCCACTACGTTGATGATTTTCTTGCTTCGACAGACACACCTCAGGAAGCCACTGAGCTTGCCAAAAGTGTGCGGTTTGTTCATAGTCAAGGTGGATTCAGAATTAGGAACTGGTGTTCGAATAGCGATTACGTTTTGAAAGAATTGAGTTTTTCCAACCCTTTGAACAATATCTTAATGTTAGTGCAGGCGTAGAAACGGAAAAGGTACTTGGTATATTTTGGAATCCAGAACAAGACAATATAACATTTAAACTATCAAACTCTGTCATAGACAACGAGCTCCTCTTAGGCGGAAAAACTCCGACCAAGCGGGAAATTTTAAAAATACTAATGAGCATATATGATCCTTTAGGGCTCGTAGGAAATTTCCTTATGTACCTAAAGATAGTTCTACAAGAAATTTGGCGCAGCGGTGTCGACTGGGACCAGCGTATTTTGGGAAAACAGCAAGTAAAGTGGAAAAACTGGTTAACTTTTCTACCTAATCTAAGTGAGGTAAATATACCTCGATGCTATTTAAAAAATTTCAAAAATTATAACAGTGTAGATGTACAATTGCACACATTTGTGGATGCGAGCGAAAGCGGTTATGCTGCTGTGTCATATTTCAGAATTCGTTGTGGAGAGGAAGTTACCATTTCATTACTTGGATCCAAAACCAGAGTAACACCACTAAAGGTTGTATCAATTCCTCGTCTAGAGCTGATGGCTGCCGTTATTGGTGCTCGATACGCTAACTATATTGCAGATAATCATACTGTGAAAATTAGTCGCAAAATGTTCTGGTCGGATTCACGAACAGTTATAAGTTGGATACGTTCAGACCACAGGAAATATCACCAGTTCGTCGCTGTTCGTGTGAGTGAAATTTTAGATAGTTCAGAGATAAACGAGTGGTTCTGGATACCAGGAAAATTAAATGTGGCTGATGAAGCAACAAAATGCTTAAATAAACCTGATTTATCCCCAACAGGGCGCTGGTTAAATGGCCCAGCATTTTTAAGACTGCCAGAGAATGAATGGCCAATCACTGATGAAAATTTTCAGGAATCAAAGCTCGAATTAAAATAGTGCCATTTTGTTGCAGAAAATATAGAACCACTTATAAACATCCAAAGGTTTTCTCGATGGTGCCGAGCATTGAGATCAACAGCATTTGTTATCCGATTTTGTTATCGCCTCAGAAATAAAACCAAATCTTTTAGTGAGGAAGAACTCACCCAAACTGAGTTACGTAAAGCAGAAACAACTATAATTAAAGATACTCAGAGTATATATTTCCAACATGAAATTAATTGTTTATTACGAAATAATAAACTAAGCAAAAAAAATTTTGTATATAAATTGTCACCCTACTTGGACGATGAGGGAGTTTTGAGAGTAGGTGGGCGACTTGATTATGCCAATGTCCCTGAGGAACTAAAGCATCCGGCTGTTTTGCCGAAACAATGCCGGCTAGCAACACTCTTAATATGGCATTACCATAACTTATATCGTCATAGTAGCCATGAAACTGTAGTGAATGAAGTACGACAACGGTTTTACATTCCAAAATTGCGAACGGTTTGTAAGTCCGTCATTAAACAGTGCCAGCTATGTAAAATTAAAACTGCGTTGCCACGTTTCCACAAATGGCAAAACTGCCACGCGCTAGACTGGGTTCATATCTTTCACCATTCACATACACAGGCCTCGATTTTTTTGGCCCTATGTTTGTTACTGTGAATCGGCATACAGAAAAAAGATACGGTGTGTTATTCACATGTTTGACAATACGCGCTATCCATGTCGAAATTGTTTATTCGCTCAACACGAGCTCTTGCATTATGGCAATACGCAAATTTATCGCGCGACGAGGACAACCTCGGGAATTTTTTAGCGACAACGCGACCAACTTTATCGGCGCTGAACGAGAGCTACGTGAGGCATTGCGGGAAGTAGACAAGAGCGAACTGGTGCGAAGCTTTACAACATCCTTCACAAAATGGAACTTTAACCCGCCTTCTGCGCCTCACATGGGAGGGGCGTGGGAAAGACTAGTCCGATCGGTAAAGACTGTACTCTGCAATATTTAAATCCAGAGGTCGCCGAGCGATGAAATATTACAGAGCATGATGGCTGAGGTCGAAAATATTATCAATTCCCGTCCCCTTACGTATATTCCAGTAGAAAACGAGAATGCAGAAGCTATCACACCAAATCATTTTCTACTAGGCAACTCAAGCGGCCTAAAACCTTTAGCATCTTTTGATAACGATGGTGTTGTGCTGAGGGAAAGTTGGTTGCGTTCACAACAATATGCGGAGCTTTTTTGGAAGAGGTGGGTGATGGAGTACTTGCCTACTTTAACTTGTAGAACGAAATGGTTTGAGAAGGCCAAACCAATATCTGTTGGTAGTTTAGTGGTGGTGGTTGACCCGAATAATCCACGAAACGTGTGGCCAAAGGGAAGGGTCATAGAAGTTAACACATCGGAGGATGGCCAAGTACGAAAGGCGAAGGTTTTGACAGTTTGTGGCATTTTAGAAAGACCAGCTGCAAAACTAGCGACTCTAGACGTAGCGGAAGAAAAGCTGAGGGAGTAAGTCATCGGCAAGCTCGCCATACTGTGGGGGAGTGTTACCGCCACTAAGAAATCGCTGCAAGTGCATCATTTTTTATCGCTATTTATTATTATCGGTTAAACTGTCAAATGCAATTTTCTTTTATTATTCCACGCGGTTTAAATAGCGAGCCATATTTTTTTTACAAAAAATCATATTTTATTCTTGTAACGTAATCATCCGAATAGATAAGATCGAGAAGTTTCGCTCCGAGTAGCCATACATGAAAAGTCGGTATCCATATTCATAGTATATAAGTTTTCTTTAATAATTGTGAATTATATTCTAGGAATTTTAACATTGAAGTATAAGGCAATAAATAATAATTGTATCCTAAAAATCCTTATACTCGTGTTTATAATCTACAATTTGGTTACAAAGAGCTTGGGCAGCTTCACCCGTCCACATGAAAAGATGCAGCGATATTCCAATAGAAAAGCCATAGGTGCAGAGACGCGCTTGGCCGTAACAATAATGTAAGCCAACGTAAGAGTAATCAGTATTTTATACTAAAGGAAATGAACAATTTCAGGTGCTTGACCCAAGGATGTAATATCCAAACTCTTGCTTGGGCTTACTAGCTGGGAATTTCCACTGTTCGGAAAATTATATATGAAACGTGTGATGCAATTTTGGAAGAGCTGCATTCTGTGTACTTATCACCTCCTAACGTGAGCGAACTCAAAACGATATCGGAAAAGTTTTATGTGAAAACTGGAATGCCAAATTGTTTAGGAGCTATTGATGGGAAATATATACGTGTAGTTTGCCCAAAGAAAAGCGGTTCGTTGTATTTTAATTACAAAAAAACGTTTACCATTGTTTTAATGGCAGCATGTGATGCTAACTCCGTTTTTACATACATAGATGTCGGGGCTTTAGGTAGTCAGAGTGATGGTGGCATACTTGCTCGAAGTGATTTTGGAAGAAAATTATTGAACGGTACTTTGGAAGTTCCTCACTCTGCTAACTTACCAGAAACTTCTACAATTTTCCCCTATTATTTTGTTGGTGATAGCACATTCCCTTTAAAAAATAATTTAATGCGACTATTTCCCGGACATAACTTACCGCAAGATAAAGACAAATTTAATACAATGTTGTCTAAAGCTCGAGTGCATATCGAAAATGCCTTTGGCATTTTGGCCAACAGATGGAGGGTATTACATACAACGATACATGCGTGTTCGAAAAATGCAGACACAATTGTCTTAGCCACAGTAGTACTTCATAACTTTTTAATGCTGCAAAACGACAGGAATTATTTCACTATTGAGCTTGTTGACCACTCAATTGATAACCGAGAAATTCAGGGTCAGTGGAGGGAACAAATTCATCCCTTACCATCATACCAACCTAGATCAGCTAACCGTTCATCCACAACAGCATTTCAACTTCGCAATATCTTAAAAGATTTCCCAGCAAAAAATTCTGTGTAATAATACGCATATTTTGTTTTTTGTACTTAAATCATTTTATTGGTTAATAAAAGTAAAATAAAAAGCATTGAAGAAATTGTGATTTAATATAAAAAAAATCAAGCAACAAACAAAATATTTTTCGAAAAAATTAATAAGTAGAAAAACATACACGTGTACTAAACAAAATGCAAATAATATTCATAACTAAAAGTCAATATAAAATCAAAACATAAATATTTTTTCAGTAGCAAAAAAAAACTTCATTTTGTAAAGCAAAACAAAAAACAAAAGATATTACATAACAAAAATAAAACCAAACGAAATTTTCTTTTTAAATTTCTTTTATAAAATAATTTTTATGAATTAGGCCCTTAATATAAAAAAGCAAAATAAAAAATAAACAAAATATCACGTAACTAAAATAAAACCAAGCATACAAAATCAAAAACTTCATTCCAAAAAGCAAAAGAAAAAACGTAAATATATTGCATATAAAAGCATCTTCAAATTCAAAAAACGAAAAAAAAGTAACTACAAGTATTATTCTACAATAATTAAAAACTTAAAAGAATATCAGTCTTCCATTAAAAAAATTAAAAAAGTTAATAACTATGAAGTGATCGCAATTGCGAAGAACTAAGTTATTATTTAGTTATTCGAGCTTTTGAATTTTAATATTGAAGCAATGTATATCATTAATAAGTTCGATAAATTAAAGCTGAATAATAATTTAGTCCTTTGCAATGAGGTTAACTCAATGGCAATTACTTAATTTGATTTTCTTTGAAAAATTTGAAATTTCATTGAAAACTAAATTAGATACCTTCATCTCGATTTTATTAACTGCACTTGGTGGCATGCCGGCTTCTTTTATTTTCGCAGCTAGGCTTGCGAAATGCATTGCGGTGGAATCCATGTCCTGCTTTTGTCCTACAACTGAACCACCAATGTCAGCAATACTTGATGCAGCCAAATTAAGGAGTTCTTGGAATTTTTGGCTGTCATCTTTCTAAAAACAAATATAAAAACTATTACAATGGTAAAAATAACAACTGTCACGTACATACCTTTTTCCCCCGTAACCCGCTGGATGTGTACGAATCAGGTGAGAGTAATACCTCAGTATCAAAATCGATCTCTTCGACGTTATATATATTTACAATTGTGCTGGAAGGTACACAACGATATGAAATAAAAAATGTTTGTACATATTTACATATATATGTATACTTTGTTATTGGTGGAATAAAACTTACCGTCGTGAGCTTGTGACATCATCTAAAAATGACATCGAATCAAAATACATCCACTTATTTTTTAACGGATGCAGCTCCACTTCCAGAAGCGATTTGTTGCAATCGTTTGCATCTTTTATAGGAGTCTCTGAAAACCTTCCACCTTTTCTTGCACTCCAGCTCTGTAACAGCAATTGCGATGAAAATTTGAAGAAAATGACTATATAATTTGACTTACCATTTAATTTCAAGTTAGCAGACACTTCCCTCCAGGCCTGCTCTTTCCTTCTAACATTTTTATAGTCCGGCTGGCCGAGGTCATATAAAATTGCGCGCCTTCGCACTTCTTCTATAATCCTTTCATCAATATCCATATTTTACCTGAAATTTAGAAATAATATATAAAAATGCAACAAAAATAAGAATTAAATACTTACAAAGCACAATTATAGTAATCGGTGTACACAACTGAAATAAATTTTTGAGAAAATGAACAGCTGTTTCTTTTTTTATTTTAGTGGTGCCACTTTAAATTTTTTCAGCGCTTTTTAAATCAATCAAGTGCTTGTAAAGAGTTAGAAAACCCAAAATTCACAAAACAAACGATTTTGGCGGACAATTCGTCCGTCCGTAAAATCAATTTATGATTAACTCGGTCATATTTAAACCAATGTATGGAAGTCGTTTTTTTCCAATAATGATTTCTTATTTTATTTATTTTTCCTAAAAACTTACTAAAAAATATTTATTTTCTTTTTTCCTACAACTGTGTGTTGCATCGCCAGGATAATTAATGTTTATAAAAATCGGCTCTCCAGCTTTAATTAAAAAGAGCTTTTTGAATTTAAAATTTTATTAAAAACAATATAATTTCAAATTTGGAAAAGAAGCAATTGTGAACATCATAAAAACAATCCGAGATTGCAAAAATTTAACCTAAGTTTACCTTGTATGAATATACATTACAATTGAAAATGGATTAAAGTTTAATAATAAAACCTACAGCATGAAATTCAAAGACAGCGTTTTATTCCAATTATTATTTGTTTACAGACTACCAGGCTTTTGCTTTTAATACGGCGAGAATTTCCAATATTTTTTTTTTTTACAAATATGTAATGTATTGTATTACTTTTGTATTATAAGTATATTTAACTTTTAGTTATTTTATATTCTTTCTTAACAAAGCACTAATTTATTTCATATTCCTTGATGTGTTGACATCACTTACTTATTTCTTGTAGCAAAAAAAAAAAAGAAATAGATCTAAATTGGCAACAGCTACAACGGTGCTCGTGTAGTCATGTAGCTGTGCTATCGCCAAAATGTTTATTTTCATATAAACGTGTGTATTCTATTTTTGACAGATTGTAGTCGGTAGCTTGCTGTTGCGAATGTGTTTAAAGCATTAAGAAATCAATAGGTGTGTTCATTTACTAAAAATTTGTACAAATTTGTAACAATTGTTACTAGAAAGCGTTCATTAGCCCAAAAAATTTGCAACGAGAGAGCGTCAAAAGAGCGTAAAAAATTGAGAGACAGAAAAATTCTTGCAAGTTTTTACAAGTAAAATTTTTACTTGCAATAATTATTCAAACAGCTGTTTTGCGTTTGTGTTTACAAAACAATACTTCTAAATTAAGTTGAAAATAAAAATATTTTGGAAAATTTAAGAAATTGTAAGTAAATGTAAACTTTTAAAACGGTAAAAAGTATTAAAAAGATACATTTATTTTTGTGTAACTTAGGAACAACAGAAGCAACATAAGATGTCTAAACCTGTGGTTTTAACTATCTCTGAAATGTTTTTGTTTTTTTTTTCTTTAATTTTCACATACCAGTTGTAATTTTTAGTGATGTAAATATAATGACTACGTAGCTACTTGGTAATTTACACTAAGCAGGCAAATAATTCAATTAGTTCAAATATATATTTGCAAATAAATTTAAATTAACACATAATTTATTAAATTACTTTTGTACTGCTTTTGATATTTTATTTTGGATAAAGCTTTTTATTACAATGAAAATGAAAATTGCTTAAATTTGTTTCCTTTCAAAAATATATTTAAGCCGTTTTCGCCGGCTGTTTATTATTATTATAGTTTGGAAACGATTGCAAAGGCGGAGCATTAACGAACAAAAATTCTCCTTTTCAACTCACATTTGTTTGCGCTTTAATGTAGTTTCTTATTAGTGTTTATTTACATAAATAGTTCTTCATAAAATCGCTTGGAAAATAAATCACAAAGTTGGAAATAAACATTTCTGCGACCTTATTCTGTCGTTATTTCCGGTGATTGCAATAAAAATTCTATGTGTAGGCAGGCTGTTATAACGTATAAACTAATTAAAAATAGATATTATATTCATTCATTTTATTCAAAAGTAGCTAATCATCCTTATCGTGTTTAGCGTATTTCGACTACGTATAGTACTTTATTAAATAAAATTGCAAAACTTTTCATTATTCTATTACAAGCCGTACTCGAAAAACGATCATAATTACATCATTTTTATATGTATAATTTTTCCAAAAAATATAGGGGTAGTTATTGAGTACTCATATATACCTATACATTACAACACTACTTTAACTTGCAAATTTTAGCTAGTAAAGTGTTCATTTACTTTTTCGCATTTTTGAGAGTAATTTTGGAAAATTTCTTGTTACTCTCTCGTTACTAACTTGATGAACTAAATGAACACACCTAATGTGATTTCAAATGAATTGTTTTGTTTTTATTTTATGTTTTGTTTTTAGGTTTGGTTTATTTTCTTTTTTTATGTTTTGTTTTATGTATATATATATATATATATATATATATATATATATATATATATATATATATATATATCTATACAGGTTTTTTAACGTGACTATGTGTGAAATATGACATCAGGCAAATGACCACCATTTTGCTCGATACAGGCATTGCCTCTTTTTATCTCATTTTGCGCTAATTCTGCTTGAGCTGTCCATATATACAGTCGAACTTCCCTATAGTGAAGCTCCACGGGGACAGACAATTATTTCACTATGTAGAAACTTCATTATACAGAAATATTTTTTGTTTGTTTTTTATTTATTTATAATAATCAGGTATTTTTGTTTGAACTGCATTTTTCCAATTTTTTTTTTATCAAGAAAAGCTTCAATTACATTAAGACATTTAAATACATTTGTCGGAACGTTGCTCTCCATCTCCAAAAAAGTACGTAGTGCATCAAGTGAAAAGGAAACGTGTTCTAATGTAGGTGACGTTTTATCAATATTTGCCATTACTTCACCGCCCAGGAATTTCTAAGACAGAATGCTCGTCTTCTACATTCTTTTGAATAAATGAGTTGTTTTTTTAAATGTTTGATAATGTACTGAGAAGAATTCCAAACTCTTTAGCTACATCTTTTTTCTTTGATGTTCCTTCTTCAACTTTATTAATTACTAATAACTTTTTTTCAAGAGAAATACTGCTCCGGTGCGTAATTTTTGTTCACCGAACTCAGTTAAAAGTCAAAGCACTAACTTTTTTGTTTTCATTTTCATATTTTGGGAATCCCAAAAATATGACTTATTTTCTTTATAAATAGTGTTGCTAACAAGTGTAAAATAAAGCTGCTAAAAATAATTCACTATATGGAGACAAAAACACACGTAAAATTTATTTTTGTTTCCAAAATTTTGTTCATTGTAAAGAAAAATTCACTGTATGGAAATTCATTACACGGAGATCAAAATATTTTGAAAGTGGAACGAAAAAGCTGTGTTCTTGATTTTAATAAGGAGAACTGCATGGTATAGAAGTTCACTATATGGAAGTTCGACTGTTTATATACTTTCTTTTACTCGTTATAAATAAATATTTTTGGTTTTTAATAAAAAGAGTATTGTTTATTTTTAATTGCAATAGAGTTAGTAAAGTTTTTTAGACATAAATAAAAAAAAATGATTATTCATGTCATACAGCAAGCATTAAATTATTTCTGATTTCTCGTGCAGAATCTTCGATATTAGCTTCGTGTCCATCGAAGGAGGCACATCACTTTGGTATTCCGTTTTAAAATAATGTGTGCTTAAATTATGCAGTGTACAACACACATTGGTAATTTGAGTCGCTTTTTTAGGACTGTAGTGCAAACCTTTTGCAGAGAGCAAACATCGAAATCTGCTCTTGAGAATGCCAATGGTTCTTTCAATGATATTTCTTGCTTTTGCATGGATCGTATAAAAACGACTTTCTTGCGATCCTTCGTCAGCACTTCGGAATGGCGTTATTAAATATGACTCTAATGGATATCCAGCATCACCTAAAAACACATATATATAAACATAATTATAAAAAGTTAAAAATTGTACTAAATTATTACCTAAAATCCAGGTATTCTACTCCATACTTTGCTGCAAATATTGTTTCAGATGGCTCATATTCCACACAAAGGAGTCATGGCTTGAGCCAGGGTATCGAGCATCAACATAACAGATGTTCATTTCATAGTCACACAACTATACAATCATATGTGTATTAATATAAATATATTCAAATTAGAATTAATTTGTTGATATTATTAGAATTATGCTTACGATCATGACGTTTAAGCTGTAATAACCCTTCCTATTGAAGTACAAATGTTGTAACGATTCGCACGTGCGTTCCATCTATGCAGCCAATTATTCCTGGAAACCCTGTTTTTGAAAAAATGTTTTGCTGTTGTTTTTTCTTCTTCGGTCATCCAAGCGTTTATCATCCACTTCTTCAAAATTTCTTTTTCAAAGAATATTATGATTTCTTTAAAAAAATAGAGCAAACAGTTGGTTGCGCAACTCCAATATTAAAATCATTTCCGCTACTTATTTGGTAGCTACTATCGGCAAAAAATCTCAGCGCACACCCTAATTTGAGAATTGGAGGAATGGTCGGACTCCAAATAGAAGGATTTGAAAATGCAGCCAGCTCTTGCAGCAAAACAAAAAACCAACTTTCTTTATGCGAAAAAATTTTATGAAACTAAAAAATATAATGCTACGAAAATGTTGGCCATTTAAAGACAAACACACTCAGTATTTGGTAGTTCCAAGGGATTTGAACTGTCCCGGATTCTCCTTATCATACGCAACATGTGTGTTTTTTTATTACCCTCATCATCATCAAAAAATAAATCGACACTTATTTCCATTATTTTAAAATAATTTTAAATATGCGCGAGTATTTGTTTAATTGTTTTATTTTTGACAGTTCCATATGAAGAGATTTAATTTTATGGATAATGTATGCTGCAATAAAATACAACCCTGTGACATACTCAACATGTAGATGTTGTAAACCATAATCGAAACAAATATAAATGTTGTGTTGTAACCGAGACAACACAACGTTTAAGTGTTGTGAACCATAAACGGGGCCTTAACATGACATAAAACTTGAGTTTTCTACAAACAATCACATGTAAGTAGATCCAATGACACTTCATGACATTTTTAGTTTTACTTCACAAAAACGATAAAACTCTTCAGAATTTCACAAAAATATACTTACTCACGAAAAACCACCAAAATAAGTACGAACTACAAATATTTAGCAAACTATATGTGTATATAGTAAAAATACTCACCTCGAGTATTACAACTCATATTTACAAAGTTTTTTACAATAATATATTATTATAAAAAACCAGTTTTTAATTTTATAAAAATTTTGCTGCTTCACTTGTATTAACACGTGCTAAAAATATGTAAACATTAACAGCTGTTTGTACATAAACAGGGTTGCCAACAGTAAAAATTTTTTTTTAGTTTTTTCTTATCAATATGTTGGATATTGAGCAGCATCTAAAAATTTTAAGTAGAAAAATTGACTTTTTGCCGCTAAAATCGCGATTTCGCCCACAGTGCATTGCTCCAATGTATTGCTTTACTTGATAGTGGATTGTATCCAGAAATGATCAGAATTCCAAAAAATACTTTTAATTTCTTTTTGCTCAACTTCACATCTGGCCAATTTTTCGATAAACAGTATTCACTACTTTAGGCGATTATTTGTCGTAAAAAAAAGTTCAAAGTACTGTACAGCAGTCATACCTTCATCACATCCCATTACAGGTGAATGGAAGTCTGGAATTTGAGAAGTTTTTCCTCCTAGTTCCCAAAAAAATTCGTTTTTATTTTTATTGTCTGCGCTTTCTTTCTTCTAACCTCTTGCTGTGTCAGAGCCTGTGAGAAGTTCTCTATTGACTTTTGTTCGCATCTCAGCAGGTGCAGGAAGTTGATTGCGAGACAAAGAATTGATATTTCCATCCAATTCTTCATCCGAATCTTCATCAGTTAAAGCGCTTACTTCTGAAGGTTCGATGTAAAAATCATTTGTCTCCCCTTCTTCCTCCAAAACATCTAAAATTTCTGCAACACTAAGAAAATTGCTGCTAAAAAACCAAAAACAAAATCAAATTAAAAAATCAGAATATCTTCATTTCATCATAGTGTCGTCATATAACGACACACAAATGTATTCTCAATGTATTTCTACCGCATAACTGGCAGTTCTTTAACTAAATTTTGTAAACCAATGTAAATTATGTTTTTAGTTAATTGTAAAGTTACATATACGTAGTTAACACCGTTTTTATCCCTTACCTTTTGGCTGAACTCATAATTCTTAATTTTTTTAAAAAACTACAAGAGTAAAAAGTTCACTCAAAACGAACACTTTGCACTACAACGTTGAACTAATTTTTTTTTATGAAAAGCAGTCACTAACCAACTTAATTGCTATGTTTTTGCTTGTTGCTTTGCGAATATAACGGTACACCGGCAATCAGATGTTGCCATATGTCGTCATATGACGACACTAGGAGAATTCGGGTTAACCCGAAAAATACCAATTGCCACTTGCAAATGTTTCTCTTATGTGTTGAAAACATTGTTCAGAATGGGGTAAGTCTCCTAACTGTGGTACATGACACGGTAATAGTTTTCACGAATACACTATTCTTTCTTTTTAAAAAAATCTCCTCAAATGTCTTTTAGTTACAGCTTTAATGCTTACAAATTCAAACACTGCCAATTAAACTTATAGCAATCAAAGACATTTATATTTTTTTATAATTTACAATAAAAAGGAATTTTTAAACCACTTTAATAAACACTTTGAAATTAAAAATGTTTATATTAAAAACAAATTTAAATGTCACCGTGCGAATGTTTACTAGTAAAAACTCTAGCTGGTAACTGAAACCGGACGGCATCAACAGCTAGGCGGTGACAATAGCCGGCAGCTGCATTAAGCTGAAGTACTTTACTAATATCATTTTAAAAAAGTTTTCATTTAAGAAATAAGTAGATTAAAATAAAATATGTATGTAAATAAATGTATTATTTTTACAAAAATATTTTATTCATTAAAAAATTAAGTTTACTTTAAGCATTAAAATTTTGTATGAAAATTTATCATAAAGGATACTTCAAGTAAACTTTAATTTTTATGAATTTGAGCAATATAATATAAAGAAGTATACGAAAAAAAAACACTAGCCATTGTAGAGATAAAGTAAGAAAATATAAATTCACTGTTGGTTATTATTGTTTTATTTGAGTTTTGTTACTTGTAGTTAAATTCTCAAGTTAAGAGTAACTTTAGCTCATCTAAAATTTGGGTTGAGGTTTCCATCGAAACTAGCTTTCCCTCCTAATAATTTTT
Source organism: Phania funesta (assembly GCA_963932375.1). Taxonomy (NCBI): domain Eukaryota; kingdom Metazoa; phylum Arthropoda; class Insecta; order Diptera; family Tachinidae; genus Phania; species Phania funesta. Next base: position 86,082,009 of record OZ010653.1, read on the forward strand.
GGTGAACTTATAATGAAGGTTAATAGCACGCTATTAATTAAAAGTATAAAAGTTTTAATGCCCAAAATATAAATTATTATAAACAAGTATACTTTCCAACACTACGATTACTTTAACTTAATTAATTGGTGATTATTTTTGATTAAAAAGCATGTATATATTTTTAGTTTAAACTATTCACTTCACTGCACTGTTTCTTTTTTCCGCGGTCGCACTTTCTTGATCGAGATCACATTAATAAGTAATTTGTTTGTCAAAAAATGCAATACACAAAAGGCATCGAGCCAAGCAGAAAAAGAACGAGAGAGAATAGTAGCTTAATTAACAGCGAAACAGTAGTTTCGGAGTTATTTTGTTAGCTCGGTGCAAAGCTAGTTTCCGTGCTTGAACAGTCATCGAGTTCAATCTTCTGTAGTCGATACACTCGAATCGATTCATCCTTCTTGGTTGTCGGAGACAACCATGATGATTGAAAAAGCTCCAACTATTTTCAAAACATTTAACATTAAAACAGATTGTCTATTAAGAAACTTATACTTGGAAGTTAACCAAAAGCGGAGAGAACATATGCGCTATTGGCGATGTGGGAAATCTTTTCAGAAAGGATACGAGTTAATCGCCCTTTCCTCCCTCTTTGTTCCTGATAACTTGGTAATGGTCTTGGTCGCTTCTGCTATAAGTCGTGGCACCAACATCGCTTTCAGGTCGACAGGAGACTGTATGAAAAGGTTGATCGTATTTCGGCATCCTTCCACCAGTTCTTCTTCTGAATGTCTGCAATTTTGTTGAAATTGTACACATCCAGCTTCAATCCCTGGTACCCAGTTTTGCCGGGCGACGTCCAGGTACAACAGGAGTCGTTCTTCCTTCTGGAAATAGATTGTGAGATTTTTCCAATGCTCGATAGATGTCCTCGTCGGGACCGGAGCCCTCCGGACGGCAAATACCGGAGTATGGAGCTCTGATACATAAAGGCGCCTCCGCAGACGCTCGTTCTCCTGTCGTGTGAAGACCTTTTGGATTTATATTCAAATTTTTATATTTATATTAACTCTTTTTTTTATACTAATCTTTTGTTGATTCGATAATTTTCAAATGAACGCTTCTTTCTATATTAATTCTATATTTCTATATACTATAATACATGTGCATGTGATTGTATGTTCTTATTCTAATAGTTTATGTGTAAACACCGTGGGTTGAGTGGGTGCAATATGACATGAGCCCGTTGTAAAATTATAACAAATTATAATTCCCACTGTAAAGAAGAACACGATCACAGGTGTTGCAATGCAACAACAACACGCATATGTAGAGTTTATAAATAAAGACGGCCAGCGGTATGACAACAAAGTATCAAGTGATCGCTGCTTGCGTGGATAACAATGTGATCAGCTACGCAGCGACATATCTATCATACTGCGTCAAGTGTTCGCTGCTTATACAGTGCGATATATGATATTGTTTTGTTTTCATACATTGCACACTGCATGTTGATAACGACTATAAAGTCATGCTATGTTGTGTCGGTATTACAGATAGTAAAATCCTCAATGCCTGGTAAGGTGCAACCAATTGAAAATTGGTTAGTACCCCTAGTGTAATCGGCCAACTTGGGTTTCCCCAGTTGGTCTTTTGCTTTGGTTTTTTTGTTTATTAATATATCTATAAAGTTTTTACGAGTATACCAGCAAAGACAAGGGCCATCCATTCTGCGACGGCGTGTATAGACTAGGCTAAGCTTACAACCGATCCGTGCCTTGACATCGTAAGGGAACTGTTAAGGACTGTTCGCTTTCGCCACTTACCACCAATTCAGTTTGTCGGCACTGCTACCACCACCTTACAAGTGGTTCTGTTTTGGTCCGCGGCAGCTTGTTACGTCTGGGGAGAGGTAAAAAAAAAATAAACCTAATCATAAATTTGTACTTCTATGGATTTCGGGCGTAACACGTGCATAGAAGTTTTGACTAAAATAAAATTCCAACTGCGGAAATATATTTTGTGTTAGACAAGCTAACACCTTGTTCTTTTTTGCTACATTGTTGGCAGTTGAAATTTTTGTATTATTTTTTCTAATTTTTTGGGGGATTATTTTTTATCAAGGATGAAAGTGCATTCACCAGGTACATGCTTATCGTTACATTTTAACCATGAAAATGGACGACCACACTTTATTGAATAATGGCCACACCGCTGTCACCTCCAACATTGTGGTATTTTTGCACTAGCCTGTGGCAGTTCCCATGAGGCTACCTGATTTAAAATATACTTTATGACAAGCAACTCTTGCCTGCTTTTCGATTAATTTTAAGGACGACTAAAAATAAACCAGTATCAATACATCCATACACTGTTTCCTAGAAAGTTTTGGTACGGTTTTACTCGTATCGGCAATAAGTCAATTTCCGATTTAATGTCATTAATGTCTGATTTAAAATATAGTCTTCTACATAGCACGCAATGACGTTTGTACTCCTTAGGGTATGCTGTATTTTTTAATAATTGCATAATTTCTGAATGTGCCGATGAATCTTTTAAGTACAAATTGCTTTTGTATCTGGTTTGGTTCTTGATTTTAAGTTCAATATTCTTGGAGTTTAACTGGTCAGTTAGAGATTTAACGTAAACGGTTTCTAAAAATATAGGAGGGACATATGTTGTTCTGGGAGAGTAATGAGATAGATCTCCATTGCGATTGTCTTTTTCTCAATTCAATGATTTTTTGTTTAAATTTCAACAAGAAAAATTTATTTAACTTTTGGTTTCTTTTTGACAAAAAAAAATTCCATTATGTTAAATTTTCTTTTCACAGGCTTCTTAAAACATGCGTGATTGTTGACTAGAAAATCCAATGTTGTAGACATTTTAAGAAAATTCTTGAAGTTATAAATTAAAACTAATATGAAATAAAACAATATGAAATCCCAAAATACTATTTTTGTTATAAAATCGAAACGAAGTGATGTCCCAGAATTATACTAATCGAATGACATATAGCTTTCATTCGAAAGGACTTTAGTATAGGGGGTATTCATTAACAAATTTTCATTTTTCGCGAAAAAGAGTCGAAATCGAAAAATACTATTTTCGTCTTTATCTACAGTGGCTCACAGTCAATGTGAGGAAAGGTAATTAATATATAATTAAAAGAAAAATATATTACGTACATTCATTACATAACTACAAAGCTTCAAAAGCAAATCAATTGTTTCAGTTATATTATTTGCTTATTGGACAAAATAACAAAATTTAAAAAAAAAACTGTAAATATGCGCAACAGAGAAAGTGAGCCACTTAAATTAAATACGATTTCAATTCAAAATTAATACTTTGTTGGACCACCTTTTGCTGAAACCACAGCTTGTAGACGTCTAGGCATCGATTCCAATAAATTACAGGTGTAAGTGGAAGGAATTGCACTCCACTCCGATTGCAAAGCATCTAGAAGGGTCGTTTGTGACGTAATGTTATGTTTTATAATATTTTGGTCAAGATGGGACCATAAATTTTCAATAATATTTAAGTCTGTGGAGACTGTGATGGAACTTCAAGTACATGTGGGCAATTATATAGTAACCATTCACGTGCAACATACGATTTATGTTGGGATCGTTGTCCTGGTAGAAGCAGAAGTCTTCTTCGATCCCCAGTTTCTCAACACTCGGCTTAACATTTTGCTTCAAAATGTCTACATAAACAACTTTGTTCATAATGCCCGAAATATGTTGCAAATTTCCAATAGCACTTCCTGCCATGCAGTCCCAAACCATGACTGAGCCACCTCCATGCTTCACACTTGGAATAAGATTTGTCTGTTGAAGCTGGAAATTCTTTTGTCGCCATACCATCTGCTTTCCGTCGGAGCTAAACAAGTTAATTTTACTTTCATCTGTAAATAGAACCTAACCAAGCATTTTTACAATATATTCATTATATTTCACAGCTGTGTACCGTTTGCCAAAAAGTCATATCTTTTAGAAAGTATTTGCTAATAAAAGGTTTCTTTCTAGCTACTCTGCCATTATAACAGTGTTTTCTGAGAACTTTTCTGACTATTTCCGGGTTCACGTGTATATCCAGCTGACATTTTCCCATTTCTGTTAGTTTGGAGCACTAAGTCGAGGGTTTTTTTAATTTCCCTCACTATGAATGCTTCATTCCTTTCTGAAAACGCCTTTCTAGAACTTGTTCTTACTTTATTTGCAGTTCTTCCATCTATAGTAAAGCGGTGAATGATGTGCTGTACGGTTCCACGGCTATTATTAACAAATTCAGCAATATCTCTTTTAGATTTACCTTGTTTGTAAAGTTTAATCACACGCTCTCTAATTTGATTACTTGTTTGTCGTCCCATCTTCACTCTTTGATATTTTATACACAACTGCCGAATCAACAGTAAGATCAACACAAAAATATTTCTTACAAACCATTTACCGCTATTTTACCAAAAACAAAATCAACTGGCTCACTTTGAGCGTGATGATGCACATTACCAACTTATTTTATTCTTATACATATTTTTTGACATTGATAGTAAAGAATGAACAAAATTTTGCAATTCCGTTTTATGTCTACAGTGAACGTAGAAACTATGCAAGTAATAAAATATGTGAAGTTGGTTTTATAAGAAATATATTAACAAACGTTTTTGAAAAACTTTTGGCCACACTGTACTTCTTAAGTTCTTTCATTGAATCATGAAACAAACGTGCTGTACTGACATAATTGACTTTCGTTATAAATCTTTTTTCCAGAAATATCTTCCAATAGATATTCACACCATTTACAACCTGTTTTTTTTAATTTCAAGTTAGATTATTTCCGGCACTAGCTGGAGGAGCACAATAACACACTATGCCTTCTTTAAATATAGACCAGCACTTGACATCTCTCACAACTTGGTTTCTTGAATTTATTATTAGAAACTTATTCCCGACACTCTTTTGAGAACTACACATGAACCACAGATACTAACCATTTCACACCACTTTTTTCTTATTTACACACCAATTGTATTTTGTTTTTAAATCGGCACTTGCCAGCATTTATAAAACACTCTTCTTATTTCTATTTTTCGAGCAGCACCACTTTCATCCATTTTATGGTATCAGAAATATATGTACATGAATTAACTGCCACGGATGAAGGTGCTGTTGAAAACACAACAAGTATAAAATACCGCGACAAAAATTACGATGGAATAAATACCACTTATCCACACTACGCAACAAATCCAATTGATTATGTTGGAGCTGAAACCGGAAATATATTTAGTTTCGTATAACCAACCAAATGTTTATAAACTTCCGACTTTGAAATAACCAAAAATAATTACATATGATACACTTACCTTCTCGGATCTATCGGGAAACGATGAAGCCTCTCAATTTCTGGGCAACCCATACTACACTTTTGACTCCTAAAATTGAAAAACATATTGTTAAAATTAATTACAATTTTATTGTTGTATAATGAAACTGGTGTACAAATTTCTGCTACTAAATCCTCCAACCAAATTAAGAATTGGCGCCAAATAATGGGATGAGCCAAAAAAAATATCTGATTTTTTAAAACTTCTTTTCATCGATAAATGGTCGTGTCCTCTCTGGAAATAACACAGAGTTGATTTTGTGGTCTCACTACGCACATTTTTGTGTTACCACACAGGCAAGGTTCGACGAATCGGTGGTCTCGTCTAAAGAACAAAAGAATACCTTTCTGCTGCTAATTTATTCCACTAAATCACATGAATATGTATAGAATTTTATCATAAGCGCTTTGGTATAATGAGAGCGACGCGTTTTTTTTATAATTCCTGCTTCTACAAAATCGCGTCGCACATTAGTCGATTTGATTAGCGACGGACTGGGACTGGATCTCATTGTACCGGGAAAAATAGGAATACACTTTTTTTCCACTTTTTAGGTTGGAATAAATGGAATTCCTAGAATTATAACTATAAATGTAAACAAATTGAACGTAATTAAAAAATGTGTGGATTTTTTTTTTTAATTTCACGTTTTAAGAACCGTGTAAAAGTAAAACGTGTAAATCGAGTGCCGTGTAAATCGGTGGATAGGTGTATAGATAAAATCGAATTAATAAAAAATATTAATTAAACAACAAAAGGAAACTTGTTTTTTATGATTAACGTCAAAACAAACGCTATTTTCTCCATGTCCTTGAGAAAGTGTATGTATGCAAATTTGTTATCTAGTTGTTCTTAAATTTACAAAAATACATTTACAGAATACTTTATTGCAAAAATTAAAAAAAAATATCAAATTCCAATCTTACTCATGAGAAGAACTTTTCGTCATAATTATTTTTTTCATCCTGGTCCTGCGGAAGCCAAGACCAGACTGTTGTCATATGGCAACGCCAGTAACTATCTCAACTTACAAAATATAATAATGAAATAATTTTTTTTTAGCAGATATACATATTTTATTAAAAAATAAACATAAACATAGGTACATAAAATAAATATGTTTTTTCTAATGAAGTAACATATAAATACATACATTTATCTCTGAATAACTAGGTTCTTGTGTGATAATCAGCAAAACATTTAATACAATGATTTTGCAAGTTTCTCCAGCGCAACGTCGTTTTTTAATTATTGGTATAACAAGATGATCTTTACCATCATAGCGAAGCGCATCTCCTGCATAATCTTCATCGTAACGTCGCTTGTGTGAAGAAACTGCTCCACTTTGCTTTCTTGGTTCTCAAAAGTGCTTACAGTACTAAACGGCAATTTGTCTTTTAAATTCATGCTGGCTCATTTTACTCTTCTCTATTCTTTGAAGTTGCCAATCATTCTGAACACATACGAGTACGTCTACCAACCATGTAAATATAGCGCTCCACCATATTTTTCCACGGCAATTGACATTTTGATCTAGTCCACCCATATACTTGCTATATTCCGCTGCAGCGCTTGGTCTTTGAATACTTACTTTCTTCTTTTCTTATTTCGAGTATATCGAGATCTTTGAAAATGGAGTGGCACCAAATGCAGTAGATGCAATGAATACAACATAATTATCCAACCGTTGCGTCAGGCTTATTTCAATTTCTTTTGCAACAGCGTAGTCACAAAAGCCGCGATCTTCTTTCTTCTTTATATCCTTATTTTTGACAGTCCTTCGGAATAAGGTTTTCGCGGATTGTCCCAGTTGAACAATAGCCTCTATTTTTTAGGAAGTTAAACAGCTGGAAACCAGTGAAAAGATTGTCAAAGAAAAAACTATATGGCAAATTTCGCTTTTCTTCTGAAAGTTTGTCGATCATATTTATAAGTGGGGCTGCGCACTTTCCAAATAGCTTTTCATACGCTGCATTTGAACGTGGATTTCTTCCTTGGTAAATTTCAAAATTTATTAAATATCCACTTGGTGTGCAGATTGACCACACTTTGTAGCCAAATCTAATTGGTTTTCCTTTGATAAATTGTTTGCAGCTATGTTTCCCAAAATAGGAAATCATGCTCTCATCATACGACAAATTTTGTTCCGGATGAAAATTCTTAAGCATGTTGACTTTTAAATGGTCTGTGATCGGACGAAGTTTCCACATTTTATCAGCGCCATTGTCGTCTTGAGCATTGCCTACAAAATGTAGACAACTACATATTTCCTGAAAACGATCCCGATGCATACTTTCAAAGACGCGATTATTTCGTAAATCATCTTCGACCGACCACATGTCTCTTCTTCTTGACTGTGTCTTGTATCCTGTTATTAAGCAGCGAATTTCAGCAGTAGTAATGGCCGGGTTCTTTCTTCCCTTAAAAACTGCATATTCGTTAGATTTATCAGCGATGTGTTGTATCTGTTCGAAATGCAATTAAAGTGGACTTTATTAGTTTTGTTTAACGTTTTATTTTTAATTTAATTTAAAAATATATTTATGTTCACATAAGGTTTCTCTTACACAACTACCAAAAGCAAAGTTAATACTACTGAAGTTAGAAGTAAAATACATACCTATCAAAGATGCAAAAAAAGGAAAAAATAGAATAAAATTCAATTTTGTATTCGAAAGTATCAAATGCAGGTGATTCAGGTCTGGGACTGATCATGAAACATACTGACCCACCTTGAAAGGATCCCTTTCAACAGTCAATGAAAAGAGGGAACAACTTTGATATATGCCGTTTTAGCAAACCGTGTTTTGTTTTTATTGTTGCTACACGAACCAGTCCATCATTACCAGGGTGTGTTTCTAATGTTCTACCGATCAGCCACTGTGTTGGAAGAAGATTTTCGTTTTTGATTAACACCACCTTTTTTGTAATTGACTAAGATATTCTGTCGACCATTTGGACCAAAATTGTTGAATGATCTGCTGCACGTACTGCCATCTAGTTAAATGGTTATTGTTGACATCTATTGATTTCTCTTCTGGCAAATTTGTCATTGGACGAAGTATAAGAAAATGGCCCGGTGTGAAAGGGTCTATATCACCTTAAAATCGCAAACATAATGTACGTGAGTTAAGACAGCACTCAATTTGGCACAGTAAGGTGGTGAATTCTTCATACGTTACAGATGGATTACCCAAGACACGATTTAAATGAAATTTCAATGATTTAACGACCGCCTTCCAAATACCGCCAAAATTTGGAGCTTATGGAGGAATAAAATGCCAATTGATTTGTTGACTGGACAGCTCTCGATAAATTGCATCATAATTATTTTGCAGAAATTCATGTAGATCCTTAAATTTTTGATTGCATCTAACAAAGTTCGTGCCATTATCAGTAAAGATGCTAGCTGGTTTTCCGCGTCTTGAAACGAATCGGCGAAGTGATGCCAAAAATGCCACAAATGTTAATTCGGTTACAGCTTCAAGATGCATTGCCTTAGTGGTCAAACGATAATTTGGGAGATTGCGCATACGCTGTTTGTAAGGTATCTGACGAAATCTCATACATATTGTGCATTTGTACACTGTTCGTTTAATAAGATGAATAACGTTTGGAATCCAATATTTCAGACCAATTAGATATTGAAGTTGCCTCGTTCCAGCGTGGAGATATTTGTAGTGGTAACGTTTTACCAAAATTTGCGTCATATTGTCTTCTTTGCTGAGAATATATGGATGTTTTTGATCAAAGCTGATTTTTGCATTTTCCAAACGCCCGCCAACTCTAAGCAAACCGTTATTGACCAAAAAAGGAACTAAAGCTGCTAACTTATTATTTGTAGCAACTTGTTTACCAGCCAGTAATATTTGTATTTCGTTATAGAAGTATTTTTGTTGTGAACTTCTAATAACTGCTACTCTTGCTGTCTCAAGCTCTTCATTAGTGATGAAATCCACTCTTTTGTTGTAGTCTAATGTTGTCGATTTACAATTGTAACATAGCTGTTACGCGAAGTAATTTTTCAAAAGTTGAATAACGATCAAGTAAATCAATGTGTTTAATTGTAGTCGTAGCCGCAATAAATTTCAACTTGTCATCTTTTTTAAAGTTGTTAATAATTCTAGGTGTTGCTTCGAATTCTATTTCATGTTTCTATATGATTTGAGGGCCTTTCCAACAAATTGTGTTATTAATAATGTTGATGTTTAGACGGAATATAATACCAGCGATGAGCAGGTAAATGTTCTATTATATACGATGTACGATTAGCAATAAAAGTTTTCCACCTTCGAGGATGATCACTGATTCATGTCAACACTTCAGTGGAGTCGGTCCATCCATATGTCTCGACTCTTTCAAACGTTAAAGCAGTTTTTACTTTCCGTATGAGGCTTACCATCAGATGTGCTCCACAAAGTTTCAGTCGCGGAAGAGTGATTTTCCGACAGTTTCCGAACCATCTATTATTTTATCAGATGAAATTGCTCTATTTTCAGGCTCGACATTTTGTATGAATTGTTAGTGATTTGATGCCCACTTTCTCAAGTTAAATCCTGCCTTTGATAACACAGAACATAGTTCCTTGCGCAATGAAGATGCTGCCTGTAAATTTTGTTCACTCGACATGTAATTATCAACATAAAAACAATTATTTATATCCTCTGACACCTTTGAATACTTTTGTGTGTTGTCAAATGCTACTTGCTGTAGCGTACGTGTTGCTAGGGATGGTGCTGCTGCAGTTCCATATGTCACAGTAGCTAACTGATACTCCTTTATTTCTTGGTCTGGTGAGTTTCTCCATAAAATTGTTTGCTAAACTCTGTCTGAAGGATGTACTAGCACCTGCCTGTACATTTTCTCAATATCGGCACTAAATGCTATTTCATATTTTCTAAAGTTAAGCTTATATATTAAGTTATAAATCATTTTGAACTGTAGGTCCGATAAGTAAATGATCGTTCAAAGACAAATTATCACTTCATTAATTTGCGCTCAACTGATTCCAATCTTTTGATATCTGCAGACTTAGAATCACCAAATTCGACTAAACGTGACCTAAAAGGAAGTTTAACGACATTTCTTCGGCCTTTTTGACGTTGAACATTTTCTAAATAGTATTGTTCTGCCTGTTGTTCATCCGTACTCAAATATTTTGAACATTGACATTCATTCACATTTCCTAATATCATCCAGCCAAATATGGTATTTATGGCAACAGGTGATCCAGATAGATGAGAAACTTTACCTTCCAAAATGCAATAAGCGAAAACATCACCACAAAGAATAATATCAATTCGATTCTTTCTAAAATAAGCAGGGTCAGAAAGTTTAAGTCTATTAAAACAAAGTAGATTTTTGTTGGTGATAGTGTGGGATGGAAGATATTGAGTCAAACTTGTTAAGCAGTATGACTGATCATTGAGAGTTTTATTTGCGTCTGCGGCAAATATTTCTAACTGAAATTTTCCTCTAGTATAATTAGGTTTGCCGTCGCCTACACTGTATAATAATGTATTATCGTGTGTACGTTTCAATCGTAATCGTTGTGCACAAGCTTCTGCTATCAAGGCTATCAAGGTGGACTGTGCATCGGAATCTATTAGCGCACGACATGGCTGTAACACATTGTTGCAGTCACGAACCATAATAATGGCTGTTGGTAAAATTGTTTGTTTTTGTGTTTGAATAGAGTTGATATTCACTGAAGTATTTTTTGTATTTTGAAAATCTTGTGATTGTAGTTTATCGATGTGTAACAATGTGTTATGTTTTAAATTACATTTTTTACAAAATTTTGATTTGCAGTCCTTAGAAAAATGTTTGTCCTTAAGACAGTTGAAACAAAGTTTATGTAGACGAACAATCTTTATGCGCTCATTTGCATTTAAAGCTTTGAATCTTTCACATTCGTACAAAAAATGATGACTATTATATAAATTACAAGATTGTGTAATTGCAATCATTGTCATTGCTTTATTTTGTTTTGGTTTACTGTACGGATGGATTTCTTTCAGTTCAGATAATCGTCGGTTCAAAAACGATAATAATTGGGGAAAAGTTTGTTTTTCTTTTTTTGCTCCTTCGCTGTGCCAAAGTGATATTGTTTCTAAATCAAGTTTTTCTTCAATATGGAACAATAAGACATTATCCCACGATTCTATTGAGTTATTTAAGACCTTCAAGGCATTGTAACATTCTACTGTATTATTATAAAATCGTTTAAAATCAGAATGAGTTGCATTTTTTACAGATTTTTGTTGAAAAAGTAAATTAAAATAATAATAGATGATGCTTCACCTTTCAATTTGGATTGTAGATATTCTAATTTTTCAACATTAGACAAATTATTCTTAGATTCGACCATCGCTATGAATAAATCTCTAAAACGTATCCAATTGGACAAATCTCCGTCAAAATCAGGGATTTGTATAGCTGGTAGACGTGGTTCGGATTAAATATTGTTTAGATGCATGCCTGATACTGCTGCTAGTGTAGCGGATACTGATTCCAGAATTGATGTTGTTGTTGACTGCTGCTGTGAAATTGCTTGCATTGAAGCACTTAACTAATTAATTGCATTTGGCGTACTTACGTGAGCACCTTCTACGATCGTTGCATCTATGTTGTTTGATGTTTGGCTAATGCATATAGCCTTTGTTACAAAAAACATTTCCTCAATTTCATCTCTGTAGTCATTTTCATTTTAAAGCCCTTCTTCAGTTTTGCAAAGCATGTCAATCTTATCTTGTATATCCTTATATTTCACATAAATATTATCAAGTTCAATTGTACAAAATTATAGATTTTTGTTATTGAGCTTTTTACCTGTGCACGTTTTCTTTTTAATGCTTCCATTTTTATATTTTGATATAGTATTATTAATGTTCAATTCTTTCTTGTTTGTATTTTTAGTTAAATTGTCTCTTTTTGCACTTTAAATTATTGTAGTTAGGTTTTTTAGTTTTCTTCTATTTAACAATCACTGTATTTATTCTGATCTACTCTTTAAGTTCAAAATGCACAGTCTAAGTTTCTGTTTTTATTATAAAGGTTTGAAATCCTTTGACCTAGTTTTTTAATAGTCGTAGAATGACTGACCTAATTTTTAATAGTTAGTTAGTTAGTTTTTTTTATTGAGTCTTAGTTTTTTCATAACACAAGATTTACCTACATAATATTTTAGATAACTTAAAACTATAAGGTATTATTTTAATTACATAAATTTATAATTGATTATGCATCATGCCTATCAAAATGAGAAAGATTAATATTATATAATTTAATTCATGACAGTGTTTAAAGAAACAGTGCTTGCTCCCGGCACTTCTATATACTAGTAGAGTTTTATCTACAACAAATGAGCTTAATAATAATAATAATAAAAAATAACTTAAAATAAATCTTACATCTAAAACTAAATCTATATAAATACAAAGAAAAACAAATAAACAAAAGGAATCAAAAAATAATAATCAAATCAAATTAAATTAAAATTGTTTACCCCCTATGAATGCCGGGAGTAATACGTGAATAGAAGTTTTGACCAGAAACACTATTGACTTGTTCATGTACAATTCCAATCGCGGAAATATATTGTGTGTTCGACCAGATAACACCTTGTTCTTCACGTAAAATATCTTGCATTACACTTCCTGCAAACTCGGACAGTCTGTTCACAAGCCTTCGCATTAAGTCGAGAGCGTAAACCGATATTGGTAATAACTTAGCCTTGTCATATATAAATTTATTAGAGAATTTTTTTCTAACCGACCTATAATTCTTCTCTATGCATTTGCGTACAATATGTCTTTCAAAAATTTCCATTCTTTTCATCATTGTTTTTGAAACGTTAAACAATATTGGAAATGTATAAAGGAGAATCGGCCTAATACTCACTTTATACAAAAGCAATTTAGTCCTAACTGGTAAAAATTTAGTATTAAATATCTTCGCAAAGGCACCTTCCACCTTATTAGCCTTCTCCAAGTTATAACAAACATGGCTGTTAAATTTCACAAATTTATTAAAATTTACTCCGAGGTATTTAATGCTATCTTTAAAATTGATGTCATTATCATTCAGGTTCAATTTTAATTGTTTGCTTTCCGTAATTAAAATACGCATTGCGTAAGCAAATGGCATTACTTTTCACTGTGTTTATTTTTATACCCCAATGCGAATAAAACTCATCAGCCTTTTTGAGGTGTAAAGAGACACGTTGGAGTGCAACTAGAGAAGATTCATCATGAGCATACAACAGGGAGTCATCCGCGTAAAGTATACCCTTGGATCCATAATAGTCGTGGGGAAAGTCGTACATGAAAATGTTATACAAACCAGGTGCCAACACGGAGCCCTGGGGAACACCGCAAGAAACGTTGCCCGGACATGATAAAATATTATCTATTTGTACGCAAAATCTCCTGTCATTTAAAAAGCTTTGAAATAGTTTTACAATTGATGGTCTGAAGCCAATATTCACCATTTTGAATAAAATTCCATCATGGTATGCTTTATCAAAAGCCTTTTCGATGTCCAGGGCTACCGCTACAGTGCACTGACGTTTCCTTATATTCTGTATTATATCAGTGTGAAATTTTAAAAGAGTATGTACCGTGGAATTTCCTTTCTTAAAGCCGAATTGTCTTTCAGGTATATATACATTATTCAAGGCGATATCCATTTTCTCCAATATAATCTTCTCAAACAACTTCCCTATATTAGAAAGCAATGAAATTGGTCTTAAGTTTCCTAATTCACTACTACCCTTTGCTTCTGGATGGGAACGATTTTACCCATTTTCCAAGCACATGGAAAATAGCAATTGTTTAAGCAATTATTAAATAATATGGTTAGGTATTCAAATGCCTTAGTTGAAAGTTTTCTTATTATATAATTTGAAATATTATCCAAGCCGCACGATTTCTTATTATTCATCATTTTAGAAACTTCTAATAAGGAATTAAGGTCTGTAAACTTTGCGTTTCCTAAATTATTTAATGATGTACTGTCATCATTAAATAAAATATCATTTGGGGTATCACAAATTCTGTCATAAATAGTCCTTTTTATATTCGAAATATCCCTATTTGGAGAACAACTTTGGAAAACCAAAGTAGAATGATCCTTCAGAACGTTTAATTTTTTTTTATCTAAATCCGTAATTATAGCATCGTCTACAGAAATATTTCTAACACTATAACGATTTCTATTTCCAATAATTTCAAAAATTTTTTATACGCCCATGGACCGGGTTGAATTCCTTTTAGTCTGTTACTAAAAACACTTGCCTGCTCCAATTCAATTTGCTCACTTATGATGATTTTAATTAAAGAAATTTGTTTAGAGATTAGCAAATACTGAGGATGTTTTCTATTCAAAGTCCTGGTGAATATTATTTTTAATTGCTTCGGCAAATTGTATTTAATTTTGAGTAGTTTGAGTAGTAGTTAGAAAACGATATATTCAATCCTAGTGGGATGTGGTCTGAAAATGTTGGTAGAGTATGAGTTCTGTAATTTGGATAGCAATTATCTAAAGTATCATTGCTTACTATAAAATGGTATAAATGGGATGAACCTCCTGGATATGTAGGGAAGGAGTCGCCAATTCTTGAAACTAAAATAGATTCGCTTTGAAGCACCCTTGAAAGTACTTCGCCATTGAAGTTGTTGGTCGCATCTCCCCAGGAAATGTGTTTTGCATTTAGGTCACCACCTAATATCAGCCCATTATAACTGCTTGAAAAATGTAATATCATTGAAAGACCTCCACAAATATCTCTACGAGTGTAGTTGGATTGAAAGTATATGGAACCACATAGAATTTTCTTAATACTACCATTAATTTAAACTTTTACTTTAGCAAACAAATTTGGAAATCGAAGGCCAGGTATCATTACACGAGAATAATACATTCTTCTCTTAAGAGCAATGCCCACTCCTAATGAGCTGTCATCCCTTAAAACGCAATAATCGTCAATATATAAATTTGTACAAGAAGGCAAGTGAATTTCTTGCAGAAAGGCAATATCAATATTAAACTGATTCAATATCATGTTTAGCTCACTTCTCCTACTTTAAATGTTACTAGATTTAAGGAATTACGGACCATATACATCTTCAATATTTTTCATTATACTCAAGCACTCCTTCCTTGCCTGATCTCTTGTCAATGTCTTGTAGCTCCTCATAAAGTTATTCACCTTCTCCTCTAAAGTAAGGGGATCCGGCGCGCATAACAATTTTGCTACCTTCATAAACTCCTGTATTAACGCAGGTTTTTCCTGTTTACTTTGTGTTGGAACCTCATTAAATAAACTAGCGAATGATTTATTTGGAATAATTTCATTTGTCGGATGCAATGCTCTTGCTACATTGCTGGCAGCTGAATTTTTCCTATTTCGTGCTTCCTGAACAGCTTATTTCCTAATCAAAACATACTTTTTGTACGCGGGGAAGCCCCTATAATTTGACGTGTGTCCATTTTCGTTGCAATTAACGCAAAATGGTAATATATTACTATCAGCGGTGAAAGTGCATTCACCAAGTGCATGCTTTTCGTTGCATTTCAAACAAGAAAATTGGCGGCTACAATTCCTTGAATAATGGCCCCGCCACTGGCACCTCCAACATTGTGGTATTTTTGCACTAGCCTTTGGCCGTTCCCATGAGACTACCTGATTCAAAATATACTTTAAGCAAAGCAACGCGCCTGCTTTTCGATTAGGTTTAAGGACGACTAAAAAGAGACCAGTATCAATGCCCTGTTTCCTAGAATATTCCGTAGAAAACTTGGATACAGATTCAACCGTATCTGGAATAAGTTTATCTATTTCCGATTTAATATCGCCAATGTCCGATTTGAAATATAGGCCTCTACATATCAAGCTATGACGCTTCTACTCCTTAGGAGTATAATTATACGAAGGAATTTCCTTATCTTTTAATAATTGCATCATTTCCGAATGAGCCGATGAATCTGTCAAATACAATTTGCTTTTGAACTTTGTTTGGTTTTTGATTTTAAATTCGACATTCTTGGCGTTTAGATGGTCAATTAAAGGCTTAACATTGACGTTCTCTAAAAATATAGGAGGGCAATAAGTTTTTCTGGCCTTTACTTCTGAATCAGACTTATTTTGAGATTTGGAATTATTAAGATTAATGTTATTAATTGGCCTTTCGGCCTCTAAATTTAAATCTCCTAAGAGTGAATACTTATTATTACGGTTTATATTATCAACTAACTTTTCCAATTTGTTAAATTTACATTTTGCCAAATCAATTTTTACGTCACCTGCATATGTTCTCTTTTTGTTTCTCACTAATTTAAATTCATCATCTAGTGAAGAAAGCGAGCACGTTTCATGGTCCATATTCAAACGAACTTGTTCTTCCAATTGAAAATTTGGGATTTTAATGTTTTCTAAAATTCTAACCTCATCGTTTTTATTTTTAGATTCCATGTTCCCTTGCAAATCGGCGTTTAATTGATTGGTGACTAATTCTGTTGCAAAAACCGCATCGAATAATTGCTTACCTAGCTTAGAATTAGCAACCACGTCTGTATTTGAAGGCACTTCCTTTGGTTTCTTAGGAATTTGTCCTCTTGCTTGATGGCCAGATGACTATTCTCCAGATAAAGTTGTCGTTGTCTGCATGAGCAGATTCTTCCGAATTGGGGTTAATTGATTTTTCCATTAAAATGTTAGGAGGACGCCCCCCAGACTGGGAAAGTAACGGATCTCTCTCCATTATTTTTGAGCTTTTCTCAATCCAATTAAATTTGTTTAAAAATTTAGACAAGAAAAAATTAAAAAATATTTTTTTTTTACAGGAAAAAAAATTCAAATATATAAAATTTTTTTTTAACACACAGCCTTCTTAAAACACGTGCGATACATTTCACAGTTGACAAGAGAATCCTAATTTTTAATAATTTACATTAAATTTCGAGAGCACTAATGTTTGGATTGAAAGTATAACATATGTTAATGGGTACGAATAATAGTTTCAGTAGCACTGAATTCATTTAATTCACAATTACAAATTTTTTGATTGAAAGCTTTAATTCAAATTAAACTGAATTCTAGAAGTTTCATTTTCACTCAATCACAAATACCATGTACATATACATATGTATGTTTGTTGGTTTGTCTTCAATGATCTTTGCTATGGCATGTATATTTACATACATGTGATTTACTTTGTATTACACTTTGCAAATTGTATTTCTTTTTCATAAGCTTGTATTTATTCTACAGAGAACACTGTTGCCTTTACACTTTTTATATTTAATTTATTTGTTGAATATCACATACTAATTTATGTTGTACCTTCATATGTATACGCACATATGTACATACATGCAGGTTTGTCATATTAGTTTTCACAAGCTTCACTTAACTATTCACTTTTTCTTATTAAATCCGGTTCGAAGGACCAAAAATTATGTTCGAAATGCAATTAAAGTGGACTGTATTAGTTTTGTTTAACGTTTTATTTTTAATTTAATTTAAAAATATATGTATGTTCACATAAGGTTTCTCTTACACAAGTACCAAAAGCAAAGTTAATACTACTGAAGTTAGAAGTAAAATACATACCTATCAAAGATGCAAAAAAAAGAAAGGAAAAAATTTAATAAAATTCAATGTTGTATTCGAAAGTATCAAATGCAGGTGATTTTTTAATTTTTCAGCAAACTCCTTTACTTTTTTGGGTACATTTGTTGATGTTGTAGGTTTTTCTGCAACTATTTCAGGAAAATCGGATGGTGTTGGATTGCCCATTTGTTCAGTATCATTCAAAGTGGACTCTACCATTGATTCATCCATATAGTCATCCATTGTTAACCCGTTGCCACTGTCAATAACCACGTATTCACCACTACGATATTTTTCACCAAAGATTTCATTTAGGTGTTTATAGTGTGGACACATTTGCAGCACTTTCCCTTAAATTAAAAAATCTCATCTGAATCAAGGAGACCAGCACCTGTAGATTTCCGCCAATTGTTCGCTTTTTTGTAGGATGCCTTCAGATGCCTTACCTTCCACCTAATTAGGTCCCATGTAGCGTCAATTCCACTTCTGTGTATAAATTTTTTGTAGAATATTTAGGCCGTTGGTGCCTATAATTGTAAAAAAACAAAATATATCCGGCTAAATAAGCATCAGATGTAGTAAAATTTTACTTATAAGCCGCTTATCTCTATTTCCGAAGCTTCCTCCAAGTAGTTTAAAATTTTACTTATCTCCTCCTCCGTCCACTTTTTGTTTGGTTTATCTCTTTTTATTCTTTTATTCCTCTTTTCAACTTTTGGTTTGTTATTATCAGCAAAGTAAACCAAGTCACACACTTTCATAGCGGCGGCGAAAAAACAAGCGGCTTTTTAAGCTGCCTTAGATTTTGAGCAAAATGAAGTCAGCGGTGGTGTATATGAGTGAAATGCTACGATGCAAGACCATTTGCACAAGATTATGAATTGGGCTACTATGTTTTGTTGGTCATCAACATTTACTACGTCTAAAAGAAATATGTTGGCAAATACAAATTTATTTGTGAAAACGCCTCTGACAGTTTGTTTAAAATCGTAAAGATCGTCTGGTGTACAATGTACTGCGGTAACCAAATTAGGTCGAATAAATTCTAAAAGAACGGTTTTGAGATTCTCTCTAGTATCGTACTCTATAATATCGTGTTATAACAGCAGAACAAGTTTAAGTGCAAAAAACCAAACTTTACAGGGGACGGTTTTTTGTAATTATCTTCGCTAAAAATATAGTTATTACATTCAAATTTTGTACATTAGCATTGTTTTGTCTGATAAATATAATTAAGGGTTTTTTATTTTAATATTAGCGATATAAGGGTCGTTTTTGTCCCTTAAGCTTTTTTTGCTGAAACTCTGAAAGCCTACTTCTGAAATTTTTGTTGGTTAAGATAAAATAATCTCCTTTATGAAAAAAATTAAAATAATACAGGTTAAATTAAATCCATTTTTTTTATTAAAAATTAAATTTGAATTCATTTTTATAAGAATGTAGTGTTAAAGAAAAGGTAATTATAAAACATTTATTTCAATACAATAGGTAGCTTCATCAAAACCTAACTTCTAGGTAAGAGTTGCAACTATAGTAATTTGTAAGTTTTAACAATAGCTCTAAAATAACTAATAAACATACATAAATATATATACGTATATAACACGATCTTAATATATATTTGTTCAATTCAGAAGCTTAGTCGTATGTGTTATCGTTTAAAAAAGACGACATTTGATTATGTGCTTGTGAACAGAAAATTTGTTGTGTACTTATTTTATCGTATTTTCAAAATGTCAAAAATTAAAAATATCAATTTAATGTGCATAGTAATTTAAATTTGATAAAATTATTTAAAACATTTCGTTTTACCAAATAAAAAAATGAAAAGTGAAAAAAGAAAATTAATTAACGCCTTATGCGAACAAAATTATTTTGTTTGTTTTTCAATTGTAAATTCGATACTTTTTAGGTGATGAAGAAGATGAAATTGCAGAAAACTTCAGAATAAGTCTCGTTCATCTTCTCTCAAACCGCAGAAGTGTTCACCTTGGAATACCGAAATCTTCACTGTGGGCTTACAAAATTTTGAAAATTTCGACAACAACAGGTTCAATGAAGTGGTCCGATTAAGTTCGAATGAATTTGACCACATTTTCGAGCTTATCAAAGATGATGAAGTTTTTCATACAAAATGTGAAAAGCTTCTGCTTCCAATTGAAGTCCAATTGTTCTCTATCTTCGGACAATGGTGCTTCTACTCGGAAAGTTGCATCCCTTTTTGGTATAGGCGATGGCAAGTTTTCAAGGCAATTTAAAAACAAAAAAATAGTTTTTTATATTGGCCAGATGACGGTGAGAGGAGTGAACTTATTTATGCAACAAAAAACCAATTACCAGGCTGTGTTGGTCATATTGATGGCTGTGAAATCAGACTGGCCGAAACACCTTGTATGCGTCATGACCTTTACTTTTCGCGTAAGCGCCAATATGCTATTAAAATGTAGGCTGTATGCGACTATAAGCTAAGAATAAGGCAAGTGACGATTGCATACCCCGGAAGTGTTCACGATGCCAAAATTGTTTCTAATTGCCCCCTTGACAAGTATCCTCGTCGTTATTTATGCGATGCACAATGGCTTGTTAGAGATAGCACTTACTGTTAAGTTTTATTCATTTATTCGAATCTTTAATGTTTGCAAAGACGAAGATGTTAAAAGACTAAAAAATGCAATCAGAATTACAAAGGCATTGCAATAATGGCGTAAAGTAAATGATGCCAGATTTGCTAATATAAGCGCGATTTTCAACACTTCCCCTCAAATCTGACTCCATTTTCACAAAGTGATTAATTTTCTTTTTACTAAATCAATTCAATAATTTCAATCCAAGAGATGCCAAACACTTGTAGTACTTTGGAGAACTCAAACCCTTGGTTAAGACGTCGGCTGGCATCTCATCTGTTCTCATGTACCGAATTGCGACTTCAACTCTAGCAACGGAATCACGTATGAAGTGATGACGGATATCCACGTGTTTTGTACGATTGTGGAAAACTGGGTTTCGACATAACTTTTCAGCACTCTGGTTATCGTTGTGGATGCATATTGGGTTGTCACTGTCCAATAATTCGCTTGAAAATCGCTTGAGATAAATGGCCTCCTTTGCAGAATCTGAGACGGCCATGTATTCAGCTTTAGTACTGGATACGGCCACGGTTTTTTGTTTTCTGGACTCCCAGGAAATGGCGCAATTCGCATACGTAAAACATAGGCTGTTTAGGATTTTCTGTCGTCTACATTAGCATCAGCATAACCTTCTACTGGACTGTTTTTTGACGAATACATGAGGCCGACATTCTGCGTTTGTTTCAAATAATTGAGTACTCTCTTGGCAGCCACCCAATGCGCTGTTCCATAGTTAACGTTAAATTGGCTCAGGATGCTAACAGCATATGCATTGTCGGGCCTTGTGGATACGGCAAGGTACATCAACGATCCAACTAAACCTTGATACGGCAATTTTTCAGCTTCGTGTCTTCGTTTTTCGGGGACATTTCCTTACATAGTTCCTCGCTCACGTTCATTGGAGTACTAACGGGCTTATAATCTTTCATACCAAATCTCTCCAGTAGATGTTGAATATATTTTGATTGTGACATAGTCACTTTACCTAATTCCAAATCCTGACAGAATTCGATGCCAAGGCAATATTTGATAGGACCCAACTCTTTCATCTCAAAAGTGTTGGCCAATTCGATTTTCAAATTATTTAAAATATTCTGGACACTTGATGTCACTACCAGATCGTCGACATAAATTGCGATCAACGTTGTGTTTTCGTTTGATTTGTTCATTAAATACTTTTGTATTTCGATGCTTCAGCCTTATTTAAAATTTTATTCAAGTCGTTCGGCATTTCCATGTAAATTTCTTTTTCTACGATACCATTTAAATAGGCTCCCACAAAATCGAGTTGGTGTACTTCCAAACCGAATTCGGCAGCAATTGCTATCAAAAATCTTATCGAGCTGACTGATTAATGCTTCGGTACTAGTTTTTGGATCGGTGACTTGAATTTGCTGAATGATAATCTTTGTTTTCTGAATTATTGAAACCCATAAAATCATCTAGTTCGTCCGCGCTGTCTTCATCAGGCAATATGTTCTGAACTTTCTTGGGTCTACCTCTTTTGCCACTTACTATTTTCTTCGGACGACCACGACCTCTTGGTTTGATGTTTTTTTTCAATTTCAGCATTTTCGGTGTTGCCAGTTGTGATGGGTTTTTCGTTGTTTGTTTGCTGTTGGCTTGATGTACTCTGCTCTATTAGGATATCTTTTGATGTTTCGATAACATCCGGTGATATAAATTCTTCGAATTTATTAATTCTGGTCGATGGTATCAATTTTACATCTCGGCTTCTACGAATTTTTCTGGCTGGAGAGTCCCACAATCTGTAGGCTTTCGATGTCTCAGAGTACCCTACAAAAACACATTTTATTGATTTGGATCCGAATTTACCTTTATTCGGAGTTTTGTCAAGCATAAATGCAGTCGAGCCAAATTTTTCAAAATATTTTACGTTTGGAGCCTTATTCATCCACAATTTATACTGGATTTCACCATTTAAACTTTGAGACGGGCAACGGTTCCTGATGTAATTTGCGGTGTTCACTGCTTCTGCCCAAAACGATGCGGGGTGACCTGATTGAATAAACATACATCCGGCCATATCCAGTAAAGTTTTGTTTTTCCTTTCGGAAACTCCATTTTGTTGTGGTGTGTATTCGATGGTCAGCTCATGACGTATTCCATGGTTCTTCAAAAACTCTTTCAAATAATTATTGGTGTATTCTGTGCCATTGTCGCTGCGTAAACATTTTATTTTCATACCGGTTCTTTTGTCAGCCATGTTTTTGAATTTAATAAATTTATCGACCACTTAACTTTTGTTTTGCATAAAATAAATTTCACACCAACGGCTAGTGTCGTCAATAAAAGTGACGAAGTATCTTGAAGCGGCAAATGACTTAACACGCATTGGCCCGCAAACGTCGCTATGGATCAATGCTAGTAATTCTTCAGCTTTGCTGTGACAATTTTCTATGTTGTTTGCGACTTCATTTATGTTGCATGACATGCCTGTTTTACTATACTGCTTTTTCTTGTTAAAGCTTTTCGACTTGTAGTCTCTTGCTATATGTCCAATTTTCCCGCAAGTGTGGCAAGCATATTTGAATTTGGCTTTTTCGCTGTTCTTTCTATCTGCGTTGTTGTAATTGTTATTATTCGTTTTGCTTTTTGAATACATCGCGTCTTCGACATCTTTAGGCTTGTTTCGTTTGCGTGCTTCAAATTCTTCCAACAGCTTTAATATTTCCGTTGAGCGTAATTTTTCTTGGCTTTCGATTGCAATTCTGAATGTTTCATACTCGTCCTTTATATTATACAACAGCAGTATAGCGAGTAGTTCATCAATTATAACTAGCTGCATTTCCTTTAATTTATTTTATTTAACTACTTTAAGGAACTTTTGTACATGAACACGCAAGTTATGTAACTTGATTGAAACAAAAAAAGATACCGTTTAAATTTAAATTTGAACTTTATTCCTCAACGTTTGGATTATTAATGGTGTGTTCAAAGTTTTAAACATTTAACAAGTCTTTTAAAATTCTTAAGCTAATTTACAGTAAGAGTTATGAGAGAGAGAGAGTAATTAAAATATGTGACAAAAAAGAATAGTAATAAAAGAGAATTATGATTAATAAAATATTAATGCTTAAAGAACAGTGTTGTCAATTTGGTCTCGTAACAGCTCCTCCAAGTAAATCAGGGACTGGTTAACGTTGGTTAACATGGTAGCCTGCTGCACGCAGGCTGTCAAGTAAGGTCTGAATGACCCCGTTCTTTTTAAACTTCATGTATAATACATTTTTTTTTTTAAATAAATTTTTTTTTTTTAAGTAACGAGCAAATTGACAAAATATTTAAAATTAAGTTTACATTTTTTTTCTTATTTGCATTGTATATATTGTTATCATAAAACTAACTTAAATTATTATGAAACTGTCTTGTATTGACAACACCATTGTATTTGGATTTTCTTTTAATATTAGAAATATTAACATTTTTAAACTTTTTATTCTAAATTTTAGTTCCTCTTTATGTCGTACAGCTTTGTAGTTTTTAATGTATCCTACATCCCTTTGATCGGGTTTTCCTTTATTACTGAATGAATGCTATTATTGTAAAATTCCACTGACTTACTTATTTTGTCCTTGATACTTAAACTTTTTTTTCAATTGTTAGTGTTCGAATCTTTTCACTTAATGTGCTATGTAGTTGCTCTATATCTCCGTTTCCCGTATGGTTATTAGGTTTCACTAAGTGTAATTCGATATTTTCGCTTCTTAAATAGTCCTTAATATTTATGCTTTTGAATTCATTGTCTGTAATTAGTTTTTTGAAATGTCCTTTTTGAGATTTATATAGCCTGATTTTTTCAATATTTGTGTGATTAGTTCTGTCCTCTAAGTAGTAGGCAGTGGCAAATTTGGAAAATCTGTCTATAAATGTCAAAAAATTTGATCTTGAATTAGTATAAATGTCCATTGTATAATTTGTCTAATATCTGTAGGAGTGTCTGCCAACTGAAGTTTTTGTCGGATGGGATTGCGATCGAATTTGGCTCTATTACACACATCACAGTTATTGACATATTTTTGAACTAAAAATTTTAAATTTGGAAAATAAATTAATTTTTTTAAACCTTTGTAATTTTCGTTTATTCCTGTATTTCCAGTCTCATTTTTGTGATAATGGTGAATTTTTTTAAAAGTATCATCTTCAGATGACATATCTAATGCATGGTAGGAACATTTTACGAATTTAACGTTATTATCTCCTTCAAATATTTCAATAATTTTAGGTAGCAGGATGTTGTATTTATGTTCGCTTATTTCTGTAAATATTCCTATTTTTCCCTTATGTATATTGCGCTTTAGTATATCCACAAAATTATTTTCCAAATCATTAGAATTAATATAAATTTTTTTATTGCCATGTTTAATATCAATTTCTCTCATCTTGTCATCAGTTAAAATTATCTGAGTTTGAAACCTGTTAACTATGGTGTCCAAAATACCTATATGATTATGAGTATCTTCTTCCTGAGAGTGAACTGTTGCTAACTCATCATCATAATCGATATTATTATGAAGAGCATCATTAGAACTTTTTAATAAATTTATTTGCCCTGTATCGTTATTCACTCTGCTCAAAAAATCAGCGACAATATTATCTTTACCTTTAATATAATTTACATTTACATTAAAATCACTCAGTTTTAATATCCACTTATTAAGTCTGGGATTTAATGCCCTGCTCTGCGACTTTACGAATAACCATTTTAATGGTTGATGGTCTGAAAGAATTTCAAATTTAATTCCATACAAATATGGTCGAAAATAATAATTTTTGGCCCAAACTATGGCCAAAAGCTCTTTTTCAGTTGTTGAATAATTCCTTTCATGATCAAGTTCTACTAGCAAAGCAAATCGGGTGTCCATCTAGTTGTAAGACGGCACCAACTGAGTTGAGGCTAGCATCTGTTATAAGCTGAAATGGCTTCTGGAAATCAGGATATTTAAGTACAGGAGTCTCAGTTATAATAGTTTTCAGTTTTTCAAATGCGTTAATGAAATTTGGATCGTTTACGTTTAGTTTTACATTTTTTAGATATTTTATCATGGGATAGGCTACTTTAGAGTAATCCCTAATAAATGATTTAATTGCTCTGACAGTGTTTGGCAATTTAAGTTGTAAAATTGTTTCGACTTTGGCGGGGTTCGGCTTGACACCTTCAGGCGTCAACATATGACCTAGATATAAAGTTTCTTTGGAAAAAAAACTTGCACTTATTTATTTGAATTCTAAGGTTTACGTCTCTTAATTTTTGAAAGACTTTGATATGTTCTTGAAAGCTGGTGGAAAATATTAAAATATCACCCAAATATACAACGCAGATCTTATTAATAAGATCACGAAGAACAGTATTTATAAGCCTTTGAAATGTAGCAGGAGCGTTTTTCAAACCAAAATGCATCCGTACATATTCAAAATGGCCATAGGGAGTAGAGAATGCTGTTTTCAACCGGTCTTCTTCTTTAACAAGAATTTGGTGAAGTCTTTTAGCCAAATCAATCGTAGAAAAATATTGAGCTCTACCTAATCTACCTAAAATGGAATCTATATTGGGTATGGGAAATTTATCAACTATTGTTATCTCATTTAGTTTCCAATAATCAATTACGATTCTCCATTTCTTTTCACCGGAACTATCTAATTTTTTGGGAACAATCTATAACGGACTATTATACAGTGAATTGCTTTCTGTAATTATGCCCTGATTCAACATATCACTAATTTGATTACAAACTTCCTGCTCGTGAATATGATAACGATACATTTTTGTATATATTGGCTTTTCTGTAATAGTTCGAATTTCGTGCTGAGTAATGTTGGTGTTATCTAAAACTTGTCCCTCTGTAAATATTAAATCTTGGCATTTTTCTAATATATTTTCCAAATGCAACTTTTCCTCTGTATTAAGATCATTATATAAAAAATCTAGAACTTTACGATTTATTTTTAAAGTTTCTAGCTGATGTATTTCATGTTTGTAATATGGACAGGTTTTCATAAATTCAATAGCATTCCCATTAATAGTGAGGGTCTCTTTAGTCAATCACGGCTCCTAATGGCCGCAAAATGTTTTGCCCTAAAATTGCATCGAATTGCTTGCCATTAAAAACGGTTAATTTCCACGACATTGTGGCATTTTCAATAAACTCTTTAGGTACTGCAATAATAATCTCCCTATCTATAGTTGTACTACCATTGAGAGACGTAAACGACATAGGATGTTTCAATGAAAGAAGTCTGTATTGTAGAAGAGTATTTTCATTTAAAAGTGAAGTAGTGGAACCTGTATCAATCAAGGTTCTAATTTTGTCATTTCCGATTGTAAGCTGAACTATTGGAAGTGTTTTGAAGATGCTATTGTATGAAAATTTATTTGTTCTTGTTCTTCATAATTGTTTTCTACTTGTAAATGGTCTAATTCCATTCCATTACTATTGTTAGGCCTTTAATTCCTACTAAAATTTCTGGACTGGAAAGATCTACGATCATTTTGGGAGTTTGTATGATACCTTAAATTTTTATTACTAGTACTGGGCATATTTGAACTATCATTATTAAAATAAGAATTTTTTCTATTATAATTCTCAAAATTATTTCTCAAGCTATCTTTGTTCTGGCTCTTATTTTTTGAAATATCCTCCCGAATTAAACCATCTTTTTTTAATACATTAAAGGCATCTCTTAACTTAGATAAATTTTTGTTAATAACTACTGATGTCAATGTTGTTCAAGAATGTTTTTAAAATTATTATTTCAGCATATGTTGGACTAAATTCTATGGGTTTCTCAGCGTCATATTCAAACTTCTCGTTGATTTTACATAATATATTTATTAAATGTTTATAATAGTTTTTAATACCATTATTTTGCGCTACAAATGCTTGTTGATAAAGTTGATGATACGTTTCTTTTACTCCAAAGTTGGTAATCAAAACTTCTTTTGTTTCTTCCCAGGTTGGATTGGGGCCCAAAGTTCTTATAACATGAAGAGCTTCTCCTATTTTGTTTAAAATAGTTCTTTGGTAAATATATTGTTTAAACTCAGGTTGTGAATCGACAAGAGTAAATAAAGTCTCCACTTCTCTCAAAAATTATGTTAAAGCATATTCGTCATCGCCTCTAAACTCATGTATTCTTTGAGCATCCTTTAGGACGTCATTTATAGATAACGAGCATGCAGGCAACTCAAATAGGTTGAAAATTTTGGGAATGCCTCTTTGTATTAAACTCTATGTAATTTTCCTTTTTTTTGCACTTGCTTTTGATATAAACAGTTATTTCTCACTTATCGTTGAGAGTTCCATTTTATTATTTTCAATATTATTTATTTTCAAGACCTTGAAACATACATACATATATTTTAGTAATCTGATGTTAAAGGTAATGTTGCCACTCGTTCTTTATTACATATGTATGTTGTTGTTTTAGGCGTTACAAACAAATTACTTAAACACAATGACCTTGAACATTTCTTTCAAATTTTTCAAAATTCAAAATATTTAATTATGTAAACTGTACCTTATTTTTTTAAGCTTGTTTTTTATATATATATTTTAATATTTTTTATATTTTAATATTTAGTAATATTATATTTTATACGAACTTTAAGTATTTATTTATTTAGCTCATAAACTTAAGTTTATATTAATCTTTGTTTTTTTAAGGTTCTTTTAAACGACTGCGCCAGTTATGTAACTTGATTGAAACAAAAAAAATTTACAGTAAGAGTTATGAGAGAGAGTAATTAACATATGTGACAAAAAAGAATAGTAATAAAAGAGAATTATGATTAATAAAATATTAATGATTAAAGAACAGTGTTGTTAATTCGGTCTCGTAACTCGCATGTCATCGCCGCTTTGCATTTTTCTTAATATTAGAGACTTTAATAGCATCGCTTGGCGTGCTGGACCGTGGGATTCGTAGTTTGTCCCAAACGTAGCTTCTGCCGCACCTCTTGGCTTTACACATGACCCGTTAACATACTTCCACGTTTTTTTTTTTATCATAAGAGCTTGTACTTGGATTTTTCAAGTATCGTAATTCTCTTTACACAAAGGCTCGATTTTAACCGCGGCGTAACTCATTTTCTTTAATTACGATTAAATTTCTAATAAAATAGTACACGTCGTTCTTTAGCACTGTTTGCTTTTTTGAAAAAAAAAATATTTTTCTTTTCTTAATTTTCTTTCTTTTTTCTTTACTATGTAAATATTTTTTCCTTTAGCGCAGTGGAAGCGTGCTGGGCCCATAACCTGTTAAGTTTTATTCATTTATTCGAATCTTAAATGTTTGCAAAGACAAGGTTGTTAAAAGACTAAAGGCCCAGTTATAATGTGCTTTTTGGAAATTTCAGAATTCTTGAAAATCAACGAAAAGCCAGTCAAATCCTTTGCCAAATTTAACGATAGTTTTTGGTGGTTAGAATGTACTTTCTTAACTTTCAGAAATACAACTCTGTTGAAAGTCAATAACCTAAGAAAATGTCAAAAGTATGTAAATAGTTTACATCGCGTTCGTGCAACAACTTTTCATTCTGCCAATTTATAAATTAAAAGTGTAAATTAAAGTGTACAAGTGTTAATCAAAAGCGTATAAAAGTGTAAAAAAAAGTAATGGAGAGCAACGCTTATTATGTAGAAATGCTAGAGATTATGGAATTGTCACTCAAAGCTCTGAAACCATTAAATGAAATCAATGAGCTGATAAATAAAAGAAAACGCTCTTGTGCAGTGCGAGCCATAAATCGGGACAGAAAAAGAAACGGGTTTTACCAACAGACCTTTGTGAAAATGAGGGACATTGATCACGAACAATTTTTCATTTACACACGTATGTCGCCACAAATCTATAAACTACTCCTAAACCTCATCAGTCCATTTCTTTCAAAAACGTCGCTAAGGGAGCCTGTGCAGCCGGAATGTAGATTGGCGGTAGCATTGCTGTGAGTAATTTCTAATAATTGCCAATTTAATTCAATACGCAATGCATTTGTTCGTTTTTTACAAGATATTTGACGCAGGGAAATTCATTCTAATCGCTGGCGTGGTCGTTTAAATTGGGGAAAACTACAGTGAGAAAAGTTATTCTGCACACAACGGAAATTATTTGGAGCAATTTGATAACTACTTATGTCAGCGAACAGAAGACTACAAACAAATTGCGGGTGAATTCTGGAGCATGTGGAATATGCCAAACTATATAGGCTCCATTGATGGAAAACATGTCGCCATTCGATGTCCCCCTAATAGTGGCAGCCAATTTTTCTGCTACAAAAATTCTTTTCTATTGTGCTGTTAGCCGTCTGCGACGCACAATATCGCTTTACCCACACAGATGTTGGTGCCTATGGGGGTCAAAGTGATGGAGGTGAGTAGATGTTAGTTAATTTAATTTATATACACTTTTACATAATGTATTTAAATTATTATAGGCATTTTTTAGTTAAGTCGATTTAGCAAGAGGCTTCTGAATAATACGCTTCCGATTCTGCCTCCAAAGCACTTGCCAAAAATAAAAATTCCCCACTATTTTGTGGGTGATGCTGCCTTTCCATTGGGTATCAACCTAATGCGTCCCTTCCCGGGTGAGCTTCTGCCAAGTGAAAAGGAGATGTTTAAGAAAAGACTCAATAGTGGACGACGCCCTATTGAAAACGCTTTTGGAATTTTAGTGTCTCGTTGGAGAGTATTGCTCACAACCCTGCATTTATTTCCTGAAAATGCCGAAAAAGTTGTCTTGGCGTGCTTACTTTTGCACAACTTTATCAAGTTTCATGATATGAAAACTTATATTCCTACCAACTACGCTGATTGGGAAGATGCCGATGGACAGGTTCAGCCCGGATCGTGGCGAACAGAGGTTGGAAATTATTTGCTTTCACAGTTTCACAGTCTACCATCTGCCATCAATTTCACAGTCTGCTCATCGTTATGGTGGAAAAAGTTCTACTGAGATTAGAAAAAATCTATGTAGGTTTTTTGAGGGGCCATAATAACATAATTACTAACCTTTGTTATGCCATTGCACAGTAAAATATTTGTATATTTGCATTGACTAAAATATTTGTATTTTATTATTTTTCATTAAAAAAATTAAATTTTTATTTCAAAAACAAATTTTAAACGCATTTTTATTGATTCCAAATACAAATTTAAAATTAAAAAGGCCTCCATTGGCTACTTACATCTAAAAGAACAACAATTTAAAATTAAAAAGGCCTCCATTGGCTATATATATATATGTAAATAATATAAACCAGCACACATTTATTCTGGGCAGTATTCAATATTTCGCCACTCCATCCATAAGCGCATTATGTTGTCGTCTTCATAAAAAGCTCGTCCGGAGTCTCTTCTCTTTCCTTTTGCGAAGCTATTTTGTTTTTCAGCTCCATCAAGGTACTGCAAAAGTCCTCGCAAAGAGACTCCAACACAAGCTTTTTCTTTTTGGGGGGGTTCGGAGGGGCGTCCACAGACTCGGCGAAACTGTCCTCATACGTGATGTTCACACTAGATACTTCGGTTTCATTATTATCTCGAGTGCTAAGAAATAAAAGCAATGAATTAGCTAACACGAAAAGATATGAATATCAATAAATTGTACATACCGGCGAGGTGCGAGGGAATCTTTGAGAAATGCCATGGGTTGCAGGAACTACCACTCTTCCTGGTAGCACATCCCACTACCTGAGGGAGCTTCCTCCTTGTTTAGCTCCTTTATGAAACGCTCGCGCAGGAGCTTCCATCTGTGCTTACAGTCCACCACTGCAATGTATTAATAAAAATTAAACATTATTTTTCGCGGGAATTATTCGGAGGCAAATGTTTAATACTTACCACTTTTGTTGCACACGCCTGCCACACCCTTTCTTTCACCTGCTTATTGTAGTAACAAGCGTCTTTTTTGTCGTATAAACATTTATTTTTATCTACATTTTCAATTTAAACATAAACAAATTTTTTCTCCGCCTCACTCATGTTGAATTGAATATCTTTTTATTTCTTCCACCACAACCAGCTGTTAGCTTAAGCAATGCTCGACCTCAGGTCGTCCGTTGCTTAATCGAATGAAATTCAACGGAACTGAACGAAAAGTTGAAAAAGTACAATGTAATCACAACATATGTTTGACATGTCGTCGAGCATTTGCTTAATGTCACTTAATGTACAAAAAGCACATTATAACTGGGCCTTAAAAAATGCAATCATAATTACAAAGGCATTGACATACTGGAGTAAAGTAAATGATGCCAGATTTGCTGATATAAGCGCAATTTTCAACACTTACCCACTGAGAAATTTTTTGATCACACCATACAGAAAAAATAGTTCTGAACACTCAAGAGAAGAGTTTGAAGCATTATATTATTTTTCTTTTAAACACATACATATGTGGATTGCTGGAGGGTCCCGTACGAATCGGAACAATATAATTTATTTTGGTAGATTTTAGGTACACAACAATTTTGATCAAAGAAAAAAATTCTTAATTATTGCAACTTTTGCCTTTTGAACGGAATTTGCCGTCAAATAATTTTAGATATAATAACAACTTTAAAATTCTTAAAACTAATCTAACATCAAAGTTTGCTGCTTTCTCTTTCTCTTAAAATACACATTCTCCCCAATACCAAATGGCCTTAAATTCCTAGCTTTAGCATTATAGTTCCGATACAAATTGTTTCGCCCTTTCTTAATCAACTTCCTGTGCTCCACCGGATTTTTTATCAACAACGTACCTAATAGCCATGTGTTTCTTCCTTCATTTTCATATCTTTGTTTGAAATGATGCTTTAACTGACTTGTGTTCCATATTAACGAGTCGTGGCACGACCCAGGAGAATGCATCTGAAAATACCTCATACGAAGTTTTTGATCGCAAATCTGCAATGATTTAAGCATCTTTAAAAATATTATTACTAAAAAAAACAATTTTTTACTGACCAACATGACATTAAGAGAATAAAATCTTTTTCGCTTCAGATATTTGGAACGATGTTCAACAGGGGGTGGTATACTTGAGACGTGTGTCCCATCTATGCAACCTATTATCACAGGAAAACCTGTTTTCCTATAAAAGTGCCTGTTAGCAATAGCAATTCGTGATGGTTTGTTGAGAATAATAACACACGCAAGACTTGATGAAATTCAGGTATTTCTTTATTGTTTTACAACCTAGTGTTTTAATTCCTTGAAATAATATATAAAGTTAAGATAGGAAAAATATAATTGT
Source organism: Phania funesta (assembly GCA_963932375.1). Classification (NCBI taxonomy): domain Eukaryota; kingdom Metazoa; phylum Arthropoda; class Insecta; order Diptera; family Tachinidae; genus Phania; species Phania funesta. Next base: position 86,114,878 of record OZ010653.1, read on the forward strand.
TAATTTACATACTTTTTGGTTTCAAACCACCAACTTTTCAATATTAGAAAATATACACGTTTTAGTGCGCAACTAGTATTGTAATGGCGCTTAATTTTAATTTACAAAATGGCAAGAAGTTATATATGATAAATTTATACATAAGTACATATAATGAGTTATCGATACAATATAATCGATAGCTTTTAGGGTTGCATTATTAGTAGGGTTTGACAGTGGCGCCAACAGTGCCTTTTAATTTCATTTTCCTCTGCTTAATCCATTTCAAATGAAATCCATGTTGCATAAAGCTCGCTGTACATCACTTCTATGCATTCATGAAAGGACTCGCTTTCTGTTGTTTGGCAGAGGTTCACATGGTGATCGTTGCCAAGTCCTTTTTGGTAACTGCCCTCCGCGCGCAATTTCATTGTTGCTGTTAGCTTTGGTACTCCTGTCGTTCATTTAGGTTCCCTCAAATTTGGTTAAATTTTGTTTAAATATATTTAAACGAACGTATCTTTATTAAGTCGAAAATAACTAAGAAGTAAAATATTTATGTAATAAGTATAAAATTTTATAAAATACTATTTTTTAACAAACCTTTTGTTAGGAAGTGCAAATATATGTATTCGCCTGTTGTCTCAGCTGCTTCCTTATAAAATTTATATTTTCCGAGTCGGTGGTTTCTTCATCTTCCGAGGATGAATAAAATGCGACACTCAAAATTTTTTCACAATATATGTACATTAGGGTGTCCCAAAAAATTTTTTTTTCTGATTTTCATAGGTGCTCAATCAAAATTTAAAAGCTTATAGGGTCAAGTATTTTTGAGTTTTTTTTAAGAATTTTCGGAATAGATTTAGAGGTCGCGCAAATGGAGTTTTCATAAAAAACCGGAGTTTTCGGCCTTTTTTCTAACTTTACTCATTACTTACTTAATATCCACGGGTTTCTTAACTTCTGAGGAAACAATGTTTAAGAAAAGTATCCAAGCTTTATTCCTGCGTAAAAAACGTATATGTTTTGGTAATTATTTAGCTTATTTAGATACCCTAAATTACAATTTTTCGTAATTTTTTTTAAAAATTTTATAATATTGCTTTAAAACTTTTTAAGTTTCAATGAAAACGAAAAAAACTAATGATGCAGTTTAAAAGACAACTTTATTCTAATTCATATTTATACAACAATTTTTGAATTCATTCTAACCGTTCCTGAGTTATACCTGTTTTAACATTTATACCCAGTATATGTTATTATAAGCTGTTTGCCAGTTCACCAAACATACCCAATCAACAAAAAGAAAACACAAACTTTTGTTTTGCTCTGTGTTAAATCATTTATTGGAGTAACTGCGATGTAGTTCTATACCTTGCAATAAATTCTGGAAATCAGTTTCAGAAGTTGTGACATTGATATAAGTATTATCCAAAGCCACACCTCGTTCTGCCACATCATTTACCACTTGTAAATGTTGAACTTTTTCCTTCGCATCTTGAAATGACTTTCTGGCTTTCCAAATCGCTGGATATATTTTTAAAAAATCGGTTGAAATATTGCAAGCTTCAAAAAAAGTAAGACTGGCTATTGAAATAAAGTGTTGAATTTCTATATTTCTGAAGTTTTCTTCTGTTAAAGTAACATTTGTTACTTCATAGTCGCTGCATTGAGTATCTGCAAGTTTTTTTTGACATTAAACGTAAAGTTTTGGTGTCGATACGTTCATCAAAAAACGCCAAGACAGCCAATTTCGGAGTTAAGTACCACTGATGACCTAGAAAAGTTTTAAGTGAGGCGTGTGCAAATTCTTTATTAAAAATTTTATAACCATCCAATTCCTTTAATAGGTTCAGGTCATTATGAGGAGCGTATCGAGGGCACTGGCAGAGGTACCAATATTTTATATAAATTCTTAAAACAAATAAACTAAATTCAAGCAATGCATCAATTGTTGATTTGTCTATATAAGTTTGCAACTGCTTACGGAAAATGCTTATTTTCAAAGAATATACAGTAGGGAGCATGTACTCACCATGTTTGTATTTTCTACATTTGCAGGAGCATAAAAATAGTAATAATGCAGCGATTTAATTTTTTATTTTTTTATTTTATTCATTATTAAGTGGCTAACAAAAATGTTTTTAAAACATAACATAAAACTACATATTCAAAGAATAAACAATATAAAATAAAAAAAAACTCCTATGTACTCAATTTGGCACTTTTAGGGAATATTTAAAATACGTTGTATTTTTAATACCTTGTCCATAACCCTTTATTTTTTAATTCACTATTAATACGTTTGGGCATACTTTCAATCAATTTCTGAATAATTTCATCTGAAATATTCTGCCACTCCAGCTGCACACGTTGCCATAACTCGTTCAAGTTAGATGGAGCTGCTCGATACTGTCCCAACCGTATTTTCACAATTGACCACAAATTCTCAATTGGATTGAGGTCGGGACTTTGTGGAGGCCACTGCATCAATTGAAAATTTTGTTCAGTTAGCCATTCCTTAACAATTTTTGAGGTGTGTTTCGGGTCTCCATCCTGTTGAAACACAACTTCTTCCTCAGGATATGCGCTCATATCTACAAACTCGGGAAGATGAGTTTGCAATATCATTAAATAGTCTTCCTTTCTCATGATGCCATCAATTTTTTGCAATGGACCAATATGCCACTATGTAAAACAACCCCATACCATGATGTTGCCTCCGCCGTGCTTGACCGCTTGTTTAATATGGTGTCGTTGAATGGCTGTCGGCGCCAGTAATACTGTTTACCATCAGACTGATATCGGTTGAACTTGGACTCATCTAACTATATTACGCGCTTCCAGTCGTTAACAGTCCAATATTTGTGTTGCTTAGCGAATTTTAGCCGTGCCGAAACATTTTTATTGTGACAATGCAGGTTTAGGTTTCTTCACAGCTGCGAGGAATCCAATGTTGTGTAGCGCTCTTCTTGCTGTCCATCGACTTACATGTTTATTTATTGCTAGGGAAGCTTCTTTTGTGGTTAAAGACGTGTTCGCTCTCCTCTTTCTAATCATAAGGCGTGCGTCCCCATCAGATAGTAGTTTTCGGCTACCTCTAGCCTGCACTTGCGGAGCTACATTTCGCCGTTTTAGCACTCTAATAACCACTGATTGGCTTAAATTAAGTTCTTTGGCTATCATTCGTGATGAAGAGCCAGTCGTCGTCATATTTGCGATCGAATTTTCAACGGTACACGATAGTTTCTTCATTATTTAAGAAAATAATAACTTTTCGTTTTAAATTTAAAAAAAAAACGGCACTTTTTGACATATGAAGTTAATCAACTACAATTTAAAACACAAATGAACGTTAACAAAACTCAAGATTACTGTAACCAATTCGAAAAGTGAATTTAATATAACGGTAAATTTGACTTTTTTCTACTGATTTAGTTGAGAACAAGTATGAGCAAAACTGAGTACATACGAGTTATTTTGTTGTTATTAAATTTTCTCTCATTACTGATTGTTTTTTAAATAACTTTTAAGAGCTAAATAAAAAAGAACAAAAGACTCAGATAGAGTAGTTCTTTATAGTCCTCTCTTGGTTGCGTGTCTTCAAGTTGGCCTTTAATAAAATTGCATAAATCTTCGCGCATTGGTGCCGGAATAATCTTTTCAACAATTTTATGATTTATGCAGTCGGAAAAACAGGATTTGTTAATAGACTCCCAACTCAGCTGGAGTGTGGCGAAAATTTTTATCTGCGGTGATGTGGTCTGCTCCTCAATATTAAGAGCCTTGAAGGTTGATCCAGCAACAAGCTCCAACATATGATGCCGGCATGCCAAAAATATGAGGTCTTTTTTTAGTTTTTGACAAAGTAAAGCACATGCACCGATTCGGCGTCCAGTGTTGGAGCTTGTTGTATCTGCAGACAAAAATGCGATATTTTTAGTTAATTTCCAGGTTTTAAGCATTTCACACACTGCATCAGCTTGATCTTCTCCCCTTCCCGATCGAAGTGGTACTACTCCTAGAAGTTTGGGGTCCGAATTTCCGGTTACACTTATAGAGAGGCGATCAGTTTTTTTCTTTTTATTCTTTAAATCGGGCATTATTTTTCCATCCCAATGTACCGTAATATAACTGGAGGCATCAAGCGATTTTTTAATAGAATCTGCAATAATCTGTCGCTGCTTTATACGTTCCCTCCAAATTGAACTCTTTGAGCATGCAATTTTTGCGATGTTTTGGCTAGGATTTGAGCAGGAATTTACTATTAACGAAGCTTTACGGCAACTAATTCCGGTTCTGTCAAGACTCGCACAAAGCTGTTGGTTTTTTGAGGAAGATGGAACTTCTTTTCGGACCGCTTTTTTTTGTTGGTTCATACATGAAATCGTCAGAACTCTCGACCGATGGTTCACATATTGAATCATCCGAACCATCGCTAACAACGCAGGAGTTTTCCTTGTCTACCAGATATTCCGATTTAGTTGTAAGAACTCTGTTAAATTCTTTAGATTTTTTGGAAGGTTGAATTAATTTTCCGAACAAGCTCTTCATGTCGCGCAAGAAATTATCTCGTTTTCAATTTCGTTTTTAAACTATTATTTAAAACTATCCACTTCGAGTGCAATTTTAAGATTTCACGAGATATGTTACGTACCTCTTGACTTGTTTCCCACATATCTTTAACATTTTTTTGCTATTATTCTGGCACTTTTTGTGACAGTATATTTTTGGATAAGATGTAAATTAAAAAATCTTTGCAAAATTTGCATTTTTGTCGGCGGTTTAGAGGGCATCAATCATTTTTCCCACAAGCCACACATTTCTTGTTTTCACAATATTCATATCTATTTTGAATAAAATTACACATTTAAGCTCTAACCAAAAATATAAAATAAAAAAAATCTTACCGGTACGTTGACTAAATCTTGTATATATTTAAAGAAATCTTCTGTTTGATTCGTCGGTCAGATAACTCCAAAATTTTTGTGATGTAAAATTGTAAAACGACAATATTTTTGCGGAAAATACACATAAAATAGAAATTTAAAATGACAGCATGTAACGATTTAGATCAATAAATGTCAGAAGTTAATGGCAGTTAAAGCCCCTATGTTATAACCTTGCCAGATCTATATTATTCATTCAATCCGTGAAGATATGTTGAAAAATTAAATTAAACGGGGGATTAAATTGAAATGAAATAATATTTGTTTAATTCGCAGAAATCACTTTAAAAACACAACTATAAAAATTTGTGGAATATAAAATAATTATAACGAAAAAAGTATCACCATTTTTAAGGTACAAACTATAAAAATAGTGTAACTAAGGAACTGTTAGACCAAATTCCATTTTTGTTTTTTTAGTTGTATAGAACATATCCCTCTTCAAAATCGGGTCATTAGTTTTTATTACTTCCATATAAATTTGAAGAGTAATTAACCGTTTTTTACAGAATTTGTTAAAATATTACAAAAAATACTTAATATGTTGAATCGAAATGGACAAAAATATTGCCGAAACTTACTTTTTGCATATAGAAATGAAGTTTGGGAAACTGTCCCTAGAAATATTCGGCCCAAAAATTAAATCACCGTATTTATTGACAAAGGTATGCGTCAAGTTTGAAAAAATTTCGAAAAACCCGATTTTTAACAAAGACTTGATTTGCGCGACCTCTAAACCTCTTCCTAAAAATCTAAAAAAAAACTCAAAAATACTGGACCTTATAAGCTGTTAAATTATGCTTGAGCCTCTAACAAAAACAATTTTTGGGACACCCTAATGTACATATACAAATTAAACAAACAATAAATTCACAAAACACTTATTTTACTTGCAATTTTTTTGGTTACAATTTATAAACATTTCTTTGACACTTCTTTAACAGGCTGTTTTACAATCATTTAATTCCGCGTAATCTTTTACATTATGATTCTAGTACAAAATTTGGCGTGTCGAAAATTTTAGACGGTAACATAATATTTTAAGTTCGACAGCAACTACGACAGCTGTCCTTTTTTAACTACGCCAAACACAATAAGGGTGATTATTTGTATGCCGCCGTAAAATACAAAACGGTACTTTCTCCAATCGAGTATGTGATTATATCATTTTGTAAGGTAGCGTAGTGTGAAGGATATCACTTAACGAAAACTTTGATTTAGTTTTCCTCGAGGAATAAAATACTTCTCTTACGTTTTGTGCTTTTGTGTTCTGGGCGAAAAACAGTATGGTGTGGTAAATAAACATAGTTATATTTGCCATTGGACATATGTTCTTGAAGTTTCCTCCATATGGTCGAGAAATAGTTATTCGTTAAGGACTACGTTGGTTTGGGGCTGCAGAATTTTGGTTTCAAAATTAAAACCTTAAAAAGGAAACAATTGTTGTGTTTTCGTTGAATCAAAATTTATGACTAACTTTATTTCCATATCGCATATTGCGCATATCGCATATTGCGCATATCGCATATCTTTATTATCCAAAAATTTCATTTTACATTATTTTTTGTTTTAAAACTACGGTTCTTATACTACTTCTCATTACGTATCTATAGTGATATAAGAAGTCTTTACTAGTATTTTTATTTTATATTACAGCTTGCTGTATACTCTTAACTTATTTTAAATATCCATTATATTAGTTTCTGAAAAAAAGATTAAAACAGAAGGCACTTATCTTACAGGCTAAGTACAACTATCCCACACACTAAATATTACTTAAAACTAAACAAAATAGGCTTATGAATAATGATAATAAAATTTTTTTTAAAACTTACGTCTATTGCTCGGTGTTGTACATCACATTGTCTATATTAAGAGTGTTTGCTCTTCTGTGATAAAATTTCTTGCAAATTTCCAGAATCGGCGGGTCTATGAAAAGATTGTGCTACAACACTATTGTCCAAAGAGGATGCCCGCTCTTGGAATTTGATGGCAGGGCCAATCAGAAAGGCGTCAATTCTCCCGAAGTCAATAGCAGCATAGACAGACCTGCATGATGGTCTACGAAAAGTCCCATCTGGACACATTCTGGGGCCTAGACCCAGGCAAAACGACAAAATCCTTCTGTCCCATACTCTAAGCCTCTCTATCTGATGAGGAGATATTCCAAACCAAACTGGGAAAGCATAGGACATAAGAGGCCTAACAATTTGTCGATAAATTAAAAGCCTAACCCTTGCACTGAGCCCTGTCCGTCGACGTAGTAATTTATGGTACATAAAATAAACATTTTTAACTCTCTCTAAGACCAAATCTATATGCCTATAGAATTCAAAATTTTCATGAAACACGACTCCTAAATATCTAATCGAGTTACAAATTCGTATGCTCTCTCCACCTACGCATAAGTTCGAAACAAAGCCCCTTAGATTACGGTATAGGCGACCTCGTCTACCCTTAATCATAATGCCAATTGTCTTGTCTATGTTTAGTCTCAGACCCCATTTCTTAAAATAGTTATGGAGAACATCCAAATAAGAATTTATTTTGCGATTTAAGTACAGTGCCCTAGGACCCCTTGTAGCAACAAGAAAATCGTAAGCATATAGCAGTAAAAGGTACCCTGCAGGTGGCTGGGGAATATCATACACAAATATATTGTAAAGAATACGACCGAGTAGAGACCCCTGTGGTACACCTGCAGCTACATTCCGAATATTAGAAACTCTAACGCCAACTTTCACCTTGAAAGTGCGGTCCTTCAGGAAGTCAGCCACTAATCTACACGTGGTTCTGTTGAATCCCAAACCCATCATTTTATAAACAATCCCTTCCTGCCATGCAGTGTCGAAAGCTTTTGCGAAGTCTAAACTAACAGCTAATGTCGCACATCTGTTGTTTAACCCCCTGGATACATAATCCGTGAATGCCATAAGGGCATGTGAGGTTGAGTAAGCACTTCTAAAACCGAATTGGCAGTCTTTTATAATACCTGCATCTGCTATTTTGCAACGTATCTTCGATACTATGAACCATTCCATTAATTTTCCAAATGAAGATAACAAGGAAATTGGGCTATAGCTTCCAGTCAGCTTACGATCCGCACGAGTCTTGAGGATAGGGACAACTCCTGCCTCTTACCAGCTTACTGGGAAATATCCTAGGTTCAGGCAGTGATTAGTTAAAATCGTCAGATACCATATCTGTTTTCCTTAGAACAAAATCAAAATTTCATCTCCACTACTTGATTTCTTATTTGCTCTCCTTAGAACAAAACCGGGTATTTCATTCCACTATTCCTTACTTGCTTTCCTCTTCAAGGCATAACTAACATTGCTAGGGGTGATAACATTATGCTCCTCGGAGCGAAAACTCTCATTTATCACAGAACCATCAGCCATGACTTCTTGTCCAAAAGTCAAGAATGGTTCATGATCAGCTAATGATCAAACCTCTCGAGAGACGGTGTTCACAAAAAAAGCCTTGCGCAAGTCACTGCCACTTCGGTATAAACCGTAAAAACTATAAGCCATTAGCTCAGCTTTGTCAGTATCGTCTGAAACAAGTGTCCCTCCAGAGTTGATTAATTCCCTAATCGGAAATCTTTTCCGGATACCAGCAGCACTTCTCACCTGAATAAATGTCCTTCCATTAAGGCGAATTTTTTGCAAATAATTTGCCCAGTAATTCTCCTCGAATATAGAAATTGCGTCCTGAATGATTTTAGTCAAATTACGAACGTCAGCCTTCAAAATCGAATACCTGCCTGGATCAAGAGTCCTATTCATTATTCTTCTAAGTCTCTTCTTTTCTGCGATAAGGTGCAAAATATCCGGTGGAAGCTTTAATAAACCTCGGCTACCTGAAGGTATCTTAGGTATTGATTTATCCATTGCATTCCTGAACGCTCTGTTCAAAGCCCAGATTAAGATAAACCCTACTTGTAGATAAATTATTCTTTACAATTACAGAGATGCCCCCACCACGTACAATCGGTCGGTCCTGTCTAAAAATAGTGTACCCACAGCGTAGGAAAATCTACTAACGGCTTTAGACATACCAACAGGCAATTGCCGTTGTGTAACCGTGTCATTGGCATTCTTTCTTGCAGCTATTTTGCGTAAAAGTTGCAGTCGCTTAGGACGATCTTTGGAACTGGCAACATTACCATAATTTCCGCAATTTACACATTTGACGGGAACGCCTATTCTCTTGACTGCCTGTCCTGTCAATGGGTCTGTTGATAAAGTTTCAGCAATATTTTGTTCCTTTGGAGAAACTCCACATTTGACTGGTCCATGGGAACATTTAACACACCTGAACGGCATGTTGCAGTTCAATGCCACATGACCAAAATGTTGGCAATTGTAGCATTGGACAACGTCACGACGGACGTGTTTTTCCATGCTCACCTTACAATGCAGGGGGGTTACTCTCTATTGCGATGCGTAACCTAGTACGATGAGAAAGACAAATGCGATAAGAAAAGAATTTGGTACTCTGTAGCGCTAATACAAACGCTTTCGCAAAATAAATTGAAAATGAAGCAACACTGGCAACACAAAACAAACAATAGCGAAGAACAACAAAATGAAATGTCAAAACATGTAAATAAAAACTGTTAAAAAAAATTGTTGCAGTACGATTTTATTGTGAAAAATAAAATATAAAATAAATAGTGATGGATTCGGTGGCGTTATGGTTTGACGAAGAAAATGAACATATTGAACGTGTTACAAGGAAAGTTTTGAGATATAGGTCTCCCTAAATGACCACAGGTAAGTATTATCTGCAAGTGTTACATATGTGCAAAATGTTTTGGAGCGTTTCCTTTTTATAGCTTTATACAAAACTTTATAGCTTTATACTAAAACGCTATTCAACACGACCTCATCGTTCCAAAGAGACCCACAGTAATTCCAAACATAATAAAAGTGGCCGCTGCTTTGAAATTGCTTGGGCAAGGTGGATATCAACACCAAATTGGACAAGACCATCTGTTAGGTTTATCGCAGCAATCCATGTCGCGTTTCTTGCAAGAAGTTTGCATGGTGATTGAGCGAATACTCTGCCCCAAGCACATACAATTTGCGGTAATAGCGGAAGAGGAAAACGAAATTAAAAGAAGCTTTTTTCACAAATGTGGCATTCCTGGGGTGATTGGAGCAGTGGATGGCACCCATATACAAATGTTCCGACCGGCCAGGAATGAGCACTTGTACTTCAATAGAATATTACAGCACAGTATGAACGCTATGGTAGTATGTAAGCTTTTATCCATGCATTTGGCTTATTAAATCTATTAAATCTTACTTTGATATTGCATTTTTAGATATTTAATCACAAAATGATACTTAAATTCATAGATTGTCGATACGGTGGTGCAAGCCATGACTCACATATTTGGGCCCTTTCAAACGCAAAGCAAAAATTAAAAGAACGTTTCGAAAGAGGAGAAAAGGGATTTTGGTTGATTAGAAATTAAATAAAAATAGATCCAATTTTTAAATTTCTTATAGGCGATTCGGGTTACCCATTGGAACCCTGGCTGCTTACTCCATACGGAAACGTAATGGAAAACTCATCCGAATTAATTTATAATAAACAATTTTGCAAAAGAAGATCCATAATCGAGAGATTATTTTACGTTTTAAAAGGCAGATTTCGGTGTCTGTTAGCAGCCAGGGAATTGCATTACGAACCAGAAAGAGTGGTTCAAATAATAATGGCGATTTTGAGATCTTGAAATTAGTGTTTAAAAGTTCTTAAACTAGAAATTGAAATTTTAGGCACATTAAAAAATAAATAACTTCTTTTGTGGAATATAACGATTAATCATCATAAAAATAACGAAAATATAAAATACAAAAGCGTACCGCAGTGAAAATATTACATATTTTTTTCCATTTCGAATTCTAAAATTTTCTTTTAATTTTTAATTTTCTTAAGCTTTTCTAATTCAATTTTTTGCTTGTACTTTTTTTTAAATCAAATTTTTCTTTACAAAATGCTATTTTTCTCTCCATTAATTCAAAATGCTATTGTATCTTACCAATTCCTTCAAGTTATTCCGTACTTCGGCCAAAAGTTTGACGGATTCCTTATGGAATATTCCTTGGTTTTCAACATGGGTTTTTAGCATAATATCACGGTCGGTTTGGTTTGACGGCCGTGTACTTTTAGGTGTCTAAAAACTTTCATCAACACATGTTCGTTTGGAAGCGTGCGCTGATTCATCTAAACTCCTTTTTTCATTTTGCGAAGGTAACAAAACTTCTGCAAGCTCTTTGTTTGTTGAAATATCGAGACTAGCATCATGACTTGTGCCAAAGCATGTTGATGTTGGCAGGCCGTTGACAGCTTCTTCCATATGAAGAAGATTTATTATTTGTTCCTCCATAGAGGAAAGTGGGCAATATTGTGAGACACCACCACCCGTACTGGAAATGCTAACTTTGTTTTTGCGCATCTTAACCTTCGTATGAGTTTTCAGTTTAGATCAAACCTATATGCACATATGTATGTATATATTTATATTGTGTTAGTTTCACATTTTATACATACAGACATATAAAATATCACAATATATTACCTTTTTCCAGCCAGCTACATCCCTAACAGGAGGTCCATTAGATTTAAGGTCGTCCACAAGTTGCTGGCGCGTTGTTTGGCATTACCGCACTGCAACTGGCCCTTGGCCAAATCGTTGTGTTGTACCATAAAATCAAGTAAGATTTCAAACTGCATATGCTGAGTCTGCAACTTCTTCGGCTTTTCCATAAAAAATAACAATTTAGATATAAATAAAAAAATATATTCGCTCTTACTTACATGATGCGTTTCGTCTGCGTTTGATATATTGTTAGCGCATGATATTTGCGCTTAGTAAAAGATTTTGACATTTTCTTTTTCATTACAGAGTGCGGTGATGCCAGATTTGCGAATCGGGAAAATTAGACGCGAAAGGAAAACGTAATAAAGAATACCAATTGTTCGATGCGGTAAAATTTTTCTTTCGCATCGCAATAGAGAGTAACCCCCCAGAATATATCTAATATTCCGGAAACCTTTAAGATCGGAATCCCTACCTAGTTGGAATAACCACCTATCTGCTCCTAGTTTGTGCAGTCCCATTATTCTCATTTTTATCTGAAGTCCTTGCATATACCCCATCACTTCTTCTACTTCAAAAGAGTCAGATAAGCCCTTGGCTACTACTGAAAAAAGTCCGTGTAATAATGTACTCCCTCTTCGTTTAACAAAAGTGTTAGCTTATCAAAATCTTCAAGGGTGCAGACCCCTATATTAGCTACTTCTTTGCCTAATATTTGAATATTATAATCCTTATGACCCAAAATGCAGTCCAACTTGTTAATAATGTGCTTAGTATTAATCTTATATGTAGTTATAACAGGTACCGACTAACTTTTTCCTCCTTCTTTGGCTTTTTCTGGCATCCATCCTGGTTCTTGGCAGGGTCTTCATTAGTAGCAGTACTAGCTTTACTAGCTGCTTTGGTTGAGCTAGGGACGACATTACTTTTGCTCTTCTTGGGTTCCTTTTTAGTCTACCATTTTTCCTTTTCTTCAGGAGATTCCTCAACACCTACCATTTCTTCCTCACTTGCTGAGTTCGGTAGCATTCTCTTCATCTATTTTATTGAGCAATGTTTCAATATGCTTTCTTAATCTCGCATTTTCCTCTTCCACATAGTTGTATTTGCTATTAAGCAGCTCAATTTGGCTATCCTTTTCCTCTGGCATGCGTTCTATTTCGTCGCTGACGTCCTCCATCTTGATTTTTCTTTCTATATACGCGCAGATGTTTGTCTTAACACCCACACGATTTAATTGCCTGTTTACAGGTTTTTCCTGCTATACAGGTATCACAGTACACACTTCTTGTTTTGTTTTATTCACACTTTTGATTTATTTTCAATAATTCTCCTTTTTATATCCAAAATATTTTATATTTTACAAAAAAGAAAAAATATTTATTTCTAGAGTCTTTATTCTTTTGTTATGAATAAAATATACTTAAATTACACAGATCTGCAAAAAAAATTTCCAAAAAATTTTTTGAATTTTGATAATTGACTTTTCAGCGCTGATTTCACAAATGCAATCCGTTTTTTTCTATCACGTCAGGTTTTCTTACAATAAAGGGAATATTTTTGGGTATGATAATAAAATTTAAGCCCTTTTTCATATTTCTCCAAATTTATAACATTTTATTTTATTTATAAATCAAGTTATAAACGACGTTTCCAGTACACTACTATTTCTCTTTAAGCTTATAAGTCATCATAATAACGTTTTCTCTTGCTATTGAAGCTTCTTTTGGTGCTTTGCCGGCTATGGACTCGTTGAGGATCATCTCTTTTCAACATCCAGCAGTAGTCCGCTATCATGTTGACATTCCATCTTCCTTGGTATCTTCTTTCCATTTCCTTTATGCCTTGGAGAACTCTTTCACCCTGCTCTTCATCACCAAGGTTTGCAGGGAAATAGTCAAGATGTGAGTGGAGAAAATGAACTTTAATGCTCATATTACAACCAAGTTTCTTAAAGTTGCCGAGCATGTCTGCCACGATTGTCTTGTAGTTTGGATCTTTTTTGTTTCCTAGAAAACTGGTAACAACCAATTTAAAAGATGTCCAAGCTGCTTTTTCTTTTGTTTCCATTTTGTCCTCAAGGTTGCGATCTCTCATTAGTTTTCTAATGTCTGGTCCGACAAAGATTCTGTCCACAAAGATATCTGAAACACTCTCCTTCTTTTGGCAATGCCTTGACAAACTGTTTCATCAGGCCAAACTTAATGTGAAGTGGTGGAAGTAAGACCATTTTGGGATCCACAAGGCTTTTCCTCCCAACATTTTTAACCCTAACCTGTAAGGTTTTTCTCAAGGGCCAATCTTTTTTTTTTATGTAGTGATGCTTTCTGTCTCTGCTGTCCCATTCACAGAGAAAGCAAGGAAATTTTGTATAGCCACTTTGTTGGCCAAGCAGCATTGAAACGACTTTTAAATCACCACATAGTGTCCATTTGCGGTCTGAGTAGCACAGTTTGTTTAAAACCAGTTCAAAGTTTTCGTAGCATTCTTTTAAGTGAACCGCGTGTCCAACTGGCATAGAAGAATACTTATTGCCATTGTGTAAAAGTACTGCTTCAAGGCTTCTTTTTGAAGAATCAATAAAAAGTCTCCACTAATCAGGAATATATTCTATTTTGAAACTAGCCATAAGTCCAGGAACATCACTGCAAAACACCAGTTCACCTTTTTGAGAGAAGAAAGATACCAAGAAAATGATGTACCCGGAGCCAACATATGTTTATCTTTCAATCTTGATCCTAAAAGCTCTGCCGAGTCTTTAGGAAGGCCTATGTCTCTAACTAAATCATTCAGCTCAGATTGTGAGAATGGAATGGGATTGGTTGTGCCAGGATCGTAGCAATCACTGTCTTCTTCACTATTACCTTGCTGTGCCAATTGCTCGTGATCGTCTATAATATTTTTGTTTTTCAAATTGAAACCTTGTACGTTGCAAAACAAAAATAGCAGTCATCACAATGGTTTTTGGGCTCCCTCCAAAACATTAATATTCCAAAACGAAAGGACTGTTTTTTACCTTGAAACCATTGCCTGAGTTCTTCAACACACACTGAACAAACTTTGTGTGGGGCTCAAGGCTTATCTTGATCGCTCACCTTTCACATATTCGATAACATAATCGAATCCAGACAGTATTACTGCCCATCGTTGGATACGAGCCGCTGCCATGACAGGTATCCCTTTTGTTTGACCAAATAAAGTTAAAAGTGGTTTGTGATCAGTGCGAATTATAAACTTGTTTTCCAAAAGATATTGTCGCAACTTAGAAACACTAAAAATAATAGCTAAACCTTCCTTTTCAATGGGCGCATAGTTTAATTCACTTTTGGTCAACGCACGAGAAATAAATGCTATTGGTTTTAAAGAGTTGTCAGGGAGTTTGTGACTTAGCACTCCAGCAACGGTACTGTTACTGGCATCAGTGGTCAAAATAATCGGTAAATTCGCGTTAAAATGAATCAGCACTTGATCTGATATAATGTCTGTTTTGATTTGATCGTAAGCCTGCTGGAATTCCTTTGACCAATTAAAGTTTACATTTTTTTGATAATAAATTATATAAAGGAATCATTTTATCCGCAAAGTCTCTCACAAATCTGGAATAATAATTTACCATGCCGGCAAAGGCTCTAAGTTCGGTCACATTGGTTGGCACCGGTGCGTTTTTAATACACGATATCCGCTCTGGTGTTTTTCGAAGACCATGTTTATCTATACAACACCTAAATAGGTTACCTCGGATTTGAAAAAAATACATTTGCTCTCATTTAAAATCAAGCCCGCAGAACTCAGCTTTGACAAAACTGCATCCAATGTTTGCAAATGTTCCTGTAAATTCCTGCCAGTAATTGTAATATCGTCTTGATAGACGACTACATGTGGAATTCCACGAAAAAGATTTTCAATAGTCCTTTGAAAAATAGATGCGGCCGTTTTAACACCAAAAGGAAGACGTTTGACCTTCAAAGTGCCAATGTGCGTACTCCACGTGCAAAGTTGCTGGGAGTTAGAATCTAAAACCAATTGGTTGTACGCATTTGGCATGTCTAACTTAGTGAAAAGCTGGCCACCATCCAGCGACGCGAAAATTTCCTCTATGCGAGGTAAGGGGTACTTTACATCATTTAAATACTTATTTATTGTGACTTTGTAGTCTGCACAAATTCTAAAATCGCCATTTGGTTTAATAACAGGCACAAGAGGCGTTCACCATTCGGAATTATCAACAATTTCTAAAAAATCCATTTTTATCATGTCACTTAACTTTGTTTCGATTTTATCCTTCCAACCGAGCGGAAGTGGTCGTGGTTTGCAAAATATTGGAGTTACATTCTCTTTTAGAGATAAATTTACTTCACTAAACCGGTACTTGCCTATTTCATTACTAAAAACATTCGAATATTTCTGTTTAATTTGTGCGATGATTTCATCACAATTGCCCTCATTATTTATAGAGTTTACCTGTAATAATTCGAAGTCAAAAGCACGTACAAAAGTTCTACCAAGTAAGGGTGGGTTGTTTGATTTCGAAACAACAATTTTTAATTTCTTTGTGATCCCGAGATATGAAACTAAAGCGTCGTACTCACCCAGTATCTCTATTTGACTACCGCTATAACTTATGTACGGTGTATTACATTTTAACAATATTTTGTTGTTTTGATTTTTAAGGAAAGACTCAGCAACCAAGATGCATGGCGCGCCGGTGTCACACGTTGCCTTGACCTTAATCCCGTCAATAACTACTGAAAGTGTGTACATCTTACCCACATTACCATCCGTACTGATACTGAAAATATAATTAAATATGTTATTAACATTATCATCTTCTGCGTCACTGTTATTGTTAGATACATAATTTATTTTGATGTTCTTAGTCCGGCATACTGATGCCAGGTGTCCAACTTTGTTGCAAAAATTACACGTGCTGTTTTTGTATCGGCACTCATTGGATCAATGATTTTTCCATCCGCAGTGGGAACACGCTTTGGATCTCTTTTCTTTACTTCTCTCACTGTTGTTGTCGCGATTTTTGTTTTGTTTAAAGTGGTTGTTATTTTGTCTAAAGTTGTTGTTTTTTCCTCGTTGTTTGATATAATTAACTGCGCTTACGTCTACGTCGCTATTTTTCGCTGCTAGTTTCGTCTCAAGTATCATTTCTTTGCGCAGAGCTTCGTCTGCCGTCAGCCGTTCATCCTCTTCGCACATTCTTTCGAAAATTCTTTCAGGGAGTCCCATAACAAACTGGTTAAGGATGAATGCGTCTAAGTTGTCTTCAAACTTACAACTTAAAGCAAGATTTTTGACTCGTGCATACCACTCCGCTATAGTTTCATTTGAGTCTTTGGTGGCAGCGTGAAACTTTTTTCTCTCGTGAAATATAATTACTGGAGGCATATAATGCGTATCAAGGAGTTTACACAATTCTTTGCATGCAAGAGAAATTGGTGCGTTGGGACTGCATACGCTGTGTAATGTAATGTACGCCTCAGCACCTACTAACTTTAGTAAAGTTACTTTTTTGGCATTTTCCTCAGTGATGTTTAATTCCATAAAATTTAAATCGAGCTTTTGCTTCCAAACCGCCCATTTCTCCCTTGATGGTGTGAATTCTGGAAGCAATGTTGTATAATATTGGTTTGGAGCTGTCATTCGGTCGGGGCTGTTGGTTTTGCCGCGTGTTTTAGAAGCACTTTCTGTCATATTGATGACTTTTGTGTTTTTTTTGTTATTATTAATTTAAATACTGTTTGCTTATTAAGCCACTTGTTTTATTTTAAGAATAAAATTCTTTTCATTTAATGTAATTATTATTTTTTTGCAGAATAAGTTATTGTAATACAATAATCTTTGACAATGTAAAATATTAGGTTATGCACGCGGTTTTTCTTGTTTTATATTCTTCTTTTTCTCTGTGTTCCTCGTCGCCACTGTAATGTCGTGGGGTCCGTGCGTGTAAAAAGAAGAACTCGTTTTCTTGAAAGTTGATTACGGAATGCTTTATTTCATTAAACTTCATATCTACTTTAATTATTAGTTGACAAACGAGAAGCGTTGCCAGGTAGGAAACTTATTCTTATTCAATTGACATATGAATATAACATTAGGCAAACGAGTTTTAGGGATTTCTTCTTGTTCCCTAAATTTTGTTTGTTTTGTTTCAGACAGTGTAAGCAATATTGTAAAGATATGAGTGGATTGAGTTTTCATAGGACCACTGAGAATCCAATCGCAAATGCCCATCAATATTTTTCTTTATGCCTTCGATGTTGCGGACATGCTCGTAATCGTTTCCTAGAATTATGTCTATTTGAGATACTTTATGGAAGGTTGGGTCTGCCAGATCCAATTCCGCGAGCTCTGCTGAGCAACAGAATTTGAAGATGTAAGCCGGTAGTTGTTTGTTGACTTTTGGCAACACAATTGCTTTGGCGGAGATTCTAATGTTATACCTTAATGTGAACTCGCATTCCTTATTGGCAGATTGTTTTTAACCACTAATTTCGATTTCTGACTTGAATTTTAAAATCGAAGCTACAGTCGATTTTGCACATTTTCAGTTAAGATAGAATCTGGGTCTATTAGCGTTATGATAGTGAAGAGTTCAACTCTGTGTTCTATTTGGGTTAGAGCCGTATTGAGCAATATGTTCTCGTTGGCCGTGGAACAATTGGCCTAAAAATGTTTTGAGGTTAGAGGATCCTGATCCGGGTTGAGATCCCTGTTTGAGAAACGTTTGTGGGCGATTTTTGGGGCAAATTGTTTGGTTCATTACAAGCCTTTAAGAAATAATGGCTTCTTGCTATTTGAGTTGGGTTTATAGGTTTTTGCTTAAATTGCTTACTATTGCAATTTATCTTCAGATGTGATAAAGCTAATCCGTTGTTGTAGAATTTGTTTTTAAACACAAAATCAATTCTCTGTTGCACTGTAAATGCTCGGAATTTATGATATATTCTTAGAGAGTGATTTTTGTTGCATAGTTTGCATGACGATAGGTTCAAGTTTTCGTGTGATGTGTATGTTTGCACATTGGGATGAGGCACTTTTGTAAGTAAAAAAGAGTTTTTCGATTTTTTATTGCGTCTGTAGACGTTCCACTACTTCGTTTCTGTCAGCAAGGAATTCAGACATATCACTTCACTTTGGGAGCTCACGGGGAGATTTTAGGGGCTGTTCACAAAGCGCAAATCTAGGAGTTTTGTGGAGATCAAGCAAACTAAAATAAGGTTCCCAACTATCAACTTGAACGCCGAGCGTTTTAAGAGTGGCTAAAGAATCATTTACGGATGATTGGATTCTCCAACTTGACTCACTGTTTTCGATATGTGCCGGTGGTATTATATATCAAATAAGAGTTTAATATGATTGTCCACTAAAACGCGTTTGTCTTCGTAAGAGGGCTTTAAGTTCGAAATTTTCATGTGAAAGTCTCCCGCGTCACCTTTTGTTTTGTTGCGAAGGTGGTAGAGTTTTGGGACTGGTTACAGTTTTGTGTGATTAATATACACTGATTTCCCGAAAAGATGGCATTGTTTAATGTATTGTTTCACTACATTATCTTGGGCTAACATAACGGATCGATAGGAATTATCTACTTTTGTCCATCTTGAGTCTAAATCCTTCATCGTGACCGCGATGACGAACTCAGGTTGGTTTTCGATAGATGTTGTATTGAATATTTGACAAAATCGAAGAACATGATTGTAATCGAATACAAACACATCGTTAGGAGAAAGAGTGGACTCCTGGGAGTGAAGGGATGTTTCATAGTGGCCATATTTAAGGGGTTGAGTTTGCAAATTTTACTTCAAATTATTATTCATCTTCTGCCTTGGCAATTGACTGTCAATATAGAATTAGATTTCTTATTGAGTTTTAAATAGAAAATATGGATTTGAAAATTGTTCTCTGATTTCCCAGTTATGAGTATTGAACTGCGAGTCAAATAGAGTAAGAGTAATTGGAATCGATTTCAACTGTGTTTCGAAACGAATGAAAAAAGTATTTCGTTTGCTCAATTAAGAAACTTTTAAAAGAACTACTAATAAAGTAAACCATTAATTGTAATAATAAAATGTATAGGTAAATATATATATGTAGTTGTATTTATTTAATTGGCTAAATAATTATTTTTATTTGTTTGTGTTTTTAACTACTGGGATATGGTCTTAAATTCAAGTTAGGTTTCCTGCCGGATCGGTATTATTAAAAAAAATGTATACATCTGATAAATCTCCATCTTCTCCACCAGAACTCTCGTTAAGAACATCATTTACAAGTTCTTCCAAAGTCAAAAACCGTGAACTAGACATTTTAATAAATTAATACAATCAAAAATCTTTTTTCAAATAATAAAAATGCACAAAATAGCACGAGCGGCAAAAAAATTACACTTGTTCTATACAAAATTCACAAAACTTTAGTATGTATCAAATGTGATACAAAGACAATATTATGAACTTTTTCAATTTCTCATAGCATACTTACATTTATTTTTTCAAACGATGTTTTAAATACGGGAAATAACAATATTTACAAATTGTGAAAACAGGTGTGCCATATAGTGTTGCCATTCAGACAAATTTTTGAAATAAAAACGAAATGTATCATTTTTGATACAAAGCTCGATTAACGTTTAAAGTAAAATTCATATTGGTAAAATGATTAAAATGTATATATGTATGTAGCTTAAATTAGATTTGTTAATTGCCGGTACCACCGGCAGTGTGGCTAACTTTCATAAATGGTAACACTGATTAAGAGCGAGTACGAATTAATTGTTTTTGACCAAGCACAGGTATGGGAAAATATCTATGGGGTTCTTTTATGTATTTTGTTTGTGTAGAAAATTTTTTCTTTTAATTACTGTTAAGATGTACGTTTTAATTTATTTTAGTTTTTTATTTATTTATGTATTGAATGTTCACTCCCTACTTTCAATGTTTTTAACGGCCGCAGTTCTTTTGGTTTTTTTCTAAGGCAGTTTTTTTTTTTATAAATTAAGAGCGTGAAAAATTACTTCTTTAACCGATTTGTTTTTTCTAGTGGACTGTATAGGCGATTTATAAGAAGGTTTACCATTCATAGAACACGATGAAAGAGTAAACAGTTTTAATTTGGTTTATATAATTCTTTTAATTCTCTTTAGCTTTTTAATTTTGGTTATGTAAGAAAGAATCTATGTGTAAAAAGCAAGTACCTTTCGTTGCTTTTATGTTTTATTTTTGTTCTCTTTAAAGTTCTTTTTCTAATTTTAGGCTCCTTGTTTTTTTTTTTTGTTTTTATGAGCAAAATTTAAATGAAGAGTTCCAACCACTTACATGAATTGTGGAGAGATCATCCGTGTTTGAAATTCCAAGTTGTGGTGCTTGAAGATGATTTGTATATGCACACTGCCGCTCATCTGATTATGTTTGGCATTAAAATAATTTTGTTTACCATCTCTGTCTAAAACTAACGCATAAACTAGTAATACAATTTTTAAGCTCATCAGAATAGGTTTAACAACAAAAAACAAATGAAAGATTATTTCTGTAAGTTTTTTTTTTGATAAAATAACAATTGTTTTATTAAATTTGTTTAATATTTTATAAATTAATAGTGTGTGCTTCCACCTTTATTCAGAATGACTTCGAATATTCTTTTTGGCATTGAATCATAGAGTTTGGCCAGATAATTCAGGTTGATTTCGCTCCAGGCTTCTTGAATGGCAGCAATCAAGTCATTTTTGTTTTCGAATTGACGGCCCGACTCGTAAACCTGACGTGAAAGAAATCCCCATACATTTTCAATAATATTAAGGTCGGGAGAATAAGGAGGCCATTGCAGTAAACCCACATTCTGCCCATCAATCTACTGTTTCACCAGCCTTGCAGTATGTATTGGAGCGTTATCATGTTGAAAAGTCCATGAAATGGGTCCAAAGATGTCATTGAATTTGGAAAAGCTTTTTCTAGGACTCCTTTATAATTTACTGCATTCATTTTCGTTGAAAGAAACTGCAGTTCAACTGTGCCGTAATATGAAATAGCACCCCACACCATAACACCACCTGCACAGCTATGATTTCGCTTTAAATAAAGTTCTTCCTTACGGAGATCATGGAAATAGTAATTAAAACCATCAGGACCATCCAGATTTAACTTTTTTTCGTCTGAAAAGACAACACGTTTCCATTCGTCCTTCCAGGTCATGTAATTTTCAGCAAACTTTTGGCGGTGTTCCTTACGTAAAGGATTAAGTGGTGGCTTTTTTTGTAGTTTCAATATTCTTAAGTGTTTGGCATTTTGAATGACTCGCTTTACAGTCGGTAAACTACTTTTACAACCAACTTTTTCCTTTATTTTTGCCGCTGATTCCTTCGAATTGGAGGCAGATCTAACGATCGCTCGTCTTTCAGTTGCTGAAGTTGCTCTATAGGTGCCTCCTTTCATGTTTTTTCCATAGGTATTTTCATTTCGTAAGAAATTACTCACACTATTTTGGCTTTTGTTAATTTTTTTTGCAATTTCATTGTGAGAAAGACCTCATTCTGCGTAGATTTTAACTTTGACCCTTTCGGCTTCAGATAAAGGTTTTCCACGACCTATTTAAATTACAAATTGTTGTAACAGTTTAGAAATTAAAAAAAGTTATTCAAAACAACGCACTCGCGGTCAAACGTTAGTGTAAACTAATACAATTTGTTCGAAACCTATTCTGATGAGCTTAAAAAAATGCATCGTTTTAATACAATATTTCTTTTACAACATGTATTAAGATAACGGCACAATATTCCCGTTAGATTTTTTGCTAAGATTTTAGGTATACATGCAATTTTGAAATAAAACCAATTGTATTACTAGTTTATGCGTTAGTTTTAGACAGAGATAGTAAACAAAATTATTTTAATGCCAAACCTAATCAGATGAGCGGCAGTGTATATGCTCATCGGTTGGGTTGAATATTTTGTTTGGAGCTTTTCTGTCTTTACTATGTAGCCTAACTTCATTAACAAAACGCGATATTATACCTTGAACTGTTGAGTCGCTTAGGCATACCATTTCAGCTATTTTTCTGCGCGAGTGACCATTTTTATCGTAGTACGACTCGTCGTGGGGATTTTTGTATGGAGGTGAGGAAAAATATATATTTGTCAAAAAATGTAGTGATTTCATCACAATATTAGTTTTATTTATATAGTAATACACAAAAGTAATCAAAATAAAAAAGTTAGAGAAATATATATCGTTACCTACAATGTAAAAAGCCCTAACTAACAAAAAAATTTAAATTATTTTTTTTATTTATTTATTATTTATTTTAAATCTATTTAATTTATTTTTCTAAAAGAGCCTTAACTTCGTCGCGAATGTGAGATCATGGGATCGGATGTTATCATCATTCGGTGCATAATATCTTCGTTCGTGGCAATTCGACTGCATTTTCTGGAGTGTCTAAGGCGATATTTTTTATAGTCTTTGTTACGACTTTCCTGAGCCTCTCCGGATAGTAAGCCTACAGGAAAGATACACTTTTAAATTTTATCTTTTCCATGAATCAGAATTTTGTGAAGTATAGGTGGCATATGGTACCACTCGTACAGTGCAACAAACTCTTTGTGGATCTACTACCTCGGTGATTGTTATAGCTTCGAAAATTATTGAAAACCTCTTGATTATGTTTTCATCTACACCCGTGATTTCGGAAATCAAAACAGAATTAGCAAAGAATCTTCGTGGCGTATTTCTTGAATTTGTCGTAACTGAGCCTTGCTTAACAGTATCTTCCCTGTTCCAATTTTCTCCTTAAGATGCTGCTAGTGTTTCTGTTACCGATTGTGCTGTCTTGCCGTCAATCATTGTAAAATATAATTCATGTCTTACTTTAAAGTTACGATTATTTACTGTTAACTCAAATTCTTTTTGTTAAGATATCTCCTAATCGACTATTCTCTTTTCTTCTCGTATAACTTGAGGTGTCTCTTTAACGTATGCAAACTGAAGTGTTCTGCAATACTGTGCGGAAGAAGGTTTATTGTTGTTCCATATAATTTATTTATGTCATCACTTAATGATAATTTAAGTGGTACAACTGATGTCATATATAAATTAAATTCTTTATATTAGAATTTTTAAAAAAAATTAATTTGTTGTGTGTCCGTTAGAACAACACAACGTTCTTTATTGGTTTATGGTAAAAATACAAGTGATCTCTTAATTTTAATTTTAACTTAAATTACCCTAACAGTCAGCCGATCACGCCACCTCTTCATGTTGTTTGTGTATTCGCCGGTCAGCAATATCGATGGGAACAACTTTGTAATTGTAGACGCAATCGTCAGCTTAATGTTGGCTTGTGTATTGGCCAGACGCATAGTCAGCAATATCAATGGGAACAAAGCTACGTTGCTGTTGGAATGTGTTGTAATTGTAGACGCAACGTCAGCTTTGTTAATGTGTGAATTATTTTTATATTTTTGGAGTTTTAAATGTTTTCTGTGTTAACTCCTCCCCTTCTAAGATCATACGTCCTCGTATGATAATTTTTCAAAAAAATGGTAAGTTGTGAATTTTGCTTTTTCCTAAACTTCCTGTTGGCGATGATAAATGTTCTATCTGGTTCAGGCAGACATTAATGTCCTCTGTTGTCTTTACCTCTTCTTGAGGAGTTTGTGTTTTCTTGTCGGTTTCAGAAACTTTATGTTCCTTGATTGCATTATTACGATTTCGCCTTATGATCGAGATAATAATGATCAGTATTAACACGGCTAATATTAGCGCAATATTAATGGACAAATTAACTTTGTTTTCAATTTGTAGTTGTTGTATAAAGTGGGAATTGTTAACATTCAAAGCTTCCATCCTTTCCAAGGTTATAACTTGTTCTTGAAAATTCACATTAACCGGCTGGAACAATGCAGGTAATGGCCTAGTAAAGGTAACCTGGGTTGTTGAATATGTTTGGTTACCTATCCGTATTGTAGAATTTTGATGATGAATCAAAAAGGTTCCGTTTAGCACAGTTGTTGAATTATCGATTGATATATTTCCTGCGAACTGGTTCAGTAGTATCATACTTTCGTCAATTTTTTCGACAAGAGGCACATGTTCGTCGTTAGTTGTTACGCACCGTGATGGCTTACTCTTCAGCAAATTAGGGATGCACTCAGATTCACTTAGATCTATGGTATTTTCTTTTTCGCAAATACTTAGTTTATTGTAATTTTTACATTCATTTTTAATTCCATATATTTTACCATAACATTTTAAGATATTTTTAAAATTTGTCCCAACGTTCTTACTTTTTACAGGTCTAATTAAAAGGTTTTCGCAATTCTGTTTATTCGTTGTTTGGATATTTACAATATAAATTATTTCTCTATCATTTGAAGCTACTTTAATTTTGGAAAAATTTAACAATTCATCTATGTTCCCAAATGGAATATTATCATTATTAAAAATATTTCTTAGAATTTCAATTTCAGAATTTGAAAAAATAAAAGAATTTACAATATTTGATTTCGCCCAATGAATTGTGTACTCAATGTTAGATAGTTCTTCCTTAACAATCTCTAACTTATATTTAAAATCTATTAAAGGTTTTCTTGAATTTTACTCTCTTACAGTTTTGAAATATTATTCGTCATGATGGATAAATTGTTCACTTTATCCAGTGCCATTTGATTAATTATAACTTGGTTATTATTATTTTGCAAAACATTATTAATTTTGTTCTCTACAATTTCAAAATCAGAATGATCTGGATTACCGGCCAACCACTTCCACGCACTTCCAATAAAGTCAAGTGATCGCCTTGTCCTTGTCCTGGATCGAAGTCTGGTCAGACTGGATTTCATTTGGGATATGGTGTACGATAGGTAGGGTAGAATCGAGTTGCCAGTGTCATTATACATATGAATTCCATCCTCAAGTTTCTGCACCAATTCCTCATATTGTCCCAAGTCAATCGTGTGAATCAATCTAAAGACACCTGTTTGAATTTTCGCCGGGCCGGTGTTTACAACGACCAATCTCGAATTGGAATAATCCATTATCTGAAACTCACCCAGAACAGACCTGAAGGTTAGAAGTATCCTGAAAAAAAATTAGTAGTGTTTAAGCTCAATTCGTTCCCAGGGGTACAGTAGTCCGAAGAAAAAAAGGAGAATTTCTAATTCCTAATGTGACTCTTATGGATCACACGGCCACTATTCGTGACAATTGTTGTATCCCTGTTTTCCTTCACTATTTCGCCCTTAAAGCGATTACTCAATTTCGTGCCCAATCTTTTGTTGTTCCTCACATATACCAGTTGACCAGGCACATAATTCTTAGTAGGTAATTTTTTCCTGTTATGGTAAGCAAGATCCTGTTCCTGTTTTCGTTTCAGTCTTTCGATGTTTGACAGTCTTGTTTTCTCATAATCCTGTGGGGAAAACTCGACCGTGCGTCCAAAATAAAGATCTACAGGCCTTTTCCTAGTAGTAGAATGAATTGTGTGATTATATTCATTTACCGATCTTTCCAGCAATTCGTCAAAATCCCTCGATGTTCCATCCTCCTTTAGACACCTCATTAATTCCGCTAGTGTGGGGTGAAATCGTTCTATCTGCCTGTTTGATTCGCTCCTATAAGAAGGTGTAGTAAAAACATAAATTTTTAAGTCGTCCTTCATCATAAACATGATCGATGCAGAGTTTAATGAAGGTTCATTGTCCATGACGACGTTCTTTGGCACTCCATAAAAAAACAGGAGTTCTCTTAGAGGCCTCCTAATATTTTCGATAGATCTGCTCTGTAGTTTCCTGACTTGTACATATTTAGAGAATTTATCAATTGACGTTAATATTAATTTCTTGTCTGTGGAAAATATGTCGATATGAATGGTGTGGCCTGGATATGTTGGAATTGGAGTCTCTTTAAGTACCGGAGCATTTGGGTGTCGTTCATACTTGTTTTTCTTACATGTGGAGCATAATTTTATGATTCTCCCAACTTTCCCATTCATTCCTGGGAAGTAATACTTTTCTAGAATCTGCAATTTGTTTTCTTTCTCATTGCGATGAGCTCTATTGTGTTCCTCGATTATTATGTTTTCCTGGTCGCTTTCCGATGTTATGTCCTCAACCACTATTTGTGTAAATCTGCATTTATAATTTGAAAAATTACCTTGGTATACTGTTTGAATCTTTCCCATTATAGGCTCGGGAGCTTTAATTCCATTTATCACAGATGGATTAAGATACCTTTTGAGAATATCTATAAGTTTTTGTTCGTCGCAACTGGTTTCCACAATTAAATGTCTGTGAAATCCTGGGAAAATAATCTTGAATTGATATGAAGGCATATTATCGATACTAATAAATAATTGATTTTTAAATACATTTATAGGGGTCTCCACACTGTGTATTAAGCCCTGCGAAGAACTTTCTGCACTGTGTTGAGTCATGGTCGATGAATCCAAATTGTCCTGAAGAACATTTAATCCTGACTGATTCCTAGACAAAGCGTCGGCCACTACGTTCGTCTTACCGGGTTTATACTTCAATTCGTAATTATACTCCTCAAGTATGCACTTCCATCTTTTCATCTTCCTGTTGTTATTACGGCTGCTAAGGGCATAAGTAAGTGGTTGATGGTCAGTATAACTAGTTACCTTTTTAGAACCGTAGAGATAGTTTCTCAACGAATTTAACGCCCAAATTATTGCAAGCATCTCTTTTTCATTTACTGCATAATTTTCTTCTGTTCCGGTAAGCGTTCTTGAGATAAAAGATATTGGCCTGTCATCTTGGCTCAATACAGCTCCTAACGCAACATTAGATGCGTCAGTGGTTAACGGGAATTCTTTCTCAAAATCGGGATAAGACAGTATTACTTCCTGTGATACCAAAGCGTTTTTCAGCTCATCAAAAGATTGCTTGGCTTCTTCGTCGAGTATTATCATTCTCCTACTCGATTCTGTTTTAGATATCATGCCCCCATCTCCCCGTAAGAGTTTGGTTAATGGTTTGGCGATATCCGCATAACCTTTAATAAACCTCCTATAGTATCCTGAAAGGCCAAGAAAGGATCGGAGTTCCTTTACGTTCCTTGGATAAGGGAATTCTACAATTGCATCCACTTTTTTCGGGTTCGCTTTAATTCCGTCACGAGAAACAATAAATCCGAGAAATTCAACCTCCTCCTTGAAAAATTCGCACTTATCTAATTGCACCTTCATGTTCGCATTATTTAATGTTCTAAAAATGGCATCTAGATATCTAAAATGAGATTCCTCATCTTTACTGAAAATTATAATGTCATCAATATAGACATAACACATCTTCCCGATGTGTTCTCTAAGAATATCATCAAGTGCGCATTGGAATATAGAAGGGGCACTTTTTAACCCAAAAGGTAATCGCAAAAATTCGTACTTCCCATTATTAACTGAGAAAGCTGTTTTCTCAACATCTTCCTTTCTCAGGGGTATTTGATGGAACCCGCTCTTTAAGTCAATAACCCTGAAGTATTTGTTTCCCCCCAGATGCGAAAGCACGTCATTTATATCAGGTATAGGGTACTTATCTGGAATCGTTATAGTGTTAAGTATCCTGAAATCTACAACAACCCTATACTTTTCCTTTCCTGATGCATCCTGTTTTTTGGGTACTACCCAAATTGGCGAGTTATACGGAGAACGTGATGGCCTTATAATTCCATCCCTTAGTAATTTTCCGATTTCCTCAACTATTCCTTTCAATGCCATAGGGTAAGGGTAATTCCTAGAATAGGTTGGGGTATTAGTTGAAGTACGAATGTCCCCTATTACTTTCGTTGTGTAAGTAAGTCTTTCATCTGGATCTGCAAATAAACTCTTATGATGGTCTACAATCTTCTCCAAACCTTTCCTATGATTCTCCGACAGATGGTCCGTCCTGATCTCGATGTTGTTAACATCCTGAGAAACACATTGGTATAAAAGAATCTTTCTTCCTCCCTTGATTGTAAAGTAATTCTCCGAGGTATAGATGACAGCCGATAATTCCTTAAGACTATCGTGACCCAGTATTCCATCGAAGGACTTAAGCTCCGGTAGAATGAAAAATTTGATGGGGATGTCATTGATACCAAACATATTTAAAAAGGTGTGATGAGTTATTTCCAGGTTCCCTGCGACTGATTTCGCGCTGAATTTTTTTATGTTAGGTATGTGATTCGTAGTTAAATTAGATTTTATATAATTCTTCCTCTGGCATATAGTTAGTATTTATATGAAAGTTCCTCTGCAACTTGTTAACTGGACCTTGGAAAGATGCCGTTGTTTGTCTTTTAAAAGGCATGTTATCCTGCGGTCTATTAGTATAATTGACTTGTCGTGTTTGAATCGATTGGTCTATATCCATTGGCTCTTCTCTAGTTTGTCCTTGAATATTAGGGGTTCGGTTACAGTATTGTGTCTGAGTCTGTTGATTCGGAGGCCTACCCTGCTCAAACTGGGGTCTCGGTCCCGAATTTTGATAGACAGTAGGACTCGCGTTCCGGTAATGATAATTCGGTTTGAAATTTGGGTTATTATTATAACGAGGCGGTAGTGGTGGTCTGTTAGACATCACTCCACCGGCATGAGCAAGTTCAGGATAAAATTTCCCATTCCCCAGAGGTGACCTTGTTGTGCCAATTCCATCCCTATACCCATTTGCCCTGGGTATTCGGCCATTAGCATAATTCGCTCTGAATGTCATATTGTCTAGCTTAAGACAAATGTGTAATGCCTGGGGCAAGGAGTTCGGTTCACGGATACTTAATAATCTCGGGAGATCTCCGTTGAGACCTCTAATGAAGGTATCTAATGCCTTCTCACGGTAAGTATTCGTCATTGTGTGGAGGCTGCTTTCCCCCAAATCTAAACAAGAAACCTTATCAAGGATCAGCGACAGGTGTTGGTACACGATTTGGTAGAACTCCGTTATTGTTCTATTTCTCTGACACAGACTAGTCATCTGATACTCCAACGTGCCTATGTCACGTTTGTCAGAGTAGTGCATCATGAGGCACTTCTTAATTCTGGGCCAATCTAGAGAAGTCCTGTATGACTCTAAGGCTGCGTCTGCTTCCCCAGTAACTTTTGTGCGAATAGTATGCAAGATTGCATAGTATCGCCCAGTCCCCTTCACAGATTCGTATAGTCCTAAGACTCTATCAACGGATTTCCTCCAAGAATTGAATTCCCCTTGTTTGCCGGAGAATTCTCTTAGAGATTTTACTATATCAGGAACCTTATCCAATTCCTCTAATCTAGTTGTATTCAAAACTATAGGGTGGTCCGCCCCCTCTTCCGATAAAAGATCGGTGGGTGGCCTAAGGGCCTCCTTTATCATTGAAGCGATTTGCTCCCTCTGAATCATGGTCAAGCCCCTGTAGCGGCTGTTCCACCACCCGGTTGTGTCACTGTGAGACTTCTGCCCAACCTTTCGGTTAACTGTTCTATGGTCTCATCTGGCATGGTAACTGATAGGGACGGATCTCGCTCTTAAGGGTTGTTTTACAAAATTCTGAATACCAGAGAACTTATGATTGAATAGTCAATCTAACAATAACCAAGCTTTTGAAAAATGAAAACTCAAGAAAAACCGATAAAATTTCAGGCAATTTCTTATGATTAATAAGTCAAAAAATAAAATTTCGAGTTTAGAAAAATTATTATAATTTAAAGTAAAAATAAGGATTCTTACGCTAAAAATGTTGTCAGCATCCTTGTGGGTTTTAACAGCTGGTGTTGATACAGATGTTGTGTTGAGTGTTGCATACAGATGTTGAATTGAATGTTGATGTTGGGAGCTGATGTTGGAATTGTCTTGTTTCACTGCTCCTTTAGAAATTTTCACTTTACTTTGGTTTCTTTCACACTTAAATGTTCAAAAATTTGAAATTCTTTTAGTTTGCTTCAATGTTCCTTTGAAGGGTTTACACTATTTTTTCTTTCGTCTTAATTTATAAAAAAAATTTTTTTTTTTTGTGTTTAATAAAAATTTTTTATTAATGATTTTAATTTGCTTCAATGTTCCTTTGAAGTGTTCACACTATTTTGTTCTTTCGTTTTAATTTATTTTTTTCAAAAAATTTCTATGAAAATTTTGTTTTTTATGTTTAATTTAACTTTTTTATTACTATATTCTTTTATTTATTATTTTTACATGTATCTTTCCTTTATATGTGAAATTTTGGTTTTTTTTTTCTTTCACCTTCACGATTTTACCTTATATTTTTTTTTTTTATTAAGTTCACTTAGTTTAGGATTCCGAGTTATCGGGCTTAACGGGCGTTTGCGTACGCAAAACCGGTTTGTCCTTTTCTTTTTTAAGGACTACTACGGAATCACGTCAAGGCTTGACTTGATTTCTACTTTTTTATACCGGAGGACCTTTTCCGAAGGGTCCCTGCTCGGGCGCCAATTAAATTCTTTATATTAGAATTTTTAAAAAAAATTAATTTGTTGTATGTCCGTTAGAACAACACAACGTTCTTTATTGGTTTATGGTAAAAATACAAGTGATCTCTTAATTTTAATTTTAACTTAAATTACCCTAACAGTCAGCCGATCACGCCACCTCTTCATGTTGTTTGTGTATTCGCCGGTCAGCAATATCGATGGGAACAACTTTGTAATTGTAGACGCAATCGTCAGCTTAATGTTGGCTTGTGTATTGGCCAGACGCATAGTCAGCAATATCAATGGGAACAAAGCTACGTTGCTGTTGGAATGTGTTGTAATTGTAGACGCAACGTCAGCTTTGTTAATGTGTGAATTATTTTTATATTTTTGGAGTTTTAAATGTTTTCTGTGTTAACTTATAAATGGGAGTCAGAAATTTGATCATCTGAAAACCTCTGTTAGTATTCGCTTTGACTAAATGCCCCATCACATCCCCATTTATAGTACATTATTAGATTTCCGCTTACAGTTTTATTTATTTCCTTTACTGACTTGGTCTCTAGGACTCTTTTAGCAGTATGATCCAACAGATTTTGCAGAGGTACACTGCCTGAACTTTCTGTAATAGAAATTCCTTGAGGATAACTTAGTTTTTTCTTTCGTGAGTTCTTTGTATGGTACGAGTATTTTGTACCCTTCATTTTCTAACCAATGCATTAGATACTCGTATTATTCTTTTGTAAGTTCAAGCTTTGTAAACATTCCCAAAGTTTTTAATGTACAAATTTTGTGGTTGGTTTTTTAAATACTAGAAGTAAAATCAATTACTCCTTGAGGAAACATAGCACGTACTTCATCCCTTTTGTATCGTTTGGCTCGATCACAGCACTCCTCAAACAACTTACGTGGCCGACCAAGTGCAGAACTGGTAGAACATTCAGCCTCAGTAAACTTAGGTGTAAATGTGTGTTCAAGCCAATTTGCATTCTTTTTTTTAAATAGCAACTTCATACGATTAGAATCCTGCCATCTTTGTTTGAAGTTAGAGTAAAAATTTCACATGCTCTAGTTTCGTTTAAGCCAACGTGCGATTGTTGCATAAAACCTCATGCAAAATAGAAAACTTTCCATTGTCGTAAAACTCTTGTGCCTAAGTTTCAGTTATCATTAAAAAACCGGAAAAAAATCGCTTGTGCTTTTCGTGTTCGTCGGCACTTTTTGAATGACAAAAATCGATCAATGCACACCTATAAATACTACGTATTTTTCAATATTTTACTGACAGGTACTTCTGAATGGGCGTATATTTCGAAACGTTCCAAAACATGAGCACTCATAAATAATTAAAAAAGTGCACTTTTCTTTTTTCCTTTTAATTGTCCACGCAAATTTATTAGCGCTTATTACTTTGCTACTGCAATCATAAAAATCAAATAACCTTTTGTTTATTACTTTTTTTTAATTCTGAGAATCATAAAAAAAATTATCAATGTTTTTGGATTTTTTATGAATATAAAAAATTAATTTTTTAGGCAAAAAATATTTTTTTCTTCATACATTTATGTACATATATATAACTGCGAAACTGTTGCTTATGTAGCGAAACGTTATATAATCAGACGAAAGTAATTGTAATTCTTGATTTTTCTAAATTTGTTTAAGCAAAATCCGACTAGTGGTTCTTGAGTTATGTTAAAAAAAAAGCCTTATCAGAATTGAGTCGCGAATCAATCAGCTGAAAAATCTTATACTGTGTAATGCGACAAATTGAGAGGTGGCACCTGCTGGCACTTAAAATTGATTAAAAATGTAAAAACAGATATGAGATAAAATATGTATTAGTAGTGATTTCCAACTGTGGGAAAGTATGGCTAAACTTGCAGGTCCAAATGTTTAGAGAAAAAAGGGAATTTTGTTAAATGTTCATAAAAATAAACAAACAAACAAAATTTAAGTCTCTGCAGAGTCAATTTTTTCAATTTTAGTATACTGAAATATCCTACTATAAATAAAAAATAACAAGAAAAACGTAAGCTCAGATGATAAAATAACATTCGTTTTGAAATTCTTAGGTTTAAATTAAGTTGGTTCGGTAAAACATGCAAGTACTGAGTTTGGGACGGCTATAAAAAAAACTAGCAGGCAGATCAGATCGGAGTAATGCTTTTTGATTTGATTGTACTATTTAGTCTAAAATTTCAAAATATCACTGCATATTGCATAAAGAGTATGTTGACAATTTGACTTTTTTCCGCGAAATACCCAGTGTGCGACGTCCCAATGCCTAAAAATGCGGTTATGGCTCACTTAACCGACGAAAACACACAAAAAAATATTTCGAACATAACAACAAGAAACACGTATAAAAATTTGCCGCTATTCGTAAAGGGCTGCAATTTCTTTGAACAAACCACGTTTATATATGTATAGGTTTTTACTCTCAAATTATCTGTTTTTCGGATCAAATTAAATTATTTTAAAATCAAACACAATTTTTTTCAAAATAAATTACACTTCATTTGAAACCAATTAAACTATTTCCAATGTAAATTCAATATTTTGCATGTCTAATACAATTTCTTAAATTACGTATATCAATAACTTTTAAATTAATTAAAAACAAAATGTGACTTAGGGCTTTTTTGAATTTATATGACGATATATTTGATTAATGTTTTATTACTTTTCAGTAATATGCCACAATATGTCAACAATGGATTTTGACGTCAGCTCCATTGACTTGCTTTTGGCCTGCAATGAATCTGATTTCACTCTAATGGCTTCTGTGCACTCTTTCACAGCTGCTGCTACCTCTTTTGCACTTTCCGATTGTGACTTGATGACCTCAAAGGTTTTCGAATGAAGTTCGCATTGCTGGTGCAAAAGTTTGACTCTCTTTTGCCCTTCCGAAGCACTTGTTTCGTAATTTGTTCGATTTCTCTGCGGCAAAGTTGTTGCTTTTTGGGTGGAGGTAGACATTCGATACAGCTTAGCGCTTTCTGATATTGTTGGCTGGCTGTAAGAGTTTTCTTCAAAGGAAAAGTTTCATCTCCCACATTGTATTTGTCGACTGAAGATGATGTGGGGGTAACAACCGCCACGTTTTTGCCTCCTCTGGGCATCGGTTGTTTGGGAACTCCAAAAACTTTTCCGCTTGGGGCCGCTGCAACCGAAATATGACATATTTGTTTGATGTCTACTTCCAGTGCCGTTAAGTTACTAACGCGACAAGACCCACCACCAGTTTCTTTTAAATTTTTGCTACTTTCTGCAATTTTATTTAGCCTGCCTTTGAGATCTATCCAGACCAAAAATAAATTGAATTCATAGTTACGGGTATAAAAACTTGCAATTAAATAATACATTTTGCTATAAGTACGTCCTTCTTCCACTCACTACCAGTTCTTAATGAAGGGCCGTAGGCGTTGACTTTGGTTGCCACCGTATCCCAAGTATATTCCAATGCAGTTTTACTGCTACCAAACTGTGGAGCACCTGTGGCCAAGTGTGGGAACTCCTCGATAAAACTAACCAGTTGTTGGAACTGCAGGCCTGTTGTCATTTTAACGCTAAGATTTTAAGCAATTAAAATGATATTATTAACAGAATCGTCAATATTCGCGACCAATAAACAACAAAAAAAAGTGTCAAAAATTTAGCGCTTTTTATAGACGAGTCGTGTCTTATAAACACGCCGTAAATTCTTTTTCAATTAAGCTTAATTTTTCTAAAGAACTTAATATGTTTATTTCATATTTTAAAATATACTTAATTCTCATCAATATATTTTATTTAAATACTATTAAAAAGCGATATTTTTATACATATGACAATTTTTTTAATGTAAATCCAGATTCCTTGTCATATCAACCTAATAATTGTTGTATTCTACGGAACTTTTAATAATTGTAACTAAGTCATTATCATTTTCTGTATCCGAAAGCAAATTCCGAGCACAGAGTTTACTTTTTGAAAAATATAGGAAAGTATGGAGGAAGAAAAACTAAAATATGACCAGACTCTTTCACTGCCTTAGTTTTATGTATTTGAGCATTATCTAGTATAAGCCACGCCCCTGTGATATTGGATTCAGCTAATTTGTCGAAAAGTTCATCAAGAAAAGATACAAAAATATTAGTATTAACTGCGGAGTTTGCAATTACTTTTTGGTGTAAAATGCCATGTATGTTCATAGCTGCGATGAGGGAAACATTTCGTCCTCTAACCGGACTCGTCAATGAATACTATTTTTTCTCTTATATCTGGAGCGTTTTGAGCAAAATTCACTTCATACGGAATGCGTCGTTGAATCGTAGATTCACTATTTAAACGATATATAATAATTGTAGCAGTTTTTATTGTCATTTTCAATGTTTTTAATGCATTGTGTATGCTTGTTGCACTTACCTCTACATGGTATGAGTTTCGAATTTTTTCACGAATGCCTTTTAATGTTAGACAAGGGTTGCTTTCGATTTACACCTCAATTTTGTCTAATATTTCTGTAGTCAATTTGAAATGCCGTCGACCACCACGGTGTTTTGTGACAACACACCCATCCTTCTTATAGCGATTAATAACAATGTGCTCGAATTTGACACTTTTTGTTTAACAAGCTGTGCACCTGGCTGGTAAAGCTAATTCGAGTACGCTGAATTTTGTGTAAATGGGTTTCACCTTTTTCCAGGAAAATGTTTGTTGAGTAAGGCAACGTCTTTTCTTAGGTCTCTTTGCGTTGACATGAGTATTTTCAGCAGATGAACAACCAGGTAAACTTACTTCCTCTTCCTCATATGTTTCTGGAGCTTCAGAACTTAAAGGCAATTTATATTGCAGTACAAGTTCTCCTGGTACATCACTGACTTCCACATTTCCTAAGATGTTATAATCAACGTCATCTTCATCAGTTAGTTCATCTGGTTCTGGTGGAAAAATTACTATATCGAGATCTTCATGTCAAAAATTTAGGATCATTTACAATATCCTCAACTTCACGTAACGACAGTGCTCTTCTGTACATCTTTTGAGTAAATATATGCATATTGTAATAAAGTGGTTTGCTTTATTAGGAAATATATATGATGTTATAAGCTGGTTCGAACAGGGCAGATTTAATCGCCGGTGTTCGTCCTCAGCAAGTGACAGACACAGTAGTCCACTGAGGTCTTCCTCTGTCCTAACACTTATTATTTAAGGCTTTAAATAAAACGAGCGCTTAGAGGTTTAAATATTCTTTATTATTCAACAGTCGTAAAGAGAATGAATCAATATGAATGCTACATTGAGCTTACTTAGATTTTGTCAAATCAAGAAAGTCGTCTAGTATACATACAATGAAAGCAATACAAAAACAAAACAGTGTTAATCATATAGAGAGTGAGAACACAACTCATATTCGCTAATGATGTGCCGTTATTCTACTTCAATGCCTACTGTGTTACATTTCAATCGTTGATGTTTGAAAACAAAATAAAGTAATATAAAAGAGTGATTTCTTATTAACAATATACAAATAAAAAGTTAGATAAATAAGTGAAATTCAATATAATAATAAAAAAAAGTGTACTGTAGTTATATATAAATTTCTAAACTAATAAAAATTTTTCACACAATAGACTTACTTGTAGAAATGAATTGTGCGAAGCAAGAGTCAAACTCAAAATACTAAAATAACGTAACTGTAAATATTTTTTATAATGCCAACATACAATACACAATACAGAAATTACTGAACAGTACGTGGCAACAGACAAACTCGAAATATGAAATAAAAGAAGATTGTAAATTTGATAACGCGAAGTACCACTGTAATATAAATAAGACAGCCATAATAGACCATCTATATCGTTAAGTTTCTAAATATTTTTTTTAAATACCTGCGGCAACAGCTTTGGTGAACTCTTTCGATTGAATAATATAGTAAATGTTCGTTAAACCTTTTTTTATATGACTCACAAACATATACTATATAACGTTATAAAAACGGCGTTTTGGGATTAAACGTAAAGCTTTAAACACAATCACGACAGCAGGCTACCGGCTACAATCTGTCAAAATTAAAATACACCCGTTTATATGAGAACGATTATTTTGACGCCAACAAGGCTGCAGGTTGTTGTCCATGCTGCTTTGTCATTGTTGTCAAATTAAACTAATTTCTATTTTTGCTGGCTACAAAATAAAAATAATGTTGACAATAGATCAAAATAAATTAAGCAAATTAGTGCTTAGATATATTTGTATTGTAAACTAAAAGAGGAAATTATAAAATTTAAATGTTACAATAAATATGAATCAAAAGTTTTTAAATAAATTAATTAATTTATTTCATTTTTATATACACTCCAGTTCATTTAAATAACAACAGCAAAAAATGTATATGTTACTGCGAATTTTTAATCAACCAACCAAGACAAAAAGGTGCAATAATTTTTTTTTACATATTTTGTTTTATTGTTTATTATTATCGATATTTTTTTTAATGTTCTTGTAATTTATTTATTAAAGTTAAAAAAAAACTGCTGGAAGACTGAGAAAAAAAATAGTTCAATTGAATAACAACGGCAAAAAAAAGTTTGAAAAGCATAAAAATTATTCACTTAATTAGATTTTATTGTTAAGAACTATTTGGTTTGAATTGTTGTCTAATGTAATGTAATGCCTCCATGATGCTGTATAACCTCAAATATGCGACTTGGAATTGAATCGTAGAGAGTTTTTAGGTAATCTAAGGAAATTCCGTCCCAAGCGGTCTCGATTGCACTGATCAACGATGGAACGTCTTCATATTGTTTACCTCCTTCATAAAATTTCCGTGAAAGCCATCCCCAGATGTTTTCTACTATGTTTAAGTCTGGTGAGTAGGGTGGCCAGTCCATCATCGTCACATTTTGATCACTTATCCAGGCTTTTACCGCTCTGGCATTGTGTATCGGAGCGCCATCCTGTTGGAAAATCCAACGCAAAGGTCCAAAAATGTTACTGCATTCCGGAAAAGCTCGCTCCAGAATGCTTTTGTATTGTTCTGCGTTCAGTTTTCTTGTTTTAAATTGTAGTTTAATTTGGCCATAGTATTATACGGCACCCCATACCATAATTCCACCAATTCGACTGTGTCGACGACTTAATATTACTTCCTCTTCTCTAATATCATGGTAATAGAAGTTATACCCGTCATTTTATTTTTAATTGCTTTTAATTTTATTTATTATGTGGAGCTTTCAATCGCAATATTCGGATGCTTAACTAGAACTGCCTCTTACTTTTTAATCTTAAAATATTCTTCGCTTAGACTTATGAACTATTTCTGCATGATCAGCACAACGATCATCGATGATGAAATTCCACTGATAGTGGGGCTATCAGCAGATGTGCAGAAAACGAAATCAATACATTTATAAACAATTTCATGAGCTGTTGTTTACAAAACCATTGGCTCTTCTTGGGCCATTGGTTCTTCTTGGGTGGCATATATAACTCTCCCTCCCTTAGAATTCGAGTCTATTCGAATATATGTGAATAAGAAATCCCAATGCAAGTAAGTAACCCGTAAATTGCATAAAAATTGTAATTTATGTTTTGTTTCAAATATACCTCATTACTGGTATCAAGATTAATCATTTGTGGTACATCCAGTAGTTTGGTTTCGTTTTCTGGTATCACATTAAAGTTAGGCACTACAATATTCATTTTAGTTTCGTATCTTTTAAAAATAATAATCATTCATTTGAATTCCACATTTTTCACTTCTTACAAAATAACTTCCATCCAAAATATATGTGAAATTATTACAAAAATTCGTTACATTATGTTTAACATTAATACTAAATTTCCGATATCTATCTCTCTTACAATAGTTCCAACAAATTTTCTTCTGGAATAGTTTCTATAACTATCTTTGATTAGGTTTAAAATGCAATCATTCGTCGTCGTAACATTTTTGGTAAAAAATTTTCTTCATTTATAATAAAAGTTGTATTTTCTATTTTAACAATTCTTGTTTCATTGATATCAATTTGCATACCCCTTTTATTGGGGACAGACATAATATAATTAGTTACAAACATCTTGTTAAAGAAATCTGGAACTGAAACTACAAATATAATTACATCATTTGACAATGAGCCAATATTAAACTTTAAGTATATTAATTTGGAACTATCCATATCATATAAATCAATTTCATCATTAGTAAGTACAAATCTACTCATTACGTTATATCTTGCCATCAAGATGTTTTCCTGTATTCTCTCAATTCTATCCCTGATTTGGTTAATTATCAGCCAGTAACTATTATATTTTATGACTGGTATATTTTTTTATAATTTCTTTCGACATGCTTGCGTTAAACAAAAGCTTATTTGCATACATTTTTTTATGTTCTTTATCTGTTTGTTTAAGTTTCCTATAACCTGCTGCTGGTTCATGTCAATTTTTGCGAAGTGTGCATCAATCATTTCTCTGTCCTCATTGTCCATATTTCCGAATAGCCATTTTATGGTTCTTCCCCCAAAATTCAGTAAACCCCTTTTGTTTCTAGTATGAATTGTTATTGTCGACACTAAATGTTTTAGCTCTATTATTTTATCGTGTAGACTCAATGACATTTCACCTTGTTTTATTAAGAAATTTCTTGAAACTTCTATTTTGACCTTTTGAATGGTCGCTGTAATATCTTCCAAATCAAAAACATGTATTATTTGATTATATCTACGAATCACGGAAATAGGTTCACTTTTTATCATCACATATCCTGCCTCCGATTCAATCTTTGTAATTTCCACTGTGGCCACTGCGGTTGATACTATTAAAAGGAAAAGAGCAGACCCGATCATCTAAAAAAAGAGGACATATACAAATATTACGTGAGAACTAACTCTTACGATTGTCTGGTTTATTTTCCTTTCATCTAATAATTTTTTATAGGCCGTTTTATCTGTGCGAAGTCAATGCGTTTCATCCTAACAGGATTATATTTATTATATCTTTTAGCAGTTTTATGTCTTAGGCCCTATATATTCCTTATATACAAATTATCAGGGTTATAATTATGTAACGGTTTCCTCTTGAGATTAATTCGTTTAATAGCTTTTTGCTTTCTTGCGTTTATTTGCAAGGCAATTTTTGAAAAATCTAAATCCGCACGGTTAATAAAATCCATAGGCTTAATTCCTATGGTGGAATGGATTGAATTATTATATCCTATCGCTCTTATGACCAACTCCTCTGTATTCAAATTCTCGTTGCTTCTTTTAATTAAGCGTAAGAGTGTAATCTTTCAACATCTGAGTTTCCTGTATGTGAATTTGGTGTGGTAAAGTGGGCATTAATGTTTCTCTCTGAACAAAATAATTTCATATATGCATTATTAAATTCCAAAATCAAGGTTTCGGGCTTTCCCAAATAAGAAATTCTCTCATCTAATTTAGTTTTAATTGTGCACATATTTTTATCGCTGAGCCTATGAGCGGAACCCAATTTTGTAAATCGGTCAATGGTAGTCAAAAAGCAATTTTTGTGAACATGAAATATGTCTGCATGCACAATCTGGTTTGGCCTATTCTCGGCACACACCTGACAACTATTTATATATTTATTTATATATTAACCCAAATTCGGATAAAAATACTTAAACTTCAATTCTTCAAAATTTTCAACTACCCCTCTATGATTGGTTTCAATATGGTTATTTTCGATCACTTGTAACAATCTTTCCACGTTTTCAACGTCTACTGCCAATTTTGTGCATTTTATAAATTTTAAATTGTTATCATTTGAAAAAAGTTGGATTAATTTATTTTGGATAACATTTGGATAACATTATAATCCAAATCGCTTAATTCGGAATAAATTCCCACTGTACCTTTATTCAATTATCTTCTAAAAATGTCATTTAAACAATGATCATTTGACAGATCATTCTTCTCGACGTAAATTATTTTATATTTATTATACAATGTTTCTGTTTCCTTCTCTTTATGATTCAAAATTCTATACTTATTAACAACTGTCTCACTTATGAGAAAGTGTTCATTCAAATCCTCATTGGCACATCAACATCGATTTAACATCCAAATTTTCTTCATCTTCCACATTAGGCTTCGGAATTCTACTTAAAAAGTCAGAAACCTTATTGTCCTTTCCCTTCAAATATTCTACATGAGACTCAAATTCTCCCAACATTATTTTCCATCGAATTATTCTAGAATTTGGCTCCTTCAAAGAATATAACCATTTCAAAGGTTGATGGTCAGTTCTCACCAAAAATTTCCTCCCATACAAATATGGTCTAAAGTATTTCACTGGCAATTGACAACAGTTCTTTATCTAAGGTAAGGTAATTTCTTTCGGCACTATTTAAAGTACGGCTGGCATAACAAATAGGTCTACCTTTCTGACTCAGGACCGCACCAATAGCCATATCGCTGGCATCGGTGGTCAGTACGAATTCTTTATCAAATTCGGGGTAGGCTAGGATGGGGTATATTGTGAGTATAGTTTCTAATTTCTCAAAAGAGTCTATGTATTCCTGGTCTCGCATATTTATATGAGTATTTTTTCTAAGATACTTTATTATTGGATTGGCTATTTTTGAATATTTTTGATTTTATCAGTTTGACACTTCTTGGTAATTTCAAATCTCTAATAGCCTTTATCTTTTCCGGCTTCGGAGTAATACCATCGGGAGTTATGATATGACCAAGAAATTTAGTATATTTGGTAAGAAATTTACATTTGTCCAATTGGACCTTTAGATTGAATTCATTCAATCTTTTAAATATTTTATTTAGACCCTCAAAATGTTCTTTGATTGTCACGGATAAAACCAAGATGTCATCCATGTAAATTACGCAAATCTTATTGATGTAATCACTTAGTACATGATTCATCATTCGTTGAAATGTCGCCGGCGCATTCTTTAAACCGAAGGGCGAATGTACTCGAAGTGTCCCATTGGGGTAGAAAACGCGGTTTTCTCTACATCCCTTTCGTCCATCAATATCTGATGGAACCCTTTAGCCAAATCCAAGGTGGTATAGTATTGCGAGCGACCTAATTTATCGAACAGAGATTCAATGTTCGGAATTGGAAATTTGTCCTGTATTGTCACTTCGTTTAGTTTGTGATACACTATAACTAATCGCCATTTCTCAATCCCAGTATCGCTAATTTTCTTCGGAACTATCCAAAGGGGTGAACTATATGAGGATTTACTAAGTCTTATAATACCTTGTTGTAACATTTCCCGGATTTGCCGTTCGATTTCCTTTTCGTGGATTTAGGGATATCGATATATTTTTGAATATATAGGTTTGTTCGATGTACTTATGATTTTGTGCCTAATGCTACTGGCGCTAGTTAAATTTTGTCCTTCAGTATAAAATGTTCTCCTATTTACTTGTAAAAATTTAGACAGTTGTTCTCTTTCCTCTGAGCTCAGGTCATCGTGCAAAAATTCGTCCAGTTCCCTATCACACCCCTCCAGATAAAAAATATCTCTATATTCGAACGGTGGTTTATTTTCGCCAATAAATATGGTTGAGTCTCTAATTTTTAATTCGTTATGAAGCAAATCTATTTGTGCACCTAAAGGTGACAAAATATTATTACCTATTATGCAATCGAATGGTTTATTTTTAAGGTCTACAAGTTTTATCGTTTGGCCTGGACTGTTGAATTCGTCTGGCAAATATACGATCATTCGTCCTCTATAATGGAAGAGCCAATGAGTGTATTTAGTCTGATAGAGTTTATTAATTTTCTACGGTTTGAAATCCTTCCA
Source organism: Phania funesta (assembly GCA_963932375.1). Lineage (NCBI taxonomy): Eukaryota > Metazoa > Arthropoda > Insecta > Diptera > Tachinidae > Phania > Phania funesta. Next base: position 86,157,602 of record OZ010653.1, read on the forward strand.
AAAAACATGGAATCGCCCAAGCTAGTAGCTGCACCCGTGTCCACCAGGCACCTGGCACGAAGGAACCCGAACGTTAGCGTTACTATTGGTAATGTACAGCCTGAGGATGTACATGGTCAACTTCCATGGGCATGGGTGCTTGATGTTGCACTTGCCTATTATCTACTGGATTCTTATAAAAATTTCCGCTATATCGATTCGCGTTTCTATTTAAATTTGAACGGGAATGATCAACGTTTCTTTCAGAATTTTGCTGATTAAACCTTGAATAAGATTGATTAAAATTTGAATTAAAATTTCGATTGTTTTGATTTGGGTTGATATTTCGGCCTACGTTTTCCTTTCTATAATTTTGTTGGTAACTGTAATTTCTTTTGTAGTGTTTTGTCGATAAAATAAAGGTTATTCTCTATTAAAAAGCTTCGAGAGCTGCTCACGCTTGAAATATCATTTTGAAGCAACAATGCTTTTATATTTAAACTCAGGTAATTCATATAAATATCGAATATTAATCTAACATTTGTATGCGTAAAATTAGCATCCTTCATTAGTTCTAAACTGTATTTCGTATTCATTTTATTCAAGCATTGCTCCAACTTATATTGCAATTCTTCAATATTATTGACATTTAAATTCATGGCTTCTTCCCTAATGGAGAAATAAGATTCTTTAACCCCAAATTCCTGTCTTAATTTATTTAGAATATTTGTCCATGTGGGTTCTGTGAGTGTTTCCACAGCGTTCAGACCTCGACCCTAAGGTAATTTTGCAGAGAATATTTAGATTCTCCATCAAAAACAGGCAAGCTTCTTGCCTCTCGCAAGCAGTCAGTAAAGCCTACTTGCGTCATAATAATAATTATGTATTTTCTTTTTATATTAAATTCAAAGATAAAATGTTTGCACAAAAATTTTAATTAATTCGAATTTCAAACATAAACTACAAAAAACAATTATAAAAAAAATTCTCCTTTTTTCCTTATTGAATATTCATGAAGATGTTTTTAAAATTTGAAAACAGTGTCCACAAAACAAATGCTTACTTTTGTTATATTATCCGATGACGAACTCCAATTCCAAAATCCTGTTTTAGTTGTTGCAGTCTTCCCTCAGTTGCTTAATATCAGGTAATAGTTGTGGCCTTAACAATATATGTAGTTGATTGGCTGTTGTCTTGTAGCAGACAAAAATTTATTTATTCTTCTCAGCTTTATTGGTGCTGAAGTGTTACTTGTTGGTTGTATTTTGGTTGCCATTGGTTCTTCTTGGGTGGCATATAACTTAAATAAAAACGATTGTTTATTTTAGTTTGGTCTTTATTTGCAGCACTATGCAAAATTTTTTACTAAAATCCGGATATTGTAAGATTTTCGGGCTCAAGAGCTGATTTTTTAGGTATTGAAAAGCTTCTTCGCAATCCCTAGACCATTCAAAACGAACATTTTTTCTTGACAGTCGACTTAAATGCCGTGATGATTCTGCAAAATTTGGTATGAACCTTCTGTAATAATTAAAAATAATTGATAATTTTTTATTACAGAATATTTGCTGTCATCTGGCAATATGCCCTTGTCCGTGCACTTGTGTCCCAGAAATATTATTTCGTTTCTGAAAAATGTGCATTTATCTGAGGTTAATTTTAAATTATATTTCCGACAAATGCTAAAAACGTCCTTTAGGTTTTGCAACATTTGCTTAGTGGAACAACCTATAATGATTAAGTCGTGCATATACAAGAAGGCCTGGGCTGGTTTTAGCCCTGAGAATGCCAACGACATCATTCTCTGGAAAGAATTTGGAGCTACCTTTATTCCATATGGCAATCTTTTAAAACGAAAAGCACCTTGTTCTGCGGAGAAGGATGATATATCCCTGGAATTTTCCTCTAACTCAACCTGATGGAAACCCGATATTAAATCCAAACTTGAAAAGAATTTTTCTCTACCCAATTAGTCCAAGATATCGTCTATACGGGGTAGAGAAAATTTTTCAGCAACTAGTTTTTTATTTATGGCCATATAGTCGACTACCAGTCTCCATCTCTTTTCGTTCGTGCCCGGTAAGGGTTTTTTTGGGACCAATAATATTGGACTATTCTAGTTAGAGACAGAGGGTTCAATTATATCATCTTCCAATCATTTATGCACCTGTTTATTAACCTCTTCCTTGTGTGCGTGTAGAATTCTATAATTTTTAATGTATGTGGGTTCATCGTCATTTAGTTTCAGTTTCTGTTTATAAAAATTATTTACACTTACCAATTAAATAAAGAATTGGGATCAGTGTTTGTTTATAACTTTTAATTTGTATGCACATATTCCATGAAGTTTATAAATAGTTGTTTTTGTTTGATTGTTTTCGTTTTTTTATATAAGCATATTTTCCATCTAGATTGGAACATAATATCACACACATTCTTATGCTTTTTTATTTATCACTTTTTGGTATTCAGATTAAGGATTAAATTAAGTTCATACTATTTTGTTTTAAATTTACACAATTATTTCCGTATATAAATATGTTTTTGTTATTTCCATAAGTGTAAATTTATATTTTATTTCTTTTCATCGTTTCAGTAACACCACCGAAGGATTCGTCAGATATTATGATTTTATTGATATTTTTATATTAACTTTGTAAAATAAATTGTTCAAGTTACTCATGTTGTTTGCTCCTTTTTATAAAAATATTCCCAATGAGGAGCTTCTAAACGGCGGGAAAATAGTTGAGTGGGAAGAATATTTCGTTAACTTCTTCTCGTTTAGAAAATTATTATTATATTTAATATCTTATTTTAACTTTTGGTGTGTATTATTTGTATTTTTTTTAAATGAAATTTAAAATTATATTTTTTTTTAAATTTAAAATAAATGGCAGGATCGCCATGTCGTTATTTTGATTTCTTTATTCAAACTGTTTTTAAAACTTAAACTAACTTAATAATAATTGTCTTATTCTAGACTTAACCAATAAGTGGGAATATACTTGTTCAGCAATTCCCACATTTAAGTTTGGCTGTGTGGACTGCGACTAGTCAAACACACTACAAATGTTGCAATTTATTTTGTATATATTTATTTGTCAAACACACGGAGATGAGTTAAATAAAAAGGTCCTTTTTTTAGTACATGCTAAAGTACCACGTACAAATGTATTTGCAATGAATTTGTATAATTTTATATAATGTTCAATAATACCGATCATTTCTCGGTTATGTTTTAAGATAGATATCTTACATACGTATGTATATATGTGTGTACTTTTATGCAATTGGAATCATTTCATTAATCCTTTGATTAGCACTGCTGATGAAAATATTCATCATTACTTTCATCACTTTAGTAAAGACAATATGAAAATCTGAAAATTGTTAACCCCAACTCTGCAACTTTCCACTGCGCGAGATAGTATAGTATATTTTATAATATTTTAATTAAACGCAATATTTGTATCATTAAACATTTTTTACTAAGTTTATTTTAACATTTAAAAGTATTGCGCAGTTTTTTTGTTCAGTATGTTTACGTAGGGACGTAGTTGTACAAACTGCTTTCTTCTATTCAGTTTTTAAATTAATAAATAAAAACATATTTTGGGTACAATTTGGGTAAACACAGTACATTATTGTTCTGAAAAAAGTACAATCTTGTAAATTTTTTATTATCACTGTTCAAATTGTTAGACAGAGTTGTTCCATGTTTTACAGCTCTCTTTTTGTTATTGACAAAACGCTTCCGCTCTTATTTAGGTATGCCGCTTTACCGCTAAGGCTGGGCAGTAGAAAGCTTTACGCTTGTCGCTCTTGTTTAGGTATGGATGTGAGAGATATTCATATAAATTTTTTACACAACATGAAGTATGATATAACGATCAATTCTGCATCATTAAATTAAAAATCACGTTTTTTGATTTATGCCGGTCTTGCAGCAAATGAGCGATATGTTAAAATAATAAGGTAAAACGGCCTTTATATGGGAAATATACATATAAAGTAGGATCATCTGTTGTATATTTAAAGATTTCCTTTTTAATAGTTGTTGAACAGCCGCCAATTGACCAATTGACGACTGAAAGGGTTTTGTATATTTTAATATTATACTAATTGTATCAAAAAGCTTTTTTTTCTATATAAAATTTTATCGCAAAAATTAAATTTGTATATGGATTTTCTTCACATCATTCTTTTATTCATAAATTAGTCTTTATTGTATTAACAAAAATCATAAACAACGGATACAAATACATATATAAAAGTGGCAAGGATTTTTTTTCACTCCATTTGATTCTAATTTAAATTAAAAAATCACATCTTGATTGATACTGCTACTTCAGTTTCTTTACCACTGGTCGCATATATTCTGCTGGGTGGCTGCATACTTCTTCACGGTCGCAGTAAAAACTATAAAACCACTGCGGCAAACCAAAATGTTCCAGTTAAGCCACTGTCATTTCATGTTCTATTGGTAAAGTTTACGGAATTTATTTCAGGCTGATGCATTTCAATGCACATTTATTCTTCTTCGCTTCTTTGAAAAGTTTCTTTTTGCTGTAACTTTTAAATTTTTACTTGTGTTTAAAAAGTTAAGTTGTTGTTTTTATAAAACTTAAGTTTTATTAACTGTAAATTTACATGTTCTTCCAATGCTTTTGTTGTTCCTGAGTTTATTTTCCAAAGGCTTAAATTGGATATTTTTCTTTACTTTTATTATAAATAATTTTTGTTATTTTTTTCACAATAATTTTAAAATATCTTTTTTTAATGTTATACTTTAAAATACTATGTTTATTTGGTAAATAATAATGCTGGCAGGATCGCCATGTTGTATATTTAAAGATTTTCTTTTTAATAGTTGTTGAACAGCTTTTTGTTTCATCCCAATTTAATTTTTAATTAAGGAAAACAGGTTTTTAAAAAAGAAAATAATTTTATTAGCGAAAAATAACTTAACTCAATTAAGCGTTCTGCAAGACTGCCTTTACAAGTTTACTTATTTGCTAAAATGTCTTCTTGCATCATTAACAATTTTTATTTTATTTATTAGCTTCTTAAAATTATGTTATTTTTGTATTGTCATCAAAACAACATTTCTAATATTGTGAAATCAATACAAAACTGTTTATTAATTAAAATTGAAACTAGACTGTTGAAGAAACAAAATTAAATTAAAATTATGGATTAAATCAAATTAAAGTGAAATTGTTGACAATGCAACAATTAGGGTTCACTAACTTATGGTTCAACAACCTTACCAATGCTATTTAAGAATTCGTCGAATTTATCTAAAGTTTTGGTAGCATTTATATATGTAACTTCCCAACCATCGAGACTGAATTTTATAAATTTTGGACACACCTTCCCTTCCATTTCTTCCAGCACTCTTGCGTGTGTTTTTGATAATGTGCTTTGACTAATGCCGATAAAAAAATCATTGCCGACGGTATTTTGAAAACCTCCGGAAGCGGTTGTAACTTACTCATTGTTCGGCAAGTCCAATGGGTCACTAGTGTCTCAGATTTGTCTTCTAATTAAATTTATATCACATTCATTGTCCGATTTTGATGATGAAGAATAAAAAAATTGATTTGCGTCTATGTCACCGATTAAACAAAAAGAAAAACTCTCAAAACTAAAAATGAAATTGGCACTTCTGTTGATCAAAATTTTTTTTGTAAGCATATGTTTTTTGTTTATTTTTTTCTAGTGTTGGTAAAGTCTTTTTTTAATCTTTTACATTGCTTTACTAAAAATCGATTCGCAATGTATCGAGTCCCATCATCAGAAAAACTTGTACAATTGAAATTAATTTATATACGAATTTATTTCGATCACTAGTCCCGTAATTATTACAAGATCACTGATCGTGTAATCACGCTGTGGGTATTACCAGATATTCGTCTTACCACCGTTGGGCAAACTAATGGTGCAGAACATTTAATTTCTGCCATCGGTTAACATGGCTTAACGAATGTTATAAAAGATTGGGCTCTGAGTGTAATAGTAAGGCGCTACCGATTACGAAATGACCTGAGATATGCTCACATAGATCTGTTCAATTATCACTAAGTGGACCAGGAGTCCTTGAGTTAAGGCATGCTTCGATGTGTGCTAGAATCGTTAAAAATTCCTCAAACGTAAATCTTTGGATATTAAATTAAAGCTTTTGACTCCTGCTTCCCAAAGTATTGCCATGTGTGGTGCGCCTGGGGGATGTGTTTAAATTCACGTAAGTACCTGCCAGCGATGGCTCAACCTCACGGTTGTCTAACCACGGGTGTGACATTAAGTGGCCATACCAGCGCCCCTACGCAATCCGCAAAAGCACCACCAGAATAGTTCTCATGCAGATCCCATAGGTAGTAAATTAGGACAGAGGATACTAGGCAGCTTGCGTTGCAATGCCACGCCACATCGGTCCTGCAGTGAACCTCCCCGGTTTGGGTATAACCACGTGCACTCGGGGGTAATGTAGCCTTTATCTGTTGACTTTTCTTGTGCTTGTGAATAGCATTCATACGACACTGTAACATGATAAAACTTTTATCCTAGGTACTTAGTATTATAATCTCGTTAATAAATATTTGTGTAAGCACACGATAGGAAAAGTCTCGTATAGCAAGCGTGATAAGGCAAAAAAATAAAATCTTTCATCATAGGTTGTAGAAGATGGGAGTCTTTAGTATGTTATTGTTAGGGTCAAAGCCAGACGGTATCGTACTAGCTGACCTCAATCCGTTTTGATTTTTTGTACTGTGGTGATACTTTGAGGCTTGAACAGACAAAATGTCCTATTCGCCAACAAAGTTATTTAATTTTTATTGTTGAATAATTTAAAACAATAGGGGTTTTTGTTTTGATGTTGGTTGTTCAACAGTTGATCAGTAAAACGAGTGATTGTAATGATGTTTTGCCTTTTATAGGACAACATATTGGAAATTATTTGACAATTATTTATTTTTTATACAATATAAGTTATAGTAACAAAATTAAGAGAAATACAGAATGTTAAAAAATACAAGGTCATAAACAAAGTAAATCAATTACACTCAATTTCCTTATTACAAAAAGATGATCATTTACAACATGCCAATTCAAAGAGAAACAAATTTTTTTTATTATATTTTTATTTTCAATCTTTTTAATATAAAACAATAACCAAATCTATTAACTACAATTACAATAATGTAACAGTAACGTCAAATTCCATTAAATTTAACAATCTAAATTATCTTTTTACAGTTTTTCAAAAATCTAAAAGAGTTATGGCAAGAATGTTTTCATGGTCGCTAAGTCTTTCTAAATAATTAGAGCTATACTTTCTGATTTCATCCTTAATGCTTGGAATATCGAGGTCGTTATGAACCCTTGTGTTTCTTATATGCCATGGATCACCTATTATCAGTCTAAGAGTTTTGGATTGATACTTTTGAATAATATCAATACTAGAATAAGAATACCATAAGTCCATACAGGTTTTAATACTGTTTAGTAACATAGCAATTTGTTACTTAAACTTAATTCCGACCTTGCCCCGCGAAGCCAATACATTTTTCTTGTTTTAATGTTAAGTTGTTGTCTCATAATATTTAAATGCGTTTTCCAGGTTAAGCGCTGGTTGATATTGAGGCCTGAGTACTTAACTTCATTTGAATGAGGTATAACAAATCCGTTTATGTATACAGGCGGACAATCACTATCATTGAGTGTAAATGTGACGTGGATAGATTTTTCAGCACTCACTTTAATGTTCCATTTATTTAGCGAAAAATGCCAATTAAGTCAAGCTCCAATTGAATGACGTTTGACGCAATAGCAGCAGCTTTACATAAAAAGAACTATCACTAAGATAGGAACTATCACTAGGAGGTAGAATGGAGCTTGCAACAAATGCTTTAATTTAAATAAAAGGTCATTATGCCATACTTTGTCAAATGCTTGTTTGTTTCGAACGCCGAATTGATGGTCAGGTATGATTTTAAGGGTTTCTAGCACCGGCATCAATCTTTTTTGAAAAAGTCGTTCAAATAGTTTTGACAATACGGGCAACAAGCTGATTGGTCTATAGGACTGAACTGAGTGTTCAGGCTTATTATGTTTATGAATCATAATGATTTCTGCATGTTTCCATTGTGTTGGAAAATGTGACAGTCGTAAGACGGCATTAAACACAACTGAGATAAATTAAAGCTTTTCTAGGTAGACTTTTAACAACTTTTGCATCCATGTTGTCATAGCCAGGGGCCTTATTCTGAATTGCGATGCGAAAGTCAATGCGATGCGCAAATGAAATGCGATGCGAAAGGAAATTGGTATTCTATAAGGCTTTCGTAATCGCATTCGAATTTTATTTGAAATCGTGGCAACGCCGGTCAAAAATAACAACGCTGACCAGAAATAGCATCTCTGGTCTAAAATAAACGTCAAAGTTAAATTTACAAAAGAAAAAGAAATTTGTGATTGTGCTTACAAAATAACATTAATTTATGTAATATTTGTGTAATTTACCAAAAATGGATTCTGTGGCACTATGGTTTGATGATGAAAAGGCGCATGACCAAAATGAAAGGGTGCAAATCGGATATTCTAAGCTTGAATGCAAAAAGGTAATTTGTTTTGAAGCATTGAAAACAATTAATTATGCAAAATATGTTTTATAAAAAATTTTAGATTGAGCGAAGAGGCATTTATATAAGTTTTAAATAACATTGGCTCCGAATGGAATACCACAAAATCAAGTGCGATTCCGCCAATTATCAAATTAGCGGCTACGTTAAAATTCCTTGGTCAAGGTGGCTACCAACACCAAATTTGTCAAGATCATCATCTTCCAATATGTCAGCCAGCAATGTCACGATGTTTGGCAGTTTGCGTAGCTATAGAGAAGATTTTATGTCCGAATCATATTAAATTTGATATGTCCGAAGACGAAAAGAAAGAAGCAAAAACTTTCTTTTTCAGAAAATTTTATTTTCCTGGTGTGATTGGAGTGGTAGATGGAACACAAATCCAGATGATACGACCCAGTAAAAATGAGCATTTGTATTTTAACAGGAAACTTAAACATAGTATGAATGCTATGGCGGTGAGTAAACTTATTTTTCAAATAGAATATTTTTAATAATTATTTAAGCCGATAGCCATTGTTGCTAGTGCTTTTAGCGTTTGATTTATTGTAATTTTAATTATAATAAATTTTAAAATAAATAAAATAATATTGATACATTTCAGATATGTGACCACAAAATGATAATTAGAGCTGTATGGGGACGCAAGTCACGATTCCCATGTATGGAACCTGTCTAATGAATGACAAATATTGAAAACACAATACGAGAATGGAAAGAAAGGAACTTGTATTCTTGGTAAGCGGTTTTTTGTTGTTACTTTTATTGTAATACTTTTAAAGTTTGAAACATATTCAGGCGACTCAGGCTATCCATTAGAAGCATGGATTTTAACACCATGTCGGAACGCTGCAGAGGGTTCTGCTGAAGCACTTTTCAATGAAAATTTCAGTAAAGCCAGATAATTAATTGAAAGCGAGTTTGGTGTCATGAAAGGAAGATTTCGATGTTTGTTACCGGCCCGGAAGCTGCATTTGTTGTTCGAATTATGAATGTTTGTTGCGTTCTACACAATATTTGCAGCAAATTTAAAGAACTGTCAACGGAGAAAATTGTGGATGCCGAAGATCTGCCACAATCTATTACTAATTCACTCAGCTATAATAATAGTAATAGTGGTAATAACAATTACACAAACATTGCTAGAAATAAAAGAGACGAAATAAAAAACAATATGATTTAAAAACTAACAGTCTTGTTTGTATTTAAAAACTTGAAGCCACTTTATTGGTTATATATTTCATGGATTTTGCTTAAAAAAAAACATACAAGCTATCAAAAATTAAAATCCAACAAAAAACTTACAAGCTATCAAAAATTATATTATAAATTATAATATATATATATATATGCATGTAACATATGTGTATCACATTAATTTCAGTCTTTCCTCTTCGACATCCAGCATCCTTTTTTTAGCTCTAGTTTTTGTTTTGTCAATTTGTTTGCTTCAGCTGCATTTTCTCTGTCGAATTCAAATCTTTGTCTTGCCAGATTTAACTCTTTCTCCCTTAATTCGAACTCCTTTCTCTGGTATCGGCCTATACTTTTCAAATTTTCATTTATTTATTTGATAAGTCATTTGGTTTTCGACTTGTTTTTTAAGTAGCCCATCTCTATCGCAGAAGCTAACTGAACGCGAACATTTTCTTGGATTTTGTTCATAGCTTTGGAAACGTCCAGTTATTCCCATTGCATAATCAACAATTACTTCCGCAAGTAAGTCTTCTGACGACACTTCCTCCAACTGTTCTTTTCCAGTTATAATATTATTTTGCTCACACGAGTCAGTAGTTGTCCCGAAGGAAAGTGCGCCAGGCAACCCATTTACGGAAACCTCCATATTCAGCAACTCAACCACTTTCTCCTCTAAAGGAGACAGCGGGTTGAATTTTGATGGGCCACCGCCAGTGCCGCCAATATCTGTTTTATTTCCCCTTAGTTTCTGTTTAGTGTGCACCTTGCAATCAGCCCGAACCTATTAAAATGAAAGTTGAAATTATATACTTTTAGAAAAATATATTTTTAAGTGATTTATACATATATTTACGTTTTTCCATCCTGCAGTTTCTCTAACAGGCGGTCCGCTTGCATTTAGTTCTTCGGCTAATGTCTGCCACTAAGCATTTGCCGACTGATTTAATGCATTTAATGTTTTTAAATGACCTTTTGCCAGTTTGCTGTGTTTCATCATAAATTCCACCATTATTTTAAATTTGTGCGATTTGGTGGTTTTGTTGTTTGTTTCCCTGAATAATTTTAACAATTAATATAAGAATAATCAAACAAAATTATTATAAATTTTTATTTTTCACTTACATTTTTGTGCTTTGCGAATGATGTTTTGCCGTCGAATATAGTTTGCGATTTTCTGACATTTGTTTTCGCAATACAGAATACCGACTTGTCACCTCTTCGCATTTTAAATGCGAATAAAAAAAGTACTTTGCGAACATCGTAACACAGAATAGGAAGTGTTCGCATTTGCATGTTTTAGAGTCACATTGACTTTCGCATCGCAATACAGAAAAAGCCTCCAGGAGACTTTTTTTGCATTAAGCTCGCTGATTTCCGCTTCAATTACTTGACATCTAAAAGGTTTAATTGGCGTAAAAGTTTTTTCATGGTCTACACCAATCGCCATTGGTTGCACGATTGAAGTTCGTTTTATTTAAGGGTAAACGTGTTCTTTTCCCAATCTTTCGAAGTGTTCTTTTCAGTGCGATTAGTTGCCTTATTTCAAGAGATAAAAGTAAATAAGAGCTTTTATAATTATTTTGTGGTGTGGAAACATACGAAGCTTTATGTACTAATTCTGACAATATTTCAATGGCTGTGTCAATCTCGTATCCGGTTTTCAAAGATATATTTAAAACGAGTTCAGTTTCAATATATTGTGTGAAATAGCTGATGTTGGTATTTGCTGAAACAAGTCTAGCATTTTTGAATTGTTTTTTACAAACAATTGCAAAGAATGTGTAAGAATGAAGTATGCCCTTGTAAACAAAGAAATCTAAAAGATCTGGTACTTAGAATTATCAGTTGGCCAGTAGGTTGGAGCTTCTGTAGATATCGAACTGAAGTTGTTTTTAGAAATACATTTAAAAAGTTCCTTCCCTTTAGGGAATCTACTGCCTAAATTTTTGAACAAATTTTCGTATTGATAGCATTTAATACTATATCTAGGAGGCGAGTACACAAAATAAACTGATACGCTGCAATTATTACACTTTATTTTATTTCAAGTTTGCAAATATAACTCCGTTATTGGTTTTAAAATTACATACTTAATAGTAGATTTGATGATGATAGCCGCACCGACGTGTGCTCTATAATTTGGCTGATTCGCCGTAATTAAATCAAATCCTATTATACGAAAAATCCTATTATACGATAAAGCCGTTTTATTGCAACAGTGAAATTTCTTTCATTTAGATTTAAACATTTTAACAGTTGCAATATTGGCAAAGCTGTTGTCGGCAAAATGCAAGTTTTGTTTTATCTCTAGGAATATATTTCTACTCATTGTCCTTGCAACAAATGAAACCCCTAAGTCTTCATCTAAACTCCAATATGCACGTTCCGAAGGTAATTGCATGTATCCACTCAGTAGCAAAATTCCGCAAAAACGTTTTAAATCTTTTCCATCGAGACTGAAATTATGTCTATTGTTTTGATTAGCGTATAACCTGCTGTTTTCGACTATCAAATCAATAACACTGGTGTCGAATATATTTTCAAACAAAACACAAGGACTGTAACCATTCATATTTTTAACGAAATCATCAACTCTACTGCTAATTGCATCATTCCCGTTATATGTTGTGCTGTAAGTTGGTTCTTCACGTCTCCATCTAGGATTTTGTAGGTTACTTTGATTCTCTTTTCTTCGAAAACTTAAGAGTGGCTCATCATCACTATCACTTCAATCTGACGTAGAATTGTCATTTTGTTGTTTCAAAACAACTTCTATTTTTCCCGGTACATTATTTGGCATATCTGTACAGAGTAAATCTTCTTCATCACCTTCATCGGTATCACTTACAGCGGCAGCATCTGGGGGCGTGACTAAAATATCATATGTGTCATCATCATTTTCCACTATGTAATTAACAGCTTCTTCAAGTCGTAAAAAGCTGGTCCGACCTCTAAAAAGATTTCTGTGCATCATATTGAAGAAGATCAAAAAGCCTGTGAAATTGTAGAATTTATTAATAGTTTCGCCCGTTGTCCCCAATTGGGGACAGTCGAATAAAACCATACCTTCTAAACGACTTTTTTGTCAAACAAATGGAATTGAGAGATTGGTAACACTCTAAACAAAATATTTTATCGATAAAAACGAATTTTTAAATCAATAGTATTGAAAAAAAACTGGAAAATCTTCAACAAAGCACACCCGAACAAAATACAAAATTAACCCTGCTACTATGGTAGAAAAAAAAATACACGTGTTATGTTCGGGTCATATTTTGATCCCACATTTTTTTTATTGCGAAAATTCAAATTTGCACTTTTCAAAAATATTTTTAAGGCTTGAGATCGATCAATGCAATATGTCGTCGTTAGAGTGATTGTGTGTCGGTTTGACGGACAAACAGGTTTTTTTGCAAGTTATGCACTCAGTAAAGGTCCTTTTTTCCTTTTTCGACGGGCAAAATTTGCACCTTTTCCGTTCACCAGCGCATTGTCGTTTTGGAGAAGGCGAATTCGTAGATGGTAATACACTGCCTTCTCGAATTCTTCGTACCAATGATGCAGAGACTTCTGCGCGAGAAGGCCGAGTTGCTCTAAAAATAGGCGCCTTTTGTGCAGTTTACTTTTTTGCCATTCAGGATATATTTCGGTCCATATTATAAAAGAGTTGAGAGCAGAAATATCTAATAAATTAGAAAACACAGCAACTGGCCACCCATTGGTTTTTCTTTTGTACGAATATGTACGAACCATTTGGTCCAATATGTCGACTCCGCCTTTTGTCGAGTTGTAGTATTCAATTATTTTCGGAATTTTTTTTGGATGATCTTCCAAAATGTTGCTGTTATGGTGAAGAGTGCTAAGCAAATAAACCGTTATGTATTTTTTAGGTACATACAAAACTACAGTTTCATTGTCATGAAAAAAAATTTACTTAAGTGTATTGGAAGCTTGCGCAATTCTTGTGTTGTTGCATGAACCGGCAAAAAACGTTTGTTTTTCCTCACAGTGCTTTTTTTGCTTTAGCAGTTCTAATGCAAGATTATGACTCGTAAAAAAATTATCGGTAGTCACATTTCGTCCACGGTATGAAGACACTAAGACTAGAACAACCCGTTCGCCTCGGTTCTTTTCAGCATTGTCTCCCACTTTGCCCAAGTACATTTGGAACTGTAAGCAAAACGCAGTGTCAGACTCCGCTGCTATCCACGCTTTCATGCCATGTATCCCAGGTTTACTTGGAATGTATACTTTGAAAGAACATCTACCTCGGAACGGAATAAGCTGCTCGTCAATCGGTATATTTGCACTTGGAACGTAAAGCAGTTGCAAGTTTTGAGTACATTGCTCATAAAATGTGCGAATAGGAGCAAGTTTATCTCCTCTTTGTTCTGATCTTCTTCTTTGCCTATCGTCAAATGCTAGTACACGAGAAATATTGCTAAATCGCTCCAAAGACATGATTGCTCTCAAAAAAGGACGCCCATGAACGTCGTACCACATGGAGTTAAGACTTTCACCGTATGACCGGTAGACTCCTTAAAGGAATAATATGTCCGTTATATAATTATAATAGAAAAATATATTGTAATATAATTATAATAGAAAAATATATTGTAAATAAAATAAGAAGTCCCAGGTAAGCATCTATAGCTTGAAAATTTTCGAAAACAGCACTTCCTTGCAAATTGCTGTAGTGAATTATATCCCTTTGAATAGCTTCTGTAAGGCATACATCAAAAGTATCACGAATTTTCGAAATACGATGAATAGCATAGGAAGTCACTCCAGGTTTTGCGTGAATAATATTTTCACTTGCTGCACGACTTAGATATTGCAAAGAAGGTATTGTTGTCCACTTTAGCATCCGATCTTTATCAAAAATTCTATGCCATTAGTTACGGTCAATGAACTGAAGATAAACATTCGTCTTCCTCAAGTACAAAATTTGCATCACCATCATCACTTGCATCGTCTTCAAGTTCACTCAAGAATGCACCAATGTCATGCTTAGCCATTTTTCCACGCATTATGGCCAAGTAAATGCAGAAAGAGTTTTATCGTATAAATACTAGTATGAATTTAGAAAAAAATTAAGATTATATATACTTACAGTATGTCTAAATTCCATGTTTTATCAAAATCTATCCTCTATAAACTTAGATTTACAATAGCAACTAATCGCTATGAAATTTAGCACAGGACTAGAAGTATTTGGCTTCGTTGTTAGTGAATACAAAAATTATAACTATAAACGCATTCCAGTGCATTCGCCACAGAGAGGTGTTCCAGACGATGACTCTGCACTAAGGGTTTTTGTTGACTTTCTTTCTACAACCATACGTTTTTTTTGTGCGTTTTGTCGGTCATTCTTATTTTGTTTGTTTTGTTGTCATGTAAAACTCCAAAGAGGTGAAAGACAAATGCAAAAAATATATAATATAGGCATATAATATTACATATTTATTATTCGTTTTACAAAAATGATAGAGGGTCATAAAATGTCCCGAACATGATATGTGTAAACACTGGCAATAAAAAATTTTCTAAGCCTAAAATAGTGATAAAACTAATTGAATTCAATATATTTCAACAATTGATGCACTGAGTAGTAAGAACTTTCAAATATATTCAACCAGTTAGAAATACGGTAATGTTAAATACGATTTGGGTCATCAAAAGACCCCAACGTAGTAGCAGGGTTAAAAACACTAAATACTGCAACTGCTTCTTACTTTATAACACGTGTCTCTGATTGTAAGCTCAACTAAGCCTAAAGAAGCGGTATATATGTTTACATAAACTAAAATAACGGTTTAAGTTAGAGTTGCCAGCCTGTGAACATGTGTACTCATTTGGGGACAGTGGGCGGTAATGGGTTATTTGATAAGTATGAAATTGAAATTGAGAATGAAATAAAATTATATTAACGTCAAGGTACTTAACTATTTTTCGGTATGATTCCACTGTTTTAGTGTTTAAACAAACGTGTATGACTCATAATAGACTTATAATAGAATTCTTTGCTTGCTACAACTTTACTTAACTTATAGACCATTTATAAGTTAAGTAACGCATTTTTCATTACACTTATAAAAGAAACGTAAACTTGGCAGATAATGAGCATAGCTCTTGGAAAACCAGAAAAGTTCTTAAAGATCTGAGTTTTCGATCTGAGTCAGGTGGACGACAACTGGTCTTGCTTCTTCTTGGGTAGAAAAGTTTGAGGAACTTTTCCGCCATTGACTCTGAGGAAGCGTAAATCACTTGAACTAAGTTGCGAAGATGTGAGCCCACAGGATGCCAAATCAGCGGGAGTTACTAGCAGATCGTGAACAAGAAATATACACAATTTTCTGGTTTAATTGAAAAGCGTATATTTTACTGTTTTAATTCTTATCGTATCGGAACGAGGGGCAATAATTTAATATGATGATATTTTTAAGTATTTTTAAATATAAGAAAATCGTGGTTCTATGAACTCACACAAAACAATATGTCGGCTTAGCCCACGTACAGCTTCTCGATACAAAATTATAGCAAAACGATAAATAAATAGAAATAATCGTTATTCGATAATTCTTATAGTATGTGTTACACTGGCAGTTTTGCAGGGGCGGTAACAACCATGCTTAAGACTATTGTTGAATCGGTCTACTAAAATAGTTTGTAGTTTTAAGGTTGAGTTGTGAATGAATAGAATCAAGATCATTGTAGCCATTAATTCCGCCCCGCAAAGTTCTTTACGCGGCAATGAAATAAACTTAATTGAGCCAACCATTGTTTTAGCAAATAATAGATCAGATGATATGAAACTTTGATTTTCTGCGCGAAAATATAATGTTTCAGTATACGCCTTTTCGGAGGCATCACAAAAGCCTTGTAGCTCTATGGAAAATGAAGGGTCAAAATCCACCAATCGAGGAATTTTTCTATACTCTATGTGATCGAGTTTCGATCACAAAAACAGCAGTCTTTTAATAGGTAGTCATTGTTTGCAGTCCATTTCCTGAGAGCAAAACCAGATTTAACGACAGAAGAATGAGCGCCGGCTAAAATGTCATCAACATACAATATAAGTGCGCAGAATTTCCAAAAGGACGGGTTTTGTATTTTCTTAGATTTTGGTCAACTCATTACACCAAAATAACTGTGTTAACCTCAAAATCAGGTTGGATTAATACATGTCGCTACATCTTTTCAATGTGCGCGTTGAAAACGTATCTAAAAAGTCTCCGACTAAAATCGTTAAATCCACCTGCAAAATAGGACCGGGGTAGAGCATATCGTTAAGACGGTTTCCGTTAAATGAATGATTAGAAGTACTACTTGCAGATTAGTAGTGGTGCTATCAGAAGTATAAACCGGGTGATGGGGTAAATAATATCCGTTTTCTAAAATTTTCGATTATATTCGGATGTGAGCTTCGGATTCTTTATCAATCTAGATTTTTTCCGAATAAATTGAACGAGAGAAGCCATTGTTAATATTAACTGGGTATTCGCGGCGGATGGGAAGTGAAACTAAAAACCGGTCCATTACAAAATCGATA
Source organism: Phania funesta (assembly GCA_963932375.1). Lineage (NCBI taxonomy): Eukaryota > Metazoa > Arthropoda > Insecta > Diptera > Tachinidae > Phania > Phania funesta. The sequence continues at coordinate 86,174,972 of OZ010653.1, forward strand.
AGTTTTTGATTGAAATAGATTTTCACAGTAATGATATTCTTCAGAAATACGGGGCTTCCCTAGGACTTTTTCAAGTTCCCATAAATTTTGCATTTGGTTAAGAAAAGATGAGACGGAATGTGAGCGATTTCTTGTCGCTGCCCTGCCAGTAACGATCCATCCAAAGACTGTACTTTGCGCCACTAAAGAGTGACTTTTGTTTCATCGTATACCGTCTCGAATAATTTTCGGATATAAATCACCACCAAGGAGTAAGTCTATCTCTGAGTTTTTATTCTGATATGTGTCAGCCAGTTGCAAATCAGAGAACTCATTATCCTTTGGGGTTGACATGACATAACAAGAAAGCGTCAATTTAATTTTCTAATTAGCAATTAAAGGTAAAGCCACAGCTGGTCGCGACTGCGGATTGAAATGTGGTAATGAATGCTATGCGATTTCTCTTGGATGTAATAGAGAGTGGTGTTTTTGTTTACAGACATGACAAACGTAACGTATTGTCTCTTACAATTTTTATACTTATGAGAAGTCTCAAGACAATTGGCGCGCCGTATTTCTTGTCGATTGAAAAACGTTCCTCCACATTAATTTCCAAAAATTAAGGGCAAAATTGGAGTGGGTGTATGTCGAGGCAAAGCAACCAATTTTCAGTTTTTTTTATTAGAAACACTGGTGCTATAAGACTTGAAATTTTTTTTTTTTAATTTTATATACATAAGTATATGTATATAACAAAACTCCAAGGATAGTGCCAAGCGAAATAAAATCAGCTGACTGCAATATCAGAGATTGTACTTCATTTTGTTTAAATTATCGATTAACAGCCGACACCATCACCTACACTTTTAGCTTATCGGCGACTTAGTTTTATGTTAAATTAAAACTGACGTTGATATTGACGTCAACATACATAATAGGGGTAAAAAATAAAGTTATACTCAACAGTGATAGGTAGATAAACTGCGTTGATATCTTAGGCGCGTTACATTGATGGCGCCCTGTACTTTAACCTTACCATCAGAAAATTTAATTTTAGCTGATGGGTACGTCTCTATTCTGAAGTCGTTATGTCATTTTAAATAATAATAAAATCCTAGCGATGATATCGATGTTAATAATATCACTTAATTGTAGTTTATTCATCCTTAGTACCGATTTCCCACATTTAATATGAGAACATCGGCATATATCCTTATAGTCAGTTTAGCAAATAGTGTTTGCATATATAGGGTCTAATATGCAGTTGATATCAGTTCGCAAATCAAATATTACAATATCAGCACAGTTTAATTTATGTTGCATCTTATTAACCTCTACTTCTAAAAGTTTATATTTACCCATTGCTTTAGTCTCGACATTTTTTAACCTTGTGTTTGTTTTCTCGATGCCTATTTGCAAATTTTTCATCGCAGTAATCTGATAGAATACCAGATATCGAGGTTTCTACTAACTTTTTTAACCAAGTTTGTGCCGTGCGCTGATAAGCATTTCGTTTCGAGCTTTTAATCTAATTCAGCAAATAATTTTCCAATGAACGAATTTTCATTGCTAGACGTAGGATTTGAAAGGCATGGAGTGAGTACACCTAAAACTAATATTCTTTCCTTTACCCAACAGATCGTTGAATTTACTTGGAAAGTCTTAACAAGAGCTATGAGACCAATATTTACATATAAGAATTACACTCCACCCCAGCGTCAGACTTTGCAACAGTTTTGTTGCAAGCTGCACATTTTGCTGTAGGCGGCATTTCGAAATATTTATATATTTAGAGATTCTTGCTTAACAACGTAAATGACAACATACATATGTTTTCATAGACAATGTCGAATAATTCAGAAAAAGAAAAAATATGTGGAGTGCAGGACAATTAGTTTTGCAAATTATTTAATTCCGAGTGTTTTTAAAATTCCTCAGAATAGGGACTTATAAGAGAAATAAAACGTTTCACTCTTTACCAAATATGCAACGTACAGAAAATTGATCTCTACGTTACGACCATCAAACTTTGTCAAACCACAAAAACAAAAAGATGGCTGATTTATTTGTGAATATACTTGTACATAACAAAGTGAAACGATAGTGAAAGGTAATTGTACTTGTGCTATATAATTTCATAGTTTATCTCAATTAACAGGTACCACATACCTACTCATTAATTGCTTAATCCACGACAGCAAGGCTTGTGGTACATCTTCTGAATTTAAGGTTAAAGTTCACCAAATGTTCGATTCTCAACATTCTTAACGATTCAGGTGTAACTAACTAACTAACTAAATGTTCTTTTATGTCTCCTGCTGATTCCTTCCTATTTGTCAATATTTTATGATATTTACTTCATTACATATACTTATGTTCGTATAAATGGTTAATATAATTGTGCAATAAGCAATACTAACTAAATGCAAATTTGAAAGCATTTTTTCAAAGGCATTAAAAACAAAATAGTTTGTAATTTTTATTTACATAAAAATAAAAAATAAATAAATATGGAAAAGGTGAGATTTATAAATATATATGTAAATTAAAAACTGACTCTTTAAAAAAGAGCATTTGTAGCTTTTAGTACTTAATTTTAATATGAAGAATATTAAAAATAAAAAATTGTTAAGCTCGAAGTTATGTTCTCACGGTATCTATTCGTCATTTTGAATGTTAATTTTTAACTTGTGACTTTTATATAATTCTAACTGTATATAAAGGATAATTAACGTTTTCATGTACAACGTTTATTCGACAGTTAGAAAACAAAATTTTGTTGTATTAATTTTTGTTGTTCATTGCAACAATTCGCATGACATATTTCCAATTACCCCGTGTTTTATTTCGATGTGAATAACAATTTGTGAACAAGCGACACTGACATGCGATATGGCAAGTAGACATCATTTGAACAAAGATTTAACCACAGAGTATAGAGAACTGTCAAATTTATTGTTTGTAACTAGCGAACATAATTTTTTAGATGGCAATCCGTTGATGAAAGAGGCAATTATAATTCTTGAAATTAATGTGAATAATAATAATATAAACAAGAATAAAATATAAGCAAATTAATTATATTTAAATATTATATTAACGAAATTGCACTAGAAAAATAATAAAAAACAGAAATGAGCCGTTTAAGAAAGAGACAGATAGAAAATCGCCTTTTCTTTTGTCTCTTGTCACGTCATTATACTTTGTGGTTTAGCATTTTAATAATAAATACATATATTAAATTGATTAAATAAATTGTTATTGTTAAAACAATTATAACATAATAATTTTATTTTAAATATTATAGATAAGTAACCCAGTTGTACTATTTCTGTATTAAAAATAAATTAACATGATTTATTTATATTTAATTATTTATGTATATAACTTAATGTTAACTATGATCTCTTAAATAAAGCTAAAAAATTGTTTTTTTTTTTATAAAATGAAGACTCTATTCCCATTTTGGGCAAGATATTATTATGGGTAAGCTTGTATTATGCATGCAATTGCTTTAAATGCTACCGTAATTTACGTCTTCCTGCTTTACAGAAATGAAGAACAGTGAACAGATGGAATGTATTCACGTTTTCTGCCTATTCACATTTTTATTACTTTTGCATTGCCTTTAATCGAATACAATAAAAATATGCATTGCCTTCTTAACATTCTCATTTTGTGATACCGTTACACAATCAAGCAGTGAAACAACATACTGTCACATGCAAGAACATGGAAACAATCTCAGCATTCGGTTAGTAGTACTTGCTATTTCAGTTTATTACTATAATAACCAGTTTTGCTTAATGTTTTATGTTTTATTGTACCTTGTTAAATTAAAAAGAAAATAATGAAGTGCGAACAAATTTTAGAAAAATAAATAGCGGCGTTTTTTGTACAATAAAAAAATTCACAAAGTAAAATTTGACAAATTTAACCTATCATACAAAACGAAAATGAAGAAATTATTGATGGATATGTACTTTTTAGTCAACATTTTTTTTTTATTTTTTAAAAGTTTTTTCGAATATATGTATTCTCAAAATTACACTAACTAATAGAATACCCTTTAATTTTCATTTTGTTTAAATTTAGCTTTTTAGTCTGTATTGAAAACTCTAACTTTGAAAATTTCAACTGTCAATATCGTTTCTTTAATTTACAAAAGGCCTGTCATATAAAACATTTAAATTTGATACATAAAACTTAATAAAAAAAAACTACGGGTTCAACACAGAATTTTATACATATGTATGTATGTAAGTATATTTTAATAACTATAAAATATGTTTATATGCTTAACTTAATTAAAAAAAACATAAACTCAGAGGAAAAAAATGTTGTCGGCCTGTTTAATTTCTCAAAATATTTATATTTCTGTAATTGTCATAAAAAAGTTAACGATTTTTATAATTTTATTTAATATTTTTACAAACAAACACCAAGCCTATGTTCTTCAATTTTTTTTTTTTTTTTGCATACAATTTATAACATATACAGACATTTATTCTATCATAAATAAAAACAATCTCAGCATTAGTTAAGTATTCGCTGATTTTGGGATTGTTAGTTAACATTTGAAAAATACTTGCAATGCACTTCGTTTTCTGAATAATGTCATGCATGGCTTTACTGAAGTGATTGGTTTTGTCAACATGAGGCTATATTTTTCTGATTGTATTCAAAACCATAAAAACACCAATCAACTCGTTCTCTGATGCAGAAATGAGTAAAACTTGACTCTCAAATTTATGCTTGAAAGGTCTGTGTTTTAGTTGTACAAAGCCGTATTTGTGCTATAGCTAAAGGAAAATATGTATTTAAAATTATTTTTGTAGTTCGAGAGTCATTTTATTTGGTGCTGTTTTACACAAATCACTCGATTTTAAGTTTTTTTTTGGAAACCAAGAGAAAACAGCTGATTTGAAGTGTGTTCTTTTGTTTGTTTATTTTGTTACATTCTTAATCAAAACATTAAGTAAAAATGCCGGGAGTAGTTTATTGCCAGTAATTGTTTTATGAAAAGTGCATTTAATATTTGGCGCCAAATAAAACTTCAGAAAGCACAAAAACAAGATGAAAATAAATGCTAATATATAAAAACTATGAAGACAAAAATTACAAAGTTTACATTGATGAAATCTACTTACATTTTGCACTTAGTTATTTTCAAATTTTTACAATAATGACTCATTTATTGTTATTAAATTGTTTAACAACAATTAATAATTATGTCTTAAATAAGTATTATGATAAAACAATAATAAATAAATAGAGAACATTATGCTATAAATTGGATATAGGTTTTATATTATATTATATCTGTGGTTTTAGAAAACATTTAAGGAAAAGTTAATATGGTATATAATGTACCTTGCTAACTACCAAAAATGTCGCACTAAGTTAAAGCTATGGTGTATTTTCTGTGTTAATGACTTCGTGGGCAAAAACGTTTTAAAATTGTTATTTCTCTTGGAAAGCTAAAAAGTGTGTCCGTCACAAGTAAAAATTTGTTTTTATGAAAATGCAAAAGAAAAGTGGTATTAATTAAAATTGTTTGCATTAAATATATAACAACGTTTTTTAGGGTAGGTGGTGTTTAAGTAAAAGCAAAGCATTAATAAAACAAAATCATTCAATTGCTGTAAATTTTACTAACTCTAAAGGAACAACATGTATTGATACGAGCATGGTGTAATAAGTCTTATGACGATCATTACACCTAAATTTATATAAGTATATAAATTTCGGTTGTTCCTTTGCCGAAATACTTTATAAAGTGAATGTTAAGTGTTAATCTGTGCATTTAAAAAGTATTTAGGTTCATGTGTATAATGTCTATTAAAGATTAGAACAATAAATATACAAATAATAATGGGAAAAAAGTAAAAATAATTGCCGGATACGAGTGATCTGAGCCTAGTTGGCTGAAAGCCGGCTGAGCCTTTACGATTATTAATTATATCATAAAATTTTTCAATAAAGTAAACAATGAAATAAGATTTATATTTCAAAGAAATTTAACAAATAGCGTTATGTTTACGAGTCATGAAATATGTACACAATTTTAGTTTAAACAACCGCAAACATCAAATTCTTACAAATCACAATTACTAGTGCTCTTGTTCAATTTCTTATGGGTCTTACCATGCTGTCGTTATAATTATTATTATTATATAATTGGTTCGTTATTTTTATTTCCTGATGATGCTACACAAGGGAGTAGCGAAATATCGAAAAATAAAAATATAATTTTTTAAAAAAGACCTTCAAGCTTGGACAATTTTAAATAAATTAAATTTAAAAAAAGGTCAAGAACAGCTATAATTTTAATATTATTATTATGTTTATTTAATCCTTCAGAATAAATTCTGGGACTAACAATAGGGAAGAGCATTAGCTGCATGGGCTATCAGCTCGAGTTTATAAAGTGTGAAACTTATTCTATTTACATGAGGGTACAGATACACATGTGTGCAGAGTGCTGCTATATTAGATTTTTAATTTTGTTGTTTGGCCATGTTTTCTAAGCAGCCATTCGTGTGAGAAGGTGGTGTGGCCAAGGCCGAGTCTTGAAAAAAACTTTAATTCTGTTCTTTGAAGTATCTGATGGGTAAACTGGTGGGTTGTTTTGTGGGTTGATTGTTGAGTAGTGGTGATGGGTGAGTGCTGTATTTTTACATTTAATTCTGATGTGCCTATTGATGCATTGTCGGATATCTATTTTTTCTACGGTTTCATCCATTATGATTGATCCAGAAGAAGCATATCTTGCTGCGCTGTTAGCAGCATCGTTGCCGGTGTGGCTGGGTATCCAGAGCAATTTTATTGTATTCTCCCTGCCTGTGAGTGCGTTTCTTATACGTGAAATAGTGTTCCAGTTATTGTTATAAGGGCTACTTATAGCTGATAAAACAGATAAGCTGTCTATAAAAATAGCTGTTTTCTTTTTCGTTTTGAGGGCAAAGAGAATGGCTTGGTAAATAGCACAAGATTCGGCTGTGAAAATTGATGCATTTTCGTGTAGTACTCCTAGCGCAATGTTGTTTCCTGCTTCATCCACTACTGCGTAAGCTGGTGGGTTGTGTTGTGGTTTCGTGCCATCTGTATAGATCAAATTCCATCCGTCGCTTTTAAGCACGCACTTCCGTTCAGCCACCAGGTTGCGGAATGTGATTTATAGGGTGTTATTTTTGTTATAGGTGGTATGTGACAGATCAAGACATGATCTGTTGAACAGCCAAGGTGCTTTGAGAGACAATTTTAGGTGTATATAATGGAATATTCAGCTCGGATGCTAGTGCAAGGGACTGAGATATAGTCGACATGAATCACTTGGGACGTTTTGCCCTCGTGGAGGACTTGATATCTTGATATCTGAGTTAGTACTGTTGAGCAGTTTTGCAAGAATTCTAGCCTTGGCGTGATAAATTCTGTTGTCGAGAGATGGGAGACCAGTGTCTCCTAATATGTTAGAAATTGGTGTTGTTCTGAAAGCGTAGGACGAGGCTCTAACAGCTTTGTGATAGATTGGCTTAATGATGTTGACGTTAGTTTTGCAGCTTGGGCCGAATATAAATAATCCATAGTCTATTTTGCTCAAGACCAAGACTTTTGTGAGGTATGAAAGTGTATTAATATGGACGAGGCTTTTATATGCTAAGTACCTGATGATGTTGGTTCTGGACATCAATGAATTTTTTAAATGTAAACAGTGTTCCTTCCATGTGTAGTTGGAAGAAAATATTAGTCCCAAGACTCTTAGTATTTTCACATTTTCCAGCTGGTGATTGTTGAATTTAAACTTATGAGAATTGAAGTCGCAATGATGTTTTCTGCATATGTGTTGTGTTTTTGTTTTTTGATACGAAACCTTAGCACCGGAATATTTAGTCCATTTCTCTATATCGTGTAGCAATTTTTCCAGGATATCTGCAGTATCATTAATGTTGTTTCTTTTGCAGAGTATGTACAGATCGTCGGCGTATAGGCAGTGGTCGACTCCAGGATGTTTGTTTGTTATGGTGCTTAATTCGTTGAAGGCAATTTGGAACAGAATGACGGAGAGCAGCGAGCCTTGGGGGATGCCGTTCTCAAGATGGAAAGTTTCCGATGTGTGGCCGTCAATTATGACTTTGAGTTGCCTGTTTGAGAGAAAGGATTTTACATAGTTAAAGATTTTTGATCCGATCGACCAGGATTTTAAGGCGTTTAATATGACATGAGATCCGATCCTGTCAAAAGCCTTCTCAAAATCGATTGATAACATGGTCACATAGTTTCTCGCAGACAGTGCTTTCGTTATATAGAAGTCCATGTGTAACAGTGCGTCTTCACAGCCTTTATTTGCTTTAAAGGCGACCTGTTCGTTTGCGATAAGTTTTTTCTTTGTCATTAACCATGATAGTCTACTGGCAATGATGCGTTCCTGGATTATTATTGGGGAGGGGTACAACAATTGTGAGTTTCCAGGCGTGGGGTATAACCCCATTGTTAAATATAGTGTTGTAAACATTAAGCAAGATATTAAGACGTGAGAGGTGTTTGATCATATTGTAAGTGATGCGGTCGAATCCTGGTGATGTACCTTTAACCTTTTTAAAACAGTTGTAGAGCTCCAGTTTAGTGATTGGTTCTTCCATAACGAGGGCTTCCTTGTCTATATTGCTGTGTGTTAAGTTGATTGGTGCGTATTTGGCTGTTTTAAATGCAGGAGGAAAGCTGTCATCGGAGGCGTATTTAGCCCATTCCTTCCCAAAGTGGTTAGCAATTTGTAGGGGGTCAGTTAGAGTTCCGTTATGTGTACAAATAGCTTTTACGGTGGTGGAGGTGTGCTTTCGGGAAAATTTGTTGATTTTGGTCCATATGTTTGAGATAGATGAGTCACGGTTAATAGTTTTGGAGAAATTCTCGAAGCATAATCGTTTTGCTTTTTTCATTTCGAATCTGAATTTAGCGTTTGATCTTTTGTAGGTTACGAGGTTGTCATTATTGGGATTTCGTTTGAATATTTTCCACTTTTCCATTTTGTGCTTCCGTAAGCTATGTAATGTTGAATTCCACCAGGGTACAGGAGCTCGATCTGTTTTTGGACATCCTCTTGACTGAGGTATGTAGAGATTTGCTGCTATGCGTATAGCTTTGGTAAGTGTAGCGGCGTCTTTGTTGCTAGATGCGGAAAATTTCCGTATTGCCATTTCATTTTCTGCTTTCCCGGAAAAGTTAGGTATGAAGCTGGGATTAAGTTCGTTTATAAGTAATTGAAGCTCAGGGTAGTTGTTGGAAAGACAGTGTATATTCCACTGCATCAGCACGAAATCCATGCAGGGAAATGTAGGTAATTGTGTTTTTCTTGTTCTTTCTTGTGGTGTTTGAGCTGCGATAAAGGGACCCTCCGAGGCCTGAGACGGGAGGCGATAGACACCAAAAATATGTATGACCCATACAATCCGTGAAAACCTCCCCCTCCGCTCCAGGCCCCGGAGAAGCCCCTTGGGTTTATTAATTAGTGTGGGTTGGTTGACTTACGTGATTACGTTGATGTGTGCTCCATTTCGGCTACGTCGAGGGACTCTTCGTCGCTCGGCATCACAAAGTAATTGTTGTTTATGAGGGATTGAGTCAAATTTGAGATTGGAGACAGTAGAAAATCGTTATTCGTTTCAAGGGGTATATTTGAGGTATTATCGTTGGTTGTTGTTAAGGTTGTTTTTTTGGAGTTTTTTGAGGTACTTGTAGTCGGAACTTTTTCGTTGTCGTTAAATGGCGTTTCCATTGTGTGTGTTGCCGGCGGGAGTGAAGTATTGTGGTTGGTTGCTAAGTATGTGTTCGCGGTGTTGTTCTTACTGTTTATTGTTAGATTAGTTGAGTTGATTTTTTCCTTTACTGAAGAGGTATGTTGGTTTTCATTGTTTTTTGGCTGTAGAAGTTATTGCGGTAGTTACTGTTGCGTGGCGGTTATCGGACGTTTGTTTTGTTTTTGGTGTATCATCTGCAGTGTTATTACTGACTTGTGTAGAAGTTGATTTAGCCGTTTTATTGTTTGATGGGAATTTTGAGGTTATGGTTGCATATGAGTTTTGGCTGGTCGATTGGGTTGGATTATTTTCCCTGTATCTGCGACGAGCATCTGTTATACTGCAATAGTTTTGGTCTTAATTTTAAGAAGTTCTTTCATTTGTAGAAAACGGGGGCACTTTATATCTGCTGATGAGTGTTCTCCCGAACAATTGATACAAAATATGCGAGTGCATTTCTCAGGCGAGTGTGGTGGTAGGCTGCATTCAGGACATGTTGTATTACCTCTGCATCGGTTTTTGGTGTGGCCAAGCAATTGGCAGTTTTTGCACCTCATCGGATTGGGGATGTAATGGTCTACCTTGCATTTGTACCATGCTACGTCTACTGTTGTGGGTAGACGGTGGAGGTCCAATGTGAGGTTTATTTTGCCTGTTGCGATTCGAGTTTTACCGTCTTCGCTGGGTTTAGTGAATTTATAAACTCCGGTAACACCTTGATCTTTCATCTCTTCTATAATTTCACTCTCTGGTACGTGGATTAAACATGGTGCATATATGACGCCCTTAACAGAATTAAGGGTGTCGTGAAGTCTACATGTTGTAGAGCTTAGGTTTGCCAGTGATTTTGATTTCAAAAATTTTTCTGCCGCACGTGAGTTGCGAGCAAGAACAAGAAGAGTCCCATCACGAAGTAAAGAGATCGAGTCGAATTCCGTGGTGATATGCTCTAAACCCTTTTTTATAGCAAAGGGGATAAGTTTAGAAAGTTGTGTGTTGGTGTCGTTGGATGAGATCAGGATGTATTTTGGAGTATTGTTTTTATTGATGGATGGCGTCGGTAAATCTGGAAAATCGGTGTATTTTTTCCTCTTGGAGGGATTATCAATGAAATTCCCAAGAAGGAAGTACCTGTTCGAGAGTTTGTCCGGAGGGCCCGGAGCCATGGCCATTTAACACTATTTTTCTTTATACGCAGAAAATTTTATGTATAGTCCGTCAGAAAAAAGAACAAAAGAAAAGCAGAAGACACTTATTGAAAATTAAAGCGTGTTGATATCAACAACCGTTATTCTACAATAGAGTACTTTTATGTTAAGAGCTAAAACAACCGTACGCTTTGAGTGTTAGTCGGAGACTGTGCGTTATAATTAATTTAATTTAATAATTAACATTTTTTAATATTTCCTTAAGTCAAAACATTGAGTTTTATGATATACATACATACATCTCATCCTATGTACGTATGTATTGTGAAAAATATGGAAAAATATAGTTTGTTAATAATATGGAGGTCTATAATCTTAAGTATTAAAACTTCATTCTAATGTAAAAACTCTGTAATAATAAAGCAGATTATAAATTAAAGTCATAAAACAAAACCGTGGGGCTTGCTCAGGTTAGAATTTTAAACAAAGATAATTTATTAAGTTACTTGTTTCACAACCATAATAGAACAATTATGACGAATTGTTGTTATGTGGAACTAATTGCAAAAATAAAGCTTGGATCTGGTGGGCTAATGGTATACTTGGATTCGAAACAAGACATTTTCATACCAATTCGAATGAATTTCTTAATGATTCCAATTACACAGGAAAAATTTCATTTACTTACCCTTTTACAAGATTTCTAACCAGAAAAAAAACTAATGCGCGCAAATGAAATCTCTCAGCTTACAGTTAATGGATTTTGTTTCCATAGAAAAATAAATTAAATTGGTTTCTGTCAAACCTAAAACCGACAAATTCCAATTCGAAATTAAAACATAATGGCGAATTTCATGACCCGAAGTAATTATTTTTGACATCTTTAATATGTAGCAAGTTACATATATTAATAACTTAATATTGCTTATACCATAGTCGTAAGAAACAAATTCTATAATTTTTAGTATTGCTGAGAATTTTAAAAAATTACATAGACAATGTTTATTCACCGAAGTTCTAACTATAAACCATCCTTTTTTTACAGGAATTTAAAAATTCTCTTAGAACGTAGTTGAACTCGCCCCATATTTTGCAGCTGTAAGAGTTTAGAAACTTTAGAAACAAAAATCATAGTTGCCATATCGTTATAGAGAATATGTTCTACTTTATTGTAGTAAAGAAAGATTTAAATGCATTACCTAAACATACAACACGTAGCGAAGATGAAAATCAAACTTCCAAGAAGCGGATCAGATATCAATGTGCGTTGGATACGTTCCAATATCATAAACAGTACAGCAGGAACAATTACGAGCTAAAGCAAAAATTCTGACAACAACAGTTATATGAGAATTTTTTGTTTTGTCCAGAAGAAAATTTTGATAACTCAGTTTTGTATGATACTCCCACAGAAGCTTAGTCCAACTGTAGCCACAAAAAACATGATTCATTTCAGTATCTTGAAAACTCTTTTAAGAATGTACAAGTAAAGAGAGAACATATTTATGAGTTCACAATGACTGAAAACTTTAATGTCAAATAAATATAGCGCCCAATAAATAATATAAGGGTACCGGCTTTGCGGACATGCTGTGCATGTGGCCTGTATACCTAGTAATGAAAAGAATAGTTCTGAAAAGTTATATACGGCAAGAGCTAACACAATTTTATTTTTCCTTTCCAAGAAGTTATTAGTGTAGCCTTACTATACCCAACCAAAAAGAAAATGCTACAATATAAAAAAAACATCAATACTAATGACTTAGCCACGTAATGCAGCTGCCTTAAAATGCATTTAGATGTTGCCTCAAATTATAAGTAATATTGTCTTAATGAATCATTACAAAAGATGTGGTGTCACTGCATGTTCGAAAGAACATTGGGAGCCCCTTGTCATTTAATCGGAAAATTTAAGGTAGACTTCTGCGAGAATTGAAGGATACTATGAAGAGAACCACAAACATATCAATTCTATAACATTCACCATCGTGTCATCAATGGATCAGTATCTTAATCATCATCGACGCACCAAGCAAAATAATTTTTGCGCTACTAAAAGTTACTCTTTATATTATAAGAAATGACCACCTTTCATGTATACCACAACCAGTTGGAAGAATTAAATTCCCAGAAAGAAGTATGTAGAACTGCAGTAACTCTATAAGAGTAATTATAACTAATGCAAAAAAGTGCAACGCGAATAAATTATACCATTATGTACATGATTTCAATAATATGCCTCTCCAACATCATAACTTCAGGTCCTACGTTTGTAATGCTATTGACAAATGCAAGCGATCCACGTAGAAATAAATGATACAACGCTCCAACAATAGCAAAAACTACCATTGTGGACTTGATAAATGCGACTAGTGTTATTCACAACATTAAACCAAATGTGTGTTTTACATCACTCCCAAGAAAATTAAGTTATCAAATCGTCACTCTCAGCTTATACCACAACGCTCACCAACAGGTTACACTTCCTACGTAACAGTTATTTAATCTTAAATGATACATACTTTAACGACTTAAACCAATTACCAGTCTCATCAGCATTATAATCATATACAACATGTTCCAAATCTTGCATCTGCCCGAGAAAGGTGAAATTGATTTTTGATGTAAGTTTTCTAACCGAAAGTATTTATTATTTTGTGCGTATGTGTGTATTTTAAACCCAAATTTCAAATTATTATTACACTGAAAGAATTTAAATAGTAAATATCATAATTTATTGACTTTTAAGGAATGATAAGATTTTTAACACTAATTTTGCAAAAGCACAAACTTGTTTACAATTAAATATTTTGTTTTGAGCAAGACTGTTTGGTCGTAGCATGTGTTTTATACACGAGTAAGTTTACATTCCATATTGTGCCTTTCATAGTGAAACTTGCAATACGTGATGAATTTGTTTATAATGTCCATATAAAAATCAATTTTTATAGTGCTTGCTTTTACATGCAGATTGAAGTTTATTGTGACACATTGATCAAATCTTTTTCGTACTGTTGAAAAACAAAGCAAGCAATAGCAAATGTTTGCTGCCACATTTAATACTCTTGCTAATTTATTCATATTTAAAGCCTATTTTAGGATTAGTATTCAGATTGATTATCTTTGGTATTTTAATAGTTATTTTTCAAATTACATTTTTTGTATAGATAATATACGAACTCTGATATTGACCTTAAATCAGTTGATATAAGTTTTAGGGCAGAACCTGTTCTTTCTACAGTGTCTTGTCTGACAAAAATTAAATAAATCAACACAAAAGTACATTTATTTTTCAAGCAAAAGATAAAACTTGAGAAATAGTTTTTTTTTTATTAGACAAACACATAATTAATGCTGGTAAATGTATAAATGCATTTCTCGATGTGTGTGAAGTTAATTTTAAAATTTACAACCCTAGAGACAAACCATACCGATTAACCGAGCTCTAAGTAGCGTACTAACATAACTATGTTAGACATTGAAAATTTGGTGTATACCTTCAAAACGGAATAGAAGACACATTTTTTGACAAAACGGACCGGAAAAATTGCCTAGCTTCCAAATCTAAAATCATAATAAAAAAAATTTATATACATAGACTTTCCTAGGCTTGGGAAAAAAACGAATTTCCAAAAGGACATATGCCCTTTGCTAAAAAACAATGCATTGTGGGCGAAGAAAAAATATTAGGATTTGTGGAGAAGGTGGTCCTTCGTTATTATCCACAATCAGAACCTTTATCGGAGCGAGTTGAACCGAGATTTTGGTGATTTTCCACATTTTAAAATTTAAAATTCTCTGAGGGATGAGAAGCCCATGGCAACGAGGTAACGTGGGCGGACAAAAACGAAAAGGATTTGTGGACAAGGTGCTTCTTCATTATTATCCGCAATCAGAACCTTTAAAGAGGGAGTTGAAGCGAGATTTTGGTGATAATACATAAAGTACCTCGTTTGCTTTCCCATCGATTTTGTTGCGTATAGCCCTTAACAAAATTGGTCCATATGGGATTTTATCTGTTCCCCTTATGAACACGAGAATTTCTTCAACATTATTACGGAACTCATATAGTAACCTAAGGTTAACATCGATTGTCGGCAATTGTTTGATAGCGTCAGCTATTCTTAACGACTGGAAGACATCCATTTCTCCTGTCGCCAATCCTGATGAGACAGGTGGGGGACAGTGCCAGAAGCAGATTGCTCATGTAAATCGTTATCCAAAACATTGGTGTATATTTATGCAGGAACTGATGTTGTAAGGCGAAAATCTTGTTTTTAATATTAATTACACTATTTCGGACAAAATGTTCCGAAAAAAATCTACTTAATTTCAATAAATAAAATTATAAAGAAAATATGTGCAACTTATAATAAGGAAGTAGAATCAGCATGTCTCTTTCGTTAATAAGTGTAGCGAGCTTATTAATCAATTTGTACTTGAAATATTCCGTTGTAGGTTCGGGAAATTAAATGAAGTTTTGTGAAATTATATCAGATTTCATTTTTTTGAATATACGATATTCACCCGTATTTAAAAAAAATTTTAATTAATTTTATATAATAAACACTTTAGTTTTGTATTTTTTATTAAATAATTTATAATTTTGTTCAAACACGTTTTGAGTATTCTATACGTCTGCTCTTTCTTACTTTTTTTATATTATATTCAAAATGGTCGATCAGTTAAGGATGGAGTGAAGTTAGCCGCATAACCATCAGCTGTTTACCACAGTTGCCAGACCAAAATCATTACAATCTCGGCCGATCTGACGTTGCAATCGACCTCGATTGTGGCAAGTTGTAACATCAATCCATCCTTTCCTCATCAAGAAATTCATAATCTTCATATTCATCATCTAAAAATTCAAATTCCACACATTCCTCAGTGTTGCCTTCAGAGCCCAACATATCGCTATCCACGGGTTCCAGCCACTTTCTTAACCTAGTTGAATCAATTATACCCCTATAGGGTATTTGGGTTACCTGGCAATTTTCCACATCGACTATTTCATAACGATCGTTGCCCACGTACTTCTCTATGACGTACGGTCCACGGTATTTCGGAATAAACTTCCTGTTGGCACCAACCGTAGTGTCAACATTCTTCATTACGACTAGGTCACCTACTTTATATGTTCTGGGAGGCTCATGATTCCTATCAAAGTACTTCGCATTATACTCCTGAGACTTCTGTATTGCCCTCGATTCCGAAGACCTCACAATATCTAGATCAACCCTTCCCGAATAAATTTTTCATCTAAATGTTCAGTTAGCTCATCCAAAATCTGACCCCTTGTTCAATTCCGAACAACATCACACTCGGAGTTTGCCTTGTCGCACTATGCAAGGTGTTATTAATGGCAAATTCTACCTACCTCAATTTCCCCACCCAATCAGCATGATTAATCCGCTCAGTTAACTGAGCCAACATTGCCTTCAAATCCCGGTTTATTCGCTCAACTTGACCATTCGATTGCGGTGAAGCCACCGACACCTTTACGTGAATAATATTATGATCCGACACAAACTTTGCAAACTCATTAGAAGTAAAACATGTTCCCCGATCACTAATAATACGCCTCGGTCTACTGTAATTTTCAAAGTATTTTACCAAGGCACAACATGCCTCTTTAGTCCCCGGGGAGTTCACAGCATACAGTTTAACGAATTTTGTAAAGGAGTCAACCACCACTAATACATGTTTCCGCTTCGAATTAACAGCAGGCAGCGGGCCCAAATGATCGATGTGCAGTGTATCAAAGGGGATGGGCTTTTTATCAATATTGTACAAATTTCTCTCATTTTTACGTCTCGGTGCGGAATAATAAATGCACTTCAAGCAATTTCGAGTAAATCGATTAAGCTTCTCCCTCATACCAGGAAACCAATAATGCTTCTGAATTTGATTGAGACATTTTTCTATGCCAATATGGCCGTCGTTCTCATGTGAAAGTCTCATTATGTACTCCTCCATCTCCATAGGAACATATAACTGGCTCCTTCCCTTCGCATCCTGACGAAACACCAAGCCGTTATCCAAAAAATAATCTTCCAGCTCTCCTTCCTCCAACTGGCTCTTAATTACCTGAATTTTCCCGTCCCTACTTTGTGCTATCTGAATGTTCACGTCAACATCAGCGTCGTCCACTATAACCCCAATAGGAGCACGGCTCAATGCATCCACATGACCCATCATTTCACCCTTCCTGTGACGTATCTCATAATCGTAATTTTCAAGCTCCAATGCCCATCGCGCTATACGAGGATTAATAAGTCTCCTCCCCAAAGTAAGAGTCAAGGAATTACAATCAGTAATAATCGTAAACTTAATACCCTCCAAGAACATTCTAAACCTTTTCAATGCATAAACAATGGCCAAAGTCTCTAGTTCAAAACTGTGGTACCTCGACTCAGGCTCCGAAGCAGATTTAGAGAAATACGCAACTGGATGAAATTTCCCATCATCCTGCTTCTGCAGAAGCACAGAACCAAACCCCCTTGAGCTAGCATCAGTATGCAATTCAGTCTCACGGAAAGGACTATACACCGCCAATATGGGCGCATTGATCAGTCTATCCCGCAAACTACAGAATGCCTGAGTACATGAATCCATCCACCTGAATTCACTGTCCTTCTTGGTAAGGTCAGTAAGAGGCCTGGCAATTCTGGAAAAATTTGGCACAAATCGTCGAAAATATGAAAACAAACCCAAACACCGCTGTACCTCCTTAGCGTTTGCAGGAACCGTATAATCTCGTATTGTCCTTATATGGTCGCCATTTGGCCGAACACCCATTTCGTTCACACAGTATCCCAAATAATCAAGCTCACAATACCCAAACTTGCACTTTCCAAGATTCAATTTCAGGCCATATTTCCGTATCAAGAGTATAACATTACGTAAGACCTCCACATGCTCCCCTATGGTCTTAGTCGCAATAATAATGTCGTTTATATACACCACAATCTTACGGGCCTCAATCAGTTCTCTTAAAACCATACTTATAAACCGCTTAAATACAGCGGGCGCGTTTTTCAACCCAAACGGCATATAACAATACTCGTACTGACCAAAAGGCGTAACAAAGGAAGTATATCGTACCGAGTCATCATGCACCCGAACCTGGTGACAACCATCCATCAGATCCAATGTACTAAAATACCGTTTACTACCCAAATACTCGAGACAATCTTCGATTACCGGCAATGGAAAATTGTCCCTCAACGTAACCTTATTCAAGGCACGATAATCAATGCACATGCGCAATGACCCATTCCTCTTCCTGACCAATACTATGGGAGAAGCATACGGGGACTCACTGGGTCTTATTATACCCCGCCGCAGTAATTCATCAAGTGCCCCCCTTACCTCCACCTTTTCCCAATACGACAATCGACTTGGGGCACTAAACACCGGTGTGCCATCAGTCAACCGTATCCTCATTGAATAATCAAGTTCCTCCCTAACACTATCCACTTCACCTAAATAACATTCCGATAAAACCCGTTGAAAAATAATAGCCTCACTATTATCCAAACCAGGGCCAGTATCAATCCCACATTCAGAACCCCTTTCGATAGTACTTATTGGTCCCATAAGCTCCCCAAAATGCTGTTCCTCATCATACAATTCAAAAATTAAATCACTTGAGTCGACCCGTACTACATCAGAAGCAGTCGTTATTTGCATTTGCTAATCCATTATCTAAACTATTCCTATTACAATAAGGCAAACTTACAATTTCGTATTTATTATCTATGGCTGGAATTCCCACTTCCCTCTCCCGAGAGCCCTTAAATATTTTAAAAGACATAAGTGCACTCAAAGTAGATTCATTTATTTCATTAACATTTTTATTCAAATTCAAAAGAGTAGTCTTCTCATATTTTCTTCTTATTCGACAAAGTCGAATATTAAACTTAAGCAACAAATCTCGACCAGCCAACAGTGGTACAACCGCTTCTTCATCCGGTAATACAAGAAATTTATGTTCCACATTTCGACCATTAAATCTCACTTTACATTTCACAGAACCATAAGAGCTTATCATATTCCTACCAACTCCACGAAACGATGAAACGGTTTTCTCACTATTAATGGCAAAGGGTACTAAAGATTTCTGTATGCAGCTAATTGGACTACCAGTGTCAAAAAGAGAAATAATCGACCTTGGTATAGTGCACTTATCTCTAATAATGAAGGCAACACTTACCGTTTGATATACATCTCCGTCCGCCTCATCCTCAACAATGGCTGCTGCTACCCGATTCCTCTTTGGCCAGTTTTGACGGTAATGACCAACTTCGCTGCAATGGAAACATGAATTCGGGGGTCGAACAGGCTTGGGGCATTTACTTGGATAATGCCCAAACTGTGAGCAATTAAAGCACCGTATGGTATCCTCAGCCGGCTTGGTAATACTGGTTTGGGTAACAGAACCAGTCTTCAGCTTAGCATTAGCTTTAGAAACAACTCCTGCTTTTTGCATCGTCGCAGCGCTACGTCTCTGTTCAAACCGATCCATGCGGCGAATCAGTTCATCCATGGAATTTGCACCGTATAAAATTACATTCTGATTTCCAATATCTGGAATGCCATCAATAATTATGTCCACAAGTTCTTGTTCTTCGATGTTTGATTTATTTGCAATTGTCTGCATAGCTATTATGTAACTTAGGCACGATTCAGTTGGCAAAAGCTTACGCGCCTGAAGTTGGCGATACACTTCCTGCCGTGTTATCGTGCGCTTAAACAACTTGAGCAAATCTGACTTCATTACATCATATTCCATTGAGCCCAAATTAAAAACATGATTCTTCGCTGTTCCTGTGAGTCGGCGTCGTAAGCCTAGACACTTCTCTTTATCTGTATAGCCACACATATTAGTGTAATCCTCAAATTGAATAAACCATTTGACAACATCATAATAATCATCGCCGCTAAATGGTGGCACTACAGCATCAATCTCGCTCAAATGAATATATTTTTTATTAAATAATTTATAATTTAGTTCAAACACGTTTTGAGTATTCTATACGTCTGCTCTTTCTTACTTTTTTTTATATTATATTCAAAATGGTCGATCAGTTAAGGATGGAGTGAAGTTAGCCGCATAACCATCAGCTGTTTACCACAGTTGCCAGACCAAAATCATTACATTTAATATATTTTTTTTGTTTTTTTTTTTTAATAAACGATATTTGACCGTATTTCAAAAATATCTATTTTCTCAAAAATATATTTTTTTTTGGAATATGGGCATTTCCTGAGGTCACGAACGTACGTTCGTACGCTCTTGATGTTCAAAGAGTATAAGAAGCAAAACTTATTTTTTCTAGCATTTTCATTGTTTATTATAATTTGACTATTGCTTTTCATGTTTATTTCCATTACTTTGGTTTTGCTTTCATTTAATTTCAATTTGTTCATTTTAAGCCAATTGTTAACGTTATTCAAATCAATTTCCAGGTTTTGGTAACATACATGCTACGTTTCTGCATCGGTAAATATTAGAGTGTCATCTGCTTATAACACTATTTCACATTTTTCCACAATTTCAGGTAGTTCGTTTATATATGTTATGAAAAGCAATGCACCCAGAATCGATGCTTGTGGAACACCGAATTGATTATTTATGGTTGCTGATTCAATATTGTTGACTTTTGTTGCTTCTCTAGATACGATTTCTCGTTTCACTTTATACCATATTTTTGTAATTTATCCAATAATAACTTTCTGTCAATAGTCTCAAATGCTCTTTTGAAGTCTAAGAAAATTGCTAATATTTTCTTATTTTTATCTATTTTTTCCATCTATTTATTACATATGTTACGGCTGTGACTTTATTATTGAAACAGGAGGTTTGCTTTAAACAAGTACATTAAAGTTGACTGGTTATTTCTGTAGATTAAACACAGACATTACAAAATATCATGACACATAGAGAATACATACCGCAGTTTTGCACCTCCTTGTTCAACGATAAACTTTGGAATAAAATAATGATGGCGGTTTAAATTATCCCACCAAATAGCAAATTAAATATGTATATAAGAAAATGGGAACAAAGGAAAATGCAAAAACGCGGTTTACAAAGCAAGTTGTCAAAATTCAAAACATTCACTGTGAATGACGTTCAAGTAGCACATAGGGTGTTCTGTAACAACATAATTTACGACAGATTCACATGAGTACATTTTTCGGAAACCAGACGTTCAAGTAGCACATAGGGTGTTCTGTAACAACATAATTTACTACAGATTCACATGAGTACATTTTTCGGAAACCAGACTGATATTTCGAGAATAGTTTATTTTTTTCCATATATTCCTCCAATTGTTCGTTCACAGCTCTTTCTATTATCTTTTCACAAGTTTTTAAAGTGTTTATTAGCCTAAATTCTTCGCACTTATTCGTTTTGTTATATTTTTCTATAGGAATTACCATAGTTGTTTTCCAGCTGCTCGGAAAGATGCCTGTTTTTAGTGATTCGTTCACTACATATGTATAGTATTACATTGCCTAAAATATCCCAGTTATCACGTATAATATTTTTTTTATTTTTTTATTTATTTATTTAATATTAGTGTTATAAATACTTTAAGTTATTCTAATTTTAATAATAATTTCATATAAACAAGTAGGTATATACTCTGTAAAAAAATTTGGTTTAAACAATTTGAACACATAATATCTCTGAATGATTTTATTACTATTCAGTAGTATTAGGAATACTCTTATTTTTCATGCAAAAAATTGCATAATACCAAAATTTATATTTGTATTTATTCATATTCATACTATTCCTTACGAATGATATTATTTTCCTATTAAAAATATTTAAATCTTGTTCAAGTTTTGCATCACTGGGTAGCATGTTGTATTATGACAATCTCTTGCAGAATAATGAACGCTGCTTTGCACTTGTTGAAAATCTTTGCAGTCTGCAATTTTGCAAATTCCTAAGGCAGTAAGGTTGTACTTCTCCGACATACTCTATTTGTTCACACAAGTATTGTGGTGCATCTCCTGTTTTTATTTTCCAGATAAAGTTAAGAGTATTCAATTGTAGCCTTTGTTGTATATTTAACCATTTCAGTGTGTCAAGCATGAATTGTGTTGATGTGTATTGATTACATTTCAGTATTGATCGCATCGCCTTATTTTGTAGTTTTTGGAGTCGTTCTATTTGTGTATTTGTGCATCATGTATATAAAATTGTGGAGCCGAACTCGAAATGAGGTTTAATTATTACATTATATATATTGGTTGCTGTCATTATTGAAACTTTGTTTCTTAAACGTTTAAAAAATCAAATTTTTCTACCAACCTTTTTGCATATATATTCAATATGGTTTTTAAACTTTAAATCTTTGTCGATAATAAAACCGAGATATTTAATACTGTGAACTTTTTCTATTTCTGTATCATTAATTTCTATTACCACATCAATATTCATATTAATTTCCATTAGTTTAGTTTCATTTTCATTTAATTTATTCATTTTAATCCATTTATTTATTTTCATTAAATCAAACATTAAATTTTCTTTACATTCTTCCTCACTTTTTGCTTCGGTGAAAATCAGAGTATCATCTGCATATTGTACAATTTCACATTTTTCTAATATCTTCGGCATTTCATTTATGTATATAATAAATAATAAAGCACCAAGTACCGATCCTTGTGGCACTCCGAACTCGTTATACAATGTACCTGATATCGCATTATTTACTCTAGTTTTTTTTGTTTTCTTCCGTTCAAATAGGATTTAAACCAACTGAAATCTTTGTTTATCACACCATACATGTACAGTTTTTGCAGTAGAATATTTCTGTCTATTGTTTCAAAAGCCTTCTTAAAGTCAAGGAAAATTGCCATAATTTTGTTATTTTTATCTATCCCCTTCCATCTACTTATCACACAATTGACTGCAGTTTCGCAAGAGAATTTTTTTCGGAATCCTGACTGATGTTTCGGAAATAAGTTGTTATTCTCTAATTAAGTTTCTAATTGTAATTTAACTACTTGTTTAATTATTTTTTCACATGTTTTAAGGGTATTCATTGGGCGTTATTCTTCACTTTTTTTGGGTTTTTTTTTATTTTTTCGATTCACCATTGATTCCTTCCATGATTTAGGAAAAATACCGGTCTCAAGGGAATGGTTTGTTATATAAAGTAATTTATTTCCAATTGAGTTCTAATTATCCAAAATAATGTTCGTTGATACCTTGTTAAAATCAGATTTCTTTTTCATCTTTTTACAAATATCCCAAAGTTCTCGCAAGGTAATTAGGCGTAAATTAAAAACGCTAGTTATCACAGGTACTTTGTTTTTATTGCATATCTTCTATATTATCTCTTATATTATTTATAAAAAACTTATTAAATTGATTTGCATACTTTGGTAACTGTCATTAAATTCTATGTTGTTAAATATAATAGAATGTATCACAGTTCGTTTTGTGTTACGAGTTAATTCTTTAATATTTTCCCACATCTGTTTTTGATTGTTTGATCTGTTTATTTTGTTACAAATGTACTTATTCTTCTCGTTAATTATTTTGTTCTTGTATTTGTTTCTGACTGATTTATAATTACTCCATGCTAAATTTGTATCCACTGTCTTTGCTAATTGGTATTTATGAATTTTTTCTTGCTTTAGAAGATTTAGTTCGCGGTTAAACCAACGGGCTTTACAATTTGTTATTGCTTTAATTTTCTTTGTAAATTTTTTAATTGTTCCTTCAATGCATGCATCAAAAAAAGCGCCGTTGTTATTTAGATTATTATTTTTATTTAAACTGAGTGTTGTGATTATTTCTCTAGATAACAGATATTTATTGTATTTAGAAATGTCTATTTCTTCGTACAGCATGCGATCGCTATCTCTAATGTTACTTTATATATTTACGTTAATTGTTTCATGATACGAAATTTTGTGGTCATTATTAATGTTAAAGGATATTTTGCTATTGTTTGTTACAACTAAATCGATTATAGTTCTTGTGTTTTCCGTTATTCTTGTGTATTCATGTACTATCTGTTTTATTCCATTATCGTTACAAATGCTTTCGAGCTTTTGTTTATAAAATCCATTTCCGGACCAGTCTATGTTAAAATCTCCGGTTATTACTAGTTCACTGTTATACTCACTAAGTTCTTCGATGGCTTTTTCGAATTGTTCACAAAACTCAGCTTCACTGTAAGATGGTGGTCTAACTGCTGTTAATAAAAAAAAAAATATTAATATTTTTCATAGTGCATGCACTTATCCAGTATCTTAAAGTATCTACTTTTTCAAATATTTTTGTAACTTTCCAATTTTTTTCATAATAAATTATCATACCTCCGGTCCTTGTAGATTCTGATATTGTTATTATTTGTCTATATCCTTATAATGCGATTTCTGCTTCATCTATGTCGCTCGTTAGGCGAGTTTCCGAAAGCACTATAAAATCAGGTTGTTCATCTTCTGCCATAACTTCAACTTGATTATAATTATTAACTAATCCTTGAACGTTTCTGTAACTACCGCGAATTATATTTTTTTATTGTTAAAAATTTATTCCAAAATTTCTTCGTTTAGTGCTCAGTTTATTCCGATAAACAGGACACTCTCTGTTTAACGTGTGGTGATTTTCATCTAGTCCGAGATTAAGACTTTTAAGTTCAGATTATGAACTTTATAAAAAAACACAATGTTTTAATGAGTTGATCAAAAATA
The DNA here is from genome assembly GCA_963932375.1 of Phania funesta. NCBI lineage: Eukaryota > Metazoa > Arthropoda > Insecta > Diptera > Tachinidae > Phania > Phania funesta. The sequence goes on from OZ010653.1 coordinate 86,199,627, forward strand.
TAACTAACTTTATTTCATATTTTTATGTTCTTATATACTAATTACAAATATATATTTTATTGAAAAAAGTTAAGTGTAATTGTATTTATTTGTGTAATTTCATTTTCGTTCATTTATTTGGGAACGGAAATGGAAGAAAACAATTCTTAAGAAAAAGCTTGGTTTTAACAATTTGTTGTTTATTAATTTTGCGTAATTGCATTTATTTATTTTATTGCATTTTTGTTCATTTATTTGGGAACGGAAATGGAAGAAAACAATTCTTAAGAAAAAGTCTGGTTTTGACACCTTTTATTTAATTTTCGTTAATTTATCGATTTTGCGTTTTTGTTCACGTGGGAACGGAAATGCGAATTACTTTAAATTATGTTATTGGTATGTTTTAGTGTAGTGATGGGAGATATTATAACACCCCCACCGTTAGTCTGAGGCTCCGCCGAGGAAACAATAAGGGTTGTAGTTTTAAGTATTTTTACATAGATTATGATAAAGATAATAATTAAAACAATAGAAATCCCTATACTGCTACAGGTATTTATCAAAGTGTTTTTTAAGAATTTATTATTAACAATTTTTATGGTTTCATTAAAATGTATTTCCTTAATATCTAAGTCAGTAAATTGTACGTTGTTTTTATTTATTTTTAATATAAATTTTTCCAAGACAAATATTTCTCTTATATTTACTTTAAAATTTTCATAGGTTTTTAATTTTGTCTTAACAATACAGTTTTCGAATTTTATTAAATAAGTTTTAAATTTTTCTAGTTTATATGGATGTTTACAGTTAGTTTCGATTTGATCTTGATAGTGTTTGAATATAAGTAAACCAGGGTAAATTTCCCTTTCTTCTGAATCTTTTGTTAATTTCATATTACATTTAGGTTCAAGATTTTTGACAATATTCGTTAGACAATTATCATTTATGTTTTCCAAGTTTTTATATTCTAATGTGTTTGATTTATATACTTCATCCTTTTGAATAAGAACAGTGTTCCTGTTCAGTAATAAGGTTCTATTTTTATTATCAGGAATTGGTTCAAATACTACTTCTGAAAATGATTCGTTCAAAAATCTTGGCACATTCAATGTCAACATTATGAAGTTTTCTTTAGATGCCAGAGATACTTTTGTCTGTAGATAAGATTCTATATTTCCTATAAAATTTAATTCTGCTTCTGTTAGTATATCTGAAGGAATTATTCCTAATTTTGAGTCAAAAATAACGTGTCCAATCTCGTTCACATGGTCCATTAGTAGGTTAATGTCGTTATTAATGCGGAAAACGTTCTGTAAAAATAGGGTTTCATCTTCTAAGTCGAGAATTTTATTCTGCGTCTCCGTCTTGAATTTGTTTACGTAGGTTTGTATTATTTTCTGTTGGCTATTTATGTGATCTGTAATATTTGATATCCTGTTGGACATAGAAGTGCTCAAATATGAGACTTCGTTTAGAGCTGTCATTGTGTCTCTGTCAATTTTTTCCAGGTTTATAATTTAGTCGAAAATTTGTTTTTCGTCGTCACTGTCCATTCTGCCTATCATAAATTTTAGTCCTTTGCCTACTGCGTTTATCAATCATCTTCTTTGTCTGAATCTAGGTGTCAAGTTATTTATCTTCGTCCTACATATTTCCATACTTTTATTCACGCTTTCTAATAGTGGTGTCACGTTTGTGTAAGTATCCGAAAGTTTATAGATATTATCCTGTAAAAAATTGACTGTTTCCATATATTGTGTAGTATTGATAACGTGAATTATCCTTATGTATTTATCGATGATCTTTACGTCTCTTATCTTAATTGGTATATAACCATGATTGTCGGATAGGTCTTGAATGTCGAGGTATTGTCCACAGGTAACTATAAACATAGTCGTCAGAAAAATCCAAAATGTCATCTAAAAAGATTGTATATTATATATCTGTATACTCGGGAAAATATTATTATTTAATTTTTATTCTGGGGTTATCTTTATCTTGAAATTTCTTACTTTGTCGAATATGGGTTTTATAATACTTGTGCCCTGTCTTAACGTTCTCTACATGGTCGTCATCGATTTTCTTGCCATCTATCTTCCTATATTTCCTGTGGTTTTTACCCTCTCTAATCTCTTTGACATAATTTGAACCATCCTCTATTGTCACGTCTGTCCTATCCTTATTTAATTTGTTTATGTATTCTTCTTTTTTCTTAGCCATCAAATCATGAATCTCTGTATATTTCTCCTCATTAATTTTTCCATTCAGGAAATTAATAGGTCTGATCTTCGTTGTACTATGAATTGTATTGTTGTAGTATCCTATTATACGCAGAATTTTCTCTTCTGTTGTTTGTTCTTTATTCTTTTCATCGTGCCTTAAAAGCCTTATATGCTCATTTAAGGTATTGTGTAGACGTTCTATGTCTGAATTGGAAGTGTGGTTACTACTTGAAGTAAAGTGTATATTAATTTTTTCTTCATTGAGAAATTCGCGCATTGGAATGGCTTTAAACCCTAGCTCATTGTCTACAACTATTTTTTCTATCTTACCAAATGTATTTGTGTACTGTAGTAGTTTAGTCCTAAATTCTGTCCAAGTTCTACTGTTTATCTTGTATGCGACTGCATGTTTTGTAAATTGATCTATTATTGTCATACAAAGTTCCTTTTTCAAAGTGTAAAATACGTCTATATGAGCTATCTCTCGTGGTTTCAGTGGGGTTTCACTGACTCTATTTATTCTTAATTTTAGGTGGGGATTGTATATTTTGCTTTTTAGTTCCCCGTAGACGGCCTCTATTCCTCGGTGATTCTTATCTAAATGTTCATCTTCTATAATATCCGTCAGTTCTTCATCGTTTTTGATATCTCTAAGCAACTTGGTGCATCTTATTATCCTAAATTTGTCATTATTTGAAAAAAGTTCCATATATACGTTCTCTAAAGTATTAAAAAATTCATTCTCTTTGTAAATTGCATTTAGTTGGTTTGGCTTGAAGTGATTTTTCAGAAGAGAGATTGCAGTTTCCCTGTCGAGTGTCTTAATTCCTATTATTTTTCTATTATTCTTGAAGATATTCTCGTTTTTTATCCTGGCTGAACCTGAAGGAATTTTCTTAATGATGATTTGGTTCTTAAACACGTTGATAGGGGATTCCGTTTCGTTTATCTTAAGTACCTCTGATTCCAAAGCATTGACATTAGCAACTTCGGGTTCTATTCTTGATAATGCATCGGAGTTGCTGTTTTTTGTCCCTCTTTTATAAACGATTTTATAATCAAACTCAGAAAGTTGAAGTCTCCATCTCACTAATTTTGAATTTGGCTCCTTAATTGAAAATAGCCATTTGAGAGGTTTGTGATCTGTTTCTATTTTAAATTGTCTTCCAAAGAGGTATGGGCGGAAATATTTGGTAGCCTAGATGATGGCTAGAAGTTCTTTTTCGATAGTGCTGTAATTGCATTCATGCTCGTTAACAGTACGACTCGCGTAGCAAATGGGGTGGTTGTCTTGAGAAAGTATTGCCCCTAATGCAAAATTGCTGGCATCCGTTGTAAGTGTGAATTCCTTCAAGAAGTTTGGATATGGAAGGGTATTGAAACTTTCTATGTATTTTGGGTCAGCAATGTTCATTTTAGTGTCTTTCTTCAAGTATTTCGTCATAGGTTTAGCTATCATGGAATAGTCCTTTATAAATTTCCTATAGTATCCTGTTAATCCAAGAAACTGTTTTATTTGTTTGGGAGTTTTAGGTATTGGGAAATTTTTGACGCAATCTATCTTTTTAGGGTTAGCTTTTATTCCAAAGGGTGTCACTATATGTCCGAGAAATTCAGTCTCCCGTTTAAAAAATTCCGATTTATCTAACTGTTTTTTAAGGTTAGCTTCTTGTAAGCGTTGGAAAATTAGATTAATTGAATTAATGTGCTCTTGTAGTGAGGTCGAAAAGATGATTATATCATCTAAATAAACTAGGAAAATTTTGTTAATGTAATCTTTAAGAATATTATTCATCAACCTTTGGAATGTCGCTGGGGCTGTTTTCAGCCCGAACGGCAGTCTAATGAATCAATTCATAATGTCCTCCTTCCACGGTGAAGGCGGTCTTATGAATATCTTGTTCTCTAACTTCGATCTGATGGAATCCTTTGGCCAAATCCAATGTGGTGAAATACTGGCATCTTCCCAGCTTATCAAGGATTTCGTCGATGTTAGGAATTGGGTACTTGTCGTCTACGGTAACTTCATTGAGTTTCCGATAGTCGACGACGAGCCACCATTTGGTTTTCCCACTTGCGTCGGCCTTCTTCGCCACGATCCCAATGGGTGCGGAATAGGGGGAGTTACTGTGTCTGATAATTTTGTTGTTGAGCATTTCTTGTATTTGTGCCTCCACTTCGTTCTTATGTATGTAGGGATACCGATATGATTTGGTATGTATGGGTATGTTGTTGGTGGTTCTGATCTCGTGTTTTATAGCGGATATGAACGTTAATTCAGTACCGTCCCGATAAAAAATATTTGGGTATCTCCTAATTAATTTCAAAAGTTGTCCCTTTTCTTCCACATTCAGGTGCTCCGTTCGAATTTGTTCTGTCAGTGGTTTACTATTTCCACCTTCGATAGCACTGAAACCATCGTAGTCTACCTTCTGCGTGGACATACGGTCGTTCTCAGGTAAGTTGATTATTTCTCTACTGTCTTCTATTCTAAAAATCTCTCTTGGTTCGACTTTTTTGTTATCTTCCTCAAAACACGTTATGTCGTCATTGAATTTATTACCTTCAAATATCATTGGCAATGTTCTGTTACCAAAAGTTATAGTCTTAGTCTTATAATCTATATTAGCGTTTAATGGTCTTAGGATATCATTACCTATTAGGCCATCATAGAGATCATGGAATTTTATTATTAAAAATTCAAGTGTGCCTATTGCTCCTAATTCTTCAAAAGTGGGTATTATAGCCTTTTTATTAACGTAAACTTGGTGTTGTAATGTTTTTATTAATAGAGGGTTTGTTAAGTGAATTCTTTTGGGATGACAAATCCCAGGGTTTAAAATTGAATTTGTTGCTCCTGTGTCTATAATTAATCGTATGTGTCCTAACTTAGTCTTAATGTCTATAGATGGTAATTTGCTCCCGAGGCTGGAGCCCAAAAATTTTCTGATAGTTCAATTTTGCTTATGTCCATAGGTTCCGGTGGGTGTCTGAAGTTTTGTCTGTTCGGAATAAAAGGTGGGTTCGATGGGGTTTGATTGTGTAAATTTCGATGTGGTTGTTGAGGGTGTCTGTATTGTCCCTGAAACGTTCGAGGAAAATTGGTTCGTTGATTATTAAAAGGTTGTTGGTTATTAAAAGGTTGTTGTTGGTTAAGTCTGAATTGTGTGTTGTTCATGGGTTGGTTCTGGAAATGTCTTCGTTTGTTATTAAAGTCTAGACGTTTATTTGGTTGCGAGTTGTTTCTTTGGTGTAACTTATTATTGTCCATCGAATAAGCATACCCGGCTTGGAACAGAATGTCCATGGCCTCTTCTAAATCCGCTGGGTTTCTGAAAATATTTAATGCGGTGTGCATATTATTGATTGTACTTTGTCTGGCGGCTTCGTCTTCCCCTAGTATAACTTTTAGTTTGTTATTTAGCCTATGTAGTTTATTTTTTACCTCTTCATAAAATTCCACCGTATTTGTTTTAAATGTTACGCTCCTTAACTCATCGAAAAGCTCCTCGCAGGATCGCCTGTCCCCAAAGTTGTTTTGCAGGATGTTCTTTATGTCTGGCCAAGAGACGGCGTGGCAATTGATTTCGATAGTCTGTCTTGCTTTTCCTTTAAATTTTGACCTGATTATGTCCGAGAATAGTAATTGTGATAGTTGGTCATACGTGCGCAGATGTGGGTGTACCCTATCTACGAGTGTAATGAAGGTTTGTAGGTCCCTATGGTCCCCATTAAATTCTGGTAAACTATTCAGGTATTTCAGTGGGTTTATTAATAGTCTGTTAGCTTGGTCTACTACCTGGTCCACCATTTTTATAATTATTGTCTTTCTTATTGGTTATCTATACCCTAATATGTTTCAATTTTCCTTTCTTAACTAAATATTTCTTTCTTGCAATTTTCTTTATTAATGTTATCTGACGAGAGTATCTCTCCAGGATTTCAATATCCTCTTCCTTTGAAGTATACAAAATAATTCTCTCTATTTCTGTTTCTATTTTAAATTTCTCACTTATATTCATTTAACACTTACAAGATATTTTTTTATTATATATTCCTTTTTATAAGGGAATTTTTATAAAGAAAATTATTAATTATAGACTAAAAATAGATCTTACTCTTAATGATGATTTAGTGTAGACTGGCATAGAAGACTTCTGATTCCTTTGATTGCTGGTTCTACTTTTAGTTGTTCTTTGGATGTGTTGTTACTTGGTGGAAGAATTTTTGTATTTCTCCTTGAGGGCTGTTGGCACTTGAAGATTTAATTTTGGTGAAGCAAAAAATTGTATTTGTTGGATATTGTTACTTTTATTGTTCAAAGGTTTTTCGTGAGACAGAATATAAGATTTTTTTTTCTTTTTCCTTGCTTAAGGTACCAACAGACGACATGTTTTTCACACTGTATGTGTCAAAATTTACATATGTAAACGGAAACATGTCGTGTGTTACCTTTAAAACATTGCTTGTGTAAAAAACATGACAAAGGTCATAAGACATTATTTGAAATAGAGCGTGTTCTAATTTCTTATGTTAAACATACAGCTCCAAATGTCTATGTCATGCGAACAATTTCGTCGGCGGTTGATTATGTGCACTATCATTAGCCGTCTGAATGAAGTATTTTGCAAGGCAAATAAACTGTATATATTTTTTCAATTTAACGTTGTCGTTTTATTAAAATAAGTAATTTATAAAAATAAAAATTTATCGATTTTTAGATACAACCTCAACGTCTTGTTTAAAAAAGAAAAAATTAAAAAAACACATTTGCGTCGCCAGTACTTCAGCGACGGAACCAAAAATATTTCGACGGCTTCAAGCCATTTATCAAACAAACGACGTGGATATTTATTTATTTTTGGGCAATCAGCTGTTCTCAATAAACATGATCGATGTCATGTGTGATACTACATGTACGTTTGTGGCCAAAAATTATAAACCTTATGTAAATTAACCAATATTGACAGACATAAAGAAAAACATACGAATCGAAAGCTTAAAAAACACATGTAAAAAACATGTCGTCTGTTGGTACCTTTATTGTCAAAAAAAAAAAAAAAAATCACTTGTTGATTAAGGATGTTAATTTTATTGTTCAAAGGTTCTTGTAAGATTTTTTTTCACTTGTTTATTGTTGCATTAAAAATAAATTCACTTATTGGTTAAGAATATTAATTTTATTGTCCAAAAAAGAAAAATTTGGAGTGTTTACCAAGGGATTTTTGATATCCTATGTATGTTCATCTACGATCTTTCGTAGGATGGATACAAACTTGGATTTGTTCACAGATACCGCATTAGAAATTACAATTTCGAGTACTACCGCGTAGATGAAGAATTCTTTTGTTTTTTCTTATCCTCTTTATTTTTATTTATGTTGGGTAGGACTTGCGGTATCCTACCGACTGCGCCACTTTTAAGTTCAGATTATGAACTTTATAAAAAAAAACACAATGTTTTAATGAGTTGATCAAAAATATAACTAACTTTATTTCATATTTTTATGTTCTTATATACTAATTACAAATATATATTTTATTGAAAAAAGTTAAGTGTAATTGTATTTATTTGTGTAATTTCATTTTCGTTCATTTATTTGGGAACGGATATGGAAGAAAACAATTCTTAAGAAAAAGCTTGGTTTTAACAATTTGTTGTTTATTAATTTTGCGTAATTGCATTTATTTATTTTATTGCATTTTTGTTCATTTATTTGGGAACGGAAATGGAAGAAAACAATTCTTAAGAAAAAGTCTGGTTTTAATAATTTGTTACATTTTATTTAATTTTATTTGTTTATTAATTTTGCGTAATTGCATTTATTTATTTTATTGCATTTTCGTTCATTTATTTGGGAATGGAAATGCAAGAAAACAATTCTTAAGAAAAAGTCTGGTTTTGACACCTTTTATTTAATTTTTGTTAATTTATCGATTTTGCGTTTTTGTTCACGTGGGAACGGAAATGCGAATAACTTTAAATTATGTTATTGGTATCTTTTAGTGTAGTGATTGGAGATATTATAACAATTAAGCTTTTGATTCATTCTTATACAATTAATACATTTTTCAATTACTTCCTGATCACATTCATGGTGTTTATGGTTACCATGACATTTTATACACACTTATTAGTTTCTACATTCTTTAGCAATATGGTTATAACCTCTGCATTTAAATCATTGTATTATCTCAGTTTCGTCGAATATTCTGCATTTCTCCCAACTAATATTTAATTTTTCTGCTTCGATTACCTTTGCATTATAAATTATTTTATTGTTCTTTTCATAGTTATAGATTCCAGTAATTTTAATATCGCTATCCCGCACAATTGGATTTTGTTTTCTTAATTTTTCCATTAACTCTTCTTCGGAATATTTAAAATTCATATCCGTTATTCTAATACTCATTTGAATCGGGTCGGGCACTTTTATTTCATATCCTTCACTCATTTGGTTTTGAATAGCCACTTTTATTTTTTCTCTTTCTTCATCATTTTCTGTTTGTATTATTAGAGTTCCATTTCTTCTATTTTCAGTATTGGATATTTTTAAGTTCACAGGGTCTACTTTTTTTTATTTAATTCCTCTTTGAATCCCTCTTTTGAATTCCTTATTTTGCTTTAGGTTTTACTATTAAGGGCACTTTTTTTGTTACCTCTGGTATCACTGTTTTATGCTTCACTGCTTCTGCGTACGAAATTTTAGTTTTTGGCGCACTTGTCTCTTTTATAGCTTTTTTATTTCTTTGCACATTTTATTGTTGTTTTCTTCTATTGATGTATACATTTGCTTGTTTTTGCTTTCAAAGTTGTTAACATAAACATGTAATTTTTGTAGATTTTTATCAAACATTTTCTGAGCATAAGCTATTTTTTTGAGCCTTTCTTCGTAACGTTTTTCTATGGCCTCTAATAATTTTTTAACTTCGTTTTCATTTTCTTTTAACACTGCTTTAAATTCACTTTTGTATTCTAATAAATTTTGTTTGTTTTTGTCGACTCCATATTCAATGTATTTTAACACAAGATCAACATTATGTACATATGTATTGTATGCAGTCATCGCATATAAATCTCACATAATTCCTGTTCTCGATAATTCCAATCGAAGATTGGTCAAGACCGGAGCATTTTGCTGCACAATGTTAATTTTTTTTACATACACCTTCACATTGGATGCCCGTCTCACCCCTAATTGTTGGTCTGCATTTAATGCATTCAGCCGGCATTGCAGACAAAAAATTAAAATCTTTGAAGCACGATTTAGATTTTTCTATGACTTTGTTTTCAACGTATTGTACGTAACGTATTTTATTAACACAACTGTTTGTTTTTATTTTTAAACACCACTTTTATTTTAAATATTTAATATTTTCACAGAGCTTATACAATTTCAGTTTTTTCTTGAGAGAATTGGCACATATGTACTTTATTAAAGTCCGGTTTATTCTTTAAATTTTTGCAAATGTTTTATATTTATTGCACGAAATTTGAATATTCTATTTGTCTCTGGAATTATATTCCTATATTGCACATTTTCTATACTATTTCGTATGGTTTCGTATGCTTCAACACTGGTTATTATCTTTATATTCGATTTGGTTTTTCTTTTTTCATTACAAGTTCTTTAATTTGTTTCCACATTGGCATTACTAATTTTTTTATTTATGTATTTATTTTTTTCCTCGACTATCTTATTTTAGTATATATTTCTGATTAATTTGCTCCTTCAATATAATTATCTAGGAGTCTTATGTTATTATTTAAACCATTATTTTTATTTATATTAAATTGGCATTAATTCACTTCTAAATACTGCTTTATTACATTATCCGTTTGAATTACCAATGTTCTATTTTTTCTATTCGTAACACTTTTTATTTTTAAATTTATCGGATCCACTTTATTATTCAACTCTTATATACACGGTAACTCCATTTTTCCAAAAAGTTGAAAAAAACACAAAAAATTGGATGGATTTTGGATTTACCATCACTCTGTCAGATCAAAATTTTGAAAAAGTATCACATTTAAGAGTAATCTACAAAATAAAAATCGTTTAAATACCAGCTATTAGAAAAAAAAGGTAACTCCATGAGTTTTTTGGAAATATCAGGTAACTCCATGTGTTGTAAGGAATCAGATAACTCCATAATATTTTAAAGAAAAACACTAGGAGATTGATCGGTGATGTAAACAATAATTAAAACTAGATTGGTATCATTAACATACAACAAAATTAACTGAATTCCTTTATTTTTAACAGCAAACTAAAAACTAAAAAATTGAAACTTTTTTTGATAACAATTTAAAATTACAAGTTTAGTCTCTTTTGCTGCAACCTTGACGATCTTCTCCAATTCAAACTTTTATCTAACAATGACGCATTACCGCGTTTGTCTACTTTTTGGTTTTCAGTTTTTTTTCGCTTTTTTTGGCTCGATATCAAGTTTTCTTCTACAGTAGTATTGTCGGATTCTTCGGGATCATTGCCCGATTCCTCGCTCACACTTTTCTCTCGCTTCCTTTTGATTGATTCCTGGCGAGGTTTCTGACTGCCTTTTGGAGTGTTTCCGTTCAACTACGTTTGCATCTAAAGAATATCATATTTACGTTAGTCGCATTGTAATTTGTAGGTAAGTTTTCATAAAAACAATGTACGTCCGGTCGTAAAAGTGGTAGTAGGCTGATCAAATCCATCTTTTCCTTCGTGATTGGAACAGGGTTGCGACTGCATTGCACTAGATAATCATCTAAATTTGTATCAGGGTTTTGCCTCAGTTCCAATTTGAAAAAAGGGCCTTCTTCAGAAAGGGTATTTTTGTACCTAACAATGCCTTGTTCTGCCTTAGTGTATCGCATCCACTTTACATTGCTGATTCCAAAGGGTGCATTTTCATAAGATTGTTTCGGTATGACCAAGGTGCCTTTATACAGTTCATTGTAGCTATAAATTTATGACTGGTTCAAAACAATAACTTGAAAAGGATTTGATTTGTTTGCCTCCCTAACTAGTTGGTACCAATCTTCTGGACAATGAATTTCTTTGGACGTCCGTTTTTTTGCTCTCTCGATCACAGAATGATCAGTATCGCACTCCATGTGCGTGTGACCGGGCTCTAAAAACGTGTGGTCAATCACTTTCAATGTCGGGTGGTTTGCCAAGCTTATGGATAATTTCCCCATCATTATTTTGTTTTTATTTTGTCCAATCACGAGTCTGAGTACAAAATGAGATTAGTCACATTCAAAGTCTGAAGAAAATTATAAATACAAGAAGTTATTTCGTTAGCCCCTCGTTTGGCAACAGTTTCATTCCACATGTAACACTTTGTCTCGGAAGAAGTATTATTGTTGACAGTCAGGTTGAACGTCCACAATGCTCGTTTATAAAAGGCTATAGAAGTATGTAGTGCAGGAGTTTGCAAGCATTGTTGCAAGTCAAAGAAGCACATAATCTTGGCTCCGGATGATTCTTTCGCTGCGCGTTTGGCTTTCGCTTTTATCTCATAAGCTAATTGTACTTTTCCGTGATGTATTGATTGCTGCTCCCGGATTTTTTGCTTAGACTCCTCGTTTTTTTCATACTTAAGCTTTGAAGCAAATAAGTCACACTTATGGCACGTGTCCAATTGCGGTGGCTTGAATTTGAGTTCTGTTTGTGCAAAAATTTCACGATACTTTGTCTCACATACAGGACCGTCAACTTCACCAACATATATTCGATACATTTGTGAGAGGTTCAAATCCGAGGACAGATATTTTTTAGAGCTGTGGGTGCGTCCATAGGGGCTCTCGTGCGCTGGAAACTTAGATATGTGAGCTCTTATTTCATTCAATTTTTCGTCTGAAATTTTGTTCGTCGGAATCGCTTTCCCCTTTTCTCCTCATCGGGTAAAGCATCCACATTCTCCCAAGATTGTTTGGTAAGATTTTCTATAAAAGACTTGCTTTCACCTAAAGTTGATAGAAAACAGCCCTGACGTACTTGAGTCTTATCAGATTTAGTCTCTAAGTAATACTTAGCTGTGTATTTTCGAAACTTCTGAGCATTATCTTCAACGTTTCTGCGACAACATTTCTTTGGTACCACAGATACAAGACTTCGAACGTGTGCTTTTCTGTTTAAGTAAGTTTTTTGGTTCCAATACTTCTTGTAATTTTTGAGTTGATCATCTCTCGTAACATTTTAGTTGCAGCCGCGTTTGCAATCTCCAAGCTTCGAACATTTTCGTTTCTTTACTTTTTTGTTCTTAGATGTCACGTAGGATTTCCTTTGATTTCTTCTTATCTGGGTTTTTTTCCGTTGACTAATCTTTTTTTTACGTCGGTTAGGTCTGGACTTGTTTGATGAGGCTTCGATTGAAGAATCTACAGTAAATTGGAACATTAGTGATTACGATTAATTCTAAATTTGTATAAATGGTTACCAGATGTTTGAAGATCTGAATCTAAATGTGCAAATTGGGATTCATTTTCTTGAGAATCTTCGTCTTGGGGTGCTTCAGTTTCTAATAAACAAATTATTTTAATCAAAGTGATTACAAAGGTGTGACTTTACAAAAATATACCTTCAGTATGAAGTAACACAGATGAACTTCTTGATGAAAGAGGAGATCCGTACTCCTTGATCAAATCCATCGCATAATAGTGTTGAATTGTTTGTCAAATAAAATTAATTATTGTCTCAATTCACTAAAAAAAACAAAATAATGAAGCCTCGCGATTGAACAAAATAAATTACGTATTTATTTATTTTTTAAATATATTTGAATAAAAATTTCACAAAAAACGCAATTAGTTTCACATTTGTATTTACCAAAACTAAAAAACTGTTGGCAAAGCAAATTTTGAATTTAAAAACTAATGGGTTTTCTTTAATGTAATTACTTTGTTAACTTTATTTTATTTAAAAAAGAAATAAATAAAAAAGTAACTGTAAATTATTTAATTCTAGGCAACAGTTATTTTTCTTATTCTTTATCTTGGTACTATTTCCAAACATAGAAGACAAAAAATCGTACACTCAAAAAAACGACTTTGTAAAATTACGAAAAAGCTTGTAATATTACGGGACATGTCTTGTAGTAGCAAAAATCCTTGTAATCTTACAAATTTCGCTTTGTAATTTTCATCATAAAAAAACTTATATATTTTTTACCCCTTGTTTTTATGAAAAAACAAAAATTAATTAAAAAAAATATATATATTTTTTTATTTATAACTTTTAAATAATATTTTTTTGCATAAGACGATGAGAAGTTGCCTTAACTCCATAAAATATAAGAATAAATTCAAACAACGAAATTTTTAGGAAAAACCAGGTATCTCCATTTTTAGGTAAAAATCAGGTAACTGACCTTGATTTTCGCTTCTGACGGGTAAAAAGTTTTTTACTGCAACCTAAAGTGTTTACCTTGATGTAAAATTATGTTTTTTTTTAATGCGCACACATTAGAATATAAATTTAAAAAAAAAACTAGTAAAATATGTCGAAAACTTTAAATGCGTTTTTCTCATGTTTAAAAAAAATATATATATATATATTGCATCCTAATCGTACCACTAGGTCTGGCAGACGACTTTAAAGGGTTAAGTTTATTTAAAATTACTTTACAAAACGTAGGAAATTCTACGGACACAACAGTAGGCCTGGAATAAAACAACTAAAACTGTTTTATACTGAATTACTTGAGAAGGACAGAGACCAATATACTGAGTGTAGAATAATCTAGAACCCAAAACTAACGAGTAGAATTTATGACAGGAAAAATTTGACTCTAAGTTTTACTTCTTCAGTAGCAGCCAAGCAGCAAACTTTAAATAATAAAAAACTTATTAAATTATTGCTTAACATTGTTCCTTTAAATTAATAATGTACCTACTAAAATTAAGAAAATATGAAACAATTTCATATAAATAATTAAATTCAAATAAATACATTTTAAATCGTACCAAGAATTCTACAAATGGGGGCTCAACCGGGATCGTTGGCGAAAATTCATCCGGAGAACTAGAAAAAATATTAATTTTGAAATGTGTGCATAAACAAGACAGAAAATGTTAACGAAGAACCCACTAGAAAACCAGGAAAAGTTATTGAAATGTTTTTAAAGAGGAGCATGTGACCTATTGGGCAAAAGAGATTCAAATTCAAATGTTACATATAAGGCGAGTAAGAGCTGTGTATCTTGGGAAAAGCGATAGCAAAGGCTGTTAATTTGCAACATTACCACGAGTAAAAGCTATGTCGAAGTGAGGGATCGAGAGATAAAGGAAGCAAACAGAATTTACTTACTGAAAGTTGGTCATTAACCAAAACAGAGAAGGCATGACCAAGTGGAAAACGAGCGAGTTTTATGACTAAACCCCGAGTAATAAGATAAGTTGGTAAAATTTGTATTTAAAATTGATGGCGCTATAGAGCTTTAACAGAATTTTGAGTTAATTGTTAAAAGTTGTGTGTAGGAAGTTATCGGAAAGTATATAAGTATATATATAAAACAGAAGTTTTGATTTTAAAATAGTAGAATTAAATTCAGTTAATTTTCTTTTGGTCACTGAAGTCTGTCATTTGCAGTTTTATGTTAATAACATAAAATACGTAACATTTATATCGGCCATTATTATTTCTCTATTGTTGTTTCAGTGAAAAGTATTTAAAATTTGAGTGAACTTTAAATTGTTTTTTTTTTATGTTTACAATATTTGATTCTTTTATTTTAATTTAAATCATGCTTTATTAGGGCCGAATGTGGGATTGCATCCTAATCGTACCACTAGGTCTTGTAGACGACTTTAAAGGGTTAAGTTTATTTAAAATTACTTTACAAAACGTAGGAAATTCTACGGACACAACAGTAGGCCTGGAATAAAACAACTAAAATTGTTTTATACTGAATTACTTGAGAAGGACAGATATATATATATATATACAGATATATATATATATATATATATATATATATATATACAGATATATATATATATATATATATATATATACATATATATATATATATATATATATACATATATATATATATATATATATATATTTATATATATAATTAATAATTAATTATATATATAAATATAATGTTGCTCAACACTTTTCGCAAATTCGAACAGAGTACTAAGTTTTATCTACAAATTATGTGTCTAAACATCTTCTACTTATACCAACATTTAAGCCTAGTACTCTGTTCGAATTTGCGAAAAGTGTTGAGCAACATTAATTATTTCGCTTGAAAAATTTGGCTAGTGGTGACAATACTGCGGTTTCGAAGAAAAATATCGTTTTATGGCCTCTAAGTATGCCACATTCAATTATGTAATCAAAAAACATGTTTATATGTATGTACATACATATGTAGATATGTGTTTAATGAGTTGACAAAAATATTATTCGAAAGAATCGGGAGAAAAAGTAATAAAAAAATTAAACAAATGGAAAACAAAACAATGTGCTGCTGCGCAACAATTAATACAAATTGCTGTCGCTACCGAACAACTTTTGAAAGTCACACGGTCTGTTTCATGGCATTGCGGTTACAATGTAGCTTATCTGACTTATTCCAAATATGTTTTCTTTTTTTTACCGCTGAAATAAGGATATGCTTTTCTACGTCACTAAATTTTCTTTTTTATTTTTCACTTTTTAATAAATTTACGCTTTTTTCCATTTTTATACTTTTTTTGGCACAGCAAATTTAAACTAAAACTACAAATGCTTAACTGATCAGCAGTTGTTTAAAATTGCGTGCGAAAAATGTGCTGCTCATATTGTTTCGCAGTTGAAAAAATTTTGCCAGAAACATTTTTTAGTTGGAAAAACATGCTGCCAGAAACATTTCGTATCTTTTCAAAAAGTGAACAGAGTACTACTTCAGCAACATTATTTCTTTTTTATTTCGCACGAAGGTTTTTATATGGGCTTTTGACAGCATTTCGCACGAAATCATGAACAGAGTACCATGCTTTAGGCATTAAACACATTGACCACATCAGGCCACACGGCTACACGACTACAAATGCCGATGGCTACCAATGACGACCTGTAGCCAGCTACTTAATTATTTCGAAAACGGCAGTTACATAGTATTGTTAAAATATTAACAGCTGTTGCAACAATTCATTTATATTTCAGTGATGCCACTTAACATTTTTTACGTTTCTAAAGCTCGTTTTTTTCATGAAGCAAGCCCTATAGAAATATAATAGATGCATTGCATCAAGCTCTTCGAAGTGTGTACCCAAAAGAGGTACTGTGCATATATTCTAAAAGCAAAGACAATAAGCATTCATTTGATGTGTAATATTCTAGAGTAGTTAATAACTAAAAGAAATAAACGTGCTGAGATATAGGGGCGAAGAGTTTTCAATTGTACCCTGCTCGCTCGAATGTAGGTGTTGCCAACAAACAATACTGTCAAGTATTTTTCAACGCTGAAACTTGGAGTATAATCGGAGAGGTTTGCATAAACGATTATATTATATTATCATTGATTTTAATTTTATCAATTATATGCACAGAGGATTCTTCGCTACCCGTTTCTCGTTCCCCTGCATATTTTAAGAACATTTTGTATACTTTACGGACTGTCCGAAAATTTTTCATTAGCATTAAGTGTAGTTCACGGACATGTTAGTTTACCGACACTTTTTTTTCGATTTTTTAATTATACCTTTGCTTAATTTCGCCATATATATATAATCATATGAAATTATTCTTTTTTCGATGTATGCCCTATATATACGTTAATTTATAATTTTAAGGTGTAATTTTAGTATTGGGGTGTTGTCATACTTTACATATATATTTCCTACTTTGACGCCGTAAAGTAAAAAAAGTAACGGCGTTTAAAATAAATTATATAAACGCCTTTGATATTTGTGTTGATAATATTGCGCCATTTTAATAGTGCAGCTGTCATTAGAAAATTTGTGCGGGAAAAATCAGAGATCAGAGCTGTAAATCTTGATGGTTGATTATAATAATCGCAGAGACCAGAGGTGTAAACGTTGATATTTGAAAATAATAAAAAAGTTTCTTAATTAAAAATGTGTTTTTTTTATATATTTATGTTTTAGTTATTTTTAACCTTATATATTAGTTTAAGCAAATTAAAATATACCTATTTTAATGATTATGTTCACACATATATACATATGTTAACACAATGTCATAACATATCAACAACCAAAAAATTCATATTTACTTAAAACCGTGGTGACATCTAAAATTTTATATTATTAAGGAGTGCACCACTGTATTATAACGCTGCATATACGGTGCCTTTTACATTATGTACTAATTGACAAACATTTTTTTTAATTCTCTTAGGCACGGTTTACATTATGAAGTTTGAATGACAGACAGGCGAAGTTTGTTAGAGAAGGCCGTGCGTAGTACACGGCTCTGTAGTAGACATTTTTCGTTTTCTTAATTTTCATTTTCTTGCTTCATATAATTTTTCTCCGTTCACTCCCATTAGAGTATTGTTGGCTGTATAACACAAATTATGAAAAGTAAGAAAAATCCAAAAATGTTTGGGCAAGTTCAAAAATAATTCAAAGAATGTTTGTCATTCAATTTCCATAACGTAAAAGCCCTCTTCTTATATTGTAATTATGGAAATATCTAGTTATAACGAAAATGATTTAATTTGAAGTTGTATTTATTTTCAAATTATGTTTGAATACATTTTGAGAACATTTAAGTTATGCATGTATCATCGAAATCTGTCTTGATTTAGTTTTCTGCATGGTGCGAAAGTATATTCAGCATGATAAGTTAAATTAACTTAAAAGTTAAAACACTAAACATTTTTTACTCTGCAGTGATATATTGCACTTAAAACTTTGAACAATTAATTATTTTTCTAAATGAAGCATTGGTGTTGTCAATCAAAATCTAAATGCGAAACAGTCAAGAAGTATTATAATAGATTCACCAAAATGCAATGTTATAAGTACGTACTGTTGGATACCTTGTACCGTAAGCTTAAGGTACCAACAGACGACATGTTTTTCACACTGTATGTGTCAAAATTTACATATGTAAACGGAAACATGTCGTGTGTTACCTTTAAAACATTGCTTGTGTAAAAAACATGACAAAGGTCATAAGACATTATTTGAAATAGAGCGTGCTCTATTTTCTTATGTTAAACATACAGCTCTAAATGTCTATGTCATTCGAACAATTTCGTCGGCGGTTGATTATGTGCACTATCATTAGCCGTCTGAATGAAGTATTTGGAAGGCAAATATACTATATATATTTTTTTTAGTTTAACGTTGTCGTTTTATTAAAATAAGTAATTTCTAAAAATAAAAATAAAAATTTATCGATTTTTAGATACAACCTCGTCTTGTTTAAAAAAGAAAAAATTAAAAAAACACATTTGCGTGGCCACTACTTCAGCGACGGAACCAAAAATATTTCAACGGCTGCAAGCTATTTATCAAACAAACGACGTGGATATTTATTTATTTTTGGGCAATCAGCTGTTCTCAATAAACATGACCGATGTCATGTGTGATACAACATGTACGTTTGTGGCCAAAAATTATAAACCTTATGTAAATTAACCAATATTGACAGACATAAAGAAAAACATACGAATCGAAAGCTTAAAAAACACATGTAAAAAACATGTCGTCTGTTGGTACCTTTAGGAAGTCTGCCTTTAAATCTAGATTACACATCTACGCATAAGAAACATAAAACAACACTTGGATTGCAACTAACTAGTTGAATTCGAACCCATATAGTTTTATTTTATATTATTATAAGGACATATAACAAAATCAAAGTTGGCTTTTAAATAATTCACTTAAAACTCAAACACTAAGCAATCTTAATCTCAGAGACATTTTACAACTATCAAATCAAATCAAAAAACAATACACAATGTTGTAAGTTTTAGAAATTGAAAATACATTAAATGTTATTTATAATTTATATAAAAGTAAAAAATCAACGTTCTTATGAAAATATGCCAGAGCATTGTTTTTATTTTTAAAAAATATTTCTTATTTTAACAATTTCAATAAAAATTTTGTACATGTTTAAAACATTAAATTTGGTGTATCAGGCTTTTTCCCAAAGGAATTTTAAAAACAAAACTCAGGATCAAGTGAAGGCTCTTTATAGTAGAATTGCCAGATGTAGTTGTCGAATTGTTGTGGAAAAAGTTCTTAGGACAACAATTGTTTAAAATTGGGGTTAAGTGTTTTCAAGTCGTCTACGTAAGCTGTTTTAAACTTGGTGTATCAGGCTTTTTCCCGAAGGATGAGGTTTGACTTGGAATTTTAAAAATCAAGACTCAGGATCAAGTGAAGGCTTTATAGTAAAAAAAAAAGGTTATAGACAAATTATAAGTTTGTTATTAACAAAATGTGGATATGCACAGAAGAACTAGAAAGTTTAATATATTTGCTATTTGTTCATTACTTACTTTATTTATAGCGCCTTTGATTATCTATCTACCCATTTCTTCAATTGTTGTGGAGTCCTATGATTTAAAATGCCATTCTAATTGCGTCTAAGCATTCTAAGAGCGTTAGCAAAACGTAGAAAATATCGCATCTTTCAGTTCTTGCTTCCAATTCGTTTTTTTTTTCGTACGGGAAAGCTGTTATAAAAAATTTATATATTTGTGGTAATTTTAATAAATATATTTTAAATGCATGATATTTTTTTCCTAACGTTAGCCATAAAAAGATATAATTTATACTTTTTTCTACGTTTTTTTCCAATAGGTGTTGAATTTTAATTTAAGTTACTTTCCGATTCACCCTGAATCACATCATCTTGATCCACAACGACTTCAACTTTCTCCTCCTCATCTGCATTTTCATCCCCTAGACTCAGGATAAACTGAAGGCTTTATAGTAGAATCACCTGCTACAGTTGTCAAATTTTTTTTGTGAAGAAATACCTTCGGACATCAATTTTTTTTCAAATTTTGGTAAGGTGTTTTCAAGTAGTCTACGTAGAGCTCTTTTAAACTTGGTACGCTTTCTCCCAAAAGATAAGTTTGACTTGGAATTTTAAAAAACAAGACTCAGGATTACGTGAAGGCTTTTTATAGTAGAATCTCCAGCTGAAGTTGTCGACTTGTTGTGGAAAATGATCTTCGGACAACAATTGTTTTAAATTTTGGTTATGTGTTTTCAAGTCGTCTACGTAAGGCTCTTTTATATCAGGCTTTTTCTCGAAGGATGAGTTTGACTTGGAGTTTTAAAAACAAGACTCAGGATCAAGTGAAGGCTTTTTATAGTAGAATCGCCAGCTATAGTTGTCGAATTGTTGTGGAAAAGGATCTTCGGACAATTGTTTCAAATTTTGGTTGGGTGTTTTCAAGTAGTCTGTTTTATACTTGGTATATCAGACGATTTCGCGAAGGATGAATTTGACTTGGAAAAAAACAAGACTCAGAATCTATTGAATTGTTGTGGAAGAGGATATTCGACAACAATTTTTTTTAAAGTTTGGTTAGGTGTTTTCAAGTCTTCTACGTAGAGCTATTTTAAATATGGTATATCAGGCGTTTTCGCGAAGGATGAGTTAAAATTGGAATTTTTAAAAATAAGAATCTGGGTTAAGTGAATTAGAAGAAAAAGGATCTTTGGATCCAATTGTTTTAAATTGAGGTTAAGTGTTTTCAAGTCGTCTATGTAGGTGTAGTAGGCGTTTTTGCAGAGGATGTGTTTGACTGGAATTTAAAAAAAAAACAAGACTCAGAATCAAGTGAAGGCTTTATAGTAAAAAAAAGGTTATGGATAAATGTTAAGTTTGATATTAGTAAAATGAGCATTTGCCCAAAAGTACTATAAAGTTATATTTGGTTATCTATCCATGTCTTCAATTGTTGTGGGGTCCTATGGTGTAATACGGAGTTGTTGGTAATTGCGTCTAAACATTCTAAGAGGCTTGTCAATTTCTCCAGTTCTTTTAACTGGCCAAACGTAGAATATATTGCTTCTTTCTCCTCTTGCGACCATCTAATTCGTTTTGTTGTTTCGTAAGGGGAAGCTTTTATATAGAATTTTATATTTTTAGTGGTCATTTTAATTAAATTTTATATTTTGAAGTCAGATATAATTTATACTTACTACTTCGTTTTTTTTTTCTAATAGGGGTTAAATTGAAAGTAAAATTAGTTTCCGATTTATCCTGAGTCTCATCCTCTGGATCTGTAACAACTTCAACTTGGTGCTGGTCTTCTTACTCTTCATCTTCATTTTCATCCCCTATTGCCGACATTAAAAATTTGGATACACATGTTACTTCTGCTACCGGAACTGAAATCCTGTACACACTTTTATGTATATCTTTGTGATGCCCCCAGTTGATCTACCGTCGCCTCCTCTACATTAAGTAACGATGTCTATGTTGCGATATGCTTTCTAAGAGTCGTTCCTCTTAAACTTTCGGGAATTTCAGCTCCACACTCTTCAGAAAATTGTTTAAGTAGCGGGTAAGCTCTATAATATGGTTTGGCAAATTTCGATGTCACCTTTTTAGAAAAAATAAAATCATTGGTTGAAGGAATTCCAGCCCTTCTCCTGTACTTAAGAATTAACTCGATTGGTTTTGTGCATAAAGGGCTAAGAAGAACGCTTACAGTCCTTCCAAGTTTACCTCGTAATGCCAAACGAACAAAATGCTTTGCAAATAATATTGATTATTCAGACATATTTTTAAGAATTCTTGCCTTGAAGTCTTTGTAGATGAAGAAATCGTTTTGGAATATGGCGTTGAAGAATTACCTTTTACTGCACTTACAGTACATATACTTTTAAAAGGACGTATGCAAGGTTTTGAAGTACATAACGAAGTATTGTGTAGACAAGTATTTTTGGACTGTATTTGTTTTAAATTTGGTTTAATTGATTTTAATCCGTCTGTATTAAGTTTTTTCAAGTAAGTTACATCAGGTATTTTCGCGAAAGACGAGGAAGAAGAAGACTCAGGATCAAAGGAAGTTATTACAGTCGAATCGCCAGCTGTAGTTGTCGAATTGTTATGTGGAAAGGGATCTTCGGACAATTGTATTAAATTTGGGTTAAGTGTTTTCAAGCTATCCGTGGAGAGCTTTTTTCAACGTGGTGTATCAGGCTTTTTCCCGAAGGATGAGTTAGAATCAGAATTTAAAAAACAAGACTCAGGATCAGGTGAAGTGGTTACAGAAAAATTGCCTCCTTTAGTTGTCGAATTTTTGTGTGGAGAATGATTTTCAGACAATTGTTTTAAATTTTGGTTACGTGTTTTCAAGTCGTTTGCGTAAAGCTCTTTTGAACTTGGTATATCAGACGTTATCGGAAAGGCCAAATCTGAACTTGAACTTAGAACAGGATGTTCAGGTTCTAGCAATGGTTTTACATTTGAATCTACAGACTCTGTTCATAAATTTACAGTGGAATTCTGGTATTTATTTTTGCTTTCGAAGAGGTGTGCTTTCTCATCTGAAAAATTAGAAGTGCTATTGCTATATTGCTGTTGGAGACTTTTGAATTTAATCGAATTTACTGGAGTATTATCTTAAGATCTTTTGAAATGTCGCGTAAAGGGAGCGGTTATTTACCGGATAATGCGTTTCCAATTAAGTTAGTCACGCACATTTTAATTAAAAATATATTTTTTTTTTAATATATTAAATCGTGCACTAGTATTCACCCGATTTATTACATAAATAATTTTTTTTAGACTCACCGCTTTGTAAAATTATTTTCGCCGCATATCTTCCACCCTTAAATTTCACGGAATATTTATAATCCTTTGCAATCACGTCACGAGTCCTTGTGATACAATACTCCCCATTTTCAAATTGCACCAGCGAGAACATATTTAAACCTATAAATACATATATTTAAATAAATTATAATTTGCAATAAAAAATAATTCGGTGATATTATTTAAAACAAAATAACAGAAATTCTGTAAGAAAACTCAATTTTTTTATAAAAATATTCACTGAAAAATATGTTGGCAACTCTCACAAGAAGAAACTGAAATTGCATAAGCTCTGTGAAAATATTTAAAATAAAAGTGTTGTTTAAAAATAAAAACAAACAGTTAGTTGTGTTAATAAAATAAGTTACGTACAATACGTTGAAAACAAAGTTGAATCAATCTTATTCCGAAGATTGTATTTGAACTTGCCTACCAACATTAAACACAATTTATACTTAAGAAATGTCACTTTAATTGTAGTTTTCCAAGTTCAGCAGAAAATTCACGTCCGGTACTTAGAATAAGCCTAGACAATGATGTTCACTGTGAAACGACAGAATACGAATTGGATTTATTCAACCAAATGCAGCTGCTTTTATAGCAGTTTTAAACTTTACAATATCATAGTTGTATTGATAAGTAGTACATACAGATAAAATGTTAGCGAAGAGTCGCACTTAAACAAACGTTAAATTTAAATATATATGTAGAGTTGCCTTTATAAACAGAGTTGCATATAAAAACGTTAAGTTTAAATTATATAAATAAATGTGGGTTGCTACCGACTCCCCTGTGATGCCGATGACGTCCCGGTGAGGCAGCAGCTAGGTCTTTCGATGGCATCCTCTTCGCCTTATCATCTGGACTGGTTTTTCGGAGTTACCTGATGTGCCAATCGCTGGCGTTAAAGCCGATGCGTGATAGGTTCCCAAAGGTAATGTGAGATCATCTTGATGAGCAATTACGTATGATGTTGTTCCCTTTTTTTCGATTATCACGTAGGGGCCATCTCTTTTCGGTACAAATTTAGATGTAACTCCTTTGTTGCTGTTGCTTAAGACATGCGTGGTTACAAATACCTTAGATCCAACTTCCAATGGGTGTTGACTACGTCTATGGTCATTACTGTATCGTTTGTTATGATCTTGCTGTTTGTAAACGTTTTCTTTAACGTCCTTGTATACATCTGTGAGAGTATGAAGGTACGGTGTGATTTCGGCCACGAAGTTTTCAGACTGAACAATAGCTTTAAGATCGTGTTGGACGTCATCTAATGTTCTGAGCTCTCGTCCGAATGTTAGGTATGCAGCTGTATACTTCGTACTTTGGCAGACCGTTGTGTTCATGGCAAAACGAATGCTTGCCAGTTTCTCGTCCCATAATTGATGATTATTCCCCACCAATATTGCTAACTGACCCTTCAGATCTCGATTTTTGCGTTCAACTGGATTTGCTTCTGGATGGTAAACCGGTGTCAGTATGTGTTGTATATTAAAACAAAATAGAACTTTCTGCATGACAGCCGATACAAATTGAGCTCCGTTATAACTGATGATTTTACGTGGTACTCCATATCGTAGAAATACCTCATTTATTAGTGTTTTGGCACAGGCTTCGGCTGTAGCAATTTCTAGTGCAAAGAGTTCAACCCATCTACTGGCAATATCTTCCACAATAAAAATCCATTGAAAGCCTTTGGGTGATGTGGGTAGTGGACCAAATAAATCGATGGCAACCACTTCAAACCGTTGGTTACTGGAAACTGTTTGATACAATCCTGCGGGTTTTAAATTTGTTGACTTATGTCTTTGACACTCGATGCATTCTTTAACATATTTTTCGATATCTTTACGGATTCCTGGCCAATAGTATCTAGATGAAATCTTGTTCATGGTTCTATCGATACCATAATGGCCTGCAGTATCTTTGTTATGATAATACTTTAGGATATTAATTCTTTCATCAATCGGTACCACGAGTTGAGCATCGTCAGAATCATCATTATTATAACAATACAGTACACCATCGTTCATTACAAAACCTCTTTTAGACCAGTGTGAGATGTCTTCGCTATTGGTTTCAAAACATTGTATAATTTTCCAAATATCTGGATCTTTTTGTTGACTTTCTCTTATTTGACTGGCGCTTTTTCTTGGCAATTCAATGGAAAAAGCACAAATGTCACAGGAGGTTATTTCATCATGATCCTCTTCACAGGGTGGTCTGGATAAGGTGTCTGCGATGACGTTGGATTTACCAGGTTTGTATTCAATTAGGATGTTAAATGGTTGTAATGATAGTGCCCATCGAGCCAGGCGACCGGTTGGAGATTTAATATTCAAGAGCCATTTCAATGGTTGATGATCTGTTATTAGTTTCACAGAAGAACCCTCAATGTAACCACGGAATTTTTGGACTGCCCATACAATGGCAAGGGCTTCGCGTTCTATAGTGGAGTAGTTTCGTTCCGCATTGGACAGAAGTCTGCTGGCATATTCTATGGGGTGTTCCTCTGCCCCCTCCCCCTGGAGTAAAACTGCTCCAAGTTCATAACCACTAGCATCTGTTTTTAACACGAACGGTTGATCGTCTATCGCTTGTTTTAATATAGGCGCAGATGTGAGTAATTGTTTTAGTTGGCCGAAGGCATACAGCATTCTTCTTATATAGACTAGATAACGGTTTGGCGACGTCAGCAAAACAGGCTATAAATCGGCGGTACCACGAACAGGCTTGCAAAAAGGAAAGTAGTTCCTTAACATTTTTAGGTTCTTTACGTTGTAGTAGTGCTGATACCTTTTTTGGATCAGTCATGATACCCTGTTGTGTGAGTACATGACCCAAATATTTAACTTCGTTGCATGCGAATCGACATTTTTCCAAGTTAGCCTTTAAGCCAAATTCTTTGAGTCGTTGGAAAATTTTTCTTAGATCATCCAAGTGTTGTTGAAAGGTGGGTGAGCAGGAGATGATGTCATCCAAATATGCTAATAGAATCGTATATCCCAAAGAAGTTTTCATACGAACAATAAGCCGCTGAAAGGTAGCTGGAGCATTTCGTAACCTAAATGGCATCCTTGTGAATTTGTACATGCCAAATGGTGTTACGAACGCTGTCTTTTCTTGATCGTCTGGATGTACTCCGATCAGCCAATAACCACACTGAAGATCGAGTGTTGACATAAAACTTGTAGCTTTTGCTTCGTGTATAATATCATCTACTCTTGGTAGTGGATAGCGATCTGGTTTGGCGATAGAATTTAATTCACGATAGTCTATACATACCCGTATTTCCCCAGATTTATTTGGTATTATGACTACTGGAGCAGCCCATGGTGATTGGCACTCAACAATAACTCCCAATTTCAGCATTCTACTGATTTCGTTTTTAGAGCAGTTTTCCTAGTTGGTGACAAGCGGTATGGAGGAATTGCAATTGGGTCGACTTTCTCAGTGTGAATGCGATGAACGGCAAATGGTGTAGCTCCAGTAGGTTCCCTAAAAACATCTTCGTGAGACATCAGCATTCTGTCGAGATTTTTTCGTTCTTCTTCGCTTAACCCAATGCCATCAGATTCTTTTAAAATGTGGAAATCTAATGAATATAGGGGAATAAAGATTTCGGACCAGTAAGCATCTTGGTCAGTTTTTCGGATCTTCCTAGGAGGTGCGAACAACGTTGATATTTCACCAGGCGTTGTCCCACCAATGGGTATTGCATCTCGAAAAATGTTCTAAATAGAGTGTGGAGAATAATCATTTGTATTTGGTGGCGTTTTAACTAGCGGTGAAATTTTTTTTATCTTCAACGAAACTGATAAATTTGGAAACTTCTTTTATCGCTTTACTGCATTTGAGATCCATACTACAAAGTCCAACTTCAAGGGGATTTGTAAACATAAACCTAGTTTTTGGTGTATCCTCAAAATACCAGCATCATTGGGGCATATTTAGAACAATTCCTGTGTGGTTTGTTCCTTATTTGGTTAAAATAAGAGACGATTTATTTCTTTTATCACAGAGCATAAGTTGAGCTCAATGTGAATTGATTCAAGAAAAAGTGTTCTTTATTGATAAAAATTCACTTAATTTATAGTTAATAATTGCTGACATGGCATTATGATTACAGTGGAAGACGTGATACATGAACAACACATTTTGCTCTAGATTTATTTATAAACATGACAACAGTTTTAGTCAACGCATCAATATTTGACTGTAAGAACGTTTGTGTAATATGATACGTTAAATAAACGTTTAGCCAATACTCATGTTGGCATACATAATGACTTTTATTCATGCTACAATATATATTGATATTTATTCATGCTACACCTCCCTTTTCCGGAAGAATGCTCATACAGTTTTATTTGTATGAACATTCTTTAACATATAAGTGTACTAGTCTTAAATATATTGCTTATAAAGTTTATTATGATCTTAAGAATTATTTATCTTATAAGTTAAAAATCTTAAGTCTATTCTTATGTACTACTTGTGTTTTATTATTTGTTTTATCAGTAATTGAAACGTTATTTTTAGAATCAATATTTACAACCTCATATGGGCCCTTATATTGAGATTCCAATTTGTGCCCTACTTCATTTCTTAATAAAACTAAATCTCCTACTTTAAAATTTACTTTTAACCAAGTCTTATCATAATTTGATTTTTGTTTAAGTTTATACCTATCTATCATATCCTTAGCTCTCATATGTGCTATTTCTAGCCTAAATTTAACTTCCTTCGCGTAATTCTCTATATTGTATATTGCATGATCACCACTAAATTTTTGAAACTCATTTGGAAGCTTACTAAAAACTAACTCATAGGGACAGTACTCATGCACTGAGGATGGCGTAGTGTTAAAACAATATGTCAATGGCATCTTTGTGTTTTTTTATTATCTTTGACGTTTGGCAATTTAACGTATTTTGTAACGTCACGAGTCATATTTTTCCAATAATAATATTTTTTTATTTTATTTAGAGTTCTTGAAACACCGGAATGTCCGCCCTCTGCCGGGTCATCGTGGTATCGTTTCAATATCTCTGATATTGAGCTATTGTCTGTTATGTTGGTCACCTTATTAAGTAACGCTACTTTTAATAATTTTAATAATTTATTGCCCATTTCTTTAAATTCATTAATAGAGACAAATTCGAAAATTTTCTCATTAGGTGCTAATTGTACCCTTTTAATATTTAGTTTATCGGCCACTTCTTCGAGCCTTGGGAAAAATAGTCCTAGGTCTAATTTCCCATTAATAAACAATTTACTGGAATACGTGCAATTACACATTTACCACGCTTAATATAAACATATTGGTGATTAATCTTGAGTTTGCAGTATTTTCTGACGTCAGAGTTTATTATTGGTTCAAATATATTGGGCTTTATATTTTCGTTATTTTGGTGCCTTTTGTTTGTTTCAATTGGAACTTTTTCTAGTGCCTTATTTGTCATTGAACGTGTAGTCATTTTAAGTACTTTATCATTTCTATCATTCATTTCCTTCAGATCAGTTATTGTTATGCGCGACAGTGCATCGGCTACGTAGTTATCTTTTCCCCTAAGATACTCTACTGTGAAATTGTATTCCTCCAAGTCAAGTCTCATTCTAGTTAATTTTGAACTTGGATTTTTCATTGAAAATAAATAAGATAATGGTCTGTGGTCTGTGCGGACTAGAAAGTGATTTCCATATATATATGGTTTGAAGTGCATTATGGCCCAGTGTACTGCTGTCAATTCCTGTTCTATCGTTGACTTATTGCTTTCGCCCTTTGTAAATATTTTGGATGCATATGCGATCGGTAATTGAGTTCCGTCATGCTCTTGTGTTAAAACAGCACCACAAGCCTGTTTACTTGCGTCTGTTGTTATACAGAATTCTTTAGAAAAATCTGGATACTGAAGCAGTGTAGGGTTCATTAATGCCTTTTTTAGATGTTTAAAAGCTGAGTCACAAGCTTCAGTCCATTCGAATTTGACATTTTTCTTTGACAAATTTGTCAGATGTCTCGAATAATCGGAAAAATTTTTAATGAATCACCTATAGTAGTTGCAAAAGGCTACGAACCTTTTTGCTTCATCGGCATTTTTAGGTGTTGGATAATTTTCTATTACTATGTATTTGCTGTCGTCTGGGAGTATTCCTTTATCCGTACATTTGTGTCCTAGGTATGTTACCTCCTTCCTAAAGAATGCACATTTCTCAGGATTTAGTTTAAGATTATATTTTCTACATAATTCAAAGACATCTGTCAAATTCGAAAGCATATGTTTTTCAGAACAACCAAGTACTACTAGGTCATCCATATACAAGAAAGCTTGGTCGGGTTTAAGACCACTAAAAGCAATTGTCATCATCCGTTGGAATGGGTTTGGTGCAATTTTCAGACCATAGGGCAATCTAGTGAATCTATATGCCCCATTATTTGTTGAAAATGATGTTAGATCTCTAGAGTTTTGTTGTAACCCTACCTGGTGGAAACCAGACATTAAGTCTAGACAAGAAAAATATTTGCCCTGCCAAGTTGGCCTAAAATATCATCAATTCTTGGCAAAGGAAATTTGTCCGCTATTAATTTTTCATTAAGTTGCCTATAATCGACCACCAATCTCCATCTCTTTGTATCAGAATTTGGAAGATATTTTTTTTGGAACCAGCAAAATTGGACTATTGTACTCAGAATGGGATGGTTCAATAATTTTATCGTCTATAAGTTTTTTGACCTGTCTGTCGATCTCTTCTTTGTGTACATGTGGCAATCGGTAATTTTTAATGTATACCGGATCTTTATCTTTTACTCTCAACTTCTGTTCATAAAAATTGTTTACTGTAATTGTTTCTGACTCTAATCCAAAAACGTCACTATAATTTGAGCAAAGATTAGTGAGCGTTTTTTCAAACTGTTTTGGAAACTGTTTCTTTAAGATATTTATTACTTCAGATTGTCTTTGTGATTTATTTGTATTACTGTTTGTTAAAATGTTGTAATCAGTCAAGTTTTCTGCTTTAATAGAAGATGGTTTCAACACTATAGGATGGTTGTTTGTATTTAGTATTTTAATGAATGCGTTTTTTGTTCTTACCAAAGTATTTGCTACAAATACTTCTTCCTGTGGCTCCTGATTAGGAACTAATAATTCCTCTTCAGAGGTGACAAAATTCACTTGTCGTATTACTTCCGCTCTTGCTGGTAAGGTTATGTCACTATAATCACTTATAATTGGTATTTCTATTTGTTGTGAAATATATTTGGGTCTTAAGGTAAAATAATCTTGGTCTTGGTTGAATTCAAGAATGCAATTATATTTTTTTATAAAATCCATTCCGATAATACCGTCACATGGTATCGGGAATTCAGTTTCAACCACGGGAAATCGGTGGGGTATTAGATACAGTTTATGTCTTAGATCAAAAAATATTGTTCCAAGTGATTTAATTTTGCCCTCACCTATTCCACTTTTTGTTGTTGTATGTGTTGTGTTTAAGTTTTTAAAAGCATATTGTCTTTTTAGTATTGATATATCAGCACCTGTGTCTAACAGTAATGTTAAAGTTTCTTTAGTTTGATTGATTTTCAATTTTATGAATATACTTAAGTTAAGATTGTACACATTTTTATTCACTGCTCTTGTCTTAGGGGAGCGTCCGAGTTTTCCGAATCGCTGTCATTTATGTTGGCTGCTCTTACAAAATTTCTACGGTTAGTATCATTTTGTCTCCTATTATTGTTCCTATTATTGCTGTTATTTACTATTATTATAGTTATGTCTATTTCTTTTCTGGTTAAAATTTCTGCAGTCGTTATTGGTAGGGAAATTGGTATTATTTCTGAAAAATTTTTTCTTCCAAAGTTTCGTTGTCTTTGGCCATAATACAGTATTGAGTTATGTTGGCCCGTTGCTTCTGTGCAACTATTTACGAATTTACTTACAGCTTCATTCATGCTGCTGAATTGTCCTGCTTCCATAATAAGTTTGACTTTATCTATGGTGCAGTTTTTAATAATTGCTTTTACAGCAGTTTGCGTAGAATATTTGCTGGCAAGCTCGTATGATAATCCATCTGATATGTATGCGTTTTCAAGAGATTTAGTCAGATTTTCTATTTCTGTACAATAGGCATTTGCCGTTTTACTATTCTGTCTTATATTCATTATTTTTGCTGATATTACTTCTACCGATTCACCTTTCACAGCAGCTTTCAATTTATTAATGATTTCTATTATTGTCGCTTCGTTATTTATTAAATTTCTAGCATTACCTTTTCATTTTGTTTTAATCAAAGACACTGCTGAAGCTTCGTGTGCACCTTTTATTGTGTCAACCAGAGCCAATGAATCGACAAAAGATTGTAAATTTTCAGACCTTCCGTCGAATTCTGTAATTAGCCTTGAGGCTGTGTTTAAAAATTCTACTATTGTTTGAGTCATTTTGATATTTGTTGCTTGTTCTAGATGTTTAAATGAAATTTTTTCATGCAAAGTTTCTGGCAATGTAATTTTAAAATTTTTCTTTGACGCTATTGTCAGTATCCTATTTCTAAAGTCATGAAAGATTGCTTCCGCTTCAACTTTGTGTGCGCATGTTAGCCGCTCATAGTTAACGTTTAGAAGTACTCTTATTTTCTCTAGACAATGCAAAATAATGTCAAAATGTTTGTTTAGTGTATCGTATTTTATGGGTCTATCTATACTAAGGCATTTGTACGATTTTTCAAATGTTGTTTTAACACTTCTGCATTTATTCAAAATGCTTTGCCAATCCATATGCAAGAAAATTAGACTTTGTCTAGGTCATTAGCCCTACTAATATATCTTTTCTTTAGTCGCTTATTATGAAAAGAGTATGCTTTCAAAATTGAGTTCAAAGCTATCAAAATTTTCATTATTATTAAACATAGTTCTATTGTATGCAAATCTACTCTATTTTCCATTACTTCTACTTCATTGATTACATTTGTAGTCGGGTTTTCTATTTTTGACTGTTTTTTACCCATTGCGCTTATTAAAATTCTTTTTTATAAGAGTCCATATGATATTTAAATTTATTCATAAATTTTAGTTTTAATTAATTGTATATGATTTTTGAATTATTGATTTAAAACAAAAATATCTGTTATATATAAAAAAAAAAAATTGTTGTTGCCTCGAGCGAATTTCGCTTACAGGCCTTACCCGTGCGGATTAGACGCACTTCGTGTGAACTGTATGAATTTAAGTATTATATATTTTATTACCTTTTTTTTGTTTTTTTTTTTTTTTGTTTAGTGCTTTTTTCTCCGTTGAAGTTCTTGGTTTATTAGGAAGTTAATCTCATCTATTTTTAGCCACATCTTGGAGGCTTCTGTCCAAGATGGAGGTGTATGATGGTTTATAAGCCGTTGGAGGATTGCCTTCTCCCTCTTTTTGGATTACGCCACCTCGGCGTTTCTTCTTTATATGTTCAGTGGCTTCCTCGGTGGGCAGCGATGGCTTTTTCTGCCTTCTTTTATATTCCTCCAATGTAAGTGGTTGGGGTCCTTGATTGGCCGGGTATATTGAAGGACCAGTAGCCATAAATTTATTGTTTTTTTTCGGGTGCTTTTAATTTTTAGCAACCCAGGATTTCGGCAAAATTATTTGGTATCCTTTTTTTGTTTGGGTGCTTGCTGGTTTTAGCACTCCAAAGCTGGCAGGATCGCCATGTGGTGTGTTCCTTATTTGGTTAAAATAAAAGACGATTTATTTCTTTTATCACAGAGCATAAGTTGAGCTCAATGTGAATTGATTCAAGAAAAAGTGTTCTTTATTGATAAAAATTCACTTAATTTATAGTTAATAATTACTGACATGATTACAGTGGAAGACGTGATACATGAACAACACATTTAGCTCTAGATTTATTTATAAACATGACAACAGTTTTAGTCAACGCATCAATATTTGACTGTAAGAACGTTTGTGTAATATGATACGATAAATAAACGTTTAGCCAATACTCATGTTGGCATACATAATGACTTTTATTCATGCTACAATATATATTGATATTTATTCATGCTACACCTGCCTGTTCCAAAAAATCTGCCCCTAGTAAGGTACGACTTTTTGCAGCATTTGGAAGGTAAATGAGTCTAATTTTTCTTACTCTATCGCCAATTAGCACGTCACAAATTGTGTGCATTACTTTGCCGGTAGTAGTGGACCCATTAGCCAAAGTAATTTCTGCACGAACATCTTGAAATACACACCCGTTTTTAGTGAGAATCTTCTTAAAATTTAGGCTGGCTCCACTTGTTTTTGCCCCGGAGTCGAAAACAGCTTCCCCTTTTAGTCCAAATATTTTTACATGAGTAGTAGGCAGTGAGTGACCAATAGTGGTGGCATAAATCATGTTGAATGCTAAATATTGCAGGCTGTCTTTATAATGTTTGCTACATGTGGAACAGTTTGCACGGTATACTCTCGGTGTACCGCATCCATAACATGAAAATATTGGTTTTCTCATTAATGAGGTATGTGGTTGACTCACTTGCTTGTGTTGTTCTTCTTCTATTTGTCGCTTGGCTTTTCTTCGTCTCGTTTTTTCTTCTTCGAACAGTTTTCAATATTATGTCCTTTGATTCGACAAAAACAACAGCGGTTGCCACGTGCGCTTTCCTGTTTAATTGATGCGTGATTTGTCGTCGGTTGAATCACCGTTGCCAAAATTTCCGCCTCTCTGCTGGCAGAAATCAATTCCGCAAATGTTCGTATATTTTTCCGCCGAACACGATCACGGATATTTACATTGAGTAGTCCATAAATTAGGTTAAGCTGCACTTCTTCTGTTATCGAAACATTTAACTGGGAGAGCAGAAATCTCTTTTTGCATATAAAATTGTCGGTTGGTTCTCTTTTTTGTTGCTTGGTTTCGAAAATGTTTGAAAAAATTCTCCAGTCAGGTATTGGTGGTGAAAACATTGTTCGGATGAGTGTTTTGACGTCCTCAAAGCTGTCTACTGTATCCTTGACACCAATTCACCATGTGGCCGCATAATCTTCAAGTAGTAAAGGCATTCCCCGTACTGCATCCGCGTCAGATATTTTTTCGATGTCTTTGTAAACGCTAATAGCAGCCAAAACTCTTCTACGGCAGCGGGATCTCTTTGCCCTCTGTAGCGCGCTGTACATTGAGTGAATGATCCGCCTCTGCTAGAGCCACCTATAGCGGCTAGTATTTGTTGAAATTGTTCAGCTGAAAATGTCGCCATGCTGTTATTTAAAAAGTTTTCGCCGGCTTCAGGATCGACTGCGATGTCAAACTCGCTTGATATTGATGACGATGAACTATAGTTATCGGCGTCGTCTAGTTGGTTGTCGGCTTTCGACTCTTCTTCCGTGTTGTCCGTAGCCACTGAGTTGGGCGCCAATGAATCAATCTTATTCCGAAGATTGTATTTGAACTTGCCTACCAACATTAAACACAATTTATACTTAAGAAATGTCACTTTAATTGGAGTTTTCCAAGTTCAGCAGAAAATTCACGTCCGGTACTTAGAATAAGCCTAGACAATGATGTTCACTGTTAAACGACAGAATACCAATTGAATTTATTCAACCAAATGCAGCTGCTTTTATAGCAGTTTTAAACGTTTACAATATCATAGTTGTATTGATAAGTAGTACATACAGATAAAATGTTAGCGAAGAGTCGCACTTAAACGTTAAATTTAAATATATATGTAGAGTTGCCTGTATAAACAGAGTTGTATATAAAAACGTTAAGTTTAAATTATATAAATAAATGTGGGTTGCTACAAAGTTATATAAAAAACTAAATCGTGCTTCAAAGATTTTAATTTTTTTGTCTGCAATGTCTGCTGAATGCGGTAAAAGCAGAACAACGGGGTGAGACGGGCATGCAATGTGAAGGTGTATGTAAAAAAAAATACCGTTGTGCAGCAAATTGCTCCGGTCTTGACAAATATTCGATTGGTATTATCGGGAACAACAATTATGTGAGATTTATATGCGATGACTGCACACAATACATACATAATTAGTCGACAAAACAAACGAATGTTATTACAATACAAAAGTGAATTTAAAGCAGTGTTAAAGGAAAATGAAAACGAAATAAAACAATAATTGGAGGCAGTAGAAAAACGTTACGAAGAAAGGCTCAAAAAAACAGATTATGCCCAGAATTATTAAATTATGTTTGATAAAAATCTACAAGAAGTTCAAAAATTACAATTTTATGTTAACGATTTTGAAAGCAAAAACAAGCAAATATATACACCAATAGAAGAAAACAACAATAAAATGTGCAACGAAATAAAAAAAGCTATAAAAGAGACAAGTGCGCCAAAAACTAAAATCTCGCACGGGGAAGCAGTGAAGCATAAAACAGTGATACCAGAGGTAACAAAAAAAGTGCCCTTAATAGTAAAACCTAAAGCAAAACAAAGAAATCAAAAAACAAAAGAATTAAATAAAAAAGTAGACCCTGTAAACTTAAAAATATACAATATTGAAAATAGAAGAAATGGAACTCTAATAATACAAACAGAAAATTATGAAGAAAGAGTGAAGGATATGAAATAAAGGTGCCCGGGATAGCGATATTAATATTACTAGACTTTATAACTAATAAAAAGAACAATAAAATAATTTAAAATGCAAAGATACATATTGATAATGAATCATATAAAAAGGCAATGGAAGCAGAAAAATTAAATATTGGATGGGACAAATGCAGAATATTCGACGGAACTGAGATAATACAATGATTTAAATGCAGAGGTTATAACCATATTGCTAAAGAATGTAGAAACCAATAAGTGTATATAAAATGTCATGGAAACCATAAACACCAAGAATGTAATCAGGAAATAATTGAAAAATGTATTAATTTTATAAGAATGAATTAAAAGCTTAACCTCGGACTAGATGAAAATCACCACACGTTAAACCGGGAGTGTCCTGTTTGTCGGAATAAACTGAGCAGTAAACAAAAAAATAATTTTAACAATAAAAAAATATAATTCGCGGTATTTACACAAACCTTCAAGGATGATGATGGCAGAAGATGAACAACCTGATTTTATAGTGCTTTCGGAAACTAACCTAACGAGCGACATAGATGAAGCAGAATTCGCATTACAAGGATATAGACAAATAATAACAATGTCATAATCTGCAAAGACCGGAGGTGTTATAATTTATTATAAAAAAAATTTGGAAAGTTACAAAAATATGTATTTGAAAAAGTGGATACTTTAAAAAATACTCGATAAGTGCATGCACTATGAAAAATTAAAAAAAAACGTTTATATTAACAGCAGTTTATAGATTACCATCTTACAGTAAAGCTGAGTTTTGTGAACAATTTGAAAAAGCCGTCGAAGAACTCAGTGAATATAACAGTGAACTAGTAATAACCGCAGATTTTAACATAAATTGGTCGGGAAATGGATTTTATAAACAAAGGCTCGAAAGCATTTTTAACGATAATGGAATAAAACAGATAGTACACGAATACACAGGAATACCAGAAAACACAAGAACTATAATCGATTTCGTTGTAACAAACAATAGCAAAATATCCGTTAACATTAATAATGACCACAAAATTTCGGATCATGAAACAACAAAAATATAGAAAGTAACATTAGAGATAGCGATCGAATGCTGTACGAAGAAATAGACATTTTTAAATACAATAATTATCTGTTTTCTAGAGAAATAATCGCAACCCTCAGTATAAATGAAAGTAATAATCTATATAATAATGAGAAGTTTTTTGATGCATGCATTGAAGGAACAATTAAAAAATTTACCGAACAATATTCAATGGGAAAATTACGCACAAATAAAACTTTCAAAATTTTAAGAACAAATTAAAACTTACCTGCTCCACAAGAAAACTCAGCACCAATTACGCAACACCGTCTATAAATAAAACATTATTTATATTAATAGGGGCATAAAAAAATGGCGAACAAAATAATAATTTATATGAACGCCATTTTTCAAAACTTCAAAGGTTTGCATTGCGCGTAAAAAATTTCAAAATTTCCTAATAAATATTCTGGAGCCAAATTACGGCATTCAACATAGATGTAAACTTAAACAGATAATTATAAATTAATTTCTATAATCTAATGTAAAAGGCACCGTATATACAGCGTTTTAATACAGATGACACTTATTAATAATAAAAAACTTTGGTGTTGCCACGACTTTAATTATATAGGAATTGATATGTTATGACATTGTGATAACATATGTTCTTATGTTTAAACGTTTTTATTGAAATAGGTAAATTAATATATTTATTGTATATTTTTAAACTTAAACTAACATACAAGGTTACAAATAACTAAAACCATAAATAAATAAAAATTTAAGACCACAAATTTACTCTTAACAAAGTTTTATTAGTAAAACAGCGACGCATATTTCTTAGTGTTTCTACTTAATTTTTAAAAATACAATACAATTTCGCAGAAGTATTTCGACTCGAATTCTATTCTTTTCACTATAGGAGAATATTGCTTGTAATAGCGGAATTATCTAGTATAAATTAGTGTATTTTGATGTTAATGATCAGCAAGCACGGTTTATGGATCTCTGACATATGAGCAAAAAATTACAACAATGTTCTTACTTTTTTTATAGTTTTGTGCAAGAAAGTTAAAAATTCATAAAAACCTCAAAGTCGAAATACTACCTAAGAAACTTTATTGCAGTGAAATATCGGAAAACACAAAATGGCAAAGGAGGCTGTACTAAACTTTATTTTTTCAGTTTTGTTTAACATAATATTATTACTATAAAGAAAAAATTTAATCGTTTTAAAGGCAGTAGGTATATAATTAACTTTTGCGTTTACGATCTGAAGTCAAAAATAAGGGTTCTGTAGTTCACACTCCCGAGATGTTTACTGGGCTTAAATCGAAAGCACATACTCAAGTGAACTTTAAAAGTTTACTAAAATTGAACTTCAATACAAAAATATTATATACAAATTAAATAAAACAAGTTTTTTTTTTTAATTTTTAGCAAAAATTAGTAGTATTTTCCAACAATTATAATTAAAAATCTGAAATTAAAAATGTTGACAATAGCTAAATTATGATCACTTTAAAACACAGACGTAATCAGATATGGGAACTTTGACGTTTGTAAAAGCCTTAAATCATATTCAGTTAACCCCTTTTTAAGAGAAAGAAAATAAAACCTGGCATCGTGAACAACAGTAAGAAAAAGACAACAACCCTTAACCTTAACCAACATGTAATACAAAA
This sequence comes from Phania funesta, assembly GCA_963932375.1. NCBI lineage: Eukaryota > Metazoa > Arthropoda > Insecta > Diptera > Tachinidae > Phania > Phania funesta. Next base: position 86,237,862 of record OZ010653.1, read on the forward strand.
TAGAAGACAAATATTTTTAATTCAAATTGAAAAAAAATTTATTTTCATAGAAAAAATTTAAATTAATACATATGTATTTTAAAAGTTTTTGTACATAAAATACAATATTTCTACTCCATAAAGTGTAAGTATTAGTTAAAAAAGAAGTTTAATTACTTGAATTTATATATGTAGGTATTTTTGTTTTATTGTTTGTAGGTTGAAAGAATCTTCAAACATTAGCCACCAAAAGATGTCCAATTTGAAGGGGTATGCTGAAAAGCTTTTTAAGGCATTTGCTCTACAATAAATTGTAGGTATAATGATATATCTGAAAATAAAAGGAAAAGAAAAATGATTAAATGTGTAATAAAATTCGTTTTGTTATAGGCAGTGTGTGTACCAAAGTGCAACAAAGAATGTTGGAAGAACAATTACCTGAACAAATTTGACTGGAAGCTGATTTTGCTCCTAAATTAACTAAGTATAGTGCTAATTCTGAAAATAAAATTAAAAGCAGAATTATTAAAAGTGAAAAAAATGTGTGTGTTTTTAGATAACCATACGTAACAAAGTGCCACAAGAAATACCCGAAGGAAAAATACCTGCTAAAATGTGATTCAAAACTCCATCTGCTCCAGGAGGAATTGTAAGTATAGTGAAATATATAAAAATAAAACTAAAAACAGAATTATTAAATTTAACGAAATTTTTTGTTTCGTTACAGGCAATGATGGGTAGACAAGTAGAGTACATGGGAAAATGGAACTGAAAGCTACAATGACTCCAGGACCAACTGTAAGTAAAGTGCAATATCTGAAAATAAAATTAAAAAAAGAATTATTAAAATTGACGAAATTTTTTGTTTTATTACATGCAATGACGGGCAAATTTAATAATTTCAGTGTATTTTTTTTCTAAAATTTTCAGTTTATTTTATATAAAAAATTATATTTTTTAATAAAAACATATAATGGGAACTTTTGTTTTAATTTGTAATGATTCCAGCATCCACTACATTTATATATTTCTTATTGATTTGTGCTTTAAAAAATGTGCAAATGAAATCACTGATATATTGAACAAAATTCTTTTTTCGGAGTAGAAAATTTCGGTAAAATAAATTTCCTGAAAAACATTCTACTCTAAATACCATCAAATATCAAAGTTATACTGAAAAATAGCGAAAATATATAGTATATAAATTTCTGTTTCTGAGACAGAAATAATTTTGTGAGGACAATTTGAATTGGGAAAATTTTAATTTTTGTCCGGACAAAGTTGAACTTAGCCGTAACATTATATGGTTTATGTTTGTATAATAAAACATTTGTTTTGCAAACTATTTCTTTATTTCACAATTTGCTGAAAAAAATGATTTTTTATAGCAAGAACACAGAGCAAATTATTTTTTTTTTACAATCAGACTCCGCAGTAGTGCCGCGTTGTTACATTAATAGGCCTTGTTTACAAATGAAATTCATACAATAGCTTCATTTTTCCGTTTTTTCAAAATGAGTAAATTGTGCTTCAGAAAACTCAGACAAAAAATTGTTGCCCGGACAAAATGGATGAATTAATCTTAAGTACACAAAGATTTAAATGCTTCGTTTGTGTTACCAACAAAATCTAAAGTTATCCATAGAATAAAAAAACTGCTAGGAGAAATTGATAGCCATGTAAGATTTTTATCTAATTAATATTCAAGCTTTCGCTAAGCCTTTTCGTATATGTAAAAGTATTGTATTAAAAATTTTAAATTTCATGACAATTTAAATTTTAAAATCAAACTTTAATCAAAATCCAAAACACTATATAGTTTACATATAAACTTTAATTTTGAAATCACAAAAAACCACCAAAGAGGTTTAATTAAGATCAAGAGTTAACAGAAAATCCACAAATATCAAAAAAAAGTAAAAATTTAAAAAAAAATTAAATCTACCATAATACGAGCTCATCCATGTTAAATAATATAAATTTGAAAATTAATTGCACGATAACTTTTGTACGACAAAATCTTTAATAAATCTTTAAATCAACAATTTTTGTAATTGATACAATAATGAGTAATTATTTACCCAAAAAAATTAATTTCTAAAGCTTTCAACAAACTTCATAAAATAAGATTAATTTACCAAAGTAGCTGTTTTTGAAAAAGTCTTACTAGCATGAAGCAAATGACAAAGTAACTACAATGTCCACAAAGAAAAACACGACGGCGGCAAAAAAGCTGCGAAAATTAGGAAACAATCTGTAATAGAAATTTTAGTATTCACAGCGTATCCTTCGCGAACAGGCCAGCGAAGTATTTTCAACATAAATAGCCGTCATCCAAACATACACAGCATACTAAAAAAGATCTTGCACCGATTTTATAAGGAATTATACAAAATTATCGGTACATATTGGTATGATTTTTAAAATTTTAAATATCTGCATCAAAAAAACTTAAGATTTTTGCTGTCTCGGAACGACACTCTGTGCATATATATACTAGTATGGTCAAGACATCTTGGATTTACACCCTCCGTAACGAGGAGTTGGTGGAAATACTAAGTGAGGCCGGCATGAACACTACGGGATCAGTAGATGAAATGAGGAAGGCATTGGTAGGCACACTTACTGCCTCCGACATTAAGCCCGAGTTAGTTAAGCGAGCGTGTGAGTGGGAAGCCAAGTATGGTGATAGGACATCCAGCATGGCAACGCTCCCAACAGGGGAGAGCGTGAGCAGGTCGACTAGCCGTCGACGTCCAACAGCAGATCCAGTTTCCTGCGCAGCGACTATGGATCGTATAAGGAAGTGGAGCGTCAGGTTCGATGGCAGTGGGGATCCTCTGGATTTTATTGAGCGTATCGAAGAACTCGCGGACATATACAAGCTCCCCCGAAACACAATGCCACGAGTAATGGCAGAACTGTTGAGCGGACAAGCCCTTACATGGTACCTCAATAACAGGCGAGCTTGGCAACGGTGGGACGACTTTAAAATTGATTTTAGTAAGTTCTTTCTACCCTCGCGCTTTTACGAAAGGCTTTAAGACCAAATTCGGGCGCGAAAACAACTACCACGAGAACGTTTCAGAGATTACGCCTTGGCTATGCAAAACTTGATGCGACACTCAAGCTACGGACGACAGCAAAAGCTCGATAGGATTTGTCGAAACAGCGAACGGGAGTACCAGCTTTTCATGAGGAATCATGACCTAAAGACATTAGAGCAATTACTTGAGCTGGCCGAGAGGTATGAAGACATCCCACCTTCCGAGGCAGGCAAGAACCTGAAGGGACGCATTTTTAACGCAGTACACCGTAGCGTCCAGCCAGGCGAGGATGCACCATTCGATCCCCGACGCACCTGCCGTCGCTGCCGCCAGCAAGGTCATTTTGGACTGGAGTGCAACCGACCCCGTATACTGTTTTGTTGGGACTGCGGACGACGTGGGACACGAACAATCGATTGTTGTGGCAAGGACCAGGGAAACGAGCAGAGGGTCAGCCAAATCCGGAGGGTGGCCGACCAAACTCAGTAGGATCCTCCGATCTAAAATTCATCAACAACCGACTCATGGCGAACGTAGATCTTGGTGGTAGGCTGGTAGATGCGTTCATTGACACAGGGGCGACACGAAGTTTTCTAAGGCAGGACCTACTCGACCAGATACAAGCAGTCGTCAGCGCAAGGAAGGTTGACATTGGTGTCCACATGGCGGATGGGAACACTCAGACAGTTGAGAATGAAGTAACGCTCCGAATCAAGTTCGGCAATATGGAAGGTGAACTTCCGCTCCTGATCCTAACCAACGCACTTGAACCACTGACATTGGGAATGGATTTCTTATCTAGTGCAGGTACGGAAGTAAGCTGCGGCGGGGTAACAACAGCAATAACTGGGTGTACCCTGCACCGGATAGCAAGATGCGGGACGATCACAGATAGCGATGTGGATGTTTTTCTCCAGGAAGAACTTGACCAGTTCGACGGGCTACGAACTACTACAGATATAACTTGCCACCGAATTCGTATGAAGGATGACATACCCATTAAAATACGGTACAGACCTAGGAACCCGGCCATGCAAGCGATCATTGATAAAGAGGTGGATAAACTTATCGCAGCCCACTATATGGAGCGTTCTACAAGTGCTTATAGCGCACCCATCGTCTTAGCTCCAAAGAAGTCTGGAGAATGGAGACTGTGTATTGACTACAGGGCGCTAAATTCAAAATCGTACCCAGATGCCTACCTCCTTCCTAGGATCGATCATATTTTGAACAAGCTAAGAGAAGCGAAATGCATTAGTACCATTGATCTGAAGAATGGCTACTGGCAGGTACCAATGCATCCCACAAGTAAGAAGTTCACAGCATTCACCGTGCCGGGGCGCGGGCTGTACCAGTGGAGGGTGATGCCTTTTGGACTACACTCAGCTCCCGCCCCCTTCCAGAGGGCTCTGGACCAAGTCATCGGACCAGATATGGAACCCAATGCGTTCGCATACCTGGACGATATCATCGTAGTTAGCAGATCGAGAGAGGAACACGTCAGTCATCTGAGGCAAATATTTCAACGACTAAGGGCAGCCAATCTGAACGTCAACAGAGACAAATGTCAGTTTTTTCAAAAAGAACTCAAGTATCTAGGGCATGTTGTAACGGAACAGGGTATCTGGACCGACTCAGACAAGGTTGCAGCGATCCGACATCTAAAGCCTCCAGAAAACATACGCGAGCTAAGAAGGTGTTTAGGGACAGCGTCTTGGTACCGCCGGTTTGTCCCAGAGTTCTCGGAAGTCGTCCACCCTTTAACACTACTTTTAAAAAAGGGTAAAAGATGGAATTGGGGGATCGCGCAACAGCAAGCATTCGAGACGTTAAAACAACGACTGACAGAAGCACCGGTCTTAGCCTGTCCGGACTTCACCAAGAAATTCGTGTTACAGACGGATGCGCGCTCAGTGGGACTGGGAGCGATTTTAACCCAAGAACAGGAGGGTATTGAACGAGTTATAGCCTACGCGAGCCGGCATCTCCAGGGGGCGGAACACAATTATTCGGCAACAGAACTAGAATGTCTAGCCATAGTGTGGGGAATAAGGACGATGCGGCCATACCTAGAAGGATACCATTTTAAAGTCATCACGGATCATCTAGCGCTAAAATGGTTGAATTCGATCGACAACCCCACGGGCCGTATCGCCCGCTGGGCCCTGGAGTTACAACAATTTACATTTGATGTCGAGTATCGAAGGGGCAAAAATAATGTGATGGCCGACGCCTTGTCAAGACAACCGCATGACGGTAAAGAGTCGGCATGTATGGCAGAGATCACATCGGAAACCTGCCCGTGGTTACAAAAACTGCGCAAAAAATAGCCGAGAATCCTGAACATTTCCCAGACTACAATTGCATCAACGACCGAATTTTCCGCCACATTCCAAGGCTTCCAGGCGACGACGATGACCTGCCGTGGAAAAGGTGTGTCCCCAGCCACCAGCGAGAAAGGGTTTTAAAAGAAAACCACGATCAACCGAGCGCTGGCCACCTAGGAGTCCGGAAAACTATTAATCGCGTAGCTCAACGATACTTCTGGCCTGGTATGTTCAGAGATGTCGCAAAGTACGTTCGGAAGTGCGAGTCTTGCCAACGCTACAAGGCTCACACTGACAGAAAGACAACCTACAGACTGCATGAGAGAGCGAGCAAGGGTTCATTCAGCCGTGTTCTAGCTCTCAAGCAGTGAACAGTGAGAGAGCGGGCATGGGTGTATTCCGCTGTTGCACGATCTCAAACTTACAGAGAACGAAACGACTGACTGCATGAGAGAGCGAGCAAGGGGTTATTCAGCCGTGTTCTAGCTCTCAAGCAGTGAACAGTGAGAGAACGTGCATGGGTGTATTCCGCTGTTGCACGATCTCAAACTTACAGAGAACGAAACTGACTGGCCATGACAAGAGAGCTAGCAAGAGTAGTAGCCTGTAACCCGAGTTCCACAAACCACGCTATGACCATTATTAACATACTCGCAGATCACGTCACACATTCGGGAGAGACATAAGTAAATAAAATCGTTGTTGGCACATAGCTGGACATAGAGAAGTTATTATTTGTAAGAAATACCGCTAGGAGTCAAGATGTAAGAAACCATTTGAAGTACATTTGAATAAAATTAATTATAAGTTATTTTATAGCATTATACCAGTTTTCCTTGTTCACCGAGAATTGTAACACAAAACAACAACATTAAATAAAGCACAAACCATACAAATTACAATATCGGTACTGCGATTATAAATTTTCTTGGAAATTGACCCTGGACAGCTCTGAGTATATCCTGGCTATAGACCGGAAAAGCCGGAGTCCGGTCAATTTCCAAGAAAATTTATAATCGCAGTTCCGATATTGTAATTTGTATGGTTTCGGAGAATCCCTTTACTTCACCAGTAAGATTGTTTTAGCTACTCCTTGTGCAACATTGATCATATCTTGAGAGAGATTCCAATCGTAATACATGGCATAAACTTACCAGTCTGACGGTTCATCTGTTGATGAGCATTATAGACGACTCGATCGATATCATTTTCCAGGAGAAAACGTGCATTAAGCGAGCGCTTGTTTCCACTATATGCGCCAATGAGGTGGCAAAAAGCATGTATTGCTGGATTCTCCCGGGAGGAATAAGCACTCTTTGCTGTCAGACCCAAATCTACCTGTTAGGGAAAATATGAATGCGCTTGATCATACTCATCTGCTGAACCTAGAACCTTATCAAATTCTGCATCCAGGGTTCCTACGACCACCCATTCCCACAGCCTCGCCATATGATCTAAACCAAGTACTGCCGTTGCATGGCAAAGAGACAACAACCCGGCACAGTCTCGGAAACGTGATCCTGTTGTAGACACTCTGATATTAGCCCACGTATTGTTTGGAAACCTATGGAAAAACATATCAACTGCAGCAACAATCATACGGAAACCTGGGTTTTGGCTCAAGCTCTGGTTTCGGGCGACGGCGGTGCCTAAGGCAAGTTGATCTGGACCTCCTTCTGATTTAATAATGGAACCCAGATGTGCTATAAGGCGGCTTCTGTAAGTGGGGTCTTCGGCTTTGCTGAGACGATAGATAGACAAGATATACAGGATAAGCCATTTATCATCACTTGATGACGCAGCTTCTTCTTGCCCTTCTATTTTTAATTCCCCTTCCTCCAGGACATCTAGAACTGACATAGCCGAGACTGAATCTAGCGCTTTACCTATCAGGCATTCATAGGACTTCCAATCTTCATTCAATGTGTCTTTAATGTCTCGTAAGATTAAATAAAGATATGTCACTGCTGTGTTTACTCCACATGTTCCATATGTGACTAATCCACGCACCGTACATCTCTGCCGATCTTGACAAAGACGGTTTGTGGAACTTTTAACTTGGGTTTCCCCAAATTTTTGCTGAAATGCTCATAAGCATATGTATATATACGGGTGTTTCCAAAGTAACGGTCGTTACCGATTTTCGTAGATTTTTTAAATAAAATTGCAACCTAAGCAACTATGCCACGAGGATTGCTTAATTTTGGACCTACGAAAGTTCAAGCATCGGTAGCAATTGAAAGAATTCATAAAAAATGTAATTTCAATACTTTTTTGACCATTAAAAAGGTAACGGTCGTTACTTTATAATTGTGCTGTTTTCAAATTTCGGAAACAAACATCATGTATTGTAACATTTTGCACAGGATGTGTCAAGTAAAAAATCTTATTAAATGAACAATAAACGTCATTATAATGTAAGCGTTTAAGGCTGTTCATTTTTAAAGTCGATACCTCTGTTAAGCCCGATTGCACCGAATTTATGTTAGCTTTTTGAAAATAATGTTGTTGTTGAATATTTTGGATGGGTTTAATATTTTCCCAACGTTTTTTTAAAAGTTCAGTTTCGGATTTGTTGTCGTCTTTTTCACAGTAAAGTACTATAATACCTTTCAACTTTTTTGTAGTATTGAAGAAGTTAAAAGTTTCTTTTGGAGTGTTTATTATTTCTTGCCGAGACGTAATTGCAGACCCCAAGAATAGTTTCACGGTGGCCCCTATACCATCTACAGCACCCTTACCATGACCAGATGCAAAAAAAGACCAAGTTAAGTCAACATCAAAGTCTTATATTAAAAAGGTTAAATCTGTTTTTAAACTGCGCGGCACATCCATCAGAAAATAGGTGAATGGTATTTAAATCTATTTTGCTCTTAAGATAAACAATGATGAGTTTTAGAAAATACCAAACGCTTTCTTTGTTGTGTGTCAATTCGTTGCTAATTATAGCAAAAGAATGTGATGTGAGACCATTTTCCGTTTTTAACCATGCACATGCTGTAAAAATAGTTGCTTGTGCTTGATTCCAGTGAGCGCTTTGCACTTCGTCCTAGGAAACAAACGTGAAATTTTCAGCAAAGTCCACTTGAAGAACTGCTTCATGGCGTTTAAAGTTTTCTTTTATATCGCGAAAATAACCACTGGGTGTGGTGGACATAAAAATGTTGTTTGAATTTTTTGAGCTTGTTTTGCAGTGTTTCAAGAAGCAATTGAAGGGTGCCCTCCTCATCTTTTACTTCCATACGTTTTTCATTTTGTGTCCACTGCTTCCAACGTGCATTTACATCTAATTAGAACTTTAGTGGCAATATGTCGCAAATTGAGCTGCATTTTTAACAGTTACTTGTCATTCAAGTCTCGTTTTTTGTGTCACAGCAAATTTCATTCAGAAAGTCCTTTGCAACCCTCGGTACGGCTGGGATTATTTTGGAAAAAGATTTCAGCAAAAATTCAAAATTAGCATGGTAAATGCAGACGCACAGATTTGGTTGGGTCTTTGAAATAAGGCGAACATGCTCTAACCGGCTTTGGTAAAAATAGACTTTTCCATTTTTATTTCCGGATTTTTTTTTTTTTAAAGAGGGTAGCATTATCCAACCGAAATAGTCATGTATTTTAACTGCATTTGCACGCCTTTTACGCTCTTTGTGTCTTTCCTTCCTGGCATTTGGTAGCTTATGTCATCTTTCAAATAAAATCTTCTTGCTTTTTCTCTGTCGGCATCACGAATTTGAGCAGTTTTCTTTTTTTCAGTACAATGAAAATCGAGGTTGTCTCCAGCTACATCTAAAGCAAGTTTACTAACAAATGCCATTTTTTTGACGGGGTAATTGGTAGGTTGCGTTTGACTATTGATAAAGCTTTCTGAAGAGAACGATTTGACTTAAAGCTTCCTACGGCCGACGAGGGCGCAGCCACTACAGATTTTTTATTTTCTTCTTTCTTTTTTTCAACAAATTTTCGTTCCTGAGTTTGGTGTTCGTCCGTCATCACCTTTTTTTGATCCAATCTTCTTGTTTTTTGAGCGCTCTCTATCTTTTACCAAGTAAGCCTCGTACTTTGCTGCATCTTCTTTTCGTTTTTTTCTGTATATTTGCATCTTGGTAAGTTGCTCCATGCTTTTTCAGCTAAAATCAGTAAGAATCCAACTAAGTAAGACGAAAACAGTTCAAATGCAAAACACAAAAAAAGAAGGTAACGGTCGTTACATCCTTAAAAAATGTTTAAAAATCAAAAAAGGCTTTTGATGCTTATTTGGCCTTACAAATTCTTCATCTTACTTACCTTCTTATTTTCTGCTATTATAAAATTAAATCGTTTGAATGAATTACGAAAAAAACAAACTTTTGTGCTTTTGGGGTAACGGCCGTTACAGTCGGTGAGGTTGTTTTGAACTATTCACAAAAAATTTAATTTTAACTTGTCGCCTTCAAAATTGCTGCCGAGCATGAAGAAAATTTTAAACTTTCAGCTGGCTTTTTTGATCTTAAACCACCGTTAGAACAGTGTTACCAAAGGGTTTAACAAGTGACCGTGCGATTCACAGGAAAAAATGTACAGTGTATTAAATTCAAAGCAGCATATTTTTGTTCGTATAAAGAATATATATATATATATATATATATATGTATATATTATATCTTGAACAAGTTGCGTCCTTAGGCTTTTTAATCAATAACAAAGCATATTTCGTTAGTCTAATTCGCAAATGTGTTAAGTCCCTTTTTTCAATTTTTACAGGAGACACAAAAAACATTGTTGCTTTTTCAGTTTTTAAAATTTGCAAACTTTTTTAACGCAAGTATTTCTACAAAAAAAGCTCTCTTTAAATGACCTAGATCAAAAGTCCATTTTCCCAAAATCTTGAGAGGGAAATTCACACTTTTTGGACTTGGCATTTTTGCTTTGTAAAATTTTTCGTTTTATTGTGGACTTAGCACATTTTCCTCCAATCAGTTTTAATTTTAAAAATAAGTTTGATTTAATTTTCTATATTAATTTTATTAAAAAAAGAAAATTAAGACTAGCTTGGTTCATTTCTATTGAAAAAATAAACTGTATATATTTTTAAGCTCATTTTAATTCTTATTGCAAAACTTAAAGTAGAAAAAATTGATTCATTGGGTAAGGTTGATTTGAGAAATTGTAAGTCTTCATACTTTCTTGCAGTAATTTTTCGTCTTTCTTGAGAAAGTTGCTGCAAATTTTCAAAGTCTATAGGGGCAATTTTCTCATAAATTTTCTGCGGTAATATTTTCCATACATCAGAAAAACGAATTTTAAAATATATTTCTTTGCTTGGGATGTACTTTATACCTCTAATATCTGTATCTTTACTATAACCTTTATTACGCCCAGGTCTGATACTCTTAAGAAATTGTATCAAATGTTTTGAAAAATGTATGATATAAAAACATAACATTATAGGGTCTAGGGTTTTTTTGAGCATCTTTACAAACATCTATGTATTCTGAAGGTACGTTAATTACTCTTTTTTTCATAGCTCTTGCTATTGTGGAATGAACGTTATCTGCCTCCATTTGTGTATGGTCAATTTCGAGCATTTTTTGCTCAATATAAATGCTGTACAATTAGGATATCTAGTGGAATTAAACTCAAACGTTTCGTCTGAATTTACACTATTTTGTTTTCCTATGTCTTTCTAGTACTTGAACTGAAAGACTATAAAATAAGGAGACGTGATTTATGTATGAATACTGTAGAATCAATGCCATTTATTTGTGTTATTATTCATCTTTTTATACAATATTTAAAATTACTTAATGCTTATAATGCGGAAATAAGTATAAACTTATAATCAAAATAGGTAAGAAGTTGACCTAAATTAAAATGCAAATTATTAGAATGGAATTTTATTACTTAAACTAGTTTAAATGTATGTATGTATTTTGTAATTTTATTAAAAACATTGCATGCGTAGCAGTTTAATTTAAGTTGACATAATTTAAGTAAAATGTATGTTTTGCAATTTTAAATAATACAGTGACAAACAAATTAAAATAAATAAAGTGAAATAAATAAAGTAAAATAAGTACATTCTCCCCGGCATTGACGAGGAGTCAATTAAAAAATGCATTAAATTTAAACTTGAATTGTGAAGTTCTGGCGTGGTTGTGGTGAGGGTGTTGACTTATCTTTGGATGGTTCCGGAGTAGAATAAGATGGTTGTGTCATTTTCTTTGTTTCAATGGTACTAGATTTCCGACGTATTGCAGCTATAACTGAAGCCAGTATTATGCCTATTATGCTAATGATTAATGCGGAATATGCCATTGTAACACCGTGTTCTGAAGTTGAATGATGTTGAAAATTTGAATTGTTTATTGTTTCTGACCTTTGTTGCAAGTCCTTTATTTGATTGAGTTGTAGCGAAATCTGGTCTGACATGAGTGAATAATTGGCCCTTTTAATGTTATTACTATTTGCAAGATGTTGATATGAAAATTCTGAGATGTTTGCAAGGCTTGTGTATGATGACCCAGTAATTGTTGATAACAATTGTTGTCCGGTCATATGGATATGATCATGCTTAAGGATGCAATCTGGACTAATAGTTAACAATCCAGAGCCTTCAAGATAAAAGGTTGCAATTTCTTTCCCAAAAACTGCTGTTACTTGTGTGGTTGATGATGATGAATATATCCATTGGTTTTTATGATTTAATGGTTTACACGTTACACTGGCCGAGAGCTTCTGTAGGTTGCAATTTGGAGTAGTAATGTTGTAAAATAAGTTAATTTCACATGAACACCTCTCTGCTCCGATGGTATATTCCAGTTGAATATTATAGCATATGAATGTGTCCTTTTCGATGATGTTACATGACTTAAGTTGATCTGATGATATTGGGAAGTGACGTCTCCGGTTTCTGTCTACCGCTAAGATAGGACTACATGTTTCTATCGCTAGCATTGTGTTGTTAACTACATTAGGAACAGGAATTAAATTATACAATTTAAATTTATCCCGCTCTATTAATGGTAGCATTATACTGAATACTACGTGTTTCTGGGTAATTCCACCATTTACCTTCATTAACTTATAAAACTCTAACAATTCATTTTCAGATTTATCTCGACTTCTAGCTGCAATGGAGTTACCAGCAAGGGGTTGATTTTTCCATGATGGGTGTCAGTTAAAGAGTCCAAGATACAGGCTTGAGTTTTTTGTAAATTGTTTGCAATAAGTGATAGTTGCATAAAACCCATGTTGAACAGATGAGCAAGCTAGATTTGGTACAATTCTTCATTGCGTGATTCTTCGTTTTTCACTAGTTCATTTATGGTTGATTGAAGACTGCCAAATTTGAACTTTGCTGCAGTAAGACCTTGTTTAACGATGTTCAAAGTTGAGTTTACAACTGAAGTTTGTTCTTTTATGAGGTTTAGCATGAATGAGACGTCTTCTTGTAGTTTCGTTATAGTTGATGAAATTTTCTCGGCATAATGTGTTATCTTCTTTAATGATAACCATATCTCCTGGTTTGATGTTAGGACTTAAAGTTTTCCACTTATGACGCTGTTGAAGTTCATGCAGGTACTCAGTTGACCATCTTTTCCAAAACTCATGTTTTATTTTTGAAACTAGTTCCCATCGCGATAAAAGTGATATTTTTCTTGAGCTGGCTGCGGTGTCCACCTGAGATGTAAGAGCTTCACCGATCAACAGATGTCCTGGAGTTAATGCAGACATATCAGAGGGGTCGTTAGACATAGGTGTTAATGGACGAGAATTCAAGATGGCTTCAATTTCTATGATAACCGTTTCTAATTCTTCATAAGTTAATGAAGTTGTACTTAAGCTCCGTACAAGAAGATTTTTGGCTGATTTTACTGCTGCTTCCCAAAGTCCTCCAAAATGGGGAGATCTCGGTGGAATAAAATGGAATTGTATTCCTTTTGAGCTACATGTTGAAGTTATTAATTCTTTCCCATTATCAGAGAATATTGATTCTGAGAGTTCAGTAAGTTTATTGTTGGCTCCCACAAAATTTGTTGCGTTATCACTATAGATATTTTGGCAACGTCCTCTTCTACAAATAAAACGTCTCAAGGCACCGATATAAGCATCAGTTGATAATTCGCTAACCAGTTCAAAATGGACTGCCTTTGTTGCAAAGCAACAAAATACAGCCACATATGCCTTTGTAGGTTTTTCCCTCTTATTTTGTAGTGGATCCATATCGGTCCAAAGTAATCAACGCCTGCATTAATGAATGGCCGTGCAGGAGTAACTCTGTCCCGTGGAAGGTTTCCCATTAATTGTTGACATAGCTTTGGACGGGCCCTGCAACATTGTATGCATTTTTGTACAGTTAATCTGGCAATGGATTTTCCGTTGATCGGCCAAAACCGTTGTCTCACGATTCCTAATAAAGCTTGCGGACTGCAGTGCTTATTTTCTTCGTGCATTGATTTAAATAAAAGTTTCACTAGTGCATCATTGTATGGAAGAATAATTGGATGTTTTGCATCGTAGGATAAGGCTGATTCTTCCAATCGTCCTCCCACTCGCAAAATGCCTTCCTTATCAATAAATGGAGTTAAGCTGAGTATTGGACTTGTTTTTGCGACTTCTTGTTGTTTGTTTAATTGCTTGATTTCATTGGAGAAATCATAACTTTGAATAGCACGTACAATTATTTCTAGTGATGTCTCAAGTTCTATTGTACTTAAGGCATTCAGTTGACCTCGGTAAATATTTTCCAGAGGCGTTTTTAACGAAACGGTAGACATATGATATTATTCGCTGTAACTTCTTAAATGAACCCTTATGATCAATATCGTATACAAAACTGTAGTTGTTTACAGTTGATAAAACAATCGTTGAATCCTTTTTTCTTTCTAGATCAGAGGTAATTTGTAACTGTGGCCGAAACTCTGCAGGCCAGCATTCTTGCCTTCCGTGTAAAAATAATGGTCCTAAAAACCATAAATGACAATCGAAAAGTGCCTTTGCTGTCATACCTCTTGAAAGAATGTCTGCTGGATTATCCTTTGATGGAACGTGTCGCCATTGTTCTGGAAGAGTCAAAGTTTGAATTTTTGATATCCTATTACCTACAAATGTGTGGAAAGATGATGATTTTGACTGTATCCATGACAACACAATCTCAGAGTCTGTCCATAAGAAAATTGGTAAACCTTTCACTTGCATAACCTTTCGAAGGCGTTGAGCTAATTCTGCAGCCATAAGTGCTGCACAAAGTTCTAATCGTGGTAAGATTTGTTTTTTGATTGGTGATACGCGAGATTTAGCACAGAGTAACTTTGTTATTATTCTGTTACCTTTAAACGTTGATCGGATGTATGCCGCTGCGCCAAAGGCTCTTTCGGATGCATCTGCAAAGATATGAAGCTGAGTAGTTAATGGGATGTTGTCCTTGAATACGTGTCGTGTTATTTGAAGGTTGTTCAATGAGTTTAGACTTTCGCGGAAATTTGACCACGTTGAGCTTAGATCTTCAGGCAGTGCTTCGTCCCATGTCAATTTCATCTGCCATAAATGTTGAATGAATATCTTTGCTTTCACAACAATTGGTGCCAACAGTCCAAGTGGATCAAAAAGTTTCGCCAAGACGGAACTAGCTGTTCTCTTAGTAATCATATTTGCAGGTTCCACCTTTACCTTTATGCAAAGATGGTCTACTTTAGGAAGCCATATTAGACCTAAAGTTTTAATAGATTCCTTCTGTGTGCTATTGAAATCAAGATTTAGCTCCTGGTAATCTTGTGGAATGTTTTGAAGTAGTTGTTTATTATTCGCACTCCATTTACGACAGTTGAAGCCATGTTGTTTTAAAATGTAGTTAAGCTGTTGTTGTGCTTCGATTGCAGTACTTAAACTATTTGATCCTCCAAGACCATCATCTACATAGATAGAAATTTTCCCTTAGCATTTGAGCACCTAATGGATAATCTCTCTCATTTTCGAAAGCAATCTGTTGAAGACATCTTGTTGCCAAATATGGAGCAGATCGTGTGCCGTATGTGACGGTGTTGAGCTGATAATATTTTATTGGAGCAGAGGGATCATTCCTCCACAGGATAATCTGGTATCTCCTGTCATCTGGATGTATCAAGATTTGTCGGTACATCTTTTCAATGTCTGTAGTAAATACAAATCTTGGTAAACGAAAACGATGAGTATTGAAAATAGATCACTTTGAACCGTTGGACCAGTGTACATTAAGTCATTAAGCGAATAACCGGACGATGTTTTAGAAGAAGCGTCAAAAACGGCACGAAGTTTAGTGGTGGTGCTATCTGGTGTTATAACACAGTGATGTGGAATAAAATAGTTTGGAGTTGATATTGAGTTAATATCTATTTCTGTCATGTGTTTCATTTGTTCATAATCATTCATAAAACTTATGTACTGATTTCTGGTCAATGGATCTTTTATTAATCGTCGTTCAAGACTAAGGAATCGCTTGTAGGCTGTTGCCTTAGAATCCCCTAATACAGAAGGATTTTCACAGAAGCGTATCTTGACAACAAAACGCCCGTCATCGTTTCTTTGAGTATTTTGTACAAATATTGATTCACATTGTTGTTCGTTTTGCGAAAGTCCCCTTTTCTGAAGATCCATCGTCTTCCATTCTCCAGAGACGTTACTTAATAACTCGTCGTC
Source organism: Phania funesta (assembly GCA_963932375.1). NCBI lineage: Eukaryota > Metazoa > Arthropoda > Insecta > Diptera > Tachinidae > Phania > Phania funesta. The sequence continues at coordinate 86,253,868 of OZ010653.1, forward strand.
CAAATTTTCTGGATTATTGGTGAAAACTGCACAAGTTGCAGCGTCATTTGCATCTTGACTTGAGGACAATTTTCCACTGATAATCCATCCAAGTGATGGTTTAACAAGATTGGAAGATTGCTTGACAATTCTATCTTTTCTCTTTGTATCAAGCTAAAGTAATATTCAGCACCCAACAGAATGTCTATTCTCCCCGGTAGATTGAAGTGTGGGTCGGCTAAATCTAAGTTGGGAATTTGCCATTTGGAAATATTAATATGTTGACTTAGTTGCGGGGGAATAATTGTCGGGATGACAAATGCTTCTAGGTTTGTTTCAAACTTATTGTTTCTTGAGTGTAGCTTTACATTCACCCTTTTTGTAACACGTTTCTTGCCATTTCCTACACCATCAATACATAATGATGCTGTGGAGGTTGAAACGCCTAATTTTCTGATCACTTGCTCGGAAATGAGGTTAACCTGTGAACCAGAATCAAGAATGAATTTCCGTTAGATGCTGTTATCTTCACTCTTGCTGTTGCAAGTATTACATAATCCCTCTCTGATGATAAGGCATCTGTAGAAGCAGATGACACCGCTACGTTGGAAATATTACGTTTTACGTCAATGTTCGGGGCGGAAATTGAAGTCTGCTTGACTTGTGGACTTAGTTTCGATTCAATATGTAGCAATGTGTTATGTTTCTTGCTGCATTTCCTACACGAGCCTGATGAACAGTCTTTTGAGGAGTGGTCTCTTTTGAAGCAGTTGAAGCAAAGCCTTTGTGACTGAACAAATCTTAGCCTTTCTATGGCTGATAAATTTAAGAACCTTCGACAGAGATATAGAGCATGATCTCCATTACTACAGAAATTGCACCTAGTTGCTTTCTTCACCATAGTTGCTGCTGTTTTATTTGAAGTAAGTGTTAATTTCTCCCTGTGCGTGATGGATTCGATGGTTTGGAACTGGAATTCCAGAAAGGATAAAAGGTCTTCAACTGTTGGTAACTCCTTCGGCTTGCTAAGAGACTGCTCGAACCTCATATGCATGCTTCGGTCTAGTTTTTTAATCAATATTTGGAACAGGAGAGGGTTCCAGCCCTTTGTCTCAATCCCAATGTTATTTAGTGCAAAAAGACATTCACGAGTTGTGTCGTGCAATTTTTTAATAGTAGCAGAAGTTGAAGTGCATAATGGTTGGGATATGATTTTCTCGATCAGTGTTGTTACAATAACCCGTTTGTTATTGTATCGTTCTTGCAGCATAGTCCATGCTGAATCATAGTTGCCCTCTGTTGTTGATAGATGGCTGACGAGTTTTTCAGCTTCCCCTATTAAATTTGATTTAAGATACCACATCTTTTGGACATCAGGTATCGGTTGCTGATGGACCATATGGAGAAACATGTCGTAAAATTGCGTCCATTTTGCGTAATCCCCGTCAAACTTGGGGATTGAGATCTTCGGCAGTGGCAATGATGTTGCCATGACTGCATGTTGACCTGGCAACCTAGCGTTTGATGTTTGATTTGACATCACTTGTAACTTCGTCAAACCATCAATAAACATTCCCCTTAGGTTTTCATAAGCCTCTTGATTTAGGCCATTGGCCAAAGGGTTTGAACATCGATCCCATATGTGATCGTATAGTTCTTCGATTTGGCTCCATAATTTGTTTATGGTTTCAATTCTAATGTTGTAGAATTGTTGAGGTTCATCGCTATTTGCTCCTGCAATTCCGTTTAAGAACCTCTCTAACGCTGTCATTCTTGCGTTTAATTTGCCCATCAACCCATGTGCAGAATTATCCTTTAATTCATGATCCGTACCAAATGCTTGTGCCATCCCTTTCGATGGTTGTGTATGTTGAGCTGCGTATTGGTTCTTTAGTTCTTCTTCTGCCTCTTCCTGGACATCTGAAACTCTTACTGGGGTTTTTTCTCTTACGGATGGCATAGGCTTGGTGTTTGATGGAATAAATTTCTTTAACTGTGACTCAGTGTACTCCATTGCCGTGCTGTACTTTTCACCAATGGATTTGTAGAGATTCTTAATAATGTAAGGATCTTGTTCCGACACCGTGACATCACTACGAATTTGGTTCTCTGTTCTTTCGAACGTTTGCCACAAGGTAATTAGTTCACTCTCTCTTGCCTGATAGAATTCCTGTGTCCTTCTGTCGAGTGGAGCCTTCCTTATGATTGAAATGACTCTTTCAATTTCGGCGGCTTTCGCTACTTGCTGCGTCATAAGTTCCTGGACCGATGTCATGGTAGCCGTTTTTTTCTGTAACTGGATTCGTTGTAGTGTAGCCTTGTGCTACTGCTGATGATTTGTTGTGGTGTAGCCCTGTGCTACTGCTAACTTGATGTAGTGTAGACCGGTGCTACTGTTGATAGGTCCTTCTGAGGGGTCCTTGACGATTTTTAATGTTCACCAAATGTTGTGAACTGCTTTGTTGAGGAGTGGCTGCGTGTTGATTTTTCTTTAACAATTTCTAAGAGTCCCTTACCACTGGTGGGGGGAAACTCCGAATTTCTATCACGTCCGATAACTGCTAGCTCGCTTAGTCAAATCGCAATTTGTTTACGTGAGATTGATCGTGCCTTCCTACACAGATCACGTCGGGGTCACCAATGTACAATTAGGATATCTAGTGGAATTAAACTCAAACGTTTCGTCTGAATTTACACTATTTTGTTTTCCTATGTCTTTCTAGTACTTGAACTGAAAGACTATAAAATAAGGAGACGTGATTTATGTATGAATACTGTAGAATCAATGCCATTTATTTGTGTTATTATTCATCTTTTTATACAATATTTAAAATTACTTAATGCTTATAATGCGGAAATAAGTATAAACTTATAATCAAAATAGGTAAGAAGTTGACCTAAATTAAAATGCAAATTATTAGAATGGAATTTTATTACTTAAACTAGTTTAAATGTATGTATGTATTTTGTAATTTTATTAAAAACAATGCATGCGTTGCAGTTTAATTTAAGTTGGCATAATTTAAGTAAAATGTATGTTTTGCAATTTTAAATAATACAGTGACAAACAAATTAAAATAAATAAAGTGAAATAAATAAAGTAAAATAAGTACAAATGCCATGTTTGATAACCACATTGAGCAGGGCATTACTCATACAACAATTTCTATTTTGATACGTACAACCATCGCTATATGTTTTCTGTAAAATGAACCCAAATGCTTGAAGTATTCGGAACTCAGACCACCTTCCACTTCACTCCACAAGAAACAAAACGCTCCTTTATTTTTAAGATTATAGAAAACCAAATTATGGACCTGAAGTTTCGTACGGTAATATAGGCTGCTTTCTTCCGATTTTGGAGCCATTAATACAGACTGAAGTCGACAGTGTAGACGTGTATTTCATTGTCACTGTCTTTGATCTTTTCACGTCTAGATTCTTCTTTCTTTTCTTGTGAAGTTTATAAGATTCCTGAAATAAATTTCCAGCTGAAAAACGTACGCATAATTCGCATTGGTCTTTTTTCGGAGACAATAGAGAAAGATTTTTTGCTTCAAATATATTGTAGAAAGATGTAAGGGAAAGTGATTTTGTGTTTTTTCCAACACACCATTTGTTAACATAAAAGTGGTACAATTGCAATTTAGAACGCCATTCTGTTTGTAGATATTTTTTTTGTAGTGACAGCACGACAGTAGTGCTGCTAGAGAATCAAAAAACAAATCAAAACATTTTTTTTCTTTTGAAGAACCAGTGCTTCTTGGAGCATTTATTCTTGAATTTAGAGTTTTATTCGTCCAATTGGTTACAGTTTGTCGACCAATTCGCAACGTATTCAAAAAAAATGTTTTGCAAACCCTTATATTTTTGTTATCTACTTTCAAATAATATTGCAGTGTTTGACATCTTTTAGATTTATTTTTCTCTTTTCTATTTCCGGGGCTTTTAATTGAATGGACTTGTATCATCGTATTTACATACATTTTTTTTCGCTCCAACTAATTTTAAAAAAATCGTCAAATATTTTACTCCTATTTTCCTCAGAGATCTTTGTGCACTTAAAAACAGTATTTTTTTTTATAGTTACACCTCTTCTTTAATGTCCGTGCTTCTTTTTGTTTTTTATAATTCTAACCATTGCCTGTATTCTCTTTTCCAAAATAGCACTTGCCGTATTCTCTTCGCTTTTTATTTCTAACTGAATTCCAAGATGGGTTTTCTACGCGAAACCTCTTTCTCGGTTGAAATTCGATAGAATCGTTAGAGTCCGTATTAAACCCATATGGAACTAGTACCAAAACACCGTCGTCTGCTTCAATTCCATAGTTTTGGGAAGAATCCATATTTACATTTCAATAATTACCTTTTTAAAAAGTATTTTTTTTAGATCTCCACTTTTTACGGCTTTAGAAAAAACAGAACACAAAACACCAAATTCAATTAAACAAAGTAATGTTTGTGGAGTTAGCACGCGCTTTTAATATTTTTCGTAGTTTTATGGACTTAGCGTTTTTGCTAACCACAACATTACAACAACTTTAAACTACATTATGACATTTTTTGTTGTTGTAAAATATGTAGTTTGTATAGTGTTACCGTTTTGCATTAAAATCTGCATTTCGGATAAAAGTGGACTTAGCGTCTTTGCGAATTATGCAACACCACGCATAACTGCCTTACCTAAAATTTACAGCATTTTGAGGTTCCTAAGCGGGTTGTGTACCTCAGGTTGGGTACTTAAACAACTCCGTTTTAGCACCTTCTGTTGCGTAGTTAAACATTTAATAATTTTAAGAATATTTTGAAAATAACTTATTTAAACACAAACAAAAAATTTATTTAACAAAAAACATTTTGATTACAAATTAAAAACGTATTTCATATTGCTTTAAAACTTCATTTTAAAAAAGGAACATTTTGTGTGCATAATACATACATATCGCACCTGTTCATCAAAAGTAACACAACTCAAAATTTACAAGTTTTCAGTAGAGGCAGAAAACTAATTCCGCCAATATAATGGAATTATTGTTATAAACAAATATACCGTTGTAAAGGAAACTCAATAATATTTCAATAAAATAACAAAATTTATTTCTCTTCAGGAAGATTCCTTTTTCCGAAATTATTACATACACTGCTTTCTTCAAAAAAGTGAAAAATAGAATTTTTTGAGTTGTGTTACTTGAGTTGTGTTACTTTTGATGAACAGGTGCGATATATGTAACATATAGGTATGTATTTTATGAGATCACTTAAAATAAAGTGGATTTGAAAAATAGGTTTAAATAGCGAAAAAGTCCGTCATTTTCTTTTTTTTTAACAACTTTTCTTCTAATATTTCGATTTCATAAAATTCAAGATTATTGCCCTCCATATACTTTTTCACTGTTTCTAGTGCTGTCAGCGCTTCTGCAAAAGAGGGTGGATTCACTTCAATAGTATTTTCCATAGTATCTTCAGATAGTGACACCTCGCCAGGGTTATCTTCCAGAATACATGACACTATTTCTTCCTCCGTAAGTGGGCCAAAGCATTCAGTATCCTTATCGCAATTTACATATTCCTCAAACTCTGGAGCGTCGTCATCAGGAAAATAATTTTGAATCACAAATCCGGCCTAAAAATGAATGTTAAATTTGAATTTTTAAATTTTAAATATGTAGTAGTGAACAGCCACACATTTTGAAAGCAGTTTTTGATGGATTCACCACTAGGCTCGTTTTGAAAAAGTCAATGTATCCAAAATCGAAATGGTTTTCAAAAAATCCTGGGTTGTTAAACCTTTTCCAATTGCAAGCAACTGTTTTCTAACCATTATTTGTCGAAAGTAAACTTTAAAGATGTGTATGATTCCTTGATTGAGGGGCTGCAATATTGACGTGGTATTCGCTGGAAGAAATTCAACTTTCACATTTTCAAGTTTCAACTCGGCCACCTTATGGCAAGGAGCATTATCGACAAAGAGCAAAACTTTTCTATTTTCCTTTTCCATTTGGCGATCAAATTCTTTTAAAATAGTTGACCACAGAGAGCCTACCATCCAAGCCTTATTTTGGAAGTAGTAAGGCAAAGGAATAGATTTTCCTTTAAAGCATCTGGGGTTCTTCGATTTTCCGATAGCAAACAATTTTTTGTAACTCACGTCAACATTGCACAAGAATAGAAGAGTCAGCCGTGCTTTTTGACCTTTTCCTCCTATTACTGTTGTACCCTTTCTTGCCAAAGTTCCATACTTTATATATATATATATATATATACTTTTATATATATATACTTTTTTTTGTATTTAATTATAAAAAAATATTGTTCTTTAAATTTAATAATTTTCTTGTTCTTTGTGAAATCTTTTATAGATTTTTTTAATTTCTAAAATTTTTGTTTCTAAATTCTTCTGATGTTGGGCATTGCTAGTGTAAGATATTTCGTCCTTCAGGATTTTTAGTTTAATCTTTTGTCTGGATACGAAGTCCCTTCTGTTTGTTTTCAACGCTATAGATGTGTCAACGTATGGTATTTTTAGTTCTTGCTCTGGTTTCCTTAAAATTCTGGGCTTCTTTATAAATATTGGTTTTGGTCCCACATTGAGGATATCAGGCTTAGTTACTCCTTCTGGGTTTCCTTCATTTAATAATTTTTGTCATCTGCGTGCTGCGGATTTCAGTTCCTCAAGGATATTTTCCAGAGTTTCTACCATAAGGCTTTGTAAAAGTAGACAGAATTTATTTAGGCATATTCCTGTATTGGAAGGATTAGTTTATTTTTACCAAACGTGCCAATGCACTTTTTGGATTTTTACTTTTTTTTCTTATCAGATATGCTAAGGCACTTTCTGATTAGGCAGGATCGCCATGTAGAATAAGAAAAGTTGTTTTGTTTTGTGTTGGTCAATCTTAATTGCTTCTTTATTCATATTCTTCAACTTATATATTACTTTGTGTTTTTGCTTAAATTTGCGAAACTTCCCTAACTTACAATTACATTTGTTTGTCATCTTGTCACATAAGCAAAATTATTAAAAAATTTTCAAATGAAATAGTTCAATGTACTTGCCGGTAATAAAATATTTTTGTTGCGTCAACAAAAATAGTTCACATGGGTTCGATCACTTTGCATTGAACAAAAAATGAATAGGTGTGTAACGATTTAGTTTCTTTAAGATATTGGGTTACATCAAAACGAATTTTTAAAGTTGAATGAATTGCCAAAAAGTGTCATAAGCTTAATTTAGCGATTAATCCAAAAGAGTAAATTCATGAAAAGGTTTTAAATATGTTTTATTTTCATGTTGGTGTATGATGCTTCATAGGTACACCACAGGTGATAATTTGGTAATGTCTTTAAACTCATGAAGTAGCTCTAGGAACTTGTTGTGATTATAGGAGCAAATAGTTGAAACTTCAGAAACGGATGGAGTTGAAAGTTTTGATTAACAATTTGATCGATAATCCGGTTGCGTTTTAGGTCAATCAACAAATCGTGGTATTTTATGAAATCCTCGCCAATGATTGGGGTTGTTACATTACCAATGGTAAACGTCCAGTGGAATTCACGTTGAAGTCCAAGGTCCAATTTAATCATTTTCTTACCAATGACTTTGATGGGTGACCCATTCGCAGCATAAAGTGTTATTATTGTTGCGTTTGATTTGGAGGCGGAAAACTTGGCCTTTCGTAGAAGAATTCTCGCCGGAATTTCTCACGGGCCAGTTGTGTCAATTAACTTTATTGGAGCTGCTGGATTGAACGTGTGGCTGTTTACGACTGCATGGGCTGCGGCACTTTTGAGCGTTACGACCATATGTACGGTGATACCAACATTCATCTGCGGTTGTTCCATTGCTGCGACTTTTATCTCGTTTTTGTGAACCATGTCGTAAACTATCTGGCCCACTAGAACGAGAACGTGAACGAATATTAAGTTGATAAAATTTCTTACCTAACTATTTCAACTATTGCTGCTCGCAGGTCATTTACGTCATTAACAGTGTGGTGATTTACTTAACTTATCTGCCCGGGTAATATGGCATCGACAACATAATCTGCAATTTTTGTGAATTCCGACGCTGAACCTGTTGATGCTGCTACTACGGGTTGTGCGAAATCTGGCAAACGTTTGGTCCATAAACCTTTTAACGCAGCTTCACCTAAAGTGCTGCCTGCTACTCGTTTCATCTCAAAATATAATTCTGAGGGTTTTTTGTCGCCCAACGTCAATTCCGACAGTAAACTGTTCAGACTTCTCTGTTCGCTGTCTGCGAAGTGACTAATAATTTTCTGCTTAACAAACTCGAATCTGTCATTTTGGGGAAGCGCGGATATTACGTCACTAAGTTGTGCATTGATATTGGTGCTTAACGCTGCAAGTATGGTAGCTGCCTTTTGTTTGTCGGATGTTATACCTGATGCTACTAACCAAAAATCCCTTGATATGAACCAGGCTTCGACGTTGTTACTTGGCATTTGGGGAAATGGCAACCGAGCATAAACGGCAGATACGCTGCTTTGACCTTCAACTGCACTATCTTCGAGGTTAGGCATGGCTGCAATCAGTTGTTGGACGACTATTGGTTGTGAAGCTGGTATTACTTGGTAGGCTGCTATTAGTCTCGAAACACCGGTACTTTTACAAAATGTCGGCGCGTTAAAAATTTGTTGCTTTATTTAACCTCGAAACTGGTAAGATGTCACGTCGGGGTCACCAATTTAGAAAATACGTGTTTTCTCTAATTTAAAAGAATTGTGGCATATAATTTAAATTTCAGATTTATTTAACAGTTATATAATAAATGAAAAGTATTTACAAAAGATTTATATTTTTAATATTTAATTAACGCATGCACAAAAATGAAGCGAACAGCGTGAGTTAACACAAAACCAATTGATATTTTCTGTGTATGCAAGAACAGGGGTAAAAGCAAATTTTAAGATTATCGGATTATATATATATATATATTCGTATATATATACATATATATATACATATATATATATACATATATATATACATATATATATATATATATATATATATATATATATATATATATGTATATATAAATGAAAGCCTACCCGAGTTCGTCGAATTCCATAACAAGCTTTGATAGAAATTACACTATAATCCACCAAAAAATTTTGTTACTACCGTGTTTTATTTTGCTAAGCACCTAATTCAATAAAAAATAATATCAGTGGTGGAAGACTACATACAACTGTGCAACTATAGACTACAGCTTAAAATTTAGTCAACATTTAGTGTAGAAAATATATTTCTGATGTACAATATAACGTATAACTGTGTTTAATAAGCTCAAACGAATAAGAAAACATAAATGAATATTGGTAAAAGGTAGTTGCAGTGGGTACAACTGGAATCAGCTGGTGGCTCTGCATTTGTCAAAATTAGTATTGTTGTATTCATGTGTATACCTTAGTTAGTTATATATGTTGAATTTTACTTCAGTGTTGAGTAAAGAAAAACCATGAGTTTAAAGATTTTATAAAAGTATATATATTTGAGAATTCAGAAAATTCATTACACGTGAGTTCAATGAAAAAAAGGTTATGTTACTTTACCATATATCCATATAAAAAAAAGGTAAAAAAGTCACAATTAAATTGACAATAAAATGAGAGTTGCCAGACTTAAAGTGTGCAGTGTTTTTTAACACTTCCTCCAAAACTCTGCATACTAATCTTTGTTATCCAGGCATAACATTCCAATATTCGAGCGGAGTAACTTAAGTCGATTTCCATCTAAAGGTTTTGTAAATAAATCTGCTAGTTGGTTTTCGCTGGCAATATGTTGCAGTCTTAGTTCTCTATTCAAATATTTTTCTCGAACAAAGAAATATCGAACTGCAATGTGCTTGGATCTTTTATGGTATTCGGGATTTTTCGCCAGCTTAACAGCACTTGCATTGTCTACATAAAGAGTAGGAAGTTGTTCTTGATTTGTCAATTCTAATAATAGCCGTTTGATCCAAATTAGCTCCTTAGCGCCTTCACTTGCAGCTATTAATTCAGACTCAGTTGTTGACAGAGAAACCGTTTTTTGTAGCTGACTACACCAAGAAACAGCTCCGCCACCTAATATTGCAACTTTATCTTAACTCCGCAATTATAATTGAACAAATAATAACTTTTTTGTTGTTTGTTTATTTATTGTGTTTATTGATTTAAAAATATCAAGTGTTCCTAACAAAAGTCATCAAAATAATAATTATTCAATTCAATAAAACTAAGACTTATATGCTAACGAAAAGTGCCATGAATGCATCTGTCAAAAAAGAATTGCTTAATATTTAGGGCAATTGCGGAAACTTGAGAACGCTGCATATTTAGGTCACTTGCAGAAATAATTGTTCAGCAAAGAGCATTAGTCATTATGTGAGGCAATGCACTTAAATTGATATTGGATACTATTAATAATAAGCAAAAGTGATATTGGAAAAAAGAAAAGAAATCAAAAAAATAGAAATTGTTGTAACACCATACATACATTCATGACATATACCTGTTGTTGATCTTCGTGTGGTTTTATCGCCGCCAAAATCAGCTTCACTATAAACTTGAAGTGGCTTTTCGTTGCTTTCATATTTTAAACAGTATTTACTAGTACCTTTCAGGTATTTGAAAATTCGCTTCACATTATTCCAGTCCATTTCTGTTGGATTCTCCATGCATCTTGCGGCTTTATTTACGCTGAAAGCAATATCTGGACGTGTTGCAACTGTGAGATACATTAGGCTTCCTACGGCTTCTCGATAAGGGATATTTTCATTTACTTTTGGGCTATTTTCAACTTCTTCCTTTCCAGCTGGAGTAAGTACCGCATTAGCGTCATGCATTTGAAAACGATCTAAAATTCTGTTGTTCAATCTGCATACCGAGAAAGTTTTGTAAAGATCCTATAGTAATGCTAAACTCGCTTTCCAAAAGCTGTAAAAAGTTATTTATTTCTTTCTCATCGCTTCCAATTAATAACCCGCCATCTACATAAATGCATACAAAATACTTGAACATACAAAATACTTGAACGGTTGTTTCTATGAAAAATCTGCAGTGCTGATTTTGAAACCAGTTTTTCTCATAAACTTAATAAAACGCTCGTTCCAGCAACGTGGAGCTTGGTTTAAGCCATAGAGGCTTTTATTCAATCGGCAACCACGATCAGTACCATCCTCAAAACCTTCAGGCTGTTCTAAATAGACTTCCTCCTGAAGTTTACCATTCAAAAATGCCGTTTTGTCATCAAACTTCTCCATTTTCATTCTTTTATTTGCACAAATGGCCAAAAGTGTTCTAATGGAATCATAACGAGCTACAGGGCTAAATGTTTCATCATAATCGATTCCATGTTTTTGTACATAGCCTTTTGCCACTAATCTGGCTTTAAATCTGATTTTTTCGTCATCTTGGCCTTACTCGAAAAACCCAACGATTTTTTACAATATTTATATTGGCAGGTCGTTCCACAAGATCCCACGTTTCATTTTCTCGTGAAGATTTCAATTCGTCTTTCATAGCGTATGTCCATTCTTCCTTTTTTGGTGACGTTATAGCTTCAACAAAAGTTTGAGGATTATAATCTTTGGCGCTTGACGGTAGGTTCGCCATTAGTATATAATCCTCAGCATGCATCCAGTTCGGTGGTCGTTTGTCACGATTACTGCGTCGTAGATCAACGGTTTCTTGTGGTTCTTTTTGCTATTCTCATTTGAATTTACTTTGCCCTTTTGTTTAACAAAATTAGGGTTGGCTTCATCTACTGATATCTTTTCATTAATAATAATATCTTCAGTACGTTTTGTATTGCACATTGTTTCAGATTTAAATAAAATATCATGACTACAAATAATTTTGTTTTTTGATGGAAGCCAAACTCTAAAGCCGTCCTTGTTATTTACATACCCAACCATATGTCCGTATACTCGTTTATTGTCAAATTTTACCCTAAAATAGCATACATAGAAACCGGTACCAAATACTTTTAAGTGTGTTATATTCTGAACTTTTCGTTTATACCACAATTCATATGGAAATTTGTCTTCAACTCTTGTTTTACCTGTCAGATTTAAGACGTCAACAGCGGTGTTACAAGCTTCGGCCCACAAAAATTTGGCACCTTACTTGAACTTAATATTAGTCGAGCCGCTTCTACTATGGTTCTATTTTCACGCTCTGCTGTACCATTTAGCTGTGGAGTGTACGGTGGTGTAATTATGTGTTCAATGCCTCTTTGACTTTATAAATTGCCCACCTTTCTATTCACAAACTCTCCCCCTCCGTCAGATCGAAATCTTTTAACAATATGTCCATTTGTTCTGGCTTCATTCAAAAATATTTCAAGCTTCTTAAACACTTCGCTTTTATTTTTAAGAAAAACTATTTTTCTAAACTTGCTATAATCGTCTTTAAAACAAACAAAATATCTGGCTCCGCCTAAGGAATTACTTTGCATAGGCCCGTTAACATCTGCATGGATCAATTCACCTGTTTCCATCGATTGATAAGGTCTTGTCTTAAATTGCAATCTGTGCATTTTACCTAACGCACACCCATCACATAGACTTTCTGTATCATCGGTAATTTCAATATTCATGCGTTTTAGAATTTGCTTTATATGAGCTTTATTTTGATGAGAAAGACGTTCATGATATAGTTGCAGACTACTATTTTCTTTAGCGAGATTTACTTTTTCAGACTGTATCGAATTTACAGCCCGCATGTTTAAAATATATAGTTTGTCACCTAGATACCCGGTTGCTGCTACTTGTTGATTATCTATTCTTATTATTTTTATTGCGCTTTTATCGAATGTAACTACAAACCCATTTTTTGCTGCTGCTATCACTGAAAATATATTTATACTAGCATCAGGTACATACCAGACGTTTATCAAATTTGCGTCTTCCCATTTGTTGTTGCAAAATACTTTGACTTTTACATTACCATGACCATACGCCAACATTACAGCACCTCTTTTGCCAAGCCATATTTCCTTAGGAGCATCAAAATTAACATACTTTTCGAAATGGTTCCTACTAGAAGAAATATGCCTAGAAGCGCCACTATCACAGCACCAAACATCTGCAGAAGTGCTATCATTACAACTTGCTGTTAAACTATAACCCAGAAAAACATTTGTTTTGCTTTTAAAATCAATTTTACTTTTGTCGTTTACATTCGAATAACATTCTGCTGCCCAATGACCAGTTTTGCCACATTTATTACAAGGAAACTTTTGTTTTGCGCGAGCCGCTTATCGTAGCATTTGTTTTTCTTTGTTATTGGTTTGTTTTTGCTTTTTGCATCTTTTGCAATATAAGCTGCTTCACTTATTTCTGCCTTATTGGTTCGTAACTCACGTTAACATTGCGAAGACTGGGCCCATAACCTGATGAATTTTACTTCAGTGTTGAATAAAGAAAAACCATGAGTTTAAAGATTTTATAAAAGTATATATATTTGAGAATTCAGAAAATTCATTACACGTGAGTTCAATGAAAAAAAGGTTATGTTACTTTACCATATATGCATATAAAAAAAAAGGTAAAAAAGTCACAATTAAATTGACAATAAAATGAGAGTTGCCAGACTTAAAGTGTGCAGTGTTTTTTTTTAACTATATACCTTGTTTGATGTATATAATTATGTGTGTCCGAGTGCAGTAAAAATAATGTTGTGTAACAATGAAACAATATGCGCTTTTTAAAAGCATGTGCTGCTTCGTTTATTTCTGTAAAGATAAAGATGTCTGCCACAAAAATGCCGATGATCATATTAATGTACATACATATATATTGAAATGTTGGCTGCAAATTCATACACAATTGCATGATAACATACTTACACTAGATGCAGTGTTATATTATGAGGCATAGATGGCGTTGTTGTATAAATAAACTGTTACATTAGATTTGAATTACGTAATACTATAAATAATATAAAGATAATAATATGAGCGGAAATAATAGGTTTAGTATAGTCTAGTTCAATGTTATAATATATTCATTACAGATGTAATCTTTTTCAGCACCTCTAAGACCCTCAATTTATTTATTCTTATTCGAAATGAAACTACGAAATAAAAATCGTGACATCTGCTTGCTCAGCAGATTCACATTGGAATAGAAATGCAAACGTGCAAACTTAAATTACTCAAATTGCACAAAGTGTAGGTACTACTGAGGGCAAAAAATAGTAAGACTTTGTTCATTATTTTAAATTTCTTTATTTATTCTGCCAAATCTATTTCGTCTCCCTCAAAGTAATCCCTCCCAGCTGCAATACACTTATGCCAACATTTTTCCAATTCTCGTGACAGTTGTTAAAGTCAATTTCCAGAATAGCCTTCAATGCGCTTAGCGATTCACGTTTAATGTCTTCAAATGACTCAAAACGGTTACCCCGGAGCGTTCGGTTGACGCTAACACTTAAATAGTATTCCTTGTTGACAGTTTGGCCGGTCGGAAGGAATTCGGACTGCACCACACCTCGATGATCGAAGAAAACTGTCCACAAGACCTTGATTTTTGACTTGCTTTGACGTGGTTTTTTTTAGCTTCGGCTCACCTTTGGCACGATATTCGGCCGATTAATCGTGTTTCCGGGTCGTAAGCGTAGATCCAAGACTAGTTGTCAGTTATAATACGTTTAATGACATCCTGGTAGTCGGAAAGCATTGTTTGACAGACGTCAACGCGACGCTGTTATTCAAGAAAATGAGTAATTTTGGAACCAATCGTGATTTCACTTTTCTTAGACTCAAATGATCTCGAACACCAATTCCTTGATTTTATTGACTCGTTGATCATTAGTTGATGTTGATGGCAGTCCTGGACGTGGTTCGTCATCAACGCATGCAGTTGAATAAACTACATTCAAAGCAAATAAGTCAATAAAATAATGACTAGTGAATAATAACGAGAATCACATGTGACTCCTCAACGTCAGTTTCAGCAATGTCTGCTGAAGAGAGGCAGGATTTGATGTTTATGTTTTTCGCAATTTTACCACATCTACAACTTGCTTAGAATAAAATTATAAAATATTTTTCTTTTCCATTTTATATTACTACAATTATTATGAATTCTTACACGCTATCACATTGTTAAATTATGTTATAATTTCAAACTAAAATTATTTGAGAAGGCCCTGGCGACCAGACCCCCCTATACAAAATACTAAATTCCGCACCGCTGACCACAACAAAATTTTCTGGCTGGGGAATCTACAACTATGTATATGCGGAAGTTGCTTAAGGCGTCTGTTGAAAAATTTAAATTAGAAGAACAAGTATCCATTGGAACCACATCTTGAGAGCGGTTCAAATTTCTGCTTTGGTTTCACCTGTTTCCGTAATTTCTGAGCGGTAATTTCCAAATCCATTATTATATCTAGGTTGTTCGTAACGATTTCTATTATTATAAATTCCATTACTATAATTTCTCCTACTATTACTGTATTGGCCACCACTATTATATCCGTTACATTTTCTTAACTGGTCGCCGTTGTGTCTGTGCCAATATCCTGATTGATCGCTGTTGAGTTGGCCATAGTTGCCTTATTGTTCGTTCTTGTGTGTGTGATAATTTGCTGATTGATAGTTTTATGTTGAAGTCGGAAGGAAATAAAAAAAAATATTTTCCTTTTTTCTTCCTCTTTATTTATTGCTTTTAACTTATTGGCTAAAATTAAAACTAAACTTATTTAGACCGATTGACAGTCACAAGTAGACTCTCTGAATATACGTTTCCACCGTTATTTTTTATTAATTATTTTGTTTATCTTGCATATTTGGTCAGTTGCTGTGGTATTTAAAATAATCAAAGAATATTGGCGTGTGCCGGAAATGCAAGTGCAAATCAATAAAACAATTCTGAAGAATTGTTTTATATAAAAAGTGCAAACTTAATAAATTTATTATTGTGAAATAATTCTGAAGAATTGTTTTGTATAAAAAGTGCAAACTTAATAAATTTATTATTGTGAAATTGTAATTTCTTGCCATGCCGGAAGTGTAGTAGACTTATTAGGTTCATTTTATATTGTGTTAATTTTATATTACATTAGGTTTAAGGGGTTTTGATATAACACCCCCACCGTTAGATTGAGGCTCCGACGAAATATGTTAACAATATATAGTAAATATTGTTAAAATTATGGTGGTCAGAATAATTATTATATTTATGCTTATGTTTATGAGATTTGATTTTTTTGTTTGATGTTGTATGTGTTCAATGTACTTTACATGTTTGATTTGTTATAAGTATAGTGATTCTAATTTTAAGTTATTGAATGTCATATTTGATTCTTCTTTTACTTTAGTTATGGCATTAGGTAGTATAAATTGATCGTAAAGTTTTTCTTTGCTGTGAAAATTTCGCAGTTTTCGAATTTTATTAGGAAGTTGCCATTTATTTTAATATTCATTTTATTACAATTATGTTCAATTTTAGAATAGAAGTTTTTAAATATGAGTATGCCGGGTAGAATTTCAGTTACGATTGATTCATTTGATATTTGCATATCGCAGTATGCTTCTTCGTAATTTAGTATATTTGAAAGGTATTTGTTAGTGATTTGTATTAAATTTTTCTTAAGATTATCCTTAACGTTAGTATCGTTAATATTATTTTTAGAATCTACTAGTATTTCATACTTATTCGGAATAATCGATTTGTTGTATATATTTGGAATTGGCTCGAATACAATTGTTGATAAAGCTTCCTTTGCATATTGTGGGATTTGGAGAATTATTATTATATTGCTATCGTTTATGGCGACGGCTACTTTGATATTGGTGTAACTGTAGAAATCGTTAATAAAATTGAGTTCTGTGTTGGTTAGAATGTCCTTTGGAATTATTCCGAGTTTACTAGAAAATATTTGCCCAATATCGTCGACATGGTTTCGTAACAGTGACTTGTTCTATAAATGTGATTTCTTCTTCTATTGTAGTTATTTTATTTGCCATAAAGTTTTTGAATTTATTCAAATAATTTCCAATTAGAGTTTGTTTTTGATTTGTGGCCCGTAATATTCTGTATTTGGGAGGATATAAAATTGTTAACAAATGTCAGGTTGTTAATTTTGTTTGTCAAGACTTCTTAATTCTTATAGAGTGTTTTGAGTGAATTATTTATTTCGGTTTTGTCATCACTGTCCATTGTGCCGGCTATAAACTTGAGTCCTTTCCCCAGTACGTTTATTAGTCCTCTTTTTAGGTTCTCTATTTTTCCTTTTAGTAGTGCAAAGGTTTTGCTCACAGTATCCAAAAGTGCCTTAGCTTCAATTCTGTTAGTCTTGAGTGATTGTATGTTTTGGAGAACTAGGTTTATCGTTTCCGTGTATGCAGTTATGTTGAGAATGTGTAGGATTTTGTTGTACTGGTTAATTACCTTTAGTTCTCCCGTTTTAATTGACATGTATCCGTTATAATTGGTCAAGTCCTGATTGTCGATAGATTGTGCGGTGGTGGTTGTTAGAATTGTGATTATCAAAATCCATGGTGTCATCTGTAAGTGTACTTATTGGTCTGCTTATTATTTGGCCATTATTTTAGGGTTATTTTTGTCCTGATATTTCTTATTTTGTTTTATGTGGCTTTTGTAGTACGTATGTCCCGTTTTTGTATTTTCGACGCGATCTTTGTCGACTGTCCTAGTATCTATTTTCCTATATTTCCTATGGTTTTTACCTCCTTTAATTTCTTTAATATAATTTATCCCTTACTCTATCTCTACGTCAACCCTGTCTCTATTTAATTTTTTTTGTAATTCTCTTTTTTTTTAGACAACAGGTCATGTATCGCTTTATATTTATCCTCGTGAATTTTTCATTTAAGAAGTCAATTGGTTTTACTCCTTAATATTTTTTCTTCTGTTGTCTCGTCTTTATTTCTGTCATCGTGTTTTAAAAGTCTTAAGTGTTCGTTGATGGTATTATGAAGTCTTTCGTTGTCCGCGTTGGAAGTGTGATTGCTGTTTGAAGTATAGTGTATATGGATGTTTTCCGCTCTGAGGAATTATTGCATTGGTATAGCTTTGAATCCTAATTCATTGTCCACGACTATTTTTCCAACTTTTCCGTATGAGCTAATATAATGAATTAGTTTCGTCTTGAATTCTGTCCAGCTTCTACCATTAATTTTAAAAGCTACTGCGAATTTCGTGAATTTGTCGATCATCGTCATAAAAAGATCTTTTTTTAGAGTGTAAAATACGTCAATATTTCACAATTATTAATAAATTGTGTAAACCTTAAGTTTAACTGGGGATTATAAATTTGGTTCTTCAATTCCTCGTATACTGCTTGAATACCTCTATGATTCTTACATAAGTGCTCTTTTTCGATTATATTTGTTAGTTTATTTTCCTCGTCTACGTCTATTAGTATCTTTTTACATTTTATAATCTTAAATTTATCATTGTTTGAAAACAGGTCTTCGTACGTATTTTTTGCGGTGTCATAAAATTCATTTTTTATTAGAATTGCGTTTAAAGTGTTTGGGTTGAAGTGATTTTTTAGTAGAGAAATTGCGGTTTCTCGATCAAATACTTTCAAACTTATGGTTTTCCTTACATTTTTAAATATTTTTTCATTTATTATCCTAGCTGCTCCAGATGTGATTTTCTTTATAATTATCTGATTTTTGAATATAATAATAGGTGATTCCGTTTCTTTTATAGTTAATTCGCGATATTCCGATGAATAAATATTAGCAGGCTGATAGATAGAGCGTCGGCATTGCTATTTTTTGTTCCCTTCTTATATTTAATTTCATAGTCAAATTCGGAGAGTTTTAATCTCCACCTTACCAATTTCGAATTGGGTTCCTTTATGGAAAATAGCCAAGTGAGTGGTTTGTAGTCAGTTTCGATTAAAAATTTTCGTCCGAATACGCTTGAAAATACTTAAAAGCCCAGATAATTGCTAATAACTCTTTTTCTATCGTACTATAGTTTATCTCGTGTTGGTTAAGGGTACGGCTCGCGTAGCAAATAGGGTGGTTTTCATGGGAGAGAACTGCGCCTAGTGCGAAGTTAATAGCATCTGTCGTTAGTGCAAATTTCATGGAAAATCGGGTTACGCCAATGTTGGGTCATGTGTCGTCAATAGAGTCCTAAGAGTGTTGAAACTGTTTATTTTAGTGTCTTTGCAAATATCTAGTCATTGGTTTGGCGATTAGAGAGTAGTCTTTAATGAACTTTCTGTAATATCCACTCAGACCAAGGAACTGCTTTATTTGTCTAGTGGTTTTGGGAATGGGAAAGATTTTGACGCATTCTATCTTTTTCGGGTTTGCTTTTATTCCTGCTGGTGTCACTATGTGACCTAAGAACTCCGTTTCCCGTTTTAAAAACTCTGACTTGTCTAACTGGACCTTAAGGTTCGCTTCCCTTAAGCGACGGAATATTAAGTTAATAGAGTTGATATGTTCTTGCAATATCTTGGTTGCTCTTTGTGTCTAATAGCTTTATAATTCTTAATATATCCTTCTTCTCTAATTTCTTTGTATTCTTCTCTGGTTTTATTTATTCTTTGTATGGCCTTTCTTTTGTTACTTTCTAGATTCTTCCTAACTTTTTATTTTTCTATTTTTCCATATTGAACTTCATTCGGGGTATACTGGGTACTTGAGTGATATCGATCGTTATAATTTCTCATTGCTCTTTGGATTGTTTTATCGGAAGATCCTTGTTTGGTTGATATAAAATTCTAAATTTTTCTGCTAGTGAACTATGATGCATCCTTTCTATATCTGCATTACTCGTATGACTATTGGGTTTTGTTAAATGCAGTTGAATACCTTCTTGGCTCAAGAATTCCTGAATTCGTGCTGCTTTAAATTCGTTATCGGCTATAATTTTATCTGGTTTACCACTTTTTGCAAAGTGTTCTTTTAATTCTTCAATTATTGTAGTAGGATTTCTATCGTTCAGTGAGTAAGCTGCCCCAAATTTTGAAAATTTGTCTATTGTTGTTAAAAAACGATTACCTTTAATTATATACATACGTATCAATGTGTATAATTTGGTTTTTATCTGAGGGTGTTTCCGTAAGTTGAAATTTATTTTTAATCGGGCGTCTATCGTATTTTACTTGTTGGCAGAGGAAGCATTGGTTTATTACGATTTGAATTAGTTCCATAAGTTTTGGGTAATATATTTTATTTTTAATGTTGTTATAAGTTTCTATTATTCCTGAATGTATACTTTCTCTAATTTGATATACTGAAATTTGTTTTATGGCTTCGACTCAATGTCCATTGCTCTTATGGTAGATTTTATGAATTTAATTTGACTATCGTTTGAATACATACTTTTTAACTTTTGCTGCACCAAATTATAGCTCTACTTTGATAACTCTGAATAAATGCCTATTTTACCTTTGGAAATATATCTTCTTAAAATATCTCCCATTTGTTCGAAGTCGCATTCTGCAATAAAAATAATTCTCTTCCCATGTATTTCTTTTCCCTGCTTTTACACATACGAGTACTCTCATGCAAGTGCTGTATACGTATTATCAACGAAAAATTGTTCGAAATACTCGAATCTCTTGCAATTCGCATTTCTGTTTACAGATGAGAGTGAAAATTCATTTTAAAAATGTCGCCAAAGAGTAAACTCCAAAAAATTTGTTTGCAATAAATAAAAGAAAATGAAAAAGAAAAGAAAAAACTAAAGAAAAAAGTGCCTATAAGGAAGTGTTGGGTAAAACCCTTATTAATAAAGAGATGTGATTTAAAGTAAAAGAATTAATTTCTTTTTATATTAAAAAAAAAGAACTTTGTTCAAAACAACTTTTTTTATTAACACTAGAATTATATTGAACTTATTTAAAGTAAAAGAAGTACACTGTAATAATGAACTTAATAAAAATAAACACCACTTGGTTAAGTTTTCACTAACTTAGATAATACTTTTTGTGTCGGTCTTGCCGGTAAACAATTCTCAGGAATTGTTTACTGATTTTTGGTTCAGGTTAAAGTTATTTGTAATTTTGTCTGTTCGAACGGAAACGTTAAAATAAAAATAGTTTATTGAACTTGTTTGCATTAATATATTGTTGGTAAAGAATTTTTAGCTAAGATAGTTATTACAATAATTATTATTACATTTATACTTATAGCGATTGTATTAGAATTTTTGTTTTGGTACAATATTGATTTTATAGTTTCTTCTTGTTTTGTTTGTTTGATATACAAAGATTCAAGTTTTAAATTTGTTATATTATTTGATTTTTTATGAATTTTAGTTATTATGTTGGGAAGTATAAATTTAAACTTTGGTTTTTACATTTAACTCTTCAATTCCCATGGACAAGTATACAATAATCTTAAGTTTTTATTTAACTTAAATAGCTTAGATATGTTTCATAAAACAGTAAAAAAAAATTATTAAAATAAAGAACCAGCCCATTATTGATTTTCGGGGCGGTCACCTATAGGTGACACTGGGCACTGTGTAAAGTTAAGACTTTGAATAATAAAATTTTTCTTATTCTTTTGGTAGAAAGAAAACATTAGTTTAATTAATAATATTTATATACATATATAGAAAAAATTAACATTTATTTATTGTGAAAGCTATACCAACACTTTATATGCAAGCCGATATTACATTTACAACACATTTTCCTAGTGCGTTGATGACAAAGTCCACATCTTCATTAAGAGCAATCGACCTGCGAATGATCATCCGCAGCTCCTGTGCTTCTCACCTCGGAAGGCACTCTTATTTGCACTGGAACGCCACAAGCAAAATTGTGGGAAATCGCAGTAAACCCAATTATTTTGTGAGTTTCGTTTCATAAGCTAAACATTTTGGCAAGCTTCATCCAAGCCAAAAGCAAACACAGGAAACCACCACTTTTTTCCGCGAAGAGCTACCCTCATGGAATCAAAACGATCTACCCTGTAAGCAACAGTATTGCGATATAAACTCTAATTTCACCAACAGTTATATTTAGCTTATGGTTTCTTTGTAAGGCATAGAAATTACTCATATTGGCAATAAAATTAACTATATCCTGACCATAAAGCAATTCAAAACATTCGACGGCACTCATCTCTTTCTGCAATGTGGCAAATATTTCTTCATCGCGGTCACCTTTGCCACAAGAAGCAAAAGAAATATTACAGATAGTGCTTTGCCATTTTTGTATAGTGTTTTCTTTCTTTTTTTTCTTCTTGAGCATTGGTTCAGCAATTTCAACTCCTTCTTCTTTCATATTTTGAATACTATTTTCTATAGAGGTAGGAACAATTTGCACTTCCACATTAGACCAAAGCATGCGACCAGGAAGATGCCAAATATTGGCCTCGTTTTCATCACCACTGTGTTCATCAGTCACTACAGGTTAAAAACATATGAAATCAACCAATGAGTTGACCGCACCGATTTCGAATTGGATGAAATTTGGTACGAAGGGAAAGTTAACCATAATAATAGCGTTTGCCAACTTTCAGTGTCCTAGCTCGTACTTTCAGAATTATGGCCATTCCATGTTGGCAAAAATCAATAAAAATGCACTCAGATGCCTTAACACAATTTTTATATTTAGCAGTAATAATACCCTTATATTTAGCAGTATGTATGTTTTTATATTTAGCAGTATGTATACCCCTTGATATACATAACTAGATTATTTTCGCGAAAACTGCTTTTTATTTCTAACCAGTGTATAAGCATGTAATTAGGCTAAGTATTGTTCAATAACAACTAACACAAATTGTTATAGTTCTTATCCTCTAGGCATTTTTATAAATAAATTGATTTCAGCACAAAGCCACTTGCTTGAAATCACAAAACCGTTCTTAACAAATACAAAAAATTTATAGATAAAGCAATACCAGGGTTGTTAAAACCAAAGCACGTGTTAATTGGAACGTTAGTTTGAAATTAGGGAGAAAATATTTTTTA
Organism: Phania funesta; assembly: GCA_963932375.1. Classification (NCBI taxonomy): domain Eukaryota; kingdom Metazoa; phylum Arthropoda; class Insecta; order Diptera; family Tachinidae; genus Phania; species Phania funesta. Next base: position 86,276,783 of record OZ010653.1, read on the forward strand.
AATGATGTCAATTGGGTCGTTAAAAAAATCTCTAATCTATGTCACCTGCATGTGACACTGGGAACTGACGAGTTAAGTATGTTTTATTTAGTGCTGTCACAATTTTGAAACTTTAGGAGAAAGTTTCCAAGTATACTTATATTATTTTTATTACAGTTTTGTATAAGTTTATCAAAATGATTCTTAAATACTAGAATACCAGGTGTAATTTCAGTTACCATGGTTTCGTCTAATTTTTCCATATTACAATATGATTCTTCATAATTTATGATTTTTGTTAAACATGAATCAATTAATTTAATTCTTTTTCATACTGTCTTTTACATTTGCATTAAAAACATTATTGTCTTCATCAACAAGAACTTCCTTATTTTCTAAATTTATTAAGTTATTATGGCTGTTTTGAATTGGTTCAAATATGATTTTTGAAAGAGGTTCTTTCCAATATTGCGGTATTAGAAGGATTATTATAATATTAGAGTCGTCTATGCCTACGGCCACCTTTATGTTTGTGTAGCTGTCGAAATCGTTGATAAGGTCTAGTTCCGTTTTTGTCAGTATGTCTGAGGGAATAATACCAAGTTTGCTGGAAAAGATTACTTGTCCGATACTATCTATGTGGTCTCGCAAAAGTGAAATATCATTATTTATTTGATATACATGTGACAGAAAACATACTTCGTCTTCTAGTGTCGCTATTTTATTCTGTAGGAAGTCTTTGAAATTATTAAGGTATGTTTCTATTAAAGCTTGTTTCTGATTTATATGATTTGTAATATTAAGAATTTGGGATGTTATTATGTTTGTCCGTTCTCTCAGTCAGGGTCTGTTGGTTGTTGTATAATGATTTTAGCGATTTGTTTATTTGGGTCTCATCGTCGACGGCCATTGTTCCGGCTATAAATTTTAACCCTTTTCCTATTATATTTACTAGACCACGTTTTGGTCTGAAATGTGGTCTGAGGTTTTCTACTTTGGCCTTTAGTAAAATGAAGTTTTTGTTTGTCGTATCTAGTAACGTCTTTGTTTCAGTGGTTGTATTCAGAGCGTAAATATTCCTTTGTATTAAGTCTAAAGTTTCTGAATAGTAAGTTGTGTTTAGAATGTGAATTATTTTGCTATAGTGATCGATGACTTTCACGTCCTCTATTTTTATTGGTAAGTAACCGTTATTATTAGTTAAATCTTGTATGTCAATTGATTGTGCGATTACAACTGTGAGAAATGATAAAGTAAGTATCCCGGTCGTCATCTGAAAGAAAGTTGAATTTCGAAATTCGTTAGTTACAAGGGTTGTCTCTGTCCTGGTACTTTTTCCTAGATTTAACGTGTGTTTTATAATACTTATGTCTCGTTCGTATAGTCTGTAAATGGTCATCGTCGATCTTAGTAGCGTTAACTTTTCTATACTTTCTGTGGTTTTTTCCACCTCTTATCTCTTTAATGTAATTGATACCTTCTTCTAATTCTACATCTTCTTCTAATTCTACATCTTCTTTCTTTGCTACCATTATATCGTGAATTTCTTTATATTTTTCTTCATTCACTTTGCCGTTCACAAAGTCTATAGGTTTAATACCAGTAGTCTTGTGGATAGTGTTATTATAAAATCCTAAAGTTCTGGTAATTTTCTCTTCAAATGTTTCACTCATATTTCTTTCATCATGTCTCAGGAGTCGTATGTGTTCATTTATGGTATTGTGCAATCTTTCTATATCGGCATTGGATGTATGATTGCTGTTTGAAGTGTAATGTATAGAGATGATTTCTTTCTCTAGAAATGTTTGCATTTCAGACGCCTTGAATCCTAGTTCATTATCGACAATGATTTTACCTATTTTTCCGAACGTGCTTATAATTAGTAGGAGTTTACTCTGAAACTCAGCGCAATTCATCCCGTTTATTGGAAAAACCATTGCGTATTTTGAAAACTTATCGATTAGTGTCATGAATTGTTTCTTTTCCAGGGTATAAAATACGTCGATGTGAATTATTTCACGTGGTTTGGTTGGCGTTTCTATTACCTTATAAGGTATTTATGGGGGTTTGCGGTCGTATTTTTCTAAGATACATATCTCGCAATTGTTTATGAATTTTGTTATCTTTACCTTTAAGTTGGGGTTATAAAATTTTAGTTTAAGTTCTTCATAGGCGGCCTGAATCCCTCTATGGTTTAATAATTTCTTTTAGTTGGGTATTGTTTTGCATCTTACTGTCCGAAGGTCCTGCGAAATTTCATTAAATGTGTTTTTGAATATCTCAAAAAAGCATTCTTCGATTATGATTGCGTTAACATGATTTGGACTAAAATGGGTTTTAATTAAAGTTGTTATCGTTGCACCTTCTAATTCCTTGAAGTGGAAAGTCCTTCTATTATTTTCTATTATTTTCTTAGTTCGTATTCTAGTAGATCCAGAAGTCATTTTAGATGTGTTGATTTGGTTTTTATAAAAATTTATTGGGGTTTTAACTTCCTTAATTACATTTATAGTTTCTATCGTATTTATTTGTGGGTTAATGCGAGATAACGCATCGGCGTTTCCATTATTAATTCTACGTTTGTAGACGATGTCATAGTCATATTCCTTTAATTTGAGTCTCCACCTTACTAATTTTGAGTTGGGTTCCTTAATAGAAAATAGCCTCTGTAAGGGCTGGTGGTCGGTTTGAATTGTAAATTTTCTACCGAATAAGTATGGGCGAAAGTATCCTACTGCCCATATGACTGCTAGGAGTTCCTTTTCTATAGTACTGTAATTTATCTCGTGTTCGTTCTTGGGAAAGGACCGCCCCTAATGCGTAATTACTAGCATCAGTGTTTACTACAAATTTTTTATTAAAATCAGGGTAAACTAGGATTGGGTTATTAGTGAGGAGAGTTCTTAATGTACACCTTTTTTAAGATATTTAGCCATTGGCTTAGCCACCATAGCATAGTCCTTTATGAACTTACAGTAGTAGCCACTGAGACCGAGAAATTGCTTGATTTCTTTTGGGGTTTTTGGTAAGGGGTAGTTGGCTACACATTCCAACTTTTTGTCATTCGGTCTTATACCTTCGCGGGTATACGATGTGTCCAAGAAACTCTGTTTCCCTTTTTAGGAATTCAGATTTGTCTAGTTGAATTTTTAGGTTGGCTTGCTTGATTCGGTTTAATACCAATCTGATGGAGTTCAGATGTTCTTCGAGTGACGTGGAAAAAATTATTACCTCGTCTAGGTAGACCAAACAAATTTTTCCTAATAGATCACTTAGTACAACGTTCATCAGGCGTTGAAATGTGGCTGGTGCCGTTTTCAATCCGAAAGGCATTCTTAGGAATTCGTAATGACCTCCCTCAACAGAGAATGCGGTTTTGTGCACATCTCTTACGTCTATTTCGACTTGGTGAAAGCCTTTAGCTAGGTCAAGGGTTGTCAAATACATACTTCTTCCTAACTTCTCAAGTATTTCTTCCATATTAGGAATAGGGTATTTATCGTCAATGGGTTTTTCATTTAGTTTACGATAATCGATAACTAGGCGCCATTTCTTTTCGCCACTTGCATTGACCTTTTTAGGGACAATCCAGATATGTGCTGAATATGGGGAAGCGGATGGTCGAATTACTTTATTATTTAACATCTCTTCGATCTGTTTTCTTACTTCCTCTTTGTGAATATAGGGGTATCGGTACGACTTTGTAAAAATCGGATTATCATCAATTTTATTCGGTGTTTCACAACGTTAGTGAATGTTAATTCGGAATTAGTATTGTGAAAAAAGTCTATGTACTTTCTTATTAACTTACAAAATTTTTCTTTTTCTTCTGAATTGAGGTGATCCATCCTGTTGGTAAATTTGGTGGAAGTTGTGTTGGACAATCCTTATATAGTGTTTCATTATTGATGTAATAGTTTTCATGTGTAACGGGCCAATAATCTTGAGGATTTAGGTGCACGATGCTCGGGCATTCACACTTTGTTGTTATTTCTACTGAAAAATGTTGGGCATCGTATATTCATTCTTCAAGTATGAGTTCTCCATTTGGGTTGTGGTAGTCCTTAATATAGACTAGTCCATTTTCTGTATTGATTATGAATTTCACTGTATTTCTTTTTGGAAAATTTAAGGGGACACTTTTGTTTCCTATTCTTAATTGGTTAAGTTCGTAGTCTACTATTGCTTTATATCTTTGTAGGACGTCATTTCCTAATATTCCGTCATATTTTTCATGGAACTTACACTCGATTAAGTGTATCCAATCCTTAGTGCATCCGAGTTCTTCAAACAATGGTACTTTATATGTTGTTCGAGTTGAAACAGTGTTTTGCAAAGTCTTAAGTTAATTTGAGTTTGTGGTGAGTTTGTTTTCCATTTTGGATTGCACAGGCCGGGATTAACTATTGAGTGGGTGGCTCCTGTGTCTATAATAAATTTTAGTTTTTCTTTCAGTATTATATGGGGTAATTCGCCTCTGAGGCCTGATGTTGAAAATGTAGGGCGTTATTTTCGGGGTTAAAGGAGTTTGTATTATGTTTGTAACTTTTAGTTAAATTACGTTGCTTGTTGTTCTGATAATAATTTCTTGTAGAGGTATTTTGTTGGTGAAGTATTTGAACCATGTTTACGTCCATTGGTTCTGCAGGGAGTTGGTGTTGACGAAAGTGGGGGTTGTAACTTAAGTCTGGGGTTATATTTATGTTATTCCTGTTTGGTTGTAAGTTATTATGTTTGTCGTTTCCGTTGTTATTAAAATCCTGGTTTGGGGGTGAAAAATTATTTCGGTAATTGTAGTTATTCTGGTGGTTTCCACGGTTCTGTTGCGGTGCTTGGAAGGATTTGTTTGACTGGTTCTGTGAAGACTTCTTAATTTCATGCCTTTGTGCTTCAAAGGATCGATTTGTGCTTTTTGCGTAGGCATAACCAGACTGGAATACTATTTCCATTGCATCCTAATGACTATCAGGGTTCCTGCATATCAATATAGTCTTCATTGGCTCTGGCATTTTTTCCTTAAATATATTAAGTGCGGTTCTTATATTGTTCCTAGCATTCATTGGCGGCCATACCAGCCCCTATTGTTGTATCAGTTTTGTTGTTTAGGTTCCTTAGACGTTGCTTAAGTTCATTGTAGAATTCGATGCAATTATTTCTGAATGTTACTCCTTTTAGTTTGCTTTTAATTATTGCGGAAAAAAGATATTGTGATGGATCGTCGTATGCCCTAAGTATAGGATGAACTCTGTCAACTAGGTTTATAAAAGTTTGGAGGTCCCGATAATCTCCAGTAAATTCTGAAAGTCTATCTAGGTACTTCAAAGGGTTAATAGTAACGGATAAAGGTGCTTGTGGTTCTACCATGATGATGGAAAGAAAAAAACAAACGCCAGATAAATGAAAAAATATTTATAAATTTAGGGTTGGCGAAATCGTCTTAGTGCTAGTAATCTATTAAACAAACGGTTATTCCTAGTTAATCTTCTTTCTCTTACTCTATCTGTGTCTTCCCTTATGTCTGTCAAGTAACCATCGTTAGATTCAATTCCCGAATCAAGAGGGGATTCTGTATCGTAGTCTAACGGGTCTGCCACAAATTCTAAATCTGAGGGATAGTCTGATAGTGAGTCTGTGTCGCTCATAAAGATATATTAATTTGCGTGATATTGAAAAGAGTAGCTCTTAAAAAAAAAAAAAAAAATAGGAATAATAGTAAAAAAAAATAAAAAACATATACAAATTTTTTACGTTATAGCTGTTGCTGCTTTCTTGGATACTGGTACACGTCCTTCGTTGCTGGCCAAAATGATCACTAAAGTTGTTTTTATTTCCCTTGGTAATCAACTTTTTAGTAGAAATTGTTCATTAAGGAATTAACTTTTCTTTGAGTTGGAAGGTTTATTAAAAGAAATTGATTTTCTTTATGTTGTTCAAAAAATTTTTATTAAAGGAAATTAATTTTCCTTTTTTTGCAAAGTTAATTAAAGGAAATTGATTTTCCTTATGTTGTTTTGTTCTATAGGGTAAATTAAGGAAATTGATTTTCCTTATATTGTTCTAAATGTTTATCAAAGGAAATTGATTTCCTTATGTTGCTTTATTTTGTAAAGTTAATTAAAGGAAATAGATTTTTCTTATATTGTTCTGAATTTTTATTGAAGGAAATTAATTTTCCTTGTACGTATCTGCGACAAATCGTTAAAAAGAACACAAGTGTTTTTTTTCACTTATTCCGCGGATCCTACAGACTGCGCCAGTAAAAGAATTAATTTCTTTATATATTCAAAAAAAGAACTTTATTTATTCAAAACAACTTTTTTTATTAACACTAGAATTATATTGAACTTATATAAAGTAAAAGAATTTTACTACTAATGAACTTAATAATAATAATCAACTCTTGGTTAAGTTTTTACTAACTTAGATAATACTTTTTATGTCGATGTTGCCGGTAAACAATTCTCAGAAATTGTTTACTGATTTTTGGTTCAGGTTAAAATTATTGGTAATTTTATCTGTTCGAACGGAAACGTTAAAATAAAAATAGTTTATTGAACTTGTTTGCGGTTCTCGTAAACAAGTGCATTAATATTTTGTTGGTAAAGAATTCTGAGGAATTGTTTACCAATTTTTATTTGTTACCGGAAATGCAAAATGAAATAGTTTACTGAACTTGTTTGGTTTGGATAATCGTAAGTTCGCGCGTGTGGGGACAGTTAGATTATAGTATTGGGTGTATGCACTATATTAGGTATCGCCATAACTATTTAAATATAGAAGCACATTTGCTAAAAGACTTGCTGTGGGAGGAAGATGTTCAAGATTTTAATAATTTTTGCCGGCTGAATATTAACCAATTCAAGGAAGTACTATGTCTGGTAAGTAATATAAAAAAGTGGAAATTCAGTTGTTTATAAATACATATTGGCACCTAAAATGGAAAATATTGTTGTTATCGGGAAATTCGTCCCGGCTCCTGGTGTACACTATTAATTACAAACACCGAAATATTTTTAATTTTGAACTTTAATTTATTTTAGTATTTATTAATTTACTTTAATATTTCATATGTTAAAAATTTTTTTGGTGTGTTTACAAAGAGATCGTTCTAGAAAATAAATTTTTAAACCCACGCTCTGCCTCCATTTTGTCACACGAATAGTGGGTAAAGTAATGCCGCCGAGGTGTGTTTAGTAATCTTTCAGTATGAAGTTTACAATAAGTTTTGATAAACAACAGAGTGGCGGTAACACCCCTCCCCAGTAAGATGAGAACCAATTCGATGTCTTACTTTCTATGCTGAGCTACGTCTAATACTGCTAGTTTTGCCGCAGGTCGCTCTAATATGCCACATGTCGTCATGACTTTTGCTTTGCGCACCTGCCCGTCTTCGGATACAGAAACTTCTATAATTCTGCCTTTTGGCCACACATTTCTCGGGTTCCCTGGGTCAACCACCACCACAAGTTCTCCAACAGCTAACGGCTTCGACTTCTCGAACCACTTCGTGCGACAAGTTACGGTGGGTAAGTATTCTGCTACCCATCTTTTCCAAAATTTGTCTGCATATTGCTGACAACGTAACCAACATCCTTTTAAAACAACACCCTCATCATCGTATGAAGCTAGAGGCTTCACACCGTTGGAACTTCCTAAAAGAAAATGATTGGGTGTTATGGCTTCTTCATTTTTGCTCTCCACTGGAACATAGGTTAATGGCCGGGTGTTAATAATGCTTTCGACTTCTGCCATCATACTTTTTAACGTTTCGTCATCTGGATACCTTTGTTGTTTAATTTTATAAAGAACTGTTTTCACGCTTCACACCAATCGTTCCCACGCACCGCCCATACGTGGTGCAGCAGGCGGATTGAAATACCACTTTGTAGCTGAATTTGTAAAGTTGCGAATCAATTCATTTCTGTCTACCTCTTTTAGTGCTTCACGTATCTCACGGTCAGCTCCTACAAAGTTAGTGCCGTTATCACTAAAATATTCCCTTGGTTGTCCTCTTCTTGCTTGAAAGTTACGAATTGCCATGATACAGGAGCTAGTTGTAAGACTGTGGACAATTTCTATGTGAACAGCTCTAACAGTCAGGCACGTAAATAAAGCGCCATATCTTTTCTCCTTGTGCCGATTTACTGTAACTAACAGAGGACCGAAAAAGTCCAGACCTGTAAAGGTGAAAGGAGACTGAAAAGATCCAAGACGTGCCCGAGGTAGTTTAGCCATCTGTGGATAGACGGGCATCACTTTTTTTATCTTACACATCTGACATTGTTTTATAAAAAATTTATACACAACTCTTAACTTCGATATGTAGTATTTCTGGCGTATTTCATTTACTAAGGTCTCATGGTTCATGTGGTGATATTTATTGTGGTAGTGCAGTACCAATAATTTTGTAATGCTGCAGTATTTTGGCAAAATTACAGGATTCTTAAATTCATATTCAATAATTACATTTTCGATTCGTCTAGCTACATGAAGTAAACCAGTACTATCTATATAAGGAGATAATTTATATAAAGAGCTAGATTTTGGTAAAGTTTTGTTTTGCTGAATATACTCAATTTCACTGCTGAATGCTTGTATTTGAGCTTGCTTCAATAAAATTGTTTCAGCTTCGACTAACTCTTCTTGCGTCAATTCAGTTTGGCTTTGAGACAGACTTTTGTTTTTTAGAAGTTTGCAAAAGCGTACAACATACGCGGTAGCTCTTAATATTCTACACCAGCGCGAAAAACGTTCAATGTTAATAAATGGTTTTACATTTAAAATAATTAAATTGTGTTGTTTTAAGTCCACGTCAGTTTGTGGGAAGTTTTGGAGCTTCGTCTGCCAATCCTTTTCGGAAAGTTTCAAGAACCCTGGTCCATTTACCCACCGGCTAGAATCAGACAAATCAGGTTTTTTTATCCATTTAGTTGCTTCGTCGGCCACATTATGTTTCCCCGATATCCATAACCATTCATTTATATCGGAAATGTCTAAAATCTCGCTTATTCGAAGCGCTACAAACTGATGATATTTTCTTTGATCTGAGCGTATCCAGCTCAAAACGGTTTGCGAATCTGACCAGAATTTCTTGCAACTAATTTTTATTGAATGAGTCTGTGAAATAATTTTGGCAAAACGTGCGCCTAATAGTGCTGCCATCAGTTCTAACCGGGGAATGGAAACAACTTTCAAGGGCGCTACCCTAGTCTTTGAACCAATTAATGAAACCGAAATTTTGTTGCCATCAGTAATTCTAAAGTATGCCACGGCGGCGTAACCATTTTCACTAGCGTCTACGAAAGTATGTAATTGTACATCTATATTTTTATAATTTTGAAACCTTTGTAGATAGCAACAAGGTATTTTAACATTCATTAGATGTGGCAACAATAATAACCAGTTTTTCCATTTAATGAGTTGCTCTTCACAAATGGGCTCATCCCAGTCTACGCCACTTCTCCAGATTTCCTGTAGCACTATTTTTAAGTACATCAAGAAATTGCCTATGAGACCTAACGGGTCGTATACGCTCATTAAAATTCTTAGGACTTCACGTTTAGTTGGGTATTTATTTCCAAGAAGTAGTTCGCTACTTGTAATTGATGGCGAAAGTTTAAAGGTGATAATGTCGTCAATAGGAGCCCAGAATATTCCAAGCACCTTCTCTGTTTCCAGCCATTCACTGATGTTTAGGCAAATATCATTTACGGGGTTTGCAGAATTTAAAACCCGCATCACATCAAGCGAATTCGAGCACCAATTCCTAATGTAAAACCCAGCTTGGCTATGAATGTATCTGACTTCCCGCGCTAATTTACTGGCTTCTTCCGGACTGTCGGTGGAAACTAAAACATCATCCACATAATGACTATTTCTAACTGCGGCACTGGCCTCGGGATAATTGCTTTCAAATTTAGACTCATTTAGGTTTTTCACGTACTGTGATATACATGGTGCACAAGTTGCTCCGAAAATCAAAACATTCATAACGTAAACGTCTACTTCCTTATGTTCATCGCAGCTGCGCCATAAAAAACGTTGGGCATTTCGATCTTCTTCGCGAATGTAAATTTAATGAAATATCTGCTCTATATCGCCACTTACGGCTACTTTTTTTTTGTCGGAATCGAAACAGAATAGATGGAAGTGACGCCAGCATATCTGGACCTTTTAACAGCATACTATTTAATGAAACACCCTTTGATTTTGCAGCTGCGTCCCAAACTATTCTTGTTTTGTTTGGTTTGTTCTTATAAAGGACTGGAAAAATTGGTAAATACCATACTTTTTGGCAAGTTTTATTTTCACCTTCACTTTTTTGAAGTTTGGTTATATATCCTTTATCTAAATATTCTGTTATTGTTTTTTCGAACACATCAAACATCTGTGGATTAGATTTCAAAGACCTTTCAAGACACTTCAACCTTTTCATTGCCATATCAAAACTTTCTGGAAGTTTAAATTTATCATAACGCCACAACAAAGCTGTTTCGTAATGTCCATTGCCTATTTTTCGTGTATATTTCTCTAAGTAATCGATTGCTCTTTGCTCATCTTTTCCTACCATACTAGCTGTATTGTTAATGCCAACCATTTCAATGGCGTAAAATCTTTTTACTAACTCATTTAGATTATCATTATTAACACGGTCACATTCGCACATATGAAAACTATATTCAGTTTGTTTTGAGTGTTTCACAACGGAATTGCCACATAAAAGCCACCCAAGATGAGTGCGAAGAGCAATAGGTTCATTACACTTACCTTCTTTTATACGTGTTGGTATACAAAGCTTCAAATTATTTATACCCAATAGCACACTTGGAACCGCATTTTCATAATCGTTTATAGGTAAGCCCTTAAGATGTGGATACCGACTGTATAAGTTTTCATAGTTGATGCTTTGACTCGGTAAAGACAGTTGTTTGACGGTACGAACTTCTAAATGGTGTTTTATTTTATTAGGGCCAGAAACTTGCAATTTTACTCGTTGTGAACCTTCTTCACTTCGCCCAATATTGCCGGTCCACTTCAAGCACAAAGGTTCTTGTTCACCGGTTAGCTCTAAATCATTTATTATTTTCTCATCAATAAGGCTGATTGATGACCCTTCATCAATAAACGCAAATGTTTGTATGAAATTATTTTTTGTGCCGTAAATTACTATAGGAATAATCTTAAACAAAGTTGTTTGGCTGTTATTACTATTGTGTGCAGCATGAGTGTTGATGTTAGCATTTTTGTTTTTATTTAGATCTTCTTTATATACGTTTGTGTCCTTGTTCTCATTTATTATTTTATGTAAAAGTGTATTATGTTTAGCTTTACAGTCTTTAAATTACAGGTGCCCTAGTGACGGCGGAAACAAATTGTACAGAGGATATATTTTCTTACAAAATTCCATCTTTCGTTCCTGTCGGCTCTTAAAATTTTTTTGCATTTACCAACACTGCTGCAATGTTCATAACAGACTACACAACTCTTTCTATAATGTTCTTCATGTGTATTAACATAGGCATTTTTTTGTTTGTTCGTGAGAGTATCTGTATACATATTTTTATTGTTCTTAGTCTCAATATTTATACAGCTGGCTGATATTCCAACATTATAAATCCAGTTGGTGAATTCTGTTAACTTTGCCTTTTTATTATTTTTTATCAATTCTGTTTTGTAAGAGCCCCAGTTCAATTGGAAAAACGATGGCATTTTAACAATTAGTTCCTGCAACAGTGATGAATTATTTAGTTCATCAAAATAAACCACAAGCCTTAATGGTTGTTTCTAAGCCTTTTACTTCGACAGCGAAAGCGGTAATTGCGTGTAAGTTTTTTGTGTTGAGTACAGGCATTAATTTAATTCTATTTTTTAGAGAATTTAGAATTTTTTCTGGTTGACCGTAAAGCAATTTTAGTGTTGACATAGCAGCTGGTATACAAGAGGGGTGAATCAATATATGCTGTACCGAACGCAGTGCTTCTCCACGTAATGCCCTTTGTAGACGAACAAGGTTTTCTGCATCAGTTAAGCCGCAAATTGTAGTGGACCATTCATAAGTGGAACTAAAAAGTGGCCACTCTTCAGGCATGCCGGTAAACGTTGGTAGATCTTTGGGCACAGTTTGACGTGCGTTCATTTGTTGATGTGTGAGATTTCTTTGATAGCTGCCTAAACTTTGTGATAGTGGTGGCTGCGTAAAGCACGATGGTACACTGGAACGAAAATCAGAGGGCGGTAATAGAAATGCTTGCGGGTTCGTTGAGACGTAGGTATGAGGTGCATTGATAGGCTGAGAAGTACACGATGACTGCTGGCGAAATGTTGGATTGTATGGATTGTTTGCTGATTGCGACGTTTGAGTACTATGAATTTGAATGTTTTGGTTATTATTAAAAATATTACTTACGTTTTCTGTTACCGATTGTGTAACATGAGTTTGTGTTTCGTTGTTAATAGTTGGCGTGACATTTGGAAACGCGTTGTTTAATAATGAATTATTTGATATAGCTGTTGCTGTTGTATTAGACATGTTTTTCATTACCTGATCATATGTCGATTGCAGATCGGATGATGTAGGTAACGTTGTTGCTATTGTTTGTTTCGGGTATGTGTAGCACATTATGCCATTTGAAAAAGTTATATCGTTCTTGCAAGAGATAGGAGGATTTGCTTGTTCTCCTGGATTGCAGTTTTGTTCCTCAATGTCTGGTTGGTCATTTAACCACTCACTTACGGAAGCTATTTCTGAACTTGCGCCGCTGCCTTCTGCGTTTGCTTGTTGAAGAATCTGATATTTTTTGCGTAAAAATTCTCTTTCAAGTTTGGTCTCTTCCTCTAGGTGTTGAAGCTCTAATGCATGTTTGCGCGGACAATGTGAAAGGCCACTACGGACAGAACGTGGTGGATGCGGTGCACTCTTCTGTTGAGTTGAGCATTTCTGGCAAAGCCATGCTTGTTGAGGTTTGTTGCCGTCGATATTAGCGCATATTAAATGAAAAGCAGACTTACCATCGCAGAATATGATGCTATTGATGTCTGTTGACTTATGGCAGATTTGACAAGGGGTTGTGGGTTGTGAGAATGTAGGTGGTGTAGTTGTAGGTAGCGTGGTTATGCTTTCTTCTTGATGGTGGTTTGGCGATTGACCCTGTAGGGAAGATGAAGAATCCATAATTTTAGGACTTACAGTTTATCGGCCAGGTGGTATTCCGCACTTCACTCCAAAGGTTGTTGCCGAAGCAAATTAAAAAAACGTTGACCACAAAAAAATTTGTAAAATTGTTATCGGGAAATTCGTCCCGGCTCCTGGTGTACACTATTAATTACAAACACCGAAATATTTTTAATTTTGAACTTTAATTTATTTTAGTATTTATTAATTTACTTTAATATTTCATATGTTACAAATTTTTTTGGTGTATTTACCAAGAGATCGTTCTAGAAAGTAAATTTTTAAACCCACGCTCTGCCTCCATTTTGTCACACGAATAGTGGGTAAAGTAATGCCGCCGAGGTGTGTTTAGTAATCTTTCAGTGTGAAGTTTACAATAAGTTTTGATAAACAACAGAGTGGCGGTAACAATTGTATTATCAGTAAACTGTAATTTTGTTTGAGATTCAATTAATACAACTTCATATAAATCATGTTTGTTCACTATTGCGAAAAATTACATATGTACATATCGGTCCTTTATTTCAATATAGTCATATCTCGAAAAAAATTAAACTTGTTTAAAGCGTTTTAAGTTTTTGATACTGTTACGTTTATTACCACAATAAACGTGATTTTGCAGGGTTCGTTTAATTGTAAAAATTTAATTACACAGTCCTTATGTTTTTATCAGTACACAGTTTTATTCGACAATTACGACTCTTATATACAACTGTTCAGTACTAATTTGCACTGTACACTTAACACTTAACACTTTTGTACGCACAGATATTCACTCTTTGAAATCTCAAAGTCAACTAACTCTTCTGCGGTGGACGGCGCCTTTATATACAGATCACGGCCGCTTCTTGAAATGTCCAGAACATACGCGAAATTGCGCATTTGTTATTTCAGTTGCTGGCTTAGTAGTCTTGTATATGTGTTTGTGTGTGTGCGTATCTTTTGTTTACTTTTTGCTTGCTGTAGAAATTGTTTTTATTGAATCGCGGTTTATGGAATTTCTGCCGCGCAATTTGTTTTTGCTTTGTGTTTGTGATATTGCGTATTTGTACATTTGTACAATAGGTCGTTTCACACACCTTTGACTATTACTTTGTAACAATACAATATGAAGTGGTCAAACATTTTTGACTACAACTTCGGCTTAATTGGTAATAGAAGGCTAACATTTTTTGGGCAGATAAAAAAGGTATTAGGGAATACTTTTTCTTCAGAAGTTTTACAATTTTACTTCACAGAATGCGATTTAAATCTTCTTCTTGTTGGCCTAGTGATATGAATAGGAAGAAGAATTTTTGCTATAACTTCGGTCAACTTAAGCTATAAGTGTCAAACTTTTTAAAATGTTAAAGTAATTATAGATGAATAATTTTTTCTTAAGCAACTAAGAAATGTTGGTATTTTTGAGATATGACAATGTTGCAATAAAGGGATATGTGCATACTTTTCGAATAAATTTTATTGCGATGTTTTAAATTTTGGTGACGATTAACATAATCTATGTATGTAAAACATATTTATATGTACTATTATAATTATTACATTTAGGTTGAAGCAAAAATTAAAAAAAAGTGACACTCACATGCGGGAGGCAATTCCAACTAGGAAAAAGTTGGCAATAACTTTAAGATATCTGGCTACTGGGGATTCGCTCATTGGAGTTTTTGACAAGAGTGTCTAGAAGTTCAATTTCTATCTTTATTACAAAAGTGACCCACGCTATATGCGATGCTTTGAAAAGAGATTACTTAAAGGTAATTACCCAGCAAAAGCAAAACAAAAATATATACATACAGTGAGCATCAATATAAAGTATACAATTTTTTGTTTTTATAATTGTGACATTTATTTTTTCTTATTTTACATCCTATTTGTTTTAAGGTTAGTTTTTTTTAAACAATATTCTATGACCTTAAAGTATATACAAAATAAAAACAATATTTCAACAACTTAAGATTAATATGAAAACCAAAAACCAGCTGCTTTGGGGTGTGGTACAGTAACCATTCCTTCACCAGTTTATAAGTATGCTTAGGGTCAATGTCTTGTTGGAAAACCCAAGATTGACCCAAGCCTAATTTTTCAACGCTGGGTGACAAATTGTCCCTTTAAATCTTAGCGTAGTCGTCCTTATTCATAGTCCCCTCTATGAACACTAAGTTTCCGACTCCACCTGCGGCCATACAACCCCACACCATTACCGAGCCACCGCCATGCTTAACGGTCGGAATCAGATTTTGTTTTGCGAATGCCTGGTTTTTGGTTCTCCAAATTTTTACAGCTTTTTTTTTTACCAAATGTCTCAAATTTGCTTTCGTCGCTAAACAGGATATTGCTCCAGAAAGAAAGATCTTTATTTTCATATTTTTTTGCATATTCAAGGCGTCGCTTTTGGTTGGTCTCTGTAATGTACGGTTTCTTTCTGGGGATTCGACCATAGATGCCATTTTCATGCAGGGCCCTATGTGCTGTACTGGCACTTACGCTTACGCCTGATAATTCCGACACATTTTTCGCTATTTTCACAGCACTTTCAAAGGGATTAGCCTTCACCGTTCGTACTATACTTCGAATTTGGGTATTATTAAGTCGTCGTGGTCTCCGAGGATGATCAATATTCTGCAATTTTCCAGTCTTTTTGTATTTGTCGATAATTTTTTTTACTGTGTTGTGATTTCTGCTGATTAAATCGCCAATTTCGGTACATTTTTTTGGTTCTTTCTGCTTTTCACTGCGTTTTTTTACAAAAACAATACGGCTGTATACTTAATATTGACGCTATTTTTGCTGCTGAACTTAAATTGTTGTTGGAATTTTGAGTTTTTTTCTTTAAATTGGAGAGTATTAAATAGTGTTTGAGAAAAGTGAAACCTTGAAAAAAGAAGAAGTGTTGAAAACTAAAAAAATTTACTTAACGATATGAGATAGACGTGTACTCGTATACTCTATATTGACGCTCCCAGTATGTATATTGGGGTGGGACAAAAAACGAACCCCAATGTGCATGAATAAAAAGACTTTAAAAATAATTATTTTCAAATATGTATTTGAAATTTTATTTCATATGTGCATACATATGTACATATGTATAAGGCACATTAAAAATTCATTACGATTATTTCAGCAGGAATTTATTTTGATCATTAAAAATAAACAAACAAAAAATTGTTTAATAATAAAACAAGACATACATATGTATATGCAAATTTGTAATTAATAAATCAAATTAAACGAGATCACTTATTAAAACAAACATTTAAAAAATAAGAAAAAAATTTGTACTTCATTCTTTTTTTATACATACATATGTATGTATATGTACTTTAAATCAAGTACATAAATAAAAGGAAACATCAACAACATTAAAAATCCATTTCAAGAGTTAACTTATTTTAATTATTTGAAATAAACTATTTCAAAATAATCACATCCACAAAAGAGTGCAATTTCGACAAAATTTGAAATTAAAGATTACAATCAGCTGGCATTGAAATCAAATTGATTGCAATTTTTATTGCGTGTATCACTCAACGAGCATTAAATTAAAATGGTTTCGTTAGATGTTTCAAAATCTATTTCGGCATCCATAAGAGCCGTGCCAAGTATATCCGAACAAGGAGTGGAACTGTGAATGCGTTGATTACTATAGCAGTTAGCGGTTCAAAACGATTTTTACGAAGCACTTGTAATATCGTTGAGTTATTAAACTTTGAATTTCGCCCATTAGATCGTATGCATGTTCAATAGGCATATTAGCGAGTTGCTGGGCAATGCTCCACCCGAATGCGGTATACTCGGTTTCATTTTCATTTATTATTTTTTCCAAAACTTTATCAATATTATCCGTGGCTGTATTTTTGTTTTCTGCAACTTCTTTAACTGGTTTTCTAGAGGGACTTCCTACAAAATATTCTTCAAATTCAGGTTCCTCTTCTTCAACGTTTTCGGAATTAAATGCATTCTGAAAAAAAGAAATTGGTTAATGAAGGCTTTTTTTACAGGTCCCTAGCTCTGAATAAGAATGGTTGGCTATTTCTAGTATTTTCCACGACATGTGGTAATTTCCACATATTTTAGGAGCTTTGGATGGAAAGCACATTCGCATCAAGGCGCCGGCAAATAGTGGATCCCAATTTTATAATTTTAAAGGATTCCACAGCATTGTGCTCTTCGCGGCGGTGGATGCGCTTTGTCGATTTATCTTTGTAGATATTGGATCGAACGGAAAGGCATCTGACAGCACAATCTTTCAGGATTATTATCTACATAAAACACTTGAAAACGGCAGTCTTGGTGTCCCGCAAAGTAAAGAGCTTATTCAAGGTCGGGGAGGGAAAATGCCTTGTGTTATTTCTTTGATAGTATTTACTAACAAACTATCTATATTTGTTAAGTCTATTCCACATTCACCATTATAGTATACTATTATTTCATCTGTCTTATATTTCGGGGATGTTGATAATTGAATTTTTTGTTTCACCTTGGATGGTTTTATAGTATATGACTCTAACTACCTCTTTCTTATGTTCTTCGCTTTGTAGCGTTGATATATTCCAAGCCGCTAAAAAATGAGTTGACGGTTACGTCTCCTTGTCCTGGAATACTGGAAGATGATTAACATTTTTCAGTGTCCTCTCCCGAATGTCATGGTTATGCTGTTGTCTTTGCTGTAATTCAACATAAGCGAGTCTGAGTTGCTCCAGCTGCTGCTCCCTTGCAAGCTGCTCCAGGATATCCACGTTGGCCATTTCTTGTTGTATTTGCTCCATTCTTCTTTCGTCAAATCGCCTTTGCCTTGCTTGTCGAATTTTGACTTTTTTGATTTTTTTTTACTTTGCCTTTGTTGTTTTCACTGATATTTGTTGCACTTTCACAAGATTTTGATAGTTATTTTTTTGTTCTATAGTGGTTCGTACACCGATTTGGCGTGTGTCGTTACTACACTATTATTTATTTATTTTTTTTGTTTGTTTATTTAATCAATGAGTGGTTCGTACATTGATTTAAAGTATGTCGTCACTGCACTAATATTTTTTTATTAAGTTTCACGCCCCTTTCTGTATAAAAGGAAAAAGGAGTACCGACTGCGCTAATTTTGTAGTGGGAGCTCTTGGGAGTGTTTTTAAAAAAATAACTACGCTCAACTGTGGATATTTAACAAATGACTTTAATTTCCTTAATATTCATTGAACTTATTGTTAACACAAATTTTTGTTAATTCAGCTTAGAATGCATTTTACAATTTTTGTTTGCTTAAGCTAAATATTAACATTATTTCTTAATTATTTTATATTAATATTGAATTGCAATTCTAGGAATTGCAACCGAAAAGTAATTTTGTTTTCTGTACTTAAACGGCAATGAGTTTGCTGTTACAATTTTTTTTATTTTAATTTTATTTTGTGCTTATTATGTTTTCAATAAATTCATGAATAGTGTCATTTTTTATATAAGTGTGTGTATTTGAAGTTGTATATGTAAGTCGCGTGAAAGGTTTCGCAACTTTTCGATATCTTCTTCCCTAGATGTTTATAATATGGTTCTTTCTATTTCTGACTCTATATAAATTTGTTCTTTGTGTACATTCAAAAATTTTATTATTGCTTTACCTTAACCTACAATTAATTTTTACTTATTAATACCTTGTATAGTGTTTCCTTGCCACTGATGTCCTTTTGGATGTCTTGATATGCGGTGATGATTATTTCTTGTTGATCAAAGCCTTCCAAAAAGTTTAAGTTTTCGATGGTTAGAACAATTTTTTGTCCATAGAATATTATAATTGTGTTGCGTTTTCTTTTCACTGAAGTGGCAATCTTTTTTTTTCTTTTTGATAGCTTGGAAGAATATATGTATTTCTTTTAAGTTTCCCTTTTTATGATTTAAAAAGTTAGTAGAGGATTACAGGTTCGTAATTTTCGGTTTTAAGACAAGAATATATTTATTATTAATTTTTTTTGTGAATTAATAAAAAGTTATTGATTCATGTACGTGAAAAAAATTTCCGTTACACAAGGATATTATTCTTAGTATTCCGTTAGATTCCGCATTAATTTATTAAAATAAAAAGTTTTTTTCTCTTAATCTTTTAAAAGAATCACTCGCGATATCCTACCGACTGCGCCAGTTTTATGTTGAAGTCGGAAGGAAATAAAAAAAAATTGTTTTCGTTTTTCTTCCACTTTATTTATTGCTTTTAACTTATTGGCTAAAATTAAAACTAAACTTATTTAGACCGATTGACAGTCACAAGTAGACTCTCTGAATATACGTTTCCACCGTTATTTTATATTAATTATTTTGTTTATCTTGCATATTTGGTCAGTTGCTTTGGTATTTAAAATAATCAAAGAATATTGGCGTGTGCCGGAAATGCAAGTGCAAATCAATAAAACAATTCTGAAGAATTTTTTTGTATAAAAAGTGCAAACTTAATAAATTTATTATTGTGAAATAATTCTGAAGAGTTGTTTTGTATAAAAAGTGTAAACTTAATAAATTTATTATTGTGAAATTGTAATTTCTTGCCATGCCGGAAGTGTAGTGGACTTATTAGGTTCATTTTATATTACATTAGGTTTAAGGGGTTTTGATATAACAATTGATCTCTCCTGTTTTTACTGTAATTCTGCTAACATGCTTGATTAATCGGACTGTAACGATTTTTTGCTTTGTTTATTACCTCACCTGGAGGTAATCCTATTACTATACAGTAATTTGCGCTTAATTGAGTTTGCTTTCGATGCAATTAACAGGGAAATCATTTAGCCGATACTCGGTTAATTGATTCACTGACGCAATTAAAAGAACACCGTTTAATTGCACTGCTTGCTCAATAAAGCGGTGTGCAATACTAAACTGCAATTGTTTCATTTCACATTTTTAAAGAAAATTGTGGAGGCAGCTGGTCTAACTGCTGCAGTAGCTGGAATTGCAGGAGTAAAATGTTTTGGAGGCAAAACCACCACCAGAAATTTACTTATGTGGATGAATATGAAGCCGAATATTTGTCCGAAGCAGAATTTACAGCTAAGGAAAATGATGCCAACAACACACCAACTCCTCGCAAACAGAAAAAACACGCAAAGCCTTCATGAAAAACAGACCTCTTGGAAAACAATATAAGCATTTTGAAAGACTGGCATACCGAAATAGGTAAAAAATTAAATAAAGTAATGGAGCTAAAAGAAAAGTCCCTCGAATTAAAAGAGGATCATAATAAGAAGCTCGACAAACTTATAAGCTTGAAGGAAAGAGAGCTAAGACTGCAGGAAATTGAACATTCTTCAAATATGTCCACAAAAGAATTGGACCTAAACATTAGAACGTTGGAGTTGGAAGTTCTTCAACAAAATTAACTGCACACGCCGTGAAGTGTACCCACAACAAATTAATTTTTTTATTTATTTATAACTTACCATTGGAGGCCTTTATTTTTACGTACATGAAATGTATTTTTATTTTGTCTTGCTAATAATAAATTTATTAATTATAACTTGTGAGTGATGCTTTCATTTGGTCCCTAATTTTTTCCCCAATTTTTAATCGAGCCTTCAAAATTCCAATTGTGCGTTCGACTATACACCTTGCTTTTGAATGAACTTCATTGAAGTGTGATTCTGCCGATCCTTCATCTGGGTCCCTGTAAGGCGTTATACACCACGGTTCTAATGGATAACCCGAGTCGCCTAAATCGAAAGTTAATAAAAAACGGAATTATTTAGTGCGTTAATGATTCAGTTGTTACCAAGCAGCCAAACATTTAATCCTTTATCCCTATATAGTTCCTCTAGTAAAGCTCGTTCTTCCGAGTGTTTCCAAACAAAACTGTCATGAGCTGCCCGGCCGTACTTAGAATTAATTGCTAGCACCTTATATTCATAATCACAAATCTAAAAACATTTAAGAAAAAGTTTAGTTTTGGAGTGTTCAAAAAAGTTTTTTAGTGTCCAAAAAAGTACTCACGATCATTGAATTTATGCTGTGATATCCTTTTCTGTTGAAGAACATATACTCATTTTCTTTTGGTGTTTGTAATCCAAAATGAGTCCCATCGACACATACAATTACTAAAAGAGTATTGATATTTAAAGAAGTTTGTAATTATTTCAATACCAACCTCCTGGACATTTGAATTTCTCCATTGAACTTTCCATACATTTTAAAGATTTGTCCGGCAAAAACTGTATCTCTCTGGAACACAGCACATTTTCATTTCACTAGAAATGTTACTAACTATTTTGCAAACTGTACTCTGCGCTAGTCCAAGTAGAAAATCGTTTCCTACATTGTGTTGGAAGCTACCGCTGGCCAAAAGATTTAATGTTGCGGCGAGTTGCAGTATTGGTGTAACCGATGTCGACATATGGCCAGGAACATTAATTACCGAGAGGACATAACTGAGCCTGAATCGTCTTTTGAGTCTATTTTGAATAAATCACATTAGAAATAATTTGCTTTTTGAAGACATTAACTTACTCAACTTCAGGCAGCGACAGAGGATTACTTTTATCGCGAATATTTCTTCTAATTAAAGTTATGTTGCACTCGTCCTCTGATTCGAACGATGTCGAGTAAAAAAATTGCGTGGGATCCATTATATTCCATATAAAACTCTGTCTTTTACCAAATTCCAATTTTTGTTTAAACATTCAGATGGTAAATTTACTTTGTTATGATTTTCTTTTGACATTTTCTGCTTAACATATGTTTGCAGCATTGCAAAAAGTCGGAGTACCCAATTTAAAATTACGATCGAATGCCGTGATCTAAACATTAGGTAGTGTCGAAGTTTTGTTTTGAAGACGAACTCGAATGCCGTAATTAGGCCCCGGATCTATGTTCCAGTTCGTAATCATAATTCAGAAGCTCTAGCGCCCAACGCGAATTACGTTTTGAATAAAACACGAACAATTTTTTAAGTTGTGTCTTTATTATTTGAATGTGATCTTAAGACTAAATTATTGAAAATTTCTTAATTCTGTTATTAACATAATTTCTTTTGTTTTTTTCGTTGTTGTTTTTATTTTCCTTCAATTAATTAATTAATTAATTATTGGGTCATCGCAATGAAAATCGATGACTCCAAGCGGTTTTACAAACAGAGAAATATTTCTCAATATTTATTAAAGGTTTTAAATTTCACCAAATTTGGATGAATGAAAAAATGTCATTGACTTTAAGTGTTTATGAAATAACGGAAGAATGAAATAAAATTTCAGAAAATAAAGAGAAGTAAAAAAAAAATGTTTATTGAATAAACATTTCCTTATTTTTTAAAATTGTTACAAAGAATTTATGTTTACGAGGGTTGGTTGAGTATGTGGGTTTACATACGTAACTCGCGCGATTCTCGGATTCAATTCTCTCCTACTCAAAGTCATAGTTAATGAATTACAGTCCGTCACTATTTTTAATTTCTTCCCTTGTAAGTATATTCGAAAACGTTTCAACGCATAAAAAATGGCCAAGGTTTCAAACTCGAAACTTTGATATTTAGATTCTGTATCAGTCGTTCTTTTCGAAAAGTAAAAAATTGGGCGAAATTTGCCATCACTCTTCCTTTTTAACAAAACAGAACCAAAACCAATAGAGAAAGCATCGCAATGAAGCTCAGTTTCATCCCTAGGATCATGCAGCGCTAGCACCGGAGCTCAAAAGCCCTAAGCTCAGCCTCCCCAAACTCAAATTTTGTATCCTTCCTTGTCAAATCGAACAAAGGCTTTGCAATTGTTGAAAAGTCCTTGACAAACCTGCGAAAATAGAAGCACAAACCCAAAAAACTTTGCACCGAATGCTGTTTGTCCGGTACCGGGAAATTCCTAATTGAGAGCAGTCCCTTATCATCAGCACGGATTCCATCCCCACTAATACTGTATCCCAAATACGTTACCGGTTGCTGCAAAAACTCGCATTTATCAATCCTAAGGTTCAAATTATTCTCAACCATCCGACCACAAACTTTCTTAACAATTTCAAAATGTTTGTCCATATCAGCCGTAGCAATCATTATATCGTCCAAATATATCACGACCTCATCATCCCTAGCCATGTCGACGAAAACTCTATTCACAAATCTTTGAAAGACAGAGGGCGCATTCCTTAAGCCAAATGGCATTCTTAAAAATTCAAATTGTCCTAACGGAGTTACAAAACATGTGTACTTCACAGAGTCCGGATGCACAAAAACATGAAAATATCCGTTTTTTAAGTCCAGTTTCGTAAAGTATCGTTTTCCCGAAAGTCTGTCCAGCAAATCGTCGATCAAAGGGATGGGATAACTATCCTTCATTGTTGCTCTGTCCAGAACCCTATAGTCTACGCACATTCTCATGTCCCCAGTCTTCTTCTTCACTAAAACTATAGGGGACACAAACTCCGACTTGCTCGGTCTAATGTACCCCTTTTCCAAATATTCATCCAAAAGTTTCTGTAATTCAACTTTCTCCGCATAAGACAACCTTCTTGGATTACATTACATTAAAACATTTTTCGTTACTCAACCTTAACACAATCTCGCTATAAACGTTTGGTTCAGCGGGACGCTCAGGATGCACATAACACCGTTCAAACATATCACATAACCTTTTCCTATCTCTATACTCAATACTGTCCCCAATGGACAAAATAGTCCTATCAAAATCCTCATGCTCGACATTTCCCGTCACGCTAGTCACTAGCCTAAACCCGGCCTTACCCAAAAAATCTCTACCCAGAATACAATCACACAATCTTACCTCCCTATTCCCAATCCTTGTACAACATTCCAATTTTCCATACACCTTCAACCTTGAATTATTTATCCCAAAAAATGCACTTTTATTATCAATCTTACTAAAGCAAAAAATATTTTTTTCATTAACTCCGAAATAGAGGACCTCCTCACGAAACTGACGCTACTACCTGAGTCCATCATGTATTCTAAAGAAAATCATAAATTAAGAGCTGATTTAACATAAATACCTTACATATTCGTTGTCACCCAAATGATGCATGGTCTTATTACGTTCTGGGCATGATGCGACACGGTGGCCCATGCTACCGCAACCATAACAGGCTCCCATCTCCCTCTTGGGCTTTTCGCACTCTGAAGCAAAATGGCCGAAGGAGTTGCAATTATAACTCCTATACTTCCTCTCATTGCTGTCGCTGATCTGGTCACCTCTTTTCTGGAATTGTAGAACTGGTCTCTTCATCTCAATCTTAGAAAACGCTTGTAGAAGTTTCGTTTTGTCCGCAAAACACTGTAACTTGGCTTGCGTCTTTAGCAGATTATCCGGTATGCCTTTTATCATCTGATCCACCAGTTCTTCTTCATCAACACCAATTTTGTTGGATAACATAACTTTGTCATTGTAATACTCGATGAACTGCTCGCCATATCTCCATTTGCGTTCCACAAAACCACGGCGCAAAATTAGCTTATTTTCTTTTGTGCAAAACATTTGTGTCATCTCTTCCAATATTTGATCTGGCGCGTTTTTCAACAAAATTTGGTTTGCATTCTCTTCCAAATTGATAATTTCACTTTCTTCCTCAACTGACTGTATAATCGGGCATTCACCTTTTGTTTCTGCAGGTACTTCATCTACTCTTATTATTAACGTACTCCTAGTTCCCGTTGATGGCATACCCAACTTATGCAACCACAAGCGTAAACGGGCCGTTGAATAGTCATCACCACAAATATGTTCCATTTTAATTATGATATTTTTTCGATTGTTTAAATTTATTTCCCAACTCTTTAAATTTTCCTTCAAATATTTTGATTTAAAAAAAAATATATTCTTTCTCTTTCTTTTTTATATTAAACAGTTCAACTTTCGTTTGAATTTTGCAATTGCTTTAATTTTCCTTAAACATTTTTTTTTGTAATAATTTCAATCGTTCAATTTCCTTTTTAATTATTTCAAATTTATTTTTTCCTGCTCAGCTTTTAATTTCTTTAAATTATTCACGTTTCTTTTAAATTTCTTTCTTGTATAAATTTTCTCTACAATAGTATAACTTTTCCATTAATTACTTTTTCTTACTCAAACTTTCTTATGTGTATGTGTCTTTTGTATGCAAAAAAAATTGTAATTTTCCACGATCCCACTTTGTAGGATGCCGAAATTAAACTTCTTATCGGTCCAAGTGATACAAACAGAATGAATCTTAACCCATCACTTACATCCACTCCACCCATGTGCTTATTGTAGTCAATAACTATTTCAGGTTTAGTTTTTATCATGTTCCTTTTTTGTATTTCATCATACTATTGTCATGGATTGTACTAAGAAGTATAATGTCCTTTTTGTCTTTCCATTTCAATACCATCATTTTGTTTTTAAATCTTGCTATATGGCTCCCTTTTGCTAGAGAAGCATGTGAGACATCTGAAGGAATTTTAATCCGATTTTTTCGAATTGTGCCCACGATATCTGTTTGATGGGCATTCAATTCTTCAGCAGGTTCTATATCAGTATACCAGTTATCTAAAAATAGAGTGTAGCCATAACCTAGCAGGTTATGACACAATTCTAAAACGACTCGTGATGAAGTCTTATATTCAGGATAATGTGTGCCATATTCTGTATTCTTCCCATTATACATAATAAAATTCCATATATACCCAGAGTCACTTTCACACAGTACGAAAAATTTCACCCCAAAACGAGCTCTTTTTGAAGGGATATATTGTTTCCAGGACAAACGTCCTTTCCATAATAGTAATGATTCATCAATGCAAATATTTCTTTCCGGAATATAAAAAGTTGAACACTTGTGTACAATATTTTCAAAAACAGTCCGAACTTTGGCGATTTTATTTTTCGGTTTCACACCTTCAAGGTTTTTATTGTCTTCGAAATGAAGAAATTTACATAGTAAATGAAATCTACCTCCATCCAAAACTTTATTAAAAAAAAGAGTCGGGATACACTCTCGTTTTGAAAAATAATGATGTAATGTTGGTTTTTTGACAATTCCTTGCAATATCACTAATGCAATAAAACACCTCATTTCATTACTGTTTGTTGGATACCACTTTTTCAATCTTGAATATTCTTTCAAAGTTGTATTTTCTAAAAATTCATTAGCATACAAATTCGTCTGTTCAACTAATATATCAATCAATTCGTTTTCTTTGAGATTCAACAGAAATGTTGAATTTTATTCCATTGCTACTGGAAAATTCAAACGGTGGCCGTTTTTTACCTGTGGTATTCCAAACAATACAAGGATTTTCATTTTCTTTTGCCGAACCGCTATCTTTGTCGTCCTCATAATATTCTTCATTTTCACTTGTATCATGATCAGAAGATGAGGAGAGTATTGATAAACGTTGTCGCTTTCTTTTTGGAGAAAATATGTCTTCATCCTCATCGCTGCTACTTTCATCATCAGAAGATATTGGGAAGTTCTTTAGTTCTCTTGTATTCAAAATATTTTTTCATTATTCTGGGAGGCATCCATCTAGGGGAGTATGTTAAGAAATAAATTTCACATCTAAATTGTTCATTCTTCTTTATAATACCTTGAATTTCAGCTATTGAACCAAATATTGAAAAAAAAATTCCAAAACTACACTGATTGCACTGTTATCGCCGCTGCACTGCAGAAGAAATACTAACAACTTGACGCTAAATGTTAGAATTCTTCATAACTCACGCTTATGATGACGGTAATCAGCAAATTCAGTGTTAATAACTACTTTATAATATCAAAATTACAGGGGAATTCTTATTTTGTGCTTACCTTTAAATTTCATAGCAAATGCAATTTTTGTTTCAGCATGACGCACATATGCGACATTAAATAAAAAACGAACTTTTGAAATTGACGCATATATACGTCAACAGGTTAACAGACATCGCTTTTCAGTGTCGTCAGCCAGAATTTCACTTACTTTTCCATAATTGTCGAGAACTGACTATAGCATTACATAGTTTGAATTCCATCGCGTTGGAAAATTGTTTTTTAATGAGGTATTCAATAAATGTTATTTATTTGACTTCTTAAAATATTTCACTATTTTTTTACAAGATTCTGTAACTATTTTCACTTGATCTGTTGCATCAAATGATTCGTTAATAATATTTGAAAATAAGTGAGCTGAACAGTTTAATCTCTCATAGTCTTTTCGAGCGGACTTAACGTTACTTCCTCGATCAGTAACAAATACTATATTTGACAAATTCGTTACGCCAAATACGTCTAACAGCACTTCCAATTTTTTTTGTACATTTGCAGCACTACTTGACATAAGATCATCCATGGATTTCATGCCAAGAATGATTTCGCTTAATTTATAATTAAGTTGAAAGTGTAATGTGGCAGATAAAAAGTTTCTTTTTATAAATTTATCCGTCCACAAATCAATGGTCACAGACGCTTCACGGTTCTCTACAAGTTTTTTGATATTTGGTTTAACACCTATTTTTTCCTTCTGCAATTTCTTTACACTTTTTGGGCAATGTATTACCACTAGGGATAAGATCATCTAAATTTATATCACTCCCGTATTTTGCACCAATTTGTATACATTTTTCGATAAATTTTCGGAAATCTGTCCTTTTGACCATTTATAAATATTACTATACAATTCACAATATACCAGATCATCTAAAACTGACCCATCATCTTTTTGAATATTATAAAATACATTCCATACAATGCTTTTTGATTTTGCATTTTTCAAAAGTTTGTATGTGTTATTATTGATTTTTTCTTTAATTTCCTCCATTATGTAAAATTTTTGCTCTTCTTTTCGCGATAAATTGGTTTTAATTAAAACTTTTATCATGCACCAAAATTTAGTTTTGGTTTGTTTTCTTCAATTTTATAAACAAATGAAAACATGTGTAGCCATCGTTATTTTAAAATTTTGCAAAAGTAAGCGGGATTTGCTATGGTACTGCCATATTTTCAAAAAATGTTAATGCCAATTTAAAAGGAAGTTGTAAATTACAAGAATTAACTTTATATATGTATGCACATAAAGATAACATTGAATTTGTTTTGGAAGAACGCTCGTATTGTGGTTTTTCCAAGCGTTCGGAAAATAGCCCTCCCTAATACAGCTTCGAAAAATTTACTCCAGATATTCCGGTATGGCCTTTCAGATGCTTTTACACGCCTCTGCAGTCATACCGTATGCTGTCACATTTGGAGGATCGATCCCCTCTCCATTAACCCATTAACGACGAATGGGTAGAAAAATAACAAAAAAATAGAGATGTCTTAAAAAAATTCTAGCTACAATCAGGTGAATCTGTTTTCATTGACAGATAAAGGAAGGCTGGAAATACATAGTTAAAAAAAATTGGAGAGCCATATATGGCCATGTGTTCTGGTGAAATTAGAGGGTAAAAAGTCGGCAATTTCACAAAGTGAAAAAATTCCAACATAATTTTCTCTGGAAAATTTGAGGAGTGGATTTTACGAAAACCCTCTTATGACTTTATAGCACTGAACGTCCTCTATCTATAAAAAAAATTATATATATATATATATATATATATATATATATATATATATCTATTTATATTCACCCCTATTCTGCGTTTCGATTAAGTCTCCGCATTCAGTTCCGTTGCGATCGAAAATTGGTATTCTGTAGAAAAACGGAATCGAAAGAAAAAGAAGAAGACAACAATGTTTACAAAATTAATGGCATCACTGTGAAATGTGGAAATGAAATAGCAAAATAAGCAAGTTTGTTATCATTTTCATAAACAAATGTCAAATTTAATACAAAAAGTTATATGTATACATAACTAAAAGTTCTTGAGAAAGTTTATTAAAAAAATTTTTAAATAAAATAAAAAAAATATAAAAACAAACTAAAATAACTTGTTCATATATATTACAGTGCAAAGAATCTTGTGAAGATAAAGGTAAATAATTAAAAAAAATTAATAGTGTTGTGATTAAATATGGAAAGACCAAAACCAAATTGTAGAGGATTAATTCAGTGTGTTTGCAATTATTTTTTTTAAATTTCAAGGAGGAATGGAGTCTATAACAACTGCATTATTGTTGGTGAGAGAGGAGAACAACATGGGGAATAATGAGGCAAGGGTTGAAAAGTTCAGAATTAGAGACAGGTGCAATCCATTTGAAATGAGCGATCAATTGTAAGTTTGTCAATTGTAATTTTTATTGTGAAAGTAATTTTATTGAAATGTTGTAAAATAATTTACTTTTACAGATTTAAAAAGAACTTTCGTTTAAACAAAGACGCGTTCAAATATGTTTTAGACATTTTTGCTCGTGAGGTGCAGCTAAATTCTTTGACTTCTTCTTCACCGCTTAACCGAGTTGTGGCTGCTTTAAGATTCTTTGCAGAAGGTAGCTATCAAAACGGAGTTGGAGCAGATTTTAATGTTGGGATGGCGCAACCTACGGTGTCGAAGTCATTATCGAATTTTCTGGAGGTAATGCAGGCAAAGCTTTGCCCTCAATGGATAAACTTTGACAATAGCGAGGAAGAAAAGATTGAGGCAAAGCGGGATTTCTATTCAAAGGCTGGATTTCCAGGTGTCATTATGTGCGTCGATGGCACACATATTAAGATTATAAAGCCATCTAAAGAGGACTTCCTTTATTATAACAGGAAGGGATTTTTTAGCATTAATGCAATGGTGGTATGTTTATTTTAAGATAAAAGTGTTGTTTAATTAAAGTAATGATTATAGATCTGTGACAACAAAATGCGCATAAGGTGTATTGATGCAAGGTACCCTGGCAGCAACCACGATTCACATGTATGGGCCTTAAGTAAAGCGAGGGCTAAATTAGAACAAAATTATAGGAACGGAGAGCGAAATACTTGGATATTAGGTACCTTTTTATGTTATTGTGTGGAAATATTAAAATCTTAATGGTATTTTTAACAGGTGATGCAGGATACCCCCTAGAACCGTGGCTAATGACTCCGTATCGAACTCCAAGCGGAGGTAGCAGGGAAAGCAACTACAACATTCGGCACTCTAAGACAAGAAATATAGTTGAACGAACTATTGGGGTCTTAAAAAACCGATTTCGTTGTTTATTGGGTGCTAGGGAACTTCATTATTCCCCGCAAAAAGCCAATCAAATAATTAATGTTGTTTGTGCCCTTCACAACATTTGTATACATTACCGGGTAGAAGATGTGGAAAGTAATGAAAGTGAAGTTGAAAGCAGTGAGGGAGAGATCGAAGAGGAAAATTTTGACTCTGACTACGCTTCAGTAGCACGTAATATTCGCGAAAATATTCTCTCGAATTTTTAGGGTTAAAAAAAGAAATATTATACTCTCGTTTTTTATGTTTTTCATTTATTTATTATAATATATTTATATATATATTTATTGTATTTTTTTTGAATTTTTTCTAGTTCAAATAAAAACATGAAATATTAATTTTAATTCAATGCAAAAAAAACTTATTAATTAAAAATAAAAAAATAAAGGCACTTCATAATAATAAAAGTTTTGTACTTATAAGAACACATATTTGGTAAATTTATCACAATTTATATTTACTTAGTCTGCTTGATCGGGATGTTGAAGTTGGAGCATTTTAAGTTTAATTTCCACTTTTTGTTTTAACAACTCCTCCTTAATTTTGTTGTGACGTTGCTCTTCTTTTAATTGTTTTTCTGCTATTTCTGTCATTTTTTCCAATGACCGATTCATACGCCTTAGGTGCGTTGATATTTCATTATATTTTTTAGCCATTGTATTGTTGAATTCTTTCGTTTCTTGGTAGAATTCTTCTTGGCATTTTACTTGTTCCGCTAACAAGCCAAAAGTTGTTTCTTTTGGGCCCTGTCTCTTTTTTGAACTGGATGGCATTTCTTCAAAACGTGCCGAAATATCCATTTCTGTATTTTCCACTTCTTGAACTTCGCAGGGAACACCAAAATCTACGGCACCGCATATACCAGATGTACTGGTTACTAGCCCCGTCAGCTGTGCTACTTTTTCTTCCAATGGGCTTATACGCTGCAAACGGCAAGGGCCTCCTCCGGTACTCATCACTTCCCTTTTGTTCGCTGACATTTTCTTCTTAATGTAGCACTTCCAGTCAATCCACACCTACAAATTGATATTAATTTCTGCAATAATTATACACAAACCATACCTACTTTTTTCCACGCACTGGCATTTTTTGTTGGAGGACCTAGTGCATTGAGGATTCCTGCAACTTCCTCCCAGAACGCTGCTACTTCTTCCTTTGATCGGTGGTGGTATCCACATGCAATGTCTGCTTTAGATGCCATTAAATTTGCCAATTTTTCATATTGGTCTGGTGTTGTTGTTTTTGACCTGTAATACATAAAAAAGCACATCAGATTCGGGTACAAAAATTAACAATTTAAAACAAACAAAAAAATTATTTAATTAAATAAATTAATTAAAAATAATTTTAAGTGTCTTTTTTAATTGTTTCTGAACATTTTATCTCATTTTCTACTTACATTTTTTTCAATATAAAATTTTTTAATTTAAAAACCCGGATAAATATCACTCTTCCGTTAACAAAGAAATAACTGAGATAAACGGAATTCCGATCGTAATGCAGAATACATACAATCGAAAGAAACTGAGCGGAATCGAAACGCAGAATATCAAAGTTGCCAGACGGAGAAAATTTCGATTCGAATCGAAACGCAGAATAGCCGCCATTGAGAAGTACTTGTGATATAAGAGTTTTATTACTATTTAGATTTATTAATTTTATAAATATTCTTTGGATTGCCGGCATGAAACTGTGCAAAATATGTTTTTGGATGCAAGTTCGCATTGCATTTTGAGCATCCATACTCAGTTTTTCCACCACATTGCCCACACCGGCCAATCTTGTCAACTATGTAATCAACTTTATCTATTGGCTTTGTCATTATTTGCGCATTGGTCACAACTTTACTATAAGCATGGCTACGATTTTCAGAAACAATGATCCGAAAATCGAGTTGACTCATGCGTGGCAAGCCTTCAGATGCAGTGCAGCTTCCAAGCGCTCACCATAGCCAGGCCTGCCAGATAAATTTATGAAAAAATCGTCAATTTCCTGAGAAAATTTAAAAAAATCGTCTATTTCGTTTAAAAAAATCGTTAAAAAATCGGACAACTGAAAATGTAGTTATTAAATAACTTTTTATTTCGATTTTTATTGAAAACAATCAAACAAGATTCATAGCTATTTTATACATACATACATACATATACTTAGAAAATGTGCAGAAGTAACAAAAAACAAATTGAATGATACATATTTATGCATATTTACATACTGAAAGTCTAAAAATTTACTTGCATATTCATATAAAATTTATAATGTACATATTTGAAAGCCTTACAAATAAATGTCGGTATTTAACATTTTTAATAAGTCAGGTGGAATTAAAATATTGTAACATCGTTATTTACTTTTAAATAAGCTTTGGAA
The DNA here is from genome assembly GCA_963932375.1 of Phania funesta. Lineage (NCBI taxonomy): Eukaryota > Metazoa > Arthropoda > Insecta > Diptera > Tachinidae > Phania > Phania funesta. Next base: position 86,309,351 of record OZ010653.1, read on the forward strand.
TAAAGAACACCTTCAATCGAGTCATTTTCAGAAGAATTTCGAATCTACATTTGCAGAAGAATGAGGTAATGTTATAACATTTTGAATAAATTTTGATAAAGTAGGAAAAGCTCTACATGAATTGCCTCTTCTTATTTTAGATGTCCTGTTCCAAAAACTACATACATTAATATTGTCAGTTTCAAACATTGATTTAAAACCTAATAATTTTAGTTCTCAAAATTCTGAATCTAAATCTTGAATTTCGTTTTCAGAAAAAAATGAGGAAAATCTTTAAGCATCTCAAAAATTTAGTTATTGTTTTCATTAATTATATTAATAGGATTTATTATATTTAAACATTTTAAATTACTTTCGAAATCAAATCTGTTTATTATTTTGCTACACAATTCCACATAAAAATTGATGCAGTTAGTTACTATTTCATTAACTTCAAAGTCGCTTAATTTGGTTTTTGAAATAATATCTTTAGCGTATATTCTTAAGTAAACTTGGTTATTATTCAGAAAATTTGTTGAATCTCTGTAATCTATTAAATGTATTTTTTAAATTTTTAGTGAATCCGATTTTATAAAATTATTAACGACTGATTTAAAAAGTGTTTCAATTTGTATGTGTTTAATTGTGGATTTCAGTATTTTCACTTTGAAAGATACGATTTATTTTATTTAGAACACCAAGGATGTATTTTAAGAATTCCAAATATATTTGGTTTATCTCATTTAAATTTTCAAAAATAGTTTTTGAGGTATCGATATTGTCAATATTCGCAGTGAAGGAGAAATAAATTTTCAAGTGTTCGTATAATTCCAAAATACGTATGACAACCGCCTCTAAAGATAATTTCTGAACGTCGTTAAATTGATTGCATCTTTTTGGACTGTTTGACAAATAATTAAATATGTTTCTAGTTAAAGTTTCTACAGAAGAGACCAACTTAAGGCAAGCGTACGATGGACATAACGTCAAGGAATGGCACGTACATTTAATAACAACCAGTTCAGTAATGTAATTTTTGAGTAGTTTTGCAACTGAATGTGTTTTCCCTGTCATAACTGGGGCTCCATCGCCGGCGAACCCTATCATGTTTTGTTTATAATTTATGTTATTTCTTTGAAAATGATTTACAATTAATTTATACAAATTATTATCGTCACATTGATTCACTTCTAACAATCCAAAGAAAAGATCTCGTATTTTGAAACCAATGCACACCCTTACGACAAAACATATTGACTTTTTGTTTGAAATATCTGTAGATTCATCTACGCACAAAGAAAACTTATTATTTTTTTAATAAATCACAAACATTAAGAAACCGTCCTAAAGTAATATTTTGTGCACATTCAGAAACCGAATTTTTCAATTACAATTTTCGAATTCATCTTTTTTTACAGTTTTTATTTACATATTTACATTTTTCGAGATTTTATCACTAGATATTACAACGAATTATATAAAGAATCATAGACATTGATATATTTTTAATATTATTTAATAATGTTTAAAGGAAAAAATAGGAAAACCTTTATCTGATAAAATAAATAGCCAAATATAGTTAGAAAATATACATGTTTATAATTATATTATCTCAAATAATTTCAGAATCCGAAAATGAATATTGCACACTTAAAAAAATTAGTAAAATCGTCACTTTTTAGAATATCGTCATTTTTTAGAAAAAAAAATCAGAAAATCGTCACTTTGCTAATTTCGGGACATAAAATCGTCCAAATGACGATAAATCGTCAAATCTGGCAGCCGTGACCATAGCAGCATCCATAGCATTAGTCAGTAACGGCCAATACCACTTCTTTCCGCGTACTTGAAAGCGATAATTGTTCATAGCATTATCGAACAAATCAACTCCACCCATTCGTTGATTGTATTGGTGTATAAGATGTGGTTGCTCAATCGTTACCATCTTCCGATTTTTCCGATTGAATCTTCTTTCTCGTCACTTCGGTTCTACTTCCAAGAAATTCGACATCGCTGTAACCACCTAAATCAAAAATTTCAGTATTAGAGAAATAAAGTGAAATAATATAAGTACATATACTTACCGAATTATCATTCCACCGTACAGCGATTATTTTGTTGTTTTTATTGAAAAAAAAGTCTGATGGACCTCGAGGTTTCCTTTTCACCATTTTGGTCTGTTTAAGTTCAGTGTCAAACCAAGACAGAATGTTTCTTTATTCATTTCGTTTTGTGTGACTTAAATACATACATGTACATATCAATTTGATCAGTTTGTGTTATTGTGTATGCAAGTTAAATTATTTTTAGTTTAATAAACTTTATTCTAGTTTTTTGACCTTTATTATTATTATGATGTCTAATTTTTCAGGTCATCAATAAAATCTTCCTTATTATAAATTATAATAAATATTAATTTTATTTTTTCCAATATTTCGCTACGCCTTTGTGTAGCATCGTCAGGAAATAAAATAAAATAAAATTATATTTCACAAACTTCAAAACAAAAATCAAATTGTGAAAATTATTGAAAAATTTTCATATACAATGAAAAATATTTCAAATTTTCAAAAAACACAAATACATACAAATCATTAAAATCTAAAAAATTTAAAAATGTTTTACATTAATGTGTAGATGTATATATGTACATATGTATAAACAATACATATGTATAATCCTAAATTACATCATATTATCTTATGTATTAAATGCCTATATATATGAGCGACATTATCTGTATCCGCTTTATAATTAATTCTTTGAGACATTGGTGTTTTACAAATTTGTAACATTTCCAATATGTAACGTTTCTTATAATTTTTCTCAATATTTAGCACTGACACATTTTCAAAGTTAGGACAGTGATTCAATTCAGAACAATGGGAAGATAGGGCTGTTTTATTTGAATTTTTACATCTATGATCCGACTTGTGTCCGGCTATTCTAGTTTTTAGCATATTTTTCGTTGTACCCACATATACTTTACTACAATTCTCCTGATCATTACCATTACAAGGTATTTTATAAACCACATCCGACATTTCCATTTTCTTAATTCTATCTTTAGTTTTACTGAATAATCTATTTCAAGTATTGTAAGATTTATGAGCAATTTTGTATTTATCGCTATTGAAGATTTTTGATTTTTCAAGTCGCTCGAACCAACAAAGAGAATTATCTTGGCAATAAAGGATAGATTTTCTGATTTTCCAATAATAGGTTTTCCAAGGTCTGCTGGAGATCTTTATAAAGATTATGATAATGATACTACATCAAAAGAAACTAATTTTTCATTATTTTCAATTCTGCAACCTTTAATTCTATTGCTAAATTCTAACGAGTCCTAGTATACCAGTTGATTTAGCAATAACAACAATTGGTGAAAAATGGAATTTGATAAGCAGTTACACTAGAATTGAGAGAGGTTTATTTTTACGTATTCTTAAATTTTGTATTGAAGACAATAGATATTTTCAATATAACGACAAGGTATATTTACAGAAGGAAGGTCTTCCAATGGGATCTCCAGCATCACCAATTGTAGCGGACATAGTTATGGAGAAGTTACTGGACACGTGTATTGAAAAGCTAAACATTAAACCGAAAATAATGACTAAGTACGTAGATGATTTGTTTTGCATAATTCCTGAAGGTGAAATTGATAAAGTATTGGAGACGTTTAATGCATTTAATATGAACATTAAATTTACAATAGAGAGGGAACACGATTCTAAACCTCCTTATTTAGATACATTAATAATTAGACGGGGCACCGATTTAATATTGGATTGGTATCAAAAGCCAACAGCATCTGGGAGAATCACTACTTTTCTAAGCATAGCAAAAGAATTATTATGAATACAGCTCGAAATTTGGTACAAAGGGTGTTAACGATAAGTGACAAGGAGTTTCATAGGAAGAACAAGGAAAGGATCAGGAATATATTAATTGAAAATAGTTTTCCCGAGCAACTTTCTTATAAATTAATAAATTCTTTTAGAAGTAGTAGAAATGTTAACACAAGAAGCGTTATAGAGCCCAAGATTTATAAGTCTTTAGCTTATGTGCCAGGAATATCAGAGCGACTTGAAAAATCAAAAATCTTCAATAGCGATAAATACAAAATTGCTCATAAATCTTACAATACTTTAAATAGATTATTCAGTAAAACTAAAGATAGAATTAAGAAAATGGAAATGTCGGATGTGGTTTATAAAATACCTTGTAATGGTAACGATCAGGAGAATTGTAGTAAAGTATATGTGGGTACAACGAAAAATATGCTAAAAACTAGAATAGCCGGACATAAGTCGGACCATAGATGTAAAAATTCAAATAAAACAGCCCTATCTTCCCATTGTTCTGAATTGAATCACTGTCCTAACTTTGAAAATGTGTCAGTGCTAAATATTGAGAAAAATTATAAGAAACGTTACATATTGGAAATGTTACAAATTTGTAAAACACCAATGTCTCAAAGAATTAATTATAAAGCGGATACAGATAATGTCGCTCATATATATATAGGCATTTAATACATAAGATAATATGATGTAATTTAGGATTATACATATGTATTGTTTATACATATGTACATATATACATCTACACTAGGGATATAACTTTTTGCAATTTTTTGCAAATATCAAAATTGCCCTAGCATAGTCGAATAGGCCATTGAAAATTATATAAAAAAATGCTATTACTTTTTCGCAGTTGTCAAAAAAGTTCACCCACCAAACGCGGTAAAGTTTTTAAATGATTTTTTTTTTATTTATTTACCTAAAAGGCGCAAAAAAGTTTTTTTATCAATATATCAACCTGCATTTAACATTTGTGTAAATATTGCAATATGTACAAAAACAATCGACACTTTTACAGTTCTAATTTTCTGTTTGTTGAAAAATTAATTCAAATATATGATAAAAATTTAAAAAAAAAACGTGGTTATAATTTTGAAAATATTTTCAATATTTCAAATGAAAATACAGATATTATTCAGTCCGAATTAAGTAGCTTGAAAGACGCTATGTCTGATGAAAATTCAGTATCAGAGTACGAGTGTGAGAACCAATACTCGTCCGACGATTGTGATTACAAGCCCCCGGAAAGAATGAAATTAAATAAATCATTAATAAATCCATCGGTTGCTTTAGTTACTAATGCCAAAGTCAGTACTAAAAAGGCAGCTAAAATCTGTAAGGAATTAGCAGAGTCTGGTATTCAAATTGCAACTCCATCACAGCCAGGTGTTTATAAAGCTGTAATCAAGTCGGCCGAGCGTAAAGAAAAAATGTTAAAGGAAACTTTGAAAAATGAAAACTGGTGCTTGCATTTCGACGGTAAAAAAATTGGCAATAAAGAACTCCAGGTAATGGTTTTAAAAAATGAATATACCGAAATTAAGTTAGCAGTGCTTGTTTTGGAAAATGGAAAAGCCCTCACAATTTTTAATGGTATTAAAGAAACATTACACAAATTTGATTTATGGCAATCCATAAAAATGGTAATTTCTGATACAACAAGTGTAAATACTGGTCACAAAAACGGCGTTGTTAAGCTATTAAAGGACTATTATAAATCAATTGATCTTCCTCCACCACAATACGTCGGTTGCCAACACCATATTTTAGACCTGATCCTAAGGCATGTTATGGATGAGTTATTGGATGGAAAAACATCATCTCCTAATATCTCTTATAATTTTGTTCCGGAACTAATAAATAACTACGTGGATCTGAAAGCCAACTACATACAGAATAATGAATACTTAAAAATAAAAAACATTAAATGGCGCGACGATATGCAATACTTGTACGAGCTTGGTTCTGCATTTAAATACTACCAAAGAAAAAAAAATTCCCTTATATAAAATTTAAAGCCATACCACCATTAAGCAACGCTCGATGGAACTCAAGGGCAATTCTTGCCATTTTAGCATTTGTGCTTATCCCGAAATACCGAGACCAGCTTATCCCAATATGTGAATTCATATGTGGACCATGGTATAATATATGGTTTTCCAATCATTGTTTTAATAAAGACAACTTCGCAGCTTTAGATCAATCCTTAGCACGATTTAAGAACGGTCAAGCATGTCTTAGAAGACACTGGGTTAGAGAAGCTTCAATAATCCCAAAGCAACAGCGAAGCAACATATGCGCAGAACGCGGTATTAAAGTAATACAGGACATTTATCCATTATGCAAAACAACGCGCACGTTAAATTTGAAGTTTATGTCTTTTAATAATTAAACAAAATTTTTCAGTTCACTATTTTACTTTATTAATAAAATATTTAAAAATTTTTATTTAAAATGAATGTTTTATTTTTTGGGAGATTTTAGAAAATCGTTTTCGTGGGTGAGGTTTTTTATCCGAAATGACCCCAAAATTATTTTTTCGTAAATAACACAACCTTCGCCATCGCGTGGTGCTAGGGCCAAAAATTGGTTTTACCCCTAATCTACACATTAATGTAAAACATTTTTTAATTTTTTAGTTTTTAATGATTTGTATGTATTTGTGTTTTTTGAAAATTTGAAATATTTTTCATTGTATATGAAAATTTTTCAATAATTTTCACAATTTGATTTTTGTTTTGAAGTTTGTGAAATATAATTTTATTTTATTTTATTTCCTGACGATGCTACACAAAGGCGTAGCGAAATATTGGAAAAAATAAAATTAATATTTATTATAATTTATAATAAGGAAGATTTTATTGATGACCTGGAGCTCAGAAAAATTAGACATCATAATATTTTTAGTTTATTTATAAATAAAAAAAACACATTTTTTATTTTTGGTTTTTTGTATGGTTTTATTTGTATTATTATAATTTAAAACATTTTAATTTGTTATGCCTTCACAGGGACCCGCTTGTGGCTGGTGTATGATCCGGCTATTTTTGTGTGTGATTTAGAACTGCCCTTACAATATTTTTTAGGTAGCTTAAATACTAATTTTGTTTACTTATTAGCAATTTCACAATTTTGTTATTCAACATTCCCACTCGTGTGACTTATTCAAAAGTCGAAAACAAAAGTTTAGAGTTACAAACTCCAGACTAAATGAAATAACTTTAGCAGACGCAATGTCAGCATAAATAAAATAAAGCGTGTGACTTATTTCGAAAATATAATTTTAAGGGATGTTACCTCATACCTTAACTCCTCCCCTTCTAAGATCAATCGTCCCGATTGTTAAACAGTTGGTAATTCATTAATGCTACAGAATCTTCTATTGGATTCTTGAAAACTTGGATTATCAGTCGTTGAATCGTTTCGTTCGACTTCTTCCTTAACCATTGTTATGACATTTATATCCGAATTTGGTTTTGATTTCAGTTTGAGGAATATTAAACAAATTATAGCTATTACCAAAATAGACAGACTGATATTTGTGGAAACCTTTAGTTGATATTGAATTAATTTCATCTATGTTATCTACTTGAAGATCTTTTATCATTTCTAAGGACAAGACCTCCTCAACTACTGATTTATTAGATGATAGCTGTAGTACAGCTGGAAGTGGTTTCAAGTTTGAAACCTCTTTTGATGTGAATATTTGGTTTTCAATACCAATTGTTTCGTTATGAAACTGGATTAAATAAGTTCCCGATAATTGATAAGTTTTATTCTCAAATATATTCAGAGTTCCGTTAAATTGATTTAAAAGTATTGTGCCTTCATTTATTTCCTGTATAGTAGGAACATGTTGATTATTTATAAACGTACAATTGTGATTCTTGCTATTTAAAATCAATGGTATACAATTCGTATTACTTATATCCATTAAATTTTCATTGTTGCAAATACATAAATTGTTAAATTGGTTACAATCATTTCTCATTTCAAAAATTTTATCCTTACATCTAATTACATTTTCAGAATTTATTTTTATAATTTTTTCATTTTGTTTTACTGGTTTTAATAATATTTTTTCACAATTTATTTTATTAATTGCGGGTAGATTTATTATATAAATTAAAGAAGAATAATCCGTGGCTATCTTAACTGTAGCAAAACCCAAAGCCTCTTCTAAATTATTGTAAGGAAATTCCTCAAGATCTAAAAATTGTTTGGCTTCATTGATTTCTTTTTCCGAAAGTATAAATGAATTAATTACTCCTACCTTTGCCCATTGTAAGGCGTATTCTATATTAATTATTTCTGCTTTTACAACATTAATTCTATTTCTAATGGAGTCTTCTATTATTCTTTGGGTGTCTTCAAAAGACTGAATCGTCCTTAAAATATTGTTAGTTGCATTCGTCAACAAGTCTATCCTGTGGATAAATTTCTCATTAATAATTTTCTGTCGTTCATTGTTCGTAAGTAGTCCATTAATTTTGTTCATGACAATGTTATGATCCTCGTGATCAGGTGAACCAGCTATCCATTTCCAAGCTGTCCCAATAATGTCAATTGAGCGTTTCACTCTAGGCTTCATTCGTTTTATTTGATTTCTCATCTGGTTGATATCATGAAGCAGAAAAGGATGCGATGTGCTGTTCCTTAACATTTTACTTTGAACTTCATTTTCCAGATTGTTAACAGTTCGTTCATATTCGTCAAGTTCCAAAACATGAATCAATTTAAAATTTCCGTTCTGTAGTCTTGCTTGTCCTTGGTGTATTGAAATCAATTGTGAGTTCGTATAGTCCAGTATTTGAACTTCCGTCTTGTAAGTCCCAAACGATGCGAAAAGTATCAACAAAAACTTCATTTTCTAGAAAGCAAATCAAAAGTTCTTTTAAAATTCTCAAGTCTTAATATTGTCCTTATGTATAATTCTATTTCGAAACTTAATTTCAACCTTATTACCTAAGTCTTCCTTTACTTCCTGCTTTTTGAATCTAGGCAGCAGCTTATTTCTCTGCCCTATTATTTTTTCATATATTATATCGCCTGGTTGGTAAGTCTTTATGTGGCTTGGGTTATTCCTCGAAATCATTTTACTCTGAGCCTTTTCCAATACGTCTACTAAATTGTGTGTAACCCTATTAAAAAGTATGTCTACTGGTTTGTTCTGTGCAACCGAGTGTATTGTATTATTGTATTGTTGAGCTGCTCTATAAAAAACCTCAGTGTCCTCTATAAGATTAAATTCTTCCTTAATACATCTAGCTATTTCTATTAAAGTGGAATGGACTCTCTCAATCTGACCATTCGTTGTGCTATGCCGCGGTGTACAATAATAAATTTCGATACCCAAACGTTGCATCAAAGACTTAAATTGCGCAGTCAAAAAACCTGGTTCGTTGTCAAGTGTCATCATTTTGGCATTAGGAAAATTCTGAAGAACATCCAAAACCTTCTCTCCAATGTTAGTTTTATCTTCAATATTTTTAATAACGAGAAATTTTGAATAGGCATCAACGCATGTTATGAATTTAAGGCCCTCAGCATAAAAAATATCCATATTAAGCAACTCCCCCTCTCTGTTGGGAATTGGAGCCTCTCCAATTGGAACCTTTTGTGGGTGTCTATTATATTTATTTCGGTTACAAATTGTACAATGCCTGATATATTCCTTAAACTGTTTTATGATTTTTGGCCAATAATATTGTTTATATATTTGTTTGTAATTTTCCTTACAGCTCCTATGTGCTCGAGAATGAGTATCCCGAATAATGTTTTGTTGATCGTCAACATTTGTGATGTCTAGTGGAAATATTTTGCTATATACAAATTTGTTTGTGAAAACCCCTTTCACTGTTTCTTCAAAATCGTAAAGATCCTCTGGTGTGCAATGAACACAAGTAACTAAATTTGGTTTAATGAATTCCAAAAGAATAGTTTTGAGATTTTCTCTTGTATCATATTCTATAATATGTCTCGTTCTTCCAAATGTCACGATCATTTCGTGAATCGTAAAATTAGCTTTGCACAAGAGTATTTGTTGTTTAAACTCATTTAAGGGTTTCGAAATCTCTGGAATATTGAAATCATCATTACTTTCAGTGGAATGTTGAGTACTGTGTAGAGATTCTTCGTCTGATATGTTGTTTAAATATTGACGAGAAAGGGCATCTGCTACGACATTGTTAACACCTGGTTTGTAAATCATTTTCGGTAAAAATTCTGCTATAAACGATCGCCATCTTTTAATTTTTGAATTAGGGTTTCTTGTAGAAACTGCGAATGTTAATGACTGATGATCTGTATGAATCTCGAGATTTGAACTGCCATATAAATAATTTCTTAAATTTTTCAAAGCCCATACAATAGCATAAAGTTCCTTTTCATTCGTTGCATAATTTTTCTCCGTAGAATTCAGAGTTTTTGAAATAAATGTTATGGGTTTACCATCCTGACTAAGGACAGCTCCTATCGCGTCGTCAGAAGCGTCGGTGGTAAGGATGAATTTTTTATTGAAATCAGGCTGAGTCAGTTCAATTTGTCCAGACAATAATTTTTTTAATTTATCAAAAGTAAGTATACCCTGTTCATCCAATTTTATTTCTATCCTCTTTGACATGTACTGTGAAACTTTACCGTTTTCACCTGCTAGATACTTCGACAATGGTTTCGATATTTGAGCGTAACTTTTTATAAATTTTCGGTAGTATCCTACCATTCCAAGAAAACTCCTTAATTGCCTTAAAGTCTTTGGCAAAGGGTAGTTATTTATAGTTTCCAATTTTTTTGGATCCGTTTTTATTACATTATGTCCAACTACATATCCAAGGAATTCGACTTCCCTCTCATAAAATTTAGATTTCTCCAATGAGATTTTCATATTCGACTCCCTTAATCTATCAATTATTAATCGCAAATGCTTATGATGGTCTTGTAAATTTTTTGAGTAGACAATTATATCGTCTATATAAACATGACATATTTTACCTATAAATTCCCGTAAAATGTCATCCATGGCCCGTTGAAAAATGCTTGGGCTATTTTTAAGACCAAATGGTAATCTCATGAACTCATATTTTCCATTATTAACGGAAAATGCGGTTTTCTCAATATCTTCTTCTTTCATAAGAATCTGATGAAAACCAGACTCCAAATCGATAGTCGAAAAGTATTTTGCTGTTCCCAGATTGGATAATATAACATTCATATCCGGGATGGGGTACTTATCGCTTACCGTGTTTTCATTTAATTTTTTGTAGTCAATAACCATACGCAATTTTGCAGTACCATCTTCATTTATTCCTTTTTTTGGAACGACCCATATTGGGGAATTGTAAGGACTTTTACTAGGTCGAATTATTTCGTCCTTCAGTAATTTTTCCAATTCATTATTTACAAAGCTATTTGCAGAAAATGGGTAAGGGTATTGCTTGCTCCATATAGGGGCTTCAGCAATTGTTCGAATTTCTGCTCTGATATCCGTTCTAAACGGCAGATTCATATCTATACTAGAATGAATGGTTTGAATATATTCTATAACATTTTCTCTTAAAATGTTTAAATTTTCTTTGCTTTCATTATCGAAATTAAATATGTCCTCATTATTCAATTTGCTCAAAAGGTTTTTTCCTATCTCTTGATTTTCCAATTTTTCATTTCCGCTCGAATCCTCTGATTCGATATTTATTAATTTTTCGCAGTGTTTACCGCAAATGAATTTCCCTTCCTTAAAATCCAAAATAATATTAGCTCTTTTCATAAAGTTGTATCCTATAAGGAGGTCTGCCTCCAGATTCTCAATTTCATAGAATCTTTCTTTAAAGCCGAAAATACTGGCTTCATAAAAATATTTAATGATGGTAAAGCCATTAATGGTTTTTACCCTCTTCTTAATTACTAATTCCTGTCTGTTCGTTAGGACTCCAGGATTACAATAACAGCTTGTCGCACCGCTGTCAATTAAAATTTTATATTTTCTTCCTCTTGTGGACGCCTTGATGATGTAGGGCAGTCCATTCCCTGATCTAAAAAAGAACCATCGTTCAAATTGTTTATTCGCTGATATTTCTGTTGAGGTTGTCGGCTTATTTGGGTACTGTTATTAAATTGTCTCTTGAAACCATTTTGGGAATTGTTAAATTGTCCTGTCTGTTGAAAGTTGTTGAGAGGACGTGTTTGGTTACAATTAAAATTCTGTGGGTTTCTTTGTCCAAAATTGGGTGTTGGCCTAGCAATAGTATGTGTCGAATTATCTACTTCCATTGGTTCTGGTTTTGTCTGGTATTGTATGTTATAATGTTCTTTAGGACGTGAGTCTCTATAATTGCGATTAGGGAAACGCAGGGTATTATTTGTTTTATTAAAGTTGGTTAGTGGTGGTCTGTTAAAATTAGTCGTTTGTGGTTTATTAAATTGTAAAGCAAAATTAGCACGTAATTTATTTGCCTCTAATTCTTGAGATTTTGCAAGCGCGTCTGGTAAACTATTAGGTGATATCGAAAATAGGATATCGGCCAAAGGAGGGTTTAATCCTGTCATAAAAACCCGAAGTGCGTATTGTCTATTCCTACTGTTTAGTTCCTTTGTAATGTCCGAATTTGTTCCGTGGGTCATTATAGTCTTGTTTATCAAATCCGTCAGTTTCTTATTAACCTCATTATAGTATGTTATTATTGTCTGTGGTCCCTGACGCATTACGCTGAGCTCTTGCTCAATTATGTGCAAGGGGCGTTTGTCAGCATATGCAAAATCTAAGCGACTGATAATCGCGTCAAAGTTCAGAACAGTGCCATGATTAGTCAAGGTATCATTGGCGTCATCAACAATCTTGTTTCTTAAAATAGTTAAAGCAGAAAAATAGTGTTTGCTGCCTTTCGCATATATTTTCATTGAATTTGTAGCGGCCTCACGCCAACTGACGTACGAATGTTTGCCATCAAAAACCGGCAAAGACCTTATTACGTCCAGTGGTTCATCACAACGTATTGTAACATTAATATTTTCCTCTTCAAATTCTCCTACAGAATTACAAGTAGTTAGTGCGCTCAAATCCCTACTCAATTCTTCTATTCTGGTTATTAATGGAGCCGTCTTCGCCTCCAACAGAGCCCTTACTTGATCTATGGTAGCCATTTTGCTCTCAATATTTGTTCCCAAACTCCTAAACAAATCCGATAAAGTGTCTATTTCCGAATCCAGTTTACTGATCTTCTTTCAAGAGAGCCACCGAAAATTATTCTCAATTTTACACAAATCACTAAATATTTTTGCTATTTCAATAATTTTTTTTTAAAAGTATTAGTATCAAAATAATATGTTATGTGCTTAAAAATTTTTTAATAAATATAATTCTCTTCTTATAAAGTAAAATATTATTTTAATTTTTTATATAATTCTTTTTTCAAATATAAAGTACAATACAGCAATTTTAAGATTTTTTCATACTCTATTTTGATTTTAATTCTTAAATTTCAATTTTTATTATAATTCCCTTTTATACAATCCTTTTTCAGTTATAGTTTTCAATATATCAAAATTTTTTAAGTTGATTTTGTTTTTATTTAATTTTCAATATATAAATAATTCTCCCAAAAAAATTTTTATTTAAATTTATATTTTACATAATCAACAAACTTAATTTTAACTTACTATCTGCTGATGATGAAGTTGATTTAAATGATGTTGTTTTGTTGTTCTTGTTGATTGGTTTTTTTTTCTCCAGTCTGTTACTTAGATGGTGTTGTTTCTGTTGTGTTTATTATTTCTTGTCGATATTTTTCCTCTTTATTTGTATTATTTCCGCCCATATATTTCCTTTTGTTTCACTTCGTATTTGAAAAATAAAATTTTAAATCGAAAGAGTTTTTTTTATTATTATTATTAAATTTCTGTTAATCCTTTTTTGGAAGACACAAGATTTTTTTTTTTTAATTTTCAAAGTTGTTTTATTTCACTAGTTATTTCCTTTTATTATGAAATTTATTTATTATTAATTATGTTTATTGTTCACACAGTTTCATATTTTTGTCACTTGAATTGTTTTATTTTTTTTCTCCTTTTAAAAAGGATACTTATTTTTTTGATCACTCGACCGAATCCTTTGTTTTCAGGACTTATACGATGGAGGATCCCGGTTGAGCCCCCAGTTAAATTATTTTTAGTTTATTTATAAATAAAAAAAACACATTTTTTATTTTTGGTTTTTTGTATGGTTTTATTTGTATTATTATAATTTAAAACATTTTAATTTGTTATGCCTTCACAGGGACCCGCTTGTGGCTGGTGTATGATCCGGCTATTTTTGTGTGTGATTTAGAACTGCCCTTACAATATTTTTTAGGTAGCTTAAATACTAATTTTGTTTACTTATTAGCAATTTCACAATTTTGTTATTCAACATTCCCACTCGTGTGACTTATTCAAAAGTCGAAAACAAAAGTTTAGAGTTACAAACTCCAGACTAAATGAAATAACTTAAGCAGACGCAATGTCAGCATAAATAAAATAAAGCGTGTGACTTATTTCGAAAATATAATTTTAAGGGATGTTACCTCATACCTTAACTTGCATACATTTCTTTGTTTCTTCCAGTCTAACGGGATACGAAAGTATGTATACACATGTATAATTAAAATTTACAGAGATGGGTAATAACGAACATTTGTATTTAAAATTTACAGAGATGGGCAATAAATATTATAACTTACAATGCTAGTTTATATTACTATTTATACTTAATTAGGATATACTAGTAATTATGTCTTCTTTTATTAATTATTATGTCTTATTCATATTAATACTACAGCTCGGCCGTCCTGACCCTATCTGAACTACTTCTAGTGATTCTATCAGTTGGTAATGAATTTTCATCTGTCTTTCTACCTTTCCTCATTGAATGTTTTTCTTTTAATTCAAGCCAAGATTTGATATTGTGAGCGGCCCAAACTCCTTCATAACGTTTCTGTTTTCTCTGATAACCTTCTATAACTTTTATATAGTATCTATCATTTCCCAACACCTTTATTATCATGTAAGGCCCCTTGAATTTTGGTATCAATTTGCTTGATACTCCTGGCGTTGAATCAAAATTTCTTATCATAACATACATAGTCCCCCTCTTTACATATCCACATATGATTTATTATAGCTTTGTACTTTTCTCTGTATCTCTTCTGCTTTACTTCGTATTTCCTTAACATTTCCTTTCTTACCTTGTGTATCGTTTTCTATAACATTTTTGCTTAAGCAATCTATCATTTTACCTTTTTGTCCTATGCCAAACAGCATTCTGCTTGGATATTCGCCTACGCTTCTATGTATCGTATTATTCATCGCAAACTCTACTTCTGTTAAAGCTTTGTATCAGGGTACATTATTCTCCGTACTTATTATTTTACCTATCATTGTACCCAAATCCCTGTTGATTCTCTCGACTTGACCGTTTGCCTGTGGGGACATGGTCGCGATTTTTATATGTTTAATATGGGTTTCGTTTAGAAATTTTCCAAATTCATCGGACGTGAAACATGTTCCCCTATCCGATATTAAATAAATTGGTATATTGTACGCCCTGAAATAATCCGTAAGTGCATCTATTGCCTCTTTTGATCTAGTTGTCTTTGTCGGGTATAACCTCACAAACTTCGTGCAAGCATCTACTATAACAAGAATGTGTTTCTTAACAGTGTCCTTATTTATCGGGCCGTAATGGTCTATATGAATTACTTGAAATCCTTTCGGGATATTGTTCACAAAGCCTTCTTGACTGCCGTTCTTATCCGAGAATGCTATGCATTTAAAGCAGTTCTTTATATGGTCATTTACCTTCCGTCTAATGTTAGGAAACCAGTAACTCTTACTTATAACGTTTGTAACTTTTTCCGTGCCCAAATGGCCCATTTCGTTGTGATATTCAAAAAGTACATGTCCTTCCATTGCCTCTGGCAGGAAAAATTTTAACTCATCTTTTGCCTTCTTATAAATTACTCCATTCCTCATTTCATATAAAGAGTGCTCTTTTTTGCTTAACATTTCTTTTATCTCTTTTATCTTAACATCTTTGCTCTGACATATTACCAAGTTATCTCCAAACGTATTATCCTCTATCATTAATATTGAGTGACACCTGCTCAGAGCACCTACATGTTTCATTCTTAAACCTGCCCTATGTTCTAATTTAAATTCATAGTTTGAAAGTTCCAATGCCCATCTAGCAATTCTTGGATTTAATTCTTTTTTATTTAGCGTTAGTGTAAGACAATTACAGTCTGTTACAATTTTAAATTGAACACCCTCTAGATATACCCTAAACCTTTGTAAAGCATACAATATCGCTAATGTTTCTAATTCAAAACTGTAATATTTTGATTCTGTCTCTGTTGTTTTTTTTTTTTTAATAATAATATATAGGGTGCAGCTTCTTGTCATTCCTCCTCTGTAATAGTATGGCACCAAAACCTATTGAGCTTGCATCACAATATAATTCGGTTTCGTCCCTCGTGTCATAAATTGCTAAAACTGGTGCATCTGTCAATTTGTGTTTCAAGATGTTAAACGCTTTTAATTCATCCTCGCCAAATTTAAACATTCTATCCTTTTTTGTTATATCATGGAGTGGTTTAGCTATAATGGAAAAATCTTTGATGAACCTTCTAAAGTATGAGCACATGCCGAGAAAACTTTGAACCTCTTGCACCTTGTTCGGTACCGGAAATTTTTGAATGGCAATCAGCCCATCTTTATTGGCTTCTGTTCCCTCTCCTGATATCATATCATCCCAAGTATTTAATTTTCCTATGTAAGAAACTACATTTGTCCACTCTCAACAACTTGTTATCTACTAACCGTTTAAAAGCTTCCCTTAATATTTCCATATGTTCATCAATCTCCGTGGTCGCAATCATAATATCATCGAGGTATATAATAACTTTGCCCTCCTTTACCATGTCCTCAAATACTCTGTATATAAATCACTGAAAAACAAATGGTGCATTTGTTAGGCCGAAAGCCATTATTAAAAATTCATACTCCCCTAGAGGCGTTGTAAAAGAAGTATATATGATTGAGTTCTCATGCATATATACGTTGTAGTACCCATTCTTAAGATCCAATTTCGAGAAAAATTTTTTATTTGGCCTTATTTAGTTGACGAAAATCTACGCACATTCTTATGTCTCCCGTTTTTTTTAACTAACACAATTGGCGATACATATTCGGACTCACTCGGACGTATAATACCGTTTTTTAAATATTCATCTAAAATTTCCTGTACCTTCTGTTTCTCCGCATACGAAAGTCTTCTTAACGCATAATTAAATGGCTTGTTATCCTCCACTGTCAGGTGCATTTCACACTTTGTATTTGGTTCTTTTGGCCACACCAGCCGTATATAACTTTCGGTAAATATTTGCTTAAATCTCGCTTTACATTCTACACTTAAATTTTCGTTAATTTCGTATTTTAAATTTTCTGCTTCAAAATCTATTGCTAACATTTGCTTATCAAAATTTTCGTTTCCACCATATTTATCTAACTTCATTGGCATGCTATCTAAACCTATAATATCTGTTTCAACTGCATTTTCTTCATTGTCATTTCCCGAGCTGTTTTGTTCTACATTGTTTTTATCACCTTGACATAGCATGACATTTTTATTACAATTATCTTCAGACTCAACATTTGTATCATCTATTATTACTAGTTTTGCATTAGATTGTCTTAGGAAATCTCTTCCCAACACAACTGAACATCCCATAGATTCGTCGTCTACAACCATCAGTACCAGAAATACAACTTTTTTATTAAACAAAAAAACATTTTATTTTCCAAAAATTCGCAATTTGCTTTTATTAATTCCAACATAACTTCCAATATCATCTTTTTTAATATATGTATATTTCATTAGGAACACAAGATTTCTTGATAATACTGATGGGGCTACCCGAATCTATTTGACATTCTAAATAAAAACAGAAAATTCTGTTATTCATTGTTCTTAGCATAATTCTTAAATATCTTACGTATTAATTTTTTCCCTTTGCTATTACAGTTGTAGCACTTAACGTCAAGTTTTGGTGTAGAAATCCAATCCTCACTTCGTTTAGGTGTAGTTGGTCTAGATAGTTCCACATGACAAAAGGCTTGTAGCATGTCCGACTTTGATGAAAAACAATGTAACCTGGCTGTTGTGGCTGCAACTTGTTTGATGAGTTATAATAAAACGTAGTCGGCTTGATTTTATTCTAATGACATATGTTTTATTATCTAAAATATTAACATTTTCAATATACAAAAGAAAAGGAACGTTTTTCAGAAAAGGCACTTACTCAACTCTATCTTTTCTCTGCGTTTCTCCCGTATTAACGTTAATTTCCAAAATACAAAGATACGAAGAATGCTGAAGACGGTTGTACCGATCCAGAAAATGCATTACATTCTGCTAGTGTCTAATTTTTCTTTATCTCTTAAGCCTAAAGAATTAATTAATTCATTTGTAATATTAGTTTATTTATGTTTTGTTTTCCAAGAAATGGCCTTATGTTTGTTATGCAATTATTCTTTTTAAAATATAAATATTTGTTTTTTATAATGTGCTTCCAATATTTCTTCTGATCGACTGCGCAGCGGCTAAATATTGCGTCGAGGTTGATGGACTGATTTCCTCTTCTGGCATGACTATATTAGGATAATCATAAGGTTCTTGGCTAACTTTGTAGTTCAAACATATGTTGTGCAAGGCGCAGCACACATTTGTGATTTTTGCAACCTTCACCGGGCAGTAGTGCATTTGCCTTGCACTCAGTAGACATCTTCATCTGTTCTTCAAGACGCCATTGACCCGTTCAATTATGTTACGACACTTGGCATGCACTTCATTAAATCTCATATCAGATGAACCAACCTCTGGTAATCGATGAGGCGTCAAAAGCCACGGCTCCAAAGGATAGCCTGCGTCACCTATATACCAAAGAAAATTTCAATAAATATTAGTGTTATACTGATCTTAGATTTGTGAAAAGTTTTACCTAAAAGCCAAAAGTTCTTTACTTCCTCCATATATGTATATTTTTTCCAAGTGAGCTCTAACATCACTAGTACTCCATATGAAAGAATCGTGACATGCGCCGGGGTGACTTGCGTTGACATACCGTATTTTAAGCTCATGATCACAAATCTGATAACATAAATTTTATCGACATACATACGTACATAGGTATATTAAAACTTACTAGCATAGCATTCAGGCTGTAGTTTCCTTTTCTATTATAAAACAGATGCTTGTTTTCAGATGGAGCAATCATCTGTATATGTGTTCCATCAACACAACCGAAAACTCCCGGAATTTTATACTTCATATAAAATGCCAGTGCAATTTTTCTTTTTTCTTCAGACGTTGTTGGCATTTTTATCCAGATAGGGCAGAGGTGAGTTCCGAAAAGATCAATCAATTCTACAAGGACTTTGCTAAAAGTGGGCTGAGCCAAGGAAACGTCAGAATCTTTTCCGATACCAGTCTGGTACCCACCTTCTGCAAAAAAGCGCAAACAGCCACAAAGTTTTATAATAGGATTAACACCAAATTTCTTCTTGGTCGGCTGAGAGTGAGATGTAACCACATTGAGCAAATACAAAAAAGCAGGTTTGTTCACACGGTAATATTTTTCAAACCTAAGCCAAGAAAATTTCATATACTTTGAAACACATGAATTTATTTTGTACTTACTGAAATTCCAGCGGATTTGAAACATCGCGCATCCGCCTTCTTGAAATATTCTGCCTGGTTTTTCGCCTTTCTTCCTCAACAGTATGTTCTTCCACAACCATGTGAAAAGCTATACTGTACATTATTGAATTTTTTAAATGAATTAAAAGCTTAAATTGTTTACAATAATTTAATTAATCACAAAAACTTTTTTTTATTATATAAACTGGAAATAAAATGTCAAAAGCAAAACAGCTGTTTCTAATTTTCTCACTCCCTTTTTTTGCTACTCCCAGGGAGATTAGAATAAGGGAGATATTTCCCGGCAACAAAACATTGGGAAGGGAAAAATTTCCCCGGGAATATTCATAATTGAGCTGAATATTAAGGCATTCCCCCTCTTTGTTGGGAATTGGAGCCTCTCCGATTTCTATTCTTTGCGGGTGTCTATTGTACTTGGCCTTGTTACAGATTTCACAGTGTCTTATAAATTCTTTAAAATGGTTTAACATTTTGGGCCAGTAATATTCCTTGTAAATTTGTCTATAATTTTCTTTAAAATTTCTATGAGCGCGAATGTGTGTTTGGTGGATTATAGATTCTTGGTCATCGCGACCAGGTCCGTCAATAGGAAATGTTTTTGTGAAAATAAATTTATTTGTAAAAATACCTTTAACAGTTTCCTTAAAGTCGAAAAGATCCTCTAAGGTACAATGTACTGCGGTTACCAATTTTGGTTGAAGGAATTCTAAAAGAATTGTTCTTAAATTTTCTCTAGTATCGTATTCAATTACGTGCCTTGTTCTGCCAAAATGTACTATTGATTCATGTATCGTAAAGTTAGCCTTACTCAGAAGAATTTGTTGTTTGAATTCATTCAATGGCTTAGAGGACTCAGGTATATTAACCCATTAACCGCCAAAATAAAACGAGAAGCGATTATCAACAAAAGTTTATTTTTGAATTCATTGTATATAAAATTAATATAAAAAAATTAAAGAATTTTAAAAAATAATAAGTAGACTAAGTACTCAATTGAGTACAGCGGTAGCTTACAGGTGAAAATCTTCAAAACATATTTTTTCAATGCATAACGTTTTTAAACATTTTTTGCATTGCCAGCAAACTCTTGCATGACGTAAAACACATCTTAACTGCTTTTCTAACTTTTTGGGGTAGTGACCTATACCGTCTTGAGGTAGCCCTAGTACCAATGAAGATGAAAGTCGAGCTTTAGTTTGCACGTTTTGGCCTAAGTAGTACCTTGCAATGTAACGCCTAAATAAAAGTTGATCCATGCTATCGCTGTGACTCATTACATACAATCGCCAAGCATTTGAAATGGCCATATCTAGTATATAGGTAAACAATACCCACCACCATTTCTTACCACGAATAGCTATTCTATAGAGTGAAATGGACTGGTCCAATTCATCTACTCCTACCATATGTTTATTGTAAGACTGAAATACTTTTGGAATATTGACATCAATTTTTTGTCGTTGTGTAGCAGACCAACGTTTTACAGCTCCTAAAGGTTCAATTGTGTCATAATTTGTTGCCATTGTACATACGATATTTTATTTCCATTTTACCAAAAGAATTTCATTTTGCTTGTCAAACCTATAATCATATGAGGCTCGCACTTCTTTTTTCATTTCTGTAACACTTCTCAATGGACACTTTTTAGTTCTGTTCTCTCTAATTGTTCCGGTCGCACGAAATCCTCTTTCCTTTAGTTCCACCATAAGATTATAATTACTAAAAAAGTTATCGAAAAATACTTGATGTGAAACTGGCTGCTACCCAGTTCTTAAAGCCAAATCGCACTGGTTTTCCATGTATAAACTGCTAAGCAGGGTGATGGCCAAAATATTTTACCATCGACTCATCAATTCAAATGTGCTCGTGTAACACTCCCCACTGAAGAAATTTTTTCATTATAACATTAGCTAATGGCCGAATTTTAAACATTTTGTCCCTGGTTTGTGCCAGCTTCATCATTGTCAACAAGATGAACGTTCTTTTTAATATCACGATATCATATCTTTGTCTAGAAAGTGGTTTTGATACCATTTCCATGCCAACATCTTCATCGTAAGACCAGTATAAATCCTCTCTCGGTAATTTGTTATATCCAGATAGTATCAGCACACCTACAAATTTTTTTAAGTCGACGGGGTCAAGTTGAAAGTTATGTCTATTATTTTGACTAGCATATAAAACTGTATTGCTGATAATCAAACTAGCTACTTCTTCATCAAATATTTTCTCGAATACTTGTACTGGATTCAGATTACTAAGCAACTTTTTTACACTTTCTTGCCTGTCAAGCACATCAGTCGATACCCGAGATGTTGAAGGGTATGCTGGTGGGCACTTACGCCAAGCTGGTAGACGATTGCGGCTTCTTTTTACCATTTCGGCCAACGATTCGTCATCGCTACTCTCGTTATCATCACTTAAAATGATATTATTGTGGCGTCTAAATACCTCAATGTTACCTGGCACATCTTTTGGGAAGCTGTGTTAACAGCTTCTTGTAATCCTTTGAAATCATTACGAACTTTAAAATGTTTAGTTCTCATCATAAATGTTTGTACTCTAAACTTATAACCACAAACACAACTTAACGATGCTAACATTCAACACTTAATAACTTTATTCGAAGCAGACACAACAAGTAGGATTGTTACTTGTTGCCATAATTTGTATATGGATTCTGCCGCTGTACTCAATTGAGTACAGTTGTATTTAAAATAGGATAATTTTGTAAAAGTAGCTAGCACATAATTTCTTTTTTGCTTATTTTAGCAAAACAAATGTTCGTTTTCAGAAAAATAAAATTGAAAAGAAATTAGCAATATAGTAAACGCTGAAAAAGGGGAAAGTCTGTGCTTATGTCGCCACTCCAACTTTGTGTCAGTTAAACAGTCCAATTTTTGACAGTTGATATGAATCTAACCAAATTTTTTTATTTTTTTAAAGGGGTTTAGGTTTCTTTTAATAAATAAATGCGAAAAATTCACAAAATTTTTTAAAAATTTTAAAATTTTTGCAAATGTTTGGCTGTACTCAAATGAGTACAGCGCACAATGCTTTGTCCCCATATAGTGAATCTGCAAAATTAGAGAAGTTATCGTAGAAGAATGAAATTTGGTGTGCTGGTTCAAAATATGTCAATTAAAAAAAATTCGAAGTTTCGGAAAAATCGGTGCAAGGACATGACTACCTCCCATACATTCTTAAATTTAAAACTTTAATTTTAGCTATAATTGTGAATAGAATAAATCGAAAGTTGGTAACTGTCTGTTAAAATATGTCTTTTAGCTCAGTAGTTAATTTCATTCGGTGCAAGGACATGACTACCTCACATATATAATTTTTCTCAAAAACTAAATTGTAACTACATTAGTGAATGCACTAAAAACTTATAACAACTTATAAAACTATATTTTTGAGCTCTCTGGGAAATTTCGCTTCAGTCGATACAAGGACATGACCATCTCTCATATATCCTTTTTCTCAAAAACTAAATTCTAGCTACATTTGTGATCAAAATGCAAATAATTTAATATTCCCTTTAAAATGGGTCATAAATAAATTTGTTTCTAAATTTGATAAAATAAGATAATTTATTTTAATTGTAATTTATGATGTTGTCTTTCAAAATGTATTTTTCAATTTCTTTGAATTCATCATTATTTTTTATGTGTTTTGTGGACCTAAGTGACGATAGTTCCGGATCCGACATTAATAACAACTGAGCCATTAAATCTCTATTTGTATTTTCTCTTGTCGTTTTTCTTGTATGGGAAAGTCGCACATTCCTTATATTTTTATGACTGGCTTCTAAGGCTTCTTCGCACAAACACCCTAGAATAAAAATAGTTTTAAAAAATGTGTAAAAGGTTTTTTTAATATTTTATTACCTATTGGCAAGTTGAAGTATTCCAGAACATCGCACCCATGCACTAAAACCTTATGAACAGTACTTGGCATGTAATACCAGCCATACTGAATTAAATAAGAGTTCCTAGTAATATTTAGCAGCTCCTTAAATGTTGTAACATTAACCGGGATTCCGCAAGATAAAACTCTTAATATAATGCCAAAATTATCAATAAGACTTCTATCAATCCCCGTAAATTCAGCAGAAATTTCACTATTTTGAAAAAATCGTCGAGCCGTGTTTCCATCGTTAGTAGTTCCAAATCCCGTTTTTACTTGATCTATTATTAATCCCGTCCGTGTTTTGAATTCATTTTGAATTCTTTTTTTTGTTTTGTGAAAAAATTGAGGTATTTTCCTTATTGACTCGCCAAACTTTTAAAGGAAGACGGTAAGCAATGTGCAATATGCATTCAAAAAAGCGTATCCAGCAGTGGAGTGTAGAAAGTCCATATTTATAATTATTAATACAAGGTGCTTTAATTATGTTTATATTGTTCATATCGGTAGGGCTTGCATTACATATAAAACACCTACTTGCTGAGTTTGTGTCACTCAAAACATTTGCAACTGAACCATCTATCATTGTGCAGTGCATATCGTAAGACACCTCAACAGCTGAACCATTTGCATCAATTACAGAACATTCCAAATTTTTAAATTGTTTAATAAAATCGTTGTGCATTTGCTTAATTAAAACTGGATTCTCTTTTGTTAATACAAATTTAAGGGGTCTACAATAAATTGTGGAAGATGGCGTTTTATTTACCCATAATACTTCGTTTGAGTCTAAATTTACCAATCTGAAAAAATAGAAATTTTAAATACATATAAAAGGATAGCTGTGAAATGCACGTATAAATGTACTTCTGTGTATAATAATTTACATACCTCAGAGGGACAAAGGCTATAAAAAAAATGAACTCGTCGGAACTATTTTCGTTTTCAAATTTTTGCTTATAGCGACTATGGCCAGAGCTACCATCCATGCCCCACTTGCAAATTAGGGACAGCTTTGTACATTTTTGTTCCGTATTACAAATTTTAATCACACTTTCCGCTGTTTTACACATTATACACTTCAAGTCAACCTCTGCTGTAATTTCAGTCGTTGCAATAGGGGGTAAGAATTTTAATTTTTGATTTCTTAACGCATATAATGTTGGCAAACAGTTTGGATGAAGCTCATTAATTGCTTTCCGCAATACGTTATATTTTCGTTCCGACAAATCCAAATCCATGTATAGCGCCAAAGACTTTTCAATAGAAAAGCATTTTACATCAGCTTCAGTGCTGTCTAAATTATTATTACACCTCTTTCTTAATTTGTCTGCTGCATATTGAAGTTCTTCAAATGAATAATTTTCAGTCAATTCTGAAATATTTCTATTTTTTGATCTAACAGAACTTTGACTTAATTCTTTCTTTTTTCTGCCAGCTTTAGTTATTTCTTCTTCTGTAGTATGTGACACGGTTGTTTCCATTTCTGATGCTATTGAAGATTCCACTGTTTCTAGTTGTTCAGATACAATAGATATTTCATGTTGGCTAGTTTTGCTCGTGCTAGGTTCCTAAATATTTTAGTTTTAAAGTTTAAATTTTTTAGTTAGATTAAAAATAAAATCAATATACAACTTACATTGTCTGGCTCGAAAAATTTCCAATTCAACCACTTAGAATACTTTTTGTCGAAGTATTGTCTATTGGATCTACTCTCGCTCCAATATTTTTTTATTTTATTGTCAAACAATTTAATTTTTCTTAACAACACTTCTTTTTCAACACTTGAATTCCCAATTTTGCCTTTTATAAATTTATATACTTCTGGGATTTTATTTTTTGAAGGCACAGATAACCAAAAATCAACGATATCGGAATTAATAATAAAATTTGTCCTTATCGAAAAATATTGTTTCACAACTAGTAAATAAATTTGACAGAATAATTTTATTATGCGTATATATAGAGATGAACTCGTTAGATTATTTACCTCACGAGGGCTCACTATTAGATTACAATGGCTACTGCAGCACGAGGTTATTTCAATATTGACTAAGTATTAATTTAATGTTTTTGTGATAATTCCACAATTAATTTAAATATTATTAATAAAAATATGGTGAAAACTTCAAAACAATCATAAACTATTAAAAGATGATCACGTGAAACTGAAATAAACACGCTTTCATCTCTTGTTCAAATAGCAAAATGTAAATAACTAATATTTATCATAAACTTTTTTATGGTGAAATTTTATTTTATTAAAGGAAAACCTACCATATGACGCACACGCAGTCAATAAAATTGCACAGCTTGCAAAATTTAATTGAACATTGAACGTCTCTGGAGCCCTTTACTTGGAAAAAATTATATAATCATATTTTTGGTCTTTGTAAAACTAAAAAATATAGACGTTTTAAAAAAATGCAAAATTTCAAATTTCCGGTAAAAAATCTAAAATTTTTTTTTACTAGTGGTTAGATTTGTTAACAAAGTCTATAAATGAAAAATAAAAAATTGCCTACTTTTTATTTACACATTTTTAAAATTTTTTTAAAGTTTGCAAAACTTTAGGGTTTCCGCAAAAAAAAAAGTTCTTTCAATTTTTGGTAAGTTTTTGTCACTATTTAATAAAAATTATAAACTACATCAAAATTTGATTCATTTTTTATAGTAATAAAAAAAAATTGTATAAACTTAAACTTTTAATTTTGGCAGTACCACAAACTTAGGTCTTTGTAACTTTTTCTGCAATTTAGGAAACATGTGTTAAAAAAATTATATCACTTTTACATTTCCGGGTGAAAAATCCAAAACTTCTTTACATATTCTATTTAAGCCCTTTAAAATGTACTAAAATCGCAAATAAAAAATTACCTATTCTTAAAAAAAAAATTTGTTTACTCTATCAAACTTTTGCATTGTAGTAATTCCAAATAAAAAATCGCAAAAGTTTTCGATGGCACAAACAACTTTTCCATAAAAAATATTAACCAAAAATTATTTTTGTTTTTTTGTACCTATAGTAATAAACAAAACTGTTAAGTTTCAAAGGAACACAATAAAAAATGAAATTTTGACAATTTTTTTTTTTTGTAACACAGTCAAAATCGTTTTTCTGTTCAACAGTTTTACCTCAAACATTTTCTGACTTTAGCGATCTCTACTGTTAACAAAAAGAAGAGATCATAAATTCTACTTACGAATCTATTTAAGGTACTTTGTTAGCTTTACAAAAATGTATATTACTTAAATATGCTAAGCACTTTATTTTATTTTAATTTTGCCTATGGGACAAAGCACTGTGCAGCGGCGCCAAATGGGTTAAATTCACCACTACTTTCCGCTGAATGTTGGGTGCTATGTAATGATTCACTGTCGGAAATGTTATTTAGTATTTGTCTTGTAAGTGCGTCTGCTACCGCATTTTATGTCCCCGGTTTGTACACGATCTTTGGTGCAAATTCCTCAATAAAAGCATGCCATCTTTTAATCTTGGCATTAGGATTTCTAGTTGATACCGCAAATGTTAAGGGTTGGTGATCAGTATGGATCTCTAAATCCGACACACCATATAAATAGTTCCTAAGTGTTTTTAGTTCCCACACTATTGCGTATAACTCCTTCTCATTAGTAGCGTAATTTCTTTCGGTGGAGTTAAGGGTCTTTGATATAAATGTAATGGGTTTCCCGTTTTGGCTTAATACAGCTCCTATGGCAACGTTCGATGCGTCTCTTGTCAAAATAAACTTGCTACCAAAATCAGGTTGCATCAATTCCACCTGGCCTATCAGCAATGCCTTTACTTTATTGAAGGCTGTGATTGCCTCTTCGTTCAACAGAATCTCAGTTTTCCTTGACATGCTTTGCGATATCCTACCATTTCCCCCTGATAGGTAAACTGTTAGTGGCTTGGTAACAAGGGCGTAATTTTTTATACATTTTCTATAATATCCCGACATTCCCAGGAAGCTTCTAAGTTGTCGCAAGGTAACAGGTAAGGGATAATTCTGTATAGCTTAAATCTTCTTGGGGTCAGTTTTTATTACACTATATCCTACTATATATCCTAAAAATTCAACTTCGTTTTTATAAAATTCAGATTTTTCTAACGAAATTTTCATATTTGCTTCTTTAAGGGTTTCTATTATTTTAGTAAGGTGAACGGAATGCTCCTCTAATGAAGGGGAAAATACAATTATGTCATCTATGTATACGTGACAAAATTTACCAATATAATTCCTTAGAATATCGTCCATTGCAGACTGGAAAATGCCAGGAGCATTCCTCATAACAAATGGCATCCTTAAGAATTCGTATTTTCCGTTATTCACGGAAAATGCAGTTTTAATAATATCTGACTCTTTCATTAATATCTGATGGAAGCCAGATTCTAAATCAATTGTGGAGAAGTACTTAGCCTTCCCCAGATTCGACAAAATAACATTGCAATCAGGAATGGGATAATTCAGCGTAATCGTCTGTTCGTTTAATTTTTTATAATCAATGACCATTCTCAACCTTGAGGAACCATCTTCATTAGTTCCTTTCTTTGGTACAATCCAGATTGGCGAATTGTACGGACTTTTACTCGGACGTATAATCCCGTCGTCCAATAAGTTTTGTATTTCCATATTTACAAATGTGTTAACACATAGGATATGGATATTGCTTACTCCATATAGGAGTTTCAGCAATTGTGTTAATTTCTGCTCTTACGTCTGTTCTAAATGGCAGTCTCATGTTTATCCTGCAATGGAGCCTCCTAATTTCCCCATTAATTTTACGCCTTAAAGATTCAATTTCTTGAGGTTGCTTAATATAATTAATATTCTCAATTTGTTCTCCGTCTTCGGAGGTGGTTTTCTTATAGTCGTCCTCTTCTTCTGTTTTTCACAGTGCTTTCCACTTGACAAGGTTCCTTTTTCAAAATCTAGTACAATATTTGCCTTTTTCAAAAAATTGTACCCTATTAAAATATCGGCTTCGAAATTTGAAATCTCATAAAATCTTCCTCTTATTCCAAATAGTGTTGCTACGCCAAAATGACTAATAATGGTCGACCCACTCTTCACTCTTTTTCTTATAACTAACTCTTGCCTGTTTCTAAAAACGTTTGGGCTACTAGTAGCACCACTGTCAATTAAGATTCTATACATTCGTCCGGATGTTCCTCTTTTTGTAATGTAGGGCAATCTGATGTGAATTCTAAAAAAGAATTTTCATTTAGGTTGTTTATCCGCTGTGCCTTCTGTTGCGGTTGGTGGCTGACTTGACCACTTGGTGGAAGTTGTCTTTTTACTGCTTGGGGTGCAGGATTATTAAAGGGTGCCTGTTGGCGGTAATTGTTAAAGGGTCTTGCGAAATTGAAATGATTTCGATTGACTTAGGCTGAAGGATTGTTGAATGATGTTCGTTGGGGGTAGTTGTTAAAGGGTTTTTGAAAATTATAATAATTTCTGTTTCTTTGTGGAGGTCTATTGGTGACGTTAACTGATGCGTCAATGTCCATGGGTTCTGATTTTGAAATATTCCCTACTGCCTGATGATTGTTCCTTGTCTCTCTTGGTGGAAATCTCAGTACGTTTTGATTCCTATGATTTTGATTTTCGTTTCTTTTATCGAACTGATACGCAAATGTTGCCCTAATTTGATTTGATTGAAGCTCTTGCGCCTTGGCAAGGGCATTCGGAAGATCACAAGGTGATAGTGAAAATAATATATTTGCAAGCGGAGGATTTAGTCCTGTTATAAATACTCTTAAGGCATATTGCCTGTTTTTCTTATTCAATTCCTTGCAGACTATGGCATTTGACCCGTGAGTCATGATTGTCTTGTTAACTATAAGGGTCAGTTTTTCATTCACTGCATTATAATAATCAATTATTGATAACGATCCCTGCCTCATGATGCTCATCTCTTGTTCCAACAAATGGATAGGTCTTTTGTCAGCATAAGCGAAGTCGAGGCGGCTTATAATGGCATCAATGTTTAATACGGTACCATGATTGTTTAGGATATTATTGGCCTCATCTGCGATTTTATTCCGAAGTATTGTTAATGCTGCGAAGTAACGTTTGCTACCTCTAGTATATAGGCTCATGGCATTCGTGGCAGCTTCACGCCAACTCACATAGGAAAGATTTTTCCCACTATACGTAGGAAGTGATTTAATCACATCTAAGCTTTCATCGCAACTAACATTTTCCCTAATAACCTCTCGCTGATATTCAGTAACTGTGTCAGTTGTTGTTAAATTAGCTAGTGTCCTAGTTAGTTCGTTTATTTTGGTTTGTAATTTATTAATGATTCAATATGGCTTGCTGTGGTCATTGGATTTAACCGTTCAAATGCTGTTGTCAAAATATCTACTTTCTCTTCTATACTACATCCGCCTATCAATTCTATCTCTCCTGGCAGTAAATCTATTTCTTCCTTTATTTCTTCCAGATTGTATATTTTATTTAACCTTAATTCACATTTACCAAATTATTTTATTTCAGAAATATCGCTAAATCAAATAAAATTATTCTAACTTACTTATAATATTAAACTAATTGCTTGAACCCGTTGTCTGGAGTCTTCTCTTTGTTGGTGTTGTTGTTTCTTCTATCGTTATTGCGGCTGATGTTGTGTCCTTCTTTTCGTGTTGTATGGTGAAGTAGTGGAGTAGTTTATTTTCACAACTATCCGTTGAATTTTTGTTTGTTTAAATTTTTCTTGTTGAAGAATTATTTATTTAATTATTTATTTCCTAACACAACAAGATAAAAAATCTTATAAATTATAGTGTTAGTGAGAAAGCAGATGTAGCAAACAGATATTAATAGGAAATAAAAAGATACAATTTTAAATATGTATGATTTAAGAATATAATTACAATATTGATGAAATTAAAAACAATTGAATAGCAATTGTTATTAGTGCTTATAATGCAATTTTAGTGCAAACAAAAACATTTAAACATTGCTAAAAAGAAAGATAGAGAAGAAAAATACTGGATGTTGAATATGGACATTGCCAGATAATTAGTAATTACATAAAATATTTAAATAGCTCCTTTTTAAATGCATTAGCGTTGCCTAAATTTTGATTATTGTTAGGTAAAGTATTCCATAGACTTGTGCTGTAAATTAAAAATTGTCGTTGAGATAATCGGCTCTTGTATTTTTGCTGAATTATTTTTCTACCACGATTAGACCTAGCAAATACAATTCTATTAAATAAATATACCGGTTGTTTAGAGTATATTATTTTGTGCAAGAGAATAAGGCATTTGCACTTTAATAGGTCTTCAAATTTTAATTTAAAAATCTGATAGGAAAAAGAAGAAATATGATCATGGCGGCGTTTCAGATATATATACCGTGCTATGTTGTTATATGCCACATTAAGTTTACGATGGTCATAACTGTCGCAATTTGCAAAAATTTCGCAACCATATAGGAGTGACGGAATAAGATAGCTTTTTGCCAGCATTATACGGATAGTAAATGGAGTTGAATCTTGGACTGCCCACAAGTTACGGAGCATGCCATATACTTTACCAACAACAGCATTAATGTGATCAGACCAATTGAGTCTATCATTAAATACGAGCCCCAAATTAGATGCACGGGTAACAAAGTCAATTTTATTATTATTGATTTTTATTTCGAGATTTTGAAAGGTTCTGCCGGATTTCGAGAGAAGAATACATTTTCGATGGATTGATACACAAACCATTCAATATTGCCCAGCAGTTAATTTTTTCCAAATCATTATTTACTATATTAACACATTGAGTAACATTTTGGATAGAATAACTGTTATAAAACTGCACATCATCTGCATACATATGAACTCTACTCCCAGTTGAAGTATCCGGTAAGTCATTTATGTAAAGGCAAAAGAAAAGAGGTCCAAGTATGGAGCCTTGTGGAACGCCCCTTTCGAAATTGAGTGCGTTTATTTACCATGATAGTATGATCTACGGTATCAAAAGCCTTGCTGTGGTCCAGGAGTATTAAAAACGACAACATATTAGAGTCAAGTTTTGATCTGAGGTCCTCAATCACATCCACTAGTGCAATTGTGCAGCTCCTGCCTTTTATAAAACCAGATTGCTTTTCGGATAGTAAATTTCCACGTAATAGGTACTCATTTATTTGTTTGCTGATTAAAATTTCCATCACCTTAGAGAGAAAAGGCAGGATGGCAATCGGACGAAACTCATTTTTGCTTTTAGGTATTGGAATAATTTTTGATAACTTCCAATTATTGGGGAAGGTAGATTTCATGAGAATGGAATTGAAAAGATATGTGAGGCAGGGCAAAAGAGTGGGTACTATAGCCTTAAGGAAGATCGGGTTTATTCCATCCATTCCTGTTGCACTCGATTTTACCGACGAGAAACTTTGATAAACCTCGAGCTGGTATACGCAACGAAAACTAAATGGATTTCTTACTGGAACATAGCAGAAATAATCATACATATTCTGTGCCGGAGGTAAAACATTAATTTCGACAAATTTTTTGTTCAGGGTGTTGGCATCAACGCTGGGGTCAAATGATGGAAAGATTTTTTTCCCTATACCGATTTTACGAATTTCGCTCCATTTAGACTTGCTGTCTATTGCGGTTGAAAATTTCCTTTGAAAAAACAAAGCTTTAGCAGACCTAATACTCTCAGTAACTACCCTGCGAGCAGATTCATAGATCATTTTAAGATCATTGGTTTTGAACCTTTTCCAGCGATAGTAAGCTTCATCACGCTTTTTTATTAAAGCTTTTATTTCAGGACTGAACCAAGAAGGTTGATTTGATCTAATTTTTTTGATTTTTATTGGTACACATAAATGAAAAAGTTGGTTTACATGTTCTTCAATAAAGGAAAGTTGATCATCTACTCTATCAAGAGTATAAATCTGCCCCCAGTATATATTATCAATTAAGTGATTAAGTTTTGTGTAATCAATGTTATTTAAGTCGGGGTAAAAAACACAGGAGTTGTCATTGTGTAAGCACAGATCGTAGGTTAGAAAAATAATATCGTGTTTAGAGAAAACCGAAGCTGAAATTTGATCATAGAGGAGCACTCTAGACTCATGGTTGACAAATATTAGATCTATTAAGGTGTTAGAGGTTGAATGAAAGTGTGTTGGCATATGTATATTAACAGGGTAAAGATCAAGAGTGCGCATAGGTTCTACTAGAGGATTGTCCTGCTACAACTATGTCATGATATTTCACAGAAATATCCTCAAGAACGGAAATTAGTTTGAATTCCTGCAGTTTTAATTATTAATTTCTGATTTTGTTGTGTTTTGTTTTGTTTATAAGTAAACAGAAATACACTCGTTGATATTTTTCAATTTACACATTTCATCAGGAAATGCTTTATCTTTGCACTTCAAATGGTTCTTTTTAGATACCACTTTTTTAACAAAATTTTCCTATTATATTAACTTAATATATCACATAATAGTTTTGGGTTATATTGATTTGATTTTGCTTCTTTTTTTTATCGTCTCTTTTTTGGCTTAGGCTTATTTGTTTTTCATATTTGTTACTCGTTCTTAAACGATACTTATTTCTCACTGTTTTTAATTTTGGTTTAATATATATTTCTCCGTTCCTTGACGGATACTTATTTTTTAGTTTTGTGGACCGAAACCGTTCCTTACTTTATTTTTTCAGGATATAACTACGATTTCCGATGCCCCACGTTGGGCGCCAATTAAAATTCAGTTCATTAATTTTATTAAAAAATTTTATTTCACGTTGACCATGCTCGTCAACGCGTCAAACCAAACTTAAAAACTAACTTACAAAATGTTTCTTATATCTCTCAAGCTTAACAGCAAAAAGCATTATTTTATTTGTTTATTTATATTTACTTATTTGGCAAATAACTGCAAATGCTGCAAGCATTCATTCAACGTGTAGGAACCCTACACCGTTCATATTTAGCAGACATATCGTCAGCATATTTGGTGGGAAAGAACTTTATAATAAATTCATATCTTAACTTGCAAAAAAAGAAATGTATCTTTGTTTCTTCCAGTCTAACGGGATACGAAAGTATGTATACACAGTATAATTAAAATTTACAGAGATGGGTAAAAACGAACATTTGTATTTAAAATTTACAGAGATGGGCAATAAATATTATAACTTACAATGCTAGTTTATATTACTATTTATACTTAATTAGGATATACTAGTAATTATGTCTTCTTTTATTAATTATTATGTCTTAGTCATATTAATACTACACCATTTTTATATCTTCCAATAGTGCATGTTCGGTTGTCGCGAACGGTAGCTGTTGCAAGATTTCCCTTTTCATTCAATATGCACAACAACTTAGGGCTAGTAAAAAAGTTATCAAATGTAACATTGTGTTGGTTTGCATTAGATATATTTTCCAACAATCGTACGACCATATTCTCTCCAATACCATAATCGGGGTTATTGTTAGCAGAAGCACCTGTATATGGAATAAAAGAGTAACAATATCCTGTCGCTGAAGCTAAGACCCAGTACTTGTAACCAAATCGTATCGGTTTGTTTTTGATAATCATTTTTTCGTCCACTGACAGGTTGTGAGAAAATACACCAAATTGCATGAATTTTTTATTTAACGCATCATTCAAGGGAGTAATTTTAGCAAATTTATCATTTGAATCAACAGTTTTATTGTCACAAACATGTATATTTTGTTTCATTTGTTCGAATCTATCTCGACTGGTTTCATCTTTTACAATCTGACATCCAAGAGATGCTTGATTTGACCAGTATGATCTGATTGTCGGCAAAGTATGATATCCTGTAAGATACAAGCATATTTATTTGTTCTTTCGACAATCACTTCTTCATCGAAAAAACATTCCCATAATTGTAACGGTGTATACGAACCTACCGAAGCCAAAAATAGCCTGAGGATTTTTTAACAAAAAAGGTATCTCACACAACTTACCAATTATGTCGTACAAAGCTTTTTGAGCAATCTCTTCATTGTCCAAAGGTTGCTTATCAAAACTGAAAGTATGCGCTTTACTCCATTTGGGCTTATTTCCCACTGAGGCACGATCTTTTGACTTCGATGTAGATGGTTGCGAATCATTGATCGTATCAAATAGGTCATACCCTGTTTCCATTACTTCACAAACCATTGGTAGATTCACGTTATCATCATCATAAATATACTCAACCTCAAAATGGCCAGTCATTTCATTAGGAAATTGAGTTTTGTCATGAAGAGTTGGGATATTATCATCTATATATCATCATTGTCACCAATATCATCGACCTTATCCGGCGGATTTTTTACAAAATTTCTTTTATCAGCTTTATGGCCCAGATCATTTTCTTCCTCGTCACTCGTCCATCTATATATCTCTGCTTGTAGCTCAATTTGGGGTAAAAAATTTACGACGAAACATTATATATTACTGAATCACAATTCACAATGAAATGAATATCTATAACAGCGAAGTATCAATTTACACTAGAATTGCATCAACCACTTATTTTATTGCATTAAATTTCACTTACAAAAAACGGGGAAGTCCCAAATTCTTTTTTTAAAAGCACGCCACACACACCACATATAAATCACACTTTGTGTTTATGTCATATATTTACCAACATATAAGGAAACAATAGATAAAATCCCCTGATATGCATCAAAAGAAACAATAAATACTTTTATTGCTATTCTTTTCCAGTTATTATTTTAAAATAAGAAAAAATAATTTTAAAACACGTTAAAGCCTAAGTGGGCAGAAAAATACTCATACGCATTCCTCCCGGCAAACCCTAGCATTCGCCCTTGCCATCATTGCCACATATAATGGGCACATATTTGACATCATAAGGTGATTGCTCGCCAAACCCTTAAACGCACAATTCCTACATCTAATAATATTGTTGTATCTCCTCGTCATGTGGCCCTCTACACCGCATCTGCGGCAAACTTTCACATTGCGCTTGCAATTAGCGACTCTATGGTCGAAACCTAAACACCTGTGAAACGCCGGTATTACATCCTGCAGTCGCACAATAAACATGAACTACTTGATATACACAGCAGAAGCACTCAAATTCTCCATTACCGGTGGGGTACATTCTAGTACAACATTGGGTTGTCCACTCTCTTATGTCTTTCAAGGACTGCTAACCAGATGGACACTTCTTTTAAAGTTCTCCCCGTCATCATCTCCTTTAAATTAAGCACGTACAAGTTCCCCATAAACTCATCTAGCGATATCTCATTATGTACTCTTTGTAAGGAAATTTATGGTCCAAGCTTGTACTTTACTGTAACCGCTAGCCCTACTTCAGCGAACTTAGTGTTATTTTCCATATTCTTACGCTAGACTATCGACGGAGTGCGTATTACGGCTCCTCCACTCTTTATAGGGCGCACCTCGTGTACCATGACGCTTAGTGTTGGTCCTACTTGCTCAACCATTTTCTGAACAACCTCTTTAGACGTTGTTGAGCTCTTTTCGCTCTTTACTATTACTGACCAAGTGTCAACCGGTTTAGGTACAACCGGAGCATGCTTGGTCACAACTGGCGTAGCAGCAAGAGTAGGAGCACCAGAAACCGTATAAACTGGTAGCTTAGGAACACCGACAGTACTGTCAGAAGACCCAGCGCCAGTCCCAGCCGTGTCAAGCTGCCCCTTCAACCGCCCATTTTCGACTAGAAGCTGCATTAACATGCGCTTATACCTAGTTGCATACTCTAATACCTCTCGCGCAAAACTTGGTTTTATTCCGTCCTTTAGGACGACACCCATTAGTCCATCCCCCACATTCCTACTTCTTTCACTTTTACGCCTTACCTTAGGAGGCATAATATAGGTGAAATGCTGCTATTACATTAAGTTACAATAAAATATATTATTTATTATGAATAAATACTTAAATATATAACTTAAAATAGACAAACTCCACCAGCTGGCGTTGTATTTCCTTGTATCTTCTTTTCTTCAGCCAGGTAACACGATGCATTTTTATCACCACGCAACTAATATAATTGCTTTCTTATTTTTTATAAAAAAAACAATTTTTATTTATAAATTTTTCTTTATTTAGTTGATAGAATGGGAAAACTAAGACTAAAAACTAAGTTTACATTTTACTGAACAGGTGCCTTTAGCTGATATTAATTGTTGCATTAGCATAATTTTGATTGGTTAATTTCATTAAAATTTATTATTGCTTTTGCATTTTTATTCCTTTAAAAATTTCTTATTGATTGAAACATTAAAATTATTAAACTTCAATAAATTGCAGGACTGCAATTTATTTCCAAAAATGATTTATAATTTTCTGTGTGAACGATAATGAATGAAATTCAATACTTTCAAAGAACTAATTTGACTAAGTTTGTTAACCTTAGATTTTGCAAATACAACAATATCACATATTTCTTATTTAGTTATAGAATTACAGGGTTTGTATATACATATAACTATTGGATCAACTTTGAACCATTTTGTCTTAGATGCACGGTTAGAATTTCTGCCACTGGTCCTAGCATATTTTGAAAGTGGTTCATCGTAGCTTTCATCACATTCGTCATATACCCTATCACCATTTTCTATATAATTAATTTCACATTCTGTGTTCAGTAATTTTGGCCCAATATGATTGAGATTTCCTTCCTGATCGTCATCACTTGAATCAGAATCTTGGCCAGTCTCATTTCCATCTATGGGAGGAATCGCATAAATATCAATATTTCGGCCACTGTAAGTCTGTATCAAAATATACATGAAAACTTTTCAGCGAGCATTACGTCCCTTATAAGGACCTTGGAAACTATTCGACATTGCGTAGATTCCAAAATTATTTTTTAACTTATTAATGAATTATATTAAAATTATAACACTTCTTAATAAATGATTTTTTAGTTTCACAAGAATTTGATTACATTAAAAAGATCAGCCTGCTGCTTGTACGTATTTATCCTGTTTGAAGTTGAAGATCTACTAGAGTACGGCTGACGTCACTAGTAACTGATTTGCTGAGTCTCTCTGATATACCTTTTTGGTTGTTCCTTCCGCTTATCTTTTTCTTGGTTTTAAAACGGTGGTTCAGCTCGTTGTTTAAGGATTCTGCTTTTTGTTCCCGCTTATTTTTGAATTTGTAGTTTAGCTTGTTGTTTGCTTATTTTGAGTTTTTTTTCCATAATATATATAATATATAATTTAATATATAATATATATAATTTAGCTTTTTTGGATATAGCTTTTGTTCCCCCTTATTTTTTGGAGTTTAAAACCGTTTTTCTTAAAAGCGTCTGTAGCTTAAACTTTTTAATTAATCCGCTTGTATTTTCTTGGAATGTTTTCCCTTTTAAACGGGTTTTTATAAAAGTTTTTCCACTAGCTTGATTTTAGCACAAAATTTATTAAATGTTAATACCAATTTATTTTTCGGTCACTTGTATTTTTTACTTATTTGGCTTTTGTTTTTTTTAGCAACAGTTACATGATATTATTTTATTAGCACTTAGACACTTTTAATATATCCGGGAATAGCTTTTACTCCGCTCGGGCACCAGAAAACGAGTTTATTTGCACTTCAGAACATAACTAAAACTTTATTGACAAATCATTTCATTTTGTACAATATTTTCTTAGACTTAATACAATTTTGCTTACTTTTTAAAATAATAAAATTGTGTGAGAAACTTTACTGAATATTTAATACTAATAAAAAAATATGCTTATTCGATAACTTAAACCAGGTTTGCAATTTAATTCTTTTATTTGTGTCTAAATTGGGTTTGAAGAATTTGTTGTGTTTGTTGTTAAGCGTGTCGGATGTGTTTTTGTTAAATATTTGGTTTATTGACTTTATGCGAACCGTATGGTATGCGCTAACTAAGAAATATAATTGTGGTATTCACCATATATGTTGACTTGTATGTATGTATGCCAATATTGATATCCAGTGCTAATTTAAAAGATTATATCTAAGTTAAAGGATTCTAAACGGAATGCTTTAAAAAAAATAGATTTTAGGAGCGCACAACTGCTCCTTGATTGAATTAAAACACGGAATTTGTTACTCACAGTTCTTATTTTATAATATTATTTATTTTCTGAAAAAAAAATACACTTTGAAATAATCTTGTTCCTAAGATTATAACTTTTGTGCATCTGCACACAAACACACGTACTGTTTTACTTTTAACACTTTATTGTAATACCTTTAAGAAATATTCAACCCGTCCAATAAATTAATACCGAACAAAGATGTTTATGGTTTGAAGGCAAAAGCAAAAGTGACTATTATAACGAGCAGTGCTACTTTTATACTGTTTCAAAGCATGGTTGTAAATACTTAGGAGTAAGATATTAATATAAATCACAGAGTCGTATTCCAAAGAAATCCGTTAAATTCAAATTATTTTTTTGCAGGGTTGCATTTTAAAGTATTTTCATAAAATATAAAGCAGTGTTGCATCAAAATAAATCCGTTTAGTTCAAATTTAGATTTAAAAGTAATTAATAGTAAATAAGGTATAATTCAAAAGTAAAAAAAAGAAATTAATAAAAATAAACAAAATCAGTTAAAAGTGAGCTGTGTCAACTTTAAATTTAATTAACTAATTTCACGATGAATTAAATTTTAATTATCAAATGAACAAACGAACAAGCGATTTCATTCGATCCGTAACCAAGACTAAACGTTCTAAGCCAACTTTGTTGGCTCGTTACATTCGTAGATCACGTTGCACCAACAGGTACAGGTATGTAGACGCTGATCAAGCAAAATTCATTTCCCACAGAATTATTGCAAGAAGGCAATTTCGTAATTGGAGCGGATGCGCGTGTAAAAATAAAAATATTAAAAGAGCTTACGTATTAACATATTTTTTGGCGGCAGTGTTGCCATCGTTGTTAACTTCTAGTTGTAATGGTGACATATAATAAACAAACAAAAAACAAAGTATTGAAATGTGTACCAATATCAAATTGCCAGCTTTGCCTTGTTTTTGCTAAAAACACTCAATTTATCCAACTTTTATAAACTGCGGAATTTCAGTTTGCTGGTAAACAAAATTGTAATTAAATCAATCCTATTCCGAAGATTGTATTTGAACTTGCCTACCAACATTAAACACAATTTATACTTAAGAAATGTCACTTTAATTGGAGTTTTCCAAGTTCAGCAGAAAATTCACGTCCGGTACTTAGAATAAGCCTAGACAATGATGTTCACTGAGAAACGACAGAATACGACAAATGCAGCTGCTTTTATAGCAGTTTTAAACGTTTACAATATCATAGTTGTATTGATAAGTAGTACATACAGATAAAATGTTAGCGAAGAGTCGCACTTAAACAAACGTTAAATTTAAATATATATGTAGAGTTGCCTTTATAAACAGAGTTGTATATAAAAACGTTAAGTTTAAATTATATAAATAAATGTGGGTTGCTACAGACTCCCCCTCTGATGCCGATGACGTCCCGGTGAGGCAGCAGCTAGGTCTTTCGAGGGCGTCCTCTTCGTCTGATCATCTGGACTGGTTTTTCGGAGTTATCTGATGTGCCAATCGCTGGCGTTAAAGCCGATGCGTGATAGGTTCCCAAAGGTAATGTGAGATCATCTTGATGAGCAATTACGTATGATGTTGTTCCCTTTTTTTCGATTATCACGTAGGGGCCATCTCTTCGGTACAAATTTAGATGTAACTCCTTTGTTGCTGTTGCTTAAGACATGCGTGGTTACAAATACCTTAGATCCAACTTCCAATGGGTGTTGACTACGTCTATGGTCATTACTGTTCGTTTGTTATGATCTTCCTGTTTGTAAACGTTTTTTTTAACGTCCTTGTATACATCTGTGAGAGTATGAAGGTACGGTGTGATTTCGGCCACGAAGTTTTCAGACTGAACAATAGCTTTAAGATCGTGTTGGACGTCATCTAATGTTCTGAGCTCTCGTCCGAATGTTAGGTATGCAGCTGTATACTTCGTACTTTGGCAGACCGTTGTGTTAATGGCAAAACGAATGCTTGCCAGTTTCTCGTCCCATAATTGATGATTATTCCCCACCAATATTACTAACTGACCCTT
This sequence comes from Phania funesta, assembly GCA_963932375.1. Taxonomy (NCBI): domain Eukaryota; kingdom Metazoa; phylum Arthropoda; class Insecta; order Diptera; family Tachinidae; genus Phania; species Phania funesta. Next base: position 86,349,939 of record OZ010653.1, read on the forward strand.
GTGTTTTGGCACAGGCTTCGGCTGTAGCAATTTCTAGTGCAAAGAGTTCAACCCATCTACTGGCAATATCTTCCACAATAAAAATCCATTGAAAGCCTTTGCGTGATGTGGGTAGTGAACCAAATAAATCGATGGCAACCACTTCAAACCGTTGGTTACTGGAAACTGTTTGATACAATCCTGCGGGTTTTAAATTTGTTGACTTATATCTTTGACACTCGATGCATTCTTTAACATATTTTTCGATATCTTTACGGATTCCTGGCCAATAGTATCTAGATGAAATCTTGTTCATGGTTCTATCGATACCATAATGACCGGCGCACAGTGGCACATTTGGCGAGAAGGCGGTCAAAAATCCGTAACTTTTGATTGGATTGGAATTTTGATATGAGGTTTTTTCTGTTTGATAGATTTTAAACTTTAATTTTTCATAAAAAGCATAAAAGTCGACCGACAAAAAAAAAGTTACGAATGGTTTAATATTAGTTACCATTATTAATTGAATTTGAGTATAAAAGAGGAGTGTTGAAACATTTAAAAAAAAATTCTTTTTCGTATGTCCTATTCTTATTGTTACAAATTATAATTATTAATAGTTTTGTAAACTAAATCTTGTCAGGAAACGCCAAATTTTGGCCGCTGTAATAGTTTTAAGCTTAAAAGCAACAAGGGCCAAAGGTTGGTGTTTTAAACAGCCTTTTTAAAAAGTTAAAATTTTCTTAATAACGGAACGTTTTAATGAAAAAATCCTATTTTAGTTAAAGTTTTATTTTATTTTTAAATATTATAATATAACAATTTATAAAATAAATATTGATTAATTTACATACATACTCGTACGTATACTTTTAAATCAAAGAGCTACTATACATTAAGCAATTTTAGTAAAAATTTCTTCTAAATAGCATTGATTTTCATCTTCTAATAGTTGCTTAGCCTCCTCTTTTAATTCGACTGGAGTTGCTTTCCATTTTTGTCGAATGTTGGACATATATGGATCTGAATTACACAACAAAATGGTGATAAGCTCTTCGTTAGCAGAACATCTAGACATATTTCTTGTGCTATGTTCGCGAAAGAATCTGTAGTCTTTGTTCCTTTTTTCTTGCTCTTCTTCAGACAGATCTCCTATTGGTAGCATATTATGTTGAATGATTTGTTCCCCATGATACAAAATTGTAAGAACCGTTGAAGACACATATCTCCAAAAGTGTTTTTCATTGTAAAGTGCAGCTCTTTTATTCGTAATCTCCAAATTTTTTTGCATTTATCTTTCTGCTGCATGCTAAGACTTGTAATATGATTTTGAATCGTCTTATTAACTCATAATCTACACCTGTAATAAATTCTGCAGTTTCTGGATCAAAAAAATCTTCTTGCAGTATTTCCATCATTCGAATTTCCTTCTCCTTGTTTAGGTTGGTCGATTAGAAGGCCTAGCTGAAGATATCTTTCTTGAACTTGTTCTTTTTTATTCCTTCGTTTTTCTGCATTTTCTTTACTGTTTCTTATGGTTTCGCCTGAAGAACCATATTTCAAATCATAACCCAATTTAAGAATATGCTCCATAAAACGAATCCTAGTATGAAGTGGCGACAATCCAAATTCGTAAGCTTCCTTAAAGCTATCGTCTTGTGCTGGAGGTTGATTTAATTGGTTTGATGTCTTTTGGCATATAATGCAGCTTGACGGCGACTTTGTTTTCGTTAAAACTTGGGCAACTTTTCCATCAATCATTGTTAGACACATTTTAAAATTTACTTCGATGTCTTTTTTGTTAAATAGAAATTTTCTGCCCTAATTTGTGTGTTCGTATATTTTTGTGCAATTAGTATGCGTATCTCGTTTTGCGAACACTTTAAGACTAATACGGACACGATTTTTTTAAATATTTATATAATAATTTTACCCACATGCAGTTACACATTATAACCTTTGTGGCAAAAATAAACAGGTACTAAGAATAATCAGGTACAGATCATCCCATGCAGTGCGTGCGCACATCTTTTGTGTACAAAATTGTGTTAATGTTAATTAAGCAAGGAATTAGCTTACATTTCCTTACCTATGTGGTAATAAAACTTACATTTAAAAGAATGCCATAATAAACATGAGCATTCACGTATTTTATTTAAGACTTCCTTTTTAATTATTTCATTATTCTGGATTCATAATCCTTTTGATCTCATTGTTTTATGATATATTAGCCATTACCAACTCCAATAGGTAACCAAAATTTCATTGAATATTTAGATTTTGCAAATGTGATAGATTTGTATATTACTAGATTCCATCGCAAAAGTTATAAGAGGCAATCTTTCAAGGAGATTTGAAAAAAAATTTGGCTTTACCTTTGTGTTAAAAAGTTAAAATAATTCAAAAATAACTCTGTACAAAAATTTTTTTTTTTTTCAATTTCGTATGTATTGATAATTTTTGTACAAAATACCTGACCTTTGGTCAGAAAAATTCCTCTGGTGCACACGGGCGCAACCTGTCGCACATATAGTGGGGTATAGGTGTGTAGGGGAGGTTTTGGGCTATAACACAGAGAAATATCTTTTTGACGTGATTTGACGGGAGGGAGTTATGCCCTATTAAGCACGAGATTTTTTAAGAATTTTGACCTTTTTTTAAAGAAAATATTTAAAAACTTCTAAAAAACGTAACGACTAGCATTTTACTAGCACTGATAACTAAGAAACTGCATAATTAAAAACAATTTATTTTGATTTGATATCTTTTAAAACAAAAAAGTTATAGTAATTTGAAAATTAGAATTTACAAAAAAAAAATTTCATTTTAACAAAATATTCAGAAAGTCTATCTTGGATCACCCTGTTCAGTGAGTTATAGTTGGAACAGAGTTCTAAATTTTTGCCTCTCGAGGTTTACTCGTATTTACTTTCAAATGAATAAGAAAACACTAAGATCGGTAACCACAAAATAAATGATTTTTGGCCGCTTTCTCAAAATATGTGCCACTGTGCGGCGGTATCTTTGATATGACAATACTTTAGGATATTTATTCTTTCATCAATCGGTACCACGAGTTGAGCATCGTCAGAATCATCATTATAATAACAATACAGTACACCATCGTTCATTACAAAACCTCTTTTGGACCAGTGTGAGATGTCTTATCTATTGGTTTCAAAACATTTTATAATTTTCCAAATATCTGGATCTTTTTGTTGACTTTCTCTTATTTGACTGGCGCTTTTTCTTGGCAATTCAATGGAAAAAGCACAAATGTCACAGGAGGTTATTTCATCATGATCCTCTTCACAGGGTGGTCTGGATAAGGTGTCTGCGATGACGTTGGATTTACCAGGTTTGTATTCAATTTGGATGTTAAATGGTTGTAATGATAGTGCCCATCGAGCCAGGCGACCGGTTGGAGATTTAATATTCATCAGCCATTTCAATGGTTGATGATCTGTTAATAGTTTCACAGAACAACCTTCAATGTAACCACGGAATTTTTGGACTGCCCATACAATGGCAAGGGCTTCGCGTTCTATAGTGAAGTAGTTTCGTTCCGCATTGGACAGAAGTCTGCTGGCATATTCTATGGGGTGTTCCTCTGCCCCCTCCCCCTGGAGTAAAACTGCTCCAAGTTCATAACCACTAGCATCTGTTTTTAACACGAACGGTTGATCGTCTATCGCTTGCTTTAATATAGGCGCAGATGTGAGTAATTGTTTTAGTTGGTCGAAGGCATTTTGTTGTTCTATAGACCAGAGCCATACAGCATTCTTCTTAGATAGACTAGATAAAGGTTTGGCGACGTCAGCAAAAGAATGTATAAATCGGCGGTAGCACGAACAGGCTTGCAAAAAGGAAAGAAGTTCCTTAACATTTTTAGGTTCTTTACGTTGTAGTAGTGCTGATACCTTTTCTGGATCAGTCATGATACCCTGTTGAGTGAGTACATGACCCAAATATTTAACTTCGTTGCAGGCGAATCGACATTTTTCCAAGTTAGCATTTAAGCCAAATTCTTTGAGTCGTTGGACAATGTTTCTTAGATCATCCAAGTGTTGTTGAAAGGTGGGTGAGCAGGAGATGATGTCATCCAAATATGCTAATAGAAAGAAGTTTTCATACGATCAATAAGCCGCTGAAAGGCAGCTGGAGCATTTCGTAACCCAAATGGCATCCTTGTGAATTTGTACATGCCAAATGGTGTTACGAACGCTGTCTTTTCTTGATCGTCTGGATGTACTCCGATCTACCAATAACCACATTGAAGATGGAGTGTTGACATAAAACTTGTAGCTTTTGCTTCGTATATAATATCATCTACTCTTGGTAGTGCATAGCGATCTGGTTTGGTGATAGAATTTAATTCACGATAGTCTATACATACCCGTATTTCCCCAGATTTATTTGGTATTATGACTACTGGAGCAGCCCATGGTGATTGGCACTCAACAATAACTCCCAATTTCAGCATTCTTCTGATTTCGTTTTTTAGAGCAGTTTTCCTAGTTGTTGACAAGCGGTATGGGGGAATTGCAATTGGGTCGACTTTCTCAGTGTGAATGCGATGAACGGCAAATGGTGTAGCTCCAGTAGGTTCCCTAAAAACATCTTCGCGAGACATCAGCATTCTGTCGAGATTTTTTCGTTCTTCTTCCCGTACTGCATCCGCGTCAGATATTTTCTCGATGTCTTTGTAAACGCTAATAGCAGCCAAAACTCTTCTACGGCAGCGGGATCTTTTTGCCCTCTGTAGCGCGCTGTACATTGAGTGAATGATCCGCCTCTGCTAGAGCCACCTATAGCGGCTAGTATTTGTTGAAATTGTTCAGCTGAAAATGTCGCCATGCTGTTATTTAAAAAGTTTTCGCTGGCTTCAGAACCGACTGCGTTGTCAAACTCGCTTGATATTGATGACGATGGACTATAGTTATCGGGGTCGTCTAGTTGGTTGTCGGATTTCGACTATTCTTCCGTGTTTTCCGTGGCCACTGAGTTGGGCGCCAATGAATCAATCGTATTCCGAAGATTGTATTTGAACTTGTCTACCAACATTAAACACAATTTATACTTAAGAAATGTCACTTTAATTGGAGTTTTCCAAGTTCAGCAGAAAATTCACGTCCGGTACTTAGAATAAGTCTAAACAATGATGTTCACTGTTAAACGACAGAATACCAATTGAATTTATTCAACCAAATGCAGCTGCTTTTATAGCAGTTTTAAACATTTACAATATCATATCAATGATGGGACATATTTCTGGAAATATTTTTCAATGCGTTCGAAAACTTTCTTAAACAAATCTTTTAATATTTTCATCTCTGGAGGTGAGCGTCTATGTTGGAATTCTTAGTACTGTTTTTGAAATATTTGTCATCATCTTGCTGTGTACCTATACCTATTTCACACCAGCTCTTAGGATTCAACAACTTGTAGGTATAATATTCTTTGGATGCATGTTAAACATGGAGGCAACGTTAAGGATTGGGGAGTCATGGCGTCATCTGGAGTGGGTCGTTGGTTTTTTCGAAGGTAACATGGACTGATTTCAATATAAAAACATATTGAAACAAAATCTGAAGGCATCTCTTGATAGCTTGGGCCTGGGAAATCAATGTATTTTTCAGCTAGATAACGACCCTAAGTATAGAGACTGGCAACGATTTGCTATGTGGTTTACGTCCCCTCATTTAAAACACCTTTTTGCTCACTTTTGCTTGAGCTTAACAGGTTGGTTACCATTTCACCTTTACCGTTACCTTTTAAAAGTCGCGATTTGATGATCTTGGTTAAACATGGATTTTATCATACCCCTTACTTTGCTTTTTAAGTATTTTTATGTTTTTAGCTTGATAGAGTACTGCCTTATTTAGATTAGAATCGTTGATGCCGTTTATAAAATTCTCGATTATACTTGCTTTGTATAGGTATTCCAGCAATGATTCGGCCTTTCCTAATCTACGGCTACGAAGAGTACGATGCACCTCTGCAGCAGATAGGTGTATTCCGAATTCATCTTGCATGGCTTCCTTCAAAGTATTCCAATCTCTAACATTTGTTGAACTTCTAATAAAATATTGAAAAGCTGTTTCCCCTACACGTAGTTTTGAAGTTCTGTCCATTTTAGAATGGTGGTAATTTCCTCAAATTCTGCGGGCCAATGCAAAATGTCTGGCGTCCAAGTGTCATCAAACGGTGCTAGGCTATCTTTGATGTCCTTAAGATTATTAAGGTTCTCATGCGGTGCCAATTTTCAGGGTTCCACTTCAGTCAGAACCTCACCTTCGATATTATCACCAGCGTCAGCAAAATCGAATCCATAATGTCCCAACAGTCTGACCCTTAAAGCACCCTTCATTCCTCGTGAATCCAGTTCCAGTTCGTCCAATTGGCGTCTTAGGTCATCCTCATCTAATTCCCTAATAGAGTCTGTGTTCATGTCGAATGATTTTACAAAGAGTTTATAATAAAATTTAAAAGAGCAATTGACTTAGCAATAATTATTACAACTAAAGAGTAAAAGATTGATAAAACTTCAATATAAGCAATTTACAAGATTAATGAATCTTATAATTTTAACAAACTGCATCAAGTACTCTACTTAACTTTACACAATTTTATATTTCACTTTGAATCCTGACATTTTCTACACTACGAAAACTCGTGGCGTCCTGTCATGAGTTATTTGTTAACCTCGTTCGCTGCGCAGCAGTCTCAGTTGCCTATTGTCCGTTAGCCTTCGGCTACTGTGTATATACGATTTATGTTACATCCTAAATTTTTATTCACTGATGCATTGCTGTAATCTGCAAAAGAGTTAGTAGATGCCAATGAATCGATATTCAATTCCACGTATTTGTAAAGCATGTTGGTAGACCTGGCAAAAAAACAGCAGTATTTTGTAAATCCCCATTGCGTTAGAAACAATTGTACTAATACTGTGAAATAGAAGCTATTACTTTGATGATGTATGTGAGATGAAAGTGCAAACGCTAGCGACTGTGTTAACCCTAAGGTTATTAATATGTAAGTTATTTAGCCCGTGCAAATAAAACAATTTAGTGCCAAACAGAACTGAACCTTATTTCTCAAAAATTATCCCCATTGCTTATCGCTATCGTATTACAATATTCCGGCGAATTCTCGTGGGAAGATTCAAACATGAATTCTGAGAATTATGCTTCTACCCATTATTACTTCAATGCACTGCAAAATTCTTGGCTGTCGCAGCTTTGCTGCAAAAAAATAAAAACTCGGCAGCTTAGCTGCAAAAAAAAGCTCAAAACAACAATTTCGAGAATCGTGCTATAGGGTATTTGTAACTATTTTATGAAAAATAAATATAAAGTAAACAAAACTTATTATTATTTCGTGTAAAAGTTTTATCAAATAAATAAATTAAATAGTCTACATTAATATATTAAAAGAAATTTAAATATTTTTTTTTATTTTATGCAAACTATTGCTTTTAAGTATACATTAATATAGAAGACTCCGTGCCGTATTGCCCACCCAATCAAAATTTTAATATGCATGCCGGCATGCCTAATATCCCTAACTTAAAAGAAAAATTTCTATGCTGTATATTATAAAATAGGTCCTCGCATTTTTCCTTAAACTAAATTTTATTTTACTTTGCACAACATGCAGTATAATATATCTTTGGTTTCCTAGTAGTGATATTCCAAACATTCGTCACAAGGTGCCCTTTGACACTCGCAGCATATGCATTTAGGATGTGAAACCTTACCTCCGCTGTGGAAACATGTTTCTAATATGGCGTCTGCATTCTGAAAGAAAACTGTTTTCATAACTTTCATATAATGGTTAGGGTATTCAACATTTATTAAACTCTTGCCCTCTAGAATTGCTTCAATAATTAAACCGTATTCTTAGATAAATCCTGTTTGTCGTGGTGCAGATTGCTAATTTATAATCATTTGTTTGTGTTTTGAGATGAAATACACCTGCGGTCACACACATCTTACCACTTAATTTTTCGTAGTATTTTTTAAATTTCTCAGATTATGTTTGGACCACATGCAAAATTTTTTAAACATGAATTTTATAAATAAAAATACGGTTTTTGCCAAAATTTCATTGATTTCGAAAATGTATTTTTCTTTTTTTTCATAGGAAATACATAAAAGGATAATATTTATTTGCATATATTTTTAATCCGGTTTTTTAAATATTTTCAATATTAAGCAATATAAAAAAAAAATGGCTGGTTGTTTACTTAATTTTAAGTAAAATATTATTATAATCTTAAGTCTAATAAGATGTCGACCCCCCTCTGGAGGCTGTAACAGCTTCGATTCGGGAAGGCATTGACTCAACAATTTTTTGTAATTCACTGTTTGAAATTTTCCCAGACATTTTCCAAAATCCTTTTTAGCTCCAGTTTACTCTGTGGCTTATGCTGAGCCACTTTACGTTTCATCACGTACCATAAATGTTTGATAGGATTTAAATCCGGAGAGTTTCCAGGCCAATCCATATGCTGAATACCGAGGTCCTTGAATATTTTTTGCATCTGTAAAAAATTGTTAAAAGATTTTTTCATAATTTTTAGCTTTAATCGCATAATGATACTACATATTTATAATTAAAACTTACCGATTTTGCACGGTGTCATGTTGCGGAGTCATCCTGAAAAATAGCCTCACTAGCATGCCCGTATTGCTCCTCCACAATAGGCACGACAAGTCTCGTTATGGCTTCGCGATATTTTTCTCCGTTCATAATTCCATCCACAAACAACAAAGCACTTCGTACATAATAAGAAAAGCATCCCCAGATCATTTGACTCTGAGGATGCTTGACCCTTCTAACTACACACGAATCCTTAAATCTTTCTCCTGGAAAACGTCGCACGTACGGAAGATTGTCGGCACAGTGCAAGTTAAATTTGCTCTCATCAGACCATATAACGTTTCGCCATTGGTCGAGAGTCTAATTGCAGTGCATTTTGGCCCACTCCAACCGTTTAGCTCTCATTTTTTGTGTCAGAAGCGGTTTTTTGCTGGTCTACTGTCAGAAAGTCCGAATTCCCAGAGTCGTCTGCGAACCGTCTCCACACTAATGCTAATTTGGTGGTCTTGCTCGAGATCTCTTCTTATTTCGACGGCACTCATAAAACGATTCTTCAGGCTCATTCGGTGCATAACGGTATCTGTTCGGTCAGATGTCTTTCTCCTAGTTCTTCTTCTCTAAACGGTCATCCTGGTTAATTTTTTCAGCAAATTTATCACCGTTGGATGACTACAGCCTATCCGTCTTGCAATTTCACGGCAAGGTACTCCTTCTTTCTCCAATGTAAAAATAATGACCTTTTGGCCTCGAGTCAACCGCTTATATTTTGGACTTTTGCGGTCTATTTGCTTAATATGACACTACTGATTTATAAATGATTTTTTTCACAATATTCCGCATGTATTTTTAATTTGAAGTTTCTTGCACAGATAAATTGATATAATTGCAATACAGTAAAAAATACCGTTATAATTTGTATTTAAACAAGCGTTTGTCAAAAAAAAAAAATTCAGTTGTAAGATGTGCGTGACCGCATGTGTACAACTAAAAAATTATTGTCCTCACTAGCTGGACTTACTTTCTGTATTTATATAAAGAAGCGTGTAGAGTGGTTGGTTGGTTGGTTAACATGGTAGCCTGCTGCACGCAGGCTGTCAAGTAAGGTCTGAATGACCCCGTTGTGACAAGACCATACCACTCGCCAGGTAAATGGTGTCTTAGAGCCTATGCTCGCACTAAGACTAGGGAGCTAGATCCATCCCGCAGCCGTGAGATATCTTAAAATATCGTTGAAATGGCACCTAGATATCTCACTGAGATCCTCCAGTATGTAGTCTCCAAGAAATTTGTGTCTCCTGACAGCCAGCGCAGGGCATTCGCTGAGAAGGTGAAAAACCGTCTCCTCTTTCTCTATGTCCTTACAACTGCGACAGTGGTCATTATAGGGGAGTCCAAGTCGCCTGGCATGTTCTCCTAACACCCAGTGACCTGTTAATACTGCCAGCAACCTCGATAAGTTCCTCCGATCACGACCTATCAGTTGCATAGTGCGCCTAAAATCAAAATAGGGCCACATCAATTTAGAGACCCTACATGTGATCAGTCTCCGCCACCTATTATCAGCTTCCTTAAGAAAGTGACTGAAGATGCTGCTCTTAATACTCCCCAAGGGGATTGCGACTGATTCCACATTGGGAGTATTTAGAGCGGTTCCTTCTTTGGCTAGTTTGTCTGCTTGTTCATTACCAAAGTGGTCCCTATGCGCAGGGACCCAAACCAAGGTAACATCCGCCAGGCTCCCTAGCCTTGACAACTCTCTCCTACATCGACTGACTAACAGAGCCGTAGTTCTGTACGATCTGAGTGACAGAAGCGCCGCCTGACTGTCGACGAAAATACCGATATTCTCACGTATATTTCTGTCGTATAAAATCCTGCATGCCTTCATAATAGCAAGTATTTCCGCTTGAAATACGCTGCAATTATCCGGAAGACGATATGAGATGCCTATCTCGAGATCACTAGAAAAGACGCCAGAGCCTACACCGCTGTTCATCTTAGAACCCTCCGTGTATATCCTGACGTTATAGTTCTCCACGAGACTACCACCGCACCACTCCCTCCTGGAGGGGATTAGTACTCTGAACACTCTGTCAAAGTCTAACTGCGGCGTAGTGTAGTCAGGGAGTTGATTTATATCCGAAGGCAGTACGCCCAAAATATTCGCATGGCCGTACGTCCTCGCACGCCAAGTTCCCGTCGCCTTTAGCCTAACTGCACTACTAGCAGATATGGCCACGATGTGTAGATCTATAGGAATAAGGTGCAGTATAGTATTCAGTGACTCTGATGGACTAGTACGCAGTGCACCTGTAATGCCAATACATGTCGATCTTTGAATTCTGTACAGTTGGTCCACCACATATTTCCTCCTTGTCGCAGGCCACCACAGCAAAGATCCATACGTAAGAATCGGACGTACAATGGCTGTGTACATCCATCTAACTATAGAAGGACTAAGTCCCCATTTTGCACCGAACATCCTACGACAGGTGTAGTAAGCTACTGTAGCCTTCTTGACTCTGTGCTGAATATTCAGCTTCCATGACAACTTAGAGTCAAGGATGACACCAAGATATTTCGCACTGTTCGTAAGAGGAATATCACGGTTTCCTAACCGCGGTAGTCTGAAGCTAGGGATTTTGGTCCTTGTTGTAAATAGTACCAAACTGGTTTTGTCCGGGTTTACTCCTAGGCCATTCCTCATCGCTCAGTTGCTAAGTAGCCCCAGCGCATCAGACATGATATTGCTTATCACGTCCGGGAACAGTCCTGATACCAAGATCACAACATCATCAGCATATGCGACGACCTTTATACCTTTGTCGTCTAATTGCATAAGAATCGTGTTAACAACCATAAGCCAGAGTAGCGGAGAGATTACACCACCCTGAGGTGTACCTCTATCCACTAGTTTTGTCATATTGCTGTTACCAAGATTTGCATTGACTATTCTTGACCTCAACATGGACACCAGCCAGTTACTGAGATACTCCTCCACTCGCAGACTAGTAAGAGCATGTTGAATGGCCACAGTAGTCACGTTATTTAAGGCTCCCTCTATATCCACGAAGGATGCCATTGTGTATTGTTTGTATTCAAGGGTCCTTTCTATGACCCCTACCACGTCATGTAGGGCTGTTTCCGTAGATCGACCCTTAAGGTAGGCATGCTGACTTCTCGAAATGCCCTTGGTGCTTTCCAGTCGATGCCGTATATGAAAGTCAATGAGTCTTTCCAGAGTCTTGAGCAGGAAAGATGAAAGACTTATCGGCCGAAAGTCTTTCGCATTCTCATGACTTCTTCTGCCGGTTTTTGGAATAAAAACGACCTTGACCTTGACCTTTCTCCAATTTTCTGGAACGTGATTGAGAGAAAGACAAAGCATGAATATCCTATGAAGCCAGGGAGTGATAATTTTCTTAGCGCTCTGTAGCATCCTTGGCAAAATGCCATCTGGCCCAGGTGATTTGTAAGGGGAAAAGGTGTCTATCGCCCAGGAAATCTTGTCGTGAGATATTATATTCCCATCGATTGTGTACGGAATTCCATTATAGCTCACATATTCCGTACCGATGTCCTTGCAGCCCGGAAAGTAAGTGTTCATCAAGATTTCAAGGGATTCCGCTGAGGATTCGGACCATGAGTCATCCTTCCTTTTGATATAGGAAGGTTTTGACTGACCTTTGGCTAAAATTCTTCCGAGCCTTGCCGAATCCTTTGTGTTGTCTATAGACTCACAGAAAATTCTCCATGAGCTTCGTTGTGCGGCTACTATAGCCTTTTTATATGCCTTCAACATATCACGGTATGGCTGCCATGACTTATTGTTAAAGCTCTTATTAAAGGCTCTACGTGTTTCCTTACGTAGTTTAGAAAGCTCCGAATTCCACCATGGAGGAAAGCTTTTCTTGGCCTTTGTTATTGGGCAAGAGATTTCGAAGGCTTTCACCATAGCACTGCTGAAACTCTTCTCCATCCTCTCAAGACCAGTGATCGTGTCCTCAATAACTGGTGTTTTGCATAGTTTGTGCTTCAGGATTCCATTAAACTTAAACTAGTCGGTCCTTCTTGGGTTCCTGAAAAATGGCTTTCCTATTCTGCTCTGTAATCTAATCTCGAAGAGAATCCAGTTGTGATCCGAAAAAGATCTTTTACTAGATACCCTCCACTTATCAACTGATAAACTAGATCTGTCATTTGTGAGTGTAAGATCCAGTACCTCCTCCCAACCTTTGTATTTGTTCCCACTCGGAAAAATAAACGTTGGGGTGGAGCCGGAGTTACATATACTTAATCTATTATTGTTAATGAAATCAAGGATGTACTACCCCGTTCATTAATTTCGCTGCTGCCCCAGATTGTATGCCTAGCATTTGCATCAAATCCCAGGACTATGTCAGATGCTCCTGTTGAGGTCAAGAGATTACTCACTTCGACTGGAGGAGCTGGCTTCTCATGCGCCATGTAGCTTGAGGCTATGATAAAGCTTCTGTTCTGCGGCAGCTCGATCCTTGCCACCGTAAGGTCTGCTGTACTAAGCTGTGTGCAGAGAAAAATGTTAATGTGTTTTTTGGCAATTAGACATGATCTAGGCTTACCACTATCCTTTGCATAGAGAACGTTATATTTTGACGCTGGGAACCCTTTTATCTCTGAGATAACAACCCAGGGTTCCTGAAGTAGTCCAATATCCAAGTCCTCTTCAGCTAAGAGCACCTGGAGGTTATCTGTAGCACATTTCGAGTGCTGCAGATTTATTTGAACTACCTTAAGCGTCATTTTGTTTATTTGAGGAAGGTTCTGTAAGTTTCATCTCGGTGAGCAGATTGTTGGAGGCTTCAACAACATCAGTCTCACCACTACCAGAACCTGTTGGCCGGAACACCTTTACCTTCGCATCCCGCACTCCGAAAAACAGTTTGAAGCCAGCCTTCTCCAGCTCCACTGTTGCCTTATCGGTAATGGCGAGAATAAGGCATGTGTGGGTGTCCCCTTGCTCTGTACGGATGATCGACCAGTCATCCAAGGAAATGTTGGAGTTCTGGCGCTTTAGACACTCCAGCATCTTCTTTGCATCGGTTGCCATTTTTGGTAACCAAATTCTTGCCCGTGGTCTCATCGGGATCTCCTCAGCAGGGATGAGCTTAAGCCTTAAGCCCTTCCACGTACCGCTAATCTTAGCGATGCATTTGCTGAGAAAGTCCTTTGAGAACTCGTCCAAGCACTTGATTACCCTGTAGCCCCGGTGTATCTCGCCGGAGTCAAAACAGGGAACCGGTCCAGTCTTCCCTGCGAGCACGTAATCCATAAAGAGCTCCGCCAGTTTAGACTCTATGGCACCCCATTCTGTTACCACAGGATTGATGGCACCATCTTTTTCGCTAGCCAGAGCCACCTTTACCACCTCGGTGAAAGGACGTCTGGCTGATGTTGACGTGGCTGCTATGTTTGGTCCTGGAGCGTTCGCCTTCTCTGCGATCTTCCTCCTTTTAGGCGATTTACCTCCCTCTGTCTGAGATCGGTTATGCTTGGACCTCTCCTCAGATGCTGCTTTAGAGGTGCTGGGTAGAGAGTCCTTATACTTAAGGTACTCGTCTACCACAGCTTGATACTTTTTTCGATCATCCTCATCGCGCTCATGAATTACACCACTGGTGGCGTTCTTGGCTATCTTGTCAAGTATAAACACCGCCTTGCTGTACCTTGCCTTCAGAGTCTCATGCTGGCACTTCCTTTTGCGTTTTTTCTTCAATTGGTCATCAACCTTGACATCCATTTGAAGAGTTTTCTCAGAGGGCAGTAGGGTACTATGTCTGGTTCCCTCACTGCCTGACAGTTCGACCAAGGTCTCTTGACTAGAGGCCAGAAGGTCTTCTTCGGATGCGTTTTCAAACCCCTCCTGTTGTTTTCTTTTTTTACTTTCTTTATTTGTTTGTTTGTTTTCCATCATTTTTGGTCCCACGAGTAGGCACGTAAGGGAATGGACCATCCACGCAGTGACGGCGTACGTTGACTAGACAAACATTACAACCGGCCCGTGTCATAGGCACCGCAGGGGAGCCGTTAACGACTAATCATTTTTTACCACTAATTAGCCATTCAGGTTCTCGGTACTGCTTCCTACCACCTTAACCTTACAAGTGGGCCAGTTTTGGTCCGCGGGCAAGAGTGAAGTTCCAAAGCGGGGGGAGAATGCCCAGAGCTTCATTGATTTCTTATATAAGACATCAATTCGTTCTGGTGCATTCTGTGGACCGGTCGTATGCCATAAAGGGGTCGTTTGCACAACGAGTCCCTCAATGACATCCAACCTTTCCCCGGGCCCTCCCGCTGGGGTTAAGGTTGCTGATAGCCATGTGACTATTCCAATGAAGTGTCACTGGCCAGCCACATCCTAGAGCAACGGCAAGGTTCACTGAGTGACCGCTTACGTAGCCTATCCCTCAGTGTCCCTGTTGTGTCCCACACCCCAAACTCACTTCTTTACCTGAGCTTTGCCAGAGCGGCCTGACCACTATCAGTAATGTATCAGTCGCTCTGTGCTAGCTCCGTTCTGGATCATCCCCTAGAGCATCTACCTTGAGATGTGTCCAGACGTTGATTCAGAACGCCCCTATCCGCCACCTGGGGACGCGCTCGATGGAAGACTGACAACTCCACACGAGCGTGTAGAGTGACGCCGATATAAAGTAGGAATAAAAATCTGTTTGTATTCAGATAATGGTAAATTTATGCTTTATTCTGGATTGTAGAAAAAGTTCTCTCCTTGTGAACATGTCGTGATATACGCATTTGATCCATGAATTGTTATTAATATATAAAAATCTCCAATATAAAGTTCCCTTTTAGGATTAAGGATAGTAAATTCAATTAGATATATTTCAGAGGAAACGTTTCAGAGCCTAATTTGTTCACAATATTCGAATATTTCAGCAACACATTAGTTTAATCCTTCAATGCAATGGGAAGCCTTGAATGTGTTTTTAAAATTTTTCATACAATATATTGTCACAAATTTGGGTTTTAATTTTTTTTTTTTTTGTGGTCCTTCTCCATATATCGTTACCTTAATATAAAAAGGTCCCAACTCATCAAAAACACTTTTTAAAGGAAAAGGAAAAAACTTAATAAAAGCTGAAATAATATAGCCACACATACATTTTCAAAAACGTATTTATTAAAATTAAACGCGGAATTCAGATTGAAATACATATGTATATATTTGTAATTTTTATGGATTTTCGTATTTTATGAAAGAAATTGTGAGATAGGGCTTTTTGAAAATAATAATTTAACTCAAAATTGTATTTAAATTCATGGTTTTAAAACAAATTAAAAAAGGCAAAATACATTAAATTGTAAAAATTAGATAATTGTAGACAGTATTTATATTTGATATGGTAAATTGTCATAAAAAAAATGACAGTCTTTGGGCAGAAACTGCTTAAGATCTTATCTTGTAAGTGAACCCACTTCTTTTTCGATATTTCTATTCTTTTGGCGTAAAGTTTACCAGGTGTGATGGTTCTGCTAATGGACTTTTTCCTTTGCGGTAGAAGCTCATATTCGGCACTTATATCGGTTTTGTAATAAATATACCCCAAGTCATCGTATATTAGGGCTCGGATCATGTTTACAGCAGGGTCTCCATTGCTTCTTCCTGTAATGAATTTAAATATTAGCAACAATTCATATTTACCTTACCGAATTAACAAAGAATCATATTTACCTGGCCGAACGGACGGGTATCGTTTGGGAATACTTTCGAAGTCCAAGAAATCATCATAGTGCAGTTGGTGCACTTGTAAGATGCTTGGGGATTTTCGGGCTTCTCTTATACACTCAAACCTCGTTTTATGCGATTGATCCGTTCCAGAGAAAATCGTATAAAACAAATTCGCATAAAACGATACACTAGCTCCATACTAAAATTAATGATTCGTCCCTGAATTTTGAAAAAACGCATAAATTCAAAGTAAAGCCTTAAAACTCAAACAAAATCGCATAAAAAGAGTCAACAAAAAAGTAATTCATTTATTAAAAAAACAAATAAACATCAATTCACTACGTACTTAACAAAGAAAAAAAATATTTACATTGAAGAAATAAATTATATCTCATAATCAGAATCACTAATATGGCGTGTGCCGAGTTTCTGAATTGGCTCTATATCGCTTTCATCACTAGAGGAAACAAACACATCTATGGGTAGATTACTATTTTTATCATTACAAATGTTCTCACTTTGGCTGCAAGGAACATCAAAGTTTTCAGTCAGTTCTTTCTCCTTAGGTATTTGTTGAAAATAATTTGTCATAAGTTTTTGTGATGTCGATTTTTTTAACTCTTTTTGTAACTCTTGATATGCCGCAAATGTGTTATTAAGCCCATGCTGAATTTTTAGTGCCCGTTCCGTATTGGTATCAACATTAAGAATTTCGCACTGTAAATTTTTAACTGTTTTAAGAATTTTATCAATCTTTTTTAAAGTAAGGGGCTCTACAAGTTCTTCACAATCACTTTCGCAATTATTATCTTCCATATTATCAGCAGTTAGACTAACAATGTCGTTATCAGATAACGGAACATCTATATCATTATGGTTCAAACAATCAAATCCATCGCTTTGAATTTGTCGAGCCAGCATTAAAATTTCTTCAGATAATACAGATATTTCATCAGCAGTATTACTACGAACACAACCTGGCAGTCGGAAATATTAAATTTTTTCCACGCCTCGGTCAATGTTAATTCTTCATTTTCAATTTTATTTAAAATAAATTGGTATGTGCTTTTTATATAATATTTCTGAAAAGTGGAGATTACTCCTTGATCTAGGGTTGAAGAATACTGGTTGTCTTTGGTGGCAAAAATTCAATCTTAATGTTTGAATGTTCCAAATGTGGGTGTCCAGGAGCATTATCTATAACAAGTAAAATTTTAAATTCAAGATTTTTTTCCTTCATATAGGATTCAACTTCTGGTACAAAACATTTGTAAAACCATTCACTAAATAACGCAGAGGTTACCCAAGCTTTAGTGTTTGCCATCCAGTGAACTGGCAAACGTTTTAAGTCTTTTCCTTTAAGGGCCCGTGGTTTTAAAAACTTATTTACGACTAATGGTTTTAACATTTTATCTCCTGAAGCGTTGCTGCATAGTAAAACCGTTAATCTTTCTTTACTAGGTTTAAATCCACTGGCTCTTTTTTCTGTTTTAGCTATGTAGGTTTTATTTGGCAATTTTTTCCAAAATAATCCGGTCTCATCTGCATTGAATATTTGATCTGGGAAATACTGTCCTTCTTCTATTATCTTTTTTAATTTTTCTGGATAATTTATAGAAGCATGTTCATCTGCTGATGCTGACTCACCTCTGATTTGGATGCTGTTATTTCTTTTTAAAAACCGTGCAAGCCACCCATTGCTAGCTAAAAATTCTTTTTCTTTTGGTTCAGAAGTTGATGGCTGATTTTGCTTTATTCTATCATAAAATATTAGGGCTTTTTCTTGTATCATATATCCGCTTATAGGAATCCTCTTTCTAGTTAAATCCTCAATCCACAAATTAAGAGATTTTTCCATTTTTTCAATCAGTATGTCTCTTGTATAAGACGAATACTTTGAACTCGTTTCTGTGCCCGAAATTACGGATTTTCTTATGGAATCTTCATTTTTTTTTTAATCGATCGTATAGTTGATTCTCCTAAGTTGAACTCCTTTCCAAGAGATGTATGCTTTGCACGATTTTCTAAGCGTTCGAGAATTTAAATTTTTGTCTCTAGGGATATTGTTTGTCGTTTTTTCTTATTTTTATCCATACTGTAATCTAAAAACGTACATAAATATTTTTGAGCACAGAAACTTTAAAATAACAAAACTTTATAAGTTCTCACTTTAACCACTTTTACGATATATTAATCTCAATTTTTTATACGAGTAATATTCACTAAGACGTGAAAACAAACACCACAATAAACTATTTTATTTAACTTGTTGATTTAAAGGGATTTCCCCTAAGTTGAAAACTAGAATGATATTCACACTAAGTTACAGCGCGCTGCAATAAAAGTCACAAGTACATCATGTGTAATTCTACAAGCGCAAATATAAGCGTGAAAAAAAAATTCAAAATCGCACAAATTTGAATTCGCATAAAAAAAATTCGCATAAAACGAGGTTTGAGTGTAATATCAACCGATTAAGATGGAAGGTGTATTTGTTTTTTTGCTAGTTTTCTCGCAATGAGTGGATGGATAGCATCACACTCCATTTGCGAATGCCCACTTTTTAAATACTTTTGTTCTATTATTACATGAGTTTCCTCACAAAAGGAGAGTAAAGCATTGGCTAACGTACTGTTTCGGTTCTGGTAAAAACAGCCGTCGGAATAAATGATAATATGGTTAACTTCTGGATGGCGATTGTGAAAATTGTGTAAATGTTTAGTAATGCACGTTGCAAAAAGGGAAGAGTGCAGTTTGTCAACAGTCTCATCCCACACATAGTTATCAGAATCATGGCTGCTAGGATTGTAAATTGTGAAATTATGAATTTGTAATTGCATTTTATAACATGCAGCATTTGCGTTTAATTGAGGCATCAATATGACAGCTTGTGCATCCATACAGAAGACTGCACATAAGCCGGACTTTGCGTTTAAAATATCGTTGGACTTTTCTTCTCGCATTTTATTTATTTCCTCTCTGTGTTTTTTATAGTCTTGCTCAGGTATGTTTCCTACTTTATATGATATGCAAGTATTACATTCGTAATTTTTTGGTTTGAAAATTGAATAATTTGATGCTTTTACTATATTTGCGAAAACTGGGTACGAGAAATGTTTTAAAAGGTTTTCTTTGTTTGCGGTGCACTTATCCTTGTATAGGTTATAGATTTCATTATATTATTTATGTAAAACAACAACAATTCTAGAAATGCAATGCCTACTTTGTACGTTTCTGCAGAAATGTATGAGTCAGTGTTTTTTTTATTTCGAAAACTTGTGTGTATGAGTTAGGGCTTTTTGTGTTCTGCTTATAACTTCTTTATTTTTGATCTAATTTTAATAGAATGTGTATTACTACAAGAATCAATCAAAAAACGAATTTCCAGAAATAATGAGTTGGGGCCTTTTTATATTAAGGTAACGATATACATATCCTCCAGATTAATTTGATTTCTCTTTCCAATATTCTTAATTTGATTTTCTTCTACGTATTTCGCTTCGATTTCGTTAATTTTTGCTTGTACCTACTTATACACAGGAATACTAACATATTCCGATGCACGAACAAATCTCTGTCCTTTCATTGTTATATTCTTAACAATATTAAAGTAACTTTCTACAGGATTATTTGATACGCGTGTTTTTTCCTTCGTTTCCACAAGTGCGCCTATTAAATTCGTCCATAGTGAAGCAAATGCAACATATTTACAAATATATTTGTTTTTCCTTCTGTTTTAGTGTGTTTTTAATGTTGAAATAAATTCTGTTTGCTTTATATAGAAAGAGCTTTTTTTGTAGTTCGCGATTAATTGCATTCTTTTTCGTGTAGATATTATCAAATTCTTTATCTGTAACTTATCATCTGTAACTTAAAATATTCCACAACTTTTTGATCGGATATACACGCCTCGATGTCTTTAAGTGCAATGCGTAAGAAGTGTACGCAACATATTTGGATAACTACAAAACTACATTTTGTGTATTTTATTATACAAATATTGTAACAAGCTGAAAGGTATTGTTCAATACTACAAGTTTTATTTTGTTTATCGATGCCCAACTGCAGTCCAAGCAAACTATTTTACATAGGGTCATAAAATTTTATTTCGCGCCCAAAATGTGTACAAAGCGAGGAAAAATCTTTCTATATCCTCTGAATAGTGACTACAAAGAAGAGCTTCAGTAACAGGCAGAAGTATTTCTTACTCACTATTTTTACTTACATGCACGACGAAGGAATATAAGAAAACAATTTTTGATTCGATATCTAGTTTTTTAACTACACTTCCCGTTGCATCAAAAAACAGAGTTTTGCGGCTTCATTTTAAAATTTTGTTTTTAATAAAATTCTAAACTTCCTGCGATACACAAATTCTATCTATATAACTTTTCCAGGATTTATCCTTCCTCATCTTTTATAAGTCTATGAAAATATTTTATTTTGTTTGCATAGCTTTTTATTTCTCCAGTTTGAAGCCCTTTCTTTTTGTATTTTTCGTTTGACTATTTTCCGTCGAAGTGCTCTTAACTGGACCGTTTTATAATTTGACGCATGAGGCATTGAACTTTTTGTAGCATATATAAGCACTTATATTGATTCCTTTGTAATGCATTTGGTAAGTCTAAATCTGCTGCACACCTTGTCAAAGTACAAAAACCTTGCGTATAGTTGCAATTTGGTGTATGATTTATTCCACCAGTGACTGATATAATTAATAGGGCACGTATTGTTAAACAATTTAAATTTCTCTCTTTCATGGTCTTCTAAAAATGGTATTGCTTCGCGGTACATTTGCTTTAAAATTATTTTTAACATAATTATAATCTTCGACTGAGAATTTATATCCTCCAATATAGTCGCTGAAAACTGTTTTGCGCTCGCAGTTTCCGATGGTTTTTTTTTCGTTTCTTTCATTTTCAACCGTATGTTTATTATTTGTTTAAATCTTTTTCTTCAAAACAACATAATTTTCCATTGTCGAAGAAGAGTTGTTTGATACATCAATACAAGATGTATCACCATTTGATTTGGAAACATTCTGTGAGTTTTCAATGCTAGTTGATGAGAATAAACTCCCAGATGAGTTACCAAATAAAAACGAATCAATAATTTCCACGTTAGGTGTAGATTCTTCTTTTTCCACATTATTCTGTTGAGATATTGTCACACAACTCAAAGTATTATTTACGTCCAAAAACTTTCCTAATATATCATCAGTTATTGTTTGAGTTAAGAATTCTCGATTTTGTGGACAACAAATTTGACATACGTCTTTTATATTCGAACTTTGCAAAGTCTGAGATTGCTCATTGTCGATCAAGTTTCTCGTTTTAATTCCCTTCACTTCTGATATTTTTGCTAATTCTTGTTTTTGGTTCATTATATATTCATTTGGTGCATTTAGTCTAGCATTTAGTACATTATTCTGATCTATTTCCAGTATTTGTAATACTTGATCAAAGTATTTGTAATACTAATCACACTTTTTAGAGATATCCCTTTTTTTCTGTAGCCGGTGAAATAGTAAAATACATATTTATAATATACACATATATATTATATATATTATACATATATATATATATATATATATATATATATATATATATATATATATATATATATATATATATATATATATATATATATATATATATATATATATATATATATATCTGTACCTCGGAGGGATACAACACGCCCTAACAACATCAATATATAAATTAAATTCCTGCGGGGAATTTAGTTTAAAAAAATTTAATTGTTGTGCGCGATTAGCGACACAACAACCGTCTTTATTCGTATCACAAAAATTACAAGCAAAGAATACTTAAAAATTACCCTAATTTATAATAAAGAATTGTTTATTACGCCATTCAGGTGTTTGTTGGTATTTGTCTGCGCGTGCAATGTTGTCCAGTATTGTTGGTGGGAAATAACTACGTTGCAGTAATTCATATAGACCATTGGCATGTGCAATGGTATTATTGTGAAATAAGCTGCGTTGTTGGATTTGCAAAAGACGCAACGTCAACTAGAGAACTTTTTATGGATTTTTTATGGGTTGTTTACTGGCCAGCAGAATAGTTAGTTTAAATGTATTTTGTGGTAACTTGTTGTTACGGCGTATTGCCTCCTTGCCCTAATCGTTATCTTTTGGAAAAAAATGTTAGACCTCTACTTGACTTTAAAGTAAGATGTCCTTTCATTCACTTCTCTTGTTATACTACAAACTTATACTAACTTAAAATTAACTTAGTGTGTTGTACACGTCTATACAAAGAATAAAAAAAGGAAAGTGTTATTTTACGGCAAATTCAAATTTATATACATATGTAGGTACACTATATAAGGGGAAATCGTTATAAAATGAGTGAAAAGAATATAAGAGAAAATTGCTGAACATGGTTCAACATGCCCCAAACAAAAATTTACGTTTTATAATTATATAAAAATAGTTATCAATAAAAATATTATGATGATGATTGGTTCTATACCGAGCTTCATTTCCTCAAGTTCTAAAAACTTTAATTTTATTTTATTTCTACTCTGTAAGTTTTTTTCTATCACGAAGTTGTGTCTCGTCATTTCTTTTAATTCTTTCTCTTTCACTATTTTCATCTCTCTGAGATCCCTTCGAACATCTTTAATATTTACAACTATTTCCTTTAATGTTTTAATGTCCACTAAATTCGAAGATATTTTTGAAAAATGCTCTGCTTCCATGTTTAAAACGTTGTTAACATAAGCAGTGTGTTTTCTTCGTTTGCGACTGCTAGTGCGAGCTGATGTTGTTGGCGATAAAGATGTCGAAGCAGGTGTTTCAATAACAGGTAAGTCAACTGTAATTGATGCATTTTCCTGTAGTAGCACTTCAAATTCTGCTAACGTTGAACTAGAAGTCGTTACTGATGTGGAAGTCGTTGCTGATATGGCAGTCGACGTTGGTGTGGAAGTCGACGCTGGTGTGAAAGTTGCAGATGTTGAAGGCACTTTTTTGGTTTCTTTTACGTTACTTGGCACGCCGTAGGTTTCCGAATTTTCTACTCCATCCACAGGTGTGTATAAGCCACAGATTAAAGCAATTTTCTCATCGACAGGCGACATAACATATCTGTTGAATAAGCCACCACCAGTTTTTCTTACTTCAAATTTGTTGTGTGCCAGTCGTTGTTTGACGCTAAGTTTCAAATCAGACCATACCTAAAACATATTGCCACTTGTGTGCTGTTCTTATGTTGTCCCCTGTAAAAAAAAGTAGGTTAGTAAATTTTTATAAGTTTATGATATCTTACATTTTTTATTGGAGCGCGAAGCAAAAGTTTAAGTGTCAAAACAAAGTTCACAAAGCATAAATACAAATGAAAACAAATGTTAGTATAAAAAAATAAATTCAAAAATAACGAAGTTGCCACTGTTTTCATCGATGAAATTTGCTAAGATTTTACACTTCTAATTTCTAAATTTGCACAAAAATTACTCAGTTATTTACTATTATTAAATTTTTTAAGAACAATAAATAAATTTTGTATTAAATAAAAAACAGGATAGTATAAATTCCATTAGTCTGAAGCGGAGTAAATGGTATCAATTGGTCCAGAAATCTATTGTTCCGTCGTTGCCTGTAAAATAAAGTCAAATGTGCCATCAATCCTTCTCTCAAGCTTCAAGCATCTAGCTATTTTCGCAATAGTACCATAAAACCTTTTAACCTGTCCGCAATACCCGGGCATTAGCTACATGCACAGTAAACTGGTTTCTCAAAATGGAACTGTACGTCTACATTTTTCCTGTGAGTAAAATTCTTATCAAAAGTAAAACAGAGAAAATCTCTAGTTCAAATTAAAAGGTGGTTTTATGACGAGAGCTTCTTTCTTATTGTGGTTTCTTTTCAGAGGACTGGGAGAGACTACATTGTAATCATTACTAGCTCCTTTCTGATAACTTCCTTCCGCCAGGATTGTTGCTGCAAGATCACTATATTTTGGAACGATTGTTTAATTTAGGCTCAATCATATCCGAAACGTATTTAAAAGCTGATTTGTTTAATCTAAAATAGTTTACGAATCTAAACAGAATTGCTAACCTTCTTTTCGATACATCTACTTACTTTGAATTCGGCATTGAAAATATGTTTGACAAATTCCTTATTTCTCTTCTCAAAGTATTCAGCTCTGACACTGTATTCTCATCTTCACCATCAGAGGATGAAATAAGGCACAAATCAACATTTTTAATTTTGTTATCACAAAAAAATTAAAGTTTTTCCGTTTCTTGCCGCCAATTTCTCTGTATTATTATTTTTTACAGTTCACAACATTCCGTATCATTATATTAAATTATTTTTAATATTTGTGTTACTCTCTTCCTTTAATTCTATTAAAAATTTCTTGCAATCGAAAATTTACGTAGTACCATAAAGAAAAACATTCGAGAACCAACACAACATGCTCGAATCACGTTTTCGAGAACCGTAAGGCTGAGTGAATAATTGTTGCCAAAAATTATTAATCTAGGCTAAAGCTAAAATAAATTTTAGTTTCTTTAGACATTTTCCGCTAGGTTCTCCGCCTCAAAAGACGATGTTTGTAGCTTTATTTAAATTTCTACAGTTATGTAGATTATGTTATCTTCACTTTCCCTAAAGCATGAATGTCGTACCAGAAATGCCAGTTGTTGAAAGAACCAAAGTATTCCCACGTACAGTATCGGACAAAACATTTGCAACTAAAACACAAAATTCACAAATTGACACAAAAAAAAACGCAAAAGGTAAAGTACAGTATTTATCGGTTATAAGCATTCCTGAAAATGCACGATTTTCGGTGCCTATAAGCGGGAAATGCAAATATAAAAACTCGTTTATATGCACATATGGTGCTTATAAAAAAACTCGTTTAATTGCACCAGCCGTGCATATATAAAAACTCTGATATTTGCATAAAGGCTGCATATGGACAAAAATATGTTTAAATGTAGTTTTTATTTAAAAAAAATAAGTTCCCAAAAAAAATTTATTAAATTCAGTATAATAAAAAATATTTTTGTACTACAGGTAGCATTTCACTGAAATCAGTCTCTAGGTTAATAACATAAAAAGTAAAAAATTCGTTGCTTATTAGAATTGTCCAAGCAATGAAGTGAGTAGCGATTTTATCAAGTGCTGTCAGTTCGTTTTTTTGCTATACAAAGTGTTTATGACAAGCATAAATTAAAATCGATACTAATTACACTATAGCATTTAAAATTCAATTTGGAATTGGTTGTTTATAATGGAATATTTTGTCTGCTTAATACGAATACTGCCTTTTAAAAAAATCAGTTATTTTCGTTTGTATATTTTTGCAGCAGTTCTCAAAAATATATTGCTCAATATTTTCCAATTCTTCGATACATCCATTTTTTGCTTGAAGAAAGCATCGTAGGCCATTAAGATATTCCAAGGCATTGCTTACAGTTGGAACTGGTACATATTCATCCTCATCCACGTCCTCGTTAGCATTATCGTCATCATCATCTTTCTCGTCTCCGCTTGATTGAAGCTCAGAAATGATTTCTTCCTCATTAGGTGCAGCATAACAAGGTAATTTATCGTCCAGACTTACAAAACTCTCAAAATCGGCTCCAAATTCTAAACTTCAATCTACTGTTATAACTATCTTATTTTCTCTGTCCTCCATCGATGGCACCTCATGTGATTCGGAAGAAAATTTACCCTAAAAAAGAGATGAAGAGTCATATTTACAAATTGGAAAGAATTTAGATTTGTAGATATTCAGATTACCTTTTTAAAGCAGTTAAGAATCGTGTTAGGTGTTACCATCCAATATGCTCGCTTGGCTATGTATAGTGCTTATAAGAGTTTCCTTGAAATCTTCAATTTTTTTGCCGGACTCTAAAAAGCATATTTGTTTACGTATTTTATTTTGTCGGTAGTAGGCCTTGAATGCATGATTGAATGATCCCGTGATCTAATGGTTGTAAAATTGAAGTGCTATTTGCGGGTAAATAACGAACGTCAACGTTCTTTAAACTTACCTACTTGTGGGCTGTAGCATTATCAATAAATAGGATGACTTTTCTATTTTGTTTGATCATTTCTTCATCAAAAGTAAGTATTATTTCAGCCCAAATGTCTTGCGTCATCCATGCTTTCTTTTGTGAAAAATATTTGATGGGTATTTTTTTATTTTTGAAACATCGAGGCTGTTTTGGTTTACCTATGGCAAACATATTTTTATAATCACCAGTTGCATTGTACAAAAGGAGAATAGCTATGCGTTCTTTTGGTGACTTCTTTCCTGAAAGTCTAAAATTACTCCTATTTAGTGTTGATGAACGCAAAGCCTTGAAAAGAAGGTCCGTTTCATCGGCATTAAATATCACCCCAATTCTAAATATTCCCAGGGAATAGAATTCCCTGGGAATTCATATCTCCCAAGAATAAAATTCTCCTATTCCAAACAGTTTGGGAAACGAATAATAAGGGAAAGGGAATTCGAAAAATTGAAATCAGCTGTTTCTCTACAGCTGCTACGTTTTGTGAAAAATTTTGCAATTAAATTTTACAATCTGCAACCACAAAAATCTTATAATAATAAAAAAAGTGCCCAAAATAAACTAAAAAATGTTTAGTGTTGCGTTTATGATTAATGTTGCTGAAATGGAATACGCTGAAGTACAGCAAAAGCCGCAAAAAATAGAAAGAAGATATCTACGGGATGCCAGCAACCCACTCGAGTTGCCCCAAACTTTGTAAGTACATAAAAAAAATATTAATTTTTACATACGTTTTTATTACGTTTAATTTTAAAGGTTCGAAAAATATTATCGAGTAAATAAACCGGCATTCAAGTATCTGTTAGAAGTGCTAAAGGCCAACACCCAACCACAACTTAAGTCGTTTGGAGTTTCCCAAATGATAAAATTGAGTGCTGCTTTACGATTCTTCGCCGAAGGTGGGTATCAAACAGGCATAGGAAAGGATTCGGATGTATCTCTAGCCCAGAGTAGTCTTAGCAAAGTTCTAACAGAAGTAATCAACATATTTGAGCAACACATATGTCCGATATGGATTTCTTTCTGCTCAACAGAAGAAGATAAAAGAAAAATTGTATTATCTTTTTATGTTAAACATGGCATCCCCAGAGTAATAGGATGTGTTGACGGAACACATGTCCGCACAATTGCACCTTCTATTAAGAAGCACTTATATTTCAACAGAAAGGGTTACTATAGTTTAAATGTAATGTTGGTAAGTTTCACGTACCATTTCAATCACTGATAGTTTATACTTAAGCAAGAAAAATTTTTAAAGGTGTGTGATCATGAGCTGAGGATTCAGTATGTTGATGCATGCCATCCCGGTGCGTGTCATGACTCCTTTATTTGGAATTCCAGCGACTTACGAGCTCATCTTGAGGAAGACTTCCTAAGAGTCGGGAGCAATTATTGGCTTCTCGGTAAATTTGTAATGAAATAATACAAAATTAATAAATTAATAATGCATTACTTTATAGGAGACGCAGGATATGCCCTGGAACCGTGGCTTTTAACCCCTCATAGATGCCCACAGGATGGATCTGTGGAGATGAAATTTAATGAAATTCATTGCAAGTGTCGAAATATAATTGAACGCGTTAATGGTGTTTTAAAAAATAGATGGAAATGTATTCTAGGTGCTAGAGAACTACACTACGCTCCAGAAAAGGCAGCAAAAATAATAAATATTTGCTGTGCATTGCATAATATATGCATTCATTTTAAATGCAACACCGATGTAACCGATACTGAAAATGTAGATGATTTAAGTGTTCAAGATACGAGTAGTGGTGCGATATCCATAGCGTCGTCGCAATATTTGTCCATTGCCCAAAACATTAGGAATAATATTGGAAATAATCTCTAATAATATAATCAAATATAAGTATATATGTAAACAACTTTCAGTTCTTATATTTGTTTTATTAAAACATAAAAGAATAAACAAAATAAAAATATATATATACATATATAACATTCAATAACAATGAGTTCATTTTATTAAACATAATTTAAAATGACTAATAAAACTACGAAAACAAAATAAATAAAACTTTTTTCAATGCAAATAGAGCCTTTTTAAAACAAAAAGACCTTAAAAACTAAAAAAA
The DNA here is from genome assembly GCA_963932375.1 of Phania funesta. Classification (NCBI taxonomy): domain Eukaryota; kingdom Metazoa; phylum Arthropoda; class Insecta; order Diptera; family Tachinidae; genus Phania; species Phania funesta. Next base: position 86,378,409 of record OZ010653.1, read on the forward strand.
AAATAACTTAATTTTACAGGTTCAAAAACAAAACTAATTCAATTGCAGGTCACTTTCAGTTCACTTCATCACATACTGACGACTTCATCACATTTTATGTTTTAAGCGTAATATTTACATACATATATTTTAAATTTTCTATTTCTAAAAGTCTACGGTTTTTTTTCAAGCTTATCCTCCACTTCCCTAAGCCTTAACTTTTCCATTGCAAGATTATGCCGCTTTTGCTCCTTTACTTCTTCTTTCTTCAAATCAGAAAGCCGGTCTATGGAACGGTATACCTTTTTTGTGGCTTGGAGCTGCTCGTTCATCGTTTCCAACATCTTATTTTAATACGTATTTCCTCCACAAGGACATCGGCAGCGGAAACATGGGCGGTCTGTTCTACTGGAGCCTTTTTCATTTTTTTCGCTGGTGGCTTTGGTAAGTCCTTACAGCTTTCATTTAGATTGACGATATCGTCGTCCGCTAAAAACTCCGGCAGCAATTCTAGCCCAATGTTCTCTTCTGCTTGCTTATTAATGTTTGAAGAAGAACAGGCTAACCCAAACGTTGTAGCTATACCTTCAACGGACTCTTTCATCCCTATCAAATTATAGATTGCTTCTTCGTTAGCAGAAAACTTTTGCTCCATATTTGGGCCACCACCAGTTCCTTTGGTATATTTGAGGTTTTGAGCGGTCTTCTGTCGAACATACTTTTTTTGGTCACACCATCCTCATTTGATCAAACCATTTCGATAATGCCCTATCCACTTTTTTTGATTTACCGATTCGATCTTTCTTTCGCGACATATTATTGTATGTTTTGCTACTTCGAATAATAGAATTTTTGTTCCTTAGAATACGGTTTACCGTGTCGATTGAGCATCAATACTTTCTGCAAATATCTTGTTTAGTAGAATGTTTAATTTCATTTATAATTGAAAGCTTTTGCTTTATGGACAAACATATTCTTTTGTTTGCACTCATTTTCACTCGCGATTACTCATTTATTTAATAATTATGTCAAAATTTATAATTTTATTTAGGAACACGCTCATTTTTATCTAACAGCTGACTTATGAAAGTGATGATGGATAGGGATGATACTTCCGAATTTATCATATTAAAACAATTCTGGTAAATTTTTTTGCAAATTTGTGAATGATGCAATAAGAGATTTATAAGAGATTTTTTCATACAATTTATTTAAATTGTATTAAATTATTCCTAAATAAAAGCGAGAAATGCATATAAGCGAAATGCTTATAGAAGAAATTTCCATGAATATTTTAAATTGCGACCTGAAATTGCACGAACTTACATGCATAAAAGCGGGAAATGCTTATAAGCGGTAAATACTGTATTTCTATTTCGGGAATTACCATAGTATCCGCGAGCAAAATTTTGACCGCGTTGGAATCTTTGGTTTCCATTTTGATTTCGCCTGCGAGGCCTTTGAGAACCAAAAGCCAGAATGGCATTTTGTTGGTTAGAAGCCTCTGTACAGCAGTTTAAGAATTTTGAAACTGCCTCGTTCCTGTCTTTAAAGTTGTCTGATTCCATTATCAGTTTTTCGTTTGTAGGTGTAGTTGTAGTTGGTTGCATATTTTTTAGCAGTCTCGTTGGGCAATCCATCTGAGATATATGCTATTTCTAGTCGTTTTGTGAGTTCTTCGATTTCTACAGCATAGGCAAATAAGTTTACGGCTACAGCCTCATGTGTGTCTTTAATGGTATCTAGTAATGACAAAGCATCAATAAAGCTTTATAAATTCACCGAATTGCCGTCAAATGTGAGTCGAATTTTGGCAGCGGTGCCCAAAAATTCCAATATCAATGTTTTAGTTCTTAAGTCTGCAAAGAAAGCGGGTGCATCTATTTGATGAACCCTAGTTAATCTAAAGTACTTAGTGTTAAATAAGACCCTAATCTGTTCCAATGTTTCCAAAATGATATTCAAATTTTCTGTATAGTTTCATCTTTGGTGTCTCTATCAACATTTAGACAACTGTGGGATCTATAGAATCTTTCGCTTAGGTTTCTTACTTGTTGCAAAATGTATTCCCATTCCATTAGTGGATTTTAATACCTAATATGCTGTCTCGACCTTATTTCGGTTGTCTACTGAGGCCAATCTACGTGCATAGCTCTTCTTAATGGAGCGTTTATGCAGTTGGTACAGGTTAATGAGTATTTGGACAATCATAAGGCCGATTAAAATTATCAGGTAATAGGTTGGAAATTCCATCTTTATTGCGATGTCGTTTAAGACATTCGCTTTTGGCTTTTCAATCTTAGATGTAGTTCCGCCCATTTTAGAAATATGTCCCTAAATCGCTCGAAAGAAAAAAAACGACACTGGTGAGACGTGTGTTGTTGTAATTATGGTGTCTCCTTGAAGGTAAGTTTATTATTGGAAATTTCTTTCCGAAGAAAATTATTTGCAAAAAATTTAAAATTGAACAATAAATGTACGATAAATGCAGTAATTAAAATCACAAAAGAAAGTTCGTTGTAGCACTTTCTCACGCTCACAAAATAAATTCTTTAATATTCATCTATTCATTATAAATATTCATTCTAAAAATATGATTCCTAAATTTCTGCAATTCTGATTAATTCGGTTTCTATTGAGAAACTAATTTCGTTATACTCTTTTTTATCCTACTATCTTCAAACAACCTATTTCAAAAAATTTCCTAAACTGATCCTAACACCCTATGTTATGTTAGTCTAGTCCTCATGCATTGTTTACATTCACCAAAAACAAGTTTCAATTGTCTTTACTTAAATTTAAATTTAGACAATGACATCAAGTGTTAGTAAAATATATCTTGTCAGGGGGTCGTATCAATGCTTAAAAATTAAAGGTACTTATGTCATTACGACCGTCACCATGTTTTGCAGCGTGAATGGTGGCAATGGCATTTGTCGATCATCACCAATTGATGATCGAAACGGTTAAATCCTTATTTTAATTGTTATTTCAAAATTTTAAATGATTTCTTTTCTTCAATCTCGATGCATAATTTTTCATTATCTGTTCATGTCTTTCGAAAGTGTTTCATAACATATTGAATAAAACATACTAAATAATACCAATAAATTAATCACATTCCCAATTCAATATTAAAATTTGTACCCTTTTAATTATTTTGATAAAAACAGGGGGTTTTTTTGAAAGTTACACGGTTTTTAATTCAATTCTATTTAGTTTTGATTTTTATTTTACAACTTTGTTTCTAATTCGAATTATTCAAATTATTACTGAAATTCAAATTTTTTTTTTAACTATTTCACAAAACTGACGTTTATCATGGTATGTGCAACATTCCTAATTTCCATTTTTCATTATTTGTATTAGAGTGCTGCACAATTAGGTCTGAGAAATAGGGATATAAATTACTTACAAACAGATGCTGCCATCACATTTGGCAACTCCGGTGGTACATTGGTCAATTTAGATCGGGAAGCTATAGGTGTAAACTCAATAAAAGTTACTGCAGGTATTAGTTTTGCCATATCGATTGATTATGTAAAACTGTTTCTGGAAAAGTGTCGGAACGGAAGAAGGGCTCAGTGGGCAAACCCATGCAGCCAACGAAGCGATACATGGGGATAACAATGCTAACATTAACCAATGACATATTAAATGAATTAAAAAACCGATCAGAAAGTTTGCCGCCTAACTTATCGCATGGGGTTTTGGTGTGGAAAGTTATAATAGGATCACCAGCTCATATGTGAGTTTGTTGCAGCACTTAATCCTCAGTTTTTTTAATATTTTTTTTTATTTACTTGTAGTGGTGGCTTAAGTCCCGGTGACATTGTTCCCATATAAATAAAAAAGAAATCAAGACTTCATCCGACGTTTACGAAGCTTTGGGTGACAATTCCAAAACGTTAGAAGTTTCCATATTCCGAGGGCCTAAACGTTTCGACTTAAGTATTACTCCTGAAGATCCTTAAACTGCACCATAATAGGGAATTTCGTAGAATATATGCGTGTTTTAATTTGACATGGCTGCTAAAGTTTGCTTCATTTTTATTACCCTTGCACTGCCAAATAATTCAAAGTTTGTTATTAGAATGTATGTGAAGACCGTACTGAGAAAAGAATTTTATTGTAAATAAAAACTAATTTTTATTTTGGTTATTAAAAAGAAACACAGCAGAGGATAGAAATTATAGGATATGTAAACTCTGTTATGTATTTTGCTTCGGTATCTTGAAAAGGTTAAACATTTAAACCATTTTTCACAAAGTTTAGACAATTACCTGAAACAAAACTGATCACTTAAATAATAAAAAGCGAATTAATTAATGATAAAACAACTGAGTGCTAAAATGAAGTTACTTATAAACAAGATAGTCAATACATAAGTTATATTCGGCTATGCTGAACCTTATGTACCCTTCACCAAAAATGTGTATTGGGAATAAATAAATTCTCATTTCCTGAGAGTTTTTTTGGCTTAAGATTTGTGATAACACCATAATGGAATCCTTTAAATGTACTTACTCATGTTTATTTATTTTTAACCTATGTAGTAGATGTTTTTCTGTATAAACGTTTGTTGAGAATAATAAATTTGTTGCTTAAAATTGACCCATTTAGTTTAATATTTTAAATTTTTCATTTCGTTTTATTTTAAGAATTTTAATCGGCCATGTCAAGTCTTTTACCATTTTGGCTCTTATTAACTTGCAATTGGTTTATTAGACTCTAGCAGAATTGGAAAGGTTTGAAGAACAACCAGAAGGTAAATTTTAACTGTTAATGAAAATAAAATTATAGCTGTCCAAGCTTGAAGGTCTTTTTTAAAAATTATATTTTTATTTTTCGATATTTCGCTACTCCATTGTGTAGCATAATCAGGAAATAAAAATACACAATGAAGTGGCGAAATATCGAAAAAAAAAATATAATTTTTAAAAAAGACCTTCAAGCTTGGACAATTATGAAAATAGAAATATAAGATTTTTGTTATTTATTTTATAGATGTATATTTGGAAATTGTGACTGGTATTTAAAACGAATGAGTTGCGAAAATATTTATATGGTCGCGTCTTAGCTGGTCGTTTTGAGGTTTCATTTAAACATGTTTGAAACTTTTAATCTCTTTTTTAAATATTATTGGTGGTCCTGAAAAGGACCGATTGGTTCTTGTTGTTGTTGCTGTTGTTGCTGCACATAACCCCTGGAATTTAATAAATATTTAATATTTAGTTTTTTTGCTGCACTACTGGCATAGCCTTAGGCATTAAAAAAAACCGACTTCCCGCAGTTATTACATCGCCCTTGGAAAAGTGGTCAATGCATATGCGAGTGCTTTGAATAAACTTTTTTTGCACGCTTTACTCCACTGTTCTCTTCTTTTTGGGTCCTGTGGAACACTAAAAAATGTACCACTTCCAGGACCAAATTTTTTATCGCACAAGAGACACCGCATATTTATTAAAAACTTTTCACAATTGTTAATTTAATAATTCAAAAAAAAAAACACTTATTAAGGCACTTGGTTGAACTTATTAAGGCACTTGGTTGAAATTTTTTGATTATTTTCGTAAACAAAACTTTGACATTAACCATTTGTAAACAATGAAAATTAAATGTAAGCAAAAAATAATCACCTGTAGTAGTGATGCCACCTAGTTAAAAGTGCCTTGTTCTAGAGCATGTGTTTTATTTATTTTATAAATCAAGTAATAATGAAATTATGAGCAATTGCTTTTGAGAGGAAATCTAAAAACTAATAAATAAATTATTTATTTAAACTTAAGAAAATTAAGTCTGGGATTAAATTTAAAATAAATTAAAATATTACCTATCTAAGTAAAAACATAATTTGATTGACGATAATTGGACTTTTTCCAAGTGTCGATCTTTTTCAGATAGTAAATGCCGAGCTTTTGAAAAAAGTCTTTCCGATGCTGCCGAACTGGCTGGAGTGGCTAATATAAAGCAGCATAGCTTGAACAGCAAAGGATACTCTCTTTTATAGGCTTCCCACCATCCTAGGGCATCAAATTCTTTGTGGTATAGTACTGTTTGATTTCCATACCTGAAGAGCTCATTATGTACTTCATCACCATATTCGGATGCTTCTGCAGTTTGAACAAATTCATTAAAAGGATCGTCTTCAGAATTTATCGACTGCATTGCAACGTGTGAAGCATTCTATGTATTTTCGCATCTTGCCAACATATGTTTATACTTTTGATAAATATTGCTCTTTTCGCTTTCCGACAAATTTTGAAGCTTGTTTGTAGGTGGAAATAAGAAAAGTGCAATTTTATGGAGCTTCCGAACCGTTTTCGTAGGTTGCTCGAGTTTTTTTTTCGAGTTTTGTTATTTGAGGATAAACATGGTAAATTGTTGGATAGTTTTCTCCTTCCAAGAGCTTCGAAACTTTCTCAAAAGGCTTTAGTACTTCAACTGTTTCATTTGTAAAAGATATGTTAAGATTTGCCAATCTTATAGTCTCTTTTTTTTCTTGTAGAATTTGTGTTATGTCAACCCAATTTGCCTGTATCGATTTCAGTAGATAAAAAACGTTATTCCACCTTTTGTTGGCGTATAACTCTTTAATGTTGTATTAAGCGAACTATTAGCACCTGACTTCTTAAAATATTTTACAAGCTTAGAACAAGTTGTTACCACTGCGTTGACTTCAGTAGAACCTGATATTGCTCTTTCAAGAACATTGTTTAGTAGGTGGTTTATGCAGAAAATATTTCCATCATCTTGAAACGTCTTTTTCATATTGGATCCTCTGTCTGTTACTGCTGTAATCTTTTCGTCAAATTCGCAGTCGAAGTCCTTCAGCAAACTTTCAATTTTATTTCTAATGTTGATACCTGTAAACAAAAAGAAATTTAATAAAACTGAACATAATCAGTTAAAAAAGACACCAGTATTCCTTTCACTTTCTATTCCGACCATTCCGAGAACTTTGTTGAAAATCTTCCCACATTTTATGTAGTGAGCAGTAGCTCCAATATATGATGTTCGCAAATAATTATGGCTCCACAAATCGCAAGTAATGCCAAAACCGATTGCTTTTATCGAACATAACTCTTCTTTAAGGGTTTTGTGTCGGATTTCATAAATGATTCCTATATTTCTGGATAATGTTGTTGAATGGGAAATAAAACTAACATCTAAGGTGTTCCCAAACTCATGTCCAGTGTTGATACAAAACTGAACTAAGTTTAAAAGGCCTTCGTCGTTTACTACATTGAAGGGTCTACAATTTCCAATTACCTACTGAACAACCAACTCTGTAGACTTCTTTCTTAGATCATTATTCGGTTTTACATTTGGTGATGGATTCTCTTTCGACGTTCTGTATTTTTTGAAGCACGTATGCCTCAAAAGCTTCGATGTACACTTATTATTAAATTTGTATACATTATTACACCGCGAGCAAACAAGAAAATTTTGAATAACTTCATCGTTATATTTGATTTCCTCAAACACGTTGAATAATTCACTTCTTGCAGCTCTTTTCGCAGTAGTATATATGCCGCTTTCAATTTTTAATTTTATTTCGCTTGCGCTGTTCATTTTCACACACTTTAAAAACGTTGTCACCTTAAAGAACTCTAATATTAGAATATTAAAAATTCATACTATGTTCAGGATTTTATACTTTTTTAAGTCACTTGTAAATTTTTTACTACTGATCTGTTTTCAAGAAAGTAATTTGTTAAGATTTTAAAATAGGTGTCACGAAGAATATGAAAATCCAGAGTAAGAAATGGGTTTTCCATAACAAATTTAAACTTATATACTTCAGTTTCTTGTCTGTATAAAAGGAAATAATAGTCAAGAATAGTTCGACATTCTTTAGAGTTTTATTGCTCATTAATGACGGGAAAACCTAATAATTTATAAACACTTACCTCTATATATATCTGAATAAGTATATGTATTTAGATATGCATATTTTTACATTAAAGTTTCAGCTGAAATTCCTTCAAAGTAATAAAACTCACATATGAACATTTTTTTATTGCTTTACGCATCATACAAGTACAAACAGTAAAAATTACCCAAAGACATCATATAGAACATATCACACATATGTCGCACGTGTCGCATGGAATGTTTTCGATGTTCATGTGTGCAAATTCATTTTTAAATCATGTCTTTGCGTTAATTGCTTCGTTTTGCAGCAAGTCTTCGTATGTTGTGTCGAACATGGTTAATGGCATTGCATGACATGACAATGGCATTGCATGACATGACAATGGCATTGCATGACATGACAATGGCATTGCATGACATGACAATGGCATTGCATGACATGACAATGGCATGGTGTGACACATGTCGCTATGGTGTATAGTTTAACATGTGCAGTGCTTTAATTTGTATAGAGTAAATGTAAGTTACAAGTTATTTTAACACAAATTTATTTTACCTAATTTTGGGGTGAGCCCTGGTGTGTTTAGTGGTTGGGTTTCATTTGTTGGTTGTTGTCTCTGCTGCTGATGTTAAGCCGTGTTGTAGTATTTCACATTCAGGATAGCTGAGATTTATATATAAGTTGTTTTTGTTGCCTTTGTTGTGATTGTTTCTTGTTAGTTAGTTGTTTCTTGTTGTTATTATTGAAGTTTCCATTATTACCAAGGCATTTAAATTTTTTTTATTGTAAGAAATGTTATTTATTGTAGAATTAGAGCAACTTGCTGTTAATTTCTATGAAAATTTCCTTGTGTTGTGTTTCTGATAAGCGCCAGTAAGCTTTTCTTGGTTAACGAGTTTTGTAGTTTAGTTTTTTAATAAATATGCAAATAAAATTTAATATATTTTTCTAGTAACAAATCACTTTTACTCCAACTGTATTCACAAAATGTTTGCAACGGAATATGAGTTTATTGAGATTTTTTTTTGCAAAATATTACAGAGTGCGTTTAATATTAATAAAAAGAGATCTTTATTATACGAAAGATAAAAGGGTTGTGAATTACAATGGAGGCTTTTTAACCAATAACTACATATATAACAAAGTTACATACATAAACAAATAACGAATATAAGATTAGTTGACATAAGCAGGGTGACTCCAATACTCCTCCTTAATCTGGAATTTGTTATTCTACTCCCAAAGATTTACGGAATTGCTCAAACTTAGTTCTGTCAAGCGGTTTTGTTAAAACATCTGCAACTTGTAGATTTGTGCTAATGTATTCCAGTTCGAATTGACCTTGGTTTAGCGTGTCTTGAATAAAATGATGACGAATGTCAATGTGCTTCGTCTTTGGATGGAATCCTTCACTGAGCGCTATTATAAGGTTCTTGATTTTTGTTGAAGTGTGATTGTAGACCATACCACCATAGAGCTTCTTGAATAGTTGCTGATAGAGCTACATACTCTGCTTCACACGATGAGAGAGCAACGGTTTGTTGTCTTTTTGAACACCACGATATGGCTCCGGCTTGATATATGAAAACATAGCCTGTTCTTGATTTTCTATCTTCGAGACTTGATGCCCAATCAGAATCTGTATATGCAATAATGTTGGTGTTTATAACTTGCTTTGAAGATTTATAAAAAAGTTTTAATTTTGACGTTGCATGTAAATATCGTAAGAGGTGTTTGACAGCATTCCAATGTCGCAGTCCTGGGTTAGCATTATAGCGACTAAGCTTATTTACGGCAAAGCAAATATCTGGTCGTGTGCATTGGGAAAGGTACATGAGGCATCCTACTGCTTCCTGGTACGGCACGTTTTGCATGTATGTATTTAATGTCTTCATTTGTTGTTGCACAATCATTTTGGGATATTTTCTCACTGGCGTTCATCGAAGTTTTGACTGGTTTTGCATCTCTCATTCCAAACATTTCAAGAATTTTCTATGTAAAGTTCTTGATCGAGAGCTATGAAGTCTTGTCCACGAGATATCCTCATTCCAAGTATTTGAGAGGCGGTACCAAGATCTTTCATATGTAGTGTTTGTTTTAAAAATTGTTTTATGTTTTTAATCCAATTATCATCATTGCAAAATAGTAAGAGATCATCCACATATACAGCTATCATTAAAATTTTCTTGTATTCAAGTTTGTAGAATACGCATGACTCATATTTTGATTTTGTAAGTCCAAACGACATAAGTGCATTACTTAATTCTTGATTCCAAATTCTAGTTGACTGTTTGAGTCCATACAAAGATTTGTTTAGACGGCAAACTTTAGACGGGTTATTTTGATCTATATAAAGAGGTGGCTGTTCCATGTAGATCTCATCCTTCAATTGACCTTGTAAAAAGGCTGTTACAGCATCCCTCTGTTCAATTTTAAGATTCATCTGAGCAGCGACGCAAAAAGATATCGCAGGGAATTATGTCGTACGACAGGTGAGTATGTCTCATCATAGTCTACCCCCTTTCGCAGTGAGTATCCTTTTATGACTAGTCGCGCCTTGTAACGGTCGATGGTGCCTGTTACATCACGTTTTGTTCGGAAACCCCATTTACATTTGATTGCTTTACGGTTTGGCGGCAAATCTCGTAGTGACCATGTCTGATTTTCCATCAGGGATTGATATTCTTCTTCAATCGCTAGCTTCCATTTATCTGAATCTGAACGGGATAATGCTTCTTCTAGCGTTTCAGGGTCTTGAGCTGAGGACTGAAATGAGTTTGTGGCAGTATTCGACTTTCTTAAAAATGAATTACAAATATACTTGCCTGTATGGTTGCGCCCCTCACCGATGAGCTTAGACACTTGTGGACTATCAGCACAAGCCGGTCTATTTTGGTACGATGGAGGCGCCGCGAGTCCGGAAAATCCATGAAAGTCATCTTCGGCTTCTAACGATGAGTTTTCCTCTGACCTTAAATCAGATTCAGCTGACTCAGTTGATGTACTTTCGATGTCAGAGACAAAATCATTTAATTTTGATGAATTCTGACGGTTTCTTTGACTGCGTCTTAAAATTGTAGAAATTTGTTGACTTGTATCAGCTGTTTGTTTACTTGATTTCGGTCTGCTCAGTTGGCTTGCTATGTTTGGAGAATTTGGCATTTTTTGCTGATTTTGTTATCCCGTATTGTCTGTATTGGTGTGCATACTGTCAAAGTGGTGTAAATCCATACTTGTCTTGCTGTGTTTTCTTTTTAAAATTGATTTAGTTGAACATTCCGCATCACTAATATTTTCATCAATAAATGTAACATTTCGGCTTTTGAAAATAATGTTTTTGTTGATGTCATAAGGACGGTAACCTTTTGTATGTTCATCAAAGCCTGTTAAAATACATTCGTGTGCTTTTGGATCCCACTTTTTGCGATTTATGTTTGGTATATGCACTATAGCTACAGTTCCAAATACTTTTATGTGAGCTAAGTCTGGCTTTCTTCCACTCCAAGCCTCTTCAGGAGTTTTGCCTGTCCATTTTGAAGGTGAACGATTTAATAAATATACGGAGTAAGCAACTGCTTCAGCCCAGAAGATTTTTGTCAGATTCGCGTCATAAAGCATGCATCTCGCTTTTCGACAATTGATCGATTGTTTCTTTCGGCGATTCCATTTTGTTCAGGTGTGTGTACGTTTGTGGTTTGATGACAAATGCCATTTTTCTTTATAATTTGTTGAAAAGTTTTATTAAAATATTCTTTTCCATTATCTGTACGAAGAATTTTCAATTTTTGTCCACTTTGTTTTTCTGCAAGTGTCAAAAATTCTTGGAAAACATTTGAGACTTCAATTTCGCTTTTGGTTTTCAAAAAGTAGATAAAAATTTTGCGAGTGTTATTATCTATGAATGTTAAAAAGTAACGTTTACCACCGAGAAATTCTTCTTCCATTGGTCCGCATATGTCAGAGTGTACTAACTCAAGAATATTTAATGCTCTTGTTCCGTGTTTATTGAATGGTCTTATTTGTTTACTCATAGGACAAATTTTGCAATTACCTGTGTTTGTTGTTGTAAAATTAATACCAGTTGCCAATTCATTTTGAAGTTTTTCTAAGCTTTTGAGGTTAAGGTGACCCATTCTTCCGTGCCATAAATACAAGCAAAGGCTTTATTCTGAGTTTTAAAAGTACAATTTAACTTAAATAAACCATTTTCATGTGTACCGGTAGAAATAATTTTATTCAGGGTTGTTGCAAGTCAGGATTGTGAATTATCAGAATTAAAAATCAATTCTGATTTGAATTGGTGTCATGAAATCGTCTTGGTTTTGCGCTAATTCCAAAATAAACAAAACCCATCTTAGAATCAGCTGTTTTGTTTTATTTTGGTTGGTTGTGCTGTTGTTTACATTTTGCACTAGATTTTTACACATATTTTGATAAATATTTTTTTATATATTAAAAAATCGGTAACAAAATGGTAGAAGCAGTAGTTTTATATATTATGATTGAGGAAAACAACAATGAAAAAGTGAAACGGAAGATTTTAAGGGATTACACCAACCCATTGGAGCTGCCGGAAACAGCGTAAGTATATATATAGTATGTACAGGACCGCCAAAGATGTTTTAACTATAATAAATATACAAATTTATTAGCCAATTCCGTTTAAACAAAGAGGCTTTTCAAATGCTGTTGAACATTGTCAAAGTTCATTTGCTTCCTTCAAACATTTCCTGTATTGTTCAGCTAGCTGCGACATTGCGCTTTTTGGCAGAAGGATCATATCAAAATTCAATAGGAAATGATAGTTTCGTTTGCCTCGCTAGAAGTACAGTGTCAAATGTCTTAAGCAACATACTAAAGGTTCTGCAAAGGCATGTGTGCCCTCAGTGGGTGAAGCTCACAATGGATGAAAATGAAAAAGGAAGATGTAGGCACCATTTCTTCACCAAATATAGGATTCCTTCTATAGTTGGTTGTATTGATGGGACGCACATCAAAATTATAAAACCTGCTGTGGATTGGCATTTATTTTTTAATAGAAAGGGGTATTTTAGTATGAATGCCATGATTGTAAGTAGAAACTAATAAGAATTTTTTTGAAAATAGTTTTTTTATATATTTTTCATTGCCAGATATGTGATAGTGACATGCTAATTCGAGCAGTAGACGCACGATATCCAGGCTCGAGTCATGACGCTTTTGTTTGGAGCATCAGCAAGGCCCGTCAACATTTTCTGACAGAATTTCAGAATGGCGACCGAACGTCAAAATTGTTAGGAGATTGCGGGTATGCTATAGAGGCTTTTTTATTAACTCCATATCGAAATGCAGCATTCAACACGAGGGTGCATAAATTTAATATAGCTCATGCTGCGGCTCGTAACATTGTAGAGTGGACAATAGGAGTTTTAAAAAGCCGTTTTCTATGTCTGATGGGTACACTGCATTACAGTCCACAAAAAGTGGTGCAAATAGTGCCCTGCATAACATATGCAGAAGTTATAAAATTTCATACGAAGGAGATGAAATTGGTTTTGAATCCGAAGAGCTATCAGAGGAAAATGACTTATTTATGCCAACAGTGTCACTTCAAAATGAAGGGCAAAGAATAAGAGAAGAAATTGCAAACAGTTTATAACATTATTTAAATAAATTACAAGAAATTATAGACTTTTTGATCTTTTTATTTTACAAATTCAATTTAAGGTAACACAGTTCTATTTGTACTTATATCAGTCTTATAAAATATATAAAGATAAGATATATAAAATAAGGTATTGTTTTTGAGATCAGTTTTTCTCGTTGTTATTGTTTTGCAAATTATATTTTAATAGTTCTAGTTCCAGTTGTTTTCTTTTTATTTCGTTTTTTTGCTGCATCACTTTCAAAATTTGGTAACTTAAACTTACAAATTCATCTTTTAATTCTTTCACGGAATTTGCCACAGCTTCCTCGTTTTTTTCTATAGCACGGTAAACGCGTCTGAATGAGCTTGAATGTTCTTTTTGAATCGAAATGAGATGATCGAGTTTACCGTTCAGTTCATTTTTTCTTTTACCGTCTTCATCTAAAAACTTTTCAATTAACGATGCTACGCTCTCTGGTCTTGCTCTTTTCGGTGTACTGCAAATAGTTGGCGTTTTCAGTATTCTTTTAGAACTCGTTGGAATGTCATTATGTAAGGCAAGTTCAGCATCATCAACAGTGCCCACTGATATTGCCGAGACACCTTCAACTGTTGTATTTATTCCACACATTTGCACAATAGCTTCTTCTGTTGGCGTGAGCTGGAATTTATTGAACAAGCCTCCTCCAGTTGCTCGAAACTCTGACCTATTATGTGCTAGCTTCTTTTTTACTTCGCTTTTCCATTCCGTCCATATCTGCCCATATAACAATTTTTTAAGTCTGAAAAAACCTATTCACAAAATTTAAAAATTTCTTACCTTTTTCCAACCATTTGCATCCTTAGTCGGTGGTCCAGCACTGTTGAGAGATTCAGATAACTCTTGCCAAATCGACTCTACCAGCACCTTGTCGCGCTTAGTGTAACCGCTTGCTATATCCTTATTCTCTTCCATAAACTTTAAAAATATCTCATTTTGTTTTGAATTCCTATGTTTACCCCTATTGGTGATAAAATAATAATGAAAATTATTTCTTTTTCAGTTTAATAAATAAAAAATATAAATTTACTTACATTGTGAACCAATTTGTATTTACCAGCCTAAAATAAATATGCAAATCTGCCACCTGTCCGCTGATCAGATTATTTCTGATAAAAAAACGATAAAAACAGATTCTGTGACACCTAATTCTGACACAATTCCGATTCGAACACAAAAACGAGAAACATCTGTTTCTGTGACACCAAAATGAATTCTGTGTCGATTTCAATTCTGATTCTGATAGCAATCAGATTCTACAACAACCCTGATTATTTGGATTTATTACCTTCACACCACTATTTTAAAATATGACTGTATGGCCTCTTTTAACGGTTTGACTTACCGACAGTCAATTTGTTGACAATTCTGGAATATACTGGACGTTATTTATTTATATTGATGAATCGTAACAATCTGGATGAAACACAGAAACATTTCTAGATGCTTTAATTTCCATTTTACTTTTATTTGCGGTTGTTACGATTCCATTGTCTTCATGCGTGTTGTCCAACAAATTTCGGTTTAGTGTCATATGTGATGTAGCGCCTGAGTCAAAGTACCAATCATTGGTGTTTGAATTTTCCAATGTTGACAGAGCTACAGCTGAATATGCGTCAAAATTGTTTTCTGTGTGTTGAGACTTTGTACGGCAATTCTTCGCAATGTGGCCAAATTTATGACATTTTCTGCATTTCGGACCTTTTTTATATGTTTTTGTAGGTATTGGACGGTTCGCAACACGAAAAGCTGAATTTTTTTCACTTGTATTAGGAGTCTCTTGGAGCAATTTTATTTTAATACTGTCGCCAGTGATACTGATTACTGAATTTTCAAGTGCCATTATCATAGGACGATAGTTTTCTGGAAGTCCGGCCAACAAAAGAGATCCAATCCACTCTTCACTTATTGGAAAACCGATGCCATTTAAAGCTTGAGCTGTCGTGATAATTTCTTTAACATAGACGTACATTGAATTACAGTTTGAAAGAGTTGCTGTAACCAGCTTACGCAGGAGTGCTACTCGACGTGTTAGACCACTATCTTCGTAGGCGTTTGCTAGCTGTTGCCAAAGCTCTTTAGCTGTTTTCGCATTTTGCATATGGACATAACACAACGGGTGAATTATTAGTGTCAACTTACTTCTGGCTCTTCTGTCTTGATCTGGTTTTATTGGTGTCTTTGGGCTTCCACCTTCATTAGTCTCATAGGCAATTGTGGTTGTCCATAGATTATCCAAATCCAGATAAGCCTGTGCAGCAATTATCCAGGTGGGGTAGTTTTCCCTACCAAGCAACCTATCAATGCTTATTCCACTTGAATTACGTTCCGGCTTCGACATATTAAACGATTTTCACAGAGCAATTTATTAATTTGAGATTAGTTATATATTTTTACCATAGATTTATTTGTGTCCAGCTTGCTGACAAAACATAACCTACTCTGTACACATGGCCTACTCTGGGCCCATAACCTATTACAGAGTGCGTTTAATATTAATAAAAAGAGATCTTTATTATACGAAAGATAAAATGGTTGCGAATTACAATAGCGGCTTTTTATCCAATACAAAAAAAAAAAACAATTTAAGAATCTGCCGAACTGGCAGGATCGCCATGAAATATTATTTATTGTAGAATTGGTTCTTTTTGACAACGGCGTGGCCACTTGACTTCATGATAAAGTATGAAGATCATGTTGCATACAGAAGGTATGACAACATTGACTCATCAAACACGCTACAATACACAAACATACATATGTACCTAGTGCCTTGTTCATTCAAAATATTGTTTATTCTAAATGATTTATAAACCAAAATTAACAATGTCCCGAAAAGATGCCATAAATTTTAGTTTGTCGAATAAATAAACAACACAAAAATATTTGTCGTTTAGTTTTCTCGATAAGCGTTAAATAACAATGGCAGATGACTTATCGATTGCGAAGTGAATCGCACTACAGCAGCTTCTCTTTATAAAGATCTCATACTGGCAGAATGTTTTTACCATAGTTATTAAAAATATCCACAGTGGATAAACGCATTGGTAAAATAAACACAAGTTGTAATGCTTTGTTTTGGGCAGACTGAGAGATTTTAATGATTGGTTTTCTTTACAGCTGTTAAGAACATACACATATGTATATAGACACAATGAACTGAAGAATATTTGGTAATTGGCTTACTGAGTATTTTTAGTTATTTTGTAATTTAATAACTTTTATAATAATTCAAAGTCATATTTGCTTAAAAGGTATTTTAAGTTCAATAACCAATTGCATTTTAATGGTAAATTTATTTAAGCATATTTTATATTTGCCGATTTAGCTAAAACTTATTAATAATTTCACTATTAATAAATTGTAAAAAAAGAGGAAAATTAGATAAAAAATGGATCAGTTTTCTTTTTTTTTTTTTTGGTAAGCATAAAAAGTGTGTTTACTATTGAACACCTCCCTTCAAGCTTCAAGTGCTTGTAAGGTAGGTTAGTGCTAGTTCAAATTTATGTGATCTTTGGAAGAACTTTTAGCAGCCCATGCAACTTGCTTTAGCCTTTTTTTTGCCAATGTGTAATCGCATAGGTCATATACAATTGATTTTGTTATGGCTACTTTGACAGAGGAGTTGCCAGCTCTGTTCACAACAAAAGGCACAGCTGGAAATATAGATGCCTATAGCTGCGTAAGTTCCGCAGGTTGCATGGAAGATAATGATGGCCACTTCTAAGCAATTTTTTAACAGACAAGCGGATAGATCTGCATACGTGAGGGTTGACATGGGAGGAAGGCTCAATCTCACAGTGAGAGTTTCTGATAGAGACCTAGTAGTATAATAGTAGGGCTGCCAGAAGTCTGAACCCATCGACCAGGACCCTTATAATACAAATCACAAACGAACATTATTTTGATACATGTATCAAACATATATTTTAGATTCAACAATAGGTACAAAACTTAACATGTAATTCATACATAACAAAACTATAAACAGAAATAAAAATTCATTTAAAAAGATCCTGAAAATATTATAAATATGTATCTCAATACTTTTGTGAAGATTGCACCTTCTGTAGAACTTCGTCCTCATCTTTTATATAATTATAAAATTCACAGCATGTCATATTAAAATTAAATTTACACTGAATAATGCTTTCCAGTGTTTCAGTCTTAAAAGAGTTTCTTTCTTTAGTCCATTGTGCAGATAATAAAGAAAAGACACGCTCTACGTGAGCGTTATGACTCGGCATTGAGTATAAATATTGTACCATCATTAATAAATTTTTCTTTCTTTCTTGTTCAGAAGTTTTTTCTAAAAAATATAACCACTTTTCTAATGTGTCTTTTGTTTTTAAAGCTTCTTGATTTTTATATATTTTTCATGCAAAAAAGTAATTGTTTTTTGAATTGTTTCAGGAATATTATGCAGTGTCATCCAATTAAAAATTTCATATCTTGTTAATGGGGATAGCCAGTCTTCTAAGTAAGCAATTGCAGTTGTAAAAATGTGTTTAGTATCCTTTTCAAAAGCTGGTATTTGGTTTTCATCCAAGGCACTTTTTTTTAAGACATTCAAAGCTATTTGTGTTTGCATTCCTATAAAATTGTTTTTGAATCTCTCTTTTAAATCACGTAGAGTATCATTTACAATTAATTGAACTTCCATTACCGTAATATTTCTTTTTTCAATTTTTTTAATTTGTTTTTCAATAACGAACGCTTGACTGTGTACAAACGTAAAGTATATTTCTGCTAACGGATTTGAAAAAAAGTCGGTTATTAATTTAGGTGCTCCTTTTTCAACTTCAAAAAATTCTTTAAGAGGTTTCCAAAGTTGCAATATACGCTCTATTGCAGGCAGTAATGACAACCACCGAATCCTTGTATGTGAAAGGATTGTGTTAAACGCAATTTTTGCATTTTCACATAACTCTTTAAGTCGCTCAGTTCTTACCGTGTATATACAAAAATACTTAAATTCTTCAGGACAACTGATTCAACATCAATTGAGAGCACATCTACTTGAAAGCGTATTATGAAGAATATGAGCCGAGCAACCAATTCCCTTTACGCCCTTCAACTTGTAAAAAATGTTATTTACGCCATGCCTTTGTCTACCGCCAAAATTAGTATTTGTATTATCAGCTCCAAATGCAGTTAGATTTTCCAGTAGAATGCCAGCACTTTTTAAGAAATCGACGCAAAATCCTGCAATTGTGTCTGATGTTTCATTGGGCAATGAGCTTATTTTTAGTAGTCTAATGTTTAAGCCATGCGTTTCGGTGAAATAATGGTTAAGAAGAGGGAAGATTTTCTCAGCTTTGTGGTTACTGAAATCAGTAGATATTCCATAGAATGAAATATATCTAAGCACTGAGATAAATTCTGCAACTGAGTGTGGTGCCAAAACATTCCTTACAAGAGCAGTAGCTTTGGTTCTGGCGTTAGATTGTTTTGAAGCAATTTCTGAATCGGGATATAATAAGGAATCCAGTTTTGTTGAACAATCCATAGAGTTGAATGACTGATGATGATTTATTATCCTGAAGGCGCTCGTTAGTTCTGCAACATGTATCAAACGCTCAAGTTTTCTATTTTTTTTAATCATAAAAGAACAAATTTCTCTTAACTGTGATGCAATAGATAACTTGGATGAATGTTTAGCGCTTTTGATATTGTCTTGAATGCTTTCCTTACCGCCATTGCCAATGCAAATATCACTTCCACATGCCATATAATGCGCTTCATAATCATTTTTGCCTCTTTTTATAAAACTCCACTCAGTCGTGTACCTGTCCAGGAACTTGCACTGTCTTTTAGGCATTTCCTTTAAAATAAAAATGAATGTTTTAAACAAATAAAATAAAAATAAATATGAAAATTCACCAGATATTGAAACTCCAGCTCAACGCGAAACCAGCAATGCACAAATAAAAACAGATGTTTAACATGTTAGAGAAAACAATTTGTAATCGGTTTTCGATTACTTATAAAAGTTGTTTACACGGTGGACATTTTTACAGCAACTAGTTGAAACAATATTTGAATCAGAGTCGTCTCTCGTTTAACTTTATTGAAATCGATTAGTTGCTTCACGTAAACAGCGTTATAACAGAAAGCTTAAACTCTGTTCATAACAAAAATCAGCAAAAATAAAATTTTTGTCTGCATTGACCTGTATCAAAAAACCAGGACAATTTAAGGGTGGACCAGGACACCAGGACAATTGGTCTAAAACCAGGACAATCCTGGAAAAACAGGACGTATGGCAGCCCTATATAATAGCCATATTCAACCCTTTTGAAGTTGAAAGTGGTTGTGATTAACGGCAAATCCAGTCCCTCCAGCAGGGTTTCTATGTTGACATAGAAACCCCCATAGGGGGGTGTGGCTTTACTGGTGGGAAGGTGACAGAATAGAAGCAATAGCTGTCGATGTTCACTTGGGTTAAGGGTGCGGCGTCATAAGTTCTATATAGGAGCTCTTCTGAGCGAGACTTTACAGAAGTCAGGGATATGTAAACGGATCCAATTGTCCCATCATTGGATCTTAAGTGCAAGCAAGCGTGAGCACCAGTGGTACCTATTTGAAGTTGATATGAAGTTGAGGGGCTAATTATTGGTTTCCCCTCTTTGGGTAAGCATTCCGTTGATGTCAGATTCACAGTAACACCATTTGTGCAAGGTTCCACCATAATTGGACCAACATTTAGTAGAATTGAGTTAAGTTCTCTCATTTAACGAGCCTCATTGTGAGTTAGTCCTCTATTAGGTTGAGTCAATTTATAAGTTGGTGGCATTTCAATTCGGGTCTCAACACTTTCTCAATCATTCAGATTTCCAGGCTTCCTATAGACTTTCTTAGTAGTTACTAAACTAATCCCTCATATGTATTTCATTGATATCATTATAATGCACTTGACTATTTTAATTAGCCCCTGCCAAGGTCAGTTTTATGATCTGTAAGATATTAACGACAATTTGTAGTGTTTTAGCCACTATGGAGAGGAACCATAGCAGAGCTATGGTTCCAGCAAACACAGCCATGCCATTTAAAACACCATAACACCTGGGGTTAAGGAACTTGATCCAGCAGATGTGGCAGTCGATTTGGCTACAGACCTCTTGCCGAATACAAGTGAGGTTCACTTTCCTACGCACAATGTCTCCTTTGAAGATATTGACTTTAAACTCTGCAGGTGACAATTGTAGCATGACAGGGACTTTAACTATGCTCTGATACTGTATGGAGCTGAATTGTTCAGCTCCATACAGTTCCTTCTTCCTTTGACTTGTATTGACAACAGATCTCACATGCTTCATTGACTTCTGATTCAGTCCGTAAATGTATGATATCCATTGGCAGTTCTTCTTCAGATGATTTGGTTGCCTATCGGTCTCAGTGACTGGATGATATGCTGAATGTCTAGAAAGAGCAGATGCCTTCCACTTAGTTTTCCGGCCTTGCTCTGCTTAAACCTTTAATGGTCTTATTGAGTTCAGTCAGCACAGAGGGTTCCACATTTTTATCACTAAAGTTTATTCTTGTTGCCTGATCGTTATAAACATTGTAGTTTGTTGTCATGTAGGGCCTCATGTCATCCTCTGCTTTTGTGGGAGGGTACTCAGACATGAAGATCAGATACATTAGAATGTATAATAGTCTAAAACTTGATTTTGATTTCATTTTTCACAAGATTCCGAAATTCCCGATTTTGGTCTGCAAAACTTGTTTGTGTTTTTATCGATTAGAGAAACATATGTCATCAGCATACATGTATAGTCTTCCATTAAACGTAATATTTTGAATGTTGTTTATAAAAATGTTAAACAATAGAGGACCCAGGACGCTGCCTTGCGGACCATTGCTTATACTTCTTTAAGCAGAATGTCATGATCAACTAAATCGAAAGCTAGCATCTAAATCACTGCATATATATTGTACAATATTGATCAATGCTTCCCCTGTCCCAGTGCCCTTCTAAAAATCAAACTGTCGATTCAACAGTATATTGTTTCGCTCAAGATAAATGAATAGTTGATTATGATAAATTTTTTCGAAAATTTTGTCAAAAAACGGAAGGCCGCACCGAAATTGGTCTAAAATGATCAATTTTGCTCGAGCCTGGCACTTCTGGAATGCGATCACTAACTTATGTAGCTTTAGTACACTGCGATGTATCATTTATTAATCATTTTATGAAAAATATTATTTATTATGTCAACTACCAATTCTCTTTTTTAACAGTTTAACATTTTTAATGTTATGGTTGCCATAGCCACGACTTTTATTTTTGTTTAAATTAACCACAACATAATTAGTTTTAGCCCTGCTAACTATTTGAAGTTAAGCCTATGCAGATTTAGCATTAAGGAAGAACTCACAGATACTTAACTTTTACTTTGCGGATACACTTAACCATACTGAAAGAAAAATCTACTGATTTTACCATTAGTTTTGTACAAAATATCGTCTGCGTAATCTCATTATTTATCACAATTAACAGCTACCTCATACCTATAACGAAATACTCATTAAATATTAATTGTTCCACGGCAGCAAGGCTTCTGGCGTATTTTCACAAGTGTATGAGTGGCTAACAACATATGATCTAGATTCTCGACAGTTTCAACGCTTCAGGTCTGACAATTGTTAATGTACATAGATAAAGTTTTTAGCTTCTGCTTTGATTTCTTCAATTTTGTTTTGTTTCTTTTTCTGCCTATTTGTCAATATTTTATGATATTTACTTATTCACATACATATATACGTAAATGTTGAATATAATTAATACGCAACAGTGAATATAAACTTAATTGAACCTTTTCACTGGCACTAAAAATAGTGTAAACTAGTTCGTAATTATTTATTGACAGATATAAAAGGTAAATAAATGTGTATGTAAGGGCCTTAATTTATAAGAATGTTACACTAAAACGATAAATACCAAATTTTAACTCGTAAGGATTATTAGAGGTCGTGTAAACGGCTCCACAACAGGTATACCCAAGAATAGTAGAAATGAAGATTACGCAATTTGCATGATTTTCCGTTTCCTTGTAAAGTGGTCAGGTCTTTAATATGCGAGAGTTGATAACCCTGTAATTCGCCAGTAGGAATACAGCTCGCGTGACGTTATTTGTGCACCAATGCCAGAAATGTTCAATTATATGCGCGGGACGACGCAATATTTATTTCTACCATTCTTGGGTGCACCCATTAGCACAGCTAAACTTTTTTGGTTTCTAAGTGTTAAACTTAACAGATATAAAAGAAAATGATCAGTTTTCATGTGTGAAGTTTATTCGACAGTTAGAAAACAAAAATGGTTTTGTTGTATTGATTTTGTCATTATAAATAACAGTTGCATAATTAAGACCTGTTCTATTTTGATCGGAAAAAGCAATTTGTAAAATAAAGCTTTACATATAGTATAAAATGTATATACTTGAAATTTCATACGAGTAGCAAAAGTGGCATCTCAACACAAATTAAACCACAAAGTATACAGAAAAGTCAACTTTAACGTTTGCAAACAGCGGATTCGGCTATTTGCCATCTGCGGTGTCATTTTTCATTTTCGAACGAAACTGGTTTGTCTCCAAACCAAACTTGACAAGGGATGACGGAAATTCGTTTCAAAATTCTACATCAAAACACTGTCGGCATACTAAATCAAGAACCAAATATAACACTTCCAAATAAAGTAAAAGTTGTCAAAAGAATATTAAAATACATATATAAAATTAACAAATTAATTGACTTTAAAAGAGTTAGACAAAAGGTAAGAAAGAGACGGATAGAAAGGCGCCTTTTCTTTTGTCTCGTGTCATTCCTGTATACTTTGTGGATTAACTATATATTGGTGGATTAATTATATTATATATACTTAAAATTTAATAACAATTGTAAAATGTTATATATTTAAAGTTTTATAATGGATTTAATTAATTAATTTGCAAGCTTGGAACACAATTTTATTATCTGTATTCGATATTTCGCTATGCCTTTGTGTTGCATATCAGAAAATAAATAATATTACAAAACTTCAATTAACAATTAATTAATAATATAATATATAAAAAAATATGAAAAAAGTTTGTCATAATACAATGAAAATAATTTTAAAACAAATATCAAAAAAAAACTAATAAACATTTGTATATTTATATGTAAGTATTAAAAAAAAGTCATTTGTAAAAACAATAAAGGTCAAAAAATTATAAAAACTTTTATATTAAAAAGGAAATTCAGTTATTTTTAGCTAATTTGTTTAATAAATTAAAGCAAGTTAGAAAAATAAAATAGCAACTTTTGTGGAGGGGCTGTCTTTTGTTAAAACTTTAATGTTTTTGTTTTGATTTTCTTTGAATTTCTCATTTGTTCTAAGGAATTTAAGGCATAAGACGTTAAGTTTTTCTTAAAAGTCGGATAAAGGTTTCCTTCTGAGCTGGCGCAAGCAACCAACGTAATGTGCATGGAGACTAGCTTATCCACCCTCAACAATAAATTGCATAATTTTATTTTAAAATGAGTTGGAATTAAAAAATTAGCTAAATATAATTTATTTAATTTTTAAATATAAAAGAAACAAATCCGAAAAGCTCTTATTTTATTACAATACATATGTATTATAAAACTTTTTATATAAAGCAGATAGATAAGTAACTAAAGTGTACTATTTTTTAATTTAACAAAATAAATTAATGACCTACTTTTATTAAAATTTAATTATAAAAATTTAAGTAAAGAAAAACTATTTTAAAATGGAAATTAAAACGTTTTCCTTTTTTTATTACAATAATCAGTAGAATATAGGCCCCCAATCCCATTTCAGGTAAGATATAATTTTCCTACAATCTCTCTCACAAGCAATACAAACAATGCTTAACCCTTATCCTGTACTTCAAAAATAAAACGCATATCACATTAGTGGGTCAAATTTGCCCAATACAAAAATTCTAATATTTATTCAGTCTTTTTATTTTTTTTACATTCATTGCATATAATATTAGTCTCGGAATGATTTTTGCAAATAAATTTTTGACATTCGGAACATTTGTTTGAATATTTTGTGCTATTAGAACGATTTGGACAAAAGTAACAACGTCCCCTTTTTAAATTTTTTGTTTGAGGAACTTCAGCAGAATCCTTTTGAAGGCTTCTTACGACTGCTTTAGCAGGACTACTTTGCGGCATGTTTTTTCTACGAGATATTTCTCCACTTATAAGCTCCATACCTAAGCTTTCCAAGAATATGCGTCGCCTATATTTCTTATTTTCGTTCCAGTGTGGATTAATTTTTAAAAAAACTACATATGCATTATAGGCAGATATATCCATCATATTGTAAAATATTGCTTGAGGCCATCGATTAGTTCTCCGTTTACATGTGTAAGTCCTTATTAATTGATCTAATGTGTCGACCCCTGATTTCGTTTCATTATAGAAGTGAATTATTTCTGGCTTTTTGGAGTTTGCTCTTATTTTTTCGTCATGATGTAATGTGCTAAGCAAAAACACTGATCGATTTTTTTTAGGTACATATCCTACTAAAGTTGTTTTGTTTTCATTGTCGAAGAGGAAGTGAGCATAGTTTTCAGGTTTGTTTTTTAGTTGCAAAATTGGCAAAAAAGTTTTATTTTTGCGGACAGTACCAACAATTGTAATATTTCGTTTTAGCAACTCAATACCCAATTCATGGGAAGTAAAAAAATTGTCACATGTCACATTATGTCCTTTCAAATCTTTTATTAGGTCTAAGACAACGCGACGTCCTTGATCTTTCTCTGGCTTACAGTTTCTGTCTTTGCCCGTATAAACCTGTAGAGACCATGCATAATTTGTTTCTACATCACACAACGCCCAAATTTTTATACCATATTTTCCTGGCTTTGATGGTATATATTGCTTGAATGGGCATCGTCCACGATACGTTACAAGCTGCTCATCCACTGTCACACATTCGCCGGGATTATATATATTTCGTAGGTTCGCTTCCCAGCGGTTCCAATAATCTCTTATGGGAGCAAGTTTGTCACGGGATCGTCTTTCGCTCCTGTCTGACTTTTTATCAAATCGTAACACTCGAGATATATTTTGAAATCGGCGCAAGCTCATGGTGGATTTGAATATCGGTCTGCCTTTGCGGTCGTCCCATAAGGATTCTAAAGCTTCGCCATGAGATCTAAATACACCCGCCAACAAAAGAAGACCTATATATGCTTCAATTGTTATGTCGTCTACAGCAATCCAATTATTTCCAAATACAGATTGACCTAAATGAACCGATTGAATTAGTTTTACTCTTATAAATACATTACCACTTATAGTCACCTTGTAAATTAGTCATATCAACAACTAATTTCATAATATCACTAGGCATAAATAACAGAAAAACAGATTTTATATCATCAGCTCTTGAAATAGCATAACGCGTTGGGCCAGGAGTTAAATTTATTACGTCCGCTTTAGATAATCTTCCAATTTTATTTATGGTTGATGTTTCTGACCATAAATATTTTCCATTTTTGGATGGATACAGTAAAACTTCATCTGTATTTTGATCGAGAGTTTCAGAAATCTCCATGCTAGCTCCTGACGAAGAGTTGGGTCATAGTCAGATGCAGGTTCAGAAACGAAATCGTTTTCATCTTCGCTTGGTGTGTCCTGGGGGCTTTCATCGCCTGAGTCTGATTGCATAAGAAAACTTCTTATATCCTCTGGTTTCATTCTTTCAAAATAAGTAAAGATTTTGTCACTTGTATTCAGTTCAAAAGCGCATAAACTAATGAAATTTTTACACTACTTGTACTCTTTTTTGGTTTTCTTGCTGTTTGTAATACCGTTATAAAAAACAAAAACAAAAAAAAAACACTTGTGTGTTATTATAAAATAGCAACGCTTTTATTTATTTCTTTCTTCTGTTGCTAGTAATGATGTTGTCAAGGCACACGAAATTGTTACTAAGCTCGTATCACATGCGTAAATTGATTTTGTTGCATTGGGCAATTTTGACCTAAAAGTACCAGTTGCGTAAGTTTTTTTACATATTCTTTCTGGAACGATCTACAAAAATTATATTTTAAATTTTAATAGTATTCACTAAAAAAATAATTGCATAAAAGTTTCATAAAAATCCGCTGAGTACTTAAAGAATAAATGAGGAATAAAAACTGTTTGGGCAATTTTGACCCATTAATACAGGATAAGGGTTAAAAAGCTCTCTCGCATTTATCAATGTCTTATCCCGAAATAAAGAGATGCCAACGATAACGGTACAAAGAGCCAATTTTGACAGATCGTTAGCAAGTAAAGTTGACTACGGATTCCGCATGTTTATACAGTAATGGAACTCAAAATAAAAATGAGACTTCGATTTCGCTTCTTGCAAATAAATATAAATATGTTCAATTCCATATATATTTAGGGTTGCCAGACGGGTTTAATTTAGCTTAGTTTTCACGCATCTTTTAAGGCTTGTCAAGGTTCAAGCTAAAAATTAATTTTAAAATTTTTAATTCTCACTTGTTAATTCTCGCGAATCTTTAAATCATTTATGGCATTTTTAGTACCGCCGCAGTTAACTTTTTGTTTTTGGATCATCACAAATTTTAACGTAACGCTAGGTTTAGTTAACAGATCGCCTACAACGCAGACCCATGTGGGTCCACTAATACGGTCCCTGAATGTGACAGAATGAGAAGAAGAAGAGATAGTAATACAGATTAACCGAAAGTCAAGAACTGCAGACTGTAGATTGGCATAACTAGTGGATTGTTATATAGAGTATCGGTCGAGTGATCTCTATATTTACGGCGCTATAGAGTTTTTACCAAGCCAGTTGGTGCTCCTTATGAAGGAATATAATATCTGTTTTCCCACCTAAAATATCTCAGCAAATTTAAGTTCATAGGTAAGTCTGACGTAGGCCTTCCAGCGCACGGCAGAGGCGTGGGAGATGAACTATTAAGTTTAACATTCGTACAGAGGATTTGTATACTACAAGAGCTTGGTATACTACATGTGTGTTAACCTCAACTAGAGGTCTGAACAATTACATTTGTATACGTGAAGCGGGCGGCAAGGCATGAGCACTTACTCGAAGTATCAGAGCAAAATAAACTACTCAACTTTGAGAACAACAAAATAGATGGTCTTCTATTTATAGGTACCGCGTACGAAGTGCATGTTTTTCATATGTA
This sequence comes from Phania funesta, assembly GCA_963932375.1. NCBI lineage: Eukaryota > Metazoa > Arthropoda > Insecta > Diptera > Tachinidae > Phania > Phania funesta. The sequence goes on from OZ010653.1 coordinate 86,406,134, forward strand.
CTCGGCTGTATTCGTTTAGGAACATGAAACGAGCTCAAAGCTTCACATGTACTGCAAGTACTACATAAAGAAAATGTTGAACGTTCAGTTCGACAAAGACAATTCATTGTGATATGTACCTAACAATTCAAATTTTTATTTTTAATATTATTTGTTTTATTATTATTTCGTGGTATGTATGAAGTTTTGGTAGGTAACCTACCGTTTACAAAGGAAAGTGATTGCAAGAAAGTCGCAATACACGCACACTTTTTCACTAACACACTCAAACTTTTTTTACTTTCCACTCAGCTTTCAACAAAATTTAGATGAAAGCGATTTTTTGACGTTTTCTTGAAAGTAAAATGACAAGGGCTTAACACTGTTCTCTACTAAGAGAGATATACAAATTTGCGGGATTATGGTAAAATAATAATTGCAAATTTTAATTATTTTGTACCTATACGAAAATATATTTAAAATTTTTTCAACAAATATGTTTAAAGAACACAACGGTTGATTGTCTATAATGATATCACAAAAAAAATTAACTATAATAATCATTTAAAAGTATTGCCCTATAAATTAGTGTGTGCGAATGGTTTGGCAACTCTACTTCAACAAAACATCACAACTTTTCTCTTCGAAAATGTTTTACAAATGAACTTTCACTTTCCTCTGAAAGTGAAATTTACATGAATGTTGAAGATTTATTGGAAATTTTTATTTGTAATACGTATACAGAAATTTTATGAAAGTACTTTCCTTTGTAAATGCAGAGTTATACATCTTCGTGTACAGCTTCCTTTAGTGTGAACAAATCTTTTTGAGAAAAGATAGCAAATAAACCTCGCACAACATGCTCTTTGCTGTATGGCAGTGATGGAATTTTCATTGTAATTACACTTTTTTCACCACACCACCATGGCATTTAATGTACTTTTTTCCAATCGGAAACTTTAAATAATATACTGCACAAAATAATAATAAAACATTATACATTATGAAAACGGGTTAAATTTCTTACCTAATAAAATAAAAAACTTAAGAAGAATTCTATACAGACCGGACAAGTTGTCTCTTCGAATTCATGAAATAGTATTGTGCTTATGAAAAAAATACTTTGTTTTAAATTCAGTACCATTTTAAAGTCTTGATATTCCATCACTGCTGTGTGGTCACTACCATACCACTACGTCTTGACTAGCCACAAATTTGTTAGTACATGGAATGAGCGTCGGCAGAATAACGGTGAATATGTGTTCGTGTTCGTCTGTGTGAGGAATACGTGTAGATGTTTTTGTTCAGTTTTAGCATAATATAATGTTTCTCATCGAGAGTATTTTTATGTTCTCAGCATAGTTTAGGTACGGGTGTCGAGGGCATCCACACATATTTTTTATTTCCCTGAGTGTATTTTGTTTGTGTGATGGCAGAACAGCGTTGTGCGAAGAACTGTTCGGACAACTTTGTTTAAACGCGAACAAACCCTCAACAGCGACGGTATGTACGATTGCTAAAGAGATTTGTGGATAGTCAATACCACATATTATATCTGTGCTCATACTATTTTGTACTTATTACATGTCGTATTGACCACAGATATAATTTGTGGTATGAGGTTGTACAACACCCTTGTTAACGTAACCACCGCGTTAAAATCAGCCAAAAAAATCAACAATTTTTCGTTCTTCGTACAACCCAAACACATCTTAATACAACGAGCTCACAAACGTTGTAATCTCTTGTACAACTTTCTCATGTTGTACCAACGGCCGCATCGTCTAAGGCTTGCTTTAGAACTCTTTCATTTTTGTTATATGTATGTATGTTTGTTTATAATTAGTATTAAAACCATAATATTCATACCCACAGTATATGTTTAATATATTAGTATATGTTTAATATTATTAACATTATTATTAACATTTCTAGTTCCAACGTCTGGATGGTTTTCCTTTTTTGCTTATTGAAGTACAAAATAAAAAGGGCAATCACCGAAATAAATATTTGTTTGGTAGATATCAGAACATTTCATAAAATGTCAAATAAGTTATCTTTGAATACTAAGGTTAAAATAATAAGCTTGTCGAAGCAAAGCAAAAGCTAATGCAATTGAATATGATTCAGAGAAACCGATAATGGAAGTTCAGACATATGTTTATACTCATTAAAAATGTCGGTCTTGGATATTCGAAGTGATGTCATCGCAACCAATTTGTAAAAAATATATGTTAAAACACACGTTGAATTATAGAATTTTTTTCGAATTAAAAACATTCATTAAGAATTGAAAGTAAAAGCAATAAAAATTTATCTTCTGCCGCATAGTCAATTCGCTTTAGTCAATTTTAGGCAAATTATCAATTTTCCTTAGTATTAAATTTGGGCACAAAAAGTTGTTAACAGCAAGGCACATTTAATTATACTCCTTGGTTAGCAGAATGTTATTATACCCATGTGAATCAATTAAACACATTCAAAACTGTACCAGCTGTTTGTTTATACATTTTATTTAACGTGGTGAGTTTGATAATATATAAAATTTAACACGTGCTTGTTATACTTGCGAGCAAAATTTAAAGCCGTATTTATATATGTTCAACAAATTGGTACTATAATTAAGATCATGGACGTTTGATTAAATTTAAGTAAACCATATTATTTTCATGTACAGACCTACTTTCTTCAGAAAATCTGAATCACGTCTTTACGTTTGCAATATACATTAATCGAATATAGCAATGGATAGCTAAAAATATTTTAGTTATAAAACCTAAACGAAATGATGTTCAAAAATTTGAATACAGCAATGGAGAGCTACAACCAATACTAATTGAATCGCATATAGTTTTTATTCAAAAAGATTTTAGTATAGGGGGTATTCACTAACAATCTTTCATTCTTACCAAAATAATGTAAAAATCCCCAAAATACTATTTTTCGTATAAAACCTAAGCGAAACGATGTCCCAAAAATTCGATCACGGCAATGGAAAGCCTAAAACAATGTTAATTGATTGGTATATAGTTATTATTCAAAAAGACTTTAGTATACGGAGTGTTCATTAACAAACTTTAATTCTTACAAAAAATAACGTGTTAATAAAATCCAACGACGAAAACAAAAATCACTAAAATTTTAACTTAAACAAGTACAATGGTGCAGGTTTTGCCATTTCTGTGTCAGTAATTTGTTGCCAGAATTCATAAATTTTGATCCTATATTCATATAAGGTAATACTGTTGATATTAGTTCATCGCCATAAAAAAAAAAATGTAAACAAAAACATATGTTTGGTGTGCCGTTTCCTTCAGAGTTTGATTAATTCCCATCGATTGTTATTATTTCCCTCGGAAAGCTATAAATGTATAACAACAAGTTAAAATATTCGGCTAAGAAACGCGAAGCACAAGTGTTGATGTAATTACCCAGGCTATATTAATGTACCTTGATAATTACAAAAGTTTCCGCATTAAATTAGTGACGCAAATTCTAATAAAGATTATAATTAATTACACCAAGAAACATAAAGCCGGTAACAAAAACCTTCAGGGTACAAGTGAACTGAAACCGGCTAAACCTCCAGATTATTATATCATGGTATTTTTCATTGAAACAGGTACTAACTCTGCCTATAAGATTTATATATCAAAGAAGTTCAACAAATAGCGTGTTGTCATGAATAAAAAGTAGCTTTGTTTTATAAAGTCTTGTCAGTGCATGTGAAGAGGCTATGTATGTACATATGTACATGTGGATGTAATAAGACCGTTGCTAATCTATCATTAGATCTTTAGCAATAAAGCTGATTAGGGTTTTAATTATGCAAACAATTTTCTACTAATCATCATTTTCAAATTTCAGTAATTCCCGCTTACTTGTTTTTCTCAAAATGAACGAATTTTGATGCAATTGACCGACACATAATAAATTTAAACGATACTCGGTTAATTAATCCAAAGGCCACAGAATGTCCTTTAATTGCGCCGCATGACGAAATAGACAGAATTAAATCCTTAAACATTCATTTATGATTGCTTTGTAATACTTTTACTTTGCGTCAGTAATGGCATTTTATTTTTGTTTTTTACTTAAACTTGTGTGTTTTCTTAAGCTGTACTTATGATTATAGAGTGCGATTTGTTCATGGTCGACATCTTGTTATAATTTAATTGGACTGTGCTCATAAATCAAAAGAAATCGAAAAACATTAAAAATTATTGTCGTTCATTCGATTTTTCGAAATGTATTTATCGCGGATTTTACTCAGAATTATTGAACTTTTAAAAGAAAATAAGACAGTAATTTGTCCAATAGCTTTTATACATTTCTTTTTGTATATAATTGTCGTTCAAGTTTAATGTGATTTGTTTGCGGGATAAAATATCCCACTAGTGTTAAAACAAACGAGGACGTGATTTGAACATATGCAATATCAATGAGCATATTTATTTTAACTTTGTTAGAGAATATTCCATTTTTAGAAAGACTTTTCTATTCACAAATAATCGCTATTTTTGTGTGTGATTCAGTAAAAGGTTTTAAGTCTATTAGTCAATTAAGAGAATAACTCAATCAACTCTTAGTGTTTTTTTCGAACTACAAATATTATTAATTATTAAGTAATTTTACTGTTTTCAAAGGTTTTCCATATTAAATAAATAATTCTCTTTCTGAATAGAAAGAAAATCGAACTCATGCCTAAAAATTAAAATTACTTAATAATCAATTAATTAACTTTATATTAGAAAAATTTGATTCACCTTATTTTAACACTTAAGCGGGTAAATCAATTTTGCGGGAATCAAGCGAAAACTAGTGTATTTCCTTGAAACATTGACTTTAAAGAAATACATACATATTTAAAAATATATAATTATTTGTTGATAAATGGATAAATTTATTAAAGTTGTCAAGCTTAGTTGTTACACAGTAATTGCTGCATTTACTTCCACTTTTGCAAGGTATCTAATCATCCAATTATAAAAAAAAACTAATGCGCCCAAATAAATATCAGCTTTGAGTTGATAGTTTTGTTCGAATAGAAAAGTTGATGAAATTGGTTTCTGTGGCACCTAAAACCGACATGATTTCCAATTCGAACATAAAACCTATAATACCGAAATTCATGTCCCAAAGTAATTATTTACATCTTTCATATATACATACGTACATACATACATATAAAGTTATTTATTCGCCTTGCATAGGTATATTTGTATATTGTGCTATTTTGCCAATTAATATTTTTTAATAAAGTTATCATTTAATTGCTTATACCATAGTCGATGGTAATATACTCGTATGTACATATTCAATAATTTTTAATCTTGCAGAGAATTTTAGAAACCTAGATACATATGTATGTAGATAATGTTTATTCACTGAAATTCTAATTATAAACCTTTCTATTCTTTTACAGGAATGTAAACATCATTTTTGAACACAGCATCATGATTCGCCCGATATATTGGAGCAATAAGAGTTTAGTAACAGAAACTACAATCCATATATCGTTATAGAAAAGTATTTTTGCTTCATTCATTGTAGTCAGTTATGATTTAAAGGCAATACCTAAACAGTAAACATGTAGCGACGATGAAAATCCGACATACAAGTAAACGATCACACAAAAGAAACATCGTACCTTTGTTTTATCGCGAAGAGAATAATTTATACAATATAGCAGGTACAATTGATTAAGTAGAAATAAATAAAAAAATATATGTCTGGCATTAGAACTTTTCTACTTGTCCAGATGGAAATTTTGATTAAAGTAATAATAAGTTTTTGAATGATACTACTACAGAAGCTCAGCTTGACTGTTGCCACTTGATTTTTGGTCTTCCGCTATATCAAAGTAACGTTAAAATCCTATTGAGACAAACAGAGAACATATTTATGAATTCATAATGACTGCAAACAATGCGAATAACTAAGTAATTATCGATACAAATAACTGCAACGCGATTAAATTACTCTATTATGGACATAATTTCGAAAATGTGCTTCTCCACTATCATAGCTGCAGCTCAAATGTTTGTAACAGTTGTGCCTAGTACAGGCGATCAACGTAGAAATAAATGGTGCAAAATAATAGCAAAAACTTCCATTTTGAACTTGATAAGTGCTACTAGTGTTGTAAATAACATTAAACCAAATGCGTGGTAAAATGAATAAATTAAGTTCTTTAACTTTGGAAACAGTTAATACTTCAAAAATGTACAAATTGTCACTCAATTTATATAACAAAAGAAACAGTTGAAGATACCTACGTCACAGTTATTTAATATTATTCATACTTCAACTAGTTAAATTAAACTACCTATTATGTACCGGTATCATCAGCATCATCACCATATGCAACATATACATCTTGCAGCAGTTTGAGCTAATTCCAAGAAAGATGAAAAACATTTTTAATGTAAGTTTTCTAAAAAACAATCGTATTTATTAGTATGTATTATAAAAATCCAATAATTATAACGCTATAATATATGATAAAAGTAAATATCATAATTTATTGACTATTAAGGAAAGATAAGATCTTGTTGTTCTTTATTTGGCTAATTATGGTCAGATTTTCCTTTATTACAGATGCAAATAAAAATAATCTATTTCATATTTTTTTCTCAACGTTTCGTCGGCTTTTATTTCCATCATGAAGAAAATCTGTCGATAATTAGCCAAATAAAGAACCACATACAATAGAAAAAATTACCATAAACAAATCCTAATTAAAACTTTTTAGTTTCGAGCAAGAATTTTTGATCGTATCAAGTGTTTTATATAATTTCACATTCAATGTTGCGCCTTCCATAATTAAAATTTCAGTGCTTTAAAATTCTTATACCTAATGAATTTTTAACATAATGTCCAAACATGATGGACGACAAACTCTATAATACAGGCATGTTCTGTAAATCACTTTTTTGTAAAAGTGATTTCAAATCACGAAAAGGTGTTCTATGCACAACATTTTTTGAAATCTGGTGATTTACAACCTGGGAGTTAACAGTCTGATCACTCACTCAAATCACTTTTTTTCTATGTTTTGCATTTAGAATCAAATAAAAATTATATTATATCATCATGGAAATATTCTCAAAAATGGAGATAAGGTGGTTAATATTCATGATACTATTTGGTCTATACACACTACCTAATAAAAGTTTGCTCTTCTGAACGGTCGAGAAAAATAAATATTCTATCTCACTGCCAATCGTAGTTATTAGCTTCACTTTACAAGGAATGCAGTTTCGAACATAAATCGCAACTCCACCGCCATTCGCTTTGGTTTCGACATCATTCACTAGAATTCTCCTATCAGAAACGAAACAGTTTAAAGCCTTCTAAGTTATATACGGAATCGCAGACATCCAGTGGAAACCACGTTTCAGAAACGCAAATGATGTCAATACCACATGATACAAATAAATGCCTGAATTCATCAATTTTCCTGTTTAAACTTTGTGCATTTGGCTAGATCTCTAAGCATATTGTATTCGCTGTCTCTGGAATTATAGCCACTAGGATTGAACACGTTTTACTGAAATGTAGGCAATGTATGGAAAAATTGTGTCGACGACAATATTTAGTATTGTCAGGTTACAGCATAAAAAGGGGTTGTACAATAAAAGTTGAGTTTGATGTAAGAAGTCTACCAAAAACGTGATAAAAGTTTTGAGCATAAAATTAAGTGGTAACATTGATTATGATTTAAAACTAGATAAAAACTGGAGTAGCACAAAAAGCTATACAATGTTTTAAATAATGTGCCTTTTAGCACGGCTTTCAGCATTATTTGGTTCCTCGGACTCAGGAAATAACTTATATAGGTGTTTGACGTCATCAATTTGCATAATGCTATAATCGGCAGTCTTTTTGATGAAGACGAAGCCACGCAAATAATAAGTTCACAATTATTTGTTTCTTTTATTTCTACTTCAATCATAAGACTAACTTAAAATTAAACTTTTGAAATATTTTAAAGCTCTGCAACGTTCGCAAAAATTACTTACGTTGCACTCCATAAAATGTGGGAACATAAATGTAATTTAATATTTTGTTGTCGCCCTACACTTTATGGACGGTAATATATTGACTAAAATTCTCCCGAATTTTGCCTTTTCTTATTATTAATTGTATTTATAATTTTTATATATTTTAAACGTATATACTATATGTATGTATTTTCTTTATTAGCAACAAAATTCAGTTTGTCGTATTTTTATATTTTTTTATAATTTCATTTAAAGAAATTGTTCCGATGTTAGATTATAATTATTCCCTGTCGGATAATTTTCCGTTATTTTCGATTCCTTAAAATTAATATTAACGCTATTTCTCTTCATAAAACAATAAAGTACCATAATTGCTACAATGAGAATAATTATTAGTGTTATATTTATACCATAGGATACATTTCTATGGAACTTTAGTTCCTTCATGTGCTTAATATTTTTAAAATGTTCCATAACTATTCCATCGAATTTGTAATTTACATTTGATATATTCAAATTATCATATTTATTAATGGTAGGATAAAAATATTTTTCGTTAATTATAAATTTTCTGTTTGAAAATGTTTGATTATGAATTGTTATGCTACAATTAGTAACAGTTATTAAAACATTTCCTTCCAAGTTAAATTTTGTCATCACAATTTTGTTTTACTTCTTCGGAAAATGCATTCTTTACAATAATTGTTTCTTCGTCAAGGCTTAATACGGATGTGACATTATTAAAATTGAATTTACAAGTATTATGATAAGTACAATGATTACTTTTTTTCAATTTTTTAGAGGTACGTTTTCTTGATATGTAAAAAATATTATCATTTTCAACTATATATTCATCATTTGCGTCTATTTCAATTTTGTTTTTATTTGGTATTGGTGTAATCATTTTCAAATCTGTCTTAATATAATTATCAGGTATCAATACTGCAACGACTATGTTGTCAATATAGGTCATTATGCCTACCCTTAGCATTTTCAACTTGTAAAAATCAATTTCAAACTGTTCTATTTCCCGTACAGAAAACATACTTGGATGTATAATATTACTTTTTGCTGATACTAAGTTGTCCTGAATATGGTCAATTTTATGCTCTAAGGTCTTTAGTTCGGTAAGTTGATCTAGGTAAACTATTTCCTTAACAATTTCATTATTGGTATTCTTAACCTTAATTAAAGATGCACTTATTTCCCTCCTATCATTTTCCACTGCAGCCTTAATGCAGTGATTTGTTTAGTGAGTTATTTATTATTACCTTACTGTTTAGAACATTAATAGCATTGTGTGAATTTTGGTCGGTAACCGAAAGGTGTTCTAGGATTTCTTGTCTGTCCTCGTCGTCCATTGTCCCGAACAGCCATTTATATAATTTTCCTCCTACATTAATTAAACCTCTTTTTTTTCTATTTAGTACTGGCATTAAAGTTTTAATCTTTGATTCTATTAGTTCAATTTCATTTTTTAGAATTCCTTCCTCAGCTAAACGTAAATCTTTTATATTTCCTTTTATTTGATTGAATACGTTTTGTATTTCGACGATGTTTACTATATGCACAAGGGTAGTTGTTTTGTTAGCAATTTCCATTTCGCTAATACTAATATGACGAATCCATAATTTTTGGTTATTGAATTAATCTGTAGAGTGGCCAGGTTCGGCTGAATGTTCATCATTAGGAGCAGTATGAATGTTAGTACCTGAAAAGTTGACCGGTCTTTTAATGTTAGATTCATGAATGTTTCTCATAGAATGCTTTCTGTATTTCGGCTGTTCCGGGTAATTATCAATTAATTTTTTCTGTTAATGAGACTGGTCGTTGAGCCTGTATCTATGAGACACCTAATTTTTTGTTTTCCTATTGAGAATACTATTATGGGCAAGGTGGATCTTGAGGCAGTATGTAAAAATTTATGTCCTCATAAATTGTGCCTATCTCCATCGGTTCTGTTTTCTGACCTGAGAAGTTTGATTGACGTTGTTGTCTAGTTTGGTTGTAATTCCTGGTTTGGTTAGATCTTGCCTGAAGATTCTTCGTATTCTGATGCCTTGGATGCCTGTTATAGTTTAAGCCTTGACCTGAATTTTAAAATTTCTGTCTAGCTGTTGAATGTTATCGATCATAAAATTATTCAAAATTGAAATCTGCCATTTTGGCTTTTGAAATTATTTGACCTAGAATTTTGCTAATTTTCCTTAGGTGTTCGATTACCATAGTTTGTCTTAACATCAGCGAAGGATTTGCTGTAATTTGATTTTTGTCTGTTTCAAAAGTTTCAATTTTGTATATATTTTGTGATTATATTAGTCAACGTTTCATGTTCGCCTAATGGGCTCTTATGGCTCTTATCGGTCCATCAATTTTTTCCATTAGTAAGTCGACTAAGTCTCTGTCTACATAAGGTGGGCTGTAAATTATTGGTTTTCTTACATCTACTTCATATAGTTCATTAATTTCATATTTAGCCTTAATAAATATATCAAAAAGTTCACTTAAATTACTCACTTTAACACTTCTACAGATGCTGAATATCTCAGCGTATGTTTTTCTCGATTGTAGGCTGTTTAATAATTTTTCTTTTACCTGTTCCCAGGTGGCATTATTTTCTAATTCTCTTACTATCTTTCCTGCATTGCCTTCAAGCTTTTCACTTATTATTATTCTCACCCCATATGCCAGCAAAGCTTGATTATTGGCAGCTAAAGCCATTGTTGATTCCACTGATTGTATGAATTTCCTTATATTGTGATTTTCATTTAAAGGTTTAATGCTTCTGAATTCCCTTAAAATTTGTTCAGGTTGTAAAACGATTCCCTGCCCCTGAAGTGGTTCTTCCTGTTGCTGTACATTAACTTCTCGTTGTCCTTGTTGTACCTGCTGCTGTTGAAAATTAATTTGCAGCAGTTGTCATTCAAGCTGCTGCTGTTGTACCTTAATTTTTAGTTCTTGTTGCTGAAGAATAGTTTCCAATTCCACAACTCTTTGCTGTAGTTCCCCCTCCATGTTGATTTTTCGGTTGTTATCAAAAATGTCTTTTCGGTTCATGAATTTCACTTGATTGTTAATTATGTATTCAGCCCAAATATTCGATTTTTATTAAATTTCCGTTTCAATATTATTTATTTATTTCAATTAAAGAAGTGAATTTTTTTTAATATTAGACACATGACTGTGTTCTATTTAATTAATTTTATTTATAATTTTAACTTCTTCTTCAGAAAAAGGTTCCTTTGTTGGGTGCCAGTAATAACGTCACAATTATTTGTTTCTTTTATTTCTACTTCAATCTTAAGACTAACTTAAATTTTAATTTTTAAAATATTTTTAAGCTCTGCTACGTTCGCAAAAATTGCTTACGTTGCACTCCATAAAATGTGGAAACAAAAATGTAATTTAATATTTTGTTGTCACCCTACACTTTATGGACGGTAATATATTTTCTGTTGGGAGGATGTAACTCGCATAGTGAAAGCACTATGAATGCGATTTTTCTTTTTGAGGCGAACAGCAGCACGGAAAATTTGAAAATTTCATTAATGTAGAATTTATTTTCCGAGTGCCGCAGGCAAAACGAAAATTTCTTATTTTTTTTAATTTTCCAGTCCTTTTAAGAAGATGTTTTTATCGTGACGAGACCACATTTTGACAATGATGACCGCGTCTCTAGAAAAAGTTTTCTTTTTATTATTTACATTTTGCAGGCGGTATATAGATTTTATAGCTGGGACTGTAGTTCTTATTGTGGCGCAAATATAGCAAAAATGTCCATAATGTTTTCATTTTCATAAAAAGGAATTTCATTTAGGCGTAGCTCGCATGCCACGGTATTATTTTCCCGGTGTTTAATTTGTGATTTTAGTAAAACAATTTCGTCCTGCAAACTTTTTACTTCGGGCTGTCAATGTTATTCGTTGACAGCAGGAGATTAGGTAGCTCCGAACCCCTCAGCAAGGGGTGGAACCGGAGACCTGACAGACCTCTGTCCTAATTGCAACCTATGGGATGGGCATAGGTGCTATTCCGGTGGTGCCTATGCGATCGCATAGGGGCGCTGGTTTGGCCGCTTAATGTCACACCCATGCACAGTGGTCGATATTCCGAATATGGCGGCATTTAATTCGCAAATTAATAAAAACAAAGCCTGATGCTTAATTTCGACCATGAAATGCGTAATAAATTAAACTGTAAACAATTTTCATTTATTTCAGAGCTTTAAATGCAAATACACTGAAAATAGTACATCTATAATTTAACACAAATATTTATAATTTCCAGCCTAAAACAAAATTTGTTAAATTCCACCACTTTGTTAAAGATGCTGATACCTAGCCAAAAAATTATAAATATTCCTGTTAAATTACAGACATATTATTTTGAGTGTAGTTAATATAATTAATACAAATTTCTTAAAGATAAGATATTTGTTTTTAATCTGAATCAGAAGTATCAGAACCAACAGTGTCTTCATGTACAATTGGCTCTGAAAGCAAATTTTGTACATCTCTTCCAATTTCGATGTTGTTCCGGGAGTAGCTAGAAGGTCGTTTGGAGAGCGTGGATATGAGAGGATCAGATGAGAAAAGCAGTGAGTGTATTAAATCCTACATTGTGTTTTTTCTTGAATTTTTTCGTGTATGATGCTCTCTTAAATTTCTCAAATCCTTATTTCGCGATTCCTGTGCTTCTTCTGACATCATGCCAATTGGAAGAGAGACATTATTTATGATTTCAGAACGGTGAATTAATATTTTGTGTACAGAAGATGGCATATAGAACCATGAATATTTATTTACAAATATTTCCGCTGTTTGCCAGCAAAATGTTTTGAACGCATGTGTATTAATTTTGTACCCGCAAGCCATAGTGCGTAAAATAATACTTAATCTGCTGATAAAGTCCTCACTGACTCCAGTTAAAAGTGCAGCCAATTTTGGTTGTTGAAAAGATCTTTCCGTTATTAGTATTTCCCGATGCGGGCTTAGGAATATCAACTAATAAAGACATTTCATTTCTTAACTTTTCTTGTATATCTTATTTAGTTTGCTGTACAACAGATTTGTCAGTACTACGAATTTGCCACCTTTTTATTGGAATTATGTACGCAATATGTAAAATGCACTCAAAACACCTTGTAGTGTTGACAAGCCATACTCATACATATTTCTATTTTCCGGCAGATTATTAATGGCATTCAAGTCATTCATAATTTTTGTGACGAGGATTCTGAAATTACACTAAAAATGTTGCCATCGATCATTGTCATGTAAAATTGGTGATTAATTTGAAAAGACTCAAATTGTGTTGGAACAATTTCAGCACTACCAACTCAGAAGTTTCTTTTGCGTAAATCAATTTTATTGGTCCACAAAATCGCGTTGAAGAAAGCCGAGAATTCTCCCACAGAATGACACTTCCCATTTTCACTTGCAGTGGCACAATGCATACGGCAAATAAGTTTTCATCGATCCTGTTCGATTCAGGGTCAGAAAAGCTTTGGCGGTAAGTTGAATGTCCGCTAATGCCATCACATTCCCATTTGTATATCGCTGAAATAGCATCTTCATTGAGGCTGACGAAAACTTCCTTCTGTGATTCGACGATTCTTGTTGCTGTATGATCAACCAAGCTCTGTAGAGACACTTCAGCAGACGTATCGGTAATTTGGACTACAATAGGGTAGCATTTCTTTTTTGCTAATAGCAATGCATCATATTCTGGATATATATTTCCATTTCTTACTTTTGCACCAGCTTGGATCAATTTGTACGAGTGCTTTGTAAAATCTCCATCCACGTAAAGAGCCAAAGCTTCATCAGGACTGTATGCAATAGCTTTTTTGGCTACTGAAGCAATATTTTTTTTAATTTTTGCTGCAACCTCGGAATCAGAATGTAGCATGGATAAAAAAACTTCTGATGCGTTTCTTTTTCCTGCTTTGTGTAAACTTACACGCGTCGCTACAACAAGTTCATCGCATGTAGTTTTTTCTACAAGCTGTAAAACTTTGTTGACTTGTTTTTTAGATGAACAAGCAGTGAACTCTTTTACAGGCCTTCCAAAATTGTTACTAGTTGTCGGCCCAACTAATAAAATTTCACTGATCAACCAATCTTTATTACGTTTTTCAAAATTCGATAACGTTCTGTTGCAGTTCTTCCACTTTTCCACTAGTTTGCTTATGAAGCTCCTCATTTTTTTTTTTTTTATTTCTCGGCAATCCTCTTCATTATAGTGCGATTGGTATATTATATTATTAAATTCGTGTGCCTCCACAGCTGAACATTTTTTAGTAGGGACGTTTTCATTGTGCCAAATCAAAAAAAGTGTGCGTTTGGAAACATTCATTATGCCTAAAAAATTAATTAACCAATAAACGGGCAAGAACGGGTATATCATTTTGTACGTTTCACAACAACAAAAAACCAAATTAATAAACAAAACCATATTTGGACCGAATCCCAAAAGATGCACTCCACCAAACTATAGTATATAACACTTCAAATCTGCTATCACCAATGTTAACTTCTACAAAGTATTTCTATTAAACTAGATAATCACAGATCACAAACATATTTTTTTTAGTTAATACATACCTTCTACTTTAAATAAAAACCTTAGTTTATAAAATTATGAATCAAATGATTTAATATTGCCAAAAACTACGCACTGAGTAATTTGGCGCCAAATACTTTCAATGCACTACCTGCAACTTATGTTATATTTGATAGCTAACAGCTGTGCGAATATTGAAAGCAAAACAAATGTAAAAACGTAAATTTGCTCAGTGGAGTATCGGTTATCGATACAATGTAAAACATTTATCGATTTTAAAGTTTTAAAATTTGACTTAAATCAATGATTTCGACCACTGTGCTGTGGTTGGACCATCGTGAGGTTGAGCCAACGTTGGCAGGTGCTCACGTAAATCTAACCGTATCTGTCTCTGTTCATGTGGCTTGAAATGAGCGCAATGAGTGGTGATTGCGTTAGCAAATGCTACATTTATGTTGGGACTTACATTGAATGACAGAGTGTCCCCTACGCAAACAGTTAAAACAAGGGTTCTTCTTTTTAACCATTAACCGACGGTTTTCTAAAGTTAGTGAAAGAAAGTGAGGACATTTATAAGTATAATGCTCGCTAGAACCGCAATCGGAACACATCTTCGTTGAGTTTGTAGAGACGAATGATGCGGATGAGTTGCGCTTAATTTGTGCGATTTAGAAATTCCCTTGGATCCCAATTCAAACTCTTCGCTACGCTGATCTAAAAATTCTAAAAAGTTGGAAAGTAAAGGCTTAGGTTCATCGCGAGTCCTTTCAATCCACTTGTGGCGCGATTCATTATCAATTCTGTTCTGTAATATGTGAATGTGCCAATGATCGCGCTCGTTGCAATCAATGATCGCGCTCCGCATTCTTCCGTAACAACAAACCATTTTCCTCCTTCATCACTGGCAACCCCATAAATGTTTCAATATACGACGTGACAATGTGATGAGGTCGATCGAAGCGTATCATGAGCCTATCTCAAGCTGTCGAATAAGAATTGTCAGATACCTGAGTGTGCCTAATGAGGTTTGCGGCAGCATCTTTTAATAATGATTTAAAATACTGAAATTTCTGAATATCCGACAAATTCGACCTAGAATCGATATCGCTTACGACCAAATCCTTAAATGCTGGCCACTCCTTGTAACTGCCAGAAAACCTAGACAACTTATATATTTCTGTTCATATTCTATCACATCATTCTCCGGATCTACGAAGCCTCCCTCATCTTCATAGTCGTATAGTTCACCAGTCAGCGACTCGAGTTCTTTCCAGGCAGACTATAAACGGCTCAAGCGTGCTTCAATTTGCCCAGCATCGAATTCCTCAGGAGGATTTTGTATAAATGTGTGCGCTCGAGTGATCGCACCTTTTTGTAAGCGACGTTTCGACTGTATGGTCTTCATTTTATTTATTTATTTATTTATTTTTTCATTTCCTGTACAAGACAGAGTCTTATATTTATAGTACAGGAAAGCATTACGTTACAAAAAAAATATATTATTAACAAAAAAATAAATTTATTGAAAACATAATAAAATTAGTACAATTGACGTAAAAAAATTGATGACAAATTATGCGAAAAATTTTAACAAAAATGATTTGAAACTATTAGCATTGCTGTTTAGTTGTTGACTGTGTGGAAGATTATTACAAAGACGAGCGGCATGTACATAAAATTGCCATTCAGAAACTAGGCATTGATGGCGAGGTATTACAATATTTCGGTGCCGTGGTGATTGGAAAAAGCGTAGTTTATCAAATAAATAATTTGGGGATTTGGTGTTTATTATTTTATGTAAGAATATTAGAGTACGAATTTTTAGCAAGCTTTCAAACGAGATTCCGTACAGATTATTGGACACTGGAGAGACGTGATCAAACCTTCTCAGTCCATACACATATCTTACAATATTATTAAACAAAATATTTAGCTTCCTTTTACTATCTGAATCACAATTTGCAAACAATTCGCACCCATACATTAAACTGGGAATCAGATACTTCTTGGCAAGTAAAGTTCTTATACTTAATGGTGTGAAGTATTGTGTTGACCAGAGAGATCGTAACTTTATATAGGTTTGACCAACCAGAGAGTATATATGATCGGTCCATGTCAAGTTGCTATTAAAAATTATACCAAGGTTTTTCGCTGCCTTGACAATTTCGATTTCCTTGCCATTTATGACAATATTTTTGGAAATGGAGGGATTTAAGTTTTTTTTACATATTACTATGCACTTCGATTTACGTGGATTTAAACAAAGTCCGTTCGCACTGGCCCATAGGTGGATTCTGTTTAACTCTTCATTTAGAGACGTTATGCCTGAAGATATATTTTGAATTGAGCAACCTAAAGTAAGTTGCACGTCGTCTGCATATAAATTGATTTTGCATTTGGAGAGCTGCTTTGGCAAGTCATTTGCATATAGCGAAAATAGGAGTGGTCCTAAAATAGAACCTTGTGGAACACCCCTAACAAGTGATAAACTATCCGACCATACATCATTTACGTATACTGATTGCCTGCGATTCGAGAGGTATGAAGATATAAGCCTGGTTGATGTGCTGTCAAACCTAAAGAAGTGCTTTAGTTTTCTTACCAGTATATCATGGTCTACCGTGTCGAAAGCCTTAGAATGATCTAGAAGCACTAAAAAATTGATTTCCCCATTTTCCAATCCTTGACGTATATTTTCACTTACTTCTGCGAGGGCCGTAACGCAGCTATGATTCTGACGAAAACCAGACTGCGTATTGGAAAGCATATTATTAATAGTTATATATCTCATCATCTGTTTGTACAATAGTTTTTCTAGAACTTTAGACAGAAAACACAATATAGCTATTGGTCTGTATTCTCCATTCGATTTAGGTAATGGCAAAATTTTTGCATGTTTCCAATTTAACGGGAACACACATGACGTTATAATAGTATTGAAAAGATGAGTAACATACGGAAGAATCAAATGCATAAGTAATCTTAAAAATTTTGGGTGTATATTATCAATTCCGACTGCATTTGATTTTATAGATAAGCATGTTGAATTAACATCATATTGCGTAACACAGGAAAATTTAAAATGACCGCCGACCATCCCAATATCTGTATCTAAGGCAGATGAAGGAAAATTGAAAAATGTGGGATTTGTTTGAATCACAGGGATGTTGGTAAATGTTTTGTTTAATATATTTGCATCCACTTGGCCGTTAATATTGTCATTGGTCTTTCCAATTCCTATTTCACGAATGGTATTCCAAGTTTGTTTAGTACTGATTTAGAACTAAAGCGTCTGGAATAATATTCATTTTTTGCATGTTTTATTTGCTTATTAACATTTTTCCTGGCAATGGAATACTGTACTTTTAGCTCAGGAGTTTTAAATCGCTTCCACCTGGCGTATGCTAGATCTCTTACACCTATAGCATTCCTAATAGCATTTGAAAACCATGGTCTTTGTCTCCGTGTTGTTTTCTTTTGTTTGAGTGGTACAGTTAAGTCAAAGAGATATTTGATGTTGTGTTCCAGAAATGAGGATTGATCATCAGGCGAGGACATAAAGTATATGTCACTCCAGGCAATATAAGAAACATATTCACATAAAAGATCAAAATTAATTTGCTTAAAATCTCTATAACTGTAACTCTGGTCAACTTGTTGGACCCGAAAATTATACGTTAAAAAGATCAGGTCATGCTTAGAAAAGCACGAAGCAGATATCTGATCGTACAAATTTACGTTCTCAGTGTTGGACACAAAGAAAAGGTCAATCAAATTAAATCCCTTTTTTTGCTTAGCCAAGATCCTGACCATACTCATAGTTAAATCCTTGGATCTTCCACGTACATTATTGTTGAAACTCATATAAATGTAAGTTATAACGCGCAATGCTAATAGCAACAAAAAATACATCAAGAAAAAGACTTGAAAATAATATTAGAGTTTGGAAAAAATACTCAAAAACAATAGAAAAATAACGAAATATAAAGAAAATAAAATTAAAAGTTAACGTTAAATTAAATATTGGTATGATCCAATTATAAAAAAATAATAAAACAATAAAAAAAATATTGTATGAAGAGACAAGGCATAATATTATTGTCAAAAGATCATAATAAGACTTAGTCTGTGGAGCGAAAAAACGGACTCAGTTGTTCCGGGAAAGTAATTTTTATGGGTTCATCATTTTCATTTTGTCTCATGTATACAAATCCCCGTATAGTGTAAACTGATTTCACTTTCTTATCCCTCTTTAGGCCAAGAGCAGTTTTGAAAATATTGTAATTATGTGAAGTAAGATTTTCATTGACGTAAAAAGGTGCATCACTATCAAAACCAGCATTAGATAAGCGTAACGGCGATTTCACGTTACGACGATGTACTGCAACCATCCTCAAAAAATAATTTTTTTCATATGCCGTGTTGAATTTTATTATAATGGGTGGATCATCGACATTGCGATAGCTTTTAAAATGTTTAATACGGAACATGGATTTATACAATGGCAACGGTGTGTTTAAGGTATTGCAAATCTCTTCAAAAATTTTATGTAGATTTTCATTGTTATGAAAAGGTACGCCAGTGATACGTATATCTGACGCCACTGTAGAATTTTCATGATTTAAAAATTTTATTTTCAAGATTTCAATATCAATATTTTTAATTGGTCAACTTCCGTATTAGCAGTCTCCAGTTTAATTACCCTATCATTCAATTCTTTTACTTCTCTTTTTACTTCACATAATATTTCTTCCTTTAAATCATTAAATTTTTGTTCTATCTCCCTTAACAAGCTTCTCTTACTTTCCGCTATCATGTCTTTTATTTGTTGAGATTGCTCTCTTACATAATTATCTTGTTTGGTGAATTTATCATCTAACCAAACGACTGCGTGAACATGAGCCATTTGGAGTAGGAAAAATAAGTTCTGCCGGAATACTATCAGACAGTGGTGTAAATTCAAATTCATCATCATCTGCTGTTCTCTTAGGTTTACAAGTCTTATCAGCAGCCAACGAGTTGTGATCGGCTTCATGTGTTTCAATTAAATGTTTGCAATAAAGAAAATGTGCTTACAGTCAAGGCGAATTAAACTAGGTGCCAGCATCGCTACAACAAGAACAACGAAGGCGAATTCGTACAAAAACCACAGGCATTTTGTTTTTGCACAAAAATGCTCTATCTGTCAAAAACAGTTGCCTGGCTATTAAAAACGTGTGTAAAAATTTATAAGAAAAATGCCTGTAAAAAGAATTTTTGTTTGAATTATATATATATATAAAATTAATGGCCAGGAATATGAAGGAAATAAATGCCGCATTTGCTTGGAAGATAGTGCAGATGTGAAGATAGTGCATGGACAAACGTAAATAAGAGGTGGTAGTGGATGCATTGGTGCTGTTAAACCTCTACTTGAACTGCTTGATAAAAAATAAAGTAACAAATGTCTTGGATGGCAGTGCCAGTGAAATAAATAAAGGAATTATTGCTGCAAAAACAAGACGATATTTTATTAATCAAAATGTTAAGCATGCTTTAAGTCCTAATGCTGTCTACGAACTGATAGCAGCGGTGGAAGATGCTAGCAACAATAGTCGTATAAAACTGGTGGTTATAACGGGTGTGGGTGATTATTTTACAGCCGGCATTGATCTTAAGCAAATACAAGAATATAAACAGCCCGATTATTATTATCGTAGTGCCAATTTTGTTTTGCGAGCTTTGACCATGACTTAAAACCTGCCCCAAGCTTTTGGTGTATTTAGTCAATGGACCTAGTATTGGTATTGGGTTCATTTTCGATGCTCTCTGTGATGCTGTGTATTGTACAAAAGATGTATTTTATTTAAAGTTAGTACTTCCATGAAGAGTTTCCATGTATGATATACATATATATGTTAACACATGCAAATGCATATCGACACTTCGATAGTAAAAGTGCTATAATTTTTAAAACTTTATTAGTGTCTATTGATTGTAGAAAATATATCTTTAAAGAAAAATTTATTAATTAATGCAAGTTCATAAAAATGTTTTTAAATACATAATTTAAATACTTACGATTCTTTACACTATTATTTTAATTAACAGCCAGTTAGTTTATTATATCAATTAAAATTCTTTTATTGTGCGAAAGACTTAGAAAATATATGCAAATGAAAAATATTTAAACATGTGTTTTTTTATTTTTGTTAATATTAATATTAAATTGTGTTAAATAAGTAAATACGAATAATAAAAGCACGATATAAATAAACATAAATGTTGGATTTTTTTTAAGAATGTAAAACGCATGCATATAAAGCTTACAAACAACTTAGAAAATATATACAAAGGAAATGAACAAATATTTAAAACGAAATGAAAAAATATTTAAACATGTTTTTTTATTTTTGTTAATATTAAAATTAACTTATGTTTAATAAGAAAATGCAAATAATAAAAGCACGATATATCGATATATGTAAATAAACAAAGGAAAATGTTGCATTTTTTAAAGAAAGTAAACGCATACAAGTTAACAAAAACAGGGTCTTAGTTTTTGTTAGGTTTTTATTAAAAAATAAAATTATAAAATCAACTTTATTCTTTTACTAGTTAACTCATTCTTTTTAATACTTAAAAACAACTGACTTAAAACTAAATTACAAAAATATAGTAAGCAACCTCATATCCAATTTATGCTGACTCTGCGTCTGCTTATTGCTTATCCATAATAAATGTTTATTTATTTCATTCTTTCGCAATTCAGAAAATATAGCTGACAAAGCGCAATGAGGCCGTTGGCTTTTAGTATTTTAAATATTTTAAACACCCTCTTGGAAATGTGGTGTTGTGTTAACTCCTCCCTCACTTAAGTGAAGGGCGTCCCCGGACTTCTTCAGATCTTCAATAGCAGTTTGAATGACATGCTGACGACGGCTTTTCTTTATTTTTTGATGGGCCTTAAAGCAGGCAAAACTGATAATTAGAACAATGAAAACGAAAGTGGTAGACAGCAAAGGGACAGTTATCACCTTCATTTTTATATTTTCTATATGCCGCAAGTTTTCTGCGTTTAATCTTTGAAGATACGGTAAGCTTAATATTTCCTGATGGTCCGTAATGTTCAAAAGAGCGGATGTTGGTGATCCTGGTAATTTCTTTACAATATTCCTTTGATTTCTATATAGGGTCCCATTAATTCTTGTTTCGTCACTAAAGGTGAGTAAAAATGTACCAGTGACAGTCTTCTCTACACCATCATTTGTTTCAATTGTGACAGTTTGATCATTGATGATGATTACGCCCTCGTCAATAACTGTAATGGGTTCTAGATGAGATGGCCGAGTGGTACAATATGCGTGACCGCCAGAATGAAGTTGTTGAGCGCATGTTGAATAATTCAGTCTTCTACAGAATGATGTTGTCAGCGTAGCACTGCAATTTCCGATTGCTAGAATTCGATTTCCACAGTCCGCCACACTGTTTGCGTCATCGAAATGGAGAATTGTATTGTTGTGTTGAACCGGATACAAGGTTACTTTTTTACAAACTATATCTGGTTTAGGATACTTAATTAAAAAATGTAAAAACTTATTATCTAATAAGACTCTTATATTAGCAACTTCCATTAAATCTGTTATAGTTATATTTGTAGAGTGCTCATTAATCATAATATTTAAATCATTAGAGTCCAAAATCTGTGGATTAACAATACCAACTTTTGTGAGAGTAATCGAAAGCATAAGGCTTTCTAGTTCTGAGATCAAAATTCTATTTCTTGCAAGCAGAGTCTCGTATAAGTGCTCTGTATCAATTACCTTATCTTTTGCTTTGTTAATAATAATATTTACAATGTCTGTTAAGTTATTTATTTTTTGCTGTAGCTTTGTGTTTATTAAAATCTGCCTATTTTCTGCGTCGATGAGCTCCCTCTGTTTAAATTCTAAATTTTCAAAATCATCATGGTCTGGTGTCCCGGCGACTATCTTTAGAGCAGTACCCAAGATGTTTATACTTCTTGCGTTCCTGTGATGGACATTTATTGTGGCTAGTAATGTGTTTATGTGCCCTATGTCTGCATCCAGTATCTTTTTCATATGCGACTGAGGAAAATGGTTCTTTAATTTTTCTGTATTCTCAACCATCTCAGCATACATTGTAAGATTTGTTGTGTGCCGTAAATAATCAAAACTTTGCCAAATCATTGCGGAGCCGTCCGAAACAGGTATGTAGTCTGAACCAGAATAATCAGTTAATTTTGCAGTTGCTTGCGCAATAAAAAGTAGCACCATAAGAGTCCTAGGATTATATAAAAATAAAAATGAATAAAACTAAACTATCTTAAATTGTCCTTATGGACCACCCTCCCTTTAATGAGAACGGTTGTCCCCAAATCGGCTTCTACAGTTTCCTCAATATATAATGGTGTAAGCTTATTGCCTAATCTTCTATTTGTTTTAACAAGAACTTTTTCACCTACTTCAAATGTTCGATTCTGTCGTGTTTCATTTAATCGTCTCATTTGAGACTCTTGGGCTTTCTGTACCTTGTTTCTCACATCAATTTCAAGCTCCAATGAATTAGAATGAATTACATCAATAGGCCTTTTGTTTGTGACCGTATGAATTGTTTTATTATATTCTATAGTTGCTAGTAATATTAATTGTACTGTATTACTAATGGATTTTTCCAGCTTAAGGCATCTAGCAATTTCTAAAATAGTACTATGTAATCTCTCGACCTGTCCATTCGAAGTACTATGAAGCGGTGGTGCATTGACAATTTCCACACCAAAATTATTACTCAGCATTGATTTTATTGTTTCAGAATTAAATGACGGTTCATTGTCACAAAATATTATTTTCGTACGAGGGAAAAAATTCATCAGCTGTAGAATCGGTGATTCTACATCTATTATAGTTCTCGAATCTATAGGTTGAACAATTGCAAACTTGGAGAGTTTGTCTGCACAAGTTAAAAAATATTTTTTATCTGTTGAGAATATATCAATATGTAAAATTTCCCCTACATATGATGGAATTGGTGTTGCACCAATCACTTGTTTTTGCGGATGGCGATCGTATTTAGCTTTTTTGCAAACTTTACAATTTATGACCACCTCCTTTGCTATCTGTGTCATTTTTGGGAAAAAATAGTCTTCCAAAATTTGTTTGGAATTTTCTTGAGCTGCTCTATGAGCTCTATTATGTTCAGTTACAACAATTTCCCTTTGCCCATCTTTATTTGTGATATCCACAACTAAATTTTTTGCATAACGAAATGTTGTTGAGGGAAATGTTTCAATTAGTCTGTGTTGTATTAAAGCCAAAATTGGTAGTTCGCAATGAATTGCATTCACTACATCTTCTTTTACAGCATCAAAAATTTTATCCATTAAAAGTGCCCTATCTGTAAAGTTTATTATGTGTCTCGTTTTTGTTCCAAACAAAACAAATGTTCTTGTTGGCAGCTCTGTACCCTCTTCAATCACTATCTGATTTCTAAAACAATTAATCGGTTTATCAGTTGATTCAATAGTATAAGATAAAGAGACTTCGCTATGTATTGTTGCAATATCAGAGCTTGAACTCTTACCAAAAGTGTTATTTTGTAGGGTATGAACACCCTGTAAAGTAAGCAGGTTTTGTCGCGATAAAGCATCGGCGACGTGATTTTCCTTTCCCGGTTTATAATAAATTTGAGCGTTGTGCTCATCGATAAATGCTTTCCACCTTTTTATTTTCGAATTAGGGTTACGATCCGAAACCGCAAATGTAAGCGGTTGGTGGTCTGTAAAGATATTCAGATTCCCAACGCCATATAAATAATTCCTAAGGCTTTTCAAAGCCCATACAATTGCCAGTAACTCCCGTTCATTGGTGGCAAAATTTAATTCCCTATCCTTCAGAGTTCTTGAAATCATGGTTATTGGTTTGCCATTTTGAGACAAAACCGCACCAAGTCCATAGGCCGAAGCATCAGTCGTTAGGTCAAACGATTTTCCGTAATCGGGGTAAAGTAAAATAACATCTTCGGATGCTAAGACCTCTTTAAGTTTATTAAAAGCCTGAAGTTGCTTTTCGTCAAAATTCACAACTATTTTTTTAGACTGACTGGCGCTAACCTTGCCATTTTCACCTTTCAGTATATCGGTCAAAGGCCTTGCAATCGATGCAAAGTTCTTAATGAAGCATCTATAATAGCTTGCCAGTCCCAAGAAGGATCTTAACTCAAAAACTGTACAGGGTTGTTTATAGTTTTTTATTGCATCTATCTTACTAGGGCTCGTTGTTATGCCACCTCGCGATACTACAAATCCTAAAAACTCAACCTTTTCTTTGAAGAAGTTTGATTTTTCGCGAGAAACTCTCATATTGGCATCACAGAGTTTATCCAAGACCCAAGCGATGTGGTCGACATGGGTTTCCATATCTTTTGAAAAAATTATAACGTCGTCAACGTAAACGTGGCACGACTTTCCTATTTGTTCCCTAAGAACATCGTCAATGGCTCTCTGAAAAATGCTCGGTGCATTTTTAAGCCCAAACGGTAATCTGCAAAATTCATATTTCCCGTTTCCTACTGAAAAGGCTGTTTTTTCACGGTCCTTTTCTGCCAATAATATTTGATGAAATCCCGATTTAAGGTCTAGAGTAGTAAAATATCTAGCCGTACCCAAATTTGATAATATAACACTTACATTTGGAATGGGATACCTATCAGACACAGTTTTCGAATTTAGTTTTCTGAAATCCATAACAAGTCGTTTTTTAATGTTTCCATATTCATCAGTCCCTTTTTTATCTACCACCCAGACAGGGTTATTGTAGGGTGATCTGGATGGGCGGATGATGCCATCCTTTAAAAGGTTACGAACTTCTGTATTTACGAAATCTGCTACACCCATTGGATATGGGTATAACTTTGAATATATTGGATTCTCATCCACAGTGCGAATAGTCGCAATGATATTTGTGTTAAAGGGTAATGCTTCATCAGGTTCAGCGAAGACACCCTTTCTTTTTTCTATCATATTTCGAAATCTCTCGGATACCTCCTGAGGTACCTCAATTTTTTCCACACTTGTAAAATTTACATTCCTACATTTAAAAAACTGAATTGGTTCTGATCCAGTCTTGTATATCAGCTTTTTATTTTTCAAATCGAGCTTAGAGTCTGCGATTTTTAATAAATCAAGTCCTATAATTCCGTCAAACGACGTCAGGTTTGGAAGAATGAAAAAGGTAGTATTTATATTGAAAAGATTAATAGTGCATTTATGTTTTATGGAATTAAAGCCATGAAGTGACTTCACCATAAATGTCTCATCAACATTCCTCACATGTTTTAATTCTGGTAATGGTCTTATATAGTTTTTTGACGCGCCTGTATCTATCAATAATTTAATTTTCCTCCCTGCTATAATCCTTTCTATGTACGGGAGCAGGGAGTCGTGACTAAAAAATTAATTTGGTCATATTCTGAAATTTCATTTTCTATATTAGACACTTCTGTATCAGCCTCATACTGATAATTATTATCTACATGACCATTTTTTTCATGCGCCATATGATTGACCCGCTGCTGCTTCAAGCCTGTGAACCTGGTGGCACCACTATTTGGTCTTTTTATTGCCGGGCTCACGTTTATGTTCGGTTGAGCTCGCCATTGATTGTTAATTTTTTGGGGCTGTTTGAACCTTGATGATGGATCGATATCCATCGGTTCCACCTCCTGCTTTCGTTCTTTTGAGCTATCCTGTCGTCTGTCATAATAAGGATTTTTCCTTTGTGTGTTATTATTATTAGCAAACCTAGCGTTTTTAGAAAAAAATTTCTGTTGTGTTTTTTCCTCCATACTTTTAGCATAATTGCTAGCAAAATTATAGCGCACATGGTTTGATTCAACCTCTTGGGCCAATGCCAGCGCTGATGGAAGATCCTTTGGCTTTGCCGAAAAAAGAATGTCGCTTAAAGATTTTTTTGCCCCTGAAATGAACACGCGTAATGCATCCATTCGATATTTTTCATTTAATGATGCAGCCAGATCACTATCATAACTCATTATTGTTTTATTTGTTAGAAGTGTGAGTTTCCGCTCCACTTCATCATAATACTCTAAAAGACTTAGATTTCCCTGTCGAAGGGTAGACATCTCTTGTTCTACTAAATAAATGGGTTTCTTGTCCGCATAGGTGAAATCGAGTCTATTAATAATGGCCTTAAAATTCAGAGGGGTGTCGAAAGAAGCCAAAATCATGTCGGCCGTACCCCTAACTTTATTTCTAATGATTCCCAAAGCCTGAAAATGGGTGGAACTCCCATCAAATTTTTCATAAACTTTATAAGCGGTGTGTGCCGCCTTTCGCCATGAAACATAAGTTTCATGCTTTCCTTCAAAATCTGGCAAAGATTTGGCAATGTCTAGGGTCTCTTTGCACACTACGTTGTCCCTAATTTGAGCCTCTTCGTAAGTCTCAATTTCTGGAGCACTAATGTTCAGATTATTTATTGTCTGTTGTAGTTCACCTAACTTTTTTTCAAACTGCCTTTCCTGCACCACAAGAGCACTGGAAACGGCACTTTCCACAATAGCCTTCAGTTGCTCGGGTGTTATAGACATTTCGCTTGAAACCACTAATTTTTCGAATTTTTCCAACAGTGCGCTAATTTCACTGTTCATAAAACTAACAAAACTTTCACAAAAAGTTTGCTTATAAAATAAACTCCTTCTGAAGGAGCCAACAACTCGTTAAAAAAATTTTAATTATTTAAAAATTATAGACATATATAAATGTTAGGCCTCACCAGCTAATTAACAAATATTACACAAATACAAAACAAATAACGTTGGCCAATAATTAATAAACAAGAAACAATTCTCGTTTGCACTAAATTATTTGTTTATTTTCTCACAGTTCAAAAACCCTATCTTTACACAGATATTATTAATTTTCTTTATTTATGTCAAAAACAAAAATGAGCACTCTACTTACATTGAAACAAAATAAATTTTAATTTATTGGTAAGTTTTCTTCAATAGTTGATTCCTCTGTTGGTTGCAGTTTAGCTATTAAGTTGATAGTTGATTCCTTTATATTCAGTTGCTGGGTTTTTAACTCTCGTTGGGCGCCAGTTAACAAAAACAGGGTCTTAGTTTTTGTTAGGTTTTTATTAAAAAATAAAATTATAAAATCAACTTTATTCTTTTACTAGTTAACTCATTCTTTTTAATACTTAAAAACAACTGACTTAAAACTAAATTACAAAAATATAGTAAGCAACCTCATATCCAATTTATGCTGACTCTGCGTCTGCTTATTG
Organism: Phania funesta; assembly: GCA_963932375.1. Taxonomy (NCBI): domain Eukaryota; kingdom Metazoa; phylum Arthropoda; class Insecta; order Diptera; family Tachinidae; genus Phania; species Phania funesta. The sequence continues at coordinate 86,433,990 of OZ010653.1, forward strand.
CTTATCCATAATAAATGTTTATTTATTTCATTCTTTCGCAATTCAGAAAATATAGCTGACAAAGCGCAATGAGGCCGTTGGCTTTTAGTATTTTAAATATTTTAAACACCCTCTTGGAAATGTGGTGTTGTGTTAACTTACATATAAAACTTACAATAATTTAATATAAACGCTTCGGCAAGCTATTCATTATGTATATATGTACATGTGAAAACTGAAAGAAAGAAAGTTAGTCAATACATTAAATATTTACATATATCAAACTTGTGCAAATACTGTCCTTTTTGTAGTTATGATTGAAGTACTATAAAAGCTTTTTAGTGTCTTATTAACCCAAGTTTAAGAAACTGTTTAATTGGAAGAAAAGCTAGAATACTGATGGAACTGAAGGTGTTCGCCAAACGCTCCACTGATGCCTTTTGATTATTTAATTTCTAAACAAAAATTTAATAGAAATATTAATTTTTAATTCTAAAGAATTAATACCTACTTTTTTAAAGAATACTGATGGAGCCGAAATTATTAACGTGAGCTGTTTGCTAACGCTCCACTGTCCAGTTGCCATTTTGCGTAGCTTGAATCTGAAAATATAAAATTTAAGAAAAGAAATGCAATGTATTTAATTTAATTTATTACAAAAGATTGTGATACTTACGTTTAAATTAATCCGAGTTTTAAAATTTTATTTTAAGCATTTTACTAAAACCCATTAATCTCTGCTTAGATTTCTGTTGTTTTAATCTTCGGTTCAAATTCCGTATACGAAAATATATTCCGCATTTGAAAAACAATTTTTTTATATTTTCCGGAAGGTCAATATGTTTGCTATGTGCCAATAGAGTTTGTTTGAGGTTTCGGCGGTGGGATATTTCCTTGCCGTTTAATTTGTCAAACATCAATTCTGACTTCTTTACTTCAGCCAAGAAACATTCCTTCGGCTTTTTCAAAGAAGTTCTTGATACTTGATCAATCCACGAAAGCGTATTTTCATGACATTCATATTCCACAAGATTCAGCTGTTTTATTATGTACCCAGATATGTACTCTAAAGCATCCTCTTGCAGAATACCAATATCATCTAAATTCGATTCATCTACATCATCAAATGTATCTTCTTCGTAGATATCTGTCTGCAGTTCTTGAACATCTTTAAAGTCCCCTTCTATGTCGCACTGGTTTGCCATTTTTTCAGGGTTTGAAGAATTCAGCCAATCTGTGTTGTCGTCCTCAACATTTCCAGTTCCATTTAAATGTTCCGTATTTCTCGCTATATGTAAAGAGCAAAAATAAAAAGTAAAAAGCAAACATAATTGAAGTCTTAATATATGTAAGGAACTAATATGAAGGTAAAAAACTAACCCAAGATGTACTTTCGAAGTCTATATTTAAATTCCATAGGTGACGGATGGTCATTTAAACCACCTTTGCTCCTTATGGCACCAAAAAAATTTTCCAGTACATCCTGATTTAACCTGCTTGTTAGTAAATAGGCCATTTTATATTTTCCAACATAATTCAGTAACATCATCAAAGCATTGTTAGATGTTATAATGCCTTTTTGGAAAAATTCTAATGAATTTTTCCCAGGTAAAATTGGCAATGACATCAACTCATTCATTCTTTTAAGAATATCATTTTGCGACTCCAATGATAAGCCATATGGTTGCTAGACCAAAAAGGGTAAATAAAGTAACTTGATGTCATGAGAATATTTACCTTTCCTGGGTAATTGAAGTTACTTAATTTTGAATTATGGATATCAAACCAGTCATTGACAAGTTGGAAAAAATCAGCTGTGACCGAGGGCTTATAAAGATCCATTCCAAGAGAATCACATCTTCTCATAGCATTCGCTGTCGTATTTGAAAATAACTGCGCTGCTAATTTGACTTTTTGCCGACCTATAAGTTTTGTAAATAATATCATTGTTTAATTAATTGCAATGCTCAATAGAGACTTACCTGCTCCTTTTACAGAAATATGTTCATCATTCAACTTAAATGTGATCGAGACATCAGATTTTGATGTCAACTTCAGTAGATCTGCTATGGTACGAGATGTCAACAAGTGGTTATTGTAAAGCAAACCACTGTCCAGAAAATGATTTCTTATCAATTTTAGCAAATGGGGGGCATCTGCAAACGTGAATATCCTCTCGTCTTTGTTTACGGGGCTCTGAAACCACGGATTGTCTAAAGAAATTTGGATGAAAACAAATGTATCATACAGTTTTAGTTGGTCATTGTTTGTATCTTCCTATTATTATGAATGACGAATCTTACTAACTCAAATAGTCGTACGAAAACGAAATGAAGCACTTTTCACTTTAATGACAAAAATGATCTTATACAAATTTTTCATCTTAAAGCATAAGCATAAATGTATATATTAAAAGCAAAATCGTATAATTAAATAATAACACCAACATCATTTACATTAAGTTTTATCTTAACTGATCACATGAAAATTAAGTGAATTACTTTTCATATTAATGAAAAATCTTATCTTATACAAATACTTCATCTTAATGCAAAAAATATGAATGTAAATATTAAAAAACATCACCTTATAATTAAAGACCAAATCCGACTAAAATCACATTGAAAACAAAACGTAGTTTTTGTTATTTACCATTTTATAAAAAAACGTAAGGGATATACGATGTATTCCACTGTCAATAACGATTCGCCCTCAAAGTGGTGTTGTATTAAAAGTTGTGTGTTGTAAGAAGTTGTGTGTTGTTAGAAGCTGTGTGTTGTTAGAAGTTGTGTGTTTTGTGTTGTAAGAAGTGCTTTGGTTTACCAATATTATAACTTACCTGTGGTAACACCTAAATCTTTCCACAACTTACGGTTGGTTGGCCCTATGTCGCTGACTATACCAACAACGGGAAACCCCCCACTGTTAAGCTGACAAATTAATTTTGTCAAAATTTCTTTTGTCGTTTTGCAATCAAAGTCATAGAAAACCGGTTGCTTCCAAGACTTTCTAAGACCTCTGATCATAACCACTTGTACATAGTTTGCTGGCTTTCTTACGACATCGTTTACTGCATCGTACTCAAATGTTTCCGCTACCTTCATTTCATCGAATGCTAACACACAAACTTTATCTTCGGCGTTCAAGTTGGTTGCGTGGCGCATAAAATCAATTACATTACTTAACACCCCTTCATTAATATTGAACGTTGAAGTGTTGTTGTATGAGGTAGCGGAAAACCTTTTTTGTACAGGTGGTTGTAAGTCCTCGGTCCCGATGCATGCAAACATATGGCATTTGAAATGTCCTTCCATTTCCACACAATTCTTCCAGGGCTCATAAGTTTTCTTATTTGGCCTTCTGTAAATATATTTCGAACTGCTTTGATCACAGCATTTGCCTGTTCAAGTTTTAATTTCAAATCTTTTATTTCTGATTCCATCTCACGAATTCTTTCATATTTTGCATCATTTATTGAAAATCTTGATGGACTACATATTTTTGAGAAATTTTTATGTTTAGTAAGTAGACTTGTCTAAAGAATTTGTACAGAAATCAACAACGAAAAAGTAATGTTTTTCATATAAATTTTGCGGGCGAGTCGCTCGCTTGAGTTACAAAAACAGGACATTAATAACTAAAGAAAATTGTTTATTAATGAATGGACATGCACTTAAAATATCGTTTTTTATATACATACATGTGTATATATACACATGTATGTATACATATTAAGACTAGAAGCTGTTATTAGTAAAATATGTAAATACATACACTGTCTTAAAAACTTTAAAAACGTATTACCACAAAAATATTAAATCTACTCAATAATTACAAACAACTGGTGATATTTATTTATGTAGCAAAATGATTAATAGACTATTAAGTATACTTATCAAATTTTTTAACACTTACTCAGTTTGAGTGTTTTGATCCTTGCATATTTTCTGTTTACTTGAAGGTTCTACTGAACGTTTGGCAGTTGATGTTAATTCCTCCCAAGTAAAAAGAGAAGACGTGCTCTGGTCTAAGCAATGCGATCTAAAAATATAAATATGCATATAATAATTAAGCGATTGATATACATATTTTTATTTAATGTTTACTTAAGAAACCTACTTACTCAACATTTGAAATGTCCATCATATTGGTAGTGACAATTTCTAGAGAAGATGTGCTCTGGTCTAAGCAATGTGATCTAAAAATGTAAATATCATTGCAATATGTTATTTAGCTATACATTATTATTACATGTTCATTGAAGGAATCTACTCACTCAACATTTGATACTTCCATCATATTGCTGGCCACAATTTCCACCTCGTCTAATTGTTTAACAACAGGCTCAGCATTTGGCAACAACAACACTCTTTTTCCCGCATGTATAATGCTTTTTGGTGAAAAGTGGTCGACGCATATAAGGGCTGTGGCTGAAAAGATTTTTCCACAAATATAGTTCCACTTTGCCCGTCTCCTCGCGTCTTTAGGAACACGGAATAAATTTCCACTACCACATTCATATTTTTTTTTTGCAATAAGAACAGGATCTCATTGTTACTTTTTAATTTTATATAAAATTGTTTTAGTATTATTGTTTTTTTCACAAATATATTTTCTATTGTTCTTATTCCTTACACTTTTTTCACTTTGTTCACTTTTTTTAATTGTTTAATAATATGCCGCGCATATGGACGTACACAAATAAAAAAATTATTTTGACATCTAAAAAATAAAAACAAACAGCAAAAAATAGTCACTTGCCTTGATGCTGCCACCTAGTTGAATTCGCCTTGCTTACAGTTGTATTGTTTGTGGTGTGTCGCTTAACGCTTGCAGTCACGTTTGCTTTTTGCGTTGACAACTTGTTGTTGCTGCTGCTTACCCCTTTATAATATGAATGTTGTTGTTGTTTGTATGTTTGTCTTTTGTGCTACTCGCGAACCCCTGCCTTTGTATCACAGCAACACAAACGTACGAACAGCTTTGCTTGTGTTTGTATCAGTTTTATGTAAGTACACACGAATTTTATATTTTTTATTTAAATACTTTTATTATTCCTTTTTAATAAAACAAATTTATAAAATAAGGTTTAGATTAATTTCCTTTATTTAATGTAGGTATCGAATTGGTTGCGTGATTATGTAGAACTAAAACTTATTGTTTAAAAACTTAGAAGCTTAACTTAAAAACAAAGAGAAAGAACTCGAAGACAAAGGAAAAGAAGAAATACATTTTGTTTATTCAAAATGTACTTTGTCGTTTTCAATTTTGTTTACTTCAATTTTAAACAAGATATTTAATATCTTGTTTATGTCAGCGTTTCTTGGCTTTGGATAACCAAGGGAAACACATTTGAGCTGTTATCAGCAACTTTGTATATAACTCGCTCTCCCTTTAAATTCGAGTCCCTTCGAATTTTCTTATTTTTTAACAAGCATCTTAAAGTACAGCTTATTATAATAACAATAATCAAAACATAAATCGTATAAAAATTAAAATTATTTTCTTTGTTCACAATATTTTTTATTTCATCAATGTTAGTAAAATTAGGTAATCTTGGAGTCAATAATAAACTTCCATTTAGTCTTTGCAAATTTGGTATTACAATATTTAGTTTACTAGAAAATCTTTTTAGTACGAATTCATTTATTCGAACTTCACATGAATCAAATTTAATCAAATAATGTCCTTCCAGACGGTAAGTATAATTATTACAAGTATTCAAAAGACTGGCATTGCCATTTATAACTAAAAGGTTTCCTAAATCTATTTCTTCAATTGCTTGCTGTGTATTCAATTTTTTGGTACAATTTGTAAAAGTGTTATTCAGCAAGTTTTCAATACAATTGCTTGCTCTATTCATTTTTTTAACATAAACTTCGTCACTGGCAGTATACACAACATTTTCTATTAGCACAATTTTAACCATTCCAACATCGACCTGCATAAATTCTCTATTGGGAATTGGCAAAACAATTCTCGATTTAAACGGCTCCTCATAAAAGTCGGGTATCATTATAACAAATATCAATTTCGAATCCAAAACCGAACCAAAACTACATTTTATGTGTTTCAATTTCAGACTATCTACTCTATAAAAGTCAATTTCTTCGTTCGTAAGAATAATTCTGTTCATTAAATCATGCTTCGATGTCATTATATTTTCCTGAATTCTTTCTATTCTATCAGCCACTTGGTTTATTAGCAACAAATAATTATTATATTTCGACATTCTTATACTCTGCATTACCTCTTTCGTATAATTCAAACCAAAAACTTCCTTATGCTCCTCAATCACCATATTAATGCCCCGTAAGTACTTCTGTATATCGTCGTTAATTTTTATCTGCTTATTCATATTACCTATCAAATTTTTCTGATTGATGTCTAAAGTTCTAAATTGCTGGTCAATCAGCAATCTGTCCTCATCGTCCATGTTTCCGAACAACCATTTAACCGCTCTACCACCTATGTCAATTAGAGCTCTTTTTCCTCTCGTATGAAGTGATAATGTCAACATGCTATGCTCTAGCTCCTCAATTCTATTCTGTACATTCAAGAGCATCCAGTGGCTCTCATTATTTTCAAAATCTTTGGCTACACCCATTCTTATTTTTTGTATTGTATACCTTAGTTCCTCGATGTCAATAACATGAATTAATCTCGAATAGCTTTCAATTATCCAAATCGGCTCACTCTCCATTAAAATATATCCTCCGGATGTTTCGATCCTACTAACCTCCAGGCTTCCCTGTACGAACATTGCCATTACCATCAGCACCATTGCCATGAATAGCACCTGTAAATGTTTTTAAAGGTCTTTTTATTTGTGTTACATCAATCCCATTAGGATTATTGCGATTGTAAATATTAAATCTTTTTGCTGTTTTGTTCCTTAGAGCTTTAGGATTTTTTATATATATTTTGCGATTGCCTAAGCTCGGAACAGGCTCTCTATTGGCGTTAATTCTTCTAATAGCATTCTCTTTATTCCCTTTCATAGTCTCTCTAATTTTAACCATATTTATGTCCCTATGATTAATAAAATCCATGGGTTTAACTCCAATTGTGGAGTGAACGGTATTGTTGTAAAAACCCACCGCTCTGATAATCAATTCTTCTACATTCACGTTTTCATTATCTCGTTTCAATATTCTAACATGTTCTAACAATGACAAGTGAAATCGTTCTATATCCGCATTTCCGGTATGCGAATTCGGGGTTGTAAAATGAGTTAATATATTTTTCTCTTGGCAGAAAAATCTAATCAATGTATTATTAAATTCATTATCCATTATCAGAAGATTCGGCTTACCAAGATAAGCCATTCTCTCTTCCAACTTTGACCTAATTGTGACCATATTTTTATCACTCAGCTTGTGCACACTGGCGAGCTTAGTAAATCGGTCAATAGTCGTGAGAAAATACATTTTATGCATATGGAATATGTCCATATGAACTATCTCGTTAGGCTCAGACGGTGTATCTGTTATATTAAATTGTTTCCTGATTGGCTTTCTGTCATATTTATTTTCTCCGCAAGTAGTGCAACTGTTTATATATTTATTAATAAATTTAATAAGATTAGGATGATAGTATTTATATTTTATTTCTTCAAAATTTTCCAGAACTCCTCTATGGTTTGTTTCTAGATGGATTTTCTCCACAATCGTTAACAACTCTTCTTCATCTGATACATTTATCGCTTTTTGTGTGCACTTAATAAACCTTATATTACGATCACCACTAAATAATTCTATAAGCTTCTGTTGTACAATATGATATTTACTGTCCTCCAATTCAGAGTAGACACCGATTGTTCCTCTTTTTATATTTCTCCTAAACAAGTCATTCAAACAGTGGTTGTTGATCAAATCAGATTCCTGTACATATATGATCTTATATTTTCTTAAAACCACTTCTACTTCTATTATCTTTGATTCCACTACATGAACCTGCGTTCTGTACTTGTTCACTATACCTTCGCCAATAGGGAAATGATCATGCAAATCTTCCATTCCGGAGTGCATTGATTCACCATCTGTCATAGTTTCTTCAACCCTTTCCTCCGAAATCTCAAAGATCGACTTCAGGTCGTAACTTTCAATCTCTGGGCTCTCAAGATTCTCTGTCCTACTCAAAAAATCAGCAACCTTGTTATCCTTGCCCCTTATATAATCAACATCGAAGTCAAATTCGCCCAATAAAATTCTCCAGCGAATGACTCTTTGGTTCGGCTCCTTAAGAGAGCAAAGCCACTTCAATGGCTGATGATCCGTCAGGATCAAAAACTTTCGCCCATACAAATAAGGCCTAAAATAACGCACAGCCCATACAATCGCCAACAACTCTTTTTCCATTGTTGTATAGTTCCTTTCATGTCCATTCAACGTCCGGCTTGCATAACAGACTGGCTTGCCTTCTTGGCTCAAAACGGCCCCCAAAGACACATTGCTCGCATCTGTTGTCAGTACAAATTTTTTATTGAAATTAGGAAAGGACAGAATTGGATAGCTCGTGATTAAAGTCTTTAACTTCTCGAAAGCGTTCTCATATTCAATATCGCTTCCAATTTGTTTCAGATTGGAGCCTTTTCTTAAATATTTTATCATTGGGTTAGCCACCATTGAATAATTCTGTATAAACTTCCTATAATACCCTGTTAACCCTAGAAAGGACTTTATACCTTTTTCCGTTTTAGGCATTGTCAAGCCTGTAATAGCCTTGATCTTTAAAGGGTTAGGCTTGATTCCTTCAGATGTTATAATATGCCCCAGAAAATCTGTCTGTCTGCGCAAAAATTGGCATTTATTCATCTGGATTTTTAAATTATATTCGTTCAGTTTCTGAAATATTTTATTTAATGTTTCAAAATGTTCATTCAAAGATGTGGAGAAAACCAGTATGTCGTCCATATATACTACGCATGATCTATTAATCAGATCCCGTAGCACAAAATTTATCATCCGCTGAAAAGTAGCGGGTGCATTTTTGAGACCAAAAGGCATTCGAATATACTCGAAATGACCCATCGGTGTCGAAAACGCTGTCTTCTCTCTATCGCTTTGGTTCATCAATATCTGATGAAACCCTTTGGCTAAATCCAAAGTCGAAAAATAGTTCGCACGACCCAGCTTATCAAACAAAAACTCAATGTTGGGCATAGGGAATTTGTCGTCTATTGTGATCTTATTTAAATTCCTATAGTCTATAACGACCCTCCATTTTTTTTCATGAGTATCTGATTTTTTCGGCACTAACCACAAAGGCGAACTATAAGGAGATTTACTCTCCCGAATAATTCCCTGGCCAAGCATATCATTGATTTGCTTTTCAATCTCCTCATTATGAACCTGAGGGTAGCGGTAAATCTTGGAATATACTGGTTGATTCGAATTCGTCACAATCCTATGTCGTACACAATTGGTAGCGGTCAATACCTGTCCTTCGTCATAAAATGTTTTTCTATTTGTTTTCAAAAATGCTTGAAGCCTTTCTTTCTCTTCTTTATTAAGATCGTCACTTAACAATTCATTTATATTAATAGTTCCCTTTTCTAAATAATTAATTTCGTCATAACCAAATGGTGGTTCTTTTTCTTTATTAATTATTATCTCATTATTATTTATTACTATCATATTATTTAAAAAATCAAATTTCGCTCCTATAGGGGATAAAATGTTGCAGCCAATAATACAATCGAATGGCCTCTTTGAGAAGTCCGTTATTTTCACAGACATAGTTTTTCCTTGCTCATTAAATTCTATTGGTAAGGGCACTATAGCCTCCTCAGTTACAGTTGAACATCCTGACAATGTTCTTATAATTATTGGTATCTTTAATTTCTGTATTAACGGGAATTTTGAAAAAATTGTATAATCGCCTAGTGTAGTAGCAGCTCCTGTATCTAAAAGGCATCTAACTTTAATGTTACTTATATGAAGATCTACTATGGGTAGTCTGCATTTAGGCAGGACCCCTGAAAATTTGAGGTTTCTGTTAAATCTACCTCCATTGGCACTGGGTTGGGTGCTCTATTGTCGCTCTGTCTATAATTATTTTTATTATAATTATTATTTCCAAAACTGTTGTTTCTGAAATTATTATGTCCATTAAATTGACCTGACGTATTCCAATTACTATTCCTAAAATTTCTATCATTATTCCTATAATTACCTGAGGTATTCCAATTATTACTTCCGAAATTTCTAACATCATTTCCATGATGACCTGACGTATTAAAATTATTAGTTCTGAAATTTCTGACGTTATTATTTCCATTATTTCTAAAATTTTGATTATTATAACGAATTTCTTTATTTTGATTTTGTGTGTTGTTAATCAATTTAATATCTTTTAAAATATTATTTTGTATATAAAAAGTATTAGCTGATTCTATAGTTGAAATATTGTTTTGTAAAAGTAGGGATCTAATATATAAGGGTAGGAAATTTGTATATATATCAAAAATAATCTTTTCGTTATTAGTAGGAGTGTAGGAAATGTCTACAGGGTTTAGATTAAATTTTGTGTTCATCTCTGCTAATACCTTTCTTAATTTATAGTGCAGCTCTTCAATATTACTTGCCTTCGTATTTAGCGCTTCAGTTCTAAGTTGAAAGAATGATCTTTTGACACCTAATTCCTCCTTGAGCTTTCTTAATATCACCTCCCACGTTGGATTTTCTAGAGTTTCTATGGCTCTCAAGGCTTTTCCTTGCAGCTTATTGATGAGTACTGTTTTGACTACCAGATGATGCTCCTCGGCAGTAATATGTAGCACGGAATTCACATCACGTAAATAATTAGATAGGGTGTATTCGCCGTTTCCGTTGAAAACCGGAACGCTCCTCGCCTCCCGCAAACTTTCACTCAGTGATAATGACATTTTTCTGTTTTTTATTAAAAGTTTTAATTTTATTTCTATTATTTTTATTTAATTTCTATTTTATTTTACTTCTTTTAAACTTTAGAATCGTTCTTTCTAGTTATATATGTATATATATTTTTGTTTTAATTTTATTAAAAACTTTAAAATCGTTCTTTATATATTTTAATTTGATAAACTTTAAAATCGTTCTTTATATATTTTAATTTAATAAACTTTAAAATCGTTCTTCATATGTTTTAATTTGTTAAACTTTAAAATCGTTCTGTATATAATATTTTAATTTAATAAACTTTAAAATCTTTGTTTTATTTTTTCACAATTGGTATAGCTATTTTTCACTTAGCTATCCCATCCTCGTCGCCAATTTTATATTTTTTATTTAAATACTTTTATTATTCCTTTTTAATAAAACAAATTTATAAAATAAGGTTTAGATTAATTTCCTTTATTTAATGTAGGTATCGAATTGGTTGCGTGATTATGTAGAACTAAAACTTATTGTTTAAAAACTTAGAAGCTTAACTTAAAAACAAAGAGAAAGAACTCGAAGACAAAGGAAAAGAAGAAATACATTTTGTTTATTCAAAATGTACTTTGTCGTTTTCAATTTTGTATACTTCAATTTTAAACAAGATATTTAATATCTTGTTTATGTCAGCGTTTCTTGGCTTTGGATAACCAAGGGAAACACATTTGAGCTGTTATCAGCAACTTTGTATATAACTCACGCGCACACTGCTTTGCTTGAGTTTCGGTTTTATGTATGTATATTTAGTATGTAAGTTATCGTGGTTCTACTGTGAAGTAAGAAAAACACAAGTTTTATCTTTTAGGTTGCGAATTACACTGACTTTATTAATAAAATATTTTGTCTTTTATACAATATTAATTTTCAAAGAATTTTTCATTACAGTTTTAAATGAATTTCCCAACTGGTAAATTTGCTTATTAGTAGTTTTAAATACAAGGTTTAATGTTTAATTTTAATAACTTGTGACAGAAATTTTGCTTATTAGCAGGTTTTTACAATAAAGATTTAATATTTCATTTTAACAAAATAACTTCTAGGTGTCTGGCTCACTTCCGTTGTTTATGAGAATATTGCAGAAGTGCAATATTAAAAAAAAAAAGGTTTAATGAACAATTCAAGCCAGATAATATGGAATGTGATAACTTGTATGTTTGTTTGTATATATTTTGCTCTATTCAAATTTGTTTTACAAGACAGTGCTTTTGGCTGTCTGACAACCGCAGTTGTCTATGCTTGTGTTGTTTGTTGTTATTTTAAACAATCTGTTCTTTGGCTTTTCTTGCAAGCCTGGGGGGTTATTATATAATTCGATTCGAAACGATAAGACATTCGAACAGAATTTCCGATAAGAAAACAAAATTGTGTTATGTAGTACGTTCGAAAGGTCAGCATAGTTGTATTTTAAATTTTGAGCGGAAAAGTAAGTAATGCCAAGTTTTCATATGTAAAAACTTGGCAGAACTATGCATTATTTTGAAGAAAATTCGTAAGTAAATTATTTTATTTCTAAGGTTTCATTAAATACTGAAATATTTCTTGCAGATTCATAAAAAAATTTCGGCTTAATAAAAGCTCATTTATGTGTGTACTGAACTCCATCAAAGATGATTTAAAAGTATCCCAAACGACTAGTGCCATCCCTCCAATGTTAAAGTCAGCAGCCACCATAAAATTTCTCGCACAAGGGCGTTATCAACATCAGATTTGCCAAGACGTTTTATTGGGAATGTCTCAGTCCTATTTTTCTATTTCTATGTGAAGCAATATAAAAAATCGTTGTCCCAAAGATATTGGTCTCGCAATGAGTGAGGAGAAGAAAATGAAGGCAAAAGGATTTTTTTACAATAAATGTGCCATACCCATTAATTTTTCGTCAAATATTCGAACTTTTCTTTTTCAAGTTTATACATATGTACATACGTCTCTTTAAAACACTGTTACGTTTTAAGTATTTATTAGCTGTTGTAAAGTTCATATTTATTTCCTTCAATTCCTTTATAATATTTTTCTGATTTTTATCACATTTATCTAAGAGTTGTATTGAACTTTCGTGGAACTTTATTTGATTTTCCACTTGTTTTTGTAACAATGTCTGCTTATTGGAATTATCCCGGGTACGTCTATGTGCAGTATTGCTACATAAAAACTCACTTGAGCTTCGCTCAGAACTATTTACCGCATTGTCATTACTAGATGTGTTATGTCCGCATCTACTTCCTTATCATTTCCTCTAGCAGGCAAATTTGTTTCTGCTCCAAATCTAGACGTACCACCCATACATTCTATGGAATCATGAATAGAAAGTAATTCTGCGATTTGTTGCTCTAGTGGAGAGAAAGAATAGTAATTACTTGGACCTCCTCCAGTTCTGGAAAGACTATTGCCCATACCTTTGAACACGTAATACATAAGTAAAAAGGTTTAATTTGAGTTAAATAATACCTACCTTTTTCCACTTTTCAATGTCATGTGAAGGTGAACCTGCAGTGTTTACATCTTGAGATAGCCTTTGCCACAATTCCCTTGATTTACTTTTAGCATTTGAAACATTTAAGTGTCCTTTTGCCAAATCCGGATGCAATGTCATAAATTCCATCATTATTTCATATTGTCTTGGTTTTGTGTATACACTTTTTTAGGCATTTCCATTAATTTTCAAAAACAAATCAATTAATTAAACTTTTTATTACTAAAGTAAATATATATACATACGTACTTACATTTTAAAGTTTTTATATTTAATGTATTATATATACAATTATTTCCGCAATCAAAATGGCGTTCGAATGAAATAAAAACGTTAATAACAGTTTTGACACTTGCTTTCGTATTACATAGTTGCACTTCCGATGGGAGTTTTTGGCTTTTCGAAAGGGGGTAAAAAAATCCCATAAATACAATTTTTTACGAACGTTCGAAAATAAATATGTATGCGGCTTTAAGCCGGTCGATTGATATTTTAGCTTCACGCTGGTGAATTCTAATTACAAAATATTTTTCGCATTTGGACAATACTTCAAATGGTCACTCGTAGCTTGGTTCTAAGGGTTCTTTGACTCGATAGACTTTAACGAAAACAAATTTGCAATTTCCTAGTGCTGGCTGTACAAAATGTTGTTCCAAACCATGACGTTGTGGTTTAGTAGTTGGTAAATCTAGTAGTGCTTTACGAAGAGACTGCAAATTCTGTCTCCCTGATAAGCGTTTTCCGAGGCACGAAATATTGGCCAGGAATCCTCAAGGGTGCTCCAAAAACCAACTCTGAAGGACTTAACCCAATATCGCTTTTAAAGGTTGATCGCATGCCTAATAATATTAATTGTTGTAATGCGGCTATAGTTTAAATTAATTCAAACGCATTAATCTGAATTAGGTCACTATTTGCTTTGGTTGTTCTTCAAGCACTTTAACCTGAAGAACACTGTTGTATTCAATTATTAAAACGCCTTAGAATGCCTTATAACAATTGAATGAATTTCCTTTATTCTGTTCTTTCTTATATACTAACTTTCATTAATAAAATTGATTGAAATAAAATAAATGTAGTTGTTACACAATACGGAAATGACCCAAATTTATTGTTTTTATGCAATTGCTGAACTCGGCATTTTTTTCTTTTATAAAAATAAAAATACCAATTTTTTTGTTGCTCTGATGCCAGGATGTGCCAAAGAATAAAGTTTTGTGTTGATTTTTTGTCGCTTTCGGAATGAATTGGCGATAAAAATTGATTATCCCCAAAAATTTCATTAGATCTTTTGCAAATTCTGGTCTTGGAAAATTGCGTATGGCCTTTACCTTCTCTTCCGGGTGTTTTAAACCATTTGAGTTGATTTTATGGCCCAAAAAGATTAATTCATGCTGACCAAATTGACAGTTGCTAAAGTTTATTGCCAGATATGCCTGATGAAGATGCTCTAAAAGAATCCGTAGATGACTCTTATGCTCTTTTTCGCTTTCAGATGCGATAAGTACATATATCGTCTATATAGACAAATACGAAATTAAGTTCTTTTAAAACCTCATTTATGTGTCGCTGAAAGGTCTGCGCCGCGTTTCTCAATCCGAATGTCATAAATGAAAATTCATATAACCCAAAGGGTGTTATAATGGAAGTTTTAGATATATCGGATGGTTCTACCGGTATTTGATGGTAAGCCTTTCGTAGGTCTATTGTTGAAAACAACTTTTTATCGAATATGATATTGGTCACATGATGCAAATAGGGTATGGGGTACCTGTCGGGCACTGTTATGACGTTCAAACCGCGATAGTCACCGCACGCTCGCCGTTGGATTTCTGCACCAAGTAGAGGGGACTCGCCCAATTACTTTTTGACGGTCTGCGGATACCTTTTTCTACCAAATATTCAATTTCTCTTTGGCTGCTACCAACTTATGGATAAATAAAAGGTTTAAAAAAAAACGACTTGTTTTTTCTACTGGGAAAATTTATCTGATCTTTATTTAAATTTTTACTTAAAATGAAACTTTTCTACTTAATAATTATTGTTTAAGTTTTGTATATTTTAGTATTTTATAATTTATAAAATTTATTATTTGTTTTTCTTATTTATTACTATTAAGTCATTGAATTCAAGAAGGGTTATTGGCCAGTATGTTCGCGATCAGCAAAAATAGAGTTTATTGATATTAAAAAATTTTATTTACCTTTTAATAAGTGAGTTTTTACGATCAGCCAAAATAAAGTTATTTGAAATTAAAAGTGTTATCAGCAAAATCAAGTTAATTGGAATAAAAAAGGTTAGTGGTCTGTTACTAAGAAAGTACTTTGACTTCCTTAGGTATTATGGGTTTGGGTTCATACTCGCGCGAGCATACGTAGGAGGCCCTTTTGTTGTAATATGATGTGTGACGCTAGTAGTTGTGGGTTGTTTATTGGCGTTAATTGTGGCGAGGTCTTTAAATTCATGAAGCAATTGTGTATAAGGCCCGTACAAATCGAATGCAAAAACGTGTATATCGTTACATCGCGTTGTAACACCTTTCGATTCTAACAGAGTTACTCGGTCAATAAGTTTACTACCTTTCACATCGACTAAAAGGTCAGAATGTTCTAAAAATCAGATCCTATGATTGGAGTATTGACTTTTGCTAACAAAAAAGTCCAAGTGAAATTTCGCCTTAAACCTAAAGACAGTTTTAAACGTTTTACCGTTGGCTGCATATAATGTTTGTATTTTATTTGTTTTTGCTGTAAAGGGTCGGCAGACTGGTAGTACGGACACATCTGCACCAGTGTCGATTAAGAATTTTGGTTTTGAATTGTTATCATCAATAAAGTAGGCGGGCTATACACAAATTTACTTCCGGTTCGCCCGCTGAGCCAGAAGCAGAACTTAGTTTTTTGTTGTTTTCCTGGTGTAAGTACAAGGTTCACGACACTTTCGTGCATTTTCCCCATACTTTAGGTGATACCAGCACAGTTGTCCGCCAGGATGATTAGATAAAGGTTGTAGTCTGTTTCTTTGATGTTTGCTCGAAGCCGAACGTGAACGACGCCTATAATTATTATTGCTTACACAGAGACTATTACTTTGTTTTTCAAGACGTTTGCCTATTTCAGATGTATCGCATGTGGCCGATCGTGTCGATGTCACAGCAGCCAGGTGATGAAATTCCCCAACATCCATTATTTTATCAGCCAACTTATTCAAATCTGCATCTGATGCTTGTAGAATGGCCCTTAAGGTGAAAGCCCATAACATGCCTTTTAGCATCAAAGCATTATACGCGTTTCAATTTGTCTATGCATTCTACTCTGTTCTTATTTTGAAGTTACATGCCACGCTGCTTGCCGCAAAATAATAATCAGCTGTTATGTGAATTTGCTAGCTTCCACATATTAAAAAATTAATGAATAAAAACAAAGTAAATTTTAACTACTAATGGGGAGTGAAATTGTGCTTTTTAAGAAATTTACTGAGCTAATAGAATTTGTGCATATAATTTTACGTGCAAATAATGCTTATAAAAAGCTAAAAAATAATACAAGGCAATTTTGGGTGCGTCCTTTGTGTTTGGAAAAGGACGTGAATGGTTTTTTTGTCGCAACGGTCCAAAAATTAAAAACAGGCGATACTGATCAATTTCGTACAGCAGCGAGAATGTCCGCAGAGGGTTTCGACTGCTTATTTACCCTTCATAAGGACAAGCTCGAGAAAAATTCAGCGAGAGCAGTTCCAGCAGATTGTCGTCTCTTTTTGACCTTAATGTAAGTTGAAAACTGTGTATGTGCAATCTTAAGTACAAGTTTAATGTTATTTTAGCGCATGGTACAAGTAGACAATACTTATCGCTATCGTTTAAAATGGCAGTCACCGTAGTACGGCGAATCGTACTGGAAACATGCGAGAATATTTGGAGTCAGTTAAGTGGCATCTACTTGTCCTTTCCAAACACTTGCCATTGGAAGCGAAAAGCCGATGATTTTAATACAATGTAGGACTTACCAAATTGTGTTGGAGCAATCGACGGGAAGCATGTTGCTATAACATGCTCACCGCGTTCAGGTTCAAACTACTTTAACTATAAAGGTATGTTTCAAATTTATATTCCAATAATTAATTTAAGCTAAACCTTTCTTTAAAATTTTCAGGAACATATAGTATTGTTCTATTGGCAGTATGCGACGCAAATTATACTTTCACTGCAGTCGATTTAGGTGCTTATGGAAGCCAGAGCGACGGTGGACATATTCAAAGTTTGGAAGACGTTTGCGATCAGGAGTCATTAATTTCCCATCGGACACTTTCTTGCCAAACAGCGAAGCCAATTTCCCCCATCATTTAGTGTGCGATGCTGCGTTTCCCTTAAAAAAGTACCTAATGCGGCCATATCCTGGTCTTTAATTAAGTGACAAACAATTTTAATGAAAACCATTAAAAATGCTTTTGGCATTTTAACAGCTCGATGGAGAATATTACGGGGAACTTTAAATATGGCACCTGATTCTGCAGAAAAAGTTTCATGCGCCATAATTTTACTGCACAACTTTTTGAAAATGTAAGATGGAAGTTATTGTCCACCACATGGAAGTTATTGTCCAAAAATTTTGCTGTAATACTGATTTATTTCCACGGATATAGATGTATGCAATTCTTTTAATCTATACTAATAAATAAAATTGAAGTGTCTGTCTGTGATTTCAAAATAACTGTGTTTTCTCAACTGTTTATAACTATTTACACAATTTTGAAACATAAACTGACATTTTACTGGGCAACATATAGATTACTTTTTATCTAGGATTTCATGCGAACAAAGTCGCAAGTACAGCTAGTTATTAATAAAAAAATTGTGACATTTTTACACAACAATTCATTCAGTCTTTATTTACACATTTATGTACATATGTATACATAGGTACATAGTTGAAAAAACAAAAAAGCTATTTTTTTGTAAAAAAAAAAATATATAGAAAACTATCTATGTACATACATATGTACTTTTAAAACAACAATTCATTTATTTTTGTATTAGCCATTTATTTTTCAGCTTCAGATCTTGTTTTTATTTTTTTTATACATATAGTCAAAGAAAAAAAAATTTGCGTTGTTGACAACATCTTTGGGAAAATCTTGAAAAATTTCTCTCACCATAGAAAGAAAACCTTCGTGTGCAGCAGCTTCTGTCTGAGTAGCCCCAAATCTTGCATTGGCTGTTTCTTCAATTTCAGCCAAAAATTCTTTGAAAGCTTCGTCATTATTTTCCTTCTTTGATCTCTTTTGTCTGCTATTTGGCACTTCAGATTGGGTGGTGAATGATTCCTCTAAAACTGAGGCCTAAATATAAGAATATTACGATCAGTTTCAAAATAATTTAAGAACTATTTTATACATGTATGTATGTATTCCTACCTCCAATAAAGTTTCAACGTTCTCATAACAATCTTCCTCTGTACAAGATGTAAACAAAGTAGCTGTGCTGGTTTCTTCTTCATTTTGAGGCGACTGTTGAGTTGAAAATAAACTTCTTATAGTCCTGAAAAGAGATAATAAATTTGCAAACACATTCATACATATGTATATACAAATCTATGTATATTGACTCAAGAAACTCACTTTCGTGGTTTGATATGCTCGCCCAGAAATTCCATTTGCTGGTAGTGCTGCCATGGATTTTCCTGCAATTCTGCACCACTTCCAGAAGCATGATGAGTCGCCGCGTGTTTTTTTGACATACCTGTCCCTCAAAGTTTTCCAACAAGCCTGACAAACATTCTCTGAAAAAGAATACAACATGATGTTTTGTCCCAAAAATATGTATGTATGTATGTTTGTTTATACATATGTTTGTTTAAATATGTGTCGCAATAAAAATTCTCTTACCCGGACCTCTTCAATTAATTTTTCTTCCATACTTTGTGCCATGATGCTTGCTTGAATAAAAATAAATAAGTGCAGATAGCAGATGACACTTTGTACGTGCAAAGTAAATGTAAACGATAACAAATTTAGTTTTTAGCATAAAATTTATCAAATTTTATTCTTTAAAAACGTTCTTACCCGTATAACAAAATATTTTTTATTTTGCTTTTTCTCACTTTCTTTACAAATTTAAATATCAAAAACAGCTGACAGCTTCGAATGATGCTTACAACGCTTACAAAAGTAGATCTACTTTGCCGCGCTGCTTGAATCTACGCATTCTACGCTTTGTGCTGTGTAACTTGTCACATACAATTTTTCTGATTCTACTTTTTTGCCGACCGCTTGAAATGCGGCGACGCGTACGATGCGCGTTATGGACTGTCACGTTTACCTGTGCTGGCAAACGTTGAAACCATCATGTTTTCAGAAAATCCCTTTTCACTTTATCCTTAACTAGAGGACATATTTCGTTTAGCAACTGTGTTGGGCGCTTGTCTCCTAGGCTGATTTCTGAAAGTAGTTTTTGTGTTTTCTTCTGCTCACTCTCACAGTATTGCTCTAAAATAAACTTCTTTAAATTGTCGTACTTGTCAGCATGTGTTGCATTCAATATTGCATCAGATATTTGCACAAGAACATTCGATTCTATAGAGGCGACTACTGTATTGAATTTCGATGAATCGCTTGCTATTTCGGCGATACAATACTGATCTTCGACTTGAGACAGCCATATTTCAACATGGTCGGGCCAAAACTGTGGAACTTTGACTGCTACTCGATTTATGCTCTGGCTGATATCGTTGGGTGTACTGTTGCCAGAATTAGAAGTAGTGGCGTTTACTTTTGGATCGGTGCCATTGCCTTGCATGAAAATTAGTGCAACTATTTGTTCGAAGCTTTAAAAGTCCGCACGTATGGGTCACCATTTTGTAGCGTATTCGTTTGATTTATTATTACACTGCACAACAGCATTTCTGATGTTTGGGTTATGATACATGATATTAGTCCAATTTTCAATGACGATTTCAAATCTGTGAATGAAATTTTTGTATTAGTTATAGTTAAAAAATATGACATATGGGTTGTTTTCATAATAAAACACTATAAATATAGATATGATTCCAATTTATTTAAGTTTCAGTTCAACAAAAAACCTTTTTTTATTGGATTTTCTTGATGAAACAGAATGCAGAGAGATATTTTGAATGCTCCAACAATAGTCAGCCATTATATGTGCATTCCAGTAGCCTTGATAGCGTTGCTCCACCGTACGAAGGTCCTGGTGGAAGCGCTCACCCTGTTCTTCACTTAGATCCCCAAGATTGGCAGGAAAATAGTTTAATTGGTTGTGGAGAAAGTGTAACTTGATGCTCATGTTACATCCGAGCCTTTGAAGGTGACACATTAGTTCTTGTACGTGTTGAGAAAAGTCCGAACTTTTTTTATTTCCCAAAAAATTTTGAATTATCCAAACAAAATCATTCCATGCATTTTTCTCACTATCTGTCATAGTCTTCGTAAAATTGGTGTCTTGTATTAACGATCTTATTTGTGGTTCGTCAAATATTCGTGCTTTTGACTTCTCTGCACTCAGTTTTGGAAAATTGCTTGATAGGAAAAGGAAACAATTTCCAGTTTTGTCAAAACCTTTCACGAATTGTTTCAGCAGTCCTAGTTTTATGTGTAACGGAGGCAAAATTATACGATCCCTTGATGCTAAAGGTGGGTTTATCACCTTCTGTTGTCCTGGAACAAGTGCTTCCCGAGGAGGCCAATCTTTTTTAATCCAGTGTTGAGTTTTAGCTCGACTGTCCCACAAGCATAGAAAACAGGGGTACTTTGTGTAACCATCTTGTTGGCCTAAAATAATGTTTATAATTTTTAAATCAACACATATGAGTTATGTTCCGAAGCATGTTTTGACAGTCCCAGGTCTCTGATAAGGTCGTTTAAATCATCTTGGTTGAATAGTTTTGGCGCCTTTAACTCACATTCAAAATCACTATCACTAGTATCAGTTATAGTCTCTAAATCCATAGCGTTGTCCTGTAAACGACCAGGCTGAGGTTCAGGTGATATAATAGGGCTCAAAACACGTCTATGTGCGGACCGTATGAACGGATATTCCCATTTGGCTCGATTTTTACGATTAATACCAGTTATGTTTACCAAGCAAAAATAACAGTCATCGTGATGGTTCACGGGTTCTTTCCACATAATGGCAGTTTCGTACCTAAATCTATTCCTTTTCTTATTTATCCACAAACGTAGAAACTCAGCACACGTTTTGCATACCTTTTGAGGAATCCAAGGCTTGTCGATCATTTCCAAGGAATGACCAAAATAATTTTTGTAAGCTTCAATTACGAACGTTGTAGCTATAATAAGTAAACTACAGCTGTTGCAAAACAACTGAGGGCATATATAGGATCAGCGACACCAAATTAGTAAACATCAAGTGATAAAGGTCATTCATCAGACAAAAGCTGCAATTTTGTTGTGCAGTGTTATTATTAAGACTTCAAAACTTGAATATAGTTTACAAAAATAAATCGTGTTAAACACAGAATGACTTGCTTCTAATTCTTATGAAATTCATTGTAAAAAAATCCCAGTTTTAAAAAACGTCAAAATAAAAAGATAATAAAAAGTCTTCGATAACAGAAAGAAATTTAGATCTCAACGGTTACACCACAAACCTTTATTTTTTATAACCTCAGCACAGCTGCGCTGCATGGATTCAATTAGTTTATTAATGACGAATTCCGGGGTACGTTTTCATTCATATTGTAGGTTTTCGAACAGTTCGTTTCGGGTTTTAAATCGCTTCCCCGCAATGTTCCTTTTCAGTGTTTCCAAGACTATGCCGGCCAATTAAGGACTTGAACCCCAATCTCTTCTATAAACTCTTTGACCAACCTCGATGTGTGTTTCGGGTCATTATCGTGTTGAAACCGCCATCGAAGTGGCATATTCCACTAAGCATATAGATTCATGGTTGTTTCTAAAATGTTTTTGTACATAAACCGATCCATTATGCCATAAGTTTTGTGGAAGGGTCCTACTTCATTCGCTGAAAAGCAAGTACAGACCATAACGTTGCCGCCGCCATGCTTAAAATTCTTTTCACAACTCTGTTGTTGGAGTCTCTTACCAATCATACGTCCCACTGTGCACATTACATCGGAGTTTACTAAATTGAATTTTGATTCATCACTAAATAAAACAGTTTTTCATTTCTGTACGGACCAATCTCAGTATGTCTTCCGATGATAAATTCATATAGAAACCTCTATAAACTTCATCCACTAGCGGCAACATATCTATTAGATCCTTTTTCTTTTTGTTGCTTATTTTTATTGGTAAATCGTAGCAATTTCTTAAATCTTTAATTTTAACACAATTGATTCCTCGCTTTGTTATTTTTATGCTTTTGAAGGGATCCTCTTCATTTAAAGATGTTTTAAAGTATATGGTACCATATTCCTTGGTAAATCTAAACCATTTAATGTCATGTCAACTGAATTTATCACCATTGTCATCTACCTTCCGCCAAGTAAATAAATTTTTCGAAGCGTGTGTAAAATCGTAAATATTTGATTGATCCTTTTCATTAACCAAAAATTTTTTCTTTACTCCGACTGTTCTTATGAATTTGTACCAATCACGGGGATGATGGATTTTTATCGAAGATTTCTTTTTCTTTTTTTCTATAGCGGCATGGTCACTATCGCACTCCATGTGTGTGTGACCAGGGACCATGAATTTGTGATCTATAATGCTTACGCTGTTTTCCAAATTCCTAAAAATCACAAACATAGTAGCAACGAAAGAATTCTTGTTTTGGCCGGGACAGCAATCACTGTAAAAAACAACATGATTAACATTGGCCTTTAATTGCAATAAGTGGGCAAAAACGCATGAAGCTATTTCGTTTCCACCTCTCTTGGCTATTGCTTCATGCCACATGTAGCATATTGGTTGACTTGTAGCACAATTATGTATGGTTAAATTAAAGGTCCACAAAGGCCTTTTATAAAATGATAGCGAAGTCCGCAACAGAGGTGTTGGAAGACACTGCTGAAGGTCAAAACAAAATGCTTGGAGTTTAGTATCGTTTAAAGCTTTCCCTTTATCATTTTTTTTTTAAATCATAAGCTCGCTGTGCTGCGTTAAGATGTTCCATTTGCTCTGATTTTAGAGATTCAATTTCTTCAGATTTAGCAACCAGTAATTTGCCTTGCAGCAAATCGCATTTGTGGCAAGTGTCAAGTTTAGGTTTTTTAAATTTTAAATTAAGTGTGTTAAATAATTGAGCAAATTTTGACAGCGACACGGAATGTTTGTATTTATTTCCATAAAGACGATGCATTTCAGCTACACTCAAATCACTCGGCAGATAACGTTTAGAGGTATCACGACGAGTATAATGAGACTCGTATGACGGAAAGCTTTTAATAAAATCTAAAATTTGATTTTCTTTTGCCGTAGAAAATTTTCTAGCACATGTTTGCTTTCCACGGAAATCCTCATTTGCACCATATCCGTCTAGTTTTGCCTTCGCAACAGTTTTTATAAATTGTTCTGTCTCAGATAATGTGAATCTAAAGCATTTTTGGCAAACTGAAATTCTATTCCCATTCACCTCTAAAAAGTAATGGTATGAATGCGTTCTATTTCGAGGATTTCTGTCATGTTTAACTCTTTTTATAGTGCTCGTTTCTTGAATTTCAATTAATTCTGTAGCATATGCCTTACGTAAGCTATAAGAACCTTGCTTCCAATAGTGCTTATGTATGAGTTGTTGTTCTTTGAACGTTATTCTATCATCGCACCGTTTTCTGCAAGATTCCAGAGGGCGAACCACACGAGCAGGAACAACTTTTCCAGTTTTTGATATATAACTTTCTCCGACGTTACTTAACTCTTTTCGGGACGATTGAGTTGTTTCTTTTGACACCACTTCATTTGAAACAATTCTAGAATTCACCTATAATATAAAACAAACATATATACATATGTAAAGTACGTTGCCAGTGGGATATCATCTTCGGCATCAAAATCCGGAAGGTCATCAATAGATTCTGAAAATCCTGTTTTCCGAAAGCAGGTTTTTATTGTTGCTGATTCAACTTTATCCCAGGAGGATTGAATGAAGTATAAAGCCTCAAGAATGTTAATAGATTTTGCAAGATCTGCTGCGGAATCGGATGTATCAACCTTTGATAGTATGTGTTAAAATTTTGGATAATGCCCTGATTAAGAGGTTGGCAAACTGCAGTTGTATTTGGAGGCAAAAATAAGACGTTTATATTTGATAAATTCAATTCTCTAGGATGAGATGCTGCATTATCCAAGAACAAGAGAATTTTACGTTTCTGAGATCTCATTTTCCTATTGAATTGCTGTAGCCATTCAGTCATGATTTCTCGAGTCATCCATGCCTTTTTGTTAAATTTCCAAATTGCTGGTAAATCTTTTACATTAATATGCTTGAACGCTCGAGGCCGGGCAGCTTTACCTATGACTAACAGTTGCTCTTTCTCTCCAGCTAAGTTTGCACAAAACAAAATTGTAAGCCTTTCTTTCGAAAGTTTTCCACCAACGCATTTTTCGGATCTTAAGGCAAGAGTTTTATTAGGTAAAGCACGAAAGAAGAGCCCACTTTCATCTGCATTGTAAATACATATCCTCCGGCTTGTAGCCACGCATCAATGATGGCAGCTTGGTCTTGAACTGCTCCACATCTACCTGATTTACATCTGCAGCTTCTCCAATAATACATTTAAAAGCAACATTATTCCTTTTACGCCATCTTTGTAACCAGCCATTTGATGCTGAAAAATCGGATATGCCCAGTTGCATTGCTA
Source organism: Phania funesta (assembly GCA_963932375.1). Classification (NCBI taxonomy): domain Eukaryota; kingdom Metazoa; phylum Arthropoda; class Insecta; order Diptera; family Tachinidae; genus Phania; species Phania funesta. The sequence continues at coordinate 86,459,153 of OZ010653.1, forward strand.
TTTCACTTGCCTTAGCCTTTACAATCGGACCTGAAATTGGAATATTTTGACATCTAGCCTTAGCGAACCAATCCAAACACAATTTGTCTATTTCAGCGCCACCGGTTTTAGCAAACATCCTCTTTTGATGAACATTTATTCCAGACCCCCATTTGGAACGAATGACTTCTTTATTTTTAATGATTTCTGCGGCCTGTGTTTTACCAATTTTGAATCTTAAAACATAAAAGAAATGCAACAACATGTTTTGCAGAAAAACTCAAAAAACTTTACTTCCTTGCGATTTCACGCAACGAAATCTTTTCCCTGTCAAACTCATTTATAATTTCCATTTTTTCTTTGATTGATAACATATTTTTTTATTTGCCATTTCCTTTTTTGTGTTCTAAAGCAATCAAAACAAGTTAATCAAACAATTTGTTAAAATAAATAGAAATTTCTTTGTCATTGGTGTTAAAAGGGGAATCACAAAATTGAATGGTATTAACACAAATATGAAACAGAGTTGGAAAAAATAGTAACTTAACAAGAGTTGTATTTAATTGGTATATTTTTTTGCTTTTTTTCTGATAAATTCGTCTTGATTTTAACGAATTTGTCCGCTTATGATGGATTTTTAGATCATTATTTTAAAATTTTGGTGTCCGCGTCCGGTTATTAGAGTGTCCGGTTATGGGAATACATTTTGTATGAAAAAACAATTGAAAATCACGGTTCTGCAAAGTTTGTCCGGTTATAGGAGGTGTCCGGTTATGGAAGGTGTCCGTTAGGAGAGGTTTCACTGTATATTAAAATTGATAAGAAATGGCAAGTACTTTTTTAGTTTAAGAAAACATAAGTTTTTATGAAATACTCTTTAACAACTTATAAGACATGTTAAAAATCTTAAGTTGTTTTAAGATGTTGTGTCTTTTGAAGTATAATAAAAAAACTATTAGGGTTAACAAATTAATCTTGAAAACTTACTCGAAAATCGGAATATTTGAAAACGGATTGAATGACACATAGATAGCAAGTAGAACTTGCGCAATATGACGCAAACTCGATTTTGACTTAACTCGACTTAAGATGTTATAATATATTGCCACAGATATTTATATGCATAGCCTACCAAATTTGTTAATACTCGCTTTTGTCTATCCTTTGGTGTTATTGTTTTCACTTTGCTTAAGAGTATATCTATTTCGTTATTTATAAATACTTTTCAATTTTTATTCAAGGTGTTTAAACTGTCTCTCATGAATAAAATTGCATTTGTTATTTCTTGTACATCTATACGGTGCAAGATTAAATCGGACTCTATTGGAATGCTGTTATTCTGATTGTTAATTTCTATGCAGCCCTTTGTTTCCGTTATTGGGTGTATTGTCAAATTAGCTTCGACTTGCATTGAAGCCACTACAATTAATATTGTACATAGGATTATCTGTAATTTTCGATTAAAGGATATTAGTTAGTAATAAGTTATCGGCGGTTACTGAATTTAGTGGGTCTTTTAATGTTACTGGTATGGATGCCTCGCAATAATTGTTTTCTAAACTTTGGTTGTTCTTTGTGTCTTACGTTTTTATAATTTTTTATAAAGCCTTCATTCCTAGTTTCCGTATAGTCTTCCCCATTTTTGTTTATTTTGCTTATTTTGTCTTCATTAACTTTACAAAGCCTATAATAAATTATTTCGTGATTTATTGTGTTGTTCTGTACCTCTAGAGGTGTGCATTTAATTGTAATATGATATGTATCGTTAGATAACATGACTGCCTTGTATATTTGTTGTGTAACTGGTAAATGATTTTCTATATTGAGGGTTCATATTTTTTGTGATGGTATTATTCAAACTTTCTATATCACTATTACCGGTATATTTTGATGTATCATTAATTTCAGGCTTTTATTACCGTTATGACTATTTGGTTTGGTAATATGGTATTGTATCCCTTCATTTCGCATAAACTCTTTAACGTTTTCGTTGTTGAATTCGTTGTCGAATACCATTTTATTAACTTTACCTTTTATTGCTAAAAACTTTTGGCTACCATTGCAATGCTGTTTCTATCTGTAAGTGGCAAACATGTAGCATGCTTCGAAAATTTATCGATGAAAACCATAAAGGAATGTTTACGATTAACGTATGTGTCCAGATGAATGATTTCATTAATACTATGTGGAGTTTCAGTTATATGGAATTTATTTTTTATTGGGTTTCTATCATAAACGAACGCATCAGTGTGATGCTTATATGGCTTGTTTTATTATCTGACAAAAAAGAATACAGAAATATTAAAATTATCAATTTTTAAATTACATTCAAAATCTTACTCTATTCTCTCGCCTCCTATCAAATTATAATAAAATGAAAATGGCGCTACAGCTAGTGCCGCCAAGCGATTATTTTAGCGGTAATCGTACCGTGTACCCACAGGGTAAACATTAATTACAAAAAACATGAAAATCCAATTATTCAGATTACAAATTTAAAAATCCGTTAAAGTTTAAAATATAAAAAAAAACATAAATTAATTTATAACAATAACAGTATCCAAAATTGGGATTTCGAAACCTGTATTCTGCTATTGTGAGTGAACTGTTTCTATTTCAACTTATATACTACTATTATCTTCATTGTCGTGAATTGATCTGATTTGTGCATTTATGTCATCATATGTAATATGGTATTGTATCCCTTCATTTCGCATAAACTCTTTAACGTTTTCGTTGTTGAATTCGTTGTCGAATACCATTTTATTAACTTTACCTTTTATTGCTAAAAACTTTTGGCTACCATTGCAATGCTGTTTCTATCTGTAAGTGGCAAACATGTAGCATGCTTCGAAAATTTATCGATGAAAACCATAAAGGAATGTTTACGATTAACGTATGTGTCCAGATGAATGATTTCATTAATACTATGTGGAGTTTCAGTTATATGGAATTTATTTTTTATTGGGTTTCTATCATAAACGAACGCATCAGTGTGATGCTTATATGGCTTGTTTTATTATCTGACAAAAAAGAATACAGAAATATTAAAATTATCAATTTTTAAATTACATTCAAAATCTTACTCTATTCTCTCGCCTCCTATCAAATTATAATAAAATGAAAATGGCGCTACAGCTAGTGCCGCCAAGCGATTATTTTAGCGGTAATCGTACCGTGTACCCACAGGGTAAACATTAATTACAAAAAACATGAAAATCCAATTATTCAGATTACAAATTTAAAAATCCGTTAAAGTTTAAAATATAAAAAAAAACATAAATTAATTTATAACAATAACAGTATCCAAAATTGGGATTTCGAAACCTGTATTCTGCTATTGTGAGTGAACTGTTTCTATTTCAACTTATATACTACTATTATCTTCATTGTCGTGAATTGATCTGATTTGTGCATTTATGTCATCATTCTTTATTCTGCTTAGGAAATCCGCAATGTTATTCGTTTTCCCTTTTATATACTCGAGTGAGAAGTTATATTCTCCCAACCTAACGAGCCATCTGTGAAGTCTCGGGCTGATATCTTTTCCAGATTATTTTGTCATCAGCCACTTTAATGGTTGAATGTCATTTTCTAGTTCGAATTCTCTGCCAAAAATGTAGGGTCGAAAGTATTTTGCTGCCCACACTATGGCCAATAGTTCTTTCTCTATAGTAGCATAGTTTGTTTCGTGCTTATTTAGAGTTCTAGATGCATATGCAACTGTGTGTACATCTTGAGATAGAACAGCTCCTATTGCGGAATTGCAAGCATATGTTGTGATTTAAATTTTTTTTTTCAAAATTGGGATAACGTAATATATGTGAATTTGTTACAAGGTGTTTTAATTTCTCGAAAGGGCAATGAAACTGGGGTCATACTCATTGACTCGTTGATCCTTTTTTAAGAATCGTGTCATTGGATATGCAATTTTTGCATAATCTTTTATAAATTTTCTGTTAAATCCTGTCATTCCTAAGAATGACCTAATTTTCTTTGTTGAATTTGGTATTTTCAAATTTTAATTTATTTCAACTTTGGCGGGATTTGGTTTTATGCCGTTTGTGGTTAGGATATGTCCTAAGATTGTGGTTCTTTCTTCAGAAAGTCACATTTATCGGCTTGTACTTTCAGTTTTACCTTTCTGTGTGCTTTCAGTATTAGTTTTGGATTGGATATGTGTTCTTCTAAAGAAGTTCCGAACACAAGTATGTCGTCCATATAAACGATGCATATTTTATTTATATATTCCTGTAGAACTTTATTCATTAACCTTTGGAAGGTCGATGGGGCGTTTTTTAAACCAAATGGCATACAAATGAATTCGTAGTGCCCAAAAGGTGTGGAGAATGCGGGTTTTGCTTTATCTTCTTCTTTAACTGGAATTTGGTGGAAACCCTTGGCTAAATCCAAGGTTGTAAAATATTGTGCTCTGCCAAGTTTATCCAATAATGAATTTAGATTCGGAATGGGATACCTGTCATCAACGGTGAATTCATTTAGTTTTCTATAATCTATGACGATCCTGTACTTCGTTTTTCCCGAGTTATCCATTTTTTTTCTCGACTATCCACAAAGGGCTATTATAGCGTGAATTGCTCTCCCGTATTCTTCTTTGCTCTAACATTTCCTTAATTTGGCTCCTAATTTCCTCTTCGTGGATTTGCGGGTACCTATATATTTTGGAGTACAAAGGCCTCTCATTTGTTGTGACTATTTCATGACATACTTCGTTTGTGCATGATAATACATCTCCCTCCTTAAAAAACAAATTTTCGAACTCAGTAAGCAGCCTTATGGTTGCATGACGTTCTTCATCATTCATATGAGATGAATTGATATTTTCTGCTATATTCCTGTTTTCCACTGGTTGCAAATTACTGATATTTTGAACATATTCTGAATAGCTATGTTCTTCAAAGTATAATCTGCTGTTTAATATTTGAACATAATTCTTTTCATAATCATAAAATTTTGGCCTATTATGTCTCAAAAGTTTGTATTCGAAAAATTAATGATTTTCCATTCTAGTATACCTAGACAACCGAATTCTTTTGGGAATGGTGTAGTCACTATGTATTTGATTTCGTTTGTGCCATTTAACGTTTTAAAAAATAAGGGGTTTTAGGTGTTACCTTTGTTTACTGTCCTGTCAATATTCCTTCTTTAAGAATACTTGTAGTAGAGCCTGTATCGAAGAGGCATAGAATTTTTGGTTTTCCTATAGAAAGTTTTACTACGGGTAAGGTATATTTTGAGGCAATGTTAAAAAATGTATTTCTCTATCTTCACTGATTTGGACTTCGTTTATGGTTCCTATTTCCATAGGTTCCGGTGGTCCACAAATGCTTTTGCTGTGAGAGATGAGTTAGCAAATCACTTATTTTAAAAATTAAATTTTGTACACATTTGATTGGAATTCAATTTAATTTGTTCAATAAAAAACAATATATTACAAAAAACTTTAATTTAACATTAAGCAATAGATTTTTGGTTGTATGCTCTAAACATATGAAATAATAAAAAAGAACTAAAATATTCTGAAGAGCCATCTCAAGGAGTTAAGTTGAGTTCAATTTCCTCGTAAACAAAATATAAAACCTTAGCTTCAATTCTGGCCACAACAGATTGTGGTAAATTTTACTCCTTAATTTTTTTTTTTTTGCCAAGCTTTCAAAACGCAATGATGTTGAGTCACGGCCAATTTCATTTAAATATCCTGTGGCGAGTTCTCTTACAGAATTGACACATTCTTTCATAGCATCCTTAAAAACGGAGGTTATCTCTGCATCCGCATTTTTTTTTTTTCGATTAAAGTTCAGTTGCTTCAGAAGTAATTTCATCAGTGATATCGTTAAAAACGGTGGACGACGAACAATCAAAAAGATATTCAATATCAATTTCTTGGTCTGGGTGATGTCATTGTAGCGTCTTATTTACGTCAGCATCCCACATGTATGTTATCGTGAATCTTTATAGTCGTCTAAAAATTGCAGAGACTCCATGTACTTATTTTCATTTTTTTGATGGGCTTGGTGCGCCACTACCGAAAGCAAGATGAGCTGTTCGTTTGCGCCTTTTATATGTATTCCGAAGTCCTTTCCAGCGTTTTCTGCATGCATCACCTAAATTTATGTATATTTAAAGATATGCATGTAAAGATACTTGCAGAGAACTTTTGCAATTTGTTCTTACCGGGTAAATTTACCAACCATCCAATACTGTCCCATATTTCCGTCTTTTTCTGGAAATTTTTGTAGTCTTTTGATGCCAGATTTTACAGGCAGTATTGTTTTTTACGCTTTCAATTAAAATTTCGTTTATTTCCATTTTATTTATAATTAAATATGTACAGTGATGAACATAAGTATAGGCACAATTGGCATTTGTAGAGGAACTGAGAGTTTTTGGAAAGGCAATATATTTACTTAAGAAATATATTAGGGACGTCAATCTTATACATTAACAAATAATAATGAAAATTAAATATATTTTCTTCGCGAATAAAATTAAAAAACATAAAACAAAAAAAATTTTGGATATTTTAATGGACAAAAGTATAGGCACAAACTTTTAAAGGATAAGAAAACCATATTGAAATACTTATTTAATACTTCGTTGGCAATACCTGCTGTTTTATGACAGCCTTAAGCCTATTCGGCATTGAGTGAACTAATTTTTTCGTTGTATTTACATCAATGCTATGCCATTCTTCCATTAAAGCTGGTTTTAGTTTAGATATATTTGATATTGTCCGTTTTCGTATTCTTCGCTCCAGTTCTTCCCATTTTTGGCAGTTCTTCTACGCACTGATCTTATTTGAACTCTCTTATAGAGGAATTTGTGTTTTTTGGCTTAAATTTGGTTACTTATTACATACAAAAAGTACTGTTATGTAGCCAATCATTTTATTCATTCAGATTTGTTTTTGCTTGAGAATAACGAATATACAATAAAAAGAAAGTAAAAAAAATTTGTGCGCTTATAGGAATATGAACTAGTGTGTTTTGTATGTGTACTAATTTTCGTTGAATTCTCGAATTTTATAAAATAACAAGTTAAGAACTTATTGATTCAAAGTTCAAAAAAAATTGAAGCTAATTTTTTTTTGTTGTGGTCGAAGGACCATTTTTTATTTTTACGGAAAAGCAACTGAGCTAAACTCTTTATTTTTTTCTACTTATAATACTTACAAAAATCATAAATTTGCTTACATCTCCTTTTTGTTTACAAAGAAAGAATTCTATAAAAACTGATTACATATAAATTGTTAATTTGATTTCAAAATAAATTCTTAACCCTTAACTCCGCGCGAGATATGGTATGGGAATGAAACGAATACTTTTGTTGGTTGATTAATGATAATCACAATTTTATTTACTTCTACTATTTATAGCATTTAATTGCAATTTACTTAATTTTACTAATTCCAAGAATGATTTAGGGAAATGAACTAATTAATAACAATAAAATGATTACTTATATTTATTTATTAATTCCTAGAATAACTTCAGGAAATATATGCAATAAAATAATAAAATCCTTACTTCAGTTTATTTATGTCAGTTAAGGACTTTACTAATATAAAGTCCAAAAAAACAAACACTATAATTTTTTCCTTTGGTCAACGACCAGTTTATTCAATAATTAAAGTAATACTAAAATTAATATTTTTAATATGCTTAATTTATATTAATTAATAATAGAACACCTGCAAAATATGGTGTGACATATTTCTTAAAAAAATCCAATTTGGCTAAATAAAGTTCAATAACCAAAATTATGTTGATTATTAAATTGCAAAATAAAGAGAATAAAAGAAAAACTAAAAATGCAAGTAAGACAAAACTAATCAGGCTAAAGAGCTTGTTGACTTAAATAAGCAAAGAAATCATAATTGCGAAATTTACAAAATTAAATGGAAGTGCATTTACTTATTTTAAATATTGTTGGTGTTAACTCTTCCCCTCTTAAATATGTTTGTCCTCAAACATGAGATGTTGATAATCTCGGAGGTTTGGGAGGATTTGTAATTAAAATAAAAGGTTCGTTAAGAATTTTAGTAGTTGAAATTGTTTCTGATATGCCATCTTTATTTGGAATAATTTCCATACTTCTTTCATTGGTAACTTTACTACTTGAAGTGTTGTTGAATATTATTTTCCTTTTGTTTTGCATATAAATCTGAATGAAGTTAATATAAAAATAACAAGAATAACACCAATCAATGATTTACTAACAACTGCCTCGGTTTCTAAGCGTTCAATTTTTACTATGTTGCTTAGATGGAGTTGGTTAAGCTTTTCCAAAGAAAGCATTTTAATATATTGTTTTTCTAGAGGAGTTTGTTGTACTATTTGTGGTGAAATTGATATTATGGGAGATTCCAGATTGCGGAAAATTTCATTATTGATATTTACAGATTCATTACGAAAATGAACCAAATATGTTCCGTTCATTGATTGATTATTTACCATTCCATGATCGTTTAGTAAAACTACACCTGACCTTATTTCCTCTACCACTGGGGTATGGAATGTATCAGAAATGTCACAATACGGACGAGATCCATTTAGAAGAGGTGGAATACAGGTTGAGTTAACAATATTAATTACTTCGTCTTTTTTACAAACTGTAATAGAGTTTATTATTATTTTTTAAAATTTCTTTAAAATTTACTTTTACAATTTTGTTATCTTTTCTTACGAGCTTAATTAATATTTTGGTATAAATTTCTTTAGAAGTAAGTGGGATTTTTATAACATATAATAAAGTAGTATTTTTGTACAAAACTTTTACATCAGCGTATTCTAGTGCTTCTTCAACAGATACGAATGGAAAATTTTCTTTATTTAAAGTTTCAATGACATTATTTATTTCTTTTTTATTCAGTACTATAGAATTTATTACATTATTTTTTGCCCATTGAATGGCGTATTTAACATTTTGCAGTTCTTCCTTAACTAATCCTAATCTAGTTTGCATGCTTATTATAGCAGAATTGATTTTTTATCATGAAAACAATTGTTGATGAGTTAAAAGACTTTTCATTATCCATAACGATTATCTTCGGTATTCCAAATGCAAATATCAGTTCTCGAAGTGGTTGTCTTATGTCTTCTGTGGCTTTGGATTTAATATCTTTAACTTGTGCGTATTTAGAAAATTTATCAATTGCTGTTAGTACCAATTTACCTTCGATATCTATGTGAATAATTTCACCGGGATACTTTGGAATAGGTGTTTCTTTCAATAGGGGTTTCATGGGATGCCTATCGTACTTATTCTCTTTACATATTAGGCATTGTTTTACTATCTTCTTTATTTTATTTGACATACCTGGGAAATAGTACTTTTCCAATATTTGTTGTTTATTCTCTTTACTGTTCCGGTGTGCTCTGTTGTGAGTATCTATAATTATTTTGTTTTGCTCTTCATCCTTTTGCACATCTTCTACCTGATGTCTGGTAAATCTAATACGATATTTATTAAAATGCTGTGAATAAATTTCTTGAATTTGTCCCATAATTTGTTCTGAGGTTTTGATTGCGTTAAGTATTGCAGGGTAAAGATATCTCTTTAGAATGTTTACAAGTTTGTTTTGAGTGAATTCAGGTTCGAATATATGGTGTCTATGATAATGGGGAAATATTATTTCAAATTTGTACTGAGCTACGGGATGTGTATAAAGAAATATTTGATTTTTAAAGCAGTTTATTGGTGTATCAACATTGAGTATGAGATTTTGTCCGGAGCTATCATCGCTATGTGTTGCAATTGATAGAGAGTTTACCTGTTCTGTATTAGGAATCCTTGATAAGGCATCTGCCACGACGTTTGCTTTTCCTGGTTTGTAGAAAAGTTCGTAGTTATATTCCTCTAAAATAGCCTTCCAGCGCTTCATTTCACTATTGTTGTTCTTATTACTAAGTGCGTTATTCAGCGGCTGGTGATCAGTAAATATTTTCACCTTGGCTGAGCCATATAAATAGTTTCGAAGTGAATTTAAAGCCCAAATTATTGCGAGCATTTCTTTTTCATTCGTCGCATAATGCTCCTCTGGTTTATTCAATGTTCGTGATATAAATGCTATTGGTTTGTTATTTTGTGACAAAACTGCACCTAGGGCGAAGTCTGATGCATCTGTTGTGAGTTCTAGCTCTTTATTATAATCTGGATACGCAAGTACAATATCTTGAGAGACTAGAGTGTTTTTTAGTTTTCCAAAAGCTTCGACAGCATCGTCATCTAGTTTAATATGTTTCAATGCTGATTTGTTTTTTGAAAGACGGTCTTCTTCCCCTCTTAAAATTCGTGTTAGGGGTTTTGCTATCTTTGCATAATCTCTCACGAATCTTCGATAATATCCTGATAATCCAAGAAAAGATCGTAACTCTTTGATGGTTTTTGGTAGTGGAAAATCAAGGATAGCTTGAATTTTTCCTTTATTAGTTTTTATGCCATCTGCTGAGATTATAAACCCTAGAAATTCCTGCTCTGTTTTTAGAAAGTTGCACTTGTCCAATTGTACCTTTAAATTTGCTGCTTGAAGTGTTGCAAATATATCTCGAATGTGATCATAGTGTTCTTTTTCAGATTTGCTGAATATTACAATGTCATCGATGTAAACATAACATATTTTTCCAATATAGTCATGCAGAACATCGTCTAAAGCTCTTTGGAAAATTGCTGGAGCGTTTTTTAAACCAAACGGAAGGCGTGTAAATTCATACTTGCCGTTTGCTATTGAAAATGCTGTTTTTTCGAAATCTGACTTTTAAGGGAATTTGGTGGAATCCGCTCTTCAAATCTAGAACTGTGAAGTATTTACTATCTCTTAGCTGTGAAAGAACGTCATTTATTTGGGGTATTGGATATCTATCAGGAATTGTTAAAGAATTAAGCTTCCTATAATCAATTACGAGTCTGTACTGTTTGTTGCCTAATGAATCTGGTTTTTTTCCCACAACCCAAACTGGTGAGTTGTATGGTGAACGTGAAGGTTTGATTATCCCGTCATCCAGTAGGTTTTTTATTTGTTTTTCGACTTCTGATTTTAACGCCATTGGGTAGGGGTATTGTTTCGAATATACTGGAGTGTCTGTGGATGTTCGGATTTCGCCAACTACTCTAGTTGTACAAGTCAATTTTTGATTAGGATCGATGAAAAGTTCAGGATATTTACTGACGATCTCTTTCATTTTTGCTTTTTGTTGAGATGACATGTGATCGTCTCTAATTTCTACTGTGTTTACTGTCTGTGAATAATGTCTAAGGCCTATTTTTACACCATTCCCTATCTGCATATAACTGTCACGTGTATATATTATTGCATCAAGTTCCTTTAACGAGTCATTCCCAAGGATGCTGTCAAATGATTTTAAAGTTGGGAGAATGTAAACTTTTATTTCTTTTTCTAAATTAAAAAGTCTAACGTATGTACATATGTTCTTTTATTTTAATATTACCTGCTATTGATTTTGCAAAAAAAATTTCTTTATTCGGTATAGTTCTTTTTACGTTGTAAGGTTGAATATAGTTTTTACTGGAACCAGTATCAATAAGAAATTTTAATATTTTACCGCTCTTTGCTCTACATTCAAAGTACGGGAGCGAAGAGCTCGTCATTCTAAAAAATGAATATCCGTGAGGTCATTAATCTCGTCTTGGTTGTATGGCATATCGCCGAGTTGGTCGGTTTCTAATGAAATATTAATGACGTTATTATAAGTTTCTAAATCGCTGTCGATGTGAAAGTTTCTTTGTATTTTGTTTCTAAAATTAGAGTTTACAAGTGTTGGTGGTGCTCTTTTGTTAATGTTTTGTTGTTGTACTCTGTTCATATAGTTAATTCTTTTTGTGTGCATACTACTATCTATATCCATAGGTTCTGGTAAAGGTTGTGGTTTTGGAGGGAGAGGTCTTGGTGGATTGAATTGGTAATAGTTATTTGGGTTTGCTTGTGGTAGGATTGGGTAATTGTTAGTTTTCGTGAATATAGGAGGTTTATGTTGTGTATGAGGCATGTGAGCAAGTTGTGGATAAAAGTTACTCTGGTTAAAGCGGGGTGTTTGGGTTACAGGCTGTGGATAATGGTTACGGGAGTAGTTACGGGATGGAAGTGGTGGAGTAGATTTCTTGTAATGATAGTTTTGAGCATAATTTGTTCGGTAACTTTGTTTTTCTAGCTTAAGGCAAAGGTGGAGAGCTTGTGGTAAATCTACTGGTTCTCTCATGCCAAGCAGTTTTGGTAGGTCGCCATTTAGGCCTCTGATGAATGTATCAAGAGCCTTATTGCGATAGGATTATGTTAACAAGGTAAGAGCTTCTTGAAATGCTTCTAGACTTCCGAGTTTGTTAAGAATTATAGACAGGTGTTTGTATACGACTTGGTAAAAGCCCTGAATTAAGGAAGTCATTTGGTACTCGAGGGTCGCGAGATCCCTCTTATCGGAATAATGAAGAGAAAAACACCTAATTATTGAGTTCCAATCTAAAGGAGTGTTGTACGATTCGAGGGCAATGTCGGCATTACCCACGATTTTGTTTCTTATTACACTCAAGATACCATAGTATCTAGGTGTACCTTTATGGGCTTCGTAAATCTGTAAAATGCGCTCGACGCTTTTGCGCCATGAATTGAATTCTGTCTGGTTACCGTTAAATTCGCGTAGACTTTTGACAATATCTGGTATTTTGTCAAAGTCTGTGATATTGCCTCGGTATTGCTCCTCAATTACTTGGTCGGAAACGATACTAGGACTTGGGTTTATTATGGACTGAATCAAATTGGGTAATTGTTGTTGTAACAAATGAGAGGTAGTTTCTGTAATAATATTATTTATATTAATTGCTCTGGATACTTGTTCTGCGTTTAAAACTGCAGAACGAATGAGATTTTCTGGGTTTGACATGTTAACTAATATATTTAAGTAGGTAAGATAACAAGATTAACTAGGAATGGTATATTCTTATAACAATATTTTAATTCTTTTTTAATTATTGTTGCAAATTTGTTCTTCTTTTTTATTTCTTTTTTTTATTATAGAACTGGAGGGTCCCGTAGGAATCGCAGCTCGAGTTTATTAATTTATTAAGTGTTATTTGTAAAAATGAATGTTTTTAGCACTGATTCTGTGATATTTTGTGTTATAAATTTTTTCTTACTGTCTATTACAATATATATAAACTAAACTTATATGTCGATTTACGCTAACGTTGTCTGCATCTTGATGTTTCCTTCGGATAGCTGGCTGGACACGTCCTCTTTGCTTGATGCTACTAAGGGGCCAATTTCTATCACTGGATTCTTTTGTTGCGTTAATTGCTCCTTTGATGATTTATTGTTGTCTTTTTTATATTGTAGTTAGTTAATTTGAGGGCTTTTTCAACCTTTTCGGCACTTTATCGTTCAGTTTTAATTTTAAATTTTTTGTTTTATTTTATTTAATCGTTCGAGACCGTCGAGGACACTTTCTGCCGCACTACCTTAGGGCTTTTTGCAGGACACTCACTTTTGGTTTTTTTTTATTTTTATTTAATTGTTCGAGAACAGCGAGGACACTTCCTGACGCACTACTTTAGGGCTTTTTTCAGGACACTCACTTTTTGGTTGTTTTGATTTTTATTTAATTGTTCGAAACCAGCGAGGACACTTTCTGACGCACTACTTTAGGGCTTTTTCAGAACACTCAATTTTTGGTTCGGTTTTATTATTTTTTTATTTTATTTTAACGTTCAATACCGGGGAGGACACTTTTTAAACCTTTCTGCTGCACTACTTTAGGGCTTTTACAGAAGGACACTCACACGGACCGTTAAAGTTGCTCGGGCGCCAGTTAAGGACTTTACTAATATAAAGTCCAAAAAACAAACACTATAATTTTTTCCTTTGGTCAACGACCAGTTTATTCAATAATTAAAGTAATACTAAAATTAATATTTTTAATATGCTTAATTTATATTAATTAATAATAGAACACCTGCAAAATATGGTGTGACATATTTCTTAAGAAAATCCAATTTGGCTAAATAAAGTTCAATAACCAAAATTATGTTGATTATTAAATTGCAAAATAAAGAGAATAAAAGAAAAACTAAAAATGCAAGTAAGACAAACTTAATCAGGCGAAAGAGTTTGTTGACTTGTCTGACCCAATTTGTTGAAGTAGGTTGATTACTGTTATTGTTCTTGTTGTTGATATGTTAATTGTTGTTGTTGTCGAGATCGTGTAGTTATTACTGTAGGTGTAGTTGTTACTGCTGATGTTGGTAACTCCTCCCCCCTTAGAGTAAAGTGAGGGCCACAAAGAATCTGCTGGTGGACGAACGATACTTTCAATTGTATAAGTGTTTGGTGTGGATGATTTTTATTCTTTTTATTAGGCATGTTGATGTTGTAACAATTATTAGAATAATAATCATAATTGATGTGTAGGTAACATATTGGTGAGTTGTTGTTGTAATTTTCAAGGAAGACATCATGTCGTGATCACTGAATTGGTATGTTTTCAACTTTTGCAAGTTAAGTTCTTCAATAATTGTTTCGGGGATTACTTGAATGGTTTACTGCAATCTGATGCTACAAGTGTTGTTGGTATGTTGTTGAATAGAATAAAATTGTCTTCTGGTTGGTAGATGGTCTCCAATCTTCCTACATCCCTTAATTTACATCTCGGTTGTATATTTCGTATTAAATTACCCACGCATGATGATTTTTCCACCGACTCATTTCTTATAGGGTTGCGACAGACATAAATATTTCCTGATTTTAAACATTTATCTTGATAATAGTTAATTGAGTTGTTGTTATAAGCTAGATATTTAGTTGACATTATTTGTCTAGTTATATTTATTGTCAAAGGTATGATATGAGACATAATAAAAGTTTCCTTCTGAAATCTTGGAATTTTTACGTTAAATATTTGCCCTATTCACAAGCTCTGCCAAGGTGTAGGTAGTATTGCATACTACCTTTTGTTTACTTCTTTGTGAACAACCATTGTATCAATGTGCCATTGTACATTGTACTTCATACGTCAAAAACTAAATAAGGAGAAGAAAAGTGCTATTAATCATTTGTTTTTTGTAAGCCAAATGGGGGAGAAAACAGAAAAAAGTAAATTAATAAATTTTTTGTGTGAAAAATATAGTTTCGATATATTAATGGTTGACTCAAGTAAGTTATAACCGTTTTCCTTATTTTGTTTACATATTTTAAATGAAAAGAATTAATACAGGTGACGAAGAAGATGAGGATGAAATTCAAGACATTTTTAGGATGAACCTAATGTACTTGCTCTCCAGTCGCAGAAGTATACATTTAGGGTTACCAAAATCATCATTATGGCATAATCGGGTTTTAAGATATTTTGATGAAAACAGATTTCTTCATATGATACGACTACGGCCAGAGGAATTTGCCTATATATTCAACCTTATAAAAAATAACGATGTTGTTCAAACAATTGGCGAAAGGCTCCAACTACGCATTGACTTGCAGCTTCAAATTGTACTTTACTGCTTGGGATCTTCAGGAAATGGTGCTTGTGTTCGTAAGGTAGCATCTCTTTTTGGTATAGGTGATGGCGGTACCATACAAAATATTAGAAATCGAGTCATTAAAGCAATATTAAATCTTAAAGAACAGTTTTTATATTGGCCCAATGAAGAGGAGCGAACTCAGCTTGTTTTAGCTTCAAGAAACGAGTTACCAGGGTGTATTGGTTACATTGATGGCTCCGAAATTAGACTTGCGGAAACACCTTACTATAATCATGAGTTATACTTTTCACGTAAACGCCAATATGCCCTTAAAATACAAGCTGTGTGTGATCGCAATTTGAGTATAAGGCAGTTAACAGTTGGATACCCCGGGAGTGTACATGACGCAAAAATTTTTTTAAGATGTCCTCTTGCGAAACAACCCCATCGTTATTTATCTAGAGACCAATGGATTGCGGGATACAGTGCATACCCGTTGCGACCTTTTCTACTTACACCCTTTAGAAGAAATAACTCTGAACACCCCAGAGAAGAAATGGAAAAATTCAATAAAATGTTTTCCCAATATCGTGTAAGAATTGAAAATTGTTTTGGCTTACTGAAGGAAAAATTTGGAAGCTTAAAAGAACTTAAGTTTAGAATGCTATCAGTACAAAATAAGAAAAGATGCAATGATTGGATAATGGCTTGCTGCGTTCTTCATAACATTATTATTAAATATAATTTAGAACAAGGTGGCAGAGAACAAACCTTAAGATATGTTTCCAATATACCCACTCCTACTATATACAACAGAAATGACTTATTCCACTTTCTAATAAATCAGTCAAATCAATAAATTAAATAAATAAAACTAATAAAAATATCTGTTAATTCAATTTAATTTAATATAATTCACACATGAACACAAAAATAATAATTCATTTAAACATAAAACATTTAAACAATAAAAAAAAACATAAAACAAAAATCACATTAAAAAATAAGGCACTTTGTATTACATACATACATAACATTCATTAACAAAAAACAAAAACAATTCTTAATTCAATACAAAATAAAATATAAATAACATTTAATTAAAACAAAAAACCCTCTAAATTATTTTGAATACTTGAGTCGTAACTCTTCCGTTGCTATCCGCTCCTTCATTTCCAACTCGAGCATTTTAAGCTCCCTTTGATTTTCTATTTCTTTTTCTTTTAACTGTAGCTCGTTTTCTTTTAATTCAATATTTTTTCTAGAACTTTGATTTCTCTTTCTTTCGCACTTTTTTCAAAATCTAACCTACTTCTTTTTATTTCAAAAACTTCGTTTTGCATTTTCATAATATCAGACACAGCCGTTCGGGAATAAATTCCCTTGCGGCTTGTTGATGGCAGGCAGTCTTGTGAGATAGAATCTGTTGCAGTTGATGTTTCGTTTAGAATTTCAGCTGAATCAGACGTTGTTTGATCGCTGGATTCTAAACTTTCCTCTATTATAATATTTTCTGCCATACGCCTGCCAAATATCTCCTTTAATTCATCAAAATGGATGCACATTTTTAGTAATGTACCTGAAGAAAGCTATATCGTTAACAATTTAAAAAATATAAATATTTAGAAAACTTACATTTTATTGTGCTTCCGTCCATATTCCCAACTCCTGTGGATCCTTTCCACGCCTTTGCTTTATTATAGCCGACCCGCAAATTTCTTACCTTAGCTCTTACTAGCTGCCAAATTTCAAATTTTTTTCCATACTAAATCGCCGGTAATACGTTTGTGCAGTTGGTTTCTGAAAACATAAAATTATAGTTATTATCCAATTATTATAGAATCAATTGAAGAACATGCTTATACATATAAAAATTCTAGTTTACCTCTAACTCCCGATTTTCCATCAGAAATTCAATTAATTGCTTTTCTTCCTCCACTGTCCACTTTCTTGGCGGATTAGAGCGCACACGCTTTGGTTTCAACTATAAAAAAATTACATGAAATGCACTTATACTTATTTCTTTTACATACATATGTATATACTCACCATTTTATCTGCAGTATTTTCCATTATTTATTTTATATTTTTTATTTTTATTTTATATTTTATTTTATGTTTTTTAAATGTAAAACTGTTATGTATGTATATACTAAATAAACTTATTTCAAAAAATTTCTTCTTTTTAATAGTTGCCATTCACACTGTATTAATAGCACAGAAACAAATACAATGTTTGAAAAACATATGAAAAAAAGTACTAAGTGTTGTATCGCATGTTTGCATGAAAATTACCAACAACACAGCTAGCACCGTTGTATTTTGTTAGCACTTAGCACGTACTAGGGGGCTTGTGAATAGGGCAATTATATTTGAATTATTGTGATATGCTTGTAATTCAAGCATTTCATATAACTGTTCCACAGAATATATTTTATGTATTTGATCATTTATTAGTTCATAGATACTTTCTATTTCTTTGTGATTCAATATAAATTTGGGTATAATATTTAATTTTGCTAACATAATGCTTTCCGCTATATTGTTTATTTGATTTGTTAAGAAGTCGATATTATAATTGATTCTATTTAAATATTGAATTTTTGCAATTAAAACATTTTCTTTATTTATTCTGTTAGATAATTTTTTTGTGTATTTTTTAATGTTCTTGTAATTTTGCTTTGTTCATTATTTATGTGTGTGGTAATGTTATTGAATCTTTGAATCATTTCTATGTTTAGTGTAGTTTGTTTTGTAAGTGTTTCGTTAATTTTGTGTTCTTCTCTAAGTTGAGAATTAATTATTTTCGCGTCACTATCATCCATATTACCCGTAATATATTTAATTGCTGAACCCAATCCATTAAATAGACCACGTTTTTGCCTTTTAAAAGGTAGTAAATTGTCAATTTTTTCTCTTAATTGATTTAGTTTTAGTTTTGTGATTTCTAATGAATCTTTAGTTTCAAAGTCTTGCTCGAATATGTTTAGTGTTTCCTTAACTTTTTCTATAGTGTTAATATAGTCATTAATATCTATTATATGGATAAGGTTCTAATAGTGATCTATTATTTTACCATTACCCAACTTTAGTTCTATAATGGCCGATTCATTGTCTATTTGTTGTGTACTCAGTCTTTGGGAGTGAACCACAGAAAACCTAGGAAGAAAGATATATTAATTAGTATTTTATATTATATTTTCTTTATATTAAAGTTCCTTTTTTTTTTATTCTGTTCTTAATTTTTGACTTGTGAATTTTCTGATTTTTATCTGAAATAAGTGTTATTTTCGTATCAACTTGGACTCTATGTTTGGAAAATCGAGGCGTAATCTTATTCCTTCTATTTTCCTTTCGATATATTATATCGTTTGGCTGTAAGCTTACAGGTTGTTTCCTATTCATATTTAATTTTTCCATTCTATTTTTGACGTTAGATTGCAGTTCCCCTTTAATTTTCGGGTAGATTATTTGTTGGTATTCATTCAATCTACGAAGATACTCATATTCCCCATTAAATTTTATTGTTTCATTAAATATGTGTGGTCTGCCAAAGAATAATTCATACGGTGTTAATTTTGTTGCTGAGTGCACTGAGTTATTGTATGTAATAAGAACTTCTGAGAAAATTTCATCATGATCTATGGAGAGTTTGTTTTCTTTCCTTTTGGTCAATATTATTCGATATAACTCCGTAACAGTTGAGTGCAATCTTTCGACAGGTGCGTTACTAGAAGATTGCTGAAATGAAGTAATATGTAAAGCAATATCGAATTGTTTACAAAAGTCCTTAAAGATAATGGCCGTAAATTCTTTTCCCTGATCGCATACGATTTTTTCGGGATGCCATAGGCACTAATGAAGGTCTTCATAGATTTAACTATATTCAAACTAGTTTTAGCAGCAATTGTGAATCCTGTTGCGAATTTGGAAAATTTATCAATAATAGTTAATATCTGGTGATTATTGATATGATAGATGTCTATGTGAAGAATATCTAATGGTTTGTCTGGTGTTTGTGGGGTCTGGAAAACTAATATCTGTGGGTGTCTATCATATTTTAGTGTTTGGCACGTATCACAATCATTAATTATTTGGCTTATCTTATGCCTCATCTGCGGGAAAAAACATCTTTTTTTAAGTGTAAATACGTTTCCTCAATTCCACGATGGTTGCTATTTTGATGATATTTCCTTATAATCTCAACTAGTTCATCATTATCGGTAATATCCCTTCTTCTGAGAGTACAACGTATTAATCGGTATTGCTTATTATTAGCGAAATATGCGGAGTAAATTTTCTGTATTATACGAAGAACATCATCGTTTGTATAAATTGCGACGAGTCTATTTGGTTTAATAAATTTGGTAAAGATTTTTATTATTGAGTCTTCGTCAAAGGCCGGTGGTCTGACTACCCGTTTTAACTTATTTTTGAAAGACACTTCAACCGTAACTTTTGATTCCGTATGTACTTCATGTATTAATTGAATGCTAAATTCATTTAGAGGTTTCTCTGAAATTGAAATACCATCGTCTAAATTCTCTTCTGCAGAGTGCACTGTACTTCCGCTAGTTCCGAGAGTAGAAAAAGCCTCATGATTGTGCACGTCCGGTCTTATTCTACTGAGTGCATCAGCGTTTGAATTCTGTACCCCTTTTTTATAAACTATCTCAGTCAAATTCCTCTAATTTCAACCGCCAACGTACTAGTTTTGAATTGGGTTCTTTTAGCCCCATTATCCAGGTTAACGGTCTATGGTCTGTGACTATCTTGAATTTGTGACCGAAAAGATAAGGTCTAAAGTATTTTGTTGCCCATACTATAGCTAACAGCTCTTTTTCGATTGTGGAATAGTTAGCTTCTGTGCCACTTAATGTTCTGCTAGCATAACAGATAGGTTTATCGCTCCCTATTTGTCCCTGAGACAATATAGCCCCTAGTGCATAGTTGTTAGCATTTGTGGTTAAAATGAAATCTTTAGAAAAATCTGGGTATTGTAATATAGGATCATTACAAAGTAGATTTTTACATAATTCAACAGTTTTCCTGTAATCTTCAGTTAGTTTTATTTCATTCCCTTTCTTCAGACAAACTGTCAGTGGCTTTGTTATTTTTGCAAAATTAGGGATAAATTTCCTGTAATAACCCAATAAACCCAAAAAGGATTTGAGTTGTTTCAGGGTTCTCGGTGTCGGAAATTTTTTTACAGCACTTATTTTCCCGGGGTTTAGCTTAATACCTTCAGTAGAAACTATGTGTCCTAAGAATTATATTTCTTTTCGTAAAAATTCTGACTTATCCAATTGAAATTTAAAGTTCGAGTTTCTCAATCTTTCAAAGACCAATTCTAAATTGTTAATATGTTCTTGTAAAGAAGTCGCAAAGATAATGATGTCATCTAAGTAAACTAGACATGTTTTTCCCACTAATTCCCTAAGAACATTATCCATGACGCTTTGGAATGCATTTTTTAACCCGAATGGCATTCTAATAAATTCGTAATGCCCCCCTTAACTGAAAATGCAGTTTTCGGAATGTCTTTTGGTTCCATTTCGATTTGGTGGAAACCACTGGCCAGATCAACATTGGAAAGTACATACATCTACCTAATTTATCTAGAAGTTCGTTGATATTCGGGATAGGGTATTTATCCGTAATAGTCTTCGAGTTCACCTTTCTATAGTCAATTACTAGTCTCCATTTCTGTTTTCCACTAGCATCGTTCTTCTTCGGTACTATCCAGACGGGTGAACTCCAAGGTGAGTAGCTTGGCCTAATTATGTTCTGTTTTAGCAACTTAGCAATTTGTTCCTGTACCTCCGCCTTGTGAATGTACGGGTATCTATAGGATTTTGTATATATCGGTACATCATTTGTTGTTGGTATACTGTGTCTGATTTTATTCGAAAATGTCAGTTCTTGACCCTCTTTGTAAAAAACATCCGAATATTTCCTGCATGATTTTAATAGAAGTCTTCTTTCTTCTTGGTTGTGGTGACTAATACGTAATAGGTCCTTTATGTCAATATCTTCGCTGTTATCAAATGTTTTAAATTCTACAGCATTAACCTCAAAAAATTGTTGATTACAATACTCTTGTGTTTTTAAAGCTTGATCAAAATATATAGTTTCTGAGGAATTACTTAAGTTTGTTACCTCTACCCAGCTAAACCAGGTTTTTGCTGTATAGATACCAGCTGAGATGACTAGGTTCTCATTAATAAAGGTTTCCGTAATATAGATATCCCCTGATTTGACATCGACGGGTAACCTAATCAACATTCTTGAATTTGGTTCAATTGGGATTTTGCCAGAACACACATTTGGCTTATGGTATAGTGGAATTGATGAATATTTGGTTTCTAATACCTTTTTCTGAAAATCGATCTTAGCACCTATATTAGATAAATAGTCAATTCCTAAAAGGCCATCGAAGTAATTGTGAAATTTGAATAGTAGTAGTGAAAGTTGTCCGTCCTGATTAAATTCCTTAAATATTGGCAGTATTACTAATTTATCTATTATATGCTTCTCTAAAACGGTTTTTATAATTGTCGGTTTACATTTGATATGTTGTACTTGGTGTACATGTTCTGGAGTAATAAATGAAGTCGAAGCCCCAGTATCTATTAGAAATTTGAGAAGTTTATTATTAGGAAAATTGATTTTTATGTAAACTAATTTGGATCCATGTTTATTCATATCTAAGTATCCCGTGGGTTTTGTGAGGTGGATTCTCGAAAATTTACTTCCTCTTCCACGTTAGTCAATTCGTATTCTTCCCTTATATCATGCATATTATTAATTTCCATATTTGGTTGTCTTCTAATTTGTGAGCTCGGGCTCTGTTTGATGCTTGGGAAAGAATTCCTGTTCCTTAGGTGAGTAAACCCACTTGATATGTCCATTGGTTCCGGTTGTGGAAGCCTTGGTATATTATTACCTATGAACGTTTGTTTTTGATGATTGAAATTATTATTGTGTCTGTTAGTAAAAGACTGTTGTCTTTGTTGCTATGTTATTATTGGGTTCGTGTAGCGAATATCCATTCTTTGTGTGACCGTGGGTACCAAAGTATTACTGTTCCCATATTGATGGCTACCGTAACTTGGTCTATGGTAATAAAGATCCCTTAAAAATGGGTAAATATTTTGCCTATATTGGTTGTTATATCTATTAGAAAAGTTGCGAGACGGCCCTTGTTGATAGTAGATATTTTGCTCCTTGATGCAAAAATCCAAAGCTTCAGCCAACGAGTTTGGTCTCATAGCTCTTATTGTTGCCCCTAATGGATGCTTTAATCCTGTAACAAAAGAGTTCAAACACATTTCCCCATAGTGACTTCTTAGCACTTATTACGTTTTTGTCTGATTCGTGTAACAATATATTGTTACAAAGAGCCGATTGGAGTTCTACAACTTCGCTATAAAATTTTTCGAATGGTTTGCCATATTGTTTTAAGTTGTGCAGGTCTTTTATCAGAGCAGTTTCTGAACGCTTATCAAATTTCCCTTAATGTCGTCCCAATTCAATGGTGTGCCATACATGTTAAGCACTTCGTTTGCTTGACCCTCAATTATGTTGCGTATAGCCCTTAATAGAATTTGCCCATATGGGGTTTTATCTGTTCCCCTAATAAACAAAAGAATTTCCTCTACATTATTTAGGAATTCATACAGAAGTCTGGGATTACCATCGAATGGCGGTAACTGTTTGATGGCATCCGGTATTCTTAATGATTGGAAAACGTCCATCTGTATTGCCGCCAAACCTGAAGAAGCAGGTGGGACAGTTCCAGACGTAGGTTGATCATGAAATTCGTTATTCATTACAATTAATTCCTTTGTTTCAGGAATTGAAGTTAAACTTTTGTTTTTAAACAATTTAGGTAGGTTATAAGGTGAAAATCTCTTTTTTGGCATTAATTATATCTCAGTTTCGAGTCTAATCTCGATTAGAGATAAAAAAATTCTACTCACTTTATGTATATAAAAATGGTAAAGATATAATGTATACAAGTATGTACGCAACTTACATTGATATTAAAAACACGATCATGTCCTTTGGTGTAGTTATCCGGAGGTGATTATTAAGCAACCTTGTAATCGTTTTCTTTCCCGGAGTAGGTTCTCGGAAGCAGGTGACACTTTGCGAAATTATATTAGGTGTAATATTCTTCTCAATTTACAAATGGTTATTTCACTATTTTTTCAATACTATATTTGTTCTCTTCTTTTAATTTCTTCTTTCATTAATATGATATTCACTCTTTCTTTTTTTTATATTCTGGAAATGTATTTTTTATTTTCACTATATTTCATTAGTATCTTTGTGTGATACAAAAAATTTTCTTCTTTGTTTTTATATTTCTGTGCGATACAAAAATTTTATTTTTTTTTATTTAAATTTTTATGCTAATTCTTCCCTTTACACTTTTAAATACAATTTCACTGTATATCATCACTACCACCGCCTTTTCGACTGCGCCAGATATGGTATGGGAATGAAACGAATAGTTTTGTTGGTTGATTAATAATAATCACAATTTTATTTACTTCAACTATTTATAGCATTTAATTGCAATTTACTTAATTTTACTAATTCCAAGAATGATTTAGGGAAATGAACTAATTAATAACAATAAAATGATTACTTATATTTATTTATTAATTCCAAGAATAACTTCAGGAAATATATGCAATAAAATAATAAAATGCTTACTTCAGTTTATTTATGTCTGACCCAATTTGTTGAAGTAGGTTGATGACTGCTATTGTTGTTGATATGTTAATTGTTGTTGTTGTCGAGAACGTGTAGTTATTACTGTGTGTGTAGTTGTTGCTGCTGAGGTTGGTTTGATTGGTGACCGTAGGTAACTCGCGCCTACTTCCATAATTGCGTTTAATTTAATTTTAACATCATAAAAGCTAATTATAGTATTTTAAACAATATTATCATTGCTTTACACATATAAATTAAGTAAGTTTGTTCTTTAAGAACATAAAAAAAATAATTTTTTAATTTATTCCGGTCAGCGTGACCGCACTTTATTGAAGTAAAATTAAGACTTAAAAAAAGAATTTACATTTAGTAATATTTATATTTTATATTTTTGCTTATTCTAATAGATTTTGAAAGTGGCGTGATTATTGATTTTGCAGAATTTATATCTTAAGAAATTTAAAATGGTTTTTAATGGGTTGTTGCACTTATTTCCAAAAAAATATTAAAAGTAGAATATCAATGTAAGCGTCTTGACATTTTTAGTAATTTTGTTTTGCTTTACTTTATTTCCAAGAAAAATTTCTACGTTGACCCAAGATCCGTTCCTTTCTGTTTTATTTTTAATTTGCTGCAGTCATGAGTTATAATTCCTTCGAAGTTCTTAAATATAATTAATCCTTGAATTATTTCTGCAATTACAGTTTTTTCTGATTTTTCAAGTTCACATTGAGTTTCCTTAAAATCTAAAATATTTGATAGGCATTTATTATTCAATGCAATTAAATTCTTTTCCAGATTATCTTTAATGTTGATATTATAAATGCTGTTATTGCTATCAACCAATATTTCTGTTTCGTTTAATACAATTGAATTATTTTGAATATTTGGGAGCGGCTCAAATTTTATTTTCGACAAAATATTACGAGAATACCAGTGCTTTCCATCATAATTGATTCGGAATAACTTCTTTCCATCGATTTAAAGCTTTTCTTATGCACCAGCGGGCAACTTGCTGGAATACGATATTCACGGATTGTTCCCGTAGCATTATATCCACATGATTTCAAATAAGCCAACAAAGGGTAACTGGTAAACAAGTTACCAATGTAAAACGAAAAAGGTAGTGATTTCATTGTATCAGGAAAATCATTGATCATGCTGACCAAAGGAGCCGCGCATTTTCGAACCTTGGCTTCGTAGTCAATATTTGATCGAGGGTTCTTTCCCTGGTAAATTTCAAAATAACCCAAGTACCCTTGATGTAGTGTAAAGCGACCAAACCTAGTACCCAAATCTTAATGGTTTCCATTTTATAAATTACTTACATCCATGTCTTCCGAAGTAAGATATCATACTTTCGTCAAAAGAAAGGTTTTGTTCGGCATGAAAATGTTTAATCATTTTTGCTTTTAAGGGGTCAGAAAGAGGACGAATTGTCTTCGAGGTGAAGACTTTGTAAAATATGCTGAAATCGATTTCGACGCATGGTGCTGCTGACAAGATTGTTGCGAATGTCTTCATACTGGCTCCACAAATTTCTGTAATTGGCGTGATAATTGTAGTCAGTAATAATCAAAGTTCCGATACATGCTCGAAGCTCCCCGACTGTTATATTCGGATTTGATCTATTCATTTCGGTCCCATAAACTGCACTTTGTTGGCAAATGTGTTCCAATAATGTGTCGTCAAAAAATTTTTCAAATTGTTGATGTTCAACAAGTTCAGTTCAACAGTGACGGTGTTTGAGTACAGACGTACGTCTTATCGAACGCATAACAAATATATATATATATATTTTTTAAAGTATTCAATTGAACATTGAACAGTTAGTAATAACAAAGAAATAAAGAACAAAAAATAACAACAATATAATATATTGTGTTTAAAAAAACAATAACAAATAGTGCATGGTTAAACCGGTTTGAACAATTGATAGTGAGTGTATGAGCGTAACAAATATTAATGAAAAAAATATAAAAGGTAATAACAACAATGCTTATTACTCTTTTTCTTACACAAATGCTAATAATGCAATGAACAATACAAATAATAAAAAAAAGTGCTTTTTTAAGCGCCAGGCCAATTGACCGAACGCGTTCTTTATCCGGAAATATAAACTTATCTTCGCAAATTACAATTCAACCAAAAAACAATTAAGGTACCATATCAAAAATAGTGCAACAAACAAACGAAACAGGTAATTTGAAAAATCCCATAAAAAAAGTGCAAACAGGTATGGATCGTCATATAACCATAACCAAAAGGAACGCCAGTCCTAAGTCTTCGCAGCAAGAGCGCATTGCTAAACAATATAAAAGCTCCCAAAGTACTGTAATGCCGGTAAGCGAAAACAGATTCTCTGTACTTGCTACAGTGGATGATGAAGCTGAAGGAAACAACAACCTCCCCCTATTTACTTGCGCGAACAAACATGTAACGAAATTGTTAACATGTTGTCTCAGCTTGTAGGTAAGGAAAGCTTTTATATAGCTTCTATACGAAGAGGTTAAATTCAAGAAACAAAGATCCAAGCGCACACTGAGAAGAATTACCGCCTAATAGCAAGTTGCCTCGATGCAGATAATAAGAGCTATTATACGTAACAACTCAAAAGTGCTAAAGGTTTGATTGTCATCGTAAAGGGCATTGACAGTTCTGTTACCACTGATGAAATAAAAAGTGCCATAGAGGTGGAAGGCTATGTCGTAAGGTCAGTACACAATATTCTAAATAAGAACAAAGTTCCCCAACCTAGGCATAGTGTTGAAATCGTATTTAACGCATCGCAGCTTAAATCAAAAAACTCGTTTCATCCAATATATAATTTGCGCTACCTTTTGAACAGAAGAATAACGGTGGAAGAGCCTCTAAAACGTAGCGGTCCCCGTCAGTGTACTAATTGCCAGGAATTCGGACACACGAAAACCTACTGCAAGCTACCATCCGTATGCGTTGTTTGCGGTGATGCGCACCGGACTTTGGAATGCACTTCTTCCAAAACAGACCCCAAGGTCAAAAAATGCAGCAACTGTGGTGAAAACTACACAGCAAATTACAGGGGCTGCAAAGTCTTTCAACATGTAAAAAATAATTCGAAAGTCGTACGTAAACCTGAATATGAGCAATATAGGTCTTCCCAATTTCCTCGGCTTCATGCTGGTCCTATTGCTAGTACACAAGCTACACAGCCAGATACGAAACCAAACTATTCATATGCACAAACATTGAGAAATGATTTACCTAATGCGAATGCCAAAAGTTCTAATGCGCATAAACATTCATATGCCCACGTCCTCAAACAAGGTGCACAGACACCCCTCACTACCAATTCGAGCTCACTCGATAATTTAATACAAACAATGAATAATTTCATGACAACTATGCAGGGTATGTTTCAGGAAATGATGCGAACCCAAAACATGCTTCTGCAAGTTTTTCTTATCAAAAAATGAACCAGTTAAAAATATGCTTCTGGAATGCTAACGGGCTCTCCCAACATAAATATTAAGTAGAACACTTCCTGCTAGCACATGATATAGACATACTATTAGTTTCTGAAACACACTTCACTATAAAAAACTGCTTTAGAATTGATGGTTTTTTTATATATGACACAAAACACCCAAGCGAAAGGGCATGTGGTGGGACTGCCATTATAGTCCGAAAAAACGTAAGGCATTTTCCATTGCCTGAATTCAACGAAGACTTTTTGCAAGCCACGACTATAAATCTTACTGATTTTAAAATTGTAGTCTCGTCAGTGTATTGCCCGCCTAGGCATAAAATCGAACACCATAAATTTGCCAGGTTCTTTGCTACGCTAGGACAAAAATTTATTGCCGCTGGTGATTACAATGCAAAGCACACATATTGGGGATCCAGACTCCTTAGTCCTAGAGGTAGGCAGTTGTATTATACAGTTCAAGCAAACAAGCTGGACGTCGTATCTGCCGGTAAACCAACCTATTGGCCCACAGATTTTAATAAGTTGCCAGACCTTATAGATTTTGCTATAGTAAAAAACATCAAACGCGACCAACTGTTAGTTAGTTCATCCTATGACCTATCTTCTGATCATTCACCTACAATTGTTATTTTACACGACAGTTTTGCCACTGCAAAACCCTTAGTTTCTACCCGAACAGAAACACGAATTGGTTAAAATATAAAATGTATGTGAGCTCTCACTTATCTTTGAACATCCCACTGAGAAATCCAGCTGATATTCAAGCAGCTGTAGATCATTTTGCAGACGTCGTGACTGCCGGAGCCATAGCTGCAACGCCAACAAAGCCATCAGCTAAAATAGTATCGCACCAGGCAACAGCAGATATTCAGATGCTCGTCATTGAGAAAAGAAGACTAAGAATCCCTACTAAGACTTGAAGACCGTACTTGGGCTAAAAACTCAAGTGAAAAGGCAAATGCGTTCGCAAATCACTTAGAGAAGGTTTTCGCACCACATGATATAAGTAATTCCACTATTCCAATTATTAGTGACACCGTGAATGATCCTATGAAATTTCGGTTGCCTTCTTTAAAATCGACAATTAAAAATACGGATATGAAGAAATCACCTGGACCTGATCGTATAACAGGATCAATGATAAGAAACTTACCTAATTCAGCTGTAAGAATTTTACTTTACATATTTAATGCCATGTTGCGCGTCGGCTTCTTCCCATACTCTTGGAAGACGTCTGAAATTGTTATGATCCCGAAACCAGGAAAGGACTCAAGCCAGATTACATCCTACGGGCCTATTAGCCTACTGTCAGTTTTGTCAAAGATATTTGAAAAATTATTCGTCTCGAGTGTAACTCCTTTTCTAAATGAACAAAACGTTATCCCAGATCATCAGTTTGGTTTTCGAGCAAGGCATAGTACGATTGAACAAGTCCATAGAATCGTTACCATTATTAGATCGGCTTTTGAAAGAAAGCAATACTGTTCAGCTTTATTTATAGACATTTCCTAAGCATTTGATAAAGTCTGCCATGATGGGCTACTTGCTAAAATAGTTCTGGTTCTACCTGAAAACACCCACAAGCTTATAAAAAGCTATTTGTCCGATAGAACTTTTAAAGTAAGGTCAAAGGACCAGCTTTCAAGATGTGGGAAAATCAGTGCAGGAGTACCTCAAGGTAGTGTGCTAGGGCCGCTATCATACATCATCTATACAGCGGATATGCCGACAAGCCCACATACATATACATCAACCTTTGCAGACGACACTGCAATTATAAGTGTCAGTAATAATCCAAAGGATGCATCTGAAAAGCTACAGTACCATATTCATAAGCTAGAAGACTGGCTAAAACAGTGGAGAATAAAGGTAAATCCATCAAAATGTGCTCATGTAACGTTTTCCCTTAGAAGGCAAAATTGTCCATCAATCACAATAACTAATACCACGGTTCCAGCGGAAACGCACGTTAAATATTTAGGTATTCACCTAGATCGGCGCCTAACTTGGTCCCGGCACATTGAGGCAAAAATAACGTCCATAAAGCTTCGAACAAATCAACTGCATTGGCTAATAAGTCCTAACTCAACTTTGGCTTTGGAATATAAAGTCCTATTATACAAATCCGTTATAAAGCCAATATGGTCATATGGTATTCAGCTGTGGGGTACTGCCTGTGCATCAAACATCCAGAAGTTACAGAGAAGACAGTATAGGATTTTACGTCATTACGTCTGCGCCCCCTGGTACATAAGAAATGAAAACATATATAGGGATCTCAAAGTTCCCACTATCCACGAAGAAGTTAAAACATACACGTCCAAATACGTGAACAAACTAGTCGCACATCCCAACACTCTAGCACGCAATTTATTGCAATTTGATGGCCACCAGAGACTAAAAAGAACTGACACATTGAGCCTGGCGAGGCGGCTCTCTCTACAGAATAGAAGATAGATTTTTAAGATTTGAATACAAAATATTAGTTACTACAATGGTAATAACTAGTAAATAATAATTTAGATACAAGATTTGAATACTTATTGTGAATTTCTTTTCATAGAAAGCTTCAATAAAATGAAATAAAGTAAATAAAAAAAAAATTGTTGATGTGGTAGTAAGTTTCGGCAATCTTCGTAATTTAGATCTGGAAATACTGGAACATGAGATGACGAAGTTCACCCATTGAAACAATGTATATTTGTTATCAGGTGACAATCCAACGTTTGATGGCTGTATTTTGCGTAAACGCTTTTTTTGTCTGGTGATGTCTTCAAATTGGATGTTGTCGGGTTGTCCTCGGTATGTACATAGTTTGAAAAATAACAGGAAAATCTTTTACTCTGGAACCTGCGGTAGACAATTTTAAGTAATTGATCATCTAGGATTGTTTTTAAACATGCCACCAATTTCATCTTCCTCGTCAAAATTATAAATGACGTCCGCTAGCCATTACAACTTCACAGCCGCCTTTAATCTGTGCTTCACCAGATATGTTACCATCTACAGGAGGCTCGATGTAAATAGTAGTTGGTATATCAGTTAGTTGATTTTCTCCTTCTGCTGCATCGAGTTTTTGTTTGTAATTAAGCATTTATTGCAATGATAAACCTCTGAAAACCATAAAACTTGTAATATGCAAACATGAAAACTCGAAAAAAAAACATGTACCTAGCAAACCCACGATTACCATATGGTAACGGGTTGAGTAAAATATGAAAATATTTTGCAAAAACGCATTTTTATAGAAAAAAAAAGAAATCATACTTCATATATTATTTTGTTAGCTTCTCTAACTAGTGTAATTATTATTAAAATATATTCAAAAAGTATATCTAAATATATGTACTTACCGACGCGCCATATAGAAAAACGAAATTTATAAACTTTTTTTCTCCTCAATTCATGTGCAATACGTTCGCTAACGAAACCCAGAATGGAAGAAATTTAATTTTTTTCTGTGAGCTAGAAGTGTTTTGTCTCAAGTGAGGAAATCCCCCTTATTTTTTTTATGTAGTTTTGGATTTATTCGTGTAAATGTCACGAACAATTTTGCGTTACCGTATGGTAATCGTGGGTTATTTCGGGTTAAAGGACTAGTCAGCTTGCTTAACATCACCTTAAGTACTCTATTCACCCTTTCAACTTGCCCGTTTGCCTGAGCAGAAGCTACATCAATACGAATATGATATACGTTATGACCCAAAAGATATGAACTAAACTCAGAAGAAGTAAAACACGTACCCCGATCACTGATAATACGCCTCGGTCTTGAGTAATTTACAAAATATTTGTCGTGGCAGGCTCCTTTGTACTTGTCGACTTTACCGCAAATAATTTAAAAAATTTTGTAAAACCATGGACGGAAGTGGTCCAAAATGGTCATTGTGTATCGTATCAAATGCTACAGGATTCTTAGGGATGTTGTACAAATTTTGCTCATTGATTCTAACTGGAGACGAGCACATAAAACACCGCAGACAGCTTTTGATGAAATTCTCAATTTTCTGCTTCATGTTTCTAAACCAGTAATTTTTCATGACCTGTTCGTATGCCTTTTCAATGCCCAGATGGCAAATTCGCTCATGTATCAATCTTATAACATTCTCCTCTAATTCAAAAGGAACGAATAATAATAAAACACTTTTATCATCCACTCGAAATACTATCCCATCCATCAACCTGAAGTTAGTTACATCTTCTTTTTCAAAGCGCATTCTCATCGCTGTAACTTCCTCATACCTGTTTTGAGTAACTTGAATCATGAAGTCGAGCTCTCCTTCGTCGGATACATCAATGTTCGTCAGTATGAGCCATCATTGTCAACAGTGTGAACTATAAAAAATATTAGAAGATAGAAAACCTGTATTTTCATACAAAGATGAGTCGGCGGGGTTCGGAGGTTTGGTTTTGACGTTAGTATACTTTTCAGAACCAATATTACAATTTGTACTATCTGAGTTCGAGCAAATTTTACTTACTATATTTTGACAGCAGTCATTCGCTATTATTGCTTGCTCATAACATCTACTCAGTGCATCAGCATATGTCATTGTCACATCTCCCCGATGTAAAATTTTATAATCCTAATGTTCCATCTGTAGAGTCTACCTGCAACCTTCGGACTAATATCCTTTTTATTCAAAGTAAGTGCGAGAGCATTACAGTGGGTGACTACTTTGAAAGGAATTCCTCTCAAATGTTAAAGCAATTTAGAGCATAGATAATGGCTAAAGTTTCAAGCTCAAAACTGTGCATTCTAGATTCCGATGCCGTAGTAGGCTTAGAGAAAAAATATATAAGGTGAAATATTCCGTCTTTCTGTTTTTGTATCAATACGGCACCATTTTATTTTTATATAGGGCTAAAACTGGAGGTGTCGTTAAATTTTCTCTCAGTTCATAAAATGATTGTTCGCAAGATATATTAAAATTAAAGTATTTGCCATCTCAACTAGATCACGTAGAGCGCAATGTAGATATCTCTGGAAGACTGCAGGCGCATTCTTCAGACCAAAAGGCATACAGTTGTATTCATACTGCCCATCTGGCGTTACAAAGGACGAATATTTTTTTGAATCTTCGTCCAATTTTACATGAAAAAATCCATTTTTTTAATCTAAGCCCTAAGCCATATTGTTACGT
Source organism: Phania funesta (assembly GCA_963932375.1). Classification (NCBI taxonomy): domain Eukaryota; kingdom Metazoa; phylum Arthropoda; class Insecta; order Diptera; family Tachinidae; genus Phania; species Phania funesta. The sequence goes on from OZ010653.1 coordinate 86,491,952, forward strand.
GCCGCTTTTTATCACACTTTCAAATCCTTCACATGGAAAATGCCAACAGGATTACCTTGCAGTGACACCAACTCATACATATTGTTGCCGATTGGTTTCTCTACACGGCATTTAATGTATTTGCGACAAAATTTCGCATTAATGTTATTTTTAAAATCTGACAGTACAAAATTCTTTCTATAAATTTCTTGTCCTGGAATGAAATTCGCTATACGGGCTTTTCTATTATATCTTCTCGCACTAATTTGATAGGCATTGGTTAGATTACTTTTAATTTTCTCTCGAATTATCTCTAGTCTTTCTTTTTTTCTACCCCCATTATCTCATGATCCGACATCGATTGTAATTTTCGAGCTAATGTATAGTCGGAACTATGTGAATATAAATGGTAACCAAATAGCGCGAAAAAGGCGTACATCCCGTAGCAGCATGAACTGAAGAGCGAAGCGCGCTCTCTATTTCAGGAAGGTATAAATCCCATTCTCTTTGATCCTTCTCCAAATAGGCTCGAATGGCCGCCAACACAGATTGGTTTACGCGTTCAGCTGCGTTAGACTGTGGTGAATATACTGCAGTTTTCATGTGCGTTATGCCGTAAGTGTCTATCATCTCTTTAAATAATGTTGAAACAAATTGTTGGCCATTGTCGCTATGCAATGTTTCTGGTACTCCAAACTTTTGAAAAAGCTCCTGAACAAGAAATTGAACAACATTTTTGGCTGTTGCCTCTTTCATGGCTTTCAGGAAGACAAATTTGGTAAAGTGGTCTAAAACAATAAATATATAAGCGCTCCCCTTTTTTGACCTGGGATATTTGCCTAAAAAGTCAATGTATATCTTCTGGAAGGGCCTTTCTGTAATGACCTCACACCCTATTGTCGGCATAGTATGCTGATTCGGTGGTTTCGTTTCGTTGCAAATGCGACTGTTTTGAATATACGTTTTTACTTGCACTAGCATTTTCGGCCAGTAATACAGACGCTTAAGCCTCTCTACAGTTTTCCGAATTCCTCCATGCGCTGATTTAGGATCGTCGTGAGCCTTTTCTATTAAAAGGTGAGTAATGTCTTGAGGTACCCATAACATCCATGCTGAATTGTCTAAATTTTCAATACTATCGAACACAGTTTTTTTGTATACTTTTCCATCAACTACTTTTAAATCTGGCAATTTGTTCTGATTTTCTTCGATGTCTTTCACTAATTGCAAATATTCTTCAGATTCAAAAGCTGTGGTTTCAAAGTCAAACAAGCTATCTTCACTTATCTCTGCTACTTCAACTGGCATTCGAGATAACATATCGGCCACGACATTTTCTGCACCTTTGCGGTGTTCGATTGAAAAATCATATGCGTGTGGCTGAAGCGACCATCTGGCTAACCGCCCACTCAAATCCTTAAGTGTCATCAGCCACTTTAAACTAGCATGGTCAGTGATTACTGTGAATCTCATCATTTCAACATACGGCTTAAATCGTTTTATAGCTAACACTGCTACAAGACATTCTTTCTCCGTAACTGAGTAGTTTTTTTGACAAGCTGTTAATTTTTGCGAGTAAAAAGCGATTGGATTTTCTCCGCCTTCATCATTTTTCTGATATAGAACTGCTCCTACTCCGCTCTCTGATGCGTCGCACTGGATAAAAAATGGTCTAGCGAAATCAGGGTGGCGTAATACGGGAGCAGTGGTAAGTAAACTTTTTAATGCGTCGAAAGCCTCGATAGCCTCAGGGGTCATTGCAAATTTTTTTCCCTTTTTCAGCGTATCAGTCAGAGCAGCTGAGATGGTGCAGAAATTTTTTATAAAACGCCTATACCATCCGGCGGTTCCTAAAAAGCTCCTCACCTTTCTCGGCGATTTCGGTACGGATATCTTTTGAATTGCGCTCACTTTTTCTGGGTCTGCCTTTAACATACCCCCGCCAATAATAAATCCTAAATACCTTAATTCTTTGAAACAAAACTTTGACTTTTGTAGCCCTATAGTTAAATTTGCTTTCCTTAAACACAAGAATTCTTAAATGTGTTTTAAAAGTGACATAAACGTTGTGCAGCATTGCATAGACCACACGGCATCACCCGAAATTGGTACGGAGGTCGACCTGGGACTGTAAATGCCGTATACGGCTTGGCTGACTCTTCCAATTCTATTTGCCAGAAGGCATACTTCAGGTCGACACTACTGATATAATGCGTTTGATCTATGCGGCTTAAAATCCCGTCTATGTTCTGGAGAGGATATGCGTCTTTAATATTGACTGTATTTAGCTTACGTGCATCTAAGCACACCCTATTCTTTCCGGGTTTGCGTACAACTGTAACTCGATTTGACCAGGGACTATGGCTTTCTTCAATTATTCCTAATTTTAACATGTTATCGAGCTCATTAAAAACAATTTCTTGCACCGCAGGTGAAATGGGGTAGTGTTTGTCTTTCACAGGGTTTGTGTCTTCTACCAGCTTTATTTCATGTTTTTCTAAATTCGTGCAAGCTAACCCGTTCTCTTCAAATGTCGGAAATTGTTTTATCACTGCTGCTTATTGCTCTTGATTTTCTGAATCTAGCTCGTGCATCATTATTTTGTTGGTATCTTGTTCGGTGTGAACTTTATGTACTACATCAATATCAATCTCCGCAGACAATAAAATTGGAGCTATATTGAACATTCGCCAAAAATCAATACCAAGGTAAATTGGTTGGTCTAAATCTGGACACAAAAAAAAATATCATCCTCTGCTTTTCTCCCTTGTATTCGACGTTCAGCTCGCTTTTCCCTAGAACTCTATGACGCTGGCCACCAGCTGTACTAACGCTGCTAAACACTACTTTCACTTCAGCACCTAGCTCTTCTATCATCTCGCGACAATTTCTTCCTAAAAGGCTTACTGACGCACCTGAGTCCATCAGTCCCTTACACTTTTTCCCATTAAGTATTATTTCAGGATAAGGCCTCGGATCTGATCTACGATCGCAGATATTCACCGCTTCTATTACTTGCCTACGCTGAAGTTTTCTAGCTATAAAATCATTTCTTAATTTAATAATGTATTTACGTTTTTGTGATTTAAAATTAGAATCATTTGGGTTTTCTAATCTTTCTTTATTCTTGTCCGTACTTGTTGTTGTTGTTATTTGTGGGTATACCAGTTCAGTATTTTGAATTTGCTGTTTTTCTGGCGACATATTTTCATGATTTTCTGCATCTTCTATCTCATCAAAAATTTTGTCTCTAACCTCTCTATAATTTTGTTCACGCTCTTCAATAGGTAAATAGTGCCGATATTTTGAATAATTATGTTTTTTTATAAACATGTGTAAACTTTTTTCGGGGCAATCTCGCAGGACCGTGGCTCCCCCGATAGGGCCGCGTTCCGCCCCAAGTTTTCCCGATTCTGAACACATTTGGGGCAGTTTGGTGTTATGCTGTTTGGTCTGCCACATTTGTAACAAAATAGGGATCTTTGTTGAGACGTGCACTCTTTAAAACTATGTCCTTTTTTCTGACAGTTCCAACATGTTATCAGACTGCTAAGTTCTGCCATTTCGCTATCTATGTCACTACTCCCATCATCTACAACATTCAAAACTGCTTCATTCCCATATTTCTGTGCCCTTACGTGAATCCTTTCGTGAGAAAGTTCTTTCAGCTTCCAATCATTCCATTCTCAATTGCTCAACAGAAGAAACGGCCATGGGGTAGACAATTCGAGCAATGCTTTCTCTTAGGTTTCTTTTAGCAATTCTTATCATCTCTCCCTCTGCGACAGGCGTTTCTAATTTGGCTCTTAACAAATTTAGGCTATGGAAATAATCATCAATTAATTCTGCTGGCAATTGTTTTCTTTCTACTAGCTCATGCATTCTTTCCCAATTCGATCTTACCGTTTCATATCGGTTCAGTAAAGCAAGTCGTAGGGTATTCCAATCGGATATAACTGTAGTTTGTAGTAACGCCCAGTACCACTGCTTGACCGTACCTGACACTAGGAAATGGAAATCTCTTCAAATCTCTTGCCATGGTATCTGGTATTGCCTCTGCATGTACTCTAACCTGAAAACGAACTCCTCTACAGATAATTGATCTCGACCGCCTTGATTCCCGTTAAACTCCAGACCGAATTTATCAACCCTAATTTTCCATCCCTCATGATTCATATTGGGGGCTGGTGGTGGAAAATCATACCTACTATTTGAGTGAAAATGTACGCTTCTGCGTTCTCGCTCATTCGAAAAATTAATACTTTGTTCACCAGACCGATTAGTATCCCGTAATGCCAGGTTTCTAATGACGTCTGTTAATTGGCCTATACTTTCATGTACTTTGCTAAGCTCTTTATTTATTTTTTCGTTTATTATTTGATTAATAGACTTATCCAAATTTGCCTTCATTACTTCGACACTTTCCGTCACCATTGATCTCATTGCTGGAGAGATCTCCTCATAACCGAGGTTGTTGTTATGCTGATTGAAATTTCTCAAATCTCTATCTTTTGGGACTGCACCTTTATTTCCTGTTTGGACATTAATTGTACCTGAAAGGTCATCAATTCGAGGTGGTCTTGTTGCCATTCTGGAGGACTGATTGTCTCTCATATATTTCTCCTTTTCTTGCGGGGATGAACGATTTAGATCAAAAGACAAATTTCTGTACGTAGTTCTTTTTAGCCTTTCTGAAATTCTACGAGAATCTTTTTCTTTAGTTTCTTGAGACTCGGCCATAAACACCGGAATGGTATACAAAAAACTTTAAATTAAAAAAAAATAAGACTGCAATAATTCTGAAATTACTATCTCATTTCTAATTGATATTTGTACGCATTTCGACAAAAAAGAAATAAAAAAATTCTTAAAAACAATATTTATTTATATTGGAGTGTATACACACAAAATTACAACAAATAATTATAACAATACTAATTACCTTAGCATGCACTAAATATATAAGACAGAATCACAATAAATATACCTTACTACTACTATAAAAAAAAAAAAAAAATTAAAAAATACACTAAAAAAAACAAGTATAAAATACGAATATAATTACAAAGTATCTATATAGCACTCTAAACAAATATTTTGACTTTCACTAAAACCAATTTTTTTTGTATTAAAACTTTATATTTTATTATATTCTAATGATATCTCTTTACTTATTTTAGATACAACACGTTTTAAGTTACTTTATTATACAAACGGGCTCCATAGTCATAATCTGATTCTGAGCAACCTAGAATTTTGATAATGATTGTCTGTTAATGGTCTCAAAAATTTCACTTGACTCGACCATCATAGCGGAAGGCAAATTGTCAACTATTTTCGTCGCTACACTGTAAGACACATTGGGATACCTTGTACAAAAAAATAAGTTTTCAAAAGTACTATTATTTTCAAGGACACATTTATTATTCGAATTCAATAACTTGTCTATATAACATAAGAGGATTTTAAATTTAAAAAAATTTCGCCCCAATAATAATGGAATAGGTAGAGTATCATCAGGTACAACTGGTAGGGTAACAAAATGAGTTCGATTTCCAAACGAAATCTCAGATTGCAATTTTCCGAAGGTACTTATTTTAGTTCTGCCAATTTTCTTTTTTTATTCTATTAATGTTAAACGGAACCTCAGATTCGCGTACCAAATTTACCGGGCTGTCAGTATCGAAAATAGATAAAATAATTTTATAATCACTATGCTGTTCACTATTAAAATTATTAAATCTTAAACTTACCATATTAATAAAGTTTATAGGCTCTGTATCCTCATCGGTTGAATTACTTGTAGTATTGGCAGCAACTGTTGTTTTCAGCTTATGTATCCGTTTTATGTTAACACATGACTTGCCATCATGCCCTACTTGCCAACAATTAAAGCAAACACAAACGGGTCGCTCCTCATAACGGCACTGAGGTTTGATATGTCCCATTCGCGAACAATTATAGCAACGTACTCCCTCGTTGTTTGTTTTTGGTGCATTAGGTTTGGTTTCAATTATATTTGTTTTATTATTTGCAAAACTGTGACCACCACCTCTTACACTTTGCCGTTGTTCGTACATATAAATATCATTTTTTACATCTTCCATAGTTTAAGCAGCCGCAAAAAGAATAAAGTCTGTCACACGCCCTTGTAAACCCTCCTGAACGGACGCTAAAAGTTCAAAGTCAGTCACATCACTACGCATCGCATTGCTTTCCATTTCCATAACGTATCGGCGGACACTTTCATCTGGTTTCTTCATTCTTCGTCGTAAAGTGTTGTAAGTTTCCTGTCGGCTTACTGAATGTCCAAATGCCTTATATAAGCGTAATATTAAAACACTGCTGTTTAGTTTTCCAATCGGTTTAATAATGCCGCTACTCTTTTAATTCAAAAAGCTTTTCACCCTCCATCTTACTTTGCTATATACAGTGCAGTTCATATATTTATATCTAATATACATGAAAGACAAAGACAAATATATATAATAATAATGTATATAAGTATCACAAAAGAATATTAATAAAGACAAAAGAATAAATGAAACAAGAAATGTGTACAGTCCATCAACCAAAAGAATATACTAGAACAATACCGAATACATGACAAGCTACACAGCTACAGCTCGGCCATTCTGGCCATGAGATCACCTGATCTCATGTTTCCTGCCAGAGCCTATAAGTCCACCAAATCTCGGGCGCATACTGAGCGCCGACCAAACGCCCCTATAAGGCGTGCGCGACTGTTGAAAACCCTCTACATCTTCACCGACATAGCGGCCGTTCCTTAAAACTTTCGATACTCTGTAAGGACCTTTAAATTTCGGAATTAATTTGCGTGATACCCCTGTTGAGTCAAAGTTCTTCACCATTACATAGTCACCATCTCTATAAGACGTAGCGGCCCTCCTACGCTTATCAACATATTCCTCATTATATCTCTGTAGTCTCTCCTGGTTTCCCGCAGCATTCTGTCTTGTAATAGTCAGTTCCTGTGGTTCCTCCCCATCCATAGTGACAAAACTCTCCCTTTACAAATCAACAATCCTCCCGCGTTACATTATACCGAACAACATTACGCTAGGATACTGCCCTATTGACCTATGTACGGTATTGTTCAGAACGTACTCAACCTGATCCAGAACTGTGTCCCAAAAGATACCCTTCCCCGGCTCCACCAGTTTAGCCAGCATTGGCCCAATCACCTTGTTTACCCTCTCTACCTGCCCGTTGGAAACGTGTCCGACATTGTTATCCTCCAAAAATTCCGCAAATTCCGCCAATTCCGCCGAAGTGAAGCATGCACCGCGGTCACTTATAATACGTCTAGGCCTACTATATGATATGAAATAATCCTTTAATGCAGAGATTGTTTCCTTGGTCGTTCGCGCCGGATATAGCCTAACAAATTTAGTACAAGAATCGACGATCACAAGAACATCTTTCATTGCCCTGCCCTTGTCAACCGGACCAAAGTGGTCAATATGTATGGTATCAAAAGGAACTTCCGGTTTCGGTATGCTGTGCAAAAATCCCTAGCCTCTGCCGTGTCGGGTGGAGTATGCAATGCAGTCCATGCAATTACCTATATGCTCCAGAGCCTTCTCCCTAACTTTTGGAAACCAATAACTCTTTAAAATGAGGTCCGTCGTCTTGCCCGCAAACAAGACAAAACATGTCCTTCCATATCCCGAGGTACATCAACTTCCCCTCGCTACCCTTCCTATACAATACACCGTTGCGCATCTCATAGAGACTGTGCTCAGACTTCTGTAACTTCTCCCTCAACTTCTTTAATCCCTGTCCCTATTCTGGCATATAATCAGATTATCCTCGAATGTATTCGACTCAATCGCCAATATATTGGTGCACCTACTCAGTGTATCAACATGCTGCATCCGACTGCTTGGCCGATGTTCCAACTCATATTCAAAATCCTGCAGTTCCAATGCCCATCTCGCGATTCTTGGATTTAGTTCCCTTTTGCTTAGTGTCATAGCCAGAGCATTACAATCTTAATGGTATGTCCCGCTAGCGCCGTATTAAGTCCTTATTTTTGTTAATAAGAATTTTTGTTTGTATAATATTTGTAAAAAAAAGGGGGCTGCCAATTAGATTATAATGCTGCATTTGGCTGTAGCAGTTTTGATTCACCTAAGCACTGGATAAAGTGCTAAGTCAGAATATTGAGTACGAATAATGCTTTGGTTTACAATTCAAAATTAGTTCTGATTTATTTAGATTTAATGCGAAATTGTTGAATGTTAATTGTTACAATGAGTATATAATAGGTACACTACAATAAATTCTAAACCGCTTTAGTGCATACAGTATCGCCAGTGTTTCGAGTTCAAAACTATGGTATTTTGACTCGGCATCCGTCGTTCTTTTCGAGAAGTAAAAAATAGGATGAAATTTGCTTTGCTGTCATGCTTCCTCTGTAATGGGACAGTACCATATCCCACGGCACTAGCGTCGCGATGTAGTTCAGTCTTGTCGTTAGGGGCATAAAGCGCCACTGCTGGTGATTCCTAAAGCTTCCCCCTAAGCGCCTCGAAGGACTTTAGCTCCGTCTCACCAAAAAAAATTTCCTATCCTTCCTGGTTAAATCATACAAAGGCTTCGCCAATATCGAAAAATCCTTAACAAATCTCCTAAAATAAGAGCATAATCCCAGAAAACTCTGTACCGAACGGCAGCTCCCCGGTGTTGGAAAGTCTCTTATCGCGGCCAATCCTCTAACATCCGCCCTTATACCGTCCCCGCTTATCGAATAGCCTAAGTATTTTACAGAAGTCCGAATGAAATCACACTTATCAATCCTCAATTCCAGGTTATTGTCCACCAATCGCACAAAAACTTCCCTCAAAACCTCAAAGTGTTGCTCCCGATCAACTGTCGCAACCAAAATATGGTCCATGTATACTAAATGTCAGCAAAAACCTTACTCACAAACCTCTGAAAAAACTGAAGGGGCATTCTTCAATCCAAATGGCATCCGCAGGAATACAAATTGGCCCAAAGGTGTCACAAATGACGTATACTTCACTGATTCGGGATGAACGAAAACGTGGAAAACCCCATTCTTTAATTCTAACTTCGTACAAAACCTTCGTCCGGACAGGACGAGGAATGTTGTAATTGTCCTTCTTAGTCACCTTGTTCAGAGTCCTGTAGTCGACGCACATCCGTAAGCCCCTTGACCTTTTCCTGACTAAAACGATGGGAGAAGCATACTCTGACTCACTCGGCCTTATGTACCCTTTTTCCAAGTACTCATCCAGAAGTTTCTGTAGTTCCACTCTCTCTGAGTACGATAGTCTCCGTGGTCCACAATTGAAACATTTATCCTCACTTAACCTTAATTTAAACTCACGTACAGGTTTCACATAATAGTTATCATATATGCTCGTAAACTTGTAAATATCATCATGGCCAGCACCCGCCCCTACTGTAAATTTAAGTCCCTCAACCATTGCTACATCAATAGACAAAATTGCCCCCTCAAAGTCCTCACAATAATCAACCATCCCTGGCCGATCAGCAGAAATCAATCTGAATCCGGCCTTCCTAAGAAAATCCCTACCTAACACACACCCGTATGAAGTAGTCTCATCAGAAGCGACCAACATCTCCAATCCAATAATTTTACCCTCAACCTTAACAAAGCACTCAAATTTCCCGTAAATTTCCAACTCAGATCTATTTATTCCGAGAAAAGTAACATTACAACACAAAAGATTATCCATATTCACATATTTCCTCACATTCGATTTCCTCACAAAACTGACAATACTTCCCGAGTCAATCAGGCACTCTAAAGAAAATTCACTGTTAAAGCTAGTACTTAAAGAAAACTTAAAATACCTTACATAGTCATCGTTTTGAAGAAGTGGTACAGCTTTCTTTCTGGGCAATCGGCAACCCGATACTCCAGGCTGCCACATCCATAGCATGTCCCCATCTGTCTCCTCGGATTCTGGCAGCCAGCGGCAAAATGCCTCAGCGAGTTGCTATCAGAAATGCCCTCGATTGTATGCTTGATCAGCTCACTTTCATCGATACCCAATTTGGTTGAGAACATTATTTTCTCATTGTAGTAATCTGCAAATGTCTCGGTGTACTTCCACTTACGTGCTTCAAAATTTCTTCTCATTGTTAACTTGTTCTCCTTTTTGCAAAAGGCTTCTTCCATTTCATTCAAAATGTCATTTTTAGTTGCGGGTAAAAGATCTGGTTTGGAGTGAAGCCACACCTGTGCTTTTCGTTTGAGTTTGCACATTAAAAGCGTTTTTAATGAATTGTCATCAATATTGTACACTGTACTAATATTTTTAAATTGATTTAGCCACAGCTGTAGAAAATTTCCACCATCATATTCCGCAACCATACTTTTAAAATGTGGAAAGTTGCTTTCATTTTATTGGGTCCCTGATTAAAATTATTCTGAATATCAGGATTATCTTCCTCTTCAACACATGTCTGCCTTTCGCGGTTTCTTTCGGTTTCAACCATCAATTTTAACAGATCATTTTCTTTTCGCAACAACTCCCTTTCTCTTTTTATTAATTCTAATTCTCTCTTCTACAAAATTGCAAAATCGTATCTCAGAATATATTCCGTTTTCTTCTTCTTTTCTACTCTATCATTTGACTGCACGTTTATTTCTTTCACCTGACGACACTCATTTGCTTGTAACCCGCTATAATTTTCTTGTATAAAACCATCATTTTGTTCTGTGCACCTTTCACCACTCTTTTCGCAACACTCATTTTCCTCTTCCACATGATCATTTTCAACTTCCTTATTCACAGCATTTTCCACAACAATTACTTCGGCCTCAGCACCAGCTGCCAGTGGACACTCACTAAAGCACTTTTTGTACCGGACGATGGTAACCCAAGATTTTGCAACCAAAGCCGCAGTTCGGCTGATGTATAGTTTGATGCAATCAAACCGCTCTTCTCCATATTTTCTTTTAATCAATGAAATTTGTATTGTCTTTAACTTTTTAATAGTAATTTTAAATTTTTAAAGAAAGCGTCCTTTTTCTTAAAAAAAAAATCTTTTTGTTCACAATGCCACTTCTGAGAATCTATAAGCGTAATATTAAAACACTACTGTTTAGTTTGCCAATCGGTTTATTAATGCCGCTACTCTTTTAATTCAAAAAGCTTGTCACCCTCCATCTTACTTTGCTATATACATTGCAGTTCATATACTTATATCAAATATACATGAAAGACGAAGAGAAATATATATAACTATAATGTATATAAGCATCACAAAAGTATGAATACAGTTATTAAGAATCATATAAATATGCACATAAAGAATATTAAGAATGACAAAAGAATAAATGAAACAAGAAATGTGTACAGTCCATCCACCAAAAGAATGTACTAGAACAATACAGAATATATGACATGCTACATTGCTACCCCTAATTAGTTTTTCTTTAAGTTCTACGTATGTCATTGCTCCTCTACTAAATATTAAACGTGCCGATCCAATTAAAGAATTTCTCAGCGTTAAAATTTTTAGTAGTTCGTCGGCCTTCACATGTTGCAAGACTTCCTCGAGATTTGTAAAAAACTCCATAATCCCAAACGTTGGATCCTCGCCGCTATATTTTATTATATTTCTTGAAAATTGACCATGCGTTCTGGCATCGTGCACACCGTTTTTCGCTCCATTGTTTCTATTTCATTGCGCAGGCGTAGAACTTCATTGCGGCGGCGTAAAACTTCAATTTCTGCGTCTAACTTTTTCGCCTCTTTACTGTAACTTTCAGTAGACTTCGCAATGTTCATAGGTAATGTGGCGGCGCGCAGTGGCACATATTTTGAGAAGGCGGCCAAAAATAATTTAAACCTAAAGTAAACCTCGAGAGGCAAACATTTTGAACTCTGTTCCAACTATAACACACTGAACTGGGTGATCCAAAATAGATTTTCTGAATATTTTGTTAAAATAAATTTTTTTTAGTGAATTCTAATTTTTAAATTACTATAACTTTTTTGTTTTAAAATATATCATATCAAAATAAATTGTTTTCAATTATGCAGTTTGTTAGTTATCAGTGGTAGCAAAATAAAGTCGTTACGTTTTTAAATATTTTCTTTTAAAAAAGGTCAAAATTCTTCAAAAATCTCGTACTTAATAGGGTATAACTCCCTCCCGTCAAACCACGTCAAAAAGATATTTCTCTGTGTTATAGCCCAAAACCTCCCCTACACACCTATACCCCATTATGTGTGCGCCAGGTTGCGCCCGTGTGCACCAGAGGATGCATACACAGGAAATTTAAAAAAAAAAAAATATTTTCTACAGTGTAAAGCCAAATTTTGTTCAAATCTCCTTGAAAGATGGCGTTTATAACTTTTAATATACAAATGCACTATATTGTATCTATCACATTTGCAAAATCCAAATATTCAATGAAATTTTGGTTGCCCATTAGAGTTGGCAACTATATCATAAAACAATAAGATCATAAAGAATTATGAAGCCAGAATAATGAAATAATTAAAAAGGAAGTCTTAAATAAAATACGTGAATGCTCATGTTTATTATGGCATTCTTTTAAATGTAAGTTTTATTACCACATAGGTAAGGTAATGTAAGCTAATTCCTGGCTTAACTGAATAACATAATTTTGTACACAAAAGATGTGCGCACACACTGCATGAGATGATCTGTACCTGATTATTCGTAGTACCTGTTTATTTTTGCCACAAAGGTTATGATGTGTAGCTGCAAGTTAAAGGATTTTGAACGGTTTAACCTAAAAAAATATCTTGGGTCGCGCCAACTCGCGACTTCGTTTTAATAAAACACTTTTAAAATATATTACCTTTTAAATGATATTATTATTACTTTATTAATTGAATTTTAATTTAATTTAATAAAAGAACAAAATAATTATTATTTATTCAATTGAATTTTAATTTATTAATAAAGGAACAATTTACATCCGATGTTCGTTACACCTTAGCCAAGACTGCTTGTTCTCGGCCAACCTTGTTGGCTCGTTGGGTTTGATGATCACGTTGCACCAACATGTGCAGGTATGCAGACGCTGATCATGCAAAATTATTTTCCTATCGTTTCAGCAGAAAGGCAATTTCGTAATTGGATCGGAAGCGCATGTTGAATTAAAAATATTAAAAGTGTTTGAGTTGCAAATTATTCTTTAGGCGGCAGTATTGCCACTGTTGTTAACTCCTCCCTCCTTAAATGTCTGCGTCCCGCAGATCTGGGAGTCTATGGTTTGTAGTTGAATATTTAGCTTTGGAAGATTCAATTTTCTTGTTTGCCGATACCAAAGCCATCCAATGCAAAAAGTCATTGAGGCAACAATCATAACATTAATTCCAACTGTACCATTGAGTCTTACTCCTAACTGGTTCAATAGGTTTATATTGCTAAGGCTTACCTCATGGACATATTTGATGTCCAGCAGCATGTCATCATGTGTCACATTTGCTAGTACTGGCGGTAAGGCTTGAACCTTCGTGATCGAGCTGTTTGAGTAAGTATGATTCATTATTACTACCGACTCGTTGGAAAGTTGCAGGAGATAGGTACCATTCAGAAACTCGGTTTTGCCATTCGACTCAATGAAACCTTTGTGGTTGGTCACATAGATAATATCGTCACTCAATAACTCAACGATTTCTTCTTGGGTACGTCTGTATTTACATCTTGCTGATCCGCCTATGAGAATGCGGTTAAGGCAGTTACCCTCTTCCAATTTAGTTACAGATGTTTTTTTGCAGACTGTCGAATTACTTATTAAAAGGCATTCGCCTGTGATGCCATAGGTTTCCGCTCCATTAACAAGCACCCTCTCAAACGGCAGATCTATTTGCTTCCCTTCAATAATAGTAGCTCTAATCAGAAGCAAGTTATAAAAGCTATTCTAAATCGACTCACCATAACAATACTGAAGAAAAGAACAAATCAACTATTCTGTTTCAATTTTGCGGTACAAGCGCCGATGTAATCAATTGTTGTTGTAGTGACCGCTTAGTGATCAGTGCTATACCTTCATCACCAAACAGTCAAACAACAATTTTCCCAGGGGCGCCAGTACCACAAAATTCATCAGACACAAGAACTGGGGAAACGACACAATGACATTGACAAGGGTTTGTTTTGTATATTGTATGTATATTTTTTTTCCTTGTCTTGATATTGAAGTTAATGTTTTACCTTTACACTTATCAAAAATATATATTTTAAAGTGCACGACCACTTGTGCACTGTAATTAAAACGCAAAGTTATATTTGAATAGGTTACAAAATTTATTTCGACTCAACTCTACGATATCATTATTTGGCGAAGGATTTGGTTGACGACTTTTCCAGTATTTGTTGCATTTATTTCGTTAGAGAACCTTACTACCATTTTGTTCACCTTGGATATGGCTTCCTGTGACGTTTTAAATAGACGTTCGTTGATCATGTACTGATGGTTATTATTTTCGATGATGCTTTGCTCGGACTTAAGCACTTTATCCCAATCAGCCGCATCTGGACTTCCAGCCAGCCATTTCCAAGCGGAGCCAATCCAATTGATTGAACTTTCTGCTTTTTACGACTACTCGCAAGCATTTCTAGCTGAGAGGAAATTGTATTAACATGAAAATCAATTACCATTTTTTCCTTATCGTCAACTATGGTTTTGTTCAACATTTCCAGTGTCTGACCCAATAATCGTTCATATTCTTGCAAGTTGATGACATGTACCAAGTTGAAGTGTCCATCTACTAACCAAGCTCTGCCATACTTGAATGTTACCAAAGGGGAGTGATATTCGAAAATTTGCATAGCGGCGACCCATGTGAGACTGGAATGATAAAATGTTGTTTTTCCTAGTTCTACTGTTAGTGTTTTAGTAATATATAAGTATATTTTTAAGTAATCTTTACGTTAGTGTCGAATTTTTAATTATGTTAAGAAAATCTAGGATAAATGTTAATTTTATATCTAAATGTACAATAGATGTTAGCTTTATTTTACTTTCTGCACTGATTTTAATTAGTATCATAACTTATCATAAATTAGTATAGACCAGGTCTTTTTTATTGCATTTTTATACCATCTTTTGATTAATATTTTTCATTTAATTTATTTTTCATGGCCAACGGCCACATTCCTCTTTTTTTTATTTTTTTATTTTTTTATTTTTTTTTTTGTATTGCCTTTATACTTATTATTAAAACAAGGGGTGGTCGCATGCTTCCAAGTAAATGACAAATAAAAGTCTGTTAAGCCATTGAAATTTTTTTGCACCTTTACGGCCAGCATGGATCAGCCTTTGCTTATAATATTTCATTCTTATTGCAATCATATATTGGCCAAATTTATTTTTTGGCAGTTTTAAATATTTATGATAATTTTTCAAAAAATTTGTTCATTTTGTATACATATGTATTTATTTTAATTTTTAATATGGGCCCATAGATTTATTATTTTTTTTTTTTTTTAAATGTATCTTAAATTTTCATGCATTTTTTGCATTTGTTTCGTTTTTTCTTTTTAGTTTATTATAATTATTAAGCTTCGTCTGTGTAGCGGACAGCGGAGAACACGTGTTAGTCCCTTTTAGTTTCATGCGTTAATTATCTAATAGCAAGAAACCTACTCATGGCACGAATCCTACCGTGATTCATGACAATAAGGTGTATTATTGTCATAAATCCCCATCCTTAAACTTCGCTTTAATAATTATTTTGTATTAGCCATTTTTAACGCCAAGCCATTTTTAATGTTCAGCAATTTTTTTCAGAAAAAAAGAATTTATTAATTTTTTAAATGAGTTTTATTTCTTACCAGTGTTTGTGCACACTGTTACTCGATTATTTTGTACTAATAATGGCTTTTCTATATAGTGGCTTGCTTTTTGACTTTATTTGGTTGTTCCTTATGTGAACAACATCGCCTGATTTATATTCCTTTGGGTTGGCACGACGCTTAGCATTGTGCCGCTCCAAGGTGGCGTTTTGTTTCTTTTCGATGGATTTTTTTACTTCTCTATTTAAAGCTCGTCTGAAATTTTGTGAGCTTCTATAGTTAATTCTTTCAGCTCTATTAAAAAATATGTCCACTGGTTTTCTGTCAGTGACAGAGTGGATCGTGTTATTATAACGATCGACAGATAGTGCTACCAACTCCTTTAATCGCAGATCATTATTTTCCGCTTTTAAACACCTTTAAATTTCAAGCAGTGTCGAATGAAATCTTTCGACCTGTCCATTCACTTCACTCCTACCAACTGGGGTTAAGTATAACTCAACACCGAATCTCTGAATTACTTCCATCACAATAGGACTAATAAAGCTGCGTTCATTGTCCGTTACTAAAATACGTGGAGTAGAAAAATAGTTAAGGACTTCTATCACTTTTTCTCTTATTTGCAAAGCTAAACGATTTCTAAGCGGAAAAAGTTTGCCAAATTTTGAAAACTTATCTAAAACGCTAATAAAGCACTCATTTTGTACGAAAAAAATGTCCATGTGAAGTATTTCACATGGGTACGAGGGGATAGGAGTAGCTTGGAGTTGTGGTAGAGGCGGATGCCGCTCATATTTATTAGCTTTGCATGTTTCACATTTTTCAGTGTATTTTTTAACAAGACTATTTATTTTCGGAAAATAATATTTTTCTAAAAGTTGTAGTACATTTTCTCTAGCGTTTTGATGTGCCCTCTTATGTTCGTTTTCTATCAGAGACAACACCCTATTGGGACAGCTAACATCTTCGACTACCCTCTGCGTCAAACGTATCTTAAAATGTGAAAAATTTTCCAAGTAAATTTCCTGCAGTAAGGGCATATACTGCTCGGGAATCTTTACACCATTAATTACATTGGGTCTGAGCTTTTCCTTTAATATTTTTAAAAGATTTTGTTTATTGACCTCGCTTATGGAAACTACATGGCGGTCGTAACCAGGGTGAGTGTTAATATGTGCCGTCATATCCAAAGTATTTTGTCTAACAATAATTTGGTTACGGAACACATTTATCGGTGCCTCTACATGAGGGATCAAATCAGTGGCATCCTGTTCAGCACTATGAATAGTACCTTCGCTAGCGGTTTCGGTTAATGATGCCACATTTTCCGTTTCACCTTCGCTAGCGGTATCTGTTGATGATCCTTCCTCAATATGACCACAAAAGTCACTAGATCTATCACTTGATGCTGGTTCAGCTTCGACTGAGTCAGTTAAGTTAGTTTTCAGCCGTGACAATGCGTCGGCTACCACATTGCATTTTCCTGGTTTGTATACGAGCTCGAAATTATATTCTTCTATCCTCGCCTTCCATCTCTTTAACTTCGCATTGTAATTTCTGTTGCTAAGCGCGAATGTCAAGGGCTGGTGATCAGTAAAAATTCGTATTTTCTTAGCTCCATACAAGTATGAAATTATCCAGCGCCCAGACTATCGCGAGCATTTCTTCTTCGTTGGTAGCGTATGCTTCCTCCGTTTTGCTAAGAGATCGTGAAATATAAGCAATAGGTCTATCCTTTCCCATCTCGCCCTGAGAGAGAACAGCGCCGATAGCACTATTTGAGGCGTCAGTTGTTAAGTTAAATGGCTTATCAAAGTCAGGAAATGCTAATACCTCCGATGAAGTGAGTAATTCTTTTAAATCATTAAATGCTTGTAGTTCTTCGCTTCCAAGTGTAATTTTTACCCTTTTTGACTGATTGGCCTTTACTTGGGCCATTTCACCACGGGTGAGATTTGTGAGTGGCTTAGCTATTTTTGCAAAATCCCTGATGAATTTCCTATAATACGAAGTGAGGCCCAAAAAGCTTTTAAGTTCCCTTAGCGTTTCTGGGGGCTTAATTTTTAGGATTGCTTGTACCTTCGTTCTGTCCGGCAAAATACCCTTTGCTGTTACTATATACCCTAGGAATTCAACCTCCGTTTTCATGAATGATGTTTTTTCCAGATTAACTCTTAGGTTAGCTTCTCTGAGACGTTGGAAAACGGTTTCGAGGTTCTTCAAACGATCCTCACTAGTGCTTCCATAAACAATGATATCATCTATATATACGTAGCAAATTTTTCCTATGCAACCACGAAGAGTGTCGTCTACCATGCGCTGAAATATTGCAGGTGCATTTCGCAGACCGAAGGGCAGCCGTAAGAACTCGTACTTTCCGTTCATTGTGGAAAAAGTTGTTTTTGGAATGTCCTTGGGGTTCATTGGAATTTGGTGAAAACCCGATGTGAGGTCAAGCGTCGTAAAATATTTTGCCTTTCCGAGGCTCGCCAAGGTTGAATTTATATCAGGAATAGGATATGTGTTCGGTATTGTGACGGCATTTAACCTTTTGAAATCTACTACCATCCTATATTGTTTTTCTCCATTTGGCTTAGGCTTTTTTGGCACCACCCAAATAGGTGAATTATATGGGCTGTTAGCTGGGCGAATAATATTATTTTGCAAGAGTTCCTGTATTTGTCTATTAACTTCTTCTCGCATACACGCCGGATAGGGATAACTCTTAGAGTATATCGGGACATCAGTTGTACACTGGATTTCAGCCTTAATGGACGTTTTTACAGGTTGTTCGTTATCAATTGGTCCGAATATGTCCCTAAATTTCTCTACTAAATTCCCTAACGCTCCCTCTACCTGCGTTGAGAAGTTGTTTAATTCATTAAGATTACTAATTTTAAATGGTATGTCCAGTCCTGGGTTGATTTTCAAAACATTGTTTCTGTGATCAATCACAGCCCCTAGTTGACGCAGGGTGTCGTCGCCTATTATTCCGTTAAAGGATGTGAGTCCTGGTAACACATAAAAAGTAATATCTGTATTATTCCCATAGGGGGCAAAAAATTTTCCATTTATTTTTTTCATTAATTTTTATTTTTCCTGCCGCTGTGCGTACAGAAAAGGGTGTTTCTAGTTTTCTTGGTGCGGGGCATAGGGATGGCTCGATAAAGTTCTTGGTCGCCCCAGTATCTATTAAAAAACGTAAAATAGAGCCATCTTGTGACCTGTAACTTAAGTATGGCATGCCGGAGAGGCATGTGCCATAAAATTTATTTCCTCCTCCTTGGTTGCGCCAGCTTCCTCTGCAATGTGGAACAACCTTTGCTGTATAATTGGGTGTTGGCCCGATCCTGAACGCCGTTGTTTAGAGAATGCCCTCCTTTTGTTGTTCCAGGGCTGGTTCGAGTTTTTAAAGGACCTCCTAGTTTGATTACTGTGGTCAATATCCATCGGTGTGGGTTTTTCAGGACCAGGTTGTTGTGCGGCTCTATATTGGCTGTGCTGCCAATTCACGAAGGGATTAACATGAGGTCGGTACTGTGTTTGTGAAAAAGTTTTTTGTGGTTTTACATTCGGGTACTTATTATGGCTATTATACACCGGACTAGATTGGAGTAAATCCAGTAGGTGGTTGCATTTTATTTTGGGGGCCTGCAGAGTGCAACGAAGCCTGACTTCTGAAATTTGTATTTTGATCTCTATACATTGAGAGTATGCTTCAGGAAGGGTTTTCGGCTTCATAATCATCAACATTTTTGTCAATTCCCCGTTTAGTCCTCTTACAAAAACATCCAAGGTTCTATTTGTATATGTTTCTATTAAACGTTCACTGTTTCGGCTGAATAGCTTTCTGTTTTAATTTTATTTATTATAAGTGAGAACTGGTGGTTGACCTTTGAATAGAATTCGTCGATACTCATTGCCCTTTGGCGCAGTTGGTTTAGCTGATGTTCAAGTGTCTGAACATCGCGCTTGTCTGCGTAATGCAGCGAAAGGCAATTTTTTATGGCCTGCCAATCCTCGTAAAAAATGTTGTATGAAGTGAGCGCGGCGTCGGAGCTACCCCTACATTTACGGCGAATAGCCTAAATAATCGATCTGTATATGGGCTTGTTTCTAACAATTTGGTAGTCTGCCAATATACTTTCCACACTATGTACCCAGGATACGTAGTGGATCGGATTGCCTTCAAAAGGCTGAAGTTCTTTAATGCAATCAGGTAATTTCCCAATTGCGTTTAGGTCCTCCTCCGTTGCAGGAGCTTGCAAAGGAGCGGATTCTACGTTGAGTTCATTTTGGGCAGCGGCCGAAGTCGTTGGCCTATCCTCTAAATTTTTAGTTCGTTGGTCAAGTAACTTAAATTGTGAAATTAATGCATTTACGGCACCAGTACTTAGCTGTCTGTCTTCCAGAGATTTCATATTCTGGTCTACAGCTTTTAACTGTGCAAGGACAGCATTTAAGGCCCCAGTCACCTCAGTTACTTGTAATTGTAAATTTTCCATACTTACAGTACTCGTATTATCGTGTGCATGTAGGTTGATTTTACGCGACCGATTTAACGCGTTTAAAAATTTATTATAATAATTACACTTTATTTTAGTTAGATTTAAATTAAAATTCAGATTGCCTTTCTTTTAGTTTTATAAGTATTATGATTTTTTTTTTACTTCACCTGATTGAAATATAAATTAAGTTTTATTAGTTGTATTTTTATGAATAAAAATTTGTTTAAAATCAGGACCTTTTATAAGGTTGCACAATTTTATCAATAATATCCACAGGCACTTTTTTCCAAATTTATAGGGCACGTTTCTGATATTTTTATGGATAAAAGATTTATTCACAATCAGGACTTTTTGAAGTTGCAAAATTTAATTCACAATTTTATTTCTAATATTCACAGTTTTATTTTTAAAATTTCATAAACACGTTTTCTTATACTTTTATGCATAAAAGATTTATTCACAATCAGGACTTTTTGAAGTTGCCAAATTTAATTCACAGTTTTATTTTTAAAATCCACAGTTTAGTTATTTTTTTAATTTTCAGGACACGTTATCCTTTTTTCCTTTTTATTTTTTTTTATTTTTTTTACCGCACTTTAACCTGTCCCTGCTCGGGCGCCAGTTAATGTTTTACCTTTACACTTATCAAAAAAATATATTTTAAAGTGCACGACCACTTGTGCACTGTAATTAAAACGCAAAGTTATATTTGAATACGTTACAAAATTTATTTCGACTCAACTCTACGACTACCCAAAATGAACTGCCCAAAACTAAAAACATATTTCATAATTACATTTTAATAAAATTAATCTAATATTTCATCATTCCATTCCCAGACGAAATATGACACTTTTGTTTTTGTCGTGAGAACGTTCACCTGGCGCGTGTGCAATGTCAGCAGAATTCGTTGCACATGCACTAAGCTCATCCAGCTTTGCTTGTGTTAACTTTGATGTAAGTATGTATGTTTTGTTGTTGTTTTTGTAAGAAAAAAACCGTTGATTTTTATTGTTTGTTTGTAGATATTTTTATTTTGCTTGTTGTTGTTATTTTTTATGAACAGATTTTGTGTTGGAATTTTTATGTTTTGTTTTATTTTATTATTTGTGAATTTTTATTTTTTTAAATTATTTTCATTTTTCTTAGTGAACATTTATACAGCAATTATTTAGTTATTTTTTTTTATTAAAACACTGTACGCAGACTAAAACCAAAAGACAACAATAATATAACATAGGGACCGTATCACAAAACGTGTGTGCACGCGACGACAGACAGAACACTACTCTAATTAGTATTTCTAATTAAATAGATGGGAAACATTAAATACTTACATAATAAGGCTAGGCTTTAAAAATTCACAAATCAAAAACGAAAATTACCTTTTTATTCCGTTATTACTCTCGTATAGAATTTCTAGTATAGAATGTATACTTACCAATTCATTAATTTTTTGTTCGTCCTGCACAATGCGGCTTTCAAAATTTTTGAAATCTTGAATGTTACCAAATGGCTTTGTTGGAACTATACTTGGTGGTGTGCCTTCCTTTCGAGTTCCATTCTGGCATTTTATTTCCTGTAATATTCTTGTTAACAAAGCCTTATTTTCCTCCCCTTTGTTTGTCTAATTCATATTTTATTGTCGCATATTGTTCATGTAATGCTATATGTATATGAAAAATGCATGTCCATTATATATGTTAATATAAAAAACATTCAATTTCCAAATTGTTAATATAAAAAACATTCAATTTCCAAATAAAGCGACCTAATTGCAGTTTATTAAACTTCTGGCTAAAAACTCGTTCATCGCAATTTGCTGACACATTTACAGACGGTGAAAAACAAATATTATTGCATACGGTAACAAAGCGTGTCATTATTAATTAATAAGCATATTTTAACATAGAATTTAAGCTGTAATTAATTTTGTAAAATAGTTTTAAGTTCAGTTGTAATTTGAAGACAAATAAATAAAGTTGTATTTTAAAAGTGGTAAAATAAAGTTTAATTTTTTTAAAACCAAAATTTATAAATAAATAATTTATACACAGGAATTTTGGTAAAAATTACTTACCTTCAAAGCTTCTTCTTAAGTGCTTATAGTCTTTGCGTTGTTTTCTCAACTCAAATTTAATTGACGTAAGTGTACCCTGCTTGTTTGTACACAACGGGTCATCTTCAGTGTTATTTAAAATCGATTGCGTTTCTATGAAAGGATAAATCTCAAAATTGTATGCACATACATACATACGTAAGTAAAATCATGAAACTTACGATTTATAGTTAAGGAGTTTTCTTGGCTGTTAATTTGATACATATTATTGAAATCTATGTCTGACATTTTTGAAAAATAGAAAACTGATTCAAAAATTAAATGCAGAGTATAAAATTCAAAGCAGCGGAAATAGCAGTATTTTGTTCTCTTCTAAATTTTGTAGAAGTAATCCTTTTCCTGACACTTCTTCAAGCCTGTGATGAAAAGTTTCAGTAGAGTATTCCAATCGATTACTAAATCTTATGTTGAAATAAGAAGACTTAATAGGAAGCTGAAAGAAATCTGTTAAATTCAATATCTTTTTGCTATATAGTTTAATACAGCATTCTTCTTCTGTTATGCGTGTTAATACATAAAATAAACTGTTGCAAACGAAAACATGATCAGAATGGTTTATTGAAAAATATAACTTTTTCCAATGCACAAAAGAATAAGAGCCATCTCTAAACTTCCCTAATTCTTTATCTTTTTTTACTTTCAGTTCGCAATTTAAGCTTAATTGCACCAAGAGATTGTATAGCTGAGGAGCAAACTGATGTTTTTTTCTGAACCTTCTTTTTAACACGCCTAGGAAATTTTCAAATCGAAAAGTGCTTATGGTTTCCAAGGAACCGAAATGCCCGTATAGACTTGGAATTTTTTTATAAGGCTTCTGCGGTTTTGTTTTGTTGCTTACAATACGTTTCGGAGAGAAGAATTCTCATTGACAAACTTAACTGCACAAAGTGTATGTATCTTTCGGGTGTAAGAATATCTCTCAGCACAAATATTGCAGTGTAAAGCAGAAAGGTTCGAAATTCAGTGGCTTTATAATTGTGGATCTCAAAAACTGTTCTGGGTTTTCTAGTAAATTCTCGAACAAATTGACTTTTCAAATGAGTAACTCTTTCGTCCAGTTGCTTTATCTTTCCATTCGTTAAAGAAAAATTCTGATTTTTAACTTTTACCCAGGACAGCATCATTGTTTTTACTACACCCAAACATACAACGTGCATATAATCGTATACGAAACATTGAACAATATCTATAGGGATGCGCTCAACTTGAATATGATTCATTTGGTTGTGGTGGCTAGGCTTTGTTCTTGAGCGGAAGTCTGCATCAGGTAACTAAAGTACCCAGTGGGCCCTTTTATACTTAAAATGAAAGCACGAGCTGGCGCATCACATATGAATGATCTTACGTGCACAGAAAACGTTTTTCCTCTGAACTGGAAACCACCACATCAAGTCTGTTAGCTCACCAAATTTGATTCAGGGCTGCTTGCCTTCGAATTTCCACAATACGCAGCAGCAACAAAAACGTTATCTGTGTAGTTGAGATTGAATAAAATAGGCCACATTTGACCATTTGAACTTTTTGCCAATGGTACGCCGTCAATATTTATATTTAAGTAGATGGATTTTTTATTATACTGAGATTGAAGAAAATAATCTGTTAAATTAGCTTTGATCCCGTAATATATAAATTCTCCATCATCCATTACTTCCTTCGGCGTTTGCTTTGGGGTATGTTTTATCGTGCGTGCGCCTTTTTGTAGGCATCTACATATTTACTTAATACTGCAAGTAAAGAATTCAAAGCTGAATTTGTTATGTTGTATTGAACAGCCCAACCAGCCAATTCAGAAGTTAAATTTTCGCCCTTAACCACATCAAACAATGTTCTTGAGCATAAGTCATCTTCAGGCTCACTTTCTAAGGCCGATGTGAGAATTTCACTTTCATCAATAGTTTTCCTAACTATATTACATTCACTTCTATCAATTGCACTTTCGTCTATAGGTACAGGAAAAAACTCAGCATCAACGTCACATGAAGATGCTTCACTATAATTTTGGCAGTTCGAAATACAATTTATAATTTGCCTGGTTTCATTTTTTAATTTTGTGGAACACATCACAAAATGTCATTACGTACGAATATATACCTAATTTGTTTTTAATAATTTTTCTTTTATTTACCGCAAACACATGAATTAATTCCAGAAGCAAAATGTTAGTCTTGTTTAAAAATACAAAAATGACAAATTATGGCTGCCATCATCTCCATTTTTTAGGGCTGCCTCATTACAATTTTTTTGTTTTTATAAAGCATTGTTATCAATTAGCTTATAAGGGTGAATGTCAATTTGTTGCCCAGTCTTGTTAACAAGTGTTTTGCAAGCCGACAATAATTAGTTTGCGAGCAAGTTATTAGCAATTGGAAAACAAGCGTTTAATAATTAGCCTTTGTTTACGAATTGATAGCAACATTTGCTCTCAACTTGATATTTGAAAATAATGTAAGGGCTTGCCATAATGCTTATAGGGATAGTAAGCATAATAGTTGACTCAACAAGAAAATGTTGGTCGCCATTTGTAATAAAAGTTGGAGACAAATCTCTAATTTCTTGCTGTACTAAATTAACTTCATGAGAAATTAACTCAGTGGACTCTTTGGCAAAAATAAACTTAATTGGACGGCAGTATCTTGTAGAAGAGGGAGCAGGGTTTTACCATACAATTATTTTTCTTTGTGTAAAACTAAAATTCATTTAAATAGAAACCATTGAAATACTAAATAAATTTTCATCTGTATGGCCCTCCTCCGAGGAAAACTTCTCTTTATACTGCTTTTGCTGAGCCCCATCTCATCCCCATTTTATCAAAATGTTAAGATGATTTTTATCAGTTTTCAGTTCATCAATATCGAGTAAAACATCTTTTTGAGCCAAACAAAGCCTTTCAATAGTATGATTCAGTAATGACTGGAGAGAACTTTTCGCATGCATCTCAGTGATTTCTGTTTCAGCTGGATAACATTTTTTCTTAGCTTTTTGAACATTAGTGTTGGAGGGAAAAAGATTTTTGCATTTTGCGTTGAGTTTTATCCGATTAACATCGTACAGATGTTTTGACAAATTAGCATCAACAATTAAAGATAAGGCTTCATCTGGAGAAAGCCTCCCAAAAGTCACAGGCTCAGAGCTAAATTTCTTAAAAATTTTTTTCACTTCCGTATCTTTACTTAATGAAGCTTCCGACAGATCTTTCACAAGTCTGGCTGAATCTCGCTTTCCCATTTTGTGGAACACTTGCTCACTAGCTTTAATAATTTCTCGATGGTCAATTGAATCTAAAAGACTTTGTATCTTCTTTTTTTCGACCTTTCACTACAGTCATCACAGTTTTTCGGGCTTCTTCCAGCTTTTTTACAACTTTTCGGTTGTGCAGTTTCAGGCAATACATACGGTTCATCAAGCCAAACTGAATTTGATTTTAAAAAGCGGTCACGATGTCTTCCACTTTTCATCCATTTTTCGGCTATCTTAAAATAAATAATATTTATATTTGTCTTAAGATTTGTTTTCACGTCTTCTGGTATATCTTGATGTCCATATCTAACCATTAGTAATGTCAGTAGGACATCTTTGCGATGTATTTTGGGAGTTTTTACCCATTCTTCAAAAATTTCCTTTCGTGAAAGAGTAGAGATCATACTGGAAAAGTGAAAAACAATGTATGGCGGCCGCAAAAACGCGCAAGATGCTTTTGATTTTCCTTACAGTGAAAACTCGAAAGATTACCCCAAATATAATTTTACATCGGAACTAACCGGAATAAACAGTTTGAACTCTACTAGAAAAAAGGAAATATTTTATTTTATTTGCACTTTCTGATCTTCTCACACAAAAATCTGTTTTTAAGTGCTTACAATGGAAATGATTAAATGAAAATTGCAATATATGTACATATTTTCTTGAAATATATCTGAATAATAATACAAAAAATTATAACAATAAAATCACTATAGCCTTTTTAATCAGAAACCAAAGTGATACAAAAATACGCTTCTTTTTGAAATTGAATGACTTGTTGACAACGACTGACTTCAAAGTTAATTTTTTTCTAATCAGAACTAAAAACAAAAAAAAAAACAAAACATGAATTACAGTTACCTATTGTATTGAAAAGCTGCTCGAAGGTACATGGTTAAATAATGCTTCTGGCGCTTTACTTTTATGCCATTTTCCCAAACAACAACAAAATCGTTTGCACCTGGACAAGTATATACAATGTCCGGACGGTAGTAAAATACTTTCACATCCTCGTAGTTTGAATCGACACTTGCATTGCTTTAACTTGAACTTTCAGCTAAAGCAATATTCATTCTCAGCGCTAGTTATGTTACCACAGCTCTTTTTTTACTTGGCGATTGTGGGAGAGCTTTTAGAGCTCTTTGTACAGCTTTACATAATGTTTGCTTTGATTTGTAAGGAGATTTATTACTTACAGAAAATTCATCAATACTCTGACATTGAGACCGCTTTTTGGCCCTTTGCACTCGCTTTTGATCCCTTTCCTTAAATTTTAGAGCTTCTAATTCCTTCTGTGAAAGAGCTTCTCTTTTTCGCTTACGAAGCTGACATATTCTTTTTGATTCATTAGCACTGGAGTTTAGATCTTCTGCTTTACGTTTTTTGTGAAGTTTCCGCATACGGTCTGGTGGAAGGTTGTTGATCAGTCATATTTAGATGAAGGAAAAGTAAAAATGTGGCAACAAATTAAGTTTGTCACGTACAGTCACTTTTTAAACACGAATGATTAACTGTTATCAGTTCTTAGATCACCACAAAGAAAAATAATTTTTTTTTCAGTGGTTTTGCAATTATTTTTATAAAAGGAAATTACGTGTCACGTGTGAAACACAGAAACTTGCCTTTGCGTTGTAATTAATTTCTCGTTAACAAAGCACTTTACAGGAAAAATATTGTGCAGTTCTATACTCCTCACTACACACTTGATCTAGAAAAAAAAACATTTTTTTCTATCTAAAAAACAGCTACCACACAAAAAATTATGTAAAATGAAATAAAAAGTACTCTCAAAAAAGTACCGGTATTTAAAAACAAAGTAATCTATTTGTCACAATTTATATACATAAATTATTTTAGATGAGAGCTCAGTCTCTATATACCTTCGAATATTTAGAAAATGTATGTTTGTAAAATTGTTCAGATGTCCTATTTTTTGTGGAATGCTTCATACAATCGTAAAAATTCAAATCGAAACGGAACGAAGAATATCAAAGTTGCCAAAAGAAAGGCAGAATAGGGCCATTTGAATATTTTAAAATAGCTAATTTAAGTAGATGTCTTTTAAGAGTACAGCAATCTGCCACACTGTTGTGTTCGTTAATTGGAAATGCACGCGTTTTTACAACTAACTTCTAATAAATGTCTAATTAGATAATGTGCACGAAGAAAAAAATATGTATATCAAAGGCCATTGGTGTTGCACAAGCAGCGTTGTTATTTCGTTGTTCGACAATGTTGCCCAATAGTGATTTGTATATAGTAATGAGTTTAGTGAATCAAACACACTCTTTTGGTTTCTCAACTAAAACTGAAACTTTATTTCTTTTTAAAAATCAAAAGTCAACTTAAAATGAAATTTAGCTAAAAAAGTACAAAAATCATTTTTGTCTACGGTGCAGATTCACACGCCAATTCTGTGTGCAATCAGAATCTGCCCGTCAGACGTAAACAATACAAAGAAAGAAAACATAAAAACATTACCTGTATTCAGGTTACTGCATAATAAGCGAATTCATCCATAAAGATTAAAATATAGTGGCGTATATTAAAAGGGGTTAAAATTAATTAGGAGCTTTATGTGTGCCATGTGACTCCTCCACCCCCAGATTCAACAGTCTCTGTTGGATGTTCGGCAGTGGGTTTAAGTTCAATGTTTACATTTACTTTATTATTATTTCTTTTAAAACATTTTCTGTAACCTGCATATATTACAATTAGAATTATTACTATCAACATCAATGATGCACTTATACCATATGACACATTCTTATGATAAATCAACTCTTCGATTTGTTTAATATTCTCGAATTGGTTAATCTTAATTTTTTCAATATCAATTTTTTCTTTGAAACTTATTTCAGTCAAATCATTATTTGGGTAAACGAATTTTTCATCGACAATAGTTTTCTTGTTTACAAAAGTTTTATTCAACATCTTCACATAGCAATTATAAAAATTTATCAGGTAATTTCTATTTAACATAATATTTCTTTTATCGCAGTCCTGTGTTAATTTTACATTGTTAGCATTTTTTGTCAATATAAGGTCATTGTCGATGACATCAATACTTGTTAGGTTATTAAATCTTAATTTACAATTTTTATGAATAACACAATTCTTACTTGCCTTAAAATCGCTGAACAGAGAGTTGCCTTCGTTCGTTCGTTCTCTTCGTCAACTTCCAGGAATCTTTCATTTGGTAGCGGGGTTATCAATTTTAAATCTGTCACAAAAAACTCAACTGGAATTTTTATGGCTATAATCAATGAATCATTAACGTAATTCATGACGCCCATCCTAATAAGTTTCAACTAATAATAGTCAATATTAAAACTTTCTATTTCTTCTGGTGTCAGTGTACTAGGGTGAATAATATTGTATCTAGCTGACGCTATATTTTCTTGAATTTGGGTACCTTATTCTCTAAGCTTTTCAATTTAAGCATCTGGTCCGTGTATAAAAGTCTTCTTAGTACCTCGTTGTTTCTTTTCTTAAATTCCTCAAATGTTTTATCTATCTTATTTCTGTCGCTCTCTATCCATTTTCGTATTGTTTCGATTGCGTCACTAAAATGTGTATTAATGGTTATCTGTTTATTGAGGGTGTTTATAGCGTTATGAATGTTAATTTCGGTGTTCTTTAAATGTTCTAAAATTTCTTCTCTGTCATTGTCGTCCATAAGTCCGAACAACCATTTTTAAATATTCCCCATGCCTCTTTTCGATCTATTGGATTGAGAAGGTGTGATGGATTTGGCTTTTGCCGTAATAACGTTAATTTCCTTTCTTAAGATATCCTTATCATAACCATCGATCTCTTCTATGTTTACCTCTATTTGTTTGATTATGCTCAAAATTTCCAAGGGGTGTATGATATGTAACACAGTAGTCGTTATATTGGCAACTTCGATTTTCCTCAGTTGTACCGCCGCATAGCCAAGGTTTTCCTCATTTGCTGACCTGAAGGAATGCCTGGACCGAGGCTAAGACCACAGTAAGCAGCGTGATTCCCATTATGATCATCCTGTAAGAAATATTTGGATAGTTATAGAGCGGAATTTTGATTTGGTTATCAACCTTCACTAACCAATGCAACTTGAAATATGTTCAGGTTCTGTTCTGGAAGGCATACTTCCGTTTGACCTGCGTCTTGTATACTTTTTTGAATTGGTTGTCGTTAGACACTAAGTGGTTATCTTCTACTCTATAGTTAGAAATTTTCTTATATTTCGGCTGAGTTTTACTAACTCTATAATTTCTCACAAAATCGTTTCCGAAGTCAGCCTTATTTTTATTATTTTGCCTTGTATTTATGGTATTCATTCTCTCTATCTTTTCTGTATGAAAACTCTCGGCCAATTCCCTGATGTCTTCACCTGATATTGTATTGTTAATAAAATCTATGGGTCTAATTTTTATGGTGGAATGTATCGTATTATTGTAAGCCAATATTGCTTTATGGACCTTTTCTTGTAAGTCGCTTTCATTACTCGCGTCTGCGTTAAAAAGTCTTATGTGTTCATTAAGGGTTAGATGCAGTCTTTCCACATCTGAGTTCCCTGTTTTGTTGTAGGTTGTTGTAAAATGTACATCGATTGCGTTTTCGATCAAAAATTGTTTTACAGCAACTACGTCTAATTCATTGTCTGTAACTATTATCTCCGGCTTACCCAAGTACCGAATACGCGTTTTTATCGCGTCAACTATTGACACCCAAGTCCTGTCTGACAGGTATTGTGCAGTTGCATACTTTGTAAACTAATCAATACTTGTAAGAAACATCGTGTTTCTTTGTGGGTACCAGATATTGATGTGGACTATCTCATTATGCTTGCCGGGGGTTTTCGTAATATTAAGACAATGCTTAATTGGACTCCTATCATATTTGGCTTTATTGCAAATTGTGCAGTTATTTATATATTTTTGAATTATCTTTTGCAAATTCGGATAATAATATTTCTTTTTAATTTCTTCGAAAACTTCATTAATACCTCTATGGTTATTTCTTAAATGTTCCACCTCTATGATTTGGAGGATTCTACCTTCATCGGTGATATCTTCCAAAGTGGTGGTTGTTTTTAAAACTTTTAAATTTTTATTTCTGCTGAAAAAATTTCTATACAGGTCCTGAAATTGTATGTACAACCTATCTTCTGGGCAGAACACAACCAGTAGTCCCTTCTGTGGTAATTTCTCCCGCATGATGTACAGTAAATTGCTGTCCTGTGTCAGGTTCCATGTTTCTCTTATCTTCCTCCTGAAAATCACTTTTTTGTTGCAGTTTTCTCTATCTGCACTTTTCAACACTAATTGTTGCTTAAAAATGTTTAGTGGGCTTGGCGTTATCTGTATAAAGTCGGTGCTATCTGTTTCAGCACTGTGTACCGTATACATGTCACTGTTTGCGATATCAGAAGCAAACAGCTCGGTTAAGTTTACTAGGGTTAATGGATCAACATCTGTATTTTCTGATTTTCTATTTCCTTCGTTGTCATAAACCATTCTGCTAAGTCCGTCCGCAACCACGTTTTCCTTACCCTTTATATATTCGATCTGGAAATCAAATTCGTTTAATTTGATCTTCCAGCGTTGCAGTTTTGAGTTTGGCTCTTTCAAATTGCTTAACCAAACCAAGGGTCTATGGTCCGTCTTAACCGTGAACACTCTACCAAATAGGTAAGGGCGGAAGTATTTCGTTGCCCAAACTATAGCCAAGAGTTCCTTCTCTATGGTACTATAGTTTTTTTCGTGACCGTTTAATGATCGGCTCGCATAGCAAATTATTCTATCATTCTGCATGAGCGCTGCCCCGAGAGCAAAGTTGCTAGCATCCGTAACTAGGGTAAATTCTTTTTGAAAATCTGGGTGTACCAAAATAGGGTCAGACTTTATCAATAGCTTTAATTTCATAAACGCTTTTTTATAGTCCTCGTCTTTGAGGTTTATTTTTGAACCTTTCTTCAAATATTTTACTAAGGGGTATGCTACTCTTGAATAATCTTTTATGAACCGCTTATAGTAGCCAGTTATTCCCAGGAATGATTTGATCTCTTTTTGGGTTTTCGGAAGCGGGATTCTATCTATGGCTTCTACTTTCTTTGGGTTCGGCTTTATGCCGTCGCAGGTGACCAGATGTTCCAAAAATTCTGTTTCCTGCCTCAAAAAACTGCACTTTTTTAACTGGATCTTCAGATTGGCCTTTTGCAGAGAGCTCAGTATCTTGCTTAAAGATGTTCCTCTATGCTAGTAGAGAATACCAGGATGTCATCTTAGTATACCAGACATATTTTGCCGATGTGTTCCCTCAGAACTTCGTTCATCAGTCTTTGGAACGTAGAGGGGGCATTTTTCAAACCAAAGGGCATACGCAAAAATTCGTAATACCCACTCGCAGTTGAAAAGGCTGTTTTATGGATGTCTTTTTCATCCATTTCAATCTGATGGAAGCCCTGGGCCAAATCTATGGTAGTAAAATATTGACATCTTCCCAACTTATCAAATATATCATCTATATTTGGAATTGGGAACCTGTCCTCAGTAGTGATGCTATTTAATTTCCTATAGTCAATTAGGGGCTTGAAGATTGTCTTATAATCCCTTGTCGCAACATTTCCTCGATCTGACGATTTATTTCGTTTTTATGTATTTCGGGGTATCTATATAATTTAGAGTACACAGGGATCTTATGCTGGGTCTTAATTGTATGTTTAATTCTATTTGTAAAGGATAGATTGTCATTTTCCCTATAAAAGGTTTTATTATATGCTTTAAGCAGTGATTTCAGTTTATCACTGTCAACTGCGTTCAAATGTGGTGTTTTCAAATTTGATATTGAATTTGAATCAGTAAACTCTACTTCATTGCTCAAAATTGCAACAACATTTTCGTTGCTGCACTTAATTTTATACTCTTCTTCTTCTTTGTTGAGATCGAAGGGAATAAGTGCGTTTTCTGTTGTTATCAGTCTCTT
This sequence comes from Phania funesta, assembly GCA_963932375.1. Lineage (NCBI taxonomy): Eukaryota > Metazoa > Arthropoda > Insecta > Diptera > Tachinidae > Phania > Phania funesta. The sequence continues at coordinate 86,524,568 of OZ010653.1, forward strand.
CCCGTAATCTACACCAAAATTAAGGTCTGATAAGATATTATTTCCTATCATATAGTCTACATTAAATTCCTTAAAAATGGGGAATTTGCAAAGCTTTTAGCGTAACGTTAACATCCTTCTTCCATTTCGAATTGCAAAGTTTAATTGGGTTATGTATTACTATATAGGGTAGCCTCCTTGGTTGGGCCCATGAAAATTTACATTAGAGCTTCCGATTTCCACTGGCTCGTGAACGTTTCCGCGCGAAAAACGCGTGTTTCTCGTTTGGTTTGAATTTCTTCCCCCGTCGGGACCCTGTGCGTTTCCAGAATTGTTTCGGTAGTTACTCCTATTGTCACTACAATTATTAGTATTATTGTTATTATTGTAATTGTTGTGATTATTATTACTTTGGCCTTTAAAATTGTAGTTAGTATTACCATTGTTTGCGCCATTGTTGTTGTTATGCCCATTATTGGCATTCTTATGATAGTGACCACTATACGAACCTTGGTTCCTAGAATTGCTAAAGCTATTATTCCTGAAGCGAGTATCTCTCATTTCATCACTAAAGTTCGTCCTAAATGAGGTGTCTGTATTTCTTTTCTGGTGAGGTCCTGTAGCAGTGTAGCCCTGATGTCTAGCTTCTAGAATTATTCTGAAAGCCGCTTCCAAAGTTGGTGGATTTCTTGCAATTATTATGGTTTTCGTCGGTTCAGGTAAGTGATCCTTGAACACCTCCAGCGAAATTCTATTTATTTCTTCCGCCGAAAACCCTCCTCAGTATGAGTCAAACGTCTGTTATGTAGTCTGTTCCTGATGTTATTTATACTGTAGTGATATTTTTCGATTGTCGAGTCCAACCTCCATGTCTTTAATTTGTCCATTAACTCCCTACTGGTTTCCTTTTCCCCAAAATTGTTAACGAGTATCTCCCTCAGTGTCTCCCAGGTCGTTACTGTTCCGTAACGGTGTATTGTCTCTCTTGTTTCCCCTATACACTTGTTTTTTATGTATCCAAATAAAATTCTCCTATTGTTCTCGTCGAATACCGCGATCGACGGCAACCAGCATTCAATTTGTGCTAGGAAGTCTGGCAGTTGGCTCTGCTGACTTCCATCAAAAGTTGGAATTTCTCTAACGCAACTCAGTATTAGATTAAAATTCTGGACTAGGTTATTTTCCATTTTGGATAAAGGAAAGAGAAGGAAAGGGAAAAAGAAAAAAAAATGTATCACACTCCGCACCAAAAATAATTATTGTCCCCTCCAAGACCATATATCTATACTTTTCGCTCTCTCTATTCAACGTAAAGCACTAATCATTCCATACAAATTATTTTTATTTATTACTTAAATAATTCCTGGATACAATAGGAATATAACTTATAGATACAAAAGGAATATAAATTTACTTTATTGATGATGTACCTTCTTAATTGGGTTGTGGTTGTAGATTCCTCGCTTATATCGTCTATATCTTCCTGTTCGGGGTTGCTGTTCCGTTGTGGTACCTGTTGCTGTTGTTTCTGACCAAGGCTTTATTACTTTTATTTCGTGCGTTCTGGGTATTAGATTTTCGTTTGATTCATAGCTTTTGTTTTAGGTTTGAGTTTTAGAAATTTCAACTTATTGTTCTTCGATTTAAGTTTAGTTTGTTCTAACTTTTTATTTTTAGATTTAAGTTTTTAACCTTTTGTGTTTTAGATTTAAAGTTCCTGACTGTTTGCTTCAGATTTAAGTTTTAAAATTTCAACTTTTTATTTTCAGATTTAAGTTTTTATCGTTTTAATTTTATAATGTTTTAAAGAAAATAATCTGCCAGAGCCACCACTTTTGTCACACAGTATTTTCACAATTTTATGGAAATAAAATGTTACATTTGCTTTGCACTTTATTTTATTTATTAAATTTGTATTTATTTTATCTATTTTTTTATTAAATATTTATTAATCTTCTTAGCATTTTTAAAAAATTTTCTCAATCTTTTTATAAAATTATGCACTTTTGTGTTACATTTGCTTTGCACTTCCTAAATTATCCTCGTCGCCAGTAATGAGTTTAGTGAATCAAACACACTCTTTTGGTTTCTCAACTAAAACTGAAACTTTATTTCTTTTTAAAAATCAAAAGTCAACTTAAAATGAAACTTAGCTAAAAAAGTACAAAAATCATTTTTGTCTACGGTGCATTTTCACACGCCAATTCTGTGTGCAATCAGAATCTGCCCGTCAGACGTAAACAATACAAAGAAAGAAAACATAAAAACATTACCTGTATTCAGGTTACTGCATAATAAGCGAATTCATCCATAAAGATTAAAATATAGTGGCGTATATTAAAAGGGGTTAAAATTAATTAGGAGCTTTATGTGTGCCATATGACTATATACAACAATTCTCCCTCACTTAAAAGGAACATACATATGTACTTTTATTGTGTTAATAACGTAAGTAGTCGTCATAACGGCCAGGTGGTTTCCGTTGACGACCAGAAGTTTTTTGACTCGTTGTAGCTTCCGCTTGAGCATTTCTTGAAGGGCGCTGTTGTTGTGTAAATGATGTAGTATCGTCACTGTACACTTGAGCTGGACTCTTTGACAGCAAATCTGACTGACTGCAATAGGATTTGCTGATCAACTTCGGAAGCACACGTTGCGAAATCAAGTTGTTGTTGTATTGTCGTATCGGGTTTTTGCACATTTGTACGGCGAAATTGGTTTAGGTGTTTCTTGACGTTGAACCCGTTATCTAGGCAAACATTATAGTGGAGATTACCCAGCTTTTGAGTGATAGTGCCAAACATCCACGATGGTTTATTTGCAGAGTAGTATCTGGCTTGAACGAGGTCTCCCCACTTGATTCTTTAACTTTCCCTTCGTAGGTATGAGTTTTACCCAATACTAAAGGTTTTAAGGCATCTAGTTGAATTCGTATCTGCCTTTCTGAGTATTGTTCTGATGGCGTTTTCCCATTTTGTAGCGGTGTTGCTCTATATCGAAAAAGTATTTCTCTGACTTTTTTGGACATAGTTGATGGATCTTCGGACGTAGCCGCCAAACGTTTTCTTAAAGTTTGTACATTCTTTTCAGCTAACCCGTTCGTAGCTGGATGCCCAGGGGCGATAAACTCTTGGAAAATACCAGCATTTTCACAAAATGTTGAAAATTCGTTGCTTTTGAAAATTGTGGCATTCTCAGATACATGACTTCGGGGTATCCGTTTCTGGCGAATATGTTTAATATTTCTATGGTTGATGTTGCAGTTGGAGCAGATGCGCATACAGCCACTTCAGCCCATTGGGATTTAGAGTCGACAACCACTAGAAATTGATGCCCTTGATACGGCCCCGCGTATTCGATGTGAATTTGCTACCAGTGTTGTTCTGGTTCGTCCCATGGGTGTAGGAACGTTTTTGGAAGGCTATTTTGATTGGAGGTGCAAGCATCGCATGCTCTTACCTAGTTTTCAATATTTTTATCTATTCCCGTCAAGTAGACATACTTCCTCGCAAGTTATTTCATTTTTGTGATACCTATGTGAGTATAATGGAGCTCTCTTAGTATCGCCTCTTGCAGCGATTTAGGAATCACGACCATTTGACCTTTGAATAAAATATCCCCATCAATAGTGTTATTTTTTCGTTATAATTTTTGATAGTTGCGGATAAGCTTGCCAGATCCAGATTTTCCAGAAGCTGGACATTTGAATCAAAAAAGCTGGATATTAAAAAAAAACTGGACATTTTGAAATAAAATTTTCACGAAAAGTTACTTCCTTACTTTGCAAACAATTTTATTAAAAAATACACATATTTATGTCTTTAATAATATTACATTGTTTTTTATAATACTTTACTACAATATTAACATAACAAAATATAACTAAACTAAAATGTTTTTCAGTTCATTCATATGTATTTATCTACATATCGCTCATTTGCTGGAACAACGTCATAACTCAAAAATGAAATTTTTATTTTAATGCAGAATTATGTAAACAATTTGTGTAAAAATCTTAAGACAAATTTTATTTTCCCATCGACTTGTATGTATGTTTTTTTTTAGCAATTGAGCTATATGTATTTAAGAATTAAAATCAAATAACGAAAACAAAAAATCATACTAAAAAGACGCAAACAAAACAAAAAAAGTTACTAGATTTATTTGTACTTCAAGTAAAGACGTTATTGCCAAAAAAAAACTTATTTTTTCTGCCACATATATTTTGTATTTGCACTTACGGCCTTTACTAATTCCAAACCTTTCGAGGTTTGCAAAAAACTTTGAAAACTTTTGCACGATTCCTCTAAGTTTGTTCTTATTAATATTTCTGCTCTTATAAGATCGAAAGACATTCTCTTTCTTTCTTTTGTGTATAAATTGTTTAAAATACTAAAAATTCTTTCACAAAATGCGTTACCTACTGGTATTGAATGGACGAAACATGCAACCTTTCGTAAATTTTCTAATTCATTACTTTCAATTTTCGTAAAAAAGTACGACCATATTTTGTCATTTGGCAAATCTTTTGGTAACTGGTTATAGACAGCGCGAAGGCAGCAATAATCGATGTACAGTTTATCGTTATCTATTTTGTCCGATATTTTAAGAGTTTGTGGAAGCTGTTGTAAATATTCCCAAGAAAAAATATTTTTTTTTTTAATTTAAAAACGAAATTTTTTTACAAAAAGATTCATCTGAAAAATCGTAACGTGTTTCTAAATAGCTGGCAGCTGTTTTTAAAAAATCTTCGGCTTCAGTCTTAAATATTTTTTGTTCATTACACGAGAGCTTTTTCAAAATATTGCTAACTTTGCTATCAAAAAATTTGTCATTAATTCTACAGTGAAGACTATTCATAAATCGAGACATTATATCATGCAACTCTAATATTGTGCAAGAATCATTTTCGAGAGATAAAATAGTTGTGTGAAATTCTTACATAATATTATGTATAAAATATAAATATGCTTCCGATAAGCCTTCACTTTTACATTCATCTTCTTCATTGATATCAATATCTGAAATCCCATATGAAATAAATTCCCATAAAGACTTCGGACATTTATTTTTTCCTTTCTTCAAAAAATACATTTTTACAGCAGGCCAACAAAAAATTAGTCGATCTATTGCTGGTAATAGAGAGAGCCACCTTGTTGGAATGTGCCTTAAAAGGTCTTTATATTCTATACCTGCAAATTCAAAACATTCCTTTAATTTTACAGTGGTCATCGCCGATGAACTAAACTCATTAAATATTTTTAAAATAATATTTTCTATGTCAATTGATAAAGAATGTAAAGATTTTTTAACACAATTGTTTATAATGTGACAGTTACAATTTGCCTTAATAATTTGGTTTGATTCATCATTTAACTTTTGGTAAACTGAATTATGAATTCCGTAGTTAACAGCAGCATTATCAGCACTATATGCTGTTATTTGGTTTAGTTTTAAATCGCAGTTTTTAGTTATTCTTATAATATTTGAGAAAATATCCCTTGAAGTTTCATAAGGATCGCTGTAAAAGTCCAAAACTTGTTTACGAATACCATATTTAAAATCAAAATATTGAACGGCATAAGGGTATGTTTTTATATTACCAATATTGGAAGCATCACTACTCACAGAAAAGTAATAGTTATTTTTTACAGCATAACAAGTGCAGCTGCCTTTGTTCTTCCGCAAGTTATTTTGTTGGCGATTTTACTATCGCAATATAAAACTGAGCTAAGTTTAATTTGACAATCGAGACTGTTGTAGCTTAGTCCGTGTGCAACGTTGTGATAAACACAAACTAACTCCGCCTTGGCTACTTCTGTTTCAATTTTAGCCTCTGCTGGTACAATAAAATTTGAAATAGATTGGGACAATTTCTGTGAAGTTTCCATTTTAACGTGTTTTTCTGTTTTCAAATGTTTATCAAGTGATCGGCTGCCCTCATATTTTATTATAATATCCGAATGACACAATTTACATTCAACGGTGTAATTATCTTTTTTTTTATCCATTTAGCATAGCTAGGGAACTCTTTCCATTTTTCACAAAAAGTGGTGTGTCTTCTTTTTGATGGACCAGTTTCCTCTTCACAATCCATTACATTTATTTATCTGGAGATTGTAAATGTTATTTTTTTTTTACCAATCCAAAAGGCAAAATTTGTAAGGAAACCTACCTCAATTTTTTTCAGCCAGATTAGTTTGAGATCAGCTGTTCAAGAGTTGGGGAATGTTTGATAGTGATGGTAGCAAAGGGAAAACATAAGATATGAGACTTTTACCATATATGTAGCTAAGAAGTAACAGACGATATGGAAATAGTACTGTACATACAAATTAAATCGAAAATATAAATCTTGGCGCTATTGCAGATGCATTCTGTTCCAATAAGGAAATTTATACAAATTATTTTAAAGCAATAAATATTAAGAGCATTTTGTGGAAAATTTTTTAGCTTGACAAATTTCTTTTTAGCTTCAAACTGTACAGGCCATTAAAAAGCTGGACAATCCAGCCAAAATCAGTCTGTCTGGCAACCCTAGTTGCGGATCAAATTTGGTGGCACCTCGAATTGACTTGTGATTAAGACGTGAAGGGTTAATTTGCAGTAATGTTGATACACAGATACGGTGTACTTCGTTGTCGATAGAATTAAACGTACTTGAACTTGTACTTAGCGGAGCTCTTGAGAAACAATCAGCGTTAACATTATCAACGCTTCTTTTTGTAAGTACTTCGTAGTTATAGCCCGTCAAGAACGCTACTTACCTTTGCAGTCTTCAATACGTCATCAGCGGTAGTTTTGAGTTTTTGAGTATTCGGGATAACGGTGATAAGCTTGAAACGTCTCCCGTAAACGTATTCGTGAAAATGCCGTACCGACTACACGTTTGCCAAGGCCTCACGGTTCAGATGAGAGTAATTTTGCTCGGCAGCAGTTAATGATCGTGATGCAAACGCAATTGGCCTTTCTGCATCCTTAGTTAAATGATATAAAACACCACTTATTTATTGCATCACAAGCAAGTTGAAGCGTTAATTCGGGATTGAACGGTATTAGAACACGTTAACTAGCAATTTCTTTTTTAAACGCGTCAAAAGCTTTTTGACAACTACTGTTCCACCTGAAAACTGAATTGCGTAGTAGCAAGCGTAATGGTGTGGTTAACGTCGACAAATTAGGTATAAACCTGGAATAGTATGTTACCATACCAAGAAATCGGCGGACGTCTTGAATGGATTATGGTTGTGCCATCTCTGTAATAGCCTGGACTTTAGAAACGGATTTTTGTAGTTTGTTGTACTCCACGGTGTAACCCAAAAATTAAATTTGTTTTTTGAAAAATTTAAATTTTGAAGCGTTTAAGTGCAGATCGTACTTTTTAAGCTGACTCAAACATAATTTTAAATTAGCCTTGCATTCTTCTATTGACTCACCATGTACCACAATGTCATCGAAATATGCGTGTGTTAGGAATTTCACGTAATATTTGGTCCATAATTCTATTGAATTCCGCTGGTGCCGTTTTTATTCCAAAAGACAGACGATTCATGCGGAATGTACCTCGATGAGTAGATATTGTTTGAATGTTTGCTGAAGCCTCATCAACCGGCACATGTAAATATGTTTTGTAGAGGTCGAGACGACAATAGAATCTTGAGTTATTGAGACTATTGAAGATTTTGTCTATTTTATTTTTACTCCCGCCTTGTAGTCAACGCAAAGTCGGACTCCTCCGTCCGATTTCTGAATTACCACCAATGGTGAACCTCAATCAATGTTGGCTACTTTGGTAATTATTCCTCCTTTCTCCAATTCGTCTAGCTCTTTGTTAACACATTCTGTTAACGCATAAGAAATGTGACGCTCTTTAGTGTAAATCGGCTTAGTATTTTCTCGTAACTGCAACGTTACCTTGCAATTGGGTATACATCCAATTTTTTGTTCAAAAATATATGCGTACTGCACCCTTAAATCTTCAAAACTATCTGATTCTTTAATAGAAGTGGTAACATTCACACTTGTATCACTTTGGTCTAATTTCTTAAGATTTATATTTAATTTTCGTATCCGGGCTCGTCCTCTAAGAGCTGTATAGTTGTTTGGTACGATGTATAGGTCATCATAAATTGAAATGTTGTTAAATTGTGCATGTACATGGATTTTGCCTTCCGCCGTAAATGTATTTTGGGTGTATGAGCGAAACATTTTATTTGTGGGTGTAAGCCACTATATACGCTTAATTTTTCAAATAAATGTTTAGGCAAAAAGAACTAACCGGAGCCTGAATCTACCTCGAATTTTACGATTTTTCCTTCAATTAAAATTTTTCCCTAATAGCGATCGTTCATAGTTTTGTAGTCACTTTGATAAACGTCAACTATTTTGTAAATGCCATAATTAGAATCATCACTTTGTTCCTGGTTTGTTGTGTTTTGCGATGTTTTGCTTTTATTTTTAGGTCCGGCCTTAGGACTATTTGCCAAAAGAGATGCAATGCAGACTTTTGCTACATGGCCTTGTTTTGCACAAAAACTGCATTTTAATTTAGTATTTGAGCGGCACGCTTTTGCAAAATGATCATTCTTACCGCAACGTAAACATAACCCCGCGATACCTAGCTCTTCGTACTTGATTTTATGCTTGTGTTGGAGGGTTTTCTTTTTAAACCGGCTTTCATTTTTCTTGTTGAAAATGTTATTGATCGTTGTACTAGATGTACTTAATGGAGCTTGTGATAGCTCTTTTGCGTCTATTGTTTCAGCTTCAAGTGCCAATACCTTTGATACGACTTCTTCAAACTTAGGTGAGTCTGCTTGTAATAATCACTTCCGCACGCTATTATCACTTATTCCCCGTATAAATTGTGCTATTAAAAACACGTCCGCAATAGAACTTTTGCACGCACAATTTGACACAAATTCACGCTCGTTGATATCTGTACGAAGAACTGCCACGTAATCGGCGATTGACTGTCCTTCACTCTGGTACTTTGATAGAACTCAAGTTCTGTTGCTATTTTTGGTGCCGCCAACGTAGCAACCTTCGAATTCAAAAGAAGTTTGAGCAATATTGTTTATTGCTGTCAACTCCTTTCATGTTGACGTAATTTGTGAAAAACTTCAAAATTGGATACTAACGTTGTATTGATTAATTGATTATTGCTTTGAACTGCACTCGAACTAGAACCACCATGATTCAACCTTGATAGCTGTTCCACCAAGTCTTGCTGTGCTTTCATAAATATTGAAAATTGTTCGGCATTAATTTTTCTCCGTTTCTGTTACTTGTACGATCGTCGCCAAACTCTTGTGTTCGTTAATTGAAAATGCACGCGTTTTCACAATTAAGTCTTTATTTAAAAACAAAACTTATAACAAAATACAAAATGAAAATTCTAATTAGATAATGTGCACGAAGAAAAAAATATGTATATCAAAGGCCATTGGTGTTGCACAAGCAGCGTTTTTATTTCGTTGTTCGAAAATGTTGCCCAATAGTGCTTTGTATATACAACACACACCTAGACTGGTGAAGAGTAATAGCCGGTTAAATGAAAAATAAGTTTTCCATTTCTTGCTGATGCCGAACTACTTATAGCGACTTTGATATTGAGTTAGATGGAAGGTAGAATTCTTCTTTTTAGAGTTTCAGGTGCGACAAAATTAAAAAGTTTCCCTTGGTATCAAAATTAGTGACGTGACTTGTTATACCGTTGTCCAGAATCTAAGAAAATGCAGACGACACTAGACTTTTGTTTAAAATTAATAAAAAAAAAATTAAAGTTGTATGCAAGAACACGTGGATTATTGCCATCGTTTCAGAGTTTATCCGTGAGATATTTGAGACATTTTAACTCGTGTCGTAAAAATCAATCCTAATATCCCTGGGACAGCTATTTGAACCAAAGCGTCAAACAATCGCAGGAAAGTGCCAACGGAAGATTGAAATTCATTAGCATTTAATGTCGATCCCGATATCATAGTCACGTTTCTAGTTACGGACATTATCTGTTCAGATGAGTTTGTTCCTTCAAAAAATGAAATATCCAATCTTACGCTAAATTTGGACTATTCATTATAGAATAGTCAATAAACCACGTTGCTTTTGAAACAAAGCAAGTTTCTTTCTGTTTCGATTCAATCGTTCCTTAAAATAACCCTTCCAAACGAGGATGGCGTGTTCAGGTGCCATAATCTTTTTCTAGTTGTGTTTGTGTGTTTATCAAAATTGATTCTTTGCCGCAAATAAAATCAACGGCCGCGTCTAAACGACAGGTATTTTTCTGGACGCCGTGATGTACTTCTAATGACATGACTTGCTAATTTCTTTGCTTTAATTTTAAAAATTACTTTAAAAATTGTTTCACTTTCTTAATAATCAGGTTGAGACTCTTAGAAATGAAGGAATGCTTTTTATTTTTTTTTTATGCTCGTAAAGGCACAGATATAAATTAATTTTATTTCCTTTTATTTACTTTGGGTTCTAGTTATAGACAAATTTAACATATCAAAATTAATAACTTCAATACCATTATTAATGCTTGCTGTAAACGAGAAAGGCGTTTACTCCGATTAGTTCCTGGTTTTTGCTTCCAAATTTGAATGAGACCTTAAGAAATGAAACGCACGTTTTTAGTTGCTAATTTATTTCACTAGACTGCAATAAATTTCCTATAGGTTAAATACAATTTTATATAATATTAAATTTTAATGTTTTAATTCACTAACATTTTAGTACAAAGGCCAAGAATATTGAGCTATACAAGTTAAGCCTTGTTCTCATGTAAGTTGTCTTTCAGGAAATGACTTTTAGATAAAATTTTCTGAAATAACCTGAACGTTATTCGTATACAAAGCGTAAGCAGAATATTCTGTGGGAAAGAATTTAGTTGTTGGAGATAAGCTCTGTTCAGACGGCAATGAAAAATTGTAGATTGTCAGTTCACACGGTTGTAAGACATTTGTCAGAAAACTGGCAATTCCATTGTAAGACAATTATCTGACAAATTTTTGTATATTGATGTCGGTCGCAATGGACGGTTTTGCGATGGCGGTGTATTTAAACGTTGTACATTTGGACAAGCCCTAGATACTAACCAGCTTTGCCACTACTTAAAGCACTACCTGGTCGACAAATGTCAGGTCCTTATGTTCTTGTTGCCGACGATGCATTTGCTATTCGACCGAGTCTCATGAAACCGTATAGCCAACGAGGTCTAACAATGGTTCGACGAGTATATAATGAAAAGTCCTGTTCTATAGGTTTGTTTTCGCTAAGCATATTTATAAAGCTGCACTTAGCTGCAGACTTTGCTTTAATTCTGTTATGCTACCCGTTAGAGTGCAACACAGAAGGAGTGAGAACTGATTTGGTTTTGATGCAAAAATATTCTGATTTTATTTTCTATTTCTTCAACTATTTATACTTAATTAATACATTTAAAATTGTAATTTTCTTTCTTATTATTTCTGTATTTTAAAATATCTATGTTCTCTTTAAAGTGCTTTGACCTACGCTATTAATATTTATCATTTTACAAATTTTTTATATTCCTATATGTGTGTCACAATTTCTTTGTTAATTTTTTTTAAGGTTTATTGTTACATAAAATTTTTATCAAAACAAAAGTGGTGCAAATGTAATTAGAGTTTTTTTTTTTTTTTTTTTTTTTTTTTTTTTTATTTCTCTATTTAAAATATGTGGTATGTTGTTTATGGTATTTTAAACACATTACACCTTCCCCCTTAGGATTGAATTTATGAATGTAATGAAATGAATTTAATCTAAAAAAAATTCAAATGATATATAAGTGTTTAATTGTGAAGTATTTGTAATAATGCTTATTGAAATTGTTTTTACTATTAATTAGATTTGTATAACTTAAGTATATTATTATGATATAATTTTTCTGAATTATCCATTTTTAATAAAGAATTAATTCCTAGTCTTTTTGTTATTTCATACGGTCCCTTATATGGGCTTTGATTCTTCTTTCTAGATTCTAACTTTATTAATACTAAGTCTCCTACTTTAAAATTACTAACATTTGTGTTTTTGTCATAAATTTCTTTTGATTTTTGTTTGGCTATGTCAATTAACTTTTTAGCATTTTCCAATGATCTTTTTAGTCTCAACTTAATTTCATTAGCGTAATTTTCAATGTCATAACACTTACTTGAGTGTTGTATTGTGTCTGTTGGTAATGCTGCTAACTTTCCATAAATTAGTTCGTGAGGCGAATAGTTTGTGTCAATATGTGGTGTCGTATTATATGCAAATGTATAGTATGGTATCCATTTGTCCCATTCATTATCATCAACAAAATTTAGTAAATATTCATTTAATACGCGATGATTACGTTCTAAAGAACCTATTGTTTGGTGGTGATAAGGTGCTGAAAATATTTGATTAATTTTCAATAAATTACAAACTTCTTTTAACAATTCGTTGTTAAATTCTGTACCTCTATCTGATTTAAGATTCTTAAAACATCCATACTTTAGAATGAACTGTTCAACTAATGTTTTAGCAATACTTCTAGCATCTTTTGTTTCAATTGGGTGTGCCATTACATATTTTGTTAATTCACATTGCATAGTTAGTATATATCTGTACCCATTAGATATTCTTAAAGGTCCAACAGTATCTATTTCTATTGTTTCAAAACTAGTAGTAGGACTTTCTGTCACGATCATTTCCTCTTTAATGTTTTTAGTTTGTTTATTTCTAAGACATTTATCACATTTGGTAATATAATCTCTAACCATCTTTCTCATATTCTTCCATACATAACGTTGTTTTAATTTTAGTACTGTTTTTCTTATACCAAAATGTCCTGATAATGGTGAATTGTGGAATTCTTCTATAATTTTCATTTGTGATCTTTTATTCGTAATATGTTGCAAAGGTTTGTATAATATAATATTCAATTCAAAATTTCTATACTTATTTGATTTCAATAATTTCTGGTATACCTCATTATAAATTTTATTTAAATATCTATCTGATATGAGCTCAAAAATATTATCTTCGCATGATAAAGCGAGATTCTTTATATTTTGCTTATGCATATAAATCATTAATTTCTCTAGTGACAAAACGTATTTTGCTAGATCTTCATTAACATTTATTACAAAGCTATTATCTTTACTTTCTATGGTACCATCTTTAGGTCCATTTTTTATATTTTTTATACCGGTTTTTATAATGTTAAATTTTAATTTGTGAACGTTCTTTATATCTTGTAATGATGTACATTCCCACATATGATCCTTATGTTGGGTTTGGGATATGTCATTCTCGTTATTTCTTTCTATATTCTCAATATTTTCCTTTGCAGTCATTCCACGTGTTGTTACTAAAATTTTCGATGGTAGTTTCCTATCTTCTTCTACAGGTGTCATATTTCTTAACATCTCAGAATCTAATTTTATTCTTGATAAAGCGTCCGCGTTTGTATTAATCTTTCCTTTCTTGTAAACAATTTCAAAATCATAATCTGATAAATCAATTCGTATCCGAGTCAGTTTAGATGAAGGGTTTTTATGTGAAAAAAGTGAAACAAGTGGTCTGTGATCGGTTACTACAATAAATTTTCTACCAAATAAATATGGTCTAAAGAATTGTATACCCCAATGTATCGCGAGTAGCTCTTTTTCTATTACTGGCTTGTTTAAATCATGTTTCCCTAAAGTCTTGCTAGCATAAGAAATTGGTAAATCCTTTCCTATCTCTCCTTGTGATAGTATAGCTCCCAATGCGTAATTTGATGCATCTGTGGTTAATATGAAAGGTTTTTCAAAGTCTGGGTATCTTAATATTGGTGCTGTAATTAATTTTGTTTTCAGTGTATCAAAAGCTCGTTGACATTCTTCCGTCCACCGGAATTCCTTCCCTTTCTTCGTTTGATCATTTAGACATTTTGTGATTTCTGCAAAGTTTTTTATAAAACGTCTATAATAATTACAGAATGCTACAAATCTTTTAACCTCCTCTTTGTCTTTTGGAATTGGATATTGTTCTATTATTTTATGTTTAGAAGGGTCTGTTCGTATACCGTATTTTGTTATTTGATGTCCCAAATAAATTACCTCTGATTTTAGAAATACACATTTTCTTGCATTCAATTTTAAGTTGTATTTTGACAGGCGTTCGAATACTTTCACCAGGTTTTCATTGTGATGTTTTATACTACATTCAAATACAATAATATCGTCTACGTATAAAAATGCTTTGGAATCTAAGCCACTTAGTGCTATTGTCAACATCCTTTGGAAACTATTGGAAGAAATTTTTAAACCAAATGGTAAACGTTTAAATTGATAATGTCCATTACTGGTTGAAAATGCAGTTAATCGCCTGGAATCATCGTCTAAATCTATCTGATGGAATGAGTTAGTCATATCCAGAGTTGAAAAATATTTCGCTCGTCCAAGGCGATCTAGAACATCTTCTAGTCTTGTTAACGGAAATTTATCATTCACTATTTTCTTGTTAAGTTGTCGAAAATCTACAACTAATCTCCATTTCTGTTTTCCATCTTCATTTTTCTTTGGCACTACTAGTAGAGGTGAATTATATGCGCTGTTTGATGGTTCAATGATGTCTTTGTCTAACAATTGTTGTACCTGGTCATTAATCTCTTCTTGTTGTGTATGTGGTAATCTATAATTCTTTATGTATACTGGTGTATTGTCTGAAACCTTTAAATTTTGTGTATAAAAGTTATTAGAAGTCAGTGTCTCTCCCTCTAGGTGAAAAATATCCTGATATTCTTTAAAAATCTGTAATAATTCTGTTTTCGTTTTTTCATCTTTTGTGTCAATTTTCAAAATATTCATTAATGTATTGAATCTGTCTTCACTGAAATTTGTTTGCCTTTGCTTTTGTAACAAGGTGTAATTTCGTAAGGGTTCTATTTCAAAATTAATATTCTCTAAAATAACGTCTTTATCTGTTGTATTCAATATCCTGACATGGTGGTTGCCTCTTCCTGGTACTATGGTATTACTAACAAATATACCTGGCTGAATTTCATTATTAAGAATGATACTATCTTCGCATATATCCAAATTTACAGGATGAATACTTTCTGATCGTTTTTCTACTTTTATGCAATAATTTTTGTTTACCCACGATTTCATAGGTATGGTGATCTCTTCACCCCCTAAGGTAAGTGTTAGCGTGAATGTTTCATAGTCAATCTTACATAAAAATTTTGTAAAGAAATCTCTTCCTAAAATTCCGTCAGTTGGTATTGGAAATTCCTTTTCAATAATATGAAATTTGTAGTTTTCACTGAAATTGTTTATGGTGAATTTCAATTCTGATGTTCCTACGGATCTTATCTTTTCTGTGGTGATACCTGTGAAGCTAATTGATTTTTCTTTATCGATATGTAAGAAGTCTTCATTTAATCTATTAATTTTACATAAAGAGATATCTGCCCCTGTGTCTATTAAAAATGTCAGTTTTGAGTTGTTACCTAAGTCTAAGTTTATATAATTCGTGATGTTGTTAGACACCTGAAAGACATTATTTAGTTTTATTATTGGTTCTCCGGACAGTGGGTTCGTAAAGTTCCTTGACTCACTTCCGGATCCTGATGGTTTTCCTGTACATAGTGTATATGTCTTCTATTCGGAATGTTGTTCTTGTAATGATTCCTATTTTGGTTCCTGTTGTTTTGGTTATTATTATGATAATCATGATAATTATTTTGTCTGTTACCACTGTTTCTGTTATTATTGTTATGCTGTGTAGGCCTGCTGTTATATGCGTTACCATTGTTATTATATTGCCTATTGTTATATATGTTTCTGTTAGAATAAAAATCATTCCTTTTATTGTTGTTATTGTAATTATTGTTGGTGTTCTTTATGTTTCTCTGGTTATATCTTTCGTTCCTATTATTTGAAAAGTAAAGGATTTGCTCGGAGTTATTAGAAAATTCTTTTTCTAGCTCTAATGCTAATTGTAATGCTTCATTAAGTTCTTTGGGTCTTGAAGCGAAAATAGTAGGTTTTAAATCTCCTTTCAGTCCATTTTTAAATACATTCAATGCATAATCTTTGTTTAATTGTTTTATAGTTGAAGATTGCACTTCATTGCAGTTTTCTATTCCTTTGATTTGCAATTCATTTAGTTCCGCAATCATTTCTAGTATTTTTTCATGATACGTGGTCACATTCATGTTCCTTTGCGAAAAATTATTTAAAGTAACTTGTATTTGCGAAACTGTTTTTCTTGATTTGTATCTATTTTCCAGAAGAGTTTTCAAATTTTCTAATGTTTCTGGAGCTGTTATACCCAATGAAGTTTTTACAATGCTAGACAATTTTACGTTATAAACAAAAGTGATTAAAATTGGTTTTTGTGCTGACTCTAAAGTATTATGAATTAAACTTATGATTGTAATAAATGAATTCAATTCCTTGTAATTTCCTGTGAATTCAGGAATTACTTTCATTGCAGTCTCTAGGTTAAAATTCGCCATATTTATTAAATTTTGCTTTTTAGATAATAAAGATTGTTCAAAAAGTGTCTTTGCTGTGTTATAGTATTTGCTAAATTTTTCTATGATTTCTTTAACTTCTTCTGTCTTTGTTTTTGTGTCAGATAGTTTCAGAAATTCTACTTGCAATGATTCTAATTCTTTTAATTTTGTTACTAGTGTGTCTTCACTGTATCCTTCATTTCCTGCTTTCTTAAAGTTTTTAATTAAAGTTTCTACTTTACTTATAATTACTTCCATTTAGATACATATACTATTATTTGTTTTCTATATGTTTTATTAAAAAAAAATTTTTTTTTTTTTTAAACCTGTACTACAGCTTTCTTTTGAACATAATTCTTAATATATCTATTTAACTTACTTATTATAAAAATTATTACAATAATACAAAAAATAAAAAATGCATCTAGTTTAATAGTCGTCCCGAAGTCCATCTCTTGGTTGTTGTTATTATTCACTGTGATGGCTTCTACAGATTTGGATTTTTGATTGCCCATTTAATCTTTGTAGCTCTATGTATAGTTTTCTTTTTTCCTGTCCGTGTGACAAACCTATTAGTCGCACTAATTCTCTTCTTTGTTTCTTTATTTGGAGTTTCTTTCCTCCCCTTTTCGTTTTCTTCTTCGTTTCTCGTTTCTGTTCTTCTTTTTTTCTTTTCTGATTCCTCTCCAAGTACTCTTCAATTGTTAAAGGTTTTGGCCCAGCATTTAATGGAGTAGGTGTGTATTTCGGTTGGTTTTTCTGTGTGTTGGCACCCTCTGGTATGTATTCTTCTACGCAATATTTTGAGAATATTGCGTCTATATCCTCCTTTGACGGGGTTGGATCTTTGTGCCTGGACATATAATTAGTTGGAAAAGGATTCAATTTTGATAAGGTTTAAAAGTATTCAATGGTTGGCAAGGATCGCCATGAAAAGTCCTGTTCTATAGGTTTGTTTTCGCTAAGCATATTTATAAAGCTGCACTTAGCTGCAGACTTTGCTTTAATTCTGTTATGCTACCCGTTAGAGTGCAACACAGAAGGAGTGAGAACTGATTTGGTTTTGATGCAAAAATATTCTGATTTTATTTTCTATTTCTTCAACTATTTATACTTAATTAATACATTTAAAATTGTAATTTTCTTTCTTATTATTTCTGTATTTTAAAATATCTATGTTCTCTTTAAAGTGCGTTGACCTACGCTATTAATATTTATCATTTTACAAATTTTTTATATTCCTATATGTGTGTCACAATTTCTTTGTTAATTTTTTTTAAGGTTTATTGTTACATAAAATTTTTATCAAAACAAAAGTGGTGCAAATGTAATTAGAGTTTTTTTTTTTTTTTTTTTTTTTTTTTTTTAATTCTCTATTTAAAATATGTGGTATGTTGTTTATGGTATTTTAAACACATTACAATAATTATCGACTGAGCCGTGCTCGACGTATAATCGAAAATGTATTTCGCATCATGTATGCCTGTTTTCGAGTGCTTCGAAAACCAATAAGCTGCTTGAATGCTGAAAAGACAAAAAAAGTGACACTAGCATGTTGTGTTCTTCATAACTACTTGATGCATAGTATGCACCGCCTAATACATTTGACCATTACGATTACAACGGAACGCTTATTCCAGGAGATTGGCGCCGTGAAGAAGCAATAGGTAAATCAATGTTTTCATTACAAAGTCCTCGTACTGGCACCTTTAATGCCAAAGATGTACAAAATGAGTTTACGGCATACTTCGCCGAGGAATGTGAATTGGATTTTCAATACAAACATATAAGCCGCCAATGATAATATATGTACACATGTATTGTAACTATATCTTTTTTTTATGTTTTTCGAGAATTTAAACTGTCAATTGCAGTTAATTTTCACACAGAAAAATGTACTCCTCAAAAAAATTCCCATCATCTGCTTTCAAAACTAACGTTTTTGTTAAAAAGAAATAAACAATTTGAAACTTCATCATAATTCATTTATTTTATATATTTCTTAAATTTATTAAAATATTTTAAGGAATTTTTTATCGACATACTTTTTTTTATTCTAATTAAATATATATCCAGTGTACTCTCTCCTTGCGGAGACCTCTCTTAAAGGGACACGTCTCATAAGCGGACATTTTTGTCAGTCCCAAAAAAAAAAAAATATTCGAGATTTTTACAATTCTTCCCTCTTGAGCGGAACCCTCTCATAACCGCACGCACACTTTTAATTCATACCGAAGGAGTTTTTTCCCCCATAATCGGACAGCTTGCAGAACTGCAACACTGTTTTTTGTTTTCTTTCATATCCTCACAGATGTGGCATGTCTAATCATGAATAAAGGGGAATTACCTTAATACGAACAGGTTCTTGTTTTGACAGTAAAAAAACATACGCAAATACTTATTAAATAACCATGCCGAAAAATGTGTTGAGTATTAAAGAAAAAGTTAACGGGATTGAAATTCATAAAAAAGAAAAACTTAGTGTACGGGACTTAGCACAAAAAAATGTAAGATCAGCAAAACGCACGGTGTCAATATGGCTGGAGAAAAGGAACGCCTTTTTGTTATTGGAAGGGCTGCAAAGCCACGGGCATTTCGGAACATCAACTTGAACAATTTACCAGTAACATGGCGATCAAACAGGAAAGCTTGGATGACATCTGAATTAATGACTGAATTTCTGGTGCAGTTTGACAGAAAAATGGGAATTCAAGAACGGAAGGTTTTACTATTTTTAGATAATGCGGCTTCTCATCCTCGCGACCTCAAATTAAAAAAAGTAAAACTTATTTTTCTCCCAGCAAACATAACAGCTTTTTGCCAGCCACTGGATCAAGGCGTTATAAAAAAGTTTAAATTTTTTACAAGTCTTTATTTTTAAAAAATATTTTGTTGCAAATGGAAGACGCAAGTTCTGATTTGGAACTATCAAGATCAATAAGTTTGTTAGATGTTGTTTATTTTGTACACAAAGCGTGGGAGCAAGTGAGTCCACAGACAGTAAAAAATTGTTTTAGGAAAGCTGGTTTTGAGAAATGTGACAGTCCCAATGATGATAAATGTTGGACTGCAGAAAATGAGCTTCCACTATCAGCACTTGCTCAATTCTCGATTGTTGTTAATCGAGTTGAGGACCGAATCCAAATTGACGGCGAAGTTTTTATTAATTTAGATAACGACGTTTAGATTAATGATGAAGATTTGGAACATTTTAATACTGAAATTGTAACTGCTTCCCCAGAAAACCTAGCCGACTCATCTGAAGATGAAGGAAGTGAAATTGACAAGTTAACTTTTTATAAAGATGCCTATATTGCAATAGGAAAATTAAAACCTCTTTCTTCATATCGCAACGACCTTACATCTATTCAACTACTAACGGATCTTCAAATACATCTTCAAAGTGTTGAAATCAAGGGAAAAACTCACCAATCTAAAATTTTTGAATTTTTTAAATGCATTTGAAAATGTGTCTGCCTTGATTTTTTTAATTTTTTATAAAAATGTTTAATAAAAGCCTTTGCTTATGTACTTTATGTTGTTACTTTTAAATAAAATTGAATATAATGAAAATACATAATTACTTACTTACCACTCTCATAAATGGACATCTCTTATAACCGGACAAATTTGTCAGTCCCTTTGTTGTCCGCTTATGAGAGAGTAAACTGTACTTATTCATAATAAATGAAACTTATTTAAAATCTATTTTAGAAGAAACTTTAGATACAAAATTTGTTCTAAATCCTTTTTAAATAACTTATATTTATTATGAATATGAGCATTAAAGTGTGATGATTGTTGAACGGTTAATTTTTAAACGTTAACAACTTCCCTGTCCAATGAGTCACATATGACTCACGAGAGCATATTAAAAGAAGTTCATGAGTCACATGTTACTCATTTCTCTATACAACTTAGAGTATCTGTTTTATTATAAACGTGGCGTTACATTATTGTGATTGATACATAGACGTATAGCAAAAAACCTAACCTTTAAGGAAGTGCAAAAACATTTCGTAATTTTTTCCTGAAAAGTTCATTTAAGTCAATGGAAGATATATGCAATAAATAAAAATCAAATACAAAGTTTAGTGTTTTTATTCATAGAAAATAATAAAATCAAGATTGTTCCTGATTATAGCATTCCAAACAGTACGCTTTTTTACACATTTTGCACTCCGTATGTACTTGCTTTGCTTTCGCAGGCAGTTCTCCTTGACTTTTCAATTTGAGGTAGCACCCAGTGCACCTTTTTCGTACGAGTCGGTTGTGTATATTTCGTGGAATTTTTTGCAAACTATGCCCAGAAAACAAAGTTAAAGTCGAAGATCCTGAAGTGCTAGAGGAGTTCGTAGTCCTTTGAGGAAGGTTATTTGCTGCTGGTCCAAGAAAATGTCGGACAAGATGTTCTTGAACTTGTAGTACTGTCAACTTAGGGCCGTCTACCAACTCGTTATAAATGCGTCTCGAATTGAAAGCTGCGACTTGAAATAGTAAATCCACGGCTATCTTCTTATACCAAGTCAAGCTTTTACGTAACGGAGAATGGAATGAGGCAAGTTGCTCCAAAATATCAATCTCTTTTTTTGCTTCATTATAGTCAATTATAACGTCTGGTTTCATGCCATCGCCTATTATTGCAGCAACCTTAGACATCCATTTCCGTGGCAAGTTGAAATCATCAGTACGTCTCGTTTATCATGCCATTTTAGCACAGTATAGAGATTGTCCTTTTGTCTTGCTATTTGGCCACCTCTCTTTAGCTTGGCTTTTACTACTTTTTCTGGCAAATTTCTTTTATTTTTCCGTAAAGTGCCACACAAGTCAGTTTGGCACCCTTTTAGATACTCAGCCAATGGTAAACTAATATAATAGTGATCAGCAATAATAATACTGCCTTTATCTGTGAGCTGGACCACTTTTGAACCGTTTTTCAAGACCCTCTAAATGTTGTGACATCCCAGCATAAATTTGTGTAACTATTTATTGCACAGGCTTTGTATGTTTTCATGCCGTAGCGATTAGTCTTAGCTGGGTTGTAAGTCTTTATCAGTTTTCCTTGAAATTTGACCATGGACTCATCAACTACTATAATATCTAAAGGTATATATAGACTACAAAAATTGGTTACCCCTTTTTGTATAAGTGGATCTATTTTATGAGTTCGTTGTTCACCAATAACACCTATTTGGACAGGTGTAAAGTGCCAGCATCTTAGAATTGTGGAGAACCTGTTATATAACATACTAGCGGATCCCGGCGTGCTTCGCTACGCATGAATATTAACATTGAATTAAATTCATTGGTTTTTTTATTTATTTTTTATTTGGAAATAATGAAAAAAAGTAAATCAATTCAATACAATAGTGTATACAATATTGCAAATGCACATGCATAAGCGTTGCTACCTCCCTTGTTAGTCAGATAAGCACATTTTAGTGTTAGTATATAAGTATGTTTAAAATTTGTAAATAAAATAGTCCTATTATAACATCAAACTACTAATGATTTACTTACTATTTCGCTCGCGATCTTTAGGTTTTGTCGAATACATATTTGTTGTTTTTTTATATGAACAAAATCACATGTTGACATGAAAAATCATAACTCACGTCCGATTTCGTGCAAACTTTAGATATACTATCTACACGACCATAGGAATAAACCCTAAATTTCATCGAATTCGGTAATACCGTTCGTGAGTTATAAAGTCACAACGCACTTGCAACAATTTTTTATATATATAGATTTATTCTATGCATAAGAGGATTATAGTACAGCATGTCTAACTTCCAGTAATGCTCAATTTCTGGCTTTGGATTCAGGCCCATATACATAATGATTCCAAAAAACAATTTCAAATCCTCTCTAGTAACATCTTTCCATCTCGTCATTCGACTAAAATGTGCAGTACCTACTTCTTTTAACAACTGAGCGTAATTATTTGTATGAATGACCATTTCATCAATTAAATTATCAGGTATAAAATATTCATAGATTTCGCTCAAACTGATTCGCCCATCTTCAGTAATTGCGGCAATGTTTTGCACACCACGGATACCTGAAAATGTTTCTTCAAAGGCAAAACATTTCTTTCCCATTGTAATTTAGGCGCACTAGACGACGACGTGGCTTCCGTTATACAGTTTGCAATTTCCTCGGTAGTCTCGCATTCTACATCGTCATCACGGGTGGTATTCTTCATCACTTCCACTGGTAAAACCTTCTTCATCAGAATTTTCTAAATATCGGACTATTTCTTCAGTCGTATATCTTTTATTAGCCATTTTATTGTTCCTTTTAATGCAGATTTCACCTTAGGAAACAGATAGAAGTCGCACGGCGCAAGATCCGGCGAATAAGGCGGATGGTCTAACACTGGGATGCTGAATTTGGCTAGAAACCTCTTAACAGTTATTCAAATGTGAGAATTTTAGGCACCATTTTGGCACACACTTTTTGCATGTTAAAATTGTTATTTAATATTTGCCGTACGGATTCTTTATCAATTCGTACAGTTTCAGCAATCGCACGAATACTTAACCGACGGTCAGATCGAATCAGATTACCGATTTTTTCGATATTGTCATCCGTTTTCGACGTGGAAGGGCGACCCGGGCGTGAATCATCTTGAACGTCTTCTCGGCCATCTTGAAAACGCTTAAACCACTTAAAAACACGTGCACGCGATAAACATTCATTGCCATACACTTCTTTCAATAAATTATAAGTTTCAGTAGCGGTTTTTCCAAGTTTCACATGAAATTTCACAAGAATTCGTTGCTCTACTGTTACACTTAACATTTTTCCGGCGAAACAAACAAACACCTCTAATGCGAACGAAGGCTACGGCTGTACTGATTTGTTCACAGAAGCGAGAGGCACTACATACGAAAGAGAAGGCTTCACGATAACAGCTGTTGGTTGCTGGCGTTTGGCGCATGCGCACTTCTTCTGTAACAGCGTCAGTCTCGTTATTTAATAGTCACACCTCGTATATATACTTTTAACCTCAAAGAAACACAAATGCGCACTAATCTAAGCGTTTGTCAATGATACATCAATTAACAGTCATTTTCGTTCACTTGTCATTTAGATTATTGCACTGTAATCGGTGTGACTCGTTGAACGTGGTAAAGAAATTAGTTTTTTGCTACGGTTATGAGTCACATATGACTCACAAACAAAATACCCCAAAAAAGGATAAATATATATCTAAGCATTTATAAAAATAATATTTTGTGGTATATACATAAGTACATGTTATTTAGTAAATAAACTCAAAAAACCGTTGGACGTGAGGCTTTCACAAAATGCCTTGTATAGGGACAGGGAAGTTGTTAATTTAAAAAATCAGAACAAAATAAAAATTATAGGAAGGTTTTAAACATATAAAAACGTAAACATACTAAAAGTAAAACAAATAATAAAAATATCTAAATGCAAGGTTTGTTTAAATTCATATTTATATTGTTATATTATTTAATTTACTTTGAAAAATGTTATTATTAATTTGGTTTGTCTTGATTTGACTGCATTTGAGTAAACAAACCAAATTCTTTTTGTTGTGGTACCTGTAGCGAATGATTTAATTAGTTTTAAAAAAGGAATAAATAAAAAAAGGCTTTTACACAAGAACTCACCATCAAAGATACTTCATCCATAATATCGTTAAATGCGCGTCTCAACTTTGCCCTTGCATATGTCGCCTGTTCCGGCGTAAGGCTTCTCAATTCGGCTGCAATGTATTCGGCAAAAGCCGTGGATAAGTCCTTTGGTGATAAAGCCCTAGAACGCATCTGCTACTTGTTGAATTTGGGGTGGTGCTCTTACAATTTCGTTGCTGCGCAGGTAGTGATGGTGACTGTAATGAAACTTCATCGCTAAGTCCTAATTCATAGAAAACCGATTCGTCTGTGGTTGCACATTCCTAAAAAAATAAAATATTGATAATGAAATGATAATTGCATGGATGATGTTGATTGGGTAGATTGGCGAAATTTAATAACTTCCAAAAACATCATTGGCTTGAAGTATTTCCATTTAATTGAAATTGAAATAACTTTTCAAGATTGCTATTGAAAGTTGTTCGGGGACCCATTTTCATTTGCAATCATTAAAACTTACAGGAATGGCATCCGCGACTTGCCATATACTGTCCTTATTAAGTTTATATTCTGCACATCCCACATCTCATACAACTCGTCGAGATTCAACCTCTTGAATTAATTTTAAAATGTTCTCATGCGACTATGAAGTTTCAACCTTTTTCCTATAACATTTTTGTTTTGTCTTTTTGGGCACTGGTGAGGCACTCGGCGATTGAACCTCTATAGGCTGAAACAAATAGTCAGGCACTTTTTCACTATCAAAATTGTCAGGAGTATCACGATCGCCGTCCATTTTTATTATTATTTTTTTTATTTTATAATTAATCAATTTTATTTCTTTTATCAATTAATTTTTTTTGTTCGCTAAAACACTTTTTGACTTTTTTGTTTACTTTCATATCTGACAATGATGCCGTTGTCAGATGTTTAAAACTTCATGCATCTCACAATTTACATTGAACTGACAATAGCTGGCAATGTTCTGACAATGGCAAAGAAAAGTGTTTAGACGATTGTCAGATATCTGGCAATATTATTGACAATTAGACCCCTTTCAGATTAGGCAACTTTAATTGCGCAAGTATAATTTTCATTTTTATTTGATTTCTTTTGAACTTGCTTTTATGCTCACATTCAGCAACTTGGTTGAGCAAGTTTAATTTCCTTATGCACAAATTTTCTTAATTTGTTGACGTTTTGTTTCTTTGCTGTATTCATTGTAATTGTGAAAGTGATTTGAAATTTTGTGTATACAATGGAAGTTGAAGAGAAAAATTATTTAGTTAAAGATATACTTGAATGCATCGGAGAAGCGATTAATATAGATTCCGATGACAGTGGTAAAGAAGATTTGGTAATAAGGTTGTAAACCATAAATTCCTTCCAGTTTTGCAATTTTTTAAGGTTTAACAAAACACTTGCCAAAGAATTTGCTGTAAAGTGGCAATTCCCTAATTCTTTGGGCACCTTAGACGGAAATCACCTAGCCTTCCGACCCCCACCCAAAGATGGCGCTTTCTACCATAATTATAAAGGTGGTAATAGCATACTTTTGACGGCTCTAGCTGATGCAAATTATAAATTTATTTTTGCCGATATTGGCTGCAATGGCCCAAGCACCGACGCTGGTGTATTCTTACAGAGCAATTTAAAGACGGTCTTGGAAAACGAGGAAGAAATGCCTCTGAAAACTGTTGTGGGGAATGGCAGGCTTCTTCCATATGTTGTCGTCGCCGATGATACCTTCCCGATGCAAACATATATGATGAAACCATATACCACACAACAGTAAATGAAAAACATGTCTTTATTCACGTGCAAGACATGTAGTGGAGCAGAGTTTCGGCATACTGGCAAACCGTGCCGCAGAAGCTTTACGACAGCAGTTCTCTGAATATTTCAGTAAGGAAGGGAAGTTTGATTTAATTTATATACATTTTTCAATGACAGGAAGACAATTAAATTGTTAATTTTGCAATTTAAAATTGCATCTCTTTTCAGAATTAACATGAGAAGTACACAGGCATAAAAATGTTTCACTTCATTTTCGCGACGGCTCAAAATTATTTTCTATTACGTACATATCTTTACTTATTTTCCTTTAAAATATTAATAAACACTGTTTGCGGTAAACAAATATTTTTTATTTTTTAAAATTAAAAATAAGTAAAAACAAAATAATAATTCAGTACAAAAAACATATTTTTCTTAAAATTAAAGAAAAACATTTAAATTAGAGAAACACAAAAACGTCAAAAACCTTTATAATTAAATTATTTCACAAACTGTATTTTGTAATTTTTTAAAATTAATTAAGATAAAAATGAGATCAAATAAACATAAATTAATTCATTGCAACAGAAATATTTTCGTTAAAACTAAGAAAAAAAAAATCGCAAATAAACTAAATCACAATTTGATATATGGACTATATGTATGTATGAGAAATTATTTACATTTACAACTTACAGAAGATATTCTTCCTCTAAAATGCCTTCTAAAGACAATTCCAAAATGTATTTGACAGATGATGTCAGATGATGAGGAACTCTGTTTTCTTTGTGATTCTTGTTTTAGTGTCCGCATTAAACATTGGATCCGCCAAGCAGCATCCTTCTGATCTTCAGGACTAATGGCTTCCATTGTTTCTACAACAAGAGCCCCTATCCAAGCGAATTTCTTTTCCGTCCTTTTCGCTGCTAAAACGTTTTTAAAAACATCGATGTCTTTGCCTAATTCCTGCACTGCCTCTGATTTCTATAAAATTTAAATATTTGATTTTTAATAATTAAATATTACCTTTTATAAAAGTAAATCACCTTTTGTTTTTTCTTTGGCGGCACCACCATGAAACTCTTTCTCTTACTGCCGCTAGGGAGACAATTTACGTTTTCATCTGCAGTCAACTTAAAATAGAAAGTGTAGAGGAAGAATATAATTAAATAAACAAGTAGTTTTTACAAACAAACATAAGTACATACTTCTTCAATTGTATCCACCTGTGCTATTTCATTGCTGCTGCATTAATGATATGATGCAATGTCATCTATTTTAAACTGAAAGTACAAAATAAATTTAAAAAAAAATTAATTTTTAAAAACAGATCACATAAATGTGCATATACATACTTCTGATGGCTTTCCATTTATATTGTCCACACTACCTCTCGTTTCGGTGTGGGTTTCCAAGAAACTAAGTTGCTGGCAACACCATAATATTGGCCGATAAACATCTGCTACTCCAGAACCACTTTTTTTGGATTGCTGAACGGCGCGCACTTCTTGCATATATTGCGTCCGCAAATTCTTCCATTTGCGCATTATTTATTCCATGGTTATAGTGCTGCCTGTCTTTTTCATATCACTTAAAATTTCATTAAATGATTCCGCCTTTTTATTGCGGTCTAAATATGAGAATGAGCGAACATTAAAAATGCATTAATTTTGTTCAACTAAATTGATTAGTTGTTCCGCTTCATTTCGCTTCCAATTTTTCATAATTTTTTAACTTTTTATTCACTTATTAACAAATATAAAATTTTCTTAACACAAAATTAGACAACACACCGAAGAAGAAATAAAAGACAATGTCAAAAACAAATAAATATCCCAAGACAAGAATGACAGCAGAAACAGAATTGCCAAATACAAGCAAGTCTGTACTCAAATCTCGGCAATTCTTTTCCCTTCAATCCGACCTTTCCTCTCACACCCACAAACACGAGACTTGCGCAAGTAAAGTTGCCTAATCTGAAAGAGGCCTTATCTGACAATGCTTTTTCTGACCTTTGTTGTATATTTTTCTGACAATATTGTAAGATATGACAACCGTCTGAACAGAGCTTTACTGAGGTGTCGGATTAACGTTGAGTACGTTAACTTATATATATGTTACCGACTGACACAATCCTAACATATTATGATATTGAATTATTTATATTATGGCTATTTATTTATTGTGTTTATTTATTATTACTATTATTGAAGTTAAAGGATTCTAAACGGTTTGATTTAAAAATAATGTATTAAGCCGCACCAACTCGCGACTTTAGTTGAATAAAACACTTTAATATGAATAAACTTTAAATCAAATTTATTTACAATTAAATAATAAAAAAATTACTTTTAATAATTATTTATTACACCGCCTGTTCCCAGCCAACCTTGTTGGCTCGTTAGATTCGATGATCACGTTGCACCAACATGTGCAGGTATGCAGACGCTGATCATGCAAAATTATTTGCCCATTGTTTCAGCAGGAAGGCAATTTCGTAATTGGATCGGAAGCGCGTGTTCAAGTAAAAATATTAAAAAAGCTTAAGTTGGCAGCAGTATCGCCACCGTTGTTAACTTGGATCTAATTATTATTATTCCTAAACCCTCTGATAAAATAAATGAGTTTATAGTTCCTAACTTCTTCTTTTAGCATTCTTATTTTGTTGGTGAGATTATCCTCTAGCGTTTTCAGAACTTCATCTGAAGCGTTAGTGTATTTCAAAATTTTATTAGTAACCTTCGTAATATTAAATTTTTTAAATTCCCTGTTTTTCGGTATTGTTTAATAAATGAATGTGGTTTTCTACTATTGTATGATATCCATGGAGATCCAGCCAACCATTTCCATGCAGTTTCCAGTATATCAAGTGATTTTTTTTCTGGGTGACATTCTTCTTAATTGCGTCTTAAGTTGTATAATTTCTTCCATAATAAAAGGATACGCGGTATTGTCTTTTGATAGCCTCATTAATTCACAGTTTAAAGTGTCAACTGATTCAGCATATTTATTCATTTCGAGAACATGAATTAATTTAAAATTTCCATTTTGTAACCCAGTTAGGCCCAAATGAATTTGAATGAAATTTGGATTCCAGTAGTCCCGGATTCGTATCTCTGTGGCCACCTTATGAGTGAGAAGCACCATCAGTATCAGACTCCGTAACATTTTGCTAAAATTAATGTTGTTAATTGTTAGTATGAATCAAATTAGTAATTAGCGAGAAGTCGGATTAATATTATTAGGTGTTAATATAAAATGTATTAGTATTGTTAGTTAATAAAATAAATTGCCCGAGTATCTATTTGTTAGCATTTTATGATTTAATATTTTCCTTACTTTATTGCCAAGGTCTTCTTTTATTTTTTGTTTTTTATATCTATCAAATATTTCCTGACCATGTTGGTATAGTTTTATTTGAGTTGGTTTGTTTCTTTCAAGCACTTTTGCTCGAGCATTACGTAACTTATTTGGTAAGTCATTGTGTGGAATTTTATTATAGAATACCTCAAATGGTTTTTTATCCGTTACGGAATGGATCGTAAAATTGTATTGCTGGGCAGCTCTGTAAAATATTTCAACTGTGTCCATTACGTGAAATTCATTCTTTATACATCGTGCGATTTATATTAGAGTGGAATGTGATCTGTCAACTTGGCCATTGGTCGAGATGTGGCGCGGATCACAATAGTACAATTGGATTTGTAACCTTTGCATTAAAGATTTGAAGTGCGGAGTGGTAAACCCTGGTTCTAATGTGATTTTTCTTGCTGCAGGGAATGTTTGTAAAATGTCGAGGACCTTTTCAACAAGATTCAATTTGTCTTCTATTGGTTTGATTACCAAAAATTTTGAATATGCGGCAACGCATGTTATAAACTTTAAGTTTTGTACATAGAATATATCAATATGGAGAAATTCCCCCCTCTTTCTGGAATTGAGGCCTCACCAATTGGAAGTTTTATTGGCTTTCTGTCATATTTAGTCTTGTTACATATGTCGTAATGCCTTATATACTCTTTAAATGAACCTATCATTTTCGGCCAATAATATTGTTTAAATATTTGTTTGTAGTTTTTTTTTTAATTTCTATAAGCGCGTGAGTTAAGTTTGTTTTTATTTACTTCGAAGTAAAAAACTTTTCTCATTAATTAATAAAGCGAGTTATGTTTTATTTACCACGAAAATGGTCTTTAGACTAAAGTACAATAATTATTTAAATCTAACTTAGGCTAAACAACGAAAGTGTTTTATGCTGACTTTGCTGTCTGGCAAAATGTGGGAACAAAAATTAAATTTAATTTGAAACGTAAACGTTTCCCTACACTTTACCACCCGTTATAATTAATTAGGCGGTCTGGATGTAACTCCTCCACCCCTTGTTTAAAATCCTCCTGGATTTCAATAGGAAATACTCTTAGGGCTATTATTTTGTTTTATATATTTTTATTGATATATGTTTATTCAATCTTTAGTTGTTTTATATTTCTTTATAATTTCGTTCAAAGAAATTTGTGTAGATGGTGCAATTTCATTTCCTCCCATCGAAACATTTTCCTCAAACTTTTGTTCCTTAATATTAATCTTGATATCATTTCTTTTTATTAAACAATACAGTGCTGGATGGACATTGTGACAACGATTATTAATAGATTGTTTATGCCAAAGTGCTCTGTTATAATGCTAGTAAATTTTGGGTTCGCATTTGACATATTAGATATATTAAATTGATAATTACTTGGATAAAAGTATTTTTCTTCGATGATAAACATTTTGTTTGAGAATGTTTGATAAGCGAATGAAATACTACAATTATTAAATATTATAAAAAAAAACTTCCGGTTAAATTAAATTTCCTATCATCACAATTTTATTCGATTGTTTGGCAAAATGCATTTTTAACTATTATGATTTCATCATCAATACTTAAAACAGAAGTATTGTTATTAAAATTGAATTTACAATTATTTTGATGTATACAATGCATACTTTTCTTTAATTTTCTTATAGGTATATTTTCTTTATATGTAAAAGCCGTGTTAATAATTTCGACAATGTATTCATGTTCTAACTTTATTTCAAACTTATTTTCATTAGGGAGGGGAATAATTGCTTTTAGGCCAGTCTTAATAAAACTATCTGGTATCTGTATAGCAATAGCGATGGAGTCGTCGTCAAATGTCAGAATATCCTACCTTTAATAACTTTAACTTATAGAAATCTATTTCAAATGTCCTTATCTCTTGATTTGTAAATATGCTCGGATGCATAATATTGTTTTTGGCGTATACAATGTTATCTTGAATATGATCGATCTTATGTTCAAGAGTTTGGAGCTTTGAGAGCTGATCCAAATAAAGAAATCCCTTAATAATTGCGTTATTGGCATCCTTATTCTTTTTAAAGGATGCATCTGTTATTTTTCTGTCACTTTCAACTGCAGTTCGTAAACTTTGGAGAGATCTGTTCAATGAATCATTATTAATGATTTGTTTATTTAACGTTTTAATAGAGTTATGTGAATTTTGGTCAATGATAGAAAGGTGTTCGTAAATATCATTTCTGTCTTCATCGTCCATTGTCCCGAATAGCCACTTGTATAATTTTCCTTCTGCATTGATCAGTCTTCTTTTTTTCTAAAAAACATTGATATTATTGTTCTTATTTTGGATTCAATTAACTCGATTTCGTTATTGAGAATATCGCGTCTCTTCAAATTTAAGTTGTACATATTTGTTTTTATCTATTCTAACACCTGTCTTATTTCTGTCACGTTTGTGACATGTATCAGGGTAGTTGTCCCAGTAATGACTTCCACCTCTCTCATTCTGAATCGAATGAATCCAATATTTTCGGTGACCAAATTAACCTGAAGACTCGCTTGGTTGGGTTGAATGTTCATTATTACCAGAATAATTGGTGGAAGCATCTGAAAATTTGAAATGCCGTTTAATGTTGGATTCATGAACATTTTCTAATATTTTCGAAATTTAGGTTGTTTCTTATGTCTAACGTTTCCATAGTTCTTTATAAATCCGACTGGTCTGTTTTCCTCATAGTTTTCTCTTTTCTTGTTAAGTTCGTTTATTTAACAATTTAGACCATTAAACGGTCTTTTAATATAGTCCTTTGAATATTACCATTATGTGCTCTAAATGGTGTGTCTTTTATCGTTGTATGATATGTTTTATTATATAATTCAATGGCTTTTGACATTTGTTCTTTGATTTGTAATCTTTCCTCTAAATTGAGAGTTCTAATTTTTTCCGTCACTGTATTATTTAGACGTTCGACATCAGAATTATCAATGTGACTATTGGGCTTTGAGAAGTGAATCTCGATATCCTCGGCTCTACAATATTGTTTTACGTTGACATTATTAAATTCATTATCACATACCAGTGTTTTCATTTTCCCGAAAAGTGAAATGTAAAGTCTCAATTTTTCGACCAGAGTCAAACTAGTTCTATCCTCTAAGTGAAAACTCGCAGCGAGCTTCGAAAACTTACCAATAAACATTATGAAACTTTGTTTAGAGTTCACGTAAGTATCAACATGTATTATTTCATTGATATCAAGACGGTGTTTCCGTTTATCTAAATTTCTTTTTAATAGGGTTTCTGTCGTATTTCCCTGCAGCACAGACTTCGCAATTATTAACAATCTTTTGCATTATTAGCTTTAAATTCGGATTGTGGTGTATCGACATGAGTTTAAAATGATACTGACTTTATTAATTCTTATTTTCTTTTGTGATTTACATCTTTACTTATGCTATGTTTTTGGGTGGAGATGCCAGATTTATTATTTAATTCAATTTACAAAATATTATAATATCCAGCATGACCGGACTCTTTAATATGGAACAATGATATATGCCTTTTAGCTTCGTCCTAAGTGGACATATCTTTTGCATTGTGATAGCATCGGATGAACTTTACCGCTTTATTTCTTTCAAATAACTCAATTAATGTGTTTTGCAAAATGTTATATTCGTGATCATTTAATACGGAATAAATGCCCACTTTACGTTTTATTATAAGTCGACTAAGTATGCTTTCCAAATTTGTATTTAAATCTTAATTTCCTTGCACCATTTTTATTCTCCAGTTTTGTGATTAGTTAGTATTATCTGCGTTTTAAATCGATTCGCTATTATATCCAATATAAATATATGATCATGTAAATCCTCTTGTTGGGAATGTATTCTCGCTGCCGTTGAGTCGTTACAGTCATTTTGATCCTCAATATTTTTAATTTCATTCACATCGACGTCAATTCGACTCAGAAAGTCCGCAATCTTAGTTTCGCTGCCTTCATCAATCATCATCAATCCTAGCATCATACTCTCCCAGCCGTACAAGCCACCTTTGTAATCTTGGGTTAATATCTTGGATCAATATCTCTTGATGAATTCTTTATCCGCAACCACTTAAGTGGTTGGTGATCGGTATGTGCATCGATTTTCCTGCCATATAAATATGGTCTAAAATACCTAACGCCCCAAACAACCACGAGAAGTTCTTCTTCGATGGTTGAATAATTTTTTTCGTGTTCATTCAATATTCTCGATGCGAAATTAATGAGAAAGCACTGCATCCAATGCAAAACTACTAGCATCGGTCGTGAATTTGAATCTTTTATCAAAGTCTGCTAATCTCAAAATGGGATGCTCGGTAATTAATTATTTCAACTTTTCGAATGACATAATATAGTTAGGGCCTTTAGTGTTAACTTTCTTTTCCTTTTTAAGATATGCTATCATTGGGTATGCTACTTTTGCGTAATCCCTAATGAACTTCCAATAATAGTCTGTGACTCCGAAGATTGTTTAATTTGTTTTTGATTTGAGGGTAACTTTACCTCCCTTATGGCATCTATTTTGCGTTTATTTGGTTTTGCCCTTCAGGGGTTATAATGTGTCCCGAATAGTTTGCCTCCCTTGCCGAAAAATTGCATTTGTCAATCTGGATTTTAAGAGTCGCTTCATCGAGGGCAGTAAAAATCTTACTTACTATCTATATGTTCTTGTAGTGATGAACTGACCAAAGACCAAAATGTCATCCATGTACACCGCACATATTTTATTTATGTATTTTCGTAATACCGAATTCATGAGCTTTTGGAATGTGGCAGGAGCGTTTTTAAGTCCAAATGGCATCAAGACACATTAGTACTGGCCAAAAGGTGTCGAAAAGGCTGTTTTGTATCTGTGCTGGGGTTTCATCATAATTTGATGAAAACCTTTAGCGAGATCGATTGTTGAAAAATACTAAGCTTTTCCCAATTTGTCTAATACGAGTATAGATTCTATTTGGTACTTGTCAGTGACAGTGTCATTTAGGTTCCTATATTCGATAACGATGCGCCACTTTTTAGTCCCGGAATTGTCTTCCTTTTTGGGTGCAATCCAAAGTGGGCTGTTATAGGGGGAGGAACTTTCGACTATTATTCCCTGTTTCAACATCTCCTCGATTTTTCGTTCAATTTCTTGCTCATGGATCTTTGGATATCTGCACATCCTATAGACTGGTTTATCCGTTTTCGTAACAATCTCATGTTTTATATCGTGAGTAAATGTCAGATCGTCGCCCTTTTTATAGAAAAGTTTGTTGTATTTTCTGAGCAAATGGAAAATCTTGAAGTATTCCTCTTTATTTAAGTTTGAATTCTGGAGTAGATTTGAGATTGGACATTGCGTTTTTTCGAATGTACATATGTCACAAACGTCAAATAGATATTTATTAAAGTATATTTTTCTATTATTTACCTCTACAAAATCCTCGCCCAAATTTATCTTTATTTTCAGTTGGTGCAAAATATCGTGACCAATTATAGCATTATAGTTTTTTCCAATTAATTTGCTGACCATTCAGGCGATTTGACCAAATTTTTGAAATTCTTGGGGATATGGTGTAATTATATGTTTATCTATTTTCGTAACGCCATTTAGCGTTTTAAAGTATAACTCATGTTTTAATTGTTCTGTCTGAAAACCATTTAAGAAATTTGGAGAGATTATACTCCTCGTTGACCCGGTATCAACAAGACAATTTATTGTCTGATTTTCGATGGTAACTGTTGTACTATAATGTAAATAGGAGTTCTTTGTTTTGTGGAAGGGTTTGTTAGGTTGTTTATAATACTATGCCTAACCACAGCAGTTTGTATTTGATTAAAGTTAATTTTTTCTAGCTCATCTCTTAAAAATCGTTCAGCGCCACGAAAATTAGTTCCATTGTCGTTAAATATTTCAGCTGGTACTCCACGCCTAGCTATAAAATTTCTCAAGCACAAGAGAAAGGAATTGGTTGAGAGATTTTGAGCTATCTCAATATGTATCGCTCTGATTGTAAGGCATGTAAATCTTACACACTATCGCTTTAGAGACTTCCTGCCAAACTTCACTACTAACGGGCCGAAATAGTCTGTTCCAACGTATGTAAAATGCCTCTGAAAGGCTCCAAGACGAGCTCGAGGCACTGCGCCATTTGCGGTGCAACCGCTTTGCCTGATTCGTTTTTGCAGCGCTGACAACTTCTACGTACACTTTTGTATGTTACTCTGAGCTTTACTATGAAATAAATTTGACGAATTTCATTCAAAATAGTTTCATGGTTTGAGTGATGGAACGCAAGATGAAAGTTCATAATAATTAATTTTGTAATATGGTGACTTCGGTAGTATGATCAGATCTCTTTGGCGTCCACAAATCTCTGCCGCATACTGGGATCGGTTTTTGACTTTTATGATTCCATCATCGTCGAATCTGCCCTTAGGAATTTTTTTACCAAATTTAATTGAAGAATACTCGTCTGGAAAAGAGGACATTTGAACCATCTTATATAGTACAATCTTGGCTCGGTTAAGATGGGATACATGTAATGATTTGGTTGGTCGTAGTTTTTTAACTCTCTGATAGCAGCGCTCTAGAAAAAGTAACCAGTTGCCTACAGCTTGATAAAGTCTAAACCAACTAGAAAAATAAAGAGCATTAATTGAAATCATACTTAACTGACGATAATGAATATTTAAGTGACGCGGACGCATTTCTGAATTTATTATTTCTATCATATCTTCCGCAATTGGAATTTCTTCTTTGGGCCACTCATTTTCAGACTTCTCTAACCACGATGGGCCATTTAACCACTGATCGTAGGTGTCATTTGGTGGTCTAAATTTAGTGGCAAAGTCTGCAACATTCATGGCGCTAGGAACCCACCTCCAATCGGTAGTGTTTGTATATTTTAAAATCTTGGCAGTACGAAACAAGACAAATTGTTTATATTTTCGAGGATCACCTACAAGCCAGTTTAAAACTGTTTTAGAGTCAGTCCACATAACCTTTCTATTTAATATTATATTGTGGGTGCTAACTGCTTGCATAAGTCTTGTACCAATAACTGCAGCTTGCAATTCTAGCCTTGGTACTGATAGCGGTCGAAGCGGAGCTACCTTTGATTTTGCAGCAACAAATTTTGTTTCTATCTTACCTGCATATTCAATTCGAAAATACGATACAGCTGCATAAGCATCCTCGCTAGCATCAACGAATGTGTGCAGCTCCGCAATATAGTTTTGCCTTAAAGCCAGCGAGTAACAACGAGGTATAGAAACTGCGGTAATTTCAGGTAAATATATAAGCCAGTTTCTCCACTTTCTATAAAGGTCATCATTAAGATCTTGGTCCCAAGCAATTCCGGATCGCCAAATCAGTGCAGTGTAACTTTAAGATATGATACAAAACACGACACAAATCCCAGTGGATCGAAAATAGACATCAATACTTGAAGTACTTTTCTTTTAGTAGGTATTATTTCTGAACTAAGAATAGGTCTCTTAAGTCTGACAAATTTTAAATTCATTTTAAATATGTCGTTTTTTTGGGTCCCAATAACATGCCACCATAAAAAACGCTGCGTACAAGCATCCTCCTTTCGAACTTTTATTCTATGAAACATTTCGGCTATGCCTCCACATATAGCTATGGCGCCCATTCGAAATTTAAACAGAATGTTTATAAGTGGTATAAGTAGGTCAGGTCCCTTCATTAAAAAATTCGTTAAAAGCAAATTTTCCTGACTTGGCTGCAGCATCCCAAGCAAGGCGTATTTTGTTAGGTTTGTGGGGATTTTTAACAATAAAAATCGGTAGGTACCAGATTTTACCTCGACTTTCTTTAAGAGCACTGTTTGGTAGACGTACAGCGTAATTTTACTGTTCCAGATAAAAAATTTGGTTTTTAATATTTTCGGCTGGAGTTTAATCTTTTTTAGCTTTTCTTTGAATACACTGCAATCGCCTCATAGCTGTTGGCAAACTATTTGGCAATTCAGGTTGAGCACAATTCCAGAGCAGCCCAACTTCATATCGGACATAATTGAATTTGCAGGTTTTTTCCTACATTTTAAATGCTTCTTGGTCATCTGTTGAAAAAGGCATTTTTTCAGGAGGAGTAATACCCATATTTTCATCAAAAAAGAATTTTTTAATAATGTCATGAATCTTTTCATCTTCACCGCAAATACACTTATGATAATTAAGTATACCTGTTACATTGGCATCGCCACCAAAAAGTGTCCAACCCAATCTAGTTTTACAGTCTACCGGTTGTTGCCAGTTACCCTCACATATCCTAGTTGGAGTTATTAGATTTGGGTTATTTACGCCAATTATCATAGATGGAACAACATTATGGTAACCTTCAAGTGGAATGTTTTTAAGGTAGGGGTATTTTTCCTTAAGTTTTTTAATGAACATATTTTCGGCAGATAGATTCAAATTTTTTACAGTATAAACGTTGTTTTTAAATTAATTCTTTGAGAATTATTTTCATATCGCGATATATCTCGAGTCCATCGGATCTTTTACACCGCTAACATTTAAAAGCTTAGCAACTTTTTCTTCTAATAGCGTGAGAGATGATCCATCGGCCATTAGAGCATAAATGTTGAATGATTTTTCGCCACTGTATAAGGTAACTGGGACTATTCGAAAAAAGTTTCCATTTGTGGTTTTTTCAAACTTACATTTAAATTCGCCATGAAACGTTGCTGAGGCCTCTGCAATACGGGTACTCTGCTCGAAAGCACTAAAAATATCGGCCACTCTTTTTGGTCACCATTAAACGCTGGTAAATCCTGGTGAATGTCCGTGATAAACATTCACAATGACGATCTGGTTCATTATTGCTTTTATTGTGACAATTACCGCGTGTTTGTGAATTTATGTGAGCTGTTTGTTCTTCGTTTTTTCTTTGAGAAGTTTTTTGTATTCTATTTGTAGTTACAGTTTGATGGCAATTTTGCATACTCGGTGGGTTGTTAAATTTATTATTATCCACTGGTCTATCATTTACCAACCGACTCGATTTAAGAATTGACTGAGTCTCAGAATTAGAAGAACGCAGCACATCATATTGCAGACATTCTTTTCGCAACTGCATTTCTTCCTTAAGTTGCGGCAATTGAAGTTTTATCTCTGCGCTTATATTTAAATGCGTGGAAGATAGTTGTGGTGCAATAACGGTGGTGATATCGTCTTTTTGGGTTTCCATTGTAAGATCGATTGTGTTAGTTGTCATCTCTTGCGTCGAACTTAGCTGAATGAGGTTAGGTTCAGAATTATCTTGTCGTTACACAATACATTTTGGGCAGATCCAAGTAAATATATCCACGG
The DNA here is from genome assembly GCA_963932375.1 of Phania funesta. Taxonomy (NCBI): domain Eukaryota; kingdom Metazoa; phylum Arthropoda; class Insecta; order Diptera; family Tachinidae; genus Phania; species Phania funesta. Next base: position 86,563,109 of record OZ010653.1, read on the forward strand.
TGTCATACACATTTGTACAAGTGAGATGATAACTTTCAAGACATATAGAACATGTCACCATATTGTCATCATCGAGATCAGTGCATGATATGCAGCTTGAATTTAAATTTCTGCATATTTATAAAAATCTTAAAGATTTTGGTAAATTAAAAAACCAAGTTTTAAGAGCAAAGTAGTATGTCGCTTTAAAATTCTGAAAGCGAACTCTTTATTAAATAAAGTATTTTTATGTTCATTTAATTTGTTTTTTACCTTAGGTTTTTACAAGTTTTAATTTAAGATATATTTTAAATATGCTTTACAATATCAAGCTTCGGATTTTGGTCTAGAAAAATAAATGAGTCATTCTACAACTACACATACTATTTTTACAGTGTTAGATAAGGGTTTATATCCATAGTTGTAGTTAGGGTTACCGTAAAATGAATGACTTTAGAAATTTATTTATGTAGTGGTAGCATTTTACAATTTGTCGGTAACAGTGGTGTTCCAAAAATTCTCGAAATTCTGCAGAAGTAAAAGCTGATCCTCTGTCACTTATTACGCACCTAGGCCTTCTATAGGATCTAAAATATTCCTTCATGTGATTAATTACTTCTCTTGTATTCGTTGTTTTTGTTGGGTAGAGTCTAACGAACTTCGTTCCGGCGTCAATGAACACTAAAATATGCTTCAGTGGCCTACCATTATCAACCGGTCCGTAATGGTCTATGTGTATTGTATGGAAGAGAATCGTGCATTTTGATATGTTATTTAAAAATCCCTCTTCTTTTCCGTTTTTCGAAGAATATGCTATACATATTAAGCAATTCTGTATATGGCACAAAACTTTATCCCTAATTTTCGGAAACCAGTAACTTTTTGAAATAAGCTCCGTCGTCTTTTCAACAACTATATGGCCCATTTCGTCATGATACTTATACAAAACGTGCTGTTCCATATCCTCAGGCACACAAAATAGCAAGACATCATCGCTTGACTTCCTGTAGATTACATCGTTCCTCATTTCGTACCATTTATTTTGTTTTTTCTGAAGTTCGTTCTTTAATTTTCAAAAGTGTTGGTCTCAATTACCATAATACTTAAACATCTACTCAACGCGTCTACGTGTTGCATTCGCGATCCTGCTCTATGTTCTAAAGTGTAATCATAATTTTGTAATTCAAGTCCCCACCTTGCAATAATAGGGTTTAAGTCCTTTTTGTTTAATGTCATCATCAATGAGTTACAGTCTGTAACAATCTTAATTTTTTCCCCTGAAAATAAAGTCTAAACCTCTAAACTATGATACTTGGATTCCGCCTCAGTTGTCCGCTTAGAGAAATAAAACACTGCCTAAGGAAACAGAAAAAAAAACAAAATCCTCAACTTTTTGGTTAAAAATGCTGTTGACGAAATGTAAGTTAATTCTAAACTATTATGCATCAAAAACTAACAATTTTATGCATAGATCCATATAAGGATGAATTGGTGGATAACATTTTAGACGATCTTATTGAAGACGTTATTTCAGTTGTTCCATTCCGCCGGGGATTTTCAAATTTGGTTCCTAAATCGATGATGTGGTCCTTACATATCCTTACACAGTTAGATGATAACCGATTTTTACAAAAGCTACGAGTAAATCGACTAGAACTGATTTCTGGAGATCGTGAGTTCAACAAACCTCATTCTTGTGAACAATTTTCGACAGAATATCAGATGGCCATAGTGCTATACAGACTTGGCTCATCAGGAGAAGGAGCAACATAAGCGAAAATTGCATCAATTTTCGGAATTGGAGATGGTGGCACGATTGACAAAATAACTCAACGAATTTTTAGATCGTTTTTAAACATGCAATCAATACATATCTTGGCCTAATGAAGGTGAAAGAAAATTAATTGTTGCCGAAACTTATAGTGAACTATCCTTCTGTATTGGATATGTTGATGGTTCTGAAATTCCACTTTCAGAAGCTCCAGTTATTAACAAGGTGTGTTTTTTTCCAGAACGCATAAATATTCCATCAAAGCCCAAATGGTTTGTGATTTTAAATTACGAATTAGACATGTTGTTGTAGGAAATCCGGGAAATGTCCATGAATCAAAAATATTTAAAAATTGGAACATATATAACACCTTACCGGGCAAACTCAAATCAGATGGCAGTAAGAATAGAGCATTGTTTTGGGATGCTAAAAGAAATGTTTAACAGCTTGAAGAGTTTAAAAATGAGAATTAATTCGTTTCAAAGCCATGCATTTTATTGTCAATGGGTCGTTGTCTGCGGTATTTTGCACAATATTCTTTTAGATTTAAGAGGAACAATACCGGACATAATTGAAGAGTATCGAGATGGTGAATCCTCCGAACAATCTGATGAAGAACAAGAACTAGGTTCAGAAAATAAAAAATAAATAAAAAAGACATATACGTATAAATTATATTTTTATATGTGGGTTTTATATAATTTTTATTAACGACAAATTCATAACTGAATTTGTCTTTTGATTCTGAGGGCTGGTTACAGACTGACTAAAACTAAGTAAAATACAATAATATAAAAAGAATAAAACTAAAGTCAGCTTACTGTTCCCATACTATTTACTTTGCTGATAATGCACCTCGTGTGGGGAATCAGGTTACATTAAAGGTGCTGGGAAATATTTGATAAACAAATGACTTTATTGCCAGACATACCGTCAGCAATTTATATGGAATGTGTTAACGAAAAAACATTAGGGTGACACTTCAGACGTTCAGACTGCCAACGTTAACTCCTCCCCCACTTCAATGAGAGCCGTCCTCGGTTCTCTTAAAGCTATCAATAGTGGCTTGAATGACATGATCTTGGCGCTTTTTCATTTGTCTCATGCGTATTTTGGAAATTAAACAATAGGTTAGAAGAATTAAAATTATGATCAGTATAGAGAGAGTTGGTCTTATGATAAGTTTGCTTTCGACCTCTTTAATATAATTCAGATTTTGGATGCCCAACTTTTGGAGATATGGAAGGCTTAATATTTCTTGATAACCAGTGACATTAAGAATTGCCACGGTTGCCGAAGTTGGTATTTTCTTCACATTTTGTTTCAGATTTTTATAAGTGGACCCATTGACTTGAATCTCATCATCAAAGATGAGTAAGAAGGTTCCAGTGATAGTCTTTACTGAAGTCTTATTACTTTTGATGACGGCGGTGTCATCATTGATGATGATAATGCCATCATCGACTACGACCAGTGGACTAAGGTGACTGGGTTGAGTGCTGCAGTGAGCTATACCACCCGAGTGGAGTTGTTGGGCACACGTGGGATATAATAACTCTCTACAAAACGTTGTCGTGAGTGTAGCGCTGCAGTTTCCGATTGGGAGTATTTCATTTCCACAATCGGCCACATTGTTATCTTTGCCGAGGTGCAAAATCGTTCCATTATGTTGAACAGGGAATAAGCTTACTTTCTTACATTCTAGTCTTGGCTTAGGATACTTGATTATAAAATGTATAAAATTATTATCTAAAAGGACCCTAACAAATGACACTTCCATTAGATCAGATACAGTAATATTTGTAGAGTGCTTGTTTACAATATTTTTTAAATCATTAGAATCCAAAATTACAGGGTTAATTATTTTTATCTTTGCAAGGGTGACAGATAGCATTAAAGTCTCAAGCTCCGAAATTATTATTCTATTTCTTGCGAGAAGTGCTTCATACAGATGACCCGTATCAATCTGTCTGGTTTTCGAATTTTTAATGATTATATTAACTGCTTCTGTAAGTCTATTAATCTGGGCTTGCTGTAAGTCTATTAATCTGGGCTTGCGTTTTTGTATTTACCAGTATTTGCCTGTTTTCGGAACTCATCCTGTTGTTTAAATTTTACGTTCTGAAAGTCATCGAAGTCCGGTGTACCAGCGACTACCTTAAGGGCAGTGCCTAAGATATTAAGGCTTCTGGCGTGTCTGTGATGAATTTCGAATGATGCCAAAATTGCCCTAATTCGATTAACGTCCGAGACCAAAATTTTCACCATATGAGACAAAGGAAAGTGTTCTGTAAGTTGCTTCGTCTCGTCAGCCATTTCAGAGTACATTGTCAAATTTGTAGTATGTCGCAAGTAGTCGAAATCTTTCCATATAACTACGTCCCCGTCTGTAAAGGGAGTGTAATCTGAGTTAGAGTAATCCATTAATTTTGCTGTCACTATCCGGAGTGGAAGTACTATGAGTAAAATCCTATAAAAAAAACAAAACGAAAAAACAAAAAAGTTAGGGTGGAGCGATGCTAAAAGGTTAAGAAGTAGTTTTTTCTATTTATTTTACGCTGTCCTTATGGACCACCCTCCCTTTAATAAGAACTGTAGTTCCCAAGTCTGCCTCTACTTTTTCTTCCGTATACAAAGGTGTTAATTTGTTCCCCAATCTTTTATTATTCTTTACAAGCACACATTCGCCAATTTCAAAGGTCCTATTCCGTCTGGAGGGGTTGTCCCTATCAAGTTGGGTTCGTTGAGCTTTCATGATTTTCCCCTTTTATTTCCTCCCTAATTCCCACCGATGTACTGTGGACAACATATACAGGTCTTCTGTTAATCACTGAATGAATAGTTCTATTATATTTTGCAGTAGCCAACATTATAAGCTCGGTTGTATTCTCGATTTTCTTCTCGAGCTTGAGACACCTCGCATTCTCTGAGAGAGTGCTATGAAAGCGCTCGACCTGACCATTTGAAGTGCTATGGAGCGGAGGCGCGTTTGCTACGACGACGCCAAATTGATTTTCCAACATTGACGTGATAGTCTCTGCTTTTAATGCCGGTTCGTTATCACAATATATGTTCTTTGTGTCAGGGTAAAGGTTCATTAGTTGTATAATTGGAATTTTCAGATCTATGATTTTACGGGATGGTATTAGTTGGACCACGGCAAATTTCGAAAATTTATCAACGCATGTGAGGAAATACTTTTTGTCCGTAGAAAAAATTTCGATGTGAAGCATTTCCCCTGTGTAATATGGTATTGGGGTCGCTCCTATCTCTTGTTTGCATGGATGTCTATCGTATTTGGCCATGTTACAGGTCTTACAGTTTGTCACGATTTCGGCCGCTAACTTAGCCATTTTTGGGAAATAATAGTCATCAAGAATCTGCTTTACATTTTCCTGCGCTGCCCTATGAGCACGGTTATGTTCGGTGTTAACTATCTCAATCTGTTCATTTTTATCAAAAATATCCAATACCATTTTCCTGCAGTGCCAAAATTTGGTTCCTGGAAAGCACCTGACTAACTCATTCTGAATACTAGCTAGTGTTGGTAAATCACAGTAAATTGCATTCACCACTCCTGGATTAACCGCCAGTTTTACTTCATCGATGAGTATGTTCCTATCAGTAAAGTCAATCAGGTGACGAGTCTTTTCGTTGAAAAGTATGAAATTTCGCTTCTGAACAAAGCGCGATTCTTCCAAGACTATCTGATTTCGGAAGCAATTTATTGGTTTATCTGTTGCTTCGATCGTGTAAGTAAACGACCTCTCGCTGTGTATCGTAGCAACATCAGACGGAACACTTTCTTCCAAAGCATGAATATTTTGACGGGACAAAGCGTCGGCAACATAATTTTCCTTGCCAGGTTTGTGAAAAATGTTAGCATTGTGCTCATCCACAAAAGCCTTCCAACGCTTTATCTTAGCATTCGGATTTCTATCCGAAACCGCAAACGCGAGCGGCTGGTGGTCCGTGGAAATATTCAAATTCCTTACACCATAGAGGTAGCTTCTAAGCTTCTGTAGGGCCCATACTATAGCCAGCAACTCGCGTTCATTAGTTGCGTAATTCAATTCCCTGTCTTTCAAAATCCTGGATATCATGGTAATCGGTCTACCTCCTTGTGATACGACTGCCTCTAAACCCAGCGAGGAAGCATCCGTCGTTAGATCGAATGGCTTCTTAAAGTCCGGGTAGAGTAACATGACTTCCTCTGAGGATAAAATTTCCCTCAACTTGTCAAAAGATTGAACTTACTTTCATTGAGGTTTACCTTAATCTTTTTTGACTGGTGGGCGCTTACCTTGCCGTTTTCACCCTTCAGGATATCGGTCAGCGGTTTTGCTATCAAAGCAAAATCCCTAATGAAGCATCTGTAATAGCTTGCGAGTCCCAAAAAAGATCTAACATTGAACAGTGTTTTGGGTTGTTCATAGTTGCGACTTGCATTCACCTTATCGGGGCTTGTTGAAAAGCCGCCTCTGGACACCACAAAGCCAAGATATTCGACACTTTCTTTAAAAAAGTGCGACTTCTCACGAGAGACCCTCATATTTGCCTCATACAGTTTACCCAATACCCATGCTATGTGATTAACGTGATCGTCTTCGTTCTCCGAAAAAATAATCACGTCGTCAACGTGAACATAGCATGACTTCCCTATCTGCTCCCTCAATACATCATCAATGGCACGCTGGAAAATACTGGGAGCATTCTTCAAACCGAAAGGGAGCCTACAGAATTCATATTTCCCATTTCCGACCGAAAAAGCCGTTTTCTCCCTATCCCTTTCTGCAAGCGTTATCTGATGAAAGCCTGATTTAAGATCAAGCGTTGTAAAAAATTTTGCTTTACCCAAGTTTGACAAAATCGATGTCACATCCGGGATGGGATATTTATCATCAATAGTTTTTTGATTTAGTTTCCTAAAATCAATAACGAGCCGTTTCAGAGCGTTTCCGCGATCATCTTTGCCCTTCTTATCGACGACCCAGCTGGGATTATTATAAGGGGACCTAGAAGGTCTGATTATGCCATTTTCCAGCAAATTACGTATCTCAGAGTTAACAAAGTCAGCCACACCCATTAGGTAAGGGTAGAGCTTTGAATAAACCGGGTCGTTAGTCTCGGTTCGGATAGTGGCGACTATGTTAGTGTTGAAAGGTAGAGATTCGTTAGGGTTTGCAAAAACTCCCAATAAACCCCTCATCATGTCTCGAAATTTCGTACTACTATATCCTCCACCTGTGTGAAATTCACATTTGCACATTTTAAAAATTTTATTTTCTCCGAACCGTTTTGAGTTTGGAGTACACTGTTTTTGAAATCTAGTTTTGCACTTATCTGCGTTAGCAGATCAAGGCCTAGTATGCCATCAAATGTTGACAATGATGGCAATATAAAAAACGTACTATTCGTGTTGAATAAGTGAAGGTTACACTTTCTATCGATGGTGTTGAAGCCATGGATAGATTTTACTAAAAAGGATTTTCTACTGAAATTATGTTTCTAAGTCCGCTAAGGGGTTTTATATAATTTTTCGAAGCTCCCGTGTCTATTAATTATCTAATATTTCTCCCTGCAATTGTCCTTTCTATGAATGGTAGCAGGGAGTTTTGACTAAAAAATTTATTTCATCAAATCCTCAGCATCGATTTCTGATGCCACTAATTCTCCCTGGTGCTCATACTCGTCTTGTTCTTGTTCTGCCAAAGTACTACCTTGGGAAATATGGTTGATCTTCTGTTGCTTGGGTCCAGTAAATCTAGCGGAGCCACTGTTCTGACGCTTTATTGCCTGCCCCGAGGTTTGATTATTATAATAACGATCTTGCGTTTGATTTTCATAATACCGGCTCTGAGCTGGTCCGGTAGTAGCTGGTCTCGCCGACTGTATGGTACGCATCGATTGGTCGGTGTCAACTGACGGAACTAATTCCTCATTTCGAGGGACCCCATTACCCGGACCTTGACGTCTGGAAAAATGGGGGTTCTTTATTGCGCGGGTTCCCGCGGTAGAGTTTCCATCTTGCTGCCTTGGTTCAAACCTACCCTTTTCTTTGTTCTCAAGACTCCTAGCAAAGTTGGTTGCGAATAAATACCTTTCCCGATTAAATTCGACTTCCTGTGCCAACGCTAGGGCTGAGGGTAGATCGTTCGGACGAGCCGAAAAAAGCACGTCACTTAACCCTTTTTTTGTTCCGGATATGAACACGCGAAGCGCGTCCATTCTGTATTTTTCGTTAATAATTGCTGCAGTGGCTTTATCATATGTCATAATAGTTTTATTTGTCAGTAAAGTCAATTTTTTTTCAACTTCGTCGTAAAACTGCAAAAGGGTCATGTTTCCTTGACTAAGAATTGAAAGTTCCTGCTCAATCAAGTAAATCGGCCGCTTGTCCGAATACGTGAAGTCGAGCCGAGCAATGATTGCTTTGAAGTTTAAAACTGTGTTAAAGGAGGACAATACCATATCGGCCGGTCCTTTTATCTTGTTCCTAATTATGGCCACGGCCTGATAATGTTTAGAACTGCCTTCAAATTTTTCAAAAACTTTGTAGGCGGTTTGCGCCGCTTGGCGCCATGAAACGTACGTCTCTTGTTTACCCTCGAAGTCAGGCAGAGACTTTACTATATCGAGCGGTTTGTCACATTGTCGCCCTGGTACTATTTCTATGTCCCTGTAAGTTTCAACATCGGGGGTCTGAACAACACACTCATTAAATTTTTTATTAAGATCTTCAATCTTTTTTTCGAAAACCAGTTTCTGAGAATTTAGGGCGGTGTTTATAGCAACTTCCACCATTGCCCTCAACTGTTCCGGTGTTACAGCCATTGCTTCGCTTTCCCACCAATTAGTTTCCCTTAAATATCTTTTAGTCTCTCTCCTATCAACGTCTATTCTGTTGAGTCCCTCTACCACTTGTTGTAAACTAGCTTGGTCTTTATTATCACTCATAAAACTTTATTACCACTACATCAAACGAAATAAACCAAAACAAAGCGAAAAGGTAAACTAGTATAAAATGAAACGCAGGCACCTGATTAAATGCTCTTACAAAGTTTTACATCAAGTTTGAACAAAAATATTTATTAATTTACTTTTTTTTTAAAAGCACTCTACTTACAGGTATTTATGTTTCATGTTATTTCTGCTGCGACTGGAGTGTTGTTTCCTCGGTGTTGTCTCTTGGTATTGTTTCTCGATGTTGTTTGTCCCTTTCAACGCTGACCAGGCTGTTTCGAAGCGCTGGTGACTTTAGATCCTCTTTTTAAACTTTATTTGTTCGTGTTCAAATGCACTTGTTTAATGGTCTGATTGTTCACGCACTTTTTTGTTGTTGAAAAAGCACTTAAGCAGAAACAGATATTTATCTAAGATTTTCACTGTTTTGTTGTTTGTTTTTTTTTTGTGTTTGACCAGGCTTTTTATTGCTCTGGATTCTTATAACTTTCACTTTAAGTTTTTTTATTATTTTTTTTTTTTTGAATAGTTTGTTTTGAATTTACACTGTTTTTATTTATGCCCTTTTTACTTGTGGAAGACAAAAAGGTTTTGATTTTATGTTGAGAGCACTGTCCTGGCAAAAACTTTTGTTGCCTTATTTGTATTCACAATATTTCCTCTTTTTTTTTTTTAAAAAAAAGAAAGGTCTTTTAATTTTTATTTACAAAAAAAATTTTTTCACCTGCTTTCTTTTCTTTTTTAATTTTTGAAAAAGTTTTCTTTAAAAAACTTTATTATAAAAGCCGAGTTGGGCGCCAATTATATTTTTATATGTGGGTTTTATATAATTTTTATTAACGACAAATTCAGTTATGAAATTCAGTCTACGAATAGATTTGTAGTGAGGAGTTCTTTCAGAATATTTAGTGATCTTAAGAAACTGATCTCAATTCCGCAGTTAAGAGTTTTTTTCAGTGATAAAAAAAAGGTTGAAACTCTTTAAAGAGAGTTTTATTTATAAGTCATAAAATAAAACTTTTTTGAGGAGTTTTATTTTTCCGTCAGAAGTAAAACTCATTTGAGGAGTTTTATTTTTTCCGTCTAAAATAAAAATCATTTCGAAGTTGTATCTTTTCGTCAAAAAATAAGACTCATTTAGGGAGTTTTATTTTAAAACTCATTTAAAGAGTTTTATTTCTTTCGTCAGAAAATATAACTCGTAGTTTTATTTTTGTTTTATAATATTTGGTTTATTTTCTTGTAATATGTATACAATTTTGTTTATTTCATATTTAATTTGACGAACATTATTTTTTCCAAATTTTCTGCGGAAAGATTTGAACGCAGGTCGCTCAATACCAATTTAAGCGCAGAGAACGCTCTTTCCACGCTTACCTGGGTTGCTGGAACACATTGTACAATTTTGGCTAGTTGATATAGGTACGGATAATGTATTTTTTTTGCTTCCCAGAAATTAAAGAGTGGTTTATCTATTGATAATGGCCTAGGTGAAGAATTATCTATTTCATAGAAAGCTTTCCGTTTTTGATCATCAGTATTATTTTCTTCGCTATCCTGTTGTCTATCTACATTTAGGGAGTTCAAATACTGACCCAGAAGTGATGTGTTAGATTGTGAATTATCGCAGATATCTGGCGATAGATGCTGAAGCTTCACTGCTTGTTGAAGGTTGATCATGATCGAATTGGTTATTATTAATCTGCAAAGACAAAAATAAACAAATAAGTTTTCAAGAAAATATGTATTAGTAAACCAGAAATTTAAAAACTTACATTCTTCTCCAACTGTAAAATTCTAACGATCACTTCTTTAAGGTGGGCTCGAGCACACATTAGTTTTAAAGGCTCCTTTGATATTATGCAGTGAAGTCGTGGATCTAAATATAAAGCTGCAACTAACGAAGGATTTTGTAAAAGAATTCTCTTACGCCGTTCTAACTTTTCTAAAAATTCCGAATTGTTGGGCTTTGCATCCACTACAAGCTTCATCTCAAGCCATACTTTGAAAAAATCGCCAACAAATAATTGCTCTTCTTGAAGCTTTTTTGTGGCAATGTACGCAGGCTCTAATAGATCTAATAGGGTTTCCATATTATCCCATTCTTACTGACTTAGATAAAGCGGAGCATCGATATTTTTTAGGCAGAACGATTTATATGGTATTAGGCTTTTTATCATAAAATATGTGGAATTCCACCGAGTCTGGAGATCAATGGAAACCTTTGCCAAATTAAGATCACTAGTCTTGCTTCTAGAGATTTTAAACTTATTAAATACAAATTCAATCGTGGACAATTTGCGTATAACCAACCTGTATGCAGGAGTCCGTAAGACCTTTGCTTAATCTCGAACGCGCTTCAGTAAATCTTTGCTCGTAGCATCTAAGTAATCCTTCACAGCCAATTGCAGAGAATGAGCAGCACACTTTACTGATTCAACTGAGAACACGGAAATTTGTGGAAGAATATCACTAGAGGCAGTGTCAGACTCGCTTTCGTCCTTCTCGCAAAATAACCTAACCATTTTTATTAAATTCCGTCCATTATCGGTTGTTATTGTATAAATTTGCTTCTTTTCGATGCCAAAACTTTCCAAAACATTTTGAACTTTATCTTTGAGATACCCAGCTATAAATTGATATTAAGGGAAGGTCTAACAAGCAAAAAGAGAAAAAAATGCATTTACCTGTATGACGCTCCGTCAGCTCAATGCAGCCTAGCGTTTTTATGACAATTTTGGATTTATGGTAAAATTGCACGTTAATACCCATTATGCTGCGTTGAAGTCTTGTGGCCATGTCGATTTTCAAAGAAAGCAACTTATTTTCCAGCTTTTCATTTAACCACCTTTTTTCGTTTTCATATGTTTCACTAATTAACTCACTTATATTTCTGGAGGTAACTGCTGGCATACCAAGTCCATCAAATAATTGGTTCGTAATGACCTTGAAAGCATCTGAGTCAAGAACAGAAAACGGTAATTTTTCTGTTGTGACCAGCTCAACACATGCTTTTTTCAGGTCTTCAGCGGCCATTGCTATCGAAAACCTAACTTTTTTTGCCGGTACTTCACATGTATCCTCTTCATTATTTTTCTTTTCAATATTATTTTGTTCTGCATGTTTTTTAATCAAATGACGCTTTAGATTGCTAATATGTTCACCTTTATAAACACTTTTACACAACCGGCATACATTTGTATTATTAACTTTTTCAAAGAAATTACGAGTGGTAATATCTGAACTGCGACCCATATTAAATTAATAGCACTATAAGTAAAATGTTAACATTTGAAATTACACATAAAAATACGTATCTACAATGTAATTATGAAAATATTTATTAAAAATATATGTGTGAAACTCACCTTTCTTACTGAGCAAAAAACTTTGTATGAAGTTATTAAGAAAAGCAACCCACAGCTCCGCGCTTGATGTAGGTTCAATTGTGCTTCACACAAATTAATGATTTGACCAGGGTTAAACTCCGCGTGTTAATTTATACAGTATGAGTTTTTTTCCGACGGAAAAAATCAAGCTCTTTACATGAGTTTTATTTTTGACGGAAAAAATTAAACTCCTTAAATGAGTTTTATTTCTGACAGCAAAATAAAACTCCTCAAAAGAGTTTTATTTTATGACTTCTAAATAAAACTCCTTTTAAAGAGTTTCGTTCGACCTTCTATTTTTACGTTAAAAAATAACTGTTTAAGAAAGAGCTTTTTTATATAAGTTACAAAATAACCGTTATTAAATAACTTTTTCGATAAAACTTATAACCGTTACGGGCCCTGAAAAAAACTAGTTTAACAGTTGAAATAATTAAATATGTAGGTAATAACAATTCATTTAAATAAAAAAACAAAAAACATAAAAATCATACTGTACATACATATATATGTGTGCAGTACTTCTTGCTTATTTATTTATATAAAAAAAATAATTTTGCTATTTGCAATACCGTCTGGTGAAAAACCTAAATATGTACATCTTGCTGAAATTCTACCTTCTTCATATTTCCTTATTGCATTTATATTTCATCTCTATTTCAAATCTTTCTATTCTCTCCTGTTTCTCTAATTCTAATTTTTTAAGTTCATATTTCTCCTTTCGTTCTAAGACTTCCTCAGTAAATTTTTTCTCCTTTATAGCAAATTCCAATCTGAACTTCTCCCTTTCAAACTCTAATTTTTCTTTTAAAACACATTTCTTTCGCTTTGTATCGAAAATAATTGGTCCAAAGCATCTTTAGGAGCTGATTTTTTCAGCTTTGCAGCAAACTCTTGCACAGCTTTATTTTTTGGTCCTTTTTCAATAGGTTGTGTTGCTGATGAAGACGCGGCAGCTGGGGAAAGATTTGGTGGACTTGATGATGGAGATGGTGTTTTGCCGTAAACTACAACCGTTTCTGGTATACAGGGATCTTCAAAATTTTCACAAATATCAAAACTATTTCCATTTTCCACTTCTGATATGACGGTGCTATAAAATTTTATATCAGTGTCAAAAGTTTGAAATGGAAACTCCGAAGATTTCCTTTCAAAAATACTATGTAATTTTTTTTTTTTTTTAATATTTATTTAAATCTTAATTAGTATAATACATGTACACAAATTATGAGATTTTACTAAAAATGTACTACAGCAATTAAAATCTAAATAGTTGAATATACGTAAAATTAATAATATCACAGTGATTAAGGAAGAGATTGCTGTTAAAAACCTTACGCAAACATTAAAGGTATAGAAATTTTATTAACAAACACTAACTATATTCTTTCATACAAAAGAATCTGAGTGGTTGTTTAGCAAATTTCTTATAGTTTCCGATTCAGACCCTCTGCATCTTACATTGAATGACAGAGTCAGTTCCCTCACAAATGTATTAAACATTTTATGGTTAAAGTTTTTGTGCAATAACTCTGTTGAGTATCTAGGAGATAGATTGTGTATTATTTTCAAATTTTTGTTCTGAATTATTTGCAGTTTCTTTTTATGTGTTCTAGCGGTTTTGTGATACCATACTTGGCAAGCGTAGGCCATAATGGGACGAATACATATTTTATAGAGTAATAATTTGTTATTTAAGTTCAGCTTTGATCTACTACAGAGTAGAGGATACAGGGCTCGACCGCATTTAATTGCTTTATCGCAAATGTTGTTTACATGTTGTTTGAATGAAAGTTTCCTGTCAAGGATTACCCCTAGATATTTAATGTCTTCTTTCAAAGGAATAGTTATTCCTCGAGAAGTTAGCTGTAAGCTTGGCATCCGTTTGGGTGACTTATTATAAGGAAATACAATAGCCTGCGTTTTAAGGTCATTGACTTTAATTTTCCATTTTTCGAAGTAATTCTGTGCTGTTAGCAGACAGTTTTGCATTTTCTTAATTATCGCATTTGAAAGTTTTCCGCAACAAATAAACGCGCTATCGTCAGCATAGAAGGCTGCTTCATAATATTTATGTATTACTATATCAGATGTATAGACTGAGTATAGTGTAGGAGATAGCACCGACCCCTGTGGCAAACCAGCAGGTATTTGCCTCTCACTCTAAAAAGTATTATCAACGCAAACAACAAACGAGCGATTTTCTAAAAAGTTTTTAATAATCTTTTGAAGATAAATTGGAAAACCGAAAGTGTTAAGTTTAAACAGTAGGCCGTCATGCCAGATGGAGTCAAAGGCTTTTTCAATATCGAGAAATAAAACGCCAGTGCTATTTCTATTAAACTTATTATTTTCGATAAAGTTAACAACTCTTTTTAACTGGTGTGTAGTGGATTAAGAGGGGCTTCACTGAAAAAAATTAATTTGAGGCGCTAACAACTGCGCCTTGTTTAAATGAAACACAATTTTTCACAGTAATAATAATTTTAATTTTAACAACACAACTGGTTAATTATAATAAATGTTAAATTAAATTAAATAACCCGAACTCCAGAACACCGTAGCCAAGACTGTTTGTTTCAATCCAACTTTGTTAGCTTATCGCATTCGACGATCACGCTGCACCAACATGCACAAGTATGATTTTAATGCAACCTGATATTCCTTGGTATTTCGCAACCAGGCCGGATGCGCGTGCAAAGTCGTGGGAATGAATAAAATTATAAAATTATGAATTACGCTGACACTGCAGGTGCAGTGTCGACAATGTCGTTAACTTGAATGATTTTCTCAAAAATCTTATCTATCAAACTCAATATGCTGATTGGTCTGTAACTGGTGGGTAGTTTAGGATTTTTACCAGCTTTCTGAATAGGAATTACTTTAGCCTTTTTAAAAATGAGCGGAAAGTATCCATTTTCTAAGCAAAAATTAAATAGCTTACTTAACGTCTCGAAGAAGTAATCGGGCATATTTTTAAGAATAGTAGAATTAACGCCATCAAGGCCAGGAGCCTTATTATTTTTCAGCAATAGTACTTGTGATTTAACTTCATTTGTATTTGTTAGTTCAGCATTTGTTCTAGAATCAGAAATACCGTTTAGGCGATTAATGTAATTTGAGACCCTATGGTCCAGCGGGGATGGGTTATTAATAGTTATGGTGTGGGCGGTTTCGAAAACGTCTGCACATGCATTTCCCTTCTCAGCACTAGTTTTTAAAATGTCATTGTTTACGTGTAAGTCTGTAAAATTATTTTAATTACCTTTAAGAGCTTTTGATAGTTTCCAAAACTTTTTGGACCCGGTAGGCAGTTTTGAAATAAATTTTGACCAGCGTTCGTTTCTGTCTCTATTGAGGTGGAAATTAATTAATCTATTCAATTGCTTTAATATGCTATCTATTTGCATTCTTTGGTTTGAATCTCTACATCTTTGAAATTTGCGATTATATTTATTTCTCTGTCTAATTAAAAATTTACTAGTGTCAGAGATTTCTCTCTGCCAAGAACTTCTGGTACCAGTAGGAATTTGATTGAAAGCCTCATTAGCGATTGATATTAATCTACTTAATGACAGCTCTAGGCTATTAGGATTACTTACGGTCTGATCAATGTACTGGCTTCTAATTTTATTATCGACCCAGTTTCTGATTGCCGGCCAGTCTGCGCGATAGTACAAGGGAACTGACTCTATCTTACTATGAATATGATCAAAACTAAGGCAAGTGATTGGTGCGTGGTCTGACTGTAGTATGTTAGGATGGGTTTCTAAATTGGAAAAATTAACACTAGAGTTCGTTAAAAGAATATCAACCGTAGAGGGTTGAACTTGGACCAAATTCTGACCAAACCGGGTAAAGGCATTTGGATGGTGTATATAATAGTTAGATCTTAAACAATGATTGTAAAGTTCATTCCCAGTAGCATTGTTCGCCACACAATTCCAATGAGTATGATGTGCATTCAGATCTCCAAAAAAGAAAAACTCGCTTGTAGAGTTGACCGGCGGCATATATGCTGCAGTCACAATTACAGGCCTTCTATTAATCATTATTTGTATCGAAATATTCTCGATAATGCGCGTCTTTATCTTAGGTAATAGCTTGTGTTGAATATAACTTTTAATTGCAATAAGCACACCTCCGCCATGGGTAGGCCGGTCTTCTCTGTAAATTTTAAAGCCCCCGAGATTAAATTTATTTAAATATTTGTAGCAGGGTCTCATTGGAGATATCATCATCATTATCCCTGGCATAATGATTATTTTTCAAAACATATGAATGTTGGTTACCTGCTTGAGGACGGGTATCACGTGTGTCGGTAGTACGTGCTTGTTTTGGCAATTCAGGAAAATTATCATCGCCTATGTTGAAGTATGACGTATTGGTACGTCTACTAACCAGACTGGACTTAGTGGTAACTCGTTGTCGAATTTCAAGGTATTCCTGACGACATGGACACTTGGGGTCATCCGCTTTGTGGTTAATATGTTTAATACCCTTCTTTACACAGTTATGACATTTATACACCACACTAGTATCCTGGGAACTTCTATTCAACTTACATTCCGTGTAGTCGTGATTCCCGGCACAGGCTGAACACACTGCCATTCTATGACAGTTTTTTGCTCCATGACCATACATAGAGCATTTGGAACATTGAGTAGGACCCCTGTTGCCTTTGATTGGCCTTCTCCAGTACACTGCGATGTTGCAAAAATATTTAATTTTTAAAACTTCACTTTTCGAGACGTGTTGACGGTTGAATTCAATCATATATAAAGCATCATCAGCAGAAGTTTTTTTCGTTTTTATTTCCGAAACGCTTACGGGAGTTATGTTGAACTCATTGACAAATTCATTTTTGATAATTTCGGTAGTAAATTGAGGTAACCCAAAGAGAACCATTTTAAAATTCTTGGCATCCTTTACTTCATGCGTATAATAATGAAAACTTCTGTTTTTGAGAGTTTTCAATGCTGCTTCATATAACACCAACGACCTGGACATTATTTTTGTACCAACTGACATTCTCTTAAAGGTGTATTCTTCACCTAAGAAATCAATTACATCTGAAAACTTATGAGTGGGATCCACAATTATTGGTGGAACTTTATCTTTGACAGAAACTTCCTCATTTTCCTCGGAATCGGCTAATAAACGAAATCTAGTAGCATTTCTTACAGGTCCATCATTGGTTGTTTTCAACAACTTGAACTTGGGGCTGTTACCCCAATGCCTTTTCCTTTTTGGAGCAAACATGACCAGAAGCGATTAAAAAGACTTTATTCAGGTCTTTTTAATTAATTAAATTAAATAAACCACTCACGAATATAAAAACACGTTGTTTACGATTTGAGGCAGTGATGCCAGATGATACTATGTAATTCCTCATAAAAATGACACATTCTTTTTAATTTGTCTGTAAACAGATACATTTGTACATACGTTTTTGTTGATTTTGTGAAAGTAATATCTTACCTTTTACAGATGAAAGTCCTTTATCGGTTTCTAGTAAACCGGCTCCTGTAGAATTCCTCCAACTCTCGGCTTTATTGTAATTAGTCTTGAGATGCTTAAATTCCGTTTGACGATGTCCCAGGTAGCGTCGATGTGCATTGGAGCTAAAAGTTTCCTGTAGTATATTTGTGCTGTCGGCCTCTGAAAAAAATGTTTATTATCTAATATTTTAACGAAAAATTAACAACAAACCTCAATTTCGCAATTTTCATGCATTGTAAAGTTCTATAATTAAAAGTCAAGCGTGTTGTTTGTTAAAGATACGAAAAATCAATATTTTCTTTATTTAAAATTCTTCTGCTTAAATACTAATTATGAGAAGTTCTAGACATGCAGAAAGTTAAAGGGGTTTCAAGTAAAAATACTAACAATAGTTCTCATTGATCAAACATTTTACTAAGTTCAATTTCCAATGTTACTATTTTGCCAATGTAGCGAAATTCCTTACGCGAACATTGCCCTGCTTTCATTTATTTAGAGTATCCTATTACTCAAAATATTACAAAGTTCACTGAATTGTATAAACGTGGAGCAAACGAATACAAAGTTTCGCGAATCAAATTGAATCAATTTCTACTACTGACCTATCCTAACGCAACATTATTGTTGATAAGCGGCTTTTGTTTACTTTTAGTAGATACAAAGTTGCGCACTTAGAATGAAACAAAGTTGCAAGTAAAAGAACAAATGTGAGCTTGAAAATGAATTTAATATTTTTTGTTTACATTAATACACTACAGCATATATTCAAAAATTTTTTTAATCTCACTATATTTAATTTGCTTCACTTTTTGATTTGTTTTTTGCACATTCATTTTCTGGCACTGAAAATTTTAAATTGAATTGTTTACTTTTATTTAGTTTTACAGAGCCAAATGTAAATAGTTTTTCAAATAAATTAGACTTTAAATAAGCCTTCATGTTTGGCCACAACACCGCTGCTAATTTTTTTTTTTTCATGAAACAAAAACATACTTTTTGTGATTATTTCGAAATTATTTGAATTATACAATATTTACAGTTTTATTTTTAACTACATATATTAGTAATATTTTTTGAATAGTATTGGACTTAATTAAAAGTCATCTTTAACATTTTTCGTGAGGGCCACTTCCGCCATAAAACTTTCAAAGCTCAGGTTTGTTTATCTTTTTGATTGTAAATAAAAAACAGCTGTGTTAGTTGCAAAAGTTTGCACTTGGAAACATGTGATAGTTTTTAACATTGCAAATGTGCTATGGTGTAGCAAATCTCAGTTTTATATATTTTGTTGTTGTGGTGTTGCAAAACATAGCATATATGCTACGTTTGCAATATCTGCAAGGTTTGCAATAGCAGTTTGCTAAGAAGAGTGAGTTCCGCTATTAATTTATTCATTTACATACTGACTATCACTTCTTTCATTTATGACATTTGGGTGTGCGCTGTTGCTTTCTAATGGGCATGCCCCTCTTTCATCTATAGGGATTTCATTCAGACGCAATAACAACGTATTTTTTGTGCCTGTGGTTGGCATGTTGAGTTGATGCAACCAGCTTCGTAGCTGCGCAGCTGTGTATTGGCTTGCGTTGATGTCCATTGTTGGTTTTCTATCTTTTTCTTTCTTCTTGCTTCTATTCTATAACACCAAGTAAAAAAAAAAATTCAATATGTCCCGTTTAAAATGTTATTGAAATATGTCAAATTATTAAATTTGGTTTTGAGATTTTCTCCATTTTCGTACAGGTAATTGAGAGACTGATTAATTTGTAATTCGTCGTCATTGTCTAGTGTTCCTGCTATTATTTTTAGTCCTTTTCCTAATACGTTAACTTTAGATCTAAAGTGTGGGTTGAGGTTCTCTACCTTTTTTATTTACTGTGTCCAGTAATGCTCTTGTCTCGGCAGTAGCTGATTTAAGTGAATCGATATTGTTGTGGATCACGTGCAATGTTTCCATATAAGTTGTAGTGTTTGTTTTTGTCGGAATATAGGGGTGAAATCTGGCTGGAAAATGATTGTATCAATTAGACTCTGAGCCAATCGATGAAACAAAATAAAATTTATGTTTTCTATTCTGTTTGCTCGGAAGTCTCCAAACCCAGTAGGAAATCACAGAAAGCAGTGAAGAAAAATAAAACAATGAAATTAGTAGTTTGGACAAAGAATTTATTGAGTAATGCTGTGGTTACCTTTCTATTCGGCGGCTAGAAGAACAAGGAAGCTTTTTTCAGTTTACCAAACAGGAAACAGCATTTTTGACAGTTTTGCCAAATCTTAGACGTTATAGGCGAAATAGACAGGCAGATTAGGCAACAATCAGCCTGCATATATAACTTAAATTTTTATTTTGTTATTTTTTTAAAAAAACAATTTTTTGGAGCTGAAAAGCTCTTTATTTTATTACCGTTTTCTTAAAACTAAAAACTTTATAAAAATATTTCTTAATTCTAACTTATTTTGTTGACAACCCAAGCTGCAACATCAGCATATTCTTTGGTTGTGAAATTGTTTTAATGTTGGTTCCCACCAATTGCAACGGCGCGAGTTATGTTATTTTAATTTTTAAATCAAAGAAAAAACGTCTGGTTTGTTTTACATTCAAATAGCTTCTGATTTATTCAATAATTTTCTTTAAAAATCAAACTTATTGTTAAAATACAAAAATGCTTATCAATAAAAGTTCAATACATTGTTGTTTGTATAAAACTATGTTTATCCAATAATTCCAATAAAATATAAAAGTGCTTATGATCAAAATAGTTCAATACATTGTTGCTTCATAATTTCTGTTTAAAATAGTTCAATACATTGTTGCTTTATAAATTCTGTTTATTCAATAATTTCGTAATCATACATATAATTAGGTCATATGCAAAAAGTGCCTATTCTGAAAAGAGTTTGCTACATTGTTGTTTTTGTTTATTTCTTATTAATTTTATAGTTTTGTTTTGACAATCAATATTTTTACTTCCTTATTAATTTTTTATATTTAACTTAATTAATCTAGGTTATTAATAACTTATTCTAGGTGGTTTTGCTGGTGGGTTTGTTGTTGTTGTAGAAGTAGTTGCTTCTGTAACTCCTCCCCCCTTAGAATAAAGTGAAGGCCACAAGGAGGACGTAGGGGCCGGAACGTTGAGTGGACAGTTTGGTGTATATTGGATTTTTACTTTCTTCCTTATGGTATAAACTAGACCAATAGTAAATATGAAACTCAGTGTGCATACGGTTAGAAGAGTATAGTTGTATTTTTTTGATGTTGTTTCGTAGCTTTCTATTTGATATTTTCTTAGCTTATCGAGGCTTAGTTTATCCGTTATCGTTTTTGCGTTTACTTCAGAATATGTTAAAAGATGCGGAAAAAATTCATCCTTAAAGAACATGGGATTGTCTTTGTACCTTTCGCCGTTGATACTGATAGTGCAGTTGCTGTATTGAAGGAGAGCTGTACCCTGAACATCATACGTGTCATTGCTATAGTTAGTTTTTATGGAAGTTTTGTTTACATTGATGAAAAGTATATAGTTTGGTTCAGGCTGCATTATAAGGCTTGTAGTACCAACGTCTTCTATATCGCACAATGCATCTTTATTGTTAATTATTTGTGCAATGCAGGTAGAGTTAGTTGTGGATTCAGTCCATAGTGAATTTTTACAGTAATAGGAGTTCTCAATTCTTGGGCAAGGTTCGTCAAAAAGTTGAATGTGGTTTTTATTGTATGCTATGTATGGTTTTATTTTTATCTTTTTAGTTTCATTTAGAGGAAGTGGGATTATATGAAAAAGTTCATAGTTTTCTTCAGATATATTTGGTATTTGTATGTTAAAAATAATATTTGAATTGTTATAATACGCTTGCAATCCAAGTATTTCATATATTTGTTCTTTGGAGTTAATTTCTATTGACTGATTTTCCATATACTTATAAATTGCATCCAGTTCTGTAGTACTGAGTATGAACTTAGAAATTACATTAAGTTTGGCGAGAATAATTGCTTCAGCAATATTAGCTAAGTGATTATTTAAAAGGTCTATATTATAATTAATCTGACTGAAGTATTGAAGTTCGAAAAGTTGGTCATCTTCTTTTAGGATATTGTTTGCTAGTTTATTGATGTAGTTCTCTATTCTATCTTGTTCCTTGTTTATATGATTAGTGACGTTTTGTAACCTTTGCTGCATTATTGAGTTTAGTTGGTTCTGATTTGTCAGTAAAGTCTCGATATGTGTAGTATCTGTTTTGATGTTCTCTATTTGCTTGTTTATGAAAAGTGCGTCGTTTGTGTCCATGTTTCCTGTTATAAATTTGATAGCTGTGCCTAGTCCATTTATAAGTCCACGTTTATGTCTTTTGTACGGCATAAGGGTATGTACTTTATTTTCTAGTTCTTTAAGTTTTAACTTAGTAACTTTTGTAAAGCTCGTTGTTCTGTGAGCATTCTCAAAGGTGTTGATAGTGTCTTGAATTTTTCCGACATTTTTTGCGTATTCTTCTATGTTAACAATATGTATGAGGTTGTTGTGGTTTGTTATTATCCTTGCGGTGCCTAATCGGAATCTAACTACTTTCTGTTGTTTGTTTATTTCTCGTATGTCTATAATTTGAGAAAAGGCTAGTGGAATCCTGTGGATAGAGAAGAATATTAGTTGGGTGGTCTTTTGTGTATTTTTCTTATTTTTGACTTGTGAAATTTTTTGTTACGTTCTGTAATTATGGTTACTCTATTGTTTTTCCTAACTTTGTGTTTCGTAAATCTAGGTGTCAATTTATTGCGTTTTGCTTCTTTTCGATATATGGTTTGGTTTTCTAAATTTTCCGGTTCGGAGCGGTTTTGATTCAGTTTGTCAACCCTAATGTTAGTTTCATTTTGCATTTTTTCCTTGATTTTTGGATATAAAATGTTTTGGAATTCATTAAGTTTCGTGATATATTCGTGTTCATTCTCGAATGTGACAGTGTTATTAAACTTAAAAGTTCTACCGAAGAATAACTCAAATGGGGTCAATTTGGTAGCAGAGTGTATTGAATTATTATAAGTTATAAGGGTTTCTGTAACTATATCGTCATGGTCTTCACTAAGATTGTTTTCTTTCCTGGTAGTTTTCACAATCCGGTATATTTCTGTCAGGGTTGAATGTAGTCTTTCTACAGGAGCGTTGCTTGTGCTCTGTTGAAATGAAGTTATATGCAGATGAATTTGAAATTGCCTACAAAATTCTTTAAAAATATTTGCTGTGAATTCTGAGCCTTGGTCAGCAACAACTTTTTTTGGAATACCGTAAAGGTTGATGAAACTTTTCAGGGATTTTAGTATACAAATAGAAGTTCTTGAAGGGAGTGTATATGCCGCTGCAAATTTTGAGAATTTGTCAATTATTGTAAGGATTTGTTTATTATTTATGCTGTAGATATCTATATGTAAAATATCTAAAGGTTTTAGAGGGGTTTCTGGTTTTTGGAAAATTGGTTTTGGAGGATTTCTGTCGTATTTAAGACTCTGGCATTTATCGCAATTGTTAATTGTCTGCGTTATTTTATTTTTCATAAAAGGAAAATAAAATTCTCTTTTAAGATGAAGTAGTGTTTCATTAATACCGCGGTGATTATTGTTTTCATGGTATGTCTTTATTAATTCTTCCTGTTTGTCACTCTCTGTTATATCTTCTAGTATTTCTGTACATCTTATTAATCTAAATATTTTACTATTGGCGAAAAATTGTGAATAAACTGATTGAATAATGCGAAAAGTTTCGTCATCTGTGAATATAGCTGATAACTTATTTGGGCTAAGAAATTTTTTGAAAATGTCTGTTATTGCCTCCTCCGTATATAAGGGTTTCCTAAAAATTCGACGTTGTTTGTTTTTGAATGGCATTATTACTGACATTTCTGGAGTTTTTGATGATTTTTCGAATATAAGCTGTAGGTTAAAGTCATTTAAGGGTTTTTCTGAGATGTATATGCCATCATTCAAATTTTCATCTGCTGAATGCACAGTGGTACCAGCTGTACCACAATTGGAAGCTATGTCATTTACATTTATATCTAATTGTTTAGGTGTATCTATTTTGATTCTACTTAATGCGTCAGCGTTTGTGTTTAATTTCCCTTTTTTGTATATTATTTCGTAGTCGAACTCTTCGAGCTTAAGTCGCCATCTGATCAATTTTGAATTAGGCTCTTTTAAACTCATTATCCACGTTAGTGGTCTATGGTCTGTCACAATAAAAAATTTGCGTCCGAAAAGGTAAGGGCGGAAGTATTTAGTTGCCCACACTATTGCTAACAACTCTTTTTCTATTGTTGAGTAGTTGCATTCAGATTCCGAAAGAGTGCGACTGGCATAACATATTGGTTTGTCATTTCCTATACGACCTTGGGATAGTACAGCGCCTAACGCAAAATTGCTTGCGTCTGTGGTAAGAATAAAGGGTTTCGTAAAGTCTGGGTACTGCAGGATAGGGTCATTAGTTAAGATTGTTTTACATACTTCAAAAGCATTTAGGTATTTGTCGCTAAAGTCTATGGTTTTACCTTTCTTGAGACATTCTGTTAGGGGTTTTGTTAGCTTAGAAAAATCTTTAATGAATTTTCGGTAGTAGCCAACGAGACCAATAAAGCTTTTTATTTGCTTCTGGGTTCTAGGAAGCGGAAAATTTTTTATCGCTTCGATTTTTGCAGGGTTAGCTTTTATTCCGTCCGTTGAAATGATATGTCCTAGGAACTTTGTCTCTTTTTGCAGGAATTCTGATTTGTCTGGCTGAATTTTAAGATTTGATGATCGTAGTTTATTAAAAACTAACTGAAGATTTTGTATATGTTCCTGTAGGGAAGTGGAATAGATGATAATGTCATCTAGGTATACAAGACATATTTTTCCTATTAGTTCGCCTAGAACATTATCCATGACCCTTTGAAAGGTCGATGGTGCATTTTTAAGTCCGAAAGGCATTCTTACATACTCGTAATGCCCACCTTCTACTGTGAATGCGGTTTTAGGAATATCTTTATCGTGCATCTCGATTTGGTGAAAACCGCTTGCCAAATCGAGTGTGGTAAAATACATACATTTTCCTAGTTTGTCTAGGATTTCGTTTATGTTGGGAAGGGGATACCTGTCGGATATGGTTTTTTCATTAAGTTTTCTGTAGTCTATTACTAGTCGCCATTTTTGTTTTCCGCTGGCGTCCAGTTTTTTAGGAACAATCCATACAGGAGCGCTCCACGGAGAGTAGCTTGGGCGTATTATTCCTTGTTTTAACATGTCAGTTATTTGATGTTGAACTTCAGTTTTATGTATTTGAGGGTATCTATATGATTTTGTATACACAGGTATGTCGTCAATTGTTCGTATTCTATGTTTGACCTGATTGGTGAACGTCAATTTTGAATTTTCTTTGAAAAAAATGTCTTTATAGTTACGGCAAAGATTAAATAAGTGTTTTTTCTCTTCACTGTTTAAATGTTCTGTCCTAAGTGTTTCTAATATATTATCATTTTGGTAGTTTCCTTCTTGAATTGTCTCAAAATTAAAAGCTTCTATGAAATCTTGACAATTGTACTTGGAAACTTTCAATGGTTGTTCTATATACAACATTTGTTGTTCGTCTGAAATGTTAATTATTTCAAGGAGACTGTGCCAATTTCTCGTTTGGTATATACCTTCTGGTATATAAAGTGAATCATTAATGAAGGTTTTTCTAACGTAGATGTCTCCATTTTTGACGTCTACTGGAATTTTTTTTATGACTTTAGAATTTTCAGGTATAATATGTTTTCCTGATGAGAAATTTGGCTTAAATTCTATAGGAATTGTTGCGTTTTTGGTTAAAATTCTGTTGCTTCCTAAGTCTATGTTGGCCTCTAGTTGTGAAAGTATGTCGATACCAATTAGTCCGTCAAAGTAATTGTGGAAATTAAATAAAAGAAATCTAAACTCTCCTGGTTGATTGAATTCAACAAAACTTTTGAGTTTCACCTGTTTATTCAGTTCGTATTTGTTAAGAATTGTTGTTATAGTTATTGGTCTGCACGTCTTTTGGTCTGAAGGGTCTATATATTTTGGGTTAATGAATGATGAAGACGCTCCAGTATCAATTAGGAATTTGAGCGGCCTTCCGAAAGGAGATGATATGTTAATATACCCTAACTCAGACCCATGTTTATTGATATCTAGGTATCCTGTTTGTTTTTCGAGGCAAAGTTTTGAAAATTTTGTTCGTCTTCAATGTTTAACTGATCGTCTTCTAATTTTTGGTAATGATCCAAATTTTGTTGATAACCTGAAGTTGGTGGAAAATAATCTACACAGTTATTGTTTTGAAAATTAAAAAGCTCTCTTTTATTATATTGATTTCCGGGTGCGGCAGATCGCATCGTGTGGTCAGTTCTAAAGGATCTTTGAGTTGTTGATGGTGCTTGAGTTTTTATATAACTGGAACCAGTGTCCATAGGCTCTGGTTTATTGTAGTCTTTGAATGTATTGAATGTATTACCTCTAAATGCGTTTTGGTTGTGATTTTGGTTAGAAAAATTGGAATTTATTCTACGTTGAATAGGTTGGGGATTATAATTTACAGTTGCTTTTGACTGTTCGGGGCGTGCATTTTGATTGTTGTAAGAAAACTGATTTTGTTGGGGAAAAGGTGTGAACCTATTATTATACTTGTTTCCACTATAAAATGAATTGGAAGGTCTAGGTTGCCATTTGTTTTGATTAATAGTGGGATCTGTTTTCATGTAGAATATGTTTTGTTCCTTAATGCATAAAGAAAAAGCTTCTGCTAATGAATCTGGCTTAGATGCTCTTATAGTCGAGCCTAGAGGTTCTCTTAATCCAATGAGGAAACTGTTTAAACACATTTCAGAATAAAGATCTCTTTTAGATTGAACTACTCTTTCGTCTCTTTCATGTATTTGAATATTGTTAAATAGGGATGCTTGAATTTCTATTATTTCGCTGTAAAATTTTTCCACGTTATTGAATTTTTGGCGAATATTATGTAGATCTCTAATTAAGGATGTTTCAGTCCTTTTATCCGAATAATGTAAGATGAGATTTCGCTTAATGTCATCCCAGTTGAGGGGTGTGCCATACATATTTAAGACTTCGTTGGCTTGTCCAATGATTTTGTTGCGAATGGCACGCAATAATATTTGACCCTGAGGTGTTGCGTCATACGCTCTTATGTGAAGTAAAATTTCTTCGACGTTGTTAATAAATTCATTTAATAGTCTTGGGTTGCCTTCGTATGTAGGCAAATCTTTTATTGCATCAGGGATGCGAAGTGATTCAAAAGACATAATAGTAGGAGTGTTTGGGACATTAGTCGCTAACGGATTTTGTTGTCCGTTTAGAGGGGTAGACATGTTTTCTGTATTAAATTCTAACGATATGCCTGACAAGGGAGAATCTTCACTAATTGAGTTTAAGCTTCTACTTTTAAAAAGATTACCGAGAGAACTTGGATATGGTTTAAATGTAAGGCTTTTGGATGTTTTCCGTTTGCTCATTTAAACGCTATGCAATCGTAATATGAAAAATTAGTCAACACACTTAAGTTTGTATATATTTATTTTGTTTTAAATTAAAGAAAATAATTTGTTTATACAGATATTCTCTCTGTATTTACTAAATTTTAATCAAAAATTTTTTTTTTGTATCTTTTTGTTTATACAGATATTCCCTCTGTATTTACTAAATTTTAATCAACAATTTTTTTTTGTATCTTTTTGTTCATACAGATATTCTCTCTGTATTTACAAAATTTTAATCAAATTTTTCTTTTTTGTATCTTTTTGTTTATACAGA
Organism: Phania funesta; assembly: GCA_963932375.1. NCBI lineage: Eukaryota > Metazoa > Arthropoda > Insecta > Diptera > Tachinidae > Phania > Phania funesta. The sequence continues at coordinate 86,590,524 of OZ010653.1, forward strand.
TATTCCTTCTGTATTTATAAAATTTAATTCTATTTTCTATCTTTCTGTTCTGTTCGAAATATTATTTTCAAAAAAAAATTTTTTATATAATAGATGTCACTTGTATTAAAAATTAAATCAAATTTGTTTGATTTTATATTTTTATATGTATTCTTATTTTTAAATGTTTATAAAAAAAAAATTTTTTTCCACTTTCCTCTATTTATAATTTATTTGTATTATATACTTTTCTAATCTGGAGGGTCCGGCTTTTTGGGCTACAGAATCGCAGATTTAAGTTTTTATTATACAGGAGGGTCCTTCGATAGGAATCGCTGTTGTGTTATTATGTTAAGGCTTTACAGGCCTGTTTGTTATTTATACAATTTTATTTTGTTGCTTTTTATTAAAAATTATATTTTCCACAATTCACTCTTGACTTACCAAACCAAGATGAGGGTCCTTTGCATATTCCTGGTGATAAGGAGTTGAAACTCGCCGACTTCTGTGCCAAATTTTGTTTCCTCCGATATTCCCTCGAAGTTAATGTATACTGTGATATTCCCTCACGGTAATGTTGCAAGCACGTAGTTTTTCTTCGATATTCCCTCGAAGTTTTTATCAGATGGTGCTGTTTTTTGTTTGGTGTTGAAGTCGTTCACTCAGGCGTACCGACTGCGCCAGTTATGTTATTTTAATTTTTAAATCAAAGAAAAAACGTCTGGTTTGTTTTACATTCAAATAGCTTCTGATTTATTCAATAATTTTCTTTAAAAATCAAACTTATTGTTAAAATACAAAAATGCTTATCAATAAAAGTTCAATACATTGTTGTTTGTATAAAACTATGTTTATCCAATAATTCCAATAAAATATAAAAGTGCTTATGATCAAAATAGTTCAATACATTGTTGCTTCATAATTTCTGTTTAAAATAGTTCAATACATTGTTGCTTTATAAATTCTGTTTATTCAATAATTTCGTAATCATACATATAATTAGGTCATATGCAAAAAGTGCCTATTCTGAAAAGAGTTTGCTACATTGTTGTTTTTGTTTATTTCTTATTAATTTTATAGTTTTGTTTTGACAATCAATATTTTTACTTCCTTATTAATTTTTTATATTTAACTTAATTAATCTAGGTTATTAATAACTTATTCTAGGTGGTTTTGCTGGTGGGTTTGTTGTTGTTGTAGAAGTAGTTGCTTCTGTAACTCGCGTGTGCAACGTCAGCAAAACAGATATGTTGCGAAATTATTTTATTTAGTAATTTAAATGGATTTTGTGGGAATTTCCTTATCTTGTAATATTAGACGTGGAATATTTTAAATAATAATTTTGTTGTGAAATAATAATTTTAATTCTATTTTTAAATGTGGAATGTGTTAACTTATATATACTAGTTACAAGGGGGAAATTTTCGTCCCTCGTTATAATTAATGTCAACGGCTATGAGAAGCCTTTTGGCATTGACAGTGTTTACAATATGTAGAACTTTATTGTATTGGTTGATTACCTTGATTTCCTTTTTCTTAATGGGTACATATCCGTTGTTAACTCTAAGGTTAACAGTTGAAACAAATAATATGATTGTAATATACTACGTCATCTAAAAAGAGAGGTATTATGTGTTGGTAATTATCGTAGGGTTATCTCTGTCTTGATATTTTTTCTTTTGTTTTACATGTGTTTTGTAGTATTTTAGTCCGTTCTTTGTATTTTCTATATGATTGTCATCAATTTTCCTCGAATTAATTTTCCTATATTTTCTTTGGTTTTTACCACCTCTTATGTCTTTGATATAATTTTCTCCGTCTTCCAATTCTACATCTTTCCTATCTTTGTTTAATTTTTGTATATATTTTTCTTTCCTTGTTATTAATATGTTATGAATTTCGTTGTATTTATCTTCGTGTCTTTTTCCATTCACGAAATCGATTGGTTTGAACCCAGTAGTGCTATGTATTGTATTATTACAAAATCCTATTATCCTAGTAATATTTTCCTCAACTGTTTGATTCCTAGTTTGGTCATTATGTCTTAATAGTCTTATATGTTCATTTATTGTATTATGCAACCTTTCTATATTCGCGTTTAATGTGTGGCATAGGCATTGCTTTAAAACCAAGTTCATTATCAACTACGATCTTATCTATTTTTCCGTAAATACTAATTATTAAAAGTAGTTTGGCCTTAAATTCAGTCCACGATCGGCCGTTTATCTGAAAAGCCAACGCATATTTAGTGAATTTATCTATCATTGTTAAGAATAGTTTATTTTCTAGTGTGTAAAACACGTCCAAATGTACAATTTCGCGGGATTTTTTGGGCGTTTCTGTTAATTGAAAGGGTATTTGTGGTGGATTTCGAACATATTTTTCTTTGTTATACGTTTCACAATTATTGATATATTGGGTAATTCTCAATTTTAAGTTATGGTTATATATTTTAATTTTTTAATTCTTCAAATACGGCGTTTATACCTCTATGATTTTTGTCGAGGTGTTCTGTTTCCATAACTTTAGTCAATTTATTTTCATCTTCTATATCTTCTAATTCTGTTTTTCATCTAAGGATTCTGAACTGTTCATTACGTCATAAAAATTATTATGTGGTTAGTGTTTGGTATAACCAATAAAAAAATTTTTGATAATTTTATGGTTAGCTTTTAATAATTTATTAATTAATCGATTTTCAGAGATTTTTGCAACGTACGTCTTTGTCTGATGTGCCGAGAGAAAAAGAACCTTTTTTAGAATTTATAAAAATGCTAGTCATGTTAGTGATGCCACGTTATGTTGCCTACTCACTAGGGTTACCAAATTATAGTAACAAAAATCAATTCGTCGGGATTGTTGGATAACCGGTGGCAGAGATTCACCAATATTCTGTTGTGTGTCTTCGTTGGCTATAAATGCCGCTTTTACTCTGTCAATTGTAACCTTTACGATTTTATCGCCGATTTTTACGTCAAAATTTTTATCATTTCGATTTATGACTTCGAATGGGTCATCGTGGGGTGCCTTTAGTGGTGCACGAACTGAATCGTCCCTTAGAAAAACATGGGTACAGGATGCCAGGTCCTTTTGAATGAAAAATTTTGAAGATGAGTAATTAGACGTTGGTACAGGTTTTAGTTGAGTTATAACGCTGCGAAGATTTCTTACAGAATCCCTTTCAATATATCCTTCTGCTGGCTTTTCAAAAAACTCACAAGGAAGTTTGATTGTTGATCCATAGATCATTTCAGCCGCCGATGCATTTAAATCTGGTTTAAAAGTTGTTCTCAACCCTAGCAAAACGATAGGCAAACTATCCGTCCAATTTGTAGTTGTATAACATTTAATGGCACACTTAAGAGTGCGGTGCATACGCTCCACTAAGCCATTTGCCTGAGGGTGGTAAGCGGTTGTGTGTAGGTGTTTAGAGCCCCTTAGTTGCGTAAGTTCTTTAAAAAGTTTTGACTCGAATTGCCGGCCTTGATCCGTGGTTATGGCGTTAGGCATACCATAATGTGCTATCCAACCGTTTAAAAATGCACGTGCAACCGTTTCCGCTGCAATATCCTTGATCGGAATGGCGACTGGCCACCGGCTAAATCTGTCCACACAGGTTAAACAAAACTTAAAATCATCCGATAAGGGAAATGGTCCTATGATGTCAATATTGAAATGTTGAAACCTTTTGTCCGGAACTTTAAACTTGGCTAAAACTCTTTTATTATGTTTACTAACCTTATTTTTCTGACACTCTGGGCATGAGTTTACCATTTTGGTGATATCAGCTTTCATGTTTTTCCAGACAAATCGTTCGCTGATCAGCTTGGCTGTTGATCGTTTCCCCGGATGAGATATGTTATGAATGGAATTGAAAACTTGTTGTCTGAATGATGAAGTAACATAAGGGCAAACTCTTGATGTTGAAACGTCGCACCATAATGTAATTCGGCAATCGGGTAGTTGTATACTTTTTAGCTGCAACGAGCAATTTTGTTCGGCTTCTTTTAACTCGTCTACATTTTTCTGACTTAAGGCAAGTTGTTCAAAATCTAGTTGGTCGACGTTAAACATGGCTTCGATACGCGACAATGAGTCGGCAACAATATTGTCCCTACCAGAAATGTGTTGAACGTCGGTTGTGTATTCACTGATGAAGCTGAGGTGACGTACTTGTTTTGGCGTTGCTTTTTCAGGGTTTTGCTGGAAGGCAAACGTTAGTGGTTTGTGGTCCGTAAGTATGGTACAATTGCGACCATCGATCATATGTTTAAAATATTTCACTGCTTGATATGCTGCTAGCAGCTCCCTGTCGAAGGTGCTGTACCTTTTCTGAGTGTCGGACATACGTTTTGAGAAAAAACCTACAGGTCGAAGATTTCCATTTTCCAATTCGTAAATTGCTGCTCCCACACAAAAATTGCTGGCATCAACAAGGAGAACTAATTTTGCATTTGGAGAGGGATGCACTAGTAGAGTTGCTTCAGCAAGGCTGCTTCTACAATCCTCAAAAGCCTTTGTTGAGTCATCATCCCACATCGTTCTTCTTATTTGTTTTTATATGTTTCTGTAGCTTACCCTGTTTATGGGCTGCGTCCGGCAAGAACCGTCTATAAAAATTTAAGAGGGTTATGAATCGTCTGAGATCACACGTAAGAGCTGGTTTTTTAAAATTCAAAATTGCTTCTACTTTTCCCCTTGTAGGTGAAACGCCATCATTTGTTATATGGTGGCCTAAAAAGTCAATTTCGGTTTGCGCAAAAACGCATTTTGAAACTTTTATTTTAAGACCGTACTGCTGAAGACGTTCAAAAACTATATTCAAATGTTGTTTGTGTTCCTCCTCATTGGACGAGGCTACGCATATGTCGTCAATGTATACGACTGTAAAATCTAGGTCACGAAAGATTTGGTCCATGTAACGTTGGAAAGATTGGCTGGCATTTCTAAGGCTAAATGTCATAACATTGAATTGGTATAAACCAAATGGAGTTACTATCGCAGTCTTTTCACGATCCTCTGGAGCAATGATAAGCTCGCTCTAAATCAAGTGTCGTAAAAATAGATTTTTTGTGTAGTCTATGCGATATATCATGCATATGAGGTACAGGGTACCTATCAGGTTTCGTCACTGTATTCAAACGTCTGTAATCGCCACAGGGACGCCACTCTCCTGCTGTTTTTTTGTTGCCATGTGAAGTGGACTGGCCCACTGGCTGCTGCTCGGACTACATATACCTTGTTTAAGCATGTAGTCAAATTCCCTTTTTGCCAGTGCCAGCTTTTCCGGGTTTAGTCTTCTGGGTTTTGAAAAAATTGGCGGTCCATCCGTGACGATATGGTGGTACATATTCTCTGTGTTATTACTTGCTGTATATTTAAAAGGTTGTGTTAGACTCTTGTGTTTGTGCAGCAATTGCGTTATCCAGTCATCAGACGTAGGAGACATTGTGTAAATTCGCTCCTGACAGCTTTGTTCTATTATCAATTAATCTCTTTCCTCGAACGTTTACTGAGAGATCATACTCATACAAAAAATCGTTGCCTATGATTGGTTTTGTAACGCCGGCAATAATAAACTCCCAATCCATCTGTCTTTGCAGACCCAGGTTGACTGTCATAACTTTCGTACCATATGTTTTTATTATTGTGCCGTTTGCAGCATAGAAGTCGTATGAGTGTGGTGCATTTCGATTTGTGGGGGGTAGGACTGAGAAGTCAGCGCCGGTGTCGACTAAATATCTTATTTTTGTTTTTTGGTCTGTAGAGAAAAGACGACGGCTTTCTGCGTTACTAACTCTATATGCCGCCGTTGACAGAGCTGCAGCTAGTTTTCCGGCTTTAAATTCTTAAATTGACAAGGCTCTACACATTTTCTTGCCTTGTACCAAATCGATAGTGAAATTTGCAAAAAGGGAAACGTACGTTGTTGTTGGCTACGTTGTTGTTGTTGTTTACGATCGTCTGAACGTCCTCTTTCGTGGCTTGACGAGCGCATACGCTGCAGTTGACTGCGAAGTTCTTCAATTTCGGTTCTTAACGTTGAAACTGGTTGAATATATGATATAGTGGGGTAGTTTTGTACCTCCATTAGCTTATCGGCTTGTAAGGCCATTTGTGTTGAATTACCGTCCACAATAGCTATAATAGAACGATCCGTTTCCGGCAAACGTTCCATCCACAACGACTTTAACGCGTCGTCAGATATTTTGTCCCCAGCTAAACCTTTCATCCTTTTTAGTAGCTCAGACGGCTTAAGATCACCAAGTTCAACTTCTCTTATTAATTTTCTTAATTTTCGGTGGTCTGAATCGGTGTATTCTGCTATCAATGCAGTTTTTACGGCATTATACTTACCATCAGCATACCATCAGCATTTCAATGCGTCGGGATTCAGCATGAGCAACTGACTGCCACAATTATCTATAAGGATAGCATTTAATTGATTGGGATGAAAGTGAGTTTTTAATAATGTAATTGCTGTTGTGCGATCTAACTCTTTAAATTGAAAAATTTTTGATCCTTGTAGAACGTGAAGGGATTTTCTTGATAATTATTTGATTTTTTTAGAAATTAATTGGGGAATCGCTTTGAAGGATTTCTATCGATCTTTCGATATGGTTAAATGGGGGTTTATTCTGGATAAAGCGTCTACATTTCCATTTTACACTCCCTTTTTGTATTTTATTGTGCAGTCAAACTCAGATAATTTTAATCTCCATCGAACTAATTTCGAATTTGGTTCTTTAACAGAAAATAGCCAAGTTAATTGTTTATGGTCAGTTTCTATTATGAATTTTCTTCCGAACAAATAGGGTCTAAAGTATTTTGTTGCCCACACAATTGCAATCAATTCTTTTTCAATTGTGCTATAATTTTGTAGTGTTTGAGGGTTTGAGGAAGACAATAATTTGAGGAACCATACCATAGCTAATGGTTTGCCACTGGCGTATATACGCCGCTAGTAGCGCTAAGTCTTGCCGATCTTACTTTCGTAAGGGCAAGTGGTTGAGCGCCGATCTTACTTTCGTAAGGGCACGAGAGCGTCTTTAATAAAAAAAAAAACTAAGGCAGTTGATGCCAATTCAGCTAGTAAAATAGAAGTCTGTTTTATTTTGGGTTTTCCACCCTTTTTATACAAAGTTTACAAATTCAGTTTTAGCCTTTCTTACTTATTCTACTTATATAAAATATAATGTTTTCCTTATTCTACTTATTTTACATATTATTCATTACTATGGAAAAGGGTGTCGAATTACTGTTATTAATTGATTAATAATATAATTATTTTAAGTAAACAAATATTTTTAATAAACTTTATTCTAGTTTTTTGACCTTTATTATTATTATGCTTGTCTAATTTTTCCGAGCTCCAGGTCATCAATAAAATCTTCCTTATTATAAATTATAATAAATATTAATTTTATTTTTTCCAATATTTCGCTACGCCTTTGTGTAGCATCGTCAGGAAATAAAATAAAATTATATTTCACAAACTTCAAAACAAAAATCAAATTGTGAAAATTATTGAAAAATTTGTCCATATACAACGAAAAATGTTTCAAATTTTCAAAAAACACAAATACATACAAATCATAAAAAACTAAAAAATGTTTTACATTAATGTGTAGATGTATATATGTACATATGTATAAACAATACATATGTATAATCCTAAATTACATCATATTATCTTATGTATTAAATGCCTATATATATGAGCGACATTATCTGTATCCGCTTTATAATTAATTCTTTAAGACATTGGTGTTTTACAAATTTGTAACATTTCCAATATGTAACGTTTCTTATAATTTTTCTCAATATTTAGCACTGACACATTTTCAAAGTTAGGACAGTGATTCAATTCAGAACAATGGGAAGATAGAGCTGTTTTATTTGAATTTTTACATCTATGGTCCGACTTATGTCCGGCTATTCTAGTTTTTAGCATATTTTTCGTTGTACCCACATATACTTTACTACAATTCTCCTGATCATTACCATTACAAGGTATTTTATAAACCACATTCGACATTTCCATTTTCTTAATTCTATCTTTAGTTTTACTGAATAATCTATTTAAAGTATTGTAAGATTTATGAGCAATTTTGTATTTATCGCTATTGAAGATTTTTGATTTTTCAAGTCGCTCTGATATTCCTGGCACATAAGCTAAAGACTTATAAATCTTGGGCTCTATAACGCTTCTTGTGTTAACATTTCTACTACTTCTAAAAGAATTTATTAATTTATAAGAAAGTTGCTCGGGAAAACTATTTTCAATTAATATATTCCTGATCCTTTCCTTGTTCTTCCTATGAAACTCCTTGTCACTTATCGTTAACACCCTTTGTACCAAATTTCGAGCTGTATTCATAATAATTCTTTTACTATGCTTAGAAAAGTAGTTAATGATTCTCCCAGATGCTGTTGGCTTTTGATACCAATCCAATATTAAATCGGTGCCCCGTCTAATTATTAATGTATCTAAATAAGGAAGTTTAGAATCGTGTTCCCTCTCTATTGTAAATTTAATGTTCATATTAAATGCATTAAACGTCTCCAATACTTTATCAATTTCACCTTCAGGAATTGTGCAAAACAAATCATCTACGTACTTAGTCATTATTTTCGGTTTAATGTTTAGCTTTTCAATACATGTGTCCAGTAACTTCTCCATAACTATGTCCGCTACAATTGGTGATGCTGGAGATCCCATTGGAAGACCTTCCTTCTGTACATATACCTTGTCGTTATATTGAAAATATCTATTGTCTTCAATACAAAATTTAAGAATACGTAAAAATAAACCTCTCTCAATTCTAGTGTAACTGCTTATCAAATTCCATTTTTCACCAATTGTTGTTATTGCTAAATCAACTGGTATACTAGGAAATAATGATACTACATCAAAAGAAACTAATTTTTCATTATTTTCAATTCTGCAACCTTTAATTCTATTGCTAAATTCAATAATTTTCACAATTTGATTTTTGTTTTGAAGTTTGTGAAATATAATTTTATTTTATTTCCTGACGATGCTACACAAAGGCGTAGCGAAATATTGGAAAAAATAAAGTTAATATTTATTATAATTTATAATAAGGAAGATTTTATTGATGACCTGGAGCTCGGAAAAATTAGACAAGCGTAAACAAATATTTTTACTCAAACTAAAGTCACTCAATTTATTACTGCTTATGTTTATGTTATTTGGTGTGAGTTTGCAGTGTAGACTTGTTAGGTACACTATTTAATTCATGCTTATTAAGGGTGCGATTAGCATGGCATATTATTCTGTGAAAGTACTGCGCCAAGTGCAACGGTACTTGCATCCGTATTTAGAGAAAATGTTTTGCTAAAGTCTGGATAGACTAATACCGGGTCATTTGTTAAAATTCTTTTTAAGGTTTTGAAACTCTTCTTATAAGATGAGTCATCGATATTTATCTTTGCATCCTTTTTAAGACATTGTGTCATAGGTTTTGCTAATCTAGAATAATCTTGAATGATTTTCCTGTAATACCCAGTCAATTCGAGAAATTGTTCAATTTGCTTCTGAGTTTTAGGAATTGGGAAATTAAGAACACACTCAATTTTTGAGGGGTTCGGTTTTACGCCTTCTTGAGTTGCTATATGTCCCAAAAATTCCGTCTCTCCTTTGCAAAATTCAGATTTATCCAACTGAACTTTAAGATTAGCTTCTTGTAAACGTTTGAAAATCAATTTAATACTCGTAGATTGCAAATGTTCTTGCAATGATGTGGAATAATGATTATATTATCTAGATATACCAAACAAACTTTTCCGATGTACTCTTTTAACACATTATTCATTAGACGTTGGAACGTTGCAGGTGCCGTCTTCAACCCGAAGGGCATCCTTAAGAACTCATAATGTCCTTCGAATGCAGACTTATGTACATCTTCATTACTTACTTCTATCTGGTAGAAACCTTTTGTAAGATCTAGTGTAGTGAAGTACATACTTTTGCCTAATTTGTCCAATATTTCGTCAATATTCGTTATTGAATATCGGTCATCTATTGTTATTTCGTTCAATTTTCTATAGTCGACTACTAATCTCCACTTCTTGTGTCCGCTAGCGTCTGACTTTTTCGGGACGATCCATATTGGTGCTGAATATGGTGAATTACTATGTTGTATGATTCCGGTGTCTAACATTTCTTGTATTTGATTTTCTACTTCATTTTTATGAATGTATGGGTCACGATATGACTTTGTGTAAATAGGGATGTCGTTTATTGTCCTAATTTTATGTTTTATCGCATGAGTGAATGTTACATCAGAATCAGGGTGATAAAATATATTTTTGTATTGTTTTATTATTTTCAATATTTCTGCTTCTTCTTCTATATTCATATGTGATGCTCGAATCTGATCGATTACAAATTCATTGCTTTGTTCCGAAAAATTAATATACTCATTTGGTGTTTCACCATAAAAGAGAGGGACATATTTATTATTTATTACTAATGTATTGTTTCTAAAATTTATAATAGCTTTATATTTATGCAAAATGTCATTTCCAATTATTCCATCGTACGTTCCGTGGAACTGACACTCAATTAACTGCAACTTATCCTGTGAATTCCTCAGTTCTTCAAACATTGGTACCTGATAAACTATATTAGTCGATACAGTATTCTGTAAGGTTTTCAAAGTCAAGGTATTGGAATATATTTTCCATTTTGGGTTACATATACCCGGATTGACAATCGAATATGTGGCTCCTGTATCAATTATAAATCTGAGATGATTTTTTATTACTATATAAGGTAATGCTCCAGAGAGGCTGCTAAACGAAAATTTTGAGGATTATATTTTTACGTTTATTACCACAATAAACGTGATTTTGCAGGGTTCGTTTAATTGCAATAAATAAATTACACAGTCCTTAATGATTTTTACTAGTACACAACTTTATTCGGCAATTAAGACTCTATTTACAACTATACTAAGTACTTATTTACACTGTACACTTTTGTACGCACAGATATTCACTTAATAAAATCTCAAAGTCAACTAACTCTTCTGCGGTGGACGGCGCCTTTATATACAGATCACGGCCGCTTCTTGAAATGTCCCGAACATACGCGAAATTGCGCATTTGTTATTTCAGTTGCTGGCTTAGTAGTCTTGTATATGTGTTTGTGTGTGTATCTTTTGTTTACTTTTTGCTTGCTGTAGAAATTGTTTTTGTTGAATCGCACTTCATGGAATTTCTGCTGCGCAATTTGTTTTTTGCTTTGTGTTTGTCATATTGCGTATTTGTACATTTGTACAATATTACTTTGACTATTACTTTGTAACACTGCCGCCCACTTAAGCCTTTTCGTCCCGAACAGGCTCAACATCACCCTTTCCATATTTGGCTAGTCGTTCAAAGTGAACCACCTTCATTTTGGACCTCGGGCTATGGCACTTCTGTACCCGGTAAACTACGTCATTTAGCCTCTTAACCACCTTGTATGGTCCCTCCCAGTGGGTTTGCAATTTAGGGGATAATCCTTTCTTGCGTTGTGGGTTAAACAGTAGAACCATTTGTCCTTCGGTAAATCCCTCCGTGTTTGCTGCTCTATCATATCTGGCTTTCATCTTATCACTGGACATTTTAATGCGGTTACGGACAAATTCATGAATCTCGTGAAGATCTTCTTGTGCCTGAATAGCGTTTCCATTGTCTTCGTACACAGGTTTAGTTTTAACACCGAACTCTAAATCCGCTGGCAGTTTCAGTTCCGTTCCAAACAGGATTTTCGCTGGACTACGTGAGGTGGAATCGTGAACTGCTGACCGGTAAGCCAGTAACAGCTTAGGTATATGCTCATCCCAATCCTTTTGGTGTGTACTGACCACTTTTCTGGGTATTCCTCCAGCGTACGGTTAAATCTTTCTACCATGCCATCAGACTGTGGATGTAGCGGTGTCGTTCTCGTCTTTTTGATGCCATATAAGTCGCACATTTCTTTAAATATGACGGATTCAAAATTTCGTCCCTGGTCAGAATGCAATTCTATCGGAACACCGTATCGACACACCCAATTGTTGACAAATGCGTCTACCACCGTTTTAGATTCTTGGTTTGGAATGGCATACACCTCGGGCCATTTGCTGAAATAATCTATTACCACTAGTACATACCGGTTACCAGCGTCACTGACAGGGAATGGACCTGCTACATCGATAGCTATCCGCTCGAAAAGGGCACCCACGTTGTATTGCTGAAGTTTGCCGCGACTTCTTTTTGTTGGACCCTTGGCCGCAATACACTGTTCGCAATTAGCTATCCAATCGGCTACAGACTGCTGGCATCCAACCCAGTAAAATCGCTGTTTTATCTTTTCCAGAGTTTTTGTAATACCCAGGTGGCCGCCACTAGGGCCGTTATGGAACTGCTTCATTACCTCCTTTATCTTGGAAGTGGGCACGACAATTAAGTCCGTTGTAAATTTGCCATCTGCACTTTCCCAAGATCTATATAAGCAGACATCTATTAATTTTAGGCTATTCCACTGGGCCCAGTACGCTTTTGCTAATGGACTTTCTGCCGATATTTCATTGCGGGTCGGTCTTTTGTTTTCCTGTTTAGCCAACATAATCTTTGCCAAAATGGGGTCGTCATTCTGTTCCTTAGACCAGTCTTCCCCTGAGCTAATTTGGGTCAGCCGCACGTCAATGACACATTCTTTTTTCTCGACTTTTGTGCAGTGCTTGCAATCTACGCTGCATGGCCGTCTTGAAAGAGCATCAGCATTATTGTGTTTTCCGCCTTTTCTGTGCTCGATACTAAAATCATAGCTTTGCAAACGTTCAATCCAGCGTGCGAGCTGCCCTTCGGGGTTCTTAAATTGCAGCAGCCAACGTAATGCAGAGTGGTCTCTCCTTAAGATGAAGTGCTGACCATATAAGTATTTGTGACACACTCCAGCACTGCCAACAGCTCCCTTCGTGTAACACAGTAATTTCGTTCGGGCTTGGACAATACTCTGCTGTAGTAGCCAATGACTTTTTCCACCCCATTAACCACCTGGGAAAGGACTCCCCCTATTCCATAGCCGCTCGCATCCGTGTCCAATATAAATTTCTGCCCAGCGATTGGATAGGCGAGGACTGGTGCTGTACACAAGAGTACCTTAAGCCTCTGGAACGCTTCTTCTGCTGCCTCACTCCAGTGGTATGGTCGCGACTTTCTGGTCAACTCATGCAAGCTAGCAGCCACTTGCGCAAAGTTCGGCACAAATCTCCTGTAGTATGTGCAAAGCCCCAGAAAACTACGAAGCTCATGAAGATTCCGTGGGCGAGGCCAGTCCTTTACAGCCAGTATTTTGTCCTCATCAGTGGATATACCCTCTGATGTTACACGATGCCCCAAATATTTAACCTCCTTTTGAAACAAAGCGCATTTCTTAACGCTAAGCTTTAGTCCTGCAGCTGTTATACGCTTAAACACCTCATCCAGGTTTTTTAGGTGTTCGTCAAAAGTTTTCCCCATCACAATTATGTCATCCAGATATACCAAACACGTCTTCCAATTGAGACCTTTAAGCACACGTTCCATTAAACGCTCAAAAGTAGCTGGAGCGTTGCAGAGCCCAAATGGCATCACCTTGAACTGCCATAGACCATCGCTCGCGCTAAAGGCAGTTTTCTCCTTGTCCTTATCGGCTATCGCTACCTGCCAATAGCCGCTCTGCAAGTCCAAGGTAGAGAACCATTTCGTTCCGGCCAACGTGTCTAAGGTATCGTCAATTCTGGGCAGCGGATAACTATCTTTCTTTGTGACATCATTGAGTTTCCGGTAATCAACGCAAAACCTGGTGCTGCCGTCTTTCTTCTTCACCAAAACTACTGGCGAGCTCCACGGACTGGAAGATGGCTCAATGACTCCATTCCGCTCCATTTCGTTGACCAGTTCTTTGACCTCGTTTCGCTTTGCTAGGGTAATACTCCTGGGTGCTTGTTTTATAGGCCTCGCTTCGCCGGTGTTGATTTCGTGTTTCACAACTGAGGTTCTACCTTGGCTTTTATTACTCAGGGCGAAGACAGAGGCATGTTTTCTAAGCAACTGCTTAGCTTTGTTTCTGTCAGGAGATGTCAGGCCTGCTACCCATTTTTCCCCCCGTTCTGCCAGTAAATCTCGTTCTTTGGCTGTTGTTTTGGGGCATACTGAATTCGCCGCACAATTAATTGTGGCTCCTGCCGGCTCACATTGACCGATCTCAAATTTTCTGTCAATGGTCTTTTCGCTTTTGGATAGATTAAGTACTCTTACAGGAACTCGTCCATCGTCGCAGGCTTTCACAAGGGATCTAGCTGTTATGATTTCGGCTTTTATTTCTCTTGGTTCTACAACCCACAACCGGTTATCCACACAATCCTCCTCCACACGTGCCCATACTATAGTTTCTGCCTGAGGTGGTAATTTCTGGCGTTCAACGGCAAACAGCTTCCTTACTGTGGTCCTGCTCTCATATCCAACATCCAGGGGTATCTCGACATTGCGCCTTACAATTATTTGATGTCCCATGCGCAGATCAATCCCGTGGGCTATCATGAAGTCTGCACCAATAATAACTTCATCCAATATGTCGGCGACAACAAACACATGGTCGACGCTGATGTTTGCGATAGTCAGTCTTGCCCTGGCTCTTCCATAGACAGTAGCAGAATCTCCAGTAGCAGTGCGTAGTCGTATATTATTTAGCGGTTCTACTGCTCCTTTCACCAAATCGGGCCTTATTATAGACTGCGATGCTCCTGTGTCTATGGTGAGAACCTGTTTCTTTCCGTTGATAAGACCGCAAGCAGTAAGGTTGCTGTTATTTTGCTGCATGATGGAAATGGAGATTGTGGGGCCATCGGCTGTGGGAGCTAGCTCTTGCCCCTCAGCGCTAGCTCGATCTAGTTTAACGGTGACGAATGCGTTTTGATGTTAGTAGCCCGTTTGTTTTCCCTCGGTGGCGAAGCAGATCTTGATCTTTTCTTTGCTGATCTGAAGTTGCGCTGGAAGTGGCCGACCTTACCGCAATTAAAGCATTTTCCGCAAGATTTGCCTTTTTCCTCTAGTATTTGCATGACCACCTCTTCTATCTCGCTCCTTCTGTCTCCGAAAGTTGGCGTATCAGCCTCAAGTTGCCTCACCTTGTAGACTTGTGGCTTCGATATAACTTTTGCGGTCTCCTGGGCCAGCGCGTACGAGATAGTTTCCGCAAAGGAGGACTTCTGCATAGCGCAAACTGCATATCTAACATCTAGATCCCGTATGCCATTTACAAATGCTTCTATCTTGAACTGGTCCAGGAATGGATGGTTCTCGCCTGGGTAAGTCAGCTGCACCAAGCGCTCAATTTCCATCGCGAAATCTTGCAGCGTTTCATTCGGCTTCTGGACTCTGCCCCGCAGTTCCATCCTATACAGTTCTCGCTTATGTTCGCCACCGTACTTACGTTGCCAGGCCACCATTATGTCTTCGTAGCTATTTCTGCAGCCAGCTGGTAAGCTTTCAAGGATTGCTGCTGCTGTTCCCTTTAACGCAAGAATTAGTTCTATAGCTTTTTCTTCACTGTCCCATTCATTTTTCCTAGCCACCGTTTCGAACTGGAACTTGAAGACATTAAAAGGTGCGCTACCATCAAAGCTTGGGGCTTTTATCTTGCTGGCATGCTCCGAGATTATTCTTGCCGGTCCTTCTCGAATATGTAGATCGCTCATCTTGTTCTTTAACTCATGTAGTTCTGCGTCTACGCCGGAAAATTTATCCTCAAAACTTCTCGTTATGCCGGAGAGTTTCTCATCAAACTCACTGACTTTCAGTTCTATAGCTTCCACTCGCTTGCCCATAACTTTTGAGATTTCCTGAAGTGTCTCGTTGTTGGCTCTGATCTCAGCTAAGAGTCTTTCGCTGCTAACCTTAGAAGCTTCTTGAAACTTTTCTTCTGCCTCAACTAAGAGTCTTTCGCTGTTCTTAGAAACTTCTTGAAATTTCTCCTCTTGTCTTTCGTTGTTAATCTTAGAAGCTTCTTGAAGTTTTTCCTCTGCCCCAGCTAAGAGTCTTTCGCTGTTGATCTTAGAAACTTCTTGAAATTTCTCCTCTTGTCTTTCGTTGTTAGCTCTGACCTCAGCTAAGAGTCTTTCGCTGTTAGTCTTAGAAGCCTCTTGAAATTTCTCCATCATAGCGGCGAACATTACGTTGAAGTCCATATTAGTGTTTGTGGCAGGGGTACATATCTCGAGCTCCTCTTTTTCCTCGAATTCATGTAGACCGATGTCAATACCACGTCGCTTGAATTCCTCTATCAGCCTCTTTTGCAGTTCTGCCTTATTGCCCGCCGTTGGCAGATCAAACTTGCTCAGCTCTTTTTTTAGCTGATCTACTTTCAGCTCGTCAAACTTCATTTTGTTTACTTACTTTTTATTTTTTACAATTCTACTTCTGACACCAGTTGTTACGTTTATTACCACAATAAACGTGATTTTGCAGGGTTCGTTTAATTGCAATAATTAAATTACACAGTCCTTAATGATTTTTACCAGTACACAACTTTATTCGGCAATTAAGACTCTATTTACAACTATACTAAGTACTTATTTACACTGTACACTTTTGTACGCACAGATATTCACTTAATAAAATCTCAAAGTCAACTAACTCTTCTGCGGTGGACGGCGCCTTTATATACAGATCGCGGCCGCTTCTTGAAATGTCCCGAACATACGCGAAATTGCGCCTTTGTTATTTCAGTTGCTGGCTTAGTAGTCTTGTATATGTGTTTGTGTGTGTGTGTATCTTTTGTTTACTTTTTGCTTGCTGTAGAAATTGTTTTTGTTGAATCGCACTTCATGGAATTTCTGCTGCGCAATTTGTTTTTTGCTTTGTGTTTGTCATATTGCGTATTTGTACATTTGTATGACTATTACTTTGTAACAATATTTTTTGGATTTATTTGCTAATTTGTTAGTATTTTGTAGTATATTTATATCCATTGGTTCAGGAAAATTTCTAGTTGGCACATTATTTGTGTTTGCGGATTTATCTCCGTTTTGGAAGTTAGGTCTATTTGAAAAATTATTTGTGGTTTGGAAGTTTCCTCTATTTAGAAATTCGTTTTGGAAATTGTTCCTATACCTAGTTTGAAAGTTTGTCTGAAAATTGTTTCCGTTTTGGAAATTGTTTCTAATTTGATAATCGTTTTGATCTTGTTGGAATTGCTTTTTATATCTGGATTGTTTTAAAAATTTTTGTTGATTCTAAATATTTGGTTGATGTTGTCTGTAGTTCTGTTGGGGTCTATTTATATTGCGCGATACTTGAGGGTTCTCATTTCCAGTGTAAGCATATCATGCCTGAAACAAAATGTCCATAGCTTGTTCCAGATCCGTGGGATTCCTATAGAACAAAATTGTTTTCATCGGTTCTGGTAGCTTGCTCTTAAAAATGTTCATTGCAGTATGCATGTTATTAGTAGCACTTTGTTTAGCTTCTTCTGTTTCGCCCAAAATCACTACTAGTTTATTATACAATCTATGTAGTTTATTTTTTATGTCATTCAAACAATTCGTCGCATGATCGCCTGTCCCCAAAGTTGTTTTGTAACGTTTTCTTTATGTCTGTCCACGTAACAGCATGACAATTTATTTCAATTGTTTGTCTTGCTCTACCTTTAAGTTTTGCTTTGATCATATCCGAGGAAAGGAGTTGTGACAATTGGTCGTACGTTCGTAAGTGTGGATGTATCCTATCTATGAGAGTAATAAAAGTCTGTAAATCTTTGATATCTCCATGGAATTCTGGTAAATTCTGGAGGTACTTTAAAGAATCTATCACTAGTTGGTTTTGTGCTTGATCTACCATTTTGTATATTATTTTTTTCTTTTTATTTGAAGACCTAATTTTTTCTTAAGTATCGCTAATCCTCCTTCTCAAAATACGGCTGTTTCTAGTGATTTTTCTGTCGCGATTTATTTGTTCAATATCGTCAGTTAAGTAACCGTCGTTTGATTCTAACCCGGAGTCAAGTGAATATATTGTATATTCGTAATCTGTAATTATATCTTCGAACTCTGAATCCGATGGATATTCTGACAACGAATCACTATCACTCATTTATAAAAATAATTTATTACAATATTACTGGAGGGTCCCGTAGGAAGCGCAGTAATTTATTATATTAGCGTAAATAACAAACGAAAAAAAAAATATTTTTTTTAAGGTTTTTCCTCTTAATATTACTGTATCAAAATATGTTTAGCTTAATTAATTATTCCCCTTTTTTATATATAAAAACAAGATATAAATTTGCTTACTGTTAATTTCTGGAACCTGTTGCTGTCGTACTTCTTTCTTGTTTTCGTACTTCCTTCTTGTTGTTGTGATAATTCTTTCTTGTTGTTGTGGTACTTCCTTCTTGTTGTTTGTTCTTTGTTCGGCTATCAGCGCTCCTTTGGATTTTGCTCTTAATCTCCTTTTTTCCAATATAAAATTTTCTTCATTTTTATAAATGTTCGTTGCAAAGAAAAAAAATTTGATGCAATTTGCGGTTGCATTCAGGATAATTATATATGTGTATAAAATAAAAGTTTTATGCAATTCAATTTGCATAAAGGATTTTTATCCTTAGAAAAAAATTTTTGTCCTCCCTGCAATTTCCGCTTGCACATGGGAAAAACTTCCTTTTTTTCTTTTTTTATTTAATTTTTTTTTTATTTTACACTTTTCTTTTACGCCCACTTCCTATTTTTATTCAACATTAATATGTTTAAATATCCTTTGAACTTAATTATTAAGGATATTTTGGGATATCCTACCGACTGCGCCAAATAATTGTTCGAAACGGTTTTTCGATAAAAGAAAATGATACAAACGTGTAAGTTGCTGGTGAGTTCAATACTAACTATATTATAATATGATTTCTTATTCATAAATTATTTGTTTATAGAATAGTTTTTTAGATTTTTCAAGAGTTCATTGTAATTTGCTTATACATTAGTTTTTGGGTTTCACAGGAGTTTATTGTTCTAATTTACGATTCTTTGGCAATTGACCTATTAATAATTTTTGTTAATTGTATAGTTGCATATGCTTGGCTATCCATAAAATACAATGTATTCTTGGAAATCAATATTTTTTGGAGCAATAAACTAAAGAAAACAGTTTAATTGGTCATATGGTTGTATGTATGTATGTTTGTGCACAGTAATGTGAACAAACAGACACATTAGCTTTTATGGGTTTTTTTTATTATGACAATTAATAAAAGAAAATGATTCAATGTTAAGTATGTAAATATTTGTGTGTATGTATGTTTGTTCATATTGTTATGAACAAACATTTTGACAATTTTATATTTCAAATACAGTAGAGGCTATAACTATGAGCCTGTTGTAATTCATGTTGTTCTTGTACATTAATTTGTTGCATTTGCTGTTGCTGCTGTTGATTTATTTTTAGCTCTTGTTGTTGTCGAATCGTTTCTAGTTCCACTATTTTTTGTTTCAGCTCCTCTTCCATGTCTATCTGACGGTCCATGTCAAATTTGTGCATAGCTGTGTACTTTTTCTTTAACTCTTCCCTTTGGTTTTGTAAAAATATTTGGTTGTTTCTATGAACACAATTTTTTTTAGATAAAATCTTTGATTTTTCCTATTTTCTTTATGTTCTTTTCGTAAGGGCTTCTTCAGAATTTTCTTACGTTCCGACTGCGCCAGTTAAGTTTCTTTTTATTTATTTCGAAGTAAAAAACTTTTCTCATTAATTAATAAAGAGAGTTATGTTTTATTTATCACGAAAATGGTCTAACTTAGGCTAAACAACGAAAGTGTTTTATGCTGACGTTGCTGTCTGGCAAACAAAAATAAAATGAAATTTAAAACGTAAACGTTTCCATACACTTTGCCAGCCGTTATAATTAATTAGGCGGTCTGGATGTAACACGTGTGTGTGTCTGTTTCACTATATTATTTTTGTCATCTACATTAGTGATGTCGATTGGAAAAACTCTTGTAAAAACGAATTTGCTTGTAAACACATTTCTAATTGTTTCTTTGAATTCGTAAAAATCTTCAGGCGTACAATGTATGGCGGTTACTAAATTAGGTTGTAGAAATTCTTTCAGAATTGTTAAGAGATTCTCTCATCTTCAAAGGTTTTTTCGTTTCCGGAATGTCAAAACTGTCACTACTTTCTGCCGAATGTTGTGTGCTATTGATAGTATCATCATCTAGAATTTGATTCAAGATTTGTTTGGAAAGTGCATCAGCAACTACATTCTGAAACTGAGAATGTCAGCGGCTGATGGTCAGTATGGATTTCTAAATTTTTTGCACCATACAGATAATTTCTAAGGGTCTTCAAAGCCCACACGATTGCATATAATTCCCTTTCGTTGGTGGCATAATTACGTTCCGTGGAATTTAGTGTTTTTGATATAAAAGTAATTGGTTTTCCGTCTTGGCTCAATACTCCGCCAATCGCTACGCTGGAAGCATCTTTAGTCAAGACGAATTTTTTATCATAATTAGGCTGAAAGAGCTCTAACTGATTGATCATTAATGACTTGACCTTTTAAATGCGTTGATTGCCTTTTTTGACATGCTTTGAGAGGCTCTACCATTTTCGCCTGATAGATAACTCGTCAGAGGCTTCGTTATTTGGGCGTAATCTTTAATAAACTTACGATAGTACCCAGTCATTCCCAGGAAGCTTCTTAGCTGCCTCAAGGTAATGGGTAAAGTATATTCTTGTATCGTTTCTAATTTTTTTTGGACCTGTTTTGATTATATTATAACTGACTATATAACCTAGAAATTCAACTTCGCGTTGACAAAATTTTGATTTTTCGAGAGAAATTTTCGTATGAGCATCCTTTAATACTCTTATGATTGTTTGAAGGTGCATTGTATGATCATTGACTGAGTTAGAGAATACAATTATGTCGTCCATATAGACATGACAAAATTTTCCTATGTAATCTCTTAGTAAGTCGTCCATAGCTTTCTGAAAAATGCCAGGAGCATTATTCAGACCGAATGGCATTCGGACGAATTCATTTTTTCCGTTGTTAATGGCGAATGCCGTTTTTTCAATATCGGAATCCTTCATCAATATCTGATGAAATCCCGACTCAAGGTCAATAGTAGAGAAGAATCTTGCCTTCCCTAGGTTTGATAGTACTATACTACAGTCAGGTATCGTGTACCTTTAAATCTAAGAAAACACCTGTTTTTAATTTTGATTTTATTTTAATTGTACGTTTTGTTTGTTAAACGAGCAGAATTGGACTGTGACTGTATGTTCTTTTACTTTGTTCTTGTATTGTTTTTTAATAGTAAGAAAAAATAAGTATCATGTAATAGGGTTGTATTTTTTAGTAAATCTTATATGTTAGATGTTAAATAGTATATGTTAGGTTCCTCAACATCCCGGCCGACCCTGAAAGACTCTTTCAGCATAAGGGTAGTTTCACAATCTTGGTAATATTTCTAGTCATTGTTCCCCGGGTAGTCTTAAGCTTCACGACTCGGGTTAACCCATCGTCTCCAGGAAAGACTTCAATAACACGACTGGTGATCCATGTCGAGGGATGTGTTCTGTCCCCTTTTATCATAACAAGGTCTTCCAGTTGAATATTCTGTGGATTTGTGCACCACTTTGGGCGTTGCTGCAGAGAGGTTAAATATTCTCGACTCCACTGCTTCCAGAAGCCTTGAAACATGCACTGTACATTTTGCCAATAATCAAGCCTGCCTTGATTTAAAGTAGTGAGATTGACTTCTGGTATCATTGTAGTTGGCCTACCAATTAAGAAATGTGATGGAAAAGGTAGTTGCTTTCGGTGTCTGGTGCATAACCTAAAGGCCTAGAATTGATGACAGCTTCAATTGGCGGTAGCAGAGTGTGCATTTGCTCGAACGTGAGGATACTGTTGCCAAGCACACGGCGCAGGTGTTGTTTAACCGAGCGGATGCCCAATTCCCACATGCCACCCCAGTGTGGCGAGTACAATTCCATTTTATTCCCTCTTTGGCCAGGGATGCTGCTACAACCTCATTGTAGTCTTCAGCCTGCAGATGTCAATACATTTCATTCAATTTATGTTTAGCGCCAACAAAATTTTTGCCGCTGTCAATAAAAATTGCAGCACATTTCCCACGGCGAGCCATAAAACGGCGTAAAGCGGCCAAAACATTCAGTACTTTAAGTCATCCCTGAGGTCTTGGTATTTCGTCCTCGATGGAACTTTAGAGTAAACGGTCCGGCATAATCGCATCTGGTATTTTGGAATGGAAATGCTTGTCGAACACGAACTGCAGGAATATCTACCATCCGCTGCTGTGTGGCGTGCTGAGCCTGTCTGAAACATTTTAGACATTTGTGAGTTACTTGGCGTATGATATTTCTAGCTCCAACAACCCAGTACTGCTGACGAATTATGACAAATAATGATGACACCCCAGCATCCAGGATTTTGTCATGTTTATCTTCAATAATTAAAGTTGTAGTCTTATGTTTTTTTGGATAAAATTATATGATGTTGAATAGCATTAGGAAGTTCAGAATGCCGTATGCGGCTTCCTACTCTCATGAGTCCTTGCTCATCGATGTACGGTGAAAGCCTTATTAGTTGTGAGGTTTTGCTGAGATCTAATCCATGTTGTAAGTTGTCTCGTTCTGTTGAAAAATGATTTTGAGGCATTTTTAGGCAAATAATTCTAGCTTGTTCGATTTCATCAAATGTTAGAAAATTATTGAAGGGTTCTATTTTGTGTACACGTAGCTGTATAAAACGATTAACGTACGCTGTAACACGTAGAAGTTTCCACCACGTCGATGTATTTTGAAGCGCTGCTTCCAATGGATGTTCCGATGAGTTCTGGTGCGTAGTCAAACTTGGTACTGCAGCAATTTTCATTTCGCTTCTATTTTCAATTTATCAGAGGTTAACTGAGACGTATTATTAGTTGGATTATGTAATCCATCTTTTAGAAATTTGGGAACTGACCACCAGAGGTCATGGTTTAGCAATTGGTCCACCACTAAACCTCGGGAAGCGCAGCCCGCTTGGTTTTCTTTTGAACTGACGTGACTCCAAGCGCTTCGAGGAAGTGCTTCTAATATCTCCGCCGTACGATTGCCTACGAATGCTTTAAGCTGGACTGGTTAGACAGGATTATACAACAGTAGAATCGCACCAGACATGTACCCTTATGTTATTGTGTGGCAGCGATAAAACGACCGATTTAATTAGGCGAGACAGTAGCACTGCACCACATAACTCTAACCGAGGTAGTGAGATTTGTTTCAACGGTGAAACACGGGTTTTAGATGCAGTTAATGAGATTTGAGTGTGACCATTTTCGTCTGTTTCAAGGCAATGAACAACTGCAGAGTATGCCTTAATCGACGCGTCGCTAAAACCATGTAAAGTTATTTTTGAATTCCGATTTGGTCTAAAACGAGGAAGTTTTAGGTTGGCAAGAAGGTGTAGGTCTTCTCTGCATTTTGACCAGGTGTTTGCTAATTCTGTAGGTAGAGGATCATCCCATCCCAGATTCATGAGCCACAATTCCTGGAAAAGTATTTTAAATTTTATAACTACTGGAGACACCAGACCAAGTGGGTCAAAGATTCGAGCAACATCCGACAATATCTTTCTTTTTGTAGCATGCTGAGGATCTCCTATACAGATTTTGTATCCAATAACATCTTCACCTGAGTATGAATGCATACCAAGTACCTTTGTAGCGTTGTCACCATTTCCCTGCAGAAAACTTGGTGTAGTTTGGGTTGTGGGTATGAGTGAATCACAGTTGGAAACCCATTTGCTCAGATGAAGACCTGCTTGTGAAAGTAGGTCAACAAGCTCATTACAGTTCGCTAGTAGTTGTTGTTCAGATGTGGCTCCCGTTAGCACAAAGTCCTCAAGTAGGATTTTAGCCGCGTTGGGATAAGATTTCTTGTAATCATTGGCGAGTTGTTCAAGAACTCTTACGGAAAGGAATGGAACAGAAGCAGTTCTATATGTCACTGTACACAGTTGAAAATATTTATAAGGTACATCAGGAGTTTCTCTCCATATAATTCTTTGAAAGTTGCGGTGATTTTCTGTGACCCAAATTTGCCGAAACATTTTGACGGAATCTAAGACATACAGCAAATAAATTACGTTGAATTGCTGGTCCGATATGTAACTTATCATTGAGAGAAACACCTGTAGTATCTTGAAAAGATCCATAAAAAACGACTCTTAGTTTAGGCCAAATAATTGGATGGTGAGGCAGGTAATACACGCGGTTATCATCAACATCAATTTCATGCGCCGACAGCTCCCGCATATGACCCAAACTTTCGTATTCTTGCATAAACTTCACATATTCTGATTTCAGTACAGGGTTTCTTTTTATAATTGGTTTACTTTAGTAACCTTTGTTAAAATACAAAATTTTACGCACTTGCGATAGTCAGCGTAGAGATAATGAGAATAAATGGTTGTTTGTCTGACATAAAGTTATCTTAGAATATAATTAAAAGCAAATCTAAATTTTACCGTTAATTGTTATTTGTTTGCTCTTTTGCATTTATTTTACGTAGCAAAAATTTTGCGGTAAGAGTGCAATTGCACAATACTCTTAGAAATGTAAATTAGAAATAAAATATCCCGCCATCGAAACTAAGGAAAGGCTTGAACTCTTTAATTTAATTAATTTTGAATATTTCTCTTTAATAACACAAGAAAGAAAAAACAGTTGGTTTACTTCTAATTTTTCGGTCAGGGTGGACCTTTCTCCGGAAATGCCGATATGTACATATCAAATAAAAAAAGTATTACGAACTCAGTAAACAAGTTTTAGAGAATTTGTTACATTCCAGATAACACAAATTATTGCTGGCAAGGATAATTTTTTTAAACATTTTGTAGTGATCGTCGGAGTGTTCAAACTACATATCCTTCTCCTCTAATCCACGTCGGAGATCAACAATTGTGTCGTCGAGCCTAGCTCGTTTGTTTGGAGTTATATATTCACCCTCCTCCATTATAGTCGTAATCCGCACCGTTTAGGGGATACGAAAATGACCACTCATGGTAGGAGATATTTTTTTTAAACCGGGTCCATTTAAAAAGGTCGTTTTCCTGTAAGTAATCTTGTTGCCTGTGTATTTTTTGGTCTCTAGTTTTGTGTCACTGATAATATTTTTATACGCCAAATATAATACACTGCCACTGCCTAAACAAAACTTAATTTTACTGAACATGAGTGGTGCTTAGCCCGATATTTGTACCCTCTTTTGTGTGTGATTTGTTGTTGGCACATACCCGTAAACTTGACAGTGGTGATGAAATTTAAATTGTTTTTTTTTGCAACAAAATTTTATTTTTAAATATTTCACCATTTGATGTAGATTTATCGAACGAATCTCTTGTCTAGTTTGATTTGGAGACAAAACGGTTTCGTCTGTGAGCCAACTTCAGTGTCATCTTTCGTTCTGCTTTATTATTGACTTAAATGTAACGGTGAAATAAAATACAAATTCAAGAACTGCAATAAAAATGTTAAAGGTGCTCTTATTCTTTCACGTCGTCACATGGTAAAACAACAAAATTTTTTTAAGTTAAACAAGAATCAAAAGATAAAATTGCAACATTTTTAAAAATGATAAAAGAAAAAAATTAATCCTTTTAAATAAATATCAAATTTTTTTATTGTTATTCTTTTTTGTTATTATATTTTATTAAAATCAAATTAATTATATTTTAAAATACATATATAACAAAAATATTAATAATGTATTTTTTTTTCAAAATTTAATTTGGTTCTTAAATCGTCCTCTCATAAATTAATAAGTAAAAACATTATTTGGTTTAATGAGTACGCCTTTTATGTACCACTAAATCTTTTTTCTGTTATTAAAATTCCTCATACTGATAAAGCTCGTTCGGATTCCGGACTGGAGTAGCACTACTACTCTACTTAACAAAGTAGAGGTAATTGATTTGTATGAAATACCTACCACTTCAAAATATATACATAAATCTACATGCTGTATTATTCATCTCGTTGATGTATTATTTGGTGTTAGAGGTTGTCTTGTATAAATCACTGATTAAATAAAACACTTGTTTTAATATATTTTCTATTTAATTTATTTATTGAAGAACTGAGCTTGTGCTCTGTTCTGTTGTTTCTGATCTAAAAGAATATAAACATAAAATTATTATTTATGTTAGCCTAACACAGAGGGGCACCAAGAATGTGTAATTTAATGCCCTCTTTGTTTAAGGATACAACTACGGCAGCCTAACTGTATGTATGGGAGAACGCTGGGGGGTTACTCTGTAAAGCGTTGCGAAAGTAGTTGCGATGCGTAAGGTAAATGCGTTTAGAGTGCAATTTGGTACTCTGTAACACTTACGCAAACGCTTTCGCAAAATACATTGAAAAAGTGGCAACAACTGTGCGACAACATATACAATTGGTAAAAATTACGACATAAAATATAAAATGTCAAAAAATGCAAACAAAAATATTGTAATAAATTTTTTGTGCTGTTTTGTGTTTTGTGTTTTTTTTTTCAGTAATAATAAAAAATAATAATTAAATAATGGATTCGGTGGCATTATGGTTCGATGATGAAAATGATCATATCGAACGTGTTAGAAGAAGGATTTTGAGAGATAGTTCCGATATACTTTCCCTGAATGACCACAGGTAAAACAATGGTAGAACGATCATTAGCAAAAAGTTTCAAGTTTTTATTTTTATAGCTTTATACAAAACTTTCGGCTAAATAAAGATGCATTTATGTACGTATTAAATAGTATAAAAGATAACCTGACAGTCCCAAAGAGATCCACAGCAATTCCTACTGTAATAAAAGTGGCCGCTGCTGTGAAATTGCTTCGACAAGGTGGTTATCAACACCAAATTGGCCAAGACCATCTTTTAGGATTGTCACAACAATGTATGTCGCGATGTCTAAAAGAAGTTTGCACAGTGATTGAGCAAATACTTTGTCCAAGGCATATAAATTTTGATATTACTGCCCAAGAAGAAATGGATATCAAAAGGGGGTTTTTAACTCATGTGACATTCCTAGGGTAATTGGAGCAGTGGATGGCACCCATATACAAATGGTACGACCTGCCAGCAATGAACATTTATATTTTAATAGGAAATTAAAACACAGCTTAAACGCTATGGTGGTATGTTAGTTTTTATGTATTCATTTAGCTTATTAATTATATTACTTTACATTAAATTTTCAGATATGTGATCACAAAATGATCATCCGATTTATTGATTGCCGATACGGCGGAGCAAGCCATGACTCACACGTTTGGGCCCTTTCCAACGCAAAACAAAAGTTGAAAGAAAGGTCTGAAAGAGGAGAAAAGGGATTTTGGCTAATTGGTAATAAACTTAAAATATGAACAATTTTTTCTTATTAATTTTTGTATTTTTTAAAAGGCGATTCAGGCTACCCTTTGGAACCTTGGTTGCTTACTCCTTACCGAAACGCAACGGAAAATTCTCCAGAGGCTTTTTTCAACAAACAGTTTTGCAAAGGAAGGTCCATTATTGAGCGAGTGTTTGGCATTTTAAAAGGTAGATTTCGGTGCCTCTTAGCAGCAAGGGAGTTGCATTACTCACCAAAAAGAGTTGTTCAAATAATGAACGTTTGCTGTGCTCTACACAATATTTGTGCCAATTTTAATGTTCAGTTGCCAACACACGAAATTGCTGAGACAGAAAGCTTTAATGAAACTGAAATTTCTATTAACAGCAGTACAAACAACGATGACCTAACAACTGCTAAGAATATAAGAAATAATATAAGAAATAATTTGACTGTAAGAACTTGACTATATAGTATTAATTTACTTATTTATATAAAATAAAATAAATAAACTTCTCGTATATTTAGTAATAATTTACCTTTATATTCAGTAACTATTATTATTTATAATGAAATAAATCAAAACTATTTAATAAAAACAAAAAACATTTCATTTTATTAATAATAAAGAACAAAAACAAAAAGCATTTCATGGCATTAACAATAAAAAATAAAAACAAAAAACATTTCATGTCATTAACAAAAACAAAACTTACAAACTAGACTTTTAAGGCTTCCTTGGCGTTTTTGAGATCATAATTCTATACTTATCAATAAAAAATTAATATACATAAAAATCACGTTAAAAAATTAAAAACTAACATTAAAATAAAAAAGTAAAATAGTACAAAAAAAGTTATTTAAGTTTTTCAATTTCACACTCTTAAGAGTTTCTTTTTTAATTGCAGCTTTTCCAATTGCATTTTTTGCTTTTGGAGTTTGTATTTTTCTTTAAATTCAAATTTTTTTTTTCAAACTCCATTTGTTTTTCTTTTAAATCATATTTTTTTCTAATATACCTACCTATATCTTTTATAGAATTAGAAATGCTGCCCAAAAGTTTGACAGATTCCTGTTGGTATATTTGTTGGTTTTCCACTTGTGTTTTTAGCAAAATATCGCGATCATTTTGGCTTGAAAACCGCGAACGTTTACTTGCCTGAAAACTTTCATCCAAGCAGCTTCACTTAGCAACAGGCGTTGGTTTAGAGGGATTGTTATTTTCCTTTTCGAAGATAACAAAACTTCTTCTATAACTTGCTCTTGTGGAACATTTTCTACAGCAATAGCGCTTGTGCCAAAGCAGCTTGTTGTTGGCAGCCCGTTGACGGCTTCTTCCATATGCAACAAATTTATTATTTGTTCTTCCATAGAAGAAAGCGGGCAATATTGCGAGATACCACCACCCGTGCCGGAAATGCTAACTTTATTTTTCCGCATCTTTACCTTTGTATGGGTTTTTAAATCAGACCAAACCTATATGCACACATACATATTAATACAATTAGTTGCACTTTTATTTTGAAAATATCATTACACATTACCTTTTTCCAACCTGCTACATCCCTTACTGAAGGTCCATTAGCGTTAAGGTCGTCAGCTAAATTTACCCACAAACTGTTGGCGCGTTGCTTAGCATTTCCGCACTGCAACAACCCTTTGGCCAAATCGCTATGTTGCACCATGAAGTCTATTATTATCTCGAATTGCCTTTGTTGTGTTTGTAATTTTTTCGACTTCTCCCTAAAAATATAACAATTTAGACTAAATATAAACATTAATTTTTTTATTACTTACATGATGCGTTTTCTTTGCGTTTGATAATTTGTTAGCGCAAGATATTTGCGTTCAACAAATGATTTTGACGTATGTATACGCATTACAGAGTACGGTGATGCCAGAAATTTGCGAAAGAAAAAATAAGATGCGCAAGAAAAATCCGCTAACGCATTAAAGAGTACCAACTGAACGGTTTTGGTGTTTTTTAACGCATCGCATTACAGAGTAACCCCCCTGATCTAAGCGATTCTCACAGTTATGCTGCTTAAGAGTGTTTGCTATCCAACACCTAACACCCTACCTACTGAAGGTTGGTAGAGATAGTTTATAAAACGTAAGGTTGGCAAAAGTTGACACTACACCACCCCTTTTGGGAGAATAATTAATACCTTAAATTGATTTTTCTAATTGAGGTGCATGCTTAAACATTTATTTCTATATGTATGAAATTAATATATAAAAATTATTTTTGTTAAGAAACTTTATTTTATTTACTTTTATGTATATGATATCTATATACCAAACACTCCTCCCTTTTTGGGAGGTGTTTACGGTAGTGATTATCTGTTTAATGTAAATAAAATTTTGGGGGTAACCGTCCGCTTTGAGGTAATAAATAAAGTACTTGATACTTTAAAATTTAAAAAAAATGTAGTAAATCACATGATTTCTTTGTGACCTTTATACCCAAGAAATTTAATTAATATTTTGGGTTGTGACCCACGTTTTGGCGAAACTAATTCTTCAACCTGTAACCAGAGCTCTTTATGCAGATTAATAAGCTAAATAAGACAATGAAGACGACGTAAAAGAGCTCCCGCAAAAGAACACTACGAAGACGCAGTAAAAGAACACTATGAAGATGCAGTAAAAGAATATGGAATTCTCCAGAAAGTATAATGCTCGAATGCATTTGCACAATGAAAAAGCAAAGGATATGCAAGGATTATTTGCAAAATCCAAAGGTAAATAGAAACCGCAACCGGCGCTTATATATCCGGCAGAAGGACATGAGAACCTACTTGTTCATGGCGTACAAGTCCGTGAAACTAAATTTATTAAATTTTGGGATAAGTAAGATCATGAGCTGATTTGGGGCAAATAACAAAAACCTTACAAATGTTTCGATAAAATTCTATGTCATTATCCTAGTTTAATGAAAATTATGGAGATTCTGAAATTCCAATTCTTAAACGAAATTTTCTGTCTGATGGATAATGGAGAGCGAGCAAAAAGGAATTCAGAATTTAAAGCTAATAAGTCCTTATGTTCTCCTAGGTCATAGCAATAGAAAAGGAAGTGCAAGCACAACGCCATGAGCGACGACAGAGGGCCATTTGATAATATCAAAACGAACACCCTGAACTGCTTAGCTCTTACTAAGGATAATACAAGAGAGTACAGATGTAGAACATTGTAATGAAGATTTAAAAAAGTCCTCTTGAGCAGAACGAGTTAAGACATTAAATAGACTAGTTAAATAGACTGAAATAATAAAATTATTTCATATTTAGTATATCTTAGTACAGTCAATATATGTATTTTATATAACATATAATAGAGTTTAATACAGCCAATAGGCAGTGAAAATTAAATTAGTACGAAAAGAGAAAAAAAAAATTATATAAAGAACGTATTGAAATAAATTAATTGTAGAATCTCTTTATTCTGTTTTCATGGACAACGAATGGTTTTCCATCTTCAGTTTGGAGTTCCACATTATTATTGTTGGATAATCCAATGACCTTATAGGGTTCTTTACATAAGGGATCCAATTTGTGTCGGGCCTCATTGGTCACTAACACCCAGTCATTTAGGGTTACCTTTACAGTTTTCGCAGTCTCACTAGAGTCTTGGTGCCGTTTAAGTTTAGCATTATCTATTAGGTTAGCGGCTTTACGATGTGCAAATTGGAGTCTAAATTTTATCTCCTTTTCATATGAATCTATATTGTACGGTGGGGTGATGTAATTGTCTTTAAAAAGCTCGAAGATTGGTATTGGCATTTTTCCGAAGACTAACTCGAAAGGACAATATTCATGGGCTGTTGATGAGGTTGTGTTATAACAATACACAAAGAACTTCAACCATTCGTCCCAATCGGATTTATCTTCCGACATATAGAATGCTAGTGTCATCATCCTCTGAAATGAGTTCGGTGCTACTTTTAAGCCATAAGGTAATCTTTTGAATCGGAAGGAACCATTATCTGTTGAAAAAGACGTGATGTCTCTTGATTCATCTTCCAATAAAATTGATGAAAGCCCGAAATAAGGTCTAGGCATGAAAAATATTTTGCTCTACCTAATTGGTCTAGTATGTCATCTATTCGAGGTGATGGAAATTTATCAGCCATAAATTTTTTATTTACTCCCCTGTAGTCGACTACTAATCTCCATCGCTTTTGATTATTACCTGGTAGGCTTTTCTTAGGTACCAAAAGTAATGGACTATTATAATCAGAGATTGACGGTTCTATTATATCGTCATATATCAGTTTTTGAACCTGATTATTAATTTCCTCCTTTTGAGAGTGAGGGATTCTATAATTTCGTAATAGGAGTTCGTTTTTTACTTTTCCAATAGTACAGTAGACTCGGGAACTAATTATTGCAAAGGCTATTCCCTCAACCCAGACTGTCCCCCTCAATCGAGATTTAAAAAAAATAATTTCTTAGATGGAAAAAAGTGTTTATTACAGTTGGTATATTTATGTATTTTAAATAAGAAATGTTATTTTAAGAAGTCGAACATAGTGCGTTGTTTTTTTAGCTTCCAGTGATTTTTGCACAGCAATATCTCTGATATTTTTCAGAACAATGATGTATTTTAGTGAGTTAGTGTTGTTCTCCGTCCAATCAATTGCTTTATCGAAAATTTTAATGGCATCAGATGCATTAATTGCACATTTTTGGATACTATTTATTTCGTCATTCTCGTCTTCATCAGAATCCACAACAACCTGATCAGAGTGATCGATGACGTCGTCAAGATCATCAGCGCAACCGTCATCTATTGTTGTCCATTGTCTTAGTTCAGCGATGCTAATATTTGCCTTGAATAAAAATAAAAACAATAAAATATAATTAAACAGACTACACTCATAACTAAAAATAATGTGTGCGTGATTATTTACTTGGGGAAATGTAAATTCAAGCAAATCGTACATTTCATCGAATTCGGAATGTTGTGAAACCATCTGCTGGCTCAACACACTGAGAGGAACATCGTCATCGGTACTCTCATCCTCTTGATTTTCATAACTTAGTAAAGGCTGCCAGCATTTTTTTTATAATGTTGGTGTCGACTTTTTGCCATGCTTGGATCAAAAGACATATGGCATCTTTCAAAGTAAGCTTTTTTAAAAAGTCGGTTATGTTGTCTTTACCAATAGCGATTTTAATAAATTAGTTCTGTAGTATAACTTGGTTAACCTGATAACATTCTGGTCCATCGGCTGCAAAAGTGGTGTTACGTTTGGTGGCATATATAAAACGAAAATGGAACCACATTCAGTTTTTAGTAACTCCTCTTTTGGATGACAAGGCGCATTATCAAAACGGCTTCGATTGGTAGACCCTCCTTTTGTAGGAATGCTGTAACCTAAAAACGTTTTTTTTTTTTGTTTGAAATTTGCGTGGAAAATTTTTGTTTTGAAACGAAAAAACTCACTTGTGGCACAAATGATTTGAAAAATATCGGCATGCTCTTTTTGAGTTTTTGTAGTCCAGTGGAAGCTGAAAATCTCGGAATGATCTTGGCTTTTTGGCTTGTCCTATTACTAGTGGCAATTTGTGTTTACCAGTTGCATTAGTGCACACTAAAACTGTGATCCGCGCCTTTTCACTTGTTCTTCTGCAAGCATTTTTTTCATGCGAACTCTCACGTACGTTTTATCTGGCATTAATGTCCAATATAAGCCAGTTTCGTCGGCGTTGTAAATTTGATTTTCATTCAATTTCGAAACTTTTTTAATTGTCGAAATTTTGTTTTGATCAGAAGAGAGTTTTTCGCCGCTAATTTTCAATAATCTAATTCCGAATCTGGTCTTGAATCCATTGAGCCAACCACAGCTTGCATTAAAGCCACAAGTTTCCTTTCCATACATGTTTTCATGCAGTCTTTTGGCTTTTTATAAGATTACCAGAAACTGGTATGTGTCGACTTCTTTGAGTAACGAACCATTTATACAGCCTTTCTTTCATACCAGAAAACTCACCCTTCGAGTTCCTCCACTTTTTCAACAGTTTGGAAACGAACACTTTGAGAACACATTTTAGTTGTAAAGCACTATGTTTTTATTGTTTATAAGCAGTATGATTGTCCAATATGTAGCTAGTTAATCGTTCCACACACTTAGACGATGATAATTTATAAAAGTTTTCATTTTGCAGCACTAAAATCAGATCCATTTTTCTACCATGGTATTTCGAGTGACTTGCATCACTCCGACTACCTGTAAATAAATGGAGATAGTGTCACAATGAGTTGGTTTGAGTTCTCAATTCACAATAATAACGACCAACTAACTACTAAATGCAAATATCAAAGACAGAAAGCGGTACCTAGCGGAACTTTTCTTGTACGTCTAAGTAAACATCAATTTTGAAGAGAAATTAATCTAGAACCGCAATATTATTCAGCCCAATCACGAATAATAATTCCGTGGGAGTTTTTTCCGTTTTCCCATTCCCCATGAAATTTCTCAGTTTTCCCTTTTCTTCATTTTTTCCAATTTTTATCAACCGTGTGAAGGGAAATAAAATTAAGTGGGGAAAAAAGTAGTTATTCTCAGTGCTTTTGAATTTAGTTTTTTCCCTAAAAATATTTCACTTACAAAACAGAAGGGAGTTGCATTAAAAATGTAAGTACAGTAATTTCCGCTTAATTGAGTTTTCAAAAATGCACATCATTCGATGCAATTAACAGGGAAATCATTTAGCCGATACTCGGTTAATTGATTCACTGACGCAATTAAAAGAACACCGTTTAATTGCACTGCTCGCTCAATAAAGCGGTGTGAAATGAGAAATACTAAACTGCAATTGTTTCATTTCACATTTTTAAAGTCCAAAGACAAATTTATTAATTTAAAAAAATGAAATAAAATTATTTAACTTCAATTGATATATATAACATAACATAAAAACCATAAAACTTAACATAACATAAAAAAGATAAAGCATAACATAAAAGGAACTGAGTTTGAATTAACGTCACATAAAAAATGAGATCAATATGTATCATTTGAAAAATACATATAGCATTACATATCATTTAATAAACTGAGATTGATTAACTTCACATACAAAAAGAGATCAATATTTATATACGAGTACATGTCGCTCTTTTACGAAAAGATTGTCATTACTCAAAATATGCAAGTTTTGAGATGAGTGACGTAAAATATTCTATGCTATACCCAATATCGTTGTACATATGCACTCGAAAATGAATTTTGTAGATTATGTTGGTGTTTTAGTAAGTGAGCGATATATACATACATACAGTAGAATCTCACAAATTAGAACCACTTTGTACATCGGGCAGTTCTAATATCTGAAAAGTTCTAATTTCTGGAAATTTTTTTTTACAGAAAATTATAATAAAACTAGTTATGAAAGCTTTATTTTAACACAAAACAATTTTTATTTAATATTTTGTATTTAAATAATTGAACATATTAAATTCATAGAAAACTTTAAATTTTTTTTTTATTATTAGGGGTTTATTTGTTTTTTAACATAAAATCAGTAATACTTGTTTGTTTTTTTGATTTATTTAAACTGGATACAACGATATCGTTACGGACGTCCAATAAGCTTGACATGTGTTTACTGGAAAATATATCACTGGTTTTGCACCATTTTATAACATTATTGATGCCTTCAAGGACTTTTGAATGAGGAATAGCTGGCGTTATGTCGACAATATCGACGTCACTGCTATCTGAAGCCTCCTCATCGCTATTCTCTGCATTAGATCCGCCAGTAAACACGTCTTCATTCCATTCCTCGATTTCATTTACAGTTACGGAATTATTTGGCATAAATTCATTCAAAAGATTAAGATTTAGTTGAAGAACTTCATTGCAATCCTCATTTTGTTGAGCCAATTGTGCTAGTGGCAAATCATCATCGCTGTCGTAATCACCTGAGTCCCAATTTAATAATTTGGACCAAGAATTTTTTAGAACTGTCTGTGTTACCTCATCCCATGCTTGCTTCAACAATATTATTGCATCTCGTATTGAATACCGTTTCAAAAGCTTATCAATATCACCACCATCACCAATTAATTGAGATAGCAACTTCTTTCTATAAATAAGTTTTGTCAGTTTGATAGGATTTTGATCCATTGGCTGCACAGCTGCTGTAACATTTGGCGGCAAAAAATATGCAATTATGTTACCATCCTCGCTTTGAAGTTTATCAATTGGTGCATGAGCGGAGCAGTTATCTACTAGCAGAAGAGCTTTTGGGGGCAAATTATTGTCTTCAGAAAATCGGATGACCTGTAAAAAAAAAACAAAAATTTAAAAATAAGGAGTTTAAAATATGCATTGGTTAAACATACTTCTTTGATAAATATCTTGTGAAACCAATGATGAAAAACACGGGAAGTCATCCAAGCATTTTTCGAAAAGTCATAATGAAGTGGGGTATCAAATCCTCTGAAGCATCTTGGCTTTTTAGCTTTTCCAATGACCAATGGTTTTAATTTGTGTGAGCCATCAGAATTTGCGCCTAGCAAAATTGAAACGCGTTCTTTTTGAATTTTAAATCCTTGGGCACTTTTTTCACAAGCAGCGACAAATGTTTTATCCGGAAGGCAACGGAAAAATAATCCGCTCTCATCAGCATTATAGATTTGTGTTTCCAATAAACCCATTTCCGCGACTTTTGCACGAAAACTGTGCAGAAATGGAGTGACCGCACCAACATCACTCGAAAGTATTTCGCCACCAATTTTTAAAAACCGTATTCCATGACGGGTTTTAAATTTGGAAAACCATCCATCACTTGCAGTAAATGCGTTTTCTCCTTTGTCGGGGTACACTTCACTAAAAATTGACTTAGCTTTTGCTTTTAATACGGGTCCTGTCAGTGTGTTCTTCTTTTCACGTTGATTTAAAAACCACTTATAAAGACACTTTTCCATTTCCTCATATTCTGCGTTGTGTAAAGATTTTTTTTTGCTTCCTGATAGGTGTAGCTAACTGCATCCATTATTTCTTGTTTTTTTGATTTTATGTAGCTTATGGCAGATTTTGCAACATTATAATCTTGAGCTAAACGATTTCCACTTACGCCTTCATTAAGTCTTTTTAGTATTTTAACCTTAGTATCCAAAGATAAGGTATTTTTTTTACGTTTATTTGGCATTTTTTTTTAAACTTTCACACGTATGAACAACTTACTTTGACCTTCAGTCATTAACTAACAAGCATATCAAATTTCACATGCATATGACCGAATTGTACTCACCACGAATAACTCGGGGATTCCCCGTTTTATTTTTACTTCAATGAGCAAAAAAATAATTTGTAGTGAAAATACAAAACAAAATAAAAAAAAAACTTCCAGAAATTAGAACCTGTGGTTCTAATTTCAGAGCGTACAATACATTGGAATGGTCGTTTCTAATTTCTGGACGGTTCTTATTTGTGAGAGTTCTAATTTGTGAGATTCTACTGTATGTGTAAATACGTTTGCGTGTTAAAAGTAATAATTAAATGGGTTTAAAAAAATCTTTCATTACAGTCTGAATTTGTGGCTTGTAGAAGTGTTCGATAATATATTTTTCCATATTATCAAGTTCGTGTGAAAATAGATTGTATGGTAAGAAGAATTCACGAAGGATGTTCAGGGAATTTAATACATCTTTAATTGAAGGAGGATCATTAACAGTTCCTTTTTCTTCGGCATCTTCGGAGGAGTCTGAAACCGAACCTTGAGTAATTTCATTAATGATTTATTCATCTGTAAGTTGCCCGTAGCATGGCAATTTATCGTCGCAGCAGACATAATTTTCAAATTCACGTTGTTGTTCGTCCTCAAGACTGAGTTCTATAATTTCCTCTTCATCTTCCAAGTTATTATTCTCAGTACAAGAAATGAACTTTGCCTGAAATTTGAGAAAGTAATCGTTTACATAGTTAAAAGTTGTGATACAGCTATACATTAATGGTAGACTACATTTTTGAAACAGTTGGTTATAGAAGTAGGTATAATCAGCCACCACGAATTTTTAATGATGTGCATTGCATTGAAAATGCTGAAATTTTTTATGAAATCGCCAATAGTTTTTCCACTTTCTATTGCAGCAATTTGTTTTCGTACAAGGTTTTGTCGGTAGTATGACTTGAAATAGTGAATTATACCCTGACCGAGCGGTTGTGCAATTGATGTTGTATTCGCTCGTAAAAATTTAACGACAATGTTTGATAAAACTGCTGATGTCTTATGAGAAGAAGCATTATCAACGAACAATATTATTTTGCGCCCTTGTTTTCCCATTTCTGCATCAATAGAAAGCAAAATTTCTTGCCATAAATCTCGCGTCATCCAAGCTTTGTTCTGTGAGTAATACTTGTGAGGTAACGTTTTATTTTTGAAGCATCGTTCATTTTTCGACTTGCCAATGACTATATCTTTTTTACAGTCACCGGTCGCGTTACAAATAAAGAGCAATGTCAAACGTTCTTTTGGACTTTTAAAGCCTCTTGTTTGGTCCCCTTTTTTGCTTAAAGATGACTTTGGTAGTGCTTTGAAAAACAGACCACTTTCGTCAGCGTTAAATATTTCTGATGGCTCATATTGCGAAATTAAATGAGGTAAAACCGAATCAAAAAAGGAATTTGCGGCATCAATATCAGCGTATGCGCCTTCTCCTTGAATTTTTTCAGTTTTATGCCTTCTCTATTCTGCCAACGATGAAGCCAGCCAGAACTGGGATTGAAGTCTTCGTTCGTATTTCTATGTCTACAGTATGTTGAGCAAGCAAAATCGATTTCAGTATTTCTTCATATTGACTTTGCTAGATCAGTTGTTTTAATAACAAAAAAAATAAATTTCCTGTTGAACTTAAAGACTCAGATTTCAGAAAACAAATTGAAGTTAATCATTGATAAAAAAAAATGTTGTTAAATAAATTTTCGTTGTAGTCAAAAGAAAGAATCAAGTTTCAGAAAACAAATTGGGGCAATTGAAATTTCAATAAAACAAAGAAAGCAAAATGTCATTAAACTCAGTTTTGAGTTTTGTACTTAGCGATAATTGTGTTTATGTCTACGAGGGGTGGTTGTGAAAGTACATATGTAACTCCTCCCCCCTTGGATAAAGGATTCTCCTGAATTCTTTCATTTGACTTTTTACACTTATCGTAGAATATTACAATACAAGTTATTACTATTATTGCTATTACAATTGGTGGTATACTGTAAGTTATAATTTTATTATTGTATTTTATTTCCTCTATTTCTTTTAAATTTTGTATTGTTGTTAGTTTTACCTCTTCCATATTAAGTGTAGCGTTAAATATAACATTTGTAAATTTTGGAACAATTATTTTGTACAAATACATTTTATTCTTGTTTGAAAATATTTGGTTTGCTAATTTCAATGAACAATTATTGTAGTGTATTAATAAATTTCCTTTTAAAACTTTATTTGTGTTATTATAACTACTTGTTAGTATGAAATTTTTTGCATTTTTGACTACAATAGTATTGTCGTTAACATTTAGAATTTCAGTATGTTCATTTGTTACTAATTTACATGCTTTATGTATTGTACAATGTTTTGATACCTTACATTCATTTATATAATTATTTTCTTTGCATGTGTAAATTTTATTATCATAATGAAAAACATTTTCAATTTCTTCTTCGATTTCTTTGTTAGAATATGGTATGGGCATTATAGTTATTACTTGTATAGCTTCAAAGGTTTTGGGTACTTTGATTATAAAAATGAATTCGTCATTTTTTTCGAGAATTGCTGTTCTTAAATACATATTTAATCTTTGTTATATTTATATCATAGTCATCTATCTCTTGTTTTGTTAAGATACTAGCGTCAGTTAATCCATTCCTAGCTGTTGCAATGTAGTTTTGTATGTGTTCTATGTTATTATTGATAGCAGCTAACATAAACAATTTTTCAAGATATATATTTCGAGTTAATACGTCCTAACAGTTTTAGTGAGTCCTTGCATATGGTATATTACTTTTTCCTGGTTCTGTGTCAGAGTATCCCTTATTAACTGTATTGTTTTGTTGAAATGATCGTTGATTTTAATTTGTTGATTTAAGTTTGTTATGCTATTATGAATATTGGTGTCAACTGTGTTAAAATGGTTAGTTATATCTTCTTGGTCAGTACTGTCCATCGTACCAAAGAGATATTTATATGTATGTCCTACTAAATTTATTAATCCTCTTTTCTATTTTGTGTTATTGTCTTTATTTTACTCAATAGTACTTATAGAATATATATTGTAAAATTGGCTTTGACTTGCATTGGAGTTGTTACAAATATTAGTGTGCATAGGATTATCTGTGATTTTGAGTTTAAAGATATATATATATGTTACTGTTAAGTCGTTAGAGAGTTAGAATCGTAAGGTGAGGTATTTGGTGAATCTGCAAATTTGTATGGTCTTTTTATATTTGTTGTATGTACATTTTCTAAATTGTGCTTAATAAACTTTGGCTCTTCCTTATGTCTTACACTTTTGTAATTTTTTATAAAACCGGTTTCTCTTCTTTCTATGTAAGGTTCCCTATTGCGGTTTAGTTTTTGTATAGCATAATTTTTTTTTTATTCTTTAGTCTACTTCTGATAACTTCAGTCGTATTTCCCTCCGGAACATATATTGCAAGTGTTGATAATTTCGTGTATTTTTATTTTAAGTTGCGGATGATAGATTTTATTTTTTATCCCCTCATAAGTTGGGATAATTCCTGCATGCCCTACCTCGTATTTGTGAAAGAGCGATATCTGTTTCCTTAGTTCATTATCGTTTTCAATGTCCCTAGCGAAATAGCTAGATTTCACAAAATTAATTCTGTCAATGCTTGAATCTGAATTCACTAAAATTTGTTGTAACTTATCGAATTGATGATCATTGAGTTCTGAGAATATCGCGACTTTTCCTTTATGAATATATCTTCGGACTAAATTGATAACACTATTAGATTCAAGATCTTTTTTATCTATAAAAATTCTTTTGTTATTGAAGATGGTTGCTATTTCAACCTCTTTGGTTTCTGTCAAAATTAATTGGTATCTAAAACGATTTACAATTGTATCAAGGATCGGAATGTGGTCATTGAAGTTTTCTGCTTGTGAATGTACAGTTTAATCGTCCTCTGATTGATTGCGATTACTATTATTTAGAGTTTCAAATAAATTTTCTTCTTGATAATGGTCAGTGTGGACCGCAAGAGAGTTTTCTGAATGCTCTTGATGCTCTCTTACGTTTACATTCTTGATGGTTATAAGTTCGTTTATGGTGAATCCCAAATTTTCGGAATCACATTTTTCATAATTAATTCTGCTGAGGAAATCAGCTATTTTATTTTCTTTTCCGGGGATATACTCTATTTGTGCATCATATTCCCCTAACTGTATTAGACATCTTTGCAATTGCGAAATTGCTGGCGTCCGTAATAAGTTGAAAGCGTTTGTTACAGTTAGGGTACCTCAGAATAGGAGGATTTGTTATAATATCTTTTAGCTTTTCAAAAGCAACAATATAAGTTGAGTCTCTTATATTAACTTTTATATTTTTCTTTAAGTATTTTACCATAGGGTAGGCTATTTTAGAATAGTCTTTTATGAATTTTCTATAAAGTCCTGTAATTCCCAAAAATGACTTAATTTGTTTTTGTGTTGTCGGTAGGTTTAATTTTTGAATAACTTCGACTTTCTTTGGGTTTGGTTTTAAACCTTTAGGTGTAAGGATGTGTCCTAAAAATTCAGTTTCTTTTTTTAGGAAACTACATTTGTTAATTTGAATTTGAACTCCTGCTTTTCTTAGTGCTTGGAATATTTTTTTAATACTCTCTATATGTTCAGATAATGACGTACTAAATATTAATATGTCATCTAAGTATACAACACATATTTTGTTTATATATTGACGAAGTACAAAATTCATAAGACGCTGGAAAGACGTTTTTGAGTCCAAATGGCATTCTTATGAACTCATAATGTCCAAAAGGTGTGGAGAATGCAGTTTTTTCCCTGTCATTTTCATGCATCAAAATTTGATGGAAACCCTTAGCAAGGTCAATAGAGGAGAAATATTGGGATTTTCCTAGCTTGTCTAAAATTCCATCTATATTAGGAATTGGAAACTTATCATTTATTATATTATTATTTAATCTTCTATAATCGATAACAATTCGCCACTTTTGAATGCCCGAATTGTCGATCTTTTTCGGCACCACCCAGAAAGGACTATTGTAGGGTGAATTGCTTTCCTTAATTATATTTTGCTCTAACATATCCCTTATCTGTTTCTAAATTTCTTTTTCATGTATTTGTGGATATCTGTAAATCTGTGAGTATATTGGTTGGTCTGTTGCTGTTTTTATTTCGTCTTTAATTTCATGAGTGGCAGAAAGTTGATCCCCTTCTTTATAAAACAATTCGCTGTAACTGTGCAGTAATTTTGTGATCAATTGGTGCTCCTCTGAATTCAAATGTGACAGATTTAAATTTTTGATATCGCTGTGTTCAAGTGAACAAATTTCCTGACCACTGTATGGGTTATAATATCCAAACGGTATTTTGTTGCCTAAAATAGCAACAAATCGATTCTCAACATCAATCTTAGCTTTAAGAGGGATGCGATTTTGGCCAATTATGGCTGAATAGCTTTTACTATCGAAATCAATAACCTTCCAGGAGAGGGTACCTGAAATATTGAATTCTTTAGGTATGGGAGTAAAAATTTTATGTGTCGCTTGATTTATTCCGTTTATTGTTTTGTACCAGAGCGGTGTATCTATTTTTTGAGAGGGATATGAATTCCCAAGTGCATTTGGCCTTATTATGCTTGTTTCGGATCCAGTATCTATGAGACATCTAATTCTGTGAACACCAATTGTTATAACCACTATGGGTAATTTTGTGAAGGAAGCATTGTAGAAAAATTTACGTCTTCCTCTTTTTTTAAATTTCCGATATCCATCGGCTCTGGTTCTTGGCTGTTGTGTTTGTCGTTGTTGTCTACTATTATAAGAGTTTCTAGTTTGATTTGATCTGATTATTAGAAATTAATTGCCGCATTGAATTTCGACTGTTATTTATGCCCTGTCTATAGTTTTTATGATTAAAGTTCTAAAATGACTATTTGGCTTATATTGAAGACCATTACTTGAATCAGAATTTTCCCATTAATATTAGAATGTTGAGGATTATTGTTTGATGTTGGCTTTTGCCAATTGTAACTTGGTTTTTGTTTATATTTTAAATTACTTCTATGGTTACAAGCGATGGCTCTTGTCTCGTCTAATAATTTAAGTTTTGTGTATTTCAAAATTATGTCAGTCAAAGTTTCATGTTCTTCTATATGTGCTCGTATTGGTCAGTCTATTTTTTTCAACAATATGTCCACTAGATCCCTGTCGACATTTTCTGGTTTATATATACTAGGCTTAAATTTATCTCCTAACTATATATCATTTATTGTATATTTACACTTTTCAAATATACTAAATAAGTCGTGGAAATCACTTACTTTTACTATACGACAATAATTGAAAATTTCTGCATACGTCCTTTTTGGTCTGAATTCTTGTAGCATCCTGTTTTTAATTCCCTCCCAGGAAGTGTTGTTTTGAAGTTCTCTTACCCTTCGTGCAGCATTACCCAGAATTTTTTTGTTTGCAACGATCCCGATGCAAAATTGAGCCAGGTTTTCATTGTTTCCACAGAGGGTGAGACTTGCTTCAACTG
The DNA here is from genome assembly GCA_963932375.1 of Phania funesta. Taxonomy (NCBI): domain Eukaryota; kingdom Metazoa; phylum Arthropoda; class Insecta; order Diptera; family Tachinidae; genus Phania; species Phania funesta. The sequence continues at coordinate 86,633,669 of OZ010653.1, forward strand.
CATGTATAAATGCTCTTGGGTTCTGTTTTTCGTCGAGAGGCTTTAGTCTCCGGAATTGTTCAATAATGTCCTTGGCCGTCATATTAAATCCGAACATATCGTGTTGTTGTTGTTGTGGTATCTGTGCTTATGTTGAAGCTGTTGTTGTCGTTCATGTTGTAGTTGCTGTAGTTGAAGTTGCAAGTTCTGCTGCCCGATTTTTTGCTCTTCTTGGCGCAAAACTGCTTCCAACTCAGAAATCCTTTGTTTTATGTCTTGTTCCATTTTTATTCCTCGGTTTTTGTCGAACTGTTCCTTTCTTTTCATAAAGGTTTACTATTTTCACATTGAATGCAACAGTTTAAAATGTAACTAAAACTAAAAAGTGGATTAATTATTGGTAAGCAATTCTTTGGAAAAATGCAAATTGGTAAGCAATTAGTTGAAAAATAAAAGTTTATAAATAAAAAAAAATATAAAGCTAAAATATGACACTGCATTTCTGTTTCCGGAAATGCAGCCAAATAAAAATTATGATTATATTAAACGACGGCCGTAGTGGAAGGCACTATAACACCCCCACCACTTGTTTGAGGCTCCGACGAAATTATACTATTTTTATTGGATTATTTATAGTAGTTTCATTTTTCAACTGTACATTTGGAATATATGCTTGTCTATTCTTAATGAAATATACAAAAATAACTAAGATACATATTGTCACAATAATTGAGATATCTATGCCAAAACCAATTATTTTTGAATTCTTATCTTTATACAATACTTGTTTTAATGTTTCTTCGTATTCTATTTGTCTTAGATATAAAGACTCAATTTTGATGTCTGCTAGAGTTGTATTACTATTTTATTTGATTTTTGTTACAAGAAAATTATAGCTTTTACCAAAATAGACAGACTGATATTTGTGGAAAACATTAGGAAACCTTTAGTTGATATTGAATTAATTTCATCTATGTTATCTACTTGAAGATCTTTTATCATTTCTAAGGACAAGACCTCCTCAACTACTGATTTATTAGATGATAGCTGTAGTACAGCTGGAAGTGGTTTCAAGTTTGAAACTTCTTTTGATGTGAATATTTGGTTTTCAATACCAATTGTTTCGTTATGAAACTGGATTAAATAAGTTCCCGATAATTGATAAGTTTTATTCTCAAATATATTCAGAGTTCCGTTAAATTGATTTAAAAGTATTGTGTCTTCATTTATTTCCTGTATAGTAGGAACATGTTGATTATTTATAAACGTACAATTGTGATTCTTGCTATTTAAAATCAATGGTATACAATTCGTATTACTTATATCCATTAAATTTTCATTGTTGCAAATACATAAATTGTTAAATTGGTTACAATCATTTCTCATTTCAAAAATTTTATCCTTACATCTAATTACATTTTCAGAATTTATTTTTATAATTTTTTCATTTTGTTTTACTGGTTTTAATAATATTTTTTCACAATTTATTTTATTAATTGCGGGTAGATTTATTATATAAATTAAAGAAGAATAATCCGTGGCTATCTTAACTGTAGCAAAACCTAAAGCCTCTTCTAAATTATTGTAAGGAAATTCCTCAAGATCTAAAAATTGTTTGGCTTCATTGATTTCTTTTTCCGAAAGTATAAATGAATTAATTACTCCTACCTTTGCCCATTGTAAGGCGTATTCTATATTAATTATTTCTGCTTTTACAACATTAATTCTATTTCTAATGGAGTCTTCTATTATTCTTTGGGTTTCTTCAAAAGACTGAATCGTCTTTAAAATATTGTTAGTTGCATTCGTCAACAAGTCTATCCTGTGGATAAATTTCTTATTAATAATTTTCTGTCGTTCATTGTTCGTAAGTAGTCCATTTATTTTGTTCAATACAATGTTATGATCCTCGTGATCAGGTGAACCAGCTATCCATTTCCAAGCTGTCCCAATAATGTCAATTGAGCGTTTCACTCTAGGCTTCATTCGTTTTATTTGATTTCTCATCTGGTTGATATCATGAAGCAGAAAAGGATGCGATGTGCTGTTCCTTAACATTTTACTTTGAACTTCATTTTCCAGATTGTTAACAGTTCGTTCATATTCGTCAAGTTCCAAAACATGAATCAATTTAAAATTTCCGTTCTGTAGTCTTGCTTGTCCTTGGTGTATTGAAATCAATTGTGAGTTCGTATAGTCCAGTATTTGAACTTCCGTCTTGTAAGTCCCAAACGATGCGAAAAGTATCAACAAAAACTTCATTTTCTAGAAAGCAAATCAAAAGTTCTTTTAAAATTCTCAAGTCTTAATATTGTCCTTATGTATAATTCTATTTCGAAACTTAATTTCAACCTTATTACCTAAGTCTTCCTTTACTTCCTGTTTTCTGAATCTAGGCAGCAGCTTATTTCTCTGCCCTATTATTTTTTCATATATTATATCGCCTGGTTGGTAAGTCTTTATGTGGCTTGGGTTATTCCTCGAAATCATTTTACTCTGAGCCTCTTCCAATACGTCTACTAAATTGTGTGTAACCCTATTAAAAAGTATGTCTACTGGTTTGTTCTGTGTAACCGAGTGTATTGTATTATTGTATTGTTGAGCTGCTCTATAAAAAACCTCAGTGTCCTCTATAAGATTAAATTCTTCCTTAATACATCTAGCTATTTCTATTAAAGTGGAATGGACTCTCTCAATCTGACCATTCGTTGTGCTATACCGCGGTGTACAATAATAAATTTCGATACCTAAACGTTGCATCAAAGACTTAAATTGCGCAGTCAAAAAACCGGGTTCGTTGTCAAGTGTCACCATTTTGGCATTAGGAAAATTCTGAAGAACATCCAAAACCTTCTCTCCAATGTTAGTTTTATCTTCAATATTTTTAATAACGAGAAATTTTGAATAGGCATCAACGCATGTTATGAATTTAAGGCCCTCAGCATAAAAAATATCCATATTAAGGAACTCCCCCTCTCTGTTGGGAATTGGAGCCTCTCCAATTGGAACCTTTTGTGGGTGTCTATTATATTTATTTCGGTTACAAATTGTACAATGCCTGATATATTCCTTAAACTGTTTTATGATTTTTGGCCAATAATATTGTTTATATATTTGTTTGTAATTTTCCTTACAGCTCCTATGTGCTCGAGAATGAGTATCCCGAATAATGTTTTGTTGATCGTCAACATTTGTGATGTCTAGTGGATATATTTTGCTATATACAAATTTGTTTGTGAAAACCCCTTTCACTGTTTCTTTAAAATCGTAAAGATCCTCTGGTGTGCAATGAACACAAGTAACTAAATTTGGTTTAATGAATTCCAAAAGAATAGTTTTGAGATTTTCTCTTGTATCATATTCTATAATATGTCTCGTTCTTCCAAATGTCACGATCATTTCGTGAATCGTAAAATTAGCTTTGCACAAGAGTATTTGTTGTTTAAACTCATTTAAGGGTTTCGAAATCTCTGGAATATTGAAATCATCACTACTTTCAGTGGAATGTTGAGTACTGTGTAGAGATTCTTCGTCTGATATGTTGTTTAAATATTGACGAGAAAGGGCATCTGCTACGACATTGTTAACACCTGGTTTGTAAATCATTTTCGGTGAAAATTCTTCTATAAACGATCGCCATCTTTTAATTTTTGAATTAGGGTTTCTTGTAGAAACTGCGAATGTTAATGGCTGATGATCTGTATGAATCTCGAGATTTGAACTGCCATATAAATAATGTCTTAAATTTTTCAAAGCCCATACAATAGCATAAAGTTCCTTTTCATTCGTTGCATAATTTTTCTCCGTAGAATTCAGAGTTTTTGAAATAAATGTTATGGGTTTACCATCCTGACTAAGGACAGCGCCTATCGCGTCGTCAGAAGCGTCGGTGGTAAGGATGAATTTTTTATTGAAATCAGGCTGAGTCAGTTCAATTTGTTCAGACAATAATTTTTTTAATTTATCAAAAGTAAGTATACCCTGTTCATCCAATTTTATTTCTATCTTCTTTGACATGTACTGTGAAACTTTACCGTTTTCACCTGCTAGATACTTCGACAATGGTTTCGATATTTGAGCGTAACTTTTTATAAATTTTCGGTAGTATCCTACCATTCCAAGAAAACTCCTTAATTGCCTTAAAGTCTTTGGCAAAGGGTAGTTATTTATAGCTTCCAATTTTTTTGGATCCGTTTTTATTACATTATGTCCAACTACATATCCAAGGAATTTGACTTCCCTCTCATAAAATTTAGATTTCTCCAATGAGATTTTCATATTCGACTCCCTTAATCTATCAATTATTAATCGCAAATGCTTATGATGGTCTTGTAAATTTTTTGAGTAGACAATTATATCGTCTATATAAACATGACATATTTTACCTATAAATTCCTGTAAAATGTTATCCATGGCCCGTTGAAAAATGCTTGGGCTATTTTTAAGACCAAATGGTAATCTCATGAACTCATATTTTCCATTATTAACGGAAAATGCGGTTTTTTCAATATCTTCTTCTTTCATAAGAATCTGATGAAAACCAGACTCCAAGTCGATAGTCGAAAAGTATTTTGCTGTTCCCAGATTGGATAATATAACATTCATATCCGGGATGGGGTACTTATCGCTTACCGTGTTTTCATTTAATTTTATGTAGTCAATAACCATACGTAATTTTGCAGTACCATCTTCATTTATTCCTTTTTTTGGAACGACCCATATTGGGGAATTGTAAGGACTTTTACTAGGTCGAATTATTTCGTCCTTCAGTAATTTTTCCAATTCATTATTTACAAAGCTATTTGCAGAAAATGGGTAAGGGTATTGCTTGCTCCATATAGGGGCTTCAGCAATTGTTCGAATTTCTGCTCTGATATCCGTTCTAAACGGCAGATTCATATCTATACTAGAATGAATGGTTTGAATATATTCTATAACATTTTCTCTTAAAATGTTTAAATTTTCTTTGCTTTCATTATCGAAATTAAATATGTCCTCATTATTCAATTTGCTCAAAAGGTTTTTTCCTATCTCTTGATTTTCCAATTTTTCATTTCCGCTCGAATCCTCTGATTCGATATTTATTAATTTTTCGCAGTGTTTACCGCAAATCAATTTCCCTTCCTTAAAATCCAAAATAATATTAGCTCTTTTCATAAAGTTGTATCCTATAAGGAGGTCTGCCTCCAGATTCTCAATTTCATAGAATCTTTCTTTAAAGCCGAAAATACTGGCTTCATAAAAATATTTAATGATGGTAAAGCCATTAATGGTTTTTACCCTCTTCTTAATTACTAATTCCTGTCTGCTCGTTAGGACTCCAGGATTACAATAACAGCTTGTCGCACCGCTGTCAATTAAAATTTTATATTTTCTTCCTCTTGTGGACGCCTTGATGATGTAGGGCAGTCCATTCCCTGATCTAAAAAAGAACCATCGTTCAAATTGTTTATTCGCTGATATTTCTGTTGAGGTTGTCGGCTTATTTGAGTACTGTTATTAAATTGTCTCTTGAAACCATTTTGGGAATTGTTAAATTGTCCTGTCTGTTGAAAGTTGTTGAGAGGACGTGTTTGGTTACAATTAAAATTCTGTGGGTTTCTTTGTCCAAAATTGGGTGTTGGCCTAGCAATAGTATGTGTCGAATTATCTACTTCCATTGGTTCTGGTTTTGTCTGGTATTGTCTGTTATAATGTTCTTTAGGACGTGAGTCTCTATAATTGCGGTTAGGAAAACGCAGGGCATTATTTGTTTTATTAAAGTTAGTTAGTGGTGGTCTGTTAAAATTAGTCGTTTGTGGTTTATTAAAATGTAAAGCAAAATTAGCACGTAATTTATTTGCCTCTAATTCTTGAGCTTTTGCAAGCGCGTCTGGCAAACTATTAGGTGATATCGAAAATAGGATATCGGCCAAAGGAGGGTTTAATCCTGTCATAAAAACCCGAAGTGCGTATTGTCTATTCCTATTGTTTAGTTCCTTTGTAATGTCCGAATTTGTTCCGTGGGTCATTATAGTCTTGTTTATCAAATCCGTCAGTTTCTTATTAACCTCATTATAGTATGTCATTATTGTCTGTGGTCCCTGACGCATTACGCTGAGCTCTTGCTCAATTATGTGCAAGGGGCGTTTGTCAGCATATGCAAAATCTAAGCGACTGATAATCGCGTCAAAGTTCAGAAAAGTGCCATGATTAGTCAAGGTATCATAGGCGTCATCAACAATCTTGTTTCTTAAAATAGTTAAAGCAGAAAAATAGCGTTTGCTGCCTTTCGCATATATTTTCATTGAATTTGTAGCGGCCTCACGCCAACTGACGTACGAATGTTTGCCATCAAAAACCGGCAAAGACCTTATTACGTCCAGTGGTTCATCACAACGTATTGTAACATTAATATTTTCCTCTTCAAATTCTCCTACAGAATTACAAGTAGTTAGTGCGCCCAAATCCCTACTCAACTCTTCTATTCTGGTTATTAATGGAGCCGTCTTCGCCTCCAACAGAGCCCTTTCTTGATCTATGGTAGCCATTTTGCTCTCAATATTTGTTCCCAAACTCCTAAACAAATCCGATAAAGTGTCTATTTCCGAATCCAGTTTACTGATCTTCTTTCAAGAGAGCCACCGAAAATTATTCTCAATTTTACACAAATCACTAAATATTTTTGCTATTTCAATATTCTTTTTTTTTTTTTTTTTTTAAGTATTAGTATCAAAATAATATGTTATGTGCTTATAATTCTCTTCTTATAAAGTAAAATATTATTTTAATTTTTTATATAATTCTTTTTTCAAATATAAAGTACAATACAGCAATTTTAAGATTTTTTCATACTCTATTTTGATTTTAATTCTTAAATTTCAATTTTTATTATAATTCCCTTTTATACAATCCTTTTTCAGTTATAGTTTTCAATATATCAAAATTTTTTAAGTTGATTTTGTTTTTATTTAATTTTCAATATATAAATAATTCTCCCAAAAAAAATTTTTATTTAAATTTATATTTTACATAATCAACAAACTTAATTTTAACTTACTATCTGCTGATGATGAAGTTGATTTAAATGATGTTGGTTTGTTGTTCTTGTTGATTGGTTTTTTTTTCCTCCAGTCTGTTACTTAGATGGTGTTGTTTCTGTTGTGTTTATTATTTCTTGTCGATATTTTTCCTCTTTATTTGTATTATTTCCGCCCATATATTTCCTTTTGTTTCACTTCGTATTTGAAAAATAAAATTTTATATCGAAAGAGTTTTGTTTATTATTATTATTAAATTTCTGTTAATCCTTTTTTGAAAGACACAAGATTTTTTTTTTTTAAATTTTCAAAGTTGTTTTATTTCACTAGTTATTTCCTTTTATTATGAAATTTATTTATTATTAATTATGTTTATTGTTCACACAGTTTCATATTTTTGTCACTTGAATTGTTTTATTTTTTTTCTCCTTTTAAAAAGGATACTTATTTTTTTGATCACTCGACCGAATCCTTTGTTTTCAGGACTTATACGATGGAGGATCCCGGTTGAGCCCCCAGTTAAATTATTTTTAGTTTATTTATAAATAAAAAAAACACATTTTTTATTTTTGGTTTTTTGTATGGTTTTATTTGTATTATTATAATTTAAAACATTTTAATTTGTTATGCCTTCACAGGGACCCGCTTGTGGCTGGTGTATGATCCGGCTATTTTTGTGTGTGATTTAGAACTGCTCTTACAATATAATAAAATAACATAATTAAATTTGCCTCCAAAATTTCTCCTTTGTGTCCATTTTGGCTTATCAAAATCTTCTAACTTTTTGTATTTTTTATTTTCCTGTGTTTGAGTTTCAATTCGACTTCTCTTTGACTGAAGAATAACAACTGAAGATGTTGAAGGAGCCGTAGAGATAACATTAACGTCATCGTTTTCACTGGATCCATTGAACTCGTAAGTTTCTCCTGAAGCCTTTTTAATGGCTTCAATCTCAAAACTTCCAGCGCATTCCAATATTGTATCTGGCTATTGACAAAACTGTTCCTTTACGTACATGATATAATCTCAGTTAATCTACTTACGTCGACATTAGAAATAAGGTCGTCTTCAAAGTCTTCCTCATCTGTTTTTTCATCTGCATTGCCTGGGGGTACAATGCAAATTTTATCAATTTCTGCCTCCTCATTACTCCAGCTTTCAAGTATTGCCTCTAGCTCAAATTTTGTAAGAGCACGTTTTGATCCCACGTATTTATTCATTTCTAAAAAGCTCTATAAAATGTCCTTACTTCGCAATTTACCGACCGCGTTGAAGTATCGATAGAAACTAAATTATAAAAAGCAATGCATAAGCAAATGACAACATAATGTGTAAATCCCCTTTTTATAAAAAAGAGCATGCACCATAGTGCCCAGCGTTCGACAAATCGAACAACGATTTTTGAAGACAGATCATAACAATACACATGAGAACCAACAAAATTTTATCGTTAATATTAAAATTTTGACTGTTTTTCAATAGAACTACATATTTTACTTTTTTATTTTTTTATATTTTATGCATAATTTAAAATTTTTAAAAATATACTAAAGTTAGTGTTTTTTCTTTCCTCTTGTAATAAAAAGGAGAAGTAAAGTAGGTAGAACCTTTTATTTTCATATTTGTAGCTAATCTATCACAATATATAACCGTTAAAAGAAATAAGTTCTCAGTCTTCTCTAAAGAAAGAAAACTTTTTTTGAAAACGCTTGAAATTTACTGTTCGAAAAATCGAACAGAGGGACGATATGGGTTAAAATCTACCCATGATCTGCCATTAATTTTGTATGCTATAGCATGTTTTGTAAACTTATCGATCATAGTTAGGTATAATTGTTTTTCTAAGGTATAGAATACGTCTAAATGCAGTATTTCTCTGGGTTTTGTGGGTGTCTCAGTTATTTTGTAGGGTCTTCTGTCGTACTTTTCTAGTGTACACACTTCACAATTGTTCACAAACTGGGTTATCCTTAACTTAAGTTTAGGATTATAAATTTTTGTTTTTAGTTCTTCAAATACTGATTGAATGCCTCTGTGGTTTTTGCTTAGATGTTCTTCTTCAATCATTTTTGTTAATTCAAGTTCATTTTCTACGTCGTCTAGTTTTCTAAAACACCTAATTAATTTAAACCCGTTATTACTTGAAAAGAGGTCTCTATAAGTATTTCTGAAAATGTCGTAAAATTCATCATGTATCAAGACAGCATTTATTTGGGTTGGATGACAGTGAGTTTTAAGGATCATAATTGCATATTCTTTATCTAATTCTTTAATTGTTATTGTTTTCCTAATATTATTAAAAACGGTTTCGCTTTTAATCCGTGCTGACCCGGAACAATTTTTTTTATGATCATTTGATTTTTGAATAAATTTATGGGAGAATCACTCTCTGTTAAATTTGGATGAGTAGTTTCTAATGAATTGATGTTGGCAGATTCTTTTTCGATTCTTGATAATGCGGCCGCATTGCCGTTCTTTGTTCCCTTCTTGTATTTAATTTCATAGTCGAATTCTGCCAGTTTTAACCTCCATCTGACTAGTTTTGAGTTCGGTTCTTTAATCGAAAAGAGCCATGTTAGTGGCTTTTGGTCCGTTTCGATTATGAATTTGTTTCCAAAAAGGTATGGCCGAAAGTATTTTGTGGCCCAAATGATTGCTAATAGTTCCTTTTCTATTGTACTGTAATTGATCTCATGTTCATTCAGAGTACGGCTAGCATAACATATCGGATGGTTTCCTGTGAAAGTACGGCTCCAAGTGCAAAATTACTGGCGTCCGTTGTTAAGGTGAACTTCTTTGTGAAATCAGGATATGCCAGGATTGGGTCATGTGTTAATAGGGTTTTTAGTGTGTTAAAACTTTCTTGATATTCTGGGTTGGATATGTTTATTTTTACGTCTTTCTTAAGACATTTTGTCAAGGGTTTGGCTATTAGTGAATAATCTTTTATGAATTTACGGTAGTAGCCCGTTAAACCAAGGAATTGCTTAATTTGCTTAGGTGTTCTGGGAATAAGGAAGTTGACTACGCATTCTATTTTCTTCGGATTGGGTTTTATCCCTTCTATCGTCACGATATGACCGAGGAACTCTGTTTCCTTTTTTAGGAATTCGGACTTGTCGAGTTGTATTTTCAGATTGGCTTCTTGTAACCGATTAAAAATGAGTTTTATTGAATTGATGTGTTCTTGTAATGAAGTGGAAAATATTATCACGTCGTCTAAGTACACAAGACAAATTTTGTTGATATAGTCTTTAAGAACGTGATTCATTAGCCTTTGAAACGTCGCTGGGGCTGTCTTTAACCCAAACGGCATTCTTAGGAATTCATAGTACCCTCCTTCGACGGTGAAAGCGGTCTTATGAATATCTTCCTCCTTCATTTCTATCTGGTGGAATCCTTTTGCCAAATCCAGGGTAGTGAAGTATTGACATCTACCCAGTTTGTCAAGGATTTCATCGATATTGGGTACCTGTCGTCTACGGTTATTTCATTGAGTTTCCGGTAATCGATGACAAGCCTCCACTTCGATTTTCCACTTGCATCGGCCTTCTTCGCTACGATCCAAATGGGTGCAGAGTAAGGAGAATTGCTATGCCTAATAATTTTATTATCAAGCATCTCTTGAATTTGTGCTTGTACTTCATTTTTGTGTATGAAAGGGTATCGATATGATTTAGTGTGTATAGGAATGTTATTTGTGGTCCTAATCTCGTGTTTTATTGCCGATGTAAAGGTCAGTTTTGTGCCTTCTTGATAAAATATATCTGAATATTTTTTTATTAGTTTTAAAAGTTCTGTTTTCTCTTCGGAATTAAGATGATTCATTCGGATTTGTTCCAATAATGGTATAGGCTCCTCTTTCCTGAATGTGCTGAAATTTTCATGGTCTACCTTCTGCGTAGTCAAATTAATATTTACTGCTTTATTTTCTGCATTTAGGGTGCCTTTTCTTAGAATCTTCAAGTCATTTTCTTTAAAATTATTTAAGTGGGTGTCATTTGGGATCTGTAGAGATTTGTTATCTGTTGTTTCGTTTTCAAAATGCATTGGTAACTTTTTATTGCCAATGGTTAACTCTCTATTCTTATAGTCTATAAGTGCATTAGATGGTGCCAATATGTCATTACCTATTAGGCCATCGCAAAAGTTATGGAATTTTGTTACATAAAATTCGAGTGTTTCATTCAATTTGTTAGTGTTAAATTCTTCAAAAATGGGTACTATGGCTTTTTTATTTATGTAAATTTGGTGTTGAAGGGTTTTAATGAGAATTGGGTTTGTTTCAAAAATTCTTTTCGGGTGACAAATTCCTGGATTGAGAATGGAATTTGTTGCTCCTGTATCAATTATTAGTTTTATAAATCTCAATTTAGTTTTGATTTTTATATATGGAAGTTTGTATCCGAGGCCGATTCCCGAAAATTTTCCGTTATTTCTACCTTGCTTATGTCCATGGGTTCGGGTTGGTTTATAAAGTTCTGTCGATTTGGATAGAATGAAGGATTTCTTGGAGTGTGATTCTGTGCGTTCATTTGTTGGGGATTCCTTTCGCAACTTTGGAATGGTTGTTGGAAGTGATTGTTAAATGGTTGTTGGAAATTTCTTCCGTGATTGTTAAATGGTTGTTGGAAATTTCTTTCGTGGCTGTTAAATGGTTGTTGGAAATTTCATCCGTGGCTGTTAAATGGTTGTTGGAAATTTCTTCCGTGGCTGTTAAATGGTTGTTGGAGATTTCTATGTTGTATGTTGGTCCTAGGTATGTGGTTCTCTCGTTTATTAAAGTGTACGTTAGGCTGTGTCCTATTTCCACTATTATTCTCGGTATAAGCATACCCGGCTTGAAATAAAATGTCCATGGCTTCTTCTAAGTCTTCTGGGTGCCTACAGAACAATACTGATTTCAAGGGCTCAGGAATTTTACTTTTAAAAAGGTTTAAAGCGGTGCGTTTATTATTGATCGCGCTTTCCCTAGTCGCTTCGGTCTCCCCTAATACGACTACCAGATTATTATTCAATTTGTGAAGTTTGTTTTTTACATCGTTATAGAATTCTAATGTGTTCGTCTTAAAGGTCACACTTCGCAGTTCGTCGAAAAGCTCCTCACAAGATCGTCTGTCTCCAAAATTGTTTTGTAATATAGTTTTAATTTCTGTCCAGGAAATCGCGTGGCAGTTCATCTCGATCGCTTGCCTCGCTTTTCCCTTGAGTTTGGATTTGATAACGTCGGAAAAACGCAACTGGGACAGTTCGTCGTACGTGCGTAAATGTGGATATATTCTGTCGACTAGTATGGTGAAATTCTGTAAATCCCTTGTATCCCCCCCGAATTCTGGTAAACTGTGTAAATATTTTAATGGGTTTATAATCAATCTGTTAACTTCAACTGGCTCTGTCATTTTTAAAAGAAGAATTTGCTTAAAACGTTGAACAAACAAAAAAATAGATTTTTCTTATATTCTAATACGTTTTTGTTTCCTTTTCTTATTTTTTGGATATTTTTTCCTTGCTTTTATTTTTATTAGTGTTATTTCACGTGAGAACTTTCGCAAAGTTTCAATGTTTTCCTCGTTTTGAGAATATAGTATGATTCTTTCTACTTCTGATTCTATTTAAAATTTTTCCGATACGTTATTATTCAAAAATTAATTTGTGAGGATTTAATTTTGAGAATTCGAAAAGACTTATAAATAATAAAGTGTATATAAAAAGATCTTACTTTGGGTTTGATGCTGCTTAATATTGGTGTTGTTGTAGTTGATTTTGTTGTTTGATTCCCCAACGCATCAGTTCCCGGCATGAACTGATTGATCTTTCGGTTTGGTGCTGCTTAATATTGGTGTTGTTGTAGTTGATTTTGTTGTTTGATTCCCCAACGCATCAGTTCCCGGCATGAACTGATTGATCTTAAAAAATTTGTGCTTCTTTGAGTTTTTTTTCACTTGTCTTATCTTTATATCCATACCAGCGAGTTTTGGGGTTATATCTTTATATCCTCTTTTTTCACTTTTTAAGGATATATCTTTGTATCCTTTTTCTTTGAGAAAAAAAATGTCTCTAAGGATATAATCTTTTATATCCCTTTTTTTCTCATTTTGTTGTACAGTCCCGTTTTTGGCATTTATATGCCAAGTATCTCTTCTCGTTATAAAATTTTTTATTTAGTGAACAATGATACCCGGGTATCCTACCGACTGCGCCATTTAACGGTTTCATTTTGAGTTAAGTGAACAAAAATAAAACACTTGTTCTTGGTGGTGGAAAAATAAAAACTGTTTATTAATATATTCATTATTCTCTTATATACTAATTTTTAATTGGAAATGCAGGTAAACAGTTATTGGTAAACAATTATTTGGAAAAATGCAAATTGGTAAATAATTATTTGGAGAAATGCAAGTTGGTAAATAATTATTTAGAAAACTAAAAAGTGGATTAATTATTGGTAAGCAATTCTTTGGAAAAATGCAAATTGGTAAGCAATTAGTTGAAAAATAAAAGTTTATAAATAAAAAAAAATATAAAGCTAAAATATGACACTGCATTTCTGTTTCCGGAAATGCAGCCAAATAAAAATTATGATTATATTAAACGACGGCCGTAGTGGAAGGCACTATAACAGTTAATCATTGATAAAAATAATGTTGTTAAATAAATTTTCGTTGTAGTCAAAAGAAAGAATCAAGTTTCAGAAAACAAATTGGGGCAATTGAAATTTCAATAAAACAAAGAAAGCAAAATGTCATTAAACTCAGTTTTGAGTTTTGTACTTAGCGATAATTGTGTTTATGTCTACGAGGGGTGGTTGTGGAAGTACATATGTAACTCGCACGACTAACGAGACCGAGTTAGGTTGAGTAAAAAAAAAAATAATAATAATAATAAGTTTTAAATTTTTTATGGTTCTTTATTATATCACTTCTTTCTTAAAACTGAGACTTAAAAGTTAAAAGTTAAATATTTAATCAATAATTAAAATGTTTACAAAGTGTTTACTCAGCTATTGTTTCATGAAGTAAAAGTTAAAAGTTAAATCAATAATTAAAAATGCTTACAAAGTGTTTACTCAGCTATAGTTTCTTGAAATAAAAATAACAAGTGTTTCAATGAGGAAGTGTTACTTGCGAAATAAGTTTACTGAACTCTTTAAAATTGGATTGCGAAATTAGTTCGCTGAACTTTTTGAAATTGGGTATTCAGTTTATTAATTTTGCTGATCAAGGAAATAATTTATTGTTGCCAATTAATAGGCAGGGAATGGGTTGAGGTGTTATTAGAATGGCTGGTTGACTTAACTCCTCCCCCGTTCGACTGAAAACTCTCCTGAGTTTTTAAAACAATTTTGGTTTTTTGATTTTTTATTTTCTTATATATGTAAAGTATAATTACTATTGTCAGGGCTAATAAACTAAACGCCAAAGCTAGGCCATTAAAAGCATAGTTGAATTTTTTATGAAATCTAATTTCCTCGATTTTCTGAATATTTTATATTTGATTGGATACTATTTCATCAAACGTTAGCTGCGATGTGAGATTATTTAAGTTAAATTTATTGTTAACCAGAAAATGTTGTTCAAACCTATCCTCTGAATTATGATAAAGGTCTCCATTTATATCTAGTTTACATTTATTAAATGTTATTAATTGATTTCCATTCAAATTGAATATTGTATTATTACAGCTGCTATTGACCATAGAATTTACGTGATTTTTTTTAATTATTAAGCCTGGTTTTATTTCTATGGTTTCTATTTGCTTGTTAGTTCTTCTTAAACATTTGTTGGTAAAAATGCATAAATTTGATTTTCTTAAATTACTTCTTTTTACTTCATTATTAAAATCATAAATTGAATTGTTTATTTTTAAGATTTCTCTTTTTTCAAAAACAAGTTCTTTTTTGTTTTCATAAGGTATAAGTACAAAAATTGATCTTTTTACTTTTCTTATATCTTTAGGTATTTGTATTATAAAAATTATTTTATTTTCTTTATACTGCCCTGCACTTAATCTTGTATTTTGCATTTTGTGGAGATCGATGTTGTAACGAATTATTTCTTCGCTTGTTAATACATTATTATTCATAGTATTTGGTTTTGTGGCTACAAGATTATTTTGTATGTGTTCAATATTGTCTAGCAGAATTTTAATTTTTAGCAATATATCCAAATATAGGAGCTTATTTTCTAATTCTTCGTCATTCTTGGATATTTAATTTAATTTTGAGGTAATCTGTGTTCTGTCACTTTCTATTGCGTCTTTTAGTTTTGAAATTGTTTTGTTAAATACGTGGTTTATCTCTATGTTTCCGTTAAGGTTTTCTATTATTGCATGATTGTTGTTGTCAATTGTTAGTAAATTTCTTTCTATTTCCGTCCTGTCAAAATCGTCCATTGTGCCATATAGCCATTTCATGCCTGTTCCAATAAAGTTTATTAGTCCTCTCGGATGTCTAGTAGGAATAATTGTCTTGAGTTTTGATTTTGCTTTTTCCAGTTCTATATGAAGGAAGTGTTTGTCGTTGATATTTGATATTACTTTTGTATTTTCTTCGAGTCCTTCTATGACGTATTGAATTTCCTTTGGGTCAATGATGTGTAGAATAGTTTTGTAGTTGTAAGTTATGTCTACGTCATCTAGTGCGATTTCAGCGAAGCCATTGGTACTATTGATGTTTTCAACAATTAATGTGGTGTTATTTACAGTGAAGAGCGTGGTTATTAACAGTGTCATATGTACCTGAAAATTTAGTAGTCCTTTTTATGTTAGTTGGGTGAATATTTGATAATTTCATTTTTTTGTATCTAGGTTCTTGTTTATGTCTAACAGCCTTATAGTTCTTCACGTACCCTTCCTGATTTGTGTTTTGATATTCCTCCCTGTCGATATTCAACTTTGTAATCTTTCTCTCTTTTGTGGTCCGTAGTAAATTATAAATTTTGTTCTTTTCTACTTTTCCATTTGCTATGTCTATTGGTCTTGTCTTGGTTACGGAATGGATGGATCTGTTGTACCATTCAGTACATTTGTATATTTTTTCCTGGGCTGTTAAACCTGAATTTTCTATTTTTAACGTTCGAAATCTTTCTGCTAAGGTGCTGTGAAACCTTTCGATATCCGCATTTCCGGTATGAGAATTTGGCTTTGTAAAAGGAATTTCCACTTGTTCTTGCCTAAGAAAATCTTTTACGTTTGTTGAGTTGAATTCGTTGTCAGCTACTATGCGTTTCGGTTTTGAGGTGAGAGAGAAATATAAACGAAGTTTTTCTATAAGTGTTATACTGTTTCTGTCTTCTAAGTAAATAGTGGTAGCTTGTTTCGAAAATTTGTCTATGATGGTTAGAAAACTATGTTTCTTAATTACGTAAGTGTCCATGTGTATTATCTCATTTGTGTCTGTGGGTGTTTCCGTTATAAAGAATTTCGGTTTGTATGGTTTTCTGTCGTATTTACCTCTACAACAAATGTCGCAATTGTTAATATATTTTTGGATAAGTAGTTTCAAATTTTTGAAGTATATTGTATTTTTTAAACCCTGATAATTTTCATTTATCCCTGCATGTCCAGTTTCTTCTTTGTGATATTTTTGAATATATCTGTAAGCTTCTTCCTCAGTTCTCATATCCTTAGCATGATATGAGCATCTGGAGAATTTTACACTACCATTAAATAACTCTATTAGCTTCTGTTGCACAATATTATAGTCTGAATCTGAAATGCCTGAATAAGTACCTACTTTCTCCGTTTTTATAAATCTTCTGAAAATGTCCGACATAAATCCACTCCTAATATCGTCTAGACTTACAAAAATTTTTCTTTTATTGTCAACTATTCTAATTTCTTCCGTCTTATTCTCTGGCAGGATTATTTGGGTATAAAAACGGTTAACGACAGACTCTAATATGGGAAAATGATCGTTTAGTTCCTCTTCTTGAGAGTGAATAGTAGCGGTTGCACTTATATTGTCTAGTTCCATGTCCCTTGTATTTTCATCTACTGCACAAATTTCGCCAGTATCTGCATTAATTCTACTGAGAAAATCGGCTAGAGTATTCTCCTTGCCTTTGATATACCCGATGTTAATATCGTATTCGCCAAGCTTGAGTAACCAACGTTGAATTTTATGTCTTTTCCTTTATATTTTGTTTGTAGCCATTTTAGTGGTTGGTGATCTGTCATAAATTCAAAGCTTCTTCCATATACGTATGGCCTGAAGTAATTTACTCCCCAAACGATAGCCAACAATTCTTTTTCTGTTGTTGAGTATCTTCTTTCGTGTTCATTTAGAGTTCTACTTGCGTAACTGATAGGATGATTATCCTGTGTTATTACTGCACCTATTGCGAATTCGCTGGCATCTGTTGCTAATCTAAATTTCCGTTTAAAATCTGGGTATTTAAGAATGGGTGTATCGGTCAGTAGTCTCTTAAGTTTGTAGAATGCATCTGTATATTGAGGATCATTTTTATTTATCTTGGTGTCCTTTTTTAAATATTTTGTTAAACCATGGGCAATTTTAGCGTAGTCCTTTATGAATTTCCTATAATATCCTGTTATATCTAGGAATGACTTTATCTGTTTCTGATTTTCTGGAAGTTTTAGTTTCTGGATAGTCTTGATTTTGTTCGGATTAGGTTTGATCCCCTCAGTGGTAAGAATGTGTCCTAGATATTCGGTAGATTTTGCGAAAAAACTGCACTTATCAACTTGAATCTTGAGATTATGTTTTCTAAGAGCATTGAAAATTTTCTGTATACTATCCTTATGTTCCTGTATTGTACTACTAAAAATTAAAATATCGTCAAGATATACAACACATATTTTATTAATGTACTCCCTTAGTACTGAATTTATTAATCTTTGAAAAGTAGCAGGGGCGTTTTTTAGTCCAAAAGGCATACGAACGAATTCGTAATGTCCTAATGGAGTAGAAAATGCTGTTTTCTTCCTATCTTCCTCTTTGATAAGGATCTGATGAAAGCCTTTGGCTAAGTCGAGAGTCGTGAAGTACTGTGATCGACCAAGCTTTTCCAAAATTGTGTCAATATTTGGGATGGGAAATTTATCACAGACAGTTATTTCATTCAAAGCCCTATAGTCTATCACTATTCTCCATTTTTTTTTCCATTGAATTGTCCGACTTCTTGGGTACAATCCATAAAGGAGAATTGTATGGAGATATACTTTCCCTAATTATCCCTTGTTCCAACATTTCCCGCATTTGCTTATTGATTTCTTCCTCATGGATCTGAGGGTACCTATATATCTTTGAATATACCGGTTTGTTAATCGTTGTTGTAAGCTAGTGTTTTACTTCGTGAGTGTGAGTAAGTAAGTTACCCTCTTGGAAAAATAGATCAGAATTTTTCTGAATAAGTTCCGTTAAAAATGTTTCTTCTTCTTTGTTCATATCATTACGTTTTAATTTATCTAAAATGTTATCTGATTGTATTTCTAAGGTTTGAATTTCCTCTAAATTGTATGGACAAGAATCTATAAATTTGATTTTATTGCCGTTTATTTGTAAGAAGCTTTCAATATATTCTGCCCTATTAAAGCATCGAAATTTTTTCGATTAAAGTTACTTAATTTCCAGCACATAAGATTGTCTTCTTTAAATTCCCTAGGAAGGGGTGTAATAATTTCCTCGTTAATACAAAATTTACCATTTATCGTATTAAAGAATATAGGTTTTTCTAGTTTTGTCCTTTAAAATTTTGGTAATAATTTTCCGTTAAGCAATGAGGTCGTTGATCCTGTATCAAGTAGACATTTAATGCTCGTGTTTCCTATACTTAATTCTACTATCGGTAAACGAATTTTTGGGCTTGACACTGAAAATTTACCTCTCCTGTATTATTATTCTCGATATGGCCTACTTCCATTGGGGTAGCCCCATTATTATTATGTCCAAGAGTTCTGTTCGAATATTGGGTCCGTCTTGATTGCTGAGAATTATTTGTGTTAAAGAAAGTTTGTCGAAATTGAGCAGGATTGTTATTTTGACGAACTTGAGAAGGACTATTATATGAATTTTGGGGTGATTGATGTGTAATGGTTTGTTTCTGTTGGTATGTTCTGTTCTGTCCGTTTTCGTTATGGTTTCCCTGTTGTTGGTATCGCTGATGTGTATATGTGTATTTCTGAAACCTATTGTCATATTGTCTTAGTATTCCTGTCTCTTCCAAAACGTAATATGCCTCCCTAAGGGTGGATATATTTCTACTATAAACAATGCTAGCCAAATTTGGATGGATACCGTTCAAAAATGTTTTTAGTACAATTGATTCATTTGTAGGAGGTGAGAACTCCAGAGGTTTATTTATGTTAAATTCATACTTAGTATTCAATTTGTCTAATATATTTCTAAGGTTCTTAAAATATTCGCTTACGTTATTGAAGTTTTTCATATTAATCGCCTGATGGTAGCGGTTGTGATACCCTTCCTTGATGCCAAAGTTTTTTATTAGTTCTTCCTTTATTCTATCCCATGTTGATTCTGGTCCTAGGGCCCTTACTACCTGTAGAGCCGGTCCTTGAATTTTGTTTCTAATGTACCTTTCGAACACAAACTGCTGTAGGATGGCATTTTCCTGGAATAGTGGCAATATCAGCTCCACTTCTCTTATAAAAGATGATAGATCATAGTCT
Source organism: Phania funesta (assembly GCA_963932375.1). Classification (NCBI taxonomy): domain Eukaryota; kingdom Metazoa; phylum Arthropoda; class Insecta; order Diptera; family Tachinidae; genus Phania; species Phania funesta. The sequence continues at coordinate 86,653,315 of OZ010653.1, forward strand.
TTTGTACCATGGAATTCCTTTATCCGGGCTGCTTCCTTTATCAAGTCAGATCCAGATAGTACGGTTGGTGCTGGTAAGTTATTGGTGCTGTGTGGTGTAGACATTTTTATATCGACTAGTTTTTTCTTTATAGAAATGTTGTCTTTAGGCACTTCTGTTTTCTTATGACACTTCACGTTTGTTTTTTCTTTTGTGGGTTTTTGTTTTTTTTTCGATATAGCTCTTTGGTGCTATATTGTCTTTAGACGTTGAAAAGGTTCGTACAATTTTTTTTTTTTATGTTTAACGGTTTAATAGTGTCCTTCAGGATAATCACTTATTTTTCCGTTACTAGGTTCTATCCTACCGACTGCGCCACTAACGAGACCGAGTTAGGTTGAGTAAAAAAAAATAATAATAATAATAAGTTTTAAATTTTTTATGGTTCTTTATTATATCACTTCTTTCTTAAAACTGAGACTTAAAAGTTAAATATTTAATCAATAATTAAAATGTTTACAAAGTGTTTACTCAGCTATTGTTTCATGAAGTAAAAGTTAAAAGTTAAATTAATAATTAAAAATGCTTACAAAGTGTTTACTCAGCTATAGTTTCTTGAAATAAAAATAACAAGTGTTTCAATGAGGAAGTGTTACTTGCGAAATAAGTTTACTGAACTCTTTAAAATTGGATTGCGAAATTAGTTCGCTGAACTTTTTGAAATTGGGTATTCAGTTTAATAGTTTTGCTGATCAAGGAAATAATTTATTCTTGCCAATTAATAGGCAGGGAATGGGTTGAGGTGTTATTAGAATGGCTGGTTGACTTAACTCACGCGCCAGTTCTACCTCTTTTGGTAGACAATTTCCTGGTCTTTGGTTGTTCCACAATTGATTCCTTATTTTTCTATATTCACAGTTCATCTTTTGTTAGTTTTTTACGTCTGTGATAACATTTAATTTTTGTTTTATTGTTAAACTTGAGTGTTTCCTTCCACTCATTTTTGCACTATGTATGTATATGTATGTACTTGCCAAATTCCTGATAAATTTTTCACAAATGATAACATGAAAACATATGATTTTAAGGGTTGCCATACATATATTTTTTAGAAAAATGTATATGTTATCATCACCATTTCTTCTTTGAGAGATTTATTAATTGACAATTAACCGAGATTTTTGAGTCAATTAAGAGGGTAACGCAATTAAACGGAACTCATTTAAACGGGGATTTCCCAGTATACCTAATGTGGGAATTTTTAATCGCATTTTTTTGGTGCAATAAAGCGGGTAAATGAGTTCTGCGGGGAGCAATTAAGCGAAAACTACTGTAATATTTTTATAAAACAAAAGTTAAAAATATTAAAAAATATTTTATTGTTATTTTAGGTCGAAGAGCACATATAAAGTACAACTGCAACATTTGGTTACTTTAATGGAGGCCAATGCAGACATTACTTGTGATTTCCATAAAGGTAGTAAAGAGGCTGTTCGCCTCATTTAAAATTTTTTACCTAACAGCCAAAAGTTCGTTTCGCCTTGCAAATACCTTTGCTCAACGTACGTTCTTAGATCACTGGCGTTCCTAATGAAGGAGTCGTGACAGGCACCAGGATGTGATGAATCCACATAACGAATTTTTAGCTGATGACCGCGAAGCTGCAAATTTTCAATAAAATAGTTAAATAATAAATACATATGCAAATAAATACATTTACAAATGTACATATGTATGTAAGAATTATAATAAAACAATTTGCTTTATTGTTTAATATTACTGCTCTTTATTAGATCAGGAAGACAAAAGCTTAAAAACTAAAGTCGCACACTCGTTTTATACAACTTCATGCTGGCTTTGTAAATACACTCTTTTTCTCTACAGAATTAAATCTAACAATAATTCTCTTAAAAGTTAATATTACAACGTAAAGGTAAATATTTAATAATGCAATGTGAGTAATTATAAGTGTGATATTACGATGTTTATCTAAATATTCTATTCAACAATTGGAGTAACTTTGGGTGTGGTATATTTAATAGTGTTAAATAACAATTGGGTTTTGATTGTAAAAAGATTTCTGTTTACTGCAAGAATTTACTGTTGGGTAAAACTTAAGTATGTAAATATATTGAACTGGCCAATTTACCATCAAAACATTCATGCTAAACTTTGCTTCTCTGTTCTAACACATGTGTTTATTATCCGAAAGGGCTATAATTTGCACATGCGTTCCATCATTTCTTGTAGAACGCTAGAGCAATTTTTCTTTTTCCTCTGTGGTTTTTGATACTTTGATCCTGAGATGAGTATCAAAAATCTTGACCACTTCTTCAAGCACTTTGCTGAAAGTTCACTCTGCTAATGACACGTCAGAATCTTTCCCAACACCAGTCTGATAGCCACCTTCGGCGAAAAAACGCAAACTAGCACTTAATTTAATTATAGGTGGAATTCCAAATTTTTTTTTTTTTGGTAGAGAGTGAGCTGTCACCACTTCTAGTAAGAACCGAAAAGCCGGTTTACTTACTCTAAAATACTTTTGAACCCTGTCGCAAAGCTAAAAAATTAAAATCGGAAAAAATTAATTGCATTTATGTACTTACAGTGACTGCGGCAACTCAAGCGGATTAGTCATCCCACAACTGCCTTCTGGTAATCCTTTGGCTATTTCTTTGTTGTTCTTCTACAACACCAATCTCCTGAACCAATGCTCGCACAGCTAAACTATTCATTTTAATATTTTTTTCTAAAATTTTTATGATAAAATCACAAATTTATTTAAGTTTTAACACACAAAAAAGGAAATTAAATGTAAATAAACATAACAGTTGCCTACAAATTTCAATGATGCCACCTTTGAATTTTTTTGTTCCCGCGGAATTTGTAATTGGACGAATTTTTTCTCGAGAAAAGTATTTTCCGTGGGAAAGAAATTCCTAGCGAATATTCGTGATTGGGCTGATTATATTTTAATACTTACGACCACATTATTTTTCATTCAACTGTATTTATAAAATGTACATACCTGTAGATTCCATATTCTTGACCACTGTTTATATTTTAGCGCGAGACGGAAGAAGTTATTGCTGCTAAAATTTTTACTTTCAACGCAACAAAATATTTTAAATAGTTTTTCAATTAACAATAAGAAACTTTGACAACGTGTAGAAAACGAATGTAAGCAAAAAGGAATGAAAAAATAACGGAATCTAAGCAAGCATTCTCTTCCCTTTACCCTACAATCGGTAATTATTAAAAAAATTACTTTTGAAAAATGGAATTTTGGCATCCTTAATTGCCACTTTTGCCGTGTGTGCACCGTATTGATCCGTCAATGATTTTAATGTAAATCCTTTATCGAGCTTCTGTATAATTTCGCATTTAGTTTTAAGTGTTAAACATTTTTTAACTTTCATAGTGAACTATCAAAAGTTTAAGTTATTACTAATTTGATTCCACTCGAGCGCACAACCTCTATATGCAAAACACGCAAATGTACTAAACTTCTCTTATTTCGGAGAAACAAATGAAAAACAAAGAAACTGTAACCGATTTACATACATATATAGTTTTTCTTGTTTTGCAGAATAACTGTAACATGAATACAGGGTAACCAGAGGTGAAGACTTTCAGGGCTGTCATAGAAACCAATGTTGTCACTATTGGTTTTGAAAACGACAAGAAAAAATGCTTGGGTGTCATGAAAACCATGTTATCGGTTTTATGTTCGAACTAGAATTTATGTCGGTTTTAGGTGTCACAGAAACCAATGTTATCGGCTTTGTTATTGGAAATAAACCAAACAGGTAACAGTTGTCAGTTTTCATTTGCGGCCTTTGGAATTATTTGTTTGCTCCGGGATATTTTGTAATAATGTAAGTGAATTAATTTATTTTAATATTTGCTTAATAAAAAGATATATTTTTCCATTGTTGTGCATATATTCCACACAAATAAGTCATCGTTGGAGCGGGGATACCGTGTATCCACAGATCGAATTTTCATTTCACCATCTCAAATCTGAGTATTAATAAGTACGACTTTTATTACAAAATATGAAAATTAAATTCGTTTTAACTTACAATCATGGCGTTCATACTATAATACCCCTTTCGGTTAAAGTACAAATGCTCGTCAATGCGAGGCTTTATAATTTTGACGTGTGTCCCGTCAATGCAACCAATTATAGAAGGAATTTTATATTTATTGTAGAAATGGTTTCTTGATCTACTTTTTTCATTGCTGTTCATTTCCAGTTGAACCCACTGACGACAAATGAACCGCTCCATAACCTTGAGCACGTCACTTTAAATTGTTGATACGGTGCTTCTTCCGACACTTATATTAGAATCGTGACCGACTGATATCTGATAAGATCCTTCCGCTAAAAACCGCAACGTAGTAGCAACTTGCAATATCGGAAGTATTTTAGAACGTGACAAATGCCCTTCGGTAGCGTCAAGGACCATACGAAATGCTTCTTTGTTCAGCCCATAATTAGCTATAAATCTGCAAAGCAGCTTTACAAGTAAGCTCACAATAAAAACAAATTACTTACGCTGTCGCCGGCAACTCAAGTGGGTTGCTGCAATCTCTCAGAATTTTTCTCTTCACCTTTTCTGAGTGTTCTTCATCTAACAACAAAAAAGCTGCAACTGCTGATGTCATTTTATTTTATTTATGGCGACTTTTTCCTTTTTTATATTTTTTAGTGCAATACAATAACTTCTACTGATATTTCAATGACACAAGTAAAATAAAACTGCAAACAAATAAACAAAAAAAAAAATTACATTCGAAATTGACACAACCAACTTGGTTTCATGACACCAAATGAAACCAACATTGGTTTTCAAAAACGACAATTAGCAAAACCGACATGGTTTCTATGACAGCCCTGTTTGACACATAAAAAATAAAAAACTCAGTTTTTTACTCTGGGCTCTGTTAGAAAGAGACAAATATGGCATTTTGTGACGAAATACAAGAAAATAAACAAAACAAAAATCTAATGTGAATAAGTGCAAATTTTAAAAAGAAAAGTTAATAAGCACAGGTTTAATAAGTTTCATTATATGTTTTAATAAAAAATAATATTAAACAAAATTAAAATGTGTTTCAGTGCAAGTGGAGTGTTTCGATTTTTCTACTTTGTGGTTTCAGTGGAGTTGTAATTCTGTGCAAGTGGAGTGTTTCAGTGGAGTTGTAATTGTTAACTACTGCAAGTCTTGTGTGGTACACCCAACATATTCGCAGATGCTCGTTTAAGCACAAATCTGTTCGAGACAATTTCCCAAAAAATAATAAAACGGTATATTAACCTCAGAGTACTGGCGTTGGGTTTACTTATCGGCTTTATAGTGGAGTGTATATACAGGCGCTTAAAACGGGACGAGTTTGGTGTGCATTTTCACAGGGCCATACAAATGGTATGAGTAATCGCCTTAAAATTTAATAACAAAATTATTGTAAAACACAAATTGAAACAACAATTTACTTTGTAAAGAGTAAATTATAATAAACTTAATTAGATTTAAATGTAGTATATTTAATTATTATATTTTTATTACATTGCATTGTTGAGATTTGTGTAGGCTGTCTTCCGTTTGTTGTGTATTGAGTTTAGTTGTTGTTTATCGGCTACTTTTGATTTTTTCCGGTTGAATTAAAGAATTCCTCTTCGGGTATATGTATATGAAATGCATTACTGTAATGAAATTTAACAATATTGTTGTAACTTTTTGATTTTATATTGGAAGACTTAGGCAATGATTTTTTAAATATATTCTTAACATATGAATTTAGAACATTGAAGAAAACTTACTTGAAAATGTATTTAATTGGCTTCACGGACAAATTAAATTATATACCGCTAATATATAGATTTTTTTTCGACCTTTTCTGGTCTGGATCCATCATGTTTTGTTATAATAAAACAGTACCATCTCGAGTAGGATGTGGTTCTTCACCACGCATGATGGTCTTGGACAAGGAGAAGCTTTTGTATACGCTACACTTGCCCTTGGTTATCGTGATTAATACAAAATTAATTTTTCACGATTCGTAATCCTAAGTACCAAAAATTTAAGATCCCAACTATGACCTGGGAAGAAACGAAAATAAATGGAAAAATAATAATAATATAAAATAATGTATGTACAAAAACAAAAAAAAATAATCAGCATAAAATAATAAAAAAAATAAAAATTCTTAACAATTCATGTACAAAAACCAAAACCACTACATAATCAGCATAAAATGACGAAAAAGTTCGTGTATATAAATAATAATTCATTAACAAACGAAAGCAAAGACGACAAATGTATAATAATAATTAGTTAACAATTCATTTATAAAACCAAAACAAGACCAACAAGTAAAAATAATATTTAATAATTGATATGTAAAAACCAAAAGAAAACTCAATATAAAGTAGCAATAATAAAAAAAAAAAATACAATTTCGTGTATAACAACAATAATAGATTAACAAAGAAGTAACAATTCATTTATACAAAAACAAAAAAAAAATTATTCATTTTTAATAAAATAAAAATTAAAAATGAATTTACAATAATTGCAATATATTACAAGTGCTAGTATATATTTTGTAAAACAATTTTTTGCCGATTATAATCTCACCTAAGTAAAATTGTTGGTGTGAAACAAAATGTACGAGAACACACAAGAGATCTGGGGACATTTTGCTGCTTTAGGCAAAAGCTTATTAACAAAACTAAAAATTTGACTTTTGAAAATGTAGCTTTATTTATGAGTCACGCAAAGGTATTTAATTTTAAAATTTGGTTCTTTAAGTTTTGCGTTAAAGAACCGAAGAATAAAAAAGATCTTGATACGAATAAATGCATTAAGCATATCTTCGTGTTGCAAATTTTCGCAGCATAAATATGGGCTAATTTTTACTAAGTCGTCAAAAATAATTTGGCGAAGTCCAATTCGGTGACAATACTTATTAAATAAACTTTCAAATGCATTTTCTAATTGGCGTAGGTAATTTACGAACAGTTGTGGATGTTCTACCAAGTGGCATTTGCTGAACTGCTTTTCAAAAAAGAAAAAAAAGAAATTCAGGGGAAATGGGTTTACCATCAAAATAGGGAATTGGTAGTTTGCATTTATGCATATTATAAAGTTTTAGGTAAAAATACCCTGAAACGTACACGAATGCACTTTTATCTAAAAATTCCTTCTCATTTAGGGACACTATACCTGGATCAGTTACTACAACATGAGAAGGATTTGGTAACGAATGGAACTCTTCCCAAAGGCTATTGCCGAAAATGCCTCATCTACTATCGAAAAATCTATTACGGAGTCATTTGGGGAAACGCTTTCGCAGTTTCCGTTAACAACAACATTAACATAGTGAAGCCCCCATCGCTTTTGAAAAGAGCTACAAAAATTTCTAGCAGTAATTGAAACGGAGTTCCCAGATCCCTTGCGTATTTGGCCAAAGAAATGTTCAAGGTGATCTTGCGTTAATCTGCGTGTTTTTAGACATATAAACCCTTCTTTTTTAAAATATTGCCAAAGAGATTTTAAGGCCGAAATATTGAGTAACCAACCATTAATAAATTTAAATAAACCCGTAATATTTAATCCTTTAAATGATGAACATTTACTTTTGCTGTTTTTAAATTTTTGTGAGGCTTCCCTTAAAACTTGTAGCTGTTCACCAGAACAGTTGAAATTATTGCTACGTATATTAAAAATGTCAAATAAATCATTGAAAAATTTTAAATAATCTGCAATATTTAGGAAAGTTGACGTTTTTGAAGAATCTATTTTTCCTGATAAAGGACTCGCATTCCAGTAGACACAGTGTTACTTAACACTTGAGATGCTAAGTTACCGCGCATGCGTTGAAAATTATTGGGGTTGATATGTTCCTTACTTAGCTTTGGAGTACATCTTAATTTATTTGACGAATCTACTTTAAAAAAATTGGAAACATCATTCCAGGACACACATTTACCATTAAAATAAATGGTATTTTGCACACTAATCAGACAATTCCGGGAGCTTTTCAAAAGATGCGGACTATCATACTGTTACGTTTATTACCACAATAAACGTGATTTTGAAGGGTTCGTTTAATTGTAAAAATTAAATTACACAGTCCTTAATGATTTTTACCAGTACGCTACTTTATTCGGCAATTAAGACTCTATTTACAACTATACTAAGTACTTATTTACACTGTACACTTAACACTTTTGTACGCACAGATATTCACTCTTTGAAATCTCAAAGTCAACTAACTCTTCTGCGGTGGACGGCCGCTTCTTGAAATGACCCGAACATACGCGAAATTGCGCATCAGTTATTTCAGTTGCTGGCTTAGTAGTCTTGTATATGTGTTTGTGTGTATCTTTTGTTTACTTTTTGCTTGCTGTACAAATTGTTTTTTTGAATCGCGGTTCATGGAAATTCTGCTGCGCAATTTGTTTTTGCTTTGTGTTTATGATATTGCGTATTTGTACATTTGTACAATAGGTCATTTCACACCTTTGACCATTACTTTGTAACAATACATAAAATATATTCTCCTATCATTGACTAGGAAATATGGCGTTTCAACAGTAACACCGACTATTTTTGCGAAATTTTGAAAACTGGTTCCTTGGTCACAAACGAACCGGCAAGGAATTAAGCCTATTGCTTGTAGTTTTGTGATTGCCTCTGTATATATTTTTTTAAAATAGAACCCTGACAGCTACCATATGCAAAGAAATATGAAACTGCTTGCGACCAACTTTCACCGCCTATTCCACTTGCCATTATAACCGCTACGGTAGTTGCTAAACTGTTCGAACCATTCTCATCGCCGAAGTCCTGAAGGCCTATAATCATATCTTTGTTAGTATTATAATCAAAAAAGGCTTTTAGTGACATCTCATCGCAAGAAACACTTATGAACTTCTGGTCTTTAATGAAGTTTTGAGAACGCACCCTTAACGCCTCAAAAGTACCATCTAAATTTCCAGGCGTCTTCGGCCAATCCTCTACGAACTTTTGCAATGTTCTTATATGAGGCCAATCAAGCATTGTTTGCAAATGTCGTTAAACAAGTGGCGATAAAAACAACACTCCCAACGCAATTAGCTTAGTCGCTTGATCATAACGGCGTGTCTTCGGATCTCGATTATGATTTTTTAAACCATGATTAAGACATACCAGCAAGGTCTTTGAAATTTTTGAAGACAAATCATTTTTTTTTTAATAACTCCACCTCTAACCTTTTCACTTTGGCCTCGGACTTATTCAAATCGGATGTTAACCTATTTTTCTCCCTTCTCTCCGTAGTATATAATTTTCTAAAATGGTCTACAGCAGCTCGCAAAGCTTTTAGTCTTGCGTTTACCTTTGCAGATCTGTCAGAACTAAGAATTTGAATGCCTTCACTTATTGCTAAAACTTTGCTGTCCCGCGTGTCTGTATTTGCAGAACCTTCTGCTAATAAGGCTCTGTGGTCTTCATTCTCTGTGTCGACATCTTCTATTATGTCTCCTAACAAATCTAAATCATTTTGTAAAGTAACATCCATACTACCCCCGGTCCCAGAGTTTGTATCTAAAACCAAACTTACTTCAGTTAGAGGAGGAGTTAAATTTTCTGAAAAGGAATTATTTTATGAAAGGAATTGTGGGGTTAAACTTGCATTTGGAACCGCGAATCTATGGACGCGATTCCCAAAAATCATTCCTTGCGAGAAGTGGCGACTGCACAAAAAAATTTGCTTTAAAGAGGTCTTGATGCCTACTAGTTTCAGCCATTGAGCACGTCTAAAAAAGAATTATTATTGTTATTAAACTTAAAGTTATCAGCGACCGAAGATAATGAACATAGATGATTTTTATTATGCAATAAACTTTTATTTCGAATTATATTAAAAAATCAATTAATAATAATGCATTTTTATTTAATATCAATTTTAAGCAACATATTTTTATTTCATTCATATTCATTAAATTAAAATATTAAAATCTAGTGCTTATAAAGTATCACAAACAAAATATAATTATGTATGTATGAATGCTTCTTAATTATACGTTTTGTCACTCAATCAATATATGTATATACACATTGTAACAATATATATTCATGAAGTCACAAAACATGTACATATCTGTTTATTTACGATACGTTACACGCGTTACAAATTTGTTTTTAAAGTATAGTAATAATCATTACTTAGCACTACCTACGTATCTAAAACTCCGAAAGCAAAACGATTCATCCGATTCAAAAAGTGGCGGTCACAATCGTCCCGGTAGCATAGAACACGTTATTCTTAAAAAATATTTTAAAAGCAAATATTACATTTTCAACAATGTATCTTAATCATTATTTAAAATAAATATATATTAAAAACGCCGTACTCGTTAAGCGCGCCGTCCACTAACCACAAATCACTTGGTAATAATTACTCTGTGCCACAAACTACAAACACAATACCTTTACAAATTAACAACTTACCTTTCTGGATTCTTTGGGAAGGCGTGAAGCTTCTCTCCTACGGGATATCCTTTAATACACCTCCTGGAAATATTAGGAAAACCTCATTAATAAAAATTACATACAAATATTTTTTGCTATACTTACATACTGTTGGTTGAACATCCGCCTATTAAATATTTCCTTCCGAATTAGGAGCTATTTCCCAGTGAAAACTTCAAGACACTTTTCAAAATTCCGTATGAACACAGGGAATGGATTTCCTGCAAGAAAATAAACACTTTAATGTATTTAATAACAATTTAATTTAAATAAAAAAAACTCACCCTTATTCTTACCAATAAAGATGTGTTTTAATAGCGCCAAAAATAAACACGACAAGAAAATCAATATAAAAACAAAAACATAAAAAAAACAAAACTAAGGCTCTGAGGGAACGAGACGGATAGACAAAAAGATCACTATACTGTCGTTTCACCTCTGTTTACTACTTTGTGACAACTGAAATGTCTGCGCCAGTGTCTACTAATAGTGTCGCCATTGTGTCGTCCATTGTTGAACAGGGTTTAAAATACTTGTATAAAGTAACATTGATGTCGTAAATTTTTATTGAGTATTTTGGGGGTTTTGCCCGTTTTCCGAATTATTTTCGGTGGCCATTGTGTTTATTCAGTGAGGCTGATTTCTACCGCGATAATTATTATTATTATTGCGGTTGCCTATATTGTTGGTATTATTTTGGTACCATTGGCGTCTGTTATTATTATGGTTTCTGCCATAGTTTTGATTTGTATTCCTTGGATTATTTTGGTTTGAATTCCCAGGATTATTATATCTATTGTTATATCCTTGTGGGAGTTGCCTGTTTTGTCTTTGCAAGGTCTATTTTGATTTCTACTCTATGCTAGGATAGAGTTAGGCTGACCGTAAGCCTCGATACAGCTACTAATAAATTTTGACATTACTTCATTAAGGTCATGGAATGTTCCTGACTCCATAATGAGCTTGACTCTATCATTTGAGGCATTGTTTACTATAGCCTTTGTTGCGGAATTCGTAGCGTATTTAGTTGCTACGTTAGTTGGCAATCCGTCTTTTATATAGGACGTTTCAAGCTTTTTAGTTAGATCTTCGATCTCTCTGGCGTATGCGGTAACAGTTTTGCCCAATTGTCTTATGTTCATTAGTTTTGCTGTAACGACATCAACGGATTCGCCTTTGACTGTATCCGAAAGTTTAGTTTTTTTTCGGTAAGGGTAGTTTTATTAGAAATTAAATTACGGGCCGTGCCTCGCAGTTTTGTTTTTATAAGTTGAATTGCCACGCCCTCATGAGTTCCTTTTATAGCATCTACTAGAATTAAGGAATCCAGAAAGCTTTGAAGGTTCTCTGCTGAACCATCGAAGTCCGGGATAAGTTTAAAGGCCGTGTTCAAGAATTCGACCACTGTCTGTGCCATTTTGACTGTGGGTATTCGATTCTGATTTGTTTCAATTGGGAGAGGAACGAACTCTATTTGTTCGTGTATATTTTGGTGTATTCATATTTTTAAACCCTTGCGTGTTGATACTTTTAGTAGTTTTTCACGTACGTCAAGATAAAAAGAATCGGCAGAAGTTTTATGAGCCTGTGTCAATCGTGAATAATTGACATTTAACAAGACTCTTAGGTGTTCCAATTGTTCTACAAGACTTGTTGCGGGTAATATAGGACCCAGTTTTATTTTTATTAGCTTAGTAGTTTTCCTTTTTTATTTATAATATGTAGGTGTCACAATAAATTAATACCGGCCGGCGAGAATACTTTCTCTTGCCGCCGATAGGCTTAAATATATCCGGCTACGTGATGTGCTGGTGTTTTATATTTTAATTAATAAAAATTTAATTTTAATGGCACCAGCAATGGTTGATGAGTTCGTGTCCAGGAGTCCTTCTATGTGGGCCCTGGAAGAAATAGATATTTTAAATACTAGGCCAATTTTTGTGGTAACTAAATACCTGATGTCCACACAACACAATGATTCCATGCAAACAAACAGGCGATCTCGCTTCCATACATATATTTTTATTTTTTATATCATATTTTGATAACAAATCCAGAATATGTATAAAAAAATGTTCTTTTTTCTGTAGTTATCTGTTGTTAATTTATATTTTTATGTTTTTATCGTAAGAATATTGTCCTGTGCGTAGGTAATTAAAGTGTGACTTGCTTGTTTTCTGTGAAGTATGTGGGGGTGTTGTTGGTATTCGTGTACGTGCTTGTTATTTTTGGTATGAAAATACTACGGCTATAGTGGCATTGCCAATGTGTGATTGATACAAGGACAGGGCCGGCATATAGATGTAGGATTTTCATTCATAAATCAGAGCAAAAATATAGCACCACTACATGCCTGTTTTACATTGTATGTAAACTGAAAATGGAAAATGGGAAAATGAGCTTTTTGTGTATATGCACAGGAAAATGGAAATATGCATAAACAAATGGAAATGTAGGGAAGAAAAATAGGCTTAGTATAGACAAGAAAAATAAACGATCGCCATTATAAAAGAATCATTAGACTAAAGTGGTTGTATTCCTGTTAAATTAAAAACAAGTTAGTAAATACAGTTTCTTTTGTTGGTGAAAAAACACAATTTTTATTTAAAGAAAAAAAAAAGCCAAATAAAGGGCAAACAAAATATAGCGAGTCAGTGTACAGTGTGCCAAGTGAAGCAGTACTGGTGACGGTGGAGCAGGCTAAGTTTGGTCCTTAGAGGCGCCCAGAAAAGGAGCGACTCGAGATATATGAACAGTCACAGGTAACAACAATTTTTATCGAGTTAATTTGTGTGAGTCGAAAGCAGCCATATTTTTTATACATATATCAGATACTTACAATCGAAAGCGCGCCTCAAACCGCCATTTTTACGTTTGGGCAAGCGCCAAAGCTAGCCAAGAAAATCGGTCCGCCATTAGTAAAAAAAATATTTTTGTTGGCACCTAAAACATTAGAGAAAAGATTATAAACATTTTTAAATTTTTGATAAAACACAAAATTTCTTTTATTACATCGTAATTTTTAATAATTGTTTTATGTAAATTGTGGGTAGAATTTAGTGTGAAGTAAAATTATTAGAGTAAGCAGAAACTTTTAGTGTAAGGAAAATTTTAGTATATAAGGTTAGTGCTCTTCGGTATTGTTAGTGCCTAAATTAAAAATAAGAAAGTAATTGCGTGCTAAGAGTCGAGATTTCTATTTGTTAGTGATCACGTAAGGGAGGAAATTTTAAGTAGAGGAAAATAGAAGGAATATTTGAATAAGTCAGTACTAGCATATAAAGTGTTGCCAAAACCATCTAAGGGAGCTCTTTTAGGTAGGTTGTAAGACAGAATATAACAGTGTTCAAAAGTGTTTTTTTTATTCCTTAAATTTTCTTGCTAGTTTCTTGCCGGAACTGATCAAATGGAAGTTTTCTTAGGCGTTAAAAGATATTTTTTTTTGGTTTCTTTGTTTTTCGATTTAGGCACATTATAAACATTTGTCATTAGGATTAAGTCTACATTAAGCAAAAATAATTAGGAAACGATTAGGTTTAAGTATATTTTAAGAAATATGTATATGTTATTTGTTTAGTCAACCAAATGTGTTTGTGCTAACTTTTTTTACAGGGTGAGGTTGGAGATGTGAGGTGAGTGCGCTGGGATAAGTGTGTGTGTGAATATAGGGGGGCATTATTTAACTTAAATTTATAATGGAGCAAAATTGCCCCAGGTTGGGAGGGCAAGTGGGGGACAAAACATCAGTCTTCCCTCTTAAGTGTTTCCGGTTGTTTGTAGCTTTTTTGTATTGCTTATCTCATTCTTTTTTTTTTGTTATGCTGTCTCAGGGCTGGAAATTTTTTTTTTTTTTATTTATTTAAGGTGGCGAAAACGGTTTTTCCGCGAGATGTTTGAACCATAGTCTCTATATAATCGACTACTTGCAGAACACTTTCATGCAACGTGTGCACCTCATCCAAGAGCACAAAATCAGGTTGTTGCCCTCTGAACTCACCCATGTATTTTCCATATGTTACATACACAATATTAACAGTTTGTGTAGTTCCGGGACATATAGTTGAAAGGGAAGAATATGTGCAATCTCCTCCTATTGCATGATTTTTGATCTTGTTAGCAAGACCTTGATCAGCAATTAAATTTTCAACGTGTGCTCTAATTGAAAGTGGCACGGCCCTAAGAGGGTTCATAACAAGTATAAGCCCCCTTCTGTTTGCCCTCACCATTTCTACTGCAATTTGCAGAGGGAATAGAGTCGATTTTCCAGAGCCGGTGGGGGCGACGACATGATGTAACATTTGTTGGTTGGCATGAAACAGTTCCTTCGCCTTGGCTTCCCAATTCATGTGCGTGGTCTCACCCAGTCTAGCGGACACGACCACCGATGAAATGCTTGTACCAGGTTCAGTTTTAATCTCACCATACACGCCGCACGGTTGTCCTGACAATAGATTGATTATGGGTAGTCCACTCCAACCGTACTTTGAAAAAACATTATATGGGGTGATTTTTCCCCCTGCCATGGTTATGCCTATCGCATGGCCCTGTTTAAAAAAATCCTGATAGCCAAGCATGACTGAACCAAGTTCTAAGAGTGAATATTCAACATCTACTCCTATTATAAATTCGTTGGTGGGTTTGGTAACATCGCTCAGAAGATCCACAACCTTAATGGTCTCCTCATCCCTTGACCCAGCCTTGAGATCCCCTAGTTCCTTTGTAGCCTCAACCTCTGTATATTCGTCAATTATGATATTTTTAACGCTTCGCGCCAGTCTGGTAAGGGCATATCCACAGTGCCAATGTCCTTCGTGTCTCACGCTTTCATTGATGTAGAGCCCCTCTTCATTCCATGTGGCACTGGTTCCCTTATGGTTTGGACATTGCTCCTCATCAAACTCACGCGCTTGAACACACTTGTCAAG
Organism: Phania funesta; assembly: GCA_963932375.1. Taxonomy (NCBI): domain Eukaryota; kingdom Metazoa; phylum Arthropoda; class Insecta; order Diptera; family Tachinidae; genus Phania; species Phania funesta. The sequence goes on from OZ010653.1 coordinate 86,668,742, forward strand.
TTTTCCCAGAGTGTTAGTTCCCGAAGCATTTAACCATCTGATATCGGTGACAATGATATCCATCTTCTGAAGCCAAGGTCGTGGGTAAATGTAATGCAATGAAGCAACCAAGTCAAACCCAAATATGTGAATCCGGTTGAGCTTTAACATGAAGCATACAATAAGGGTAATAATTCCTTCAGGTGTTATGAATGAGTTTAATCCATACAGTACCACCCTTCTGTAAATTAGGTAGTGGCTTGCGTCTAAAATGTAGGTCGCCCAATAAAAATGATTCCTTCCAAACATTTTGCTTTGTTTGAAATGCAGCAATTTTGAATTTTCATTTCTGAACCACTCACATAGAGTTTAAATTTCTACTCCAATTGTCTAGATTAATATCAGTAATATCTTCCGATGCGTAGTGGTTCACAAAACTCCACATGTCAGGCTTGGGGATAGTCACATTTGTTAAATTTTTATTGCCGACTGTGAACCAAGTCGAGCAATCTCCTGCACACTTTGCCATGAGCTTGATGTTGTTTAGGCTTTTAAACATGGTATACCTCACCTCAGGAAGAGGGCAGCACGTGGCATTTGAGTTGACGATTTCAGCCACACAAGGGAAGAAATTCACGGCCACGTTGATGGGGACATATGTTAATCCTGATAAAGTTCTTCCAGGATTTCCAGCTCCTGTAACTCTTTCTACCTGGCACGTATCCATTTCCTTCACCAAGTTTTTTGTCATGATTCTAAAAGTCATGTACTTCAAAAACCCCTCAACCTCATCCATTCCTCTATCAGAGATCTCCGAATTCTGCAACACGTCAAAGATTGATTCGACTCTGTATATACTACCTGCGACACCGTAGGTATTCAGTTTCCAGTAAAATTCAAAATCAATTTCTCCGTTCCTTCCGGTGGTCCTGAGAGCTGTTCGTGGAATATACGACGTTGGTCTCATAGTGTATGTCACGTTTCCGCAAACTATTTTGCTACGCGCATAATTGTCAAAATCCAAGTTAAGGATTTGGATGCGCAAATCACCAACGGTGGCATACCCGTCGCCCTGCATTGCAATAGATAAAGTGAAGGGGCTCTGCTCGTTAACGGTAAGTTCCCACTCTAAGCGAACTGTTGTAAGCTCTTTTTTGATGTAGTAAGGGCTGTAGGTCAAAGTATAAGTCAACGAGGCACCAACTGTATCCGCCACAACCATGGCGCCAGAATCCAGCATAGTCATCAACAATCGGTCGAGTCATGTAATAGTGGTCCATTTGTTTCTGAGTTTCTGTCAGCCCACAGTCCCATTCATCAGGATGCCATCTACAATGGTATTCTCCACACACATTTTGGGCAAACTTGCTAACAAAATTAAATTCGTGGTTCCAGTTTACAGATCCGTCAATGCCTGCCAATCGCAAATGATATGTATTCCTACTGCCATTGTTGTCAATTTGGTAAGTATAGCAATCACCTACGGCCATGGTAATCTCCCCGACCGTTACGTTTCTAACCCGATCCCCAGATTCATATCTGCTGCCAACTAAGGTATTAACCAATCTATCGTTGCACTGTTGGGCTTGGATCTTGGGAAGCAAAAAAGGTACTGAAATTAACAACACCACCAAAAGATACTGTCTAAAAAACATGTAGGTGAGGATTAAAGCTGCTGCAATGAGAATGTACGTGCAATTAAGCTCTGTCATAAAGTAGGTGGCATTGGTGGAAACAAGGATTACGTTAAAACCAACTAGCGTAGGGATGAAGCCAATATATGCGTATGACATAAAAAGAAGAAAGGCTATTAGGGCCGTCTTTGTATTACTACTTAAAGCCCGAACGTCCTCTGAAAGTTTAAATTTCGTGATGTAAGATGTTATGTTGTGTCTTAATTCATTGTAGAAACCTTGCGCCTCAGAAAATTTAGATGGTTGGTCTCCTTGCATCATTGTCTCACAACTTAATCTGAACCTTCCATCAATGACCTCTAAGTGAACATTACCGTCGTCACTCTCACATTTGCGTAGCACATTCCTTGTTTCTAAGAAACTCATGCGGTCCTTCACGCATTTTCCTCCAAAACAGTAAAGTCCCGACGCATGATCAACAATCTCTGATTGTGCCACTTGAGAGGACAGCACACCAGGTATGCATAATATGAGTGAAAATAGGAAGATAGGATACCTAATAGAAACAACTGCCATTGCGACAGACGCAGCTACGCTACAACCTGTTTCCTTATCCTGATAAGATCTTTTAGTTCTGGATACAACCATCGTCCTTAAGAGGTCTCTCTGGCTAGTTACAATAGCGTCAACGGAATTAACCAACTTCTTCAGGCTGTGAACATTAGCAGGCTGGTCACCTAACATCTTTGAAATATCGTCTGTTTCATGTTTCACATTTGTTAGTGTATTAAACACCTCAGAAGTTAGATCTGAAAGGTGAATGGATACCTCACTGGTAGTGGTTATGATAGAGTTGAGCAAAGAAAGAATCGCCTCAGCCGTTGAAAGGTCATCCTCTAAAGCAGCAAGCATTTTGTGGGTTGTTTGAAGGGTATCATTAATATCCCTGAACAATCCTATGGTGTTATTGTTGTTAAAGGTATAATTGTACCTCTCATTTAACAACCATTCAACCTCAAGTTTGTAGGCTCTCATACTCGTTTCTGCATCGCGAATTTTTCTTCTCATAGGTTTGGTGCCCTCATGAATATAAGTGGCCAATCCCTTGTTTTTATTCTGCATACTTACGAGAGAATTCATTCTGATTCTGATCCTTTCCGCGATATCAACAAGCCTGTTATCCGTTGGGTCCTCCGCAATACAAGGCTCAACAAACAAAGCCAACATCGACACCAGGATGCACAAAACAAACAACATCGTTCGAGCCGCGGAAAATGACGTTAGATTGTGCTTAACCTTCATTCGGATTTTAGGAATAGTTCCTCTAGGTGGCTGAAACTCGTTTCTCGTCATTATCACATAACATCCCACCCCGTCAGACTCAGTAACCACGGAAATCATATCGCCAACAGCATCCAAGATGGGTGTCCCGCTGATAAGGTGCACATCGCTAAATACGCAATGACTATAGTAAACACCAGATCGTGACGTGATTGTAGTCCTCTTGACGTCATATCGTTCTCCTGCAATATATACCACGGAGGGAACTGGCTTGTGATATGGTTCCTTCATCCAAATATCGTCAGCTATGTAGCCAGCTAAGCAACCCTCAGGAACGATATTGCAGTGCAGTGCATGTGCGGTAATCTTTCCGTTATGATGTGGGACGACGCACACTCCTTTCTTCACTCCTACTACTGCATACGAGTCTGTCATTGCTAGTATGTTCCTTTCGGGAACACAGACCTTACCAACATGCAAATCGGATGTTTCACTTTTTGAGCCTTGTGAGATCAGTTCCTGAATCGTGCATTGCTCGCCTGAAGGAGATAGGACAATTCTTTTACCATGAGCCCCAACAACTGACTCTTCCTCGCTGTCAGAAGACATCTTAATCTCACGTAAGCGTGAGTTGATTTCGGCAATATCTTCGTCTGGTGTAGGTATGCTGTCTAAACTGGTATAAGCATCACCCCCAGCAGTGGTTTCATCTAAGTCGTTAAATGTGTCATCTCTGTTACCATCCTCTTCAAATGCATCAGGGTCAAAGTCGTTTTTTTCAATTTCATCCCATGTAAGATGAAAGTCAGGTTCGCAAGCGCATCTGGTGTATGTTTGTATGGACATGTCAGTTACGTCCCTCTTAAACAACCATTCGAAACAATGGCTTTCCCTCATAACGATCGGCGGAATGCCAGCCTGACCGTTTGTCAGCCCGATGAATGTAACTGGGGTTCTGGTTCCTTTCAGTCCATCCGTGTCTCCACTCCGTCCAATACACTTACGTTTTTTAAGTGCAACGTCAAGTAAATGTCTCACGGTTGTTATCACCCCCCCTTGGGTGTCTCCACGGTACGCTATTAACCGTGCTCTGGCCACTTACATTGGCCACCCCTTTGGCTCGCTTGTGCTTCGCAATCTGCTCCTGCCTCTTAAAAAGGTGAGCTTCCCTTCCAGTCTTTTGGCCTAAGGTTTTTTGCGCACTTATTCTAGCATGTGCAGCTCTCCTCTCGAGCGTAGCTGCCACTCTTGTCTCTTCCTTGGCCTTTTTGACAGCCATCCATCTTGGGTTGGGTTTCGGATTTTGTCCGAACACCCGCTTGTAGACAAATCTTGTCAAAACTTGATTTAACGAGCGCTTAAGCTCGTTGTGCCTTTTCTCCCCGACCGTAAGAGGGGGAATGGATTCGTTGCCCGTTTTCATAGTGGGTCCAACGCTGGTTTTTTTAAGCGTGTTTATTTGCTTTTCAAGGCGAGCCACCAGCTCAACTTCATTCTTTGCAAGTTTGGTCTTGCGTTCTTCCATGCGCCCAATGCGTTGAGCCAAATATGAAATCTGACGCTTGTTTTGCGCAGCTTTGGCTTCTACAACGTGCTGCCGACGATTTTGCAAAAACTTAACCAGGTCCTTGCCCTCTTCAACGTAGTGCTGCCACAATTATTCTGTGGCACCAACTCCCATGTGTTGAAGAGCATTTTTAAAGGCCTCAAAATTATTGGGCCCGTACAAAGTAGGGTTTACTATGGGGATGGAGGGAACTTTTCCTCCATTGTGGGCATTTATCGCCTGATTCAAAAACTGGCGATATATCCCTTTTTGTAGTTGCCTCAACTTCGCTGCGCAAGCATTTCGAGATTGCGCCTCGGTGATTAAGCGCCTCACTGCAGCTATGCGTTTTGAAAAACGCGTCTTTGAGGCATATGCTGCTTCAATGAGGGTGGTGGGCGTGTATGATAACCCCAGGACTGCGGCATATGCCACGGCCCTATCCACCAACTTCTTAAAGCCACTAGGGCTATATTGCAAGTGGGCGCAATATACTAGAGGGAAATAATCCCTCTCAAAGTTGGCGGCTTTTATTTTGGCCTCATTTTTGAGGCGCTGCTTCTCTTGCGCCATCTTCTGGGTAGCCATTGAGGCTACCCTCTCCTGGTACGTGGAATAACGGAAGTTACCCACAATTTGCCTTGCCTCCTTAGTTGTGGAAGCGCAAAACAATTTCTTGGCCAATTCGGTCAAAAATCCCTGGTCGCGGAAGCGAGCATAGTATGGCATGTAGGAAATCCATACCACCCCATTGATGGTGAAAGGCACCAGCTTCTGGCGTTTGCCAGTCACCGGTACCCCAAAAGGGTAAAAGATTTTATTTCTCATAAAACCTGCCATTGTAAAATAAATGTTTTAAATTAATAATAATAAGAAATTAAGTAAGTTTAATAGACTTTAATGTGTTTGTTCACTGTCTCCTGTTTAGTTTCTATGTCAGTGTTTACACACATGTAGGATCTTTGGAATCTTTCCTTTATAAGTCGTGCTTTATAAATAATATGTTCCCATTCCATTTAGGTTTTATGAGAAAAAGCAATCAGGAAGTTTTCTATTGTAATCGTTTACACAAATTGGCCTTAAATAAATAAATTTCTAAGATTTGGTGGTAATTAATGTATTAATTAGGTAGGTAAGTAAAAATTAAATATATAACAAGGTGAAGGACTTAATTTTTTTTTTTTTTTAGACATTGGTTTCTTGATAGCTTTAGTCCTTATCTATATCTGTTGCCATAGATCGTCTCAGGTAATTCTTCCTTAACGATTTCTTATGCAGTTGATATAATGTGATCAATAGTTGTAGTGCTAGGATTCCTATTATTATTCCCAAATATACCGCTGGGTATTCTATAGAAACCTTTACTTCATTAATCACATTTGGATTTGGGTTATCTATTTTAGAAATGTAATTACCCATGCTGTGATTTTGTTTGAGGTCACTTTCAATGAAAATAAGATAAGCTTCTAAAGTTTGCAAAAAAAAAAAAAAAAAAAGTTTGAAACTATTTTTATAAAAAAATCTTAAACAAAAAAAATGTTGGTTATCTTTTTGTGGAAGGATTTAAACTACACAAGTCAACAAATATTATTGATTTTGAACAAAACCTCAGAAGTACAATTCTGAACAAACCCTCAGAAGTACAGAATTTGAAAAATTTAAAAAACTCAAAATTAGTGGTAGAAACCACGATACAAAATTGATTGTATCGAAAATTCCTGGTTGATTTACAACCAGAAGGACGTTAAGGATGAGCTGATTAAATATAAACTCAAAGGAGAGTTGTTTAAAAGTTCGGTCGATCTAAAAACTGTCCTAATTTTCATCAAACATAAAATATTTTAATTTTTAGAACTGTCCTCGTAAGTGCTTCACGTTATTGTTTACAGTTGTTTAAGGAAATAAGTTTACAAAAAATAAGTTTATACTTTACTTAAACTAAGCCTATAACAACAACGTGAAGGTTAGTCGGTCAAAGTGTCGCGGGTCGTGTTAGTGCTTATATATTAAAGGGATGTATGGCACCGCGTGGCATATTGCACACTTCTATGTACCGTCGTACGCTTTCATGTGTCGCTCAAGGCCTGATTTGACCGAACCGGGCTTGTACCTTAATCAGTGCAGTGATACCATGTCGGTTTATTTTTACATTACTCAAGAACAAGGATTTTTGCTTAAAAAAATTATTGTTTTAATTTTAGATATAAAATTATTATCTATATAAGTATTAAAATTAAAAATTACAAAAGTTTCTCTTTTATTATGGTGCTGTTGTGTTTTTTTTTCAAAGACTAACTTACTGTTTATTTTGTCTGTTGTGGTTCTGGTATGGCTGCGACATGCTATTGAGTAGGCTGAATATTCTTGGACAAAGGTTGAACAACTGTTGCATTACTAGCTGAATTGAGTCGTCACTGTGATTTATTTTACTCTCCTTTAAATGAATTCTACTCCTTGCAGCGCATTATTTATAGTGGTTTCGCAAAAAGGTTAGTCATCAATGTTCTGGATTTTTATTTGTTGGGTTAGTCATGGGGCCAGTGAGAGATTGTTAGTGTAAACTGTTGTTGTTGCTATTTTGAATTTTTCCATTCACTTTCATATTTTTCTTGTAGATATTGTTTAGAATTATAATAATGTTTTTTGTAGTTGCTCCTTCTAGTTGTTACTACTTAACTCCTTTAAAACAATCCAAAATTTGCAACATTTCTTTCTCTTCAGTTGTTTGCACAGTGGCAGGGTCGCCATGAATTATTTATCTCGTTATTGTATTTGGTGTTAGAGGTTGTCTTGTATAAATCACTGATTCAATAAAACACTTGTTTTAATATATTTTCTATTTAATTTTTTTATTGATGAACTGAGCTTGTGGTCTGTTCTGTTGTTTCTGATCTAATTGAATATAAACTTAAAATTATTATTTATGTTATCCTAACACAAGGGGCATCAAGAAACAACTACGGCAGCCTAACTGTATGTATGGGAGAACGCTGATCTAAGCGTTTCTCACAGTTATGCTGCTTAAGCGTGTTTGCTATCCAACACCTAACACCCTACCTACTGAAGGTTGGGAGAGGTCGTTTATAAAACGTAAGGTTGGCAAAAGTTGACAGCTGAACGCACTACAATGCAATAGTGTTTTATCAAGCGGATCGAATATATCTGAATGCTGCACGGTTTCAATGGAAGGAGTAAGTGCTATTTTGTACTGTTTTTTGCAATTCGATTTGCCTTAATTCAAACTAGTTCGTAATAGGCAACAAATGTTTCAGGTTGTAATGAGATTTGCATTAAGCTTTAAAATGATTAACAAGCTTTGTGAACGAGCTAGACAAAACTGCGACTTCATTTACATCTCGATTTTTTTAGGGTATTTTATGCATCAAATTGCTTGTGCAAAATATATGATAATAATTTGAAACGCTGCAACCATGTTAGAGCCTCTACCAGATACATTAAGTGCCATTAAACTTCAAATTAAAATCTTTTAAAAATGTGCTGATTTTAATCTTAATGTTTTCATCTGAAAAAAATAAGAAACATATTTCTATTTTAACACACTTCCTTCCTAGAAGTCTACTTACCACATTACACTCGTAAAGATTAAGACTTTAAAAAATTTGAAATTTACTTAAAAAATATAATTTTAAAATAAATACAAATTGCCTTTTTTGAACTGCTACTGCATTTGCATTAAACAAAATAATTACAATAACCGAAATCACTCTTCGTTGCATATCTGCAATTTTTGCAAACTTAGTATGATTCCCTGCCACAAAGCGTGAGTGTCTTTTTTAAGCGTTTAGCAAATTTATAACAACAGCTGATTTTCCAGATAACAAGGGAAATGAACATAAACCTTTAATTCTTGATTGTCTAGCAAATAATTCAATATTTTTTTTTAATTTCATCATCCGCCTAACGCTTGCTTATTGGTTGGTTTTTGTTTTATTATTTTAATTTCTTTACCACTCATTTCTCAATTTATTATTTATTTGGTTATATAGTTGCATAATGTAACCTTGCCGCATGCAATAAGCTATATACGCTAAAGCGGCCTTTAAAATATTTACGCAAAACTTTTATCAATTAATGAAGTTTTGTTTGATATTTTAAATCTTAATATTTTAGCAAACATTTTTTAACAGCCTTAACTTCAATTTTATGTTTTCACAGGCATTTTTTGAGACGGTTCTACCGGCTTGAAACTTTGTAAGCGCAGGTGTCTCGTTGCTTTGATTTTAAAAATAAAATGAAATACACAGCTTTTTTAGCATTGCAAATTATCAAACTTGCTACATCCGCAAGCTTTGCATCCAGGAGTGAGTTTCCTTAACCCTTAAGTACATGATTTTTTCTAAGTTATAGAAAAAAATATCAAATGGTCCTTTAAGTGTATTTATTCATGGAAAAATATATAAAATATGAAAAACTACCATAAAAAGCAGTTTTTAGCAAAAAAAAAAAAAAAAACATTAGTTGCATGCATATCTGCAACATTATGCACTGACTAAATAATATATGACGTTGTATGGTAAATTTTGAAGCAGTTATTTTTCTTGTTGCAACACAACAGCGACCACGTATTTCTGTCCGTATAATCCAATGTCCTATTCGATCAAGGCGAATGTCCCTTGGAGGAGCATGCTGAGCAGGACCAGATTTTTGTTGCACCTATAATTTCTTCTAGAGTGTTATTGCTTGGACGGCCGCGTTTTATGGGATTGTGTTGCCTAATTTTCATTAAGCACAGTGCCACTTGTTTTTGGAATTCGAAAAATTTAACTTTTTGTCGATCACTTTTATTTATTGCAGATATTTTTTTAAATAAAATCCATGAATTAGCTAATGCCATATCTGAAAAATGATAAAACAAGCAAATGTAAAATTTTTCGCTTTTGATCAATATTTTGTGCCTTGCCATAAAGGCATCAAGCAAATCTACTCCACCCATGTGACGGTTACATTCTTTTATAACAAAGGGGAAACTAATTGCAGAAGCAGATTTGCTTTTTTTATCATATCTGTTTATTGTAGTGAATGGTAACTTTCCTGCAAAGGTTGATAGAAGAGTTACAATTTAGTTAGCTTTCCAAACTAATGAAGATATATCTATGCCATGAAGATCTCCTACACACTCATAACATGTGCCTCGCGGATCTTTCTTCATATCTTTTTCAGTTGGTAACTTGCAATTAGTTATTCTGTTACGCCGTACAGATCCCCAGCTGTATATTCCTTTTTGGGCTAAGTATACCATCAAAGCAGGATTTGTATACTAGTTGTTAAAATACAATCTATAGTTTTGGTTTCTTGATATTTGTCTTGTTAAACGCACTACTACGTTAACAGCACCTCCTAGGTCTGGTTGAGCCGAATATACTTCAAAGTTATAAGCGTATCCACTTACACCACAAAGCACAAATAGTTTAACACCCCATTTGTGAGGTTTCATTGGCAAATACTGTTTCATGTAGTGATGTACTTTCGTAGAACACAGCTGTTCATCAACTGACAGTTGCGCTTCAAGAGGTACGGTAGAGATTTTTGCATTCAGATGAGTTACGATCGGTCGTATTTTATGAAGTATATCGTGATTTGCATGACCTCGAGGTAAGTGCTTCTGATTATCATTGAAGTGCAACAACTGGCGTATTTTCTCAAAATTATTTGCTGTCATACAATTTGCTACAATGTCTATACTAATACTTGGTGCCCAGTAATGTCGAGTGTTTGGTAGACGTACGAGAGAGATGTAAATAATAATACCAATATATCGTCTTATCTCAGTAACAGAAAGGTTTAATGGTTTGGTTATATCAGTTTGGTGATATTTGGTTTGATTCTTGAAGTATTTCCTCCAATAATTCATCAGAAAAGTAGTGATGTAAAAATTCATAATGAGTGCTCATTTCAAGTAATGCTGTTGGCATGTTTTCATTTCCCCTGAAACTTAGTTGAGCCTCATTCAAAACAAGATTTTTAATATTTTTAATATTATTTCGGTTTTAGCAGTTCTTGACATTGTCGAATTGTTCTTCTAAATCAACATCATTTTCTTCTTCATCTAGAGGAATATTATTTGGCCTTGTCCCCACAGATAGGCTTGTTGCCGTCCGCTTCTGCGCCGCAGTGGGTATGGAATATTCGACGTTTTTTGTGGGGTTTGTCCTAATGGTTGTAACCCTGCTCTTCTCTTTTTTTTTCTTAGCATTCTTCCAGTTGCTCCGGTAGTCGCCCATTATACCAACTAGCTCTTCAAGCTCAGAGATTCCATTTTGGACATCCATACTCATGTTTCTCTGCCTGGTCATAGGATGTCTTATCTTTCGAAGTACATTTCGCAGCCTTTTGGCCGTTTTCTCTTCGGATGCCCTAATTTTTAAGATGTACTTTTGTCGAGCTGAACTGTACACGTCGGCATCTTCCTATGTTTATCAAAATCGGTTTGATGCGTCGTCCGAGGGTTCTGATTAGTCGTATCCCCCCTGCTTGGTATGATTTCGTCGTTGGTGTGAGGACTTTCGATACACGTATCTGTCTTATCACTTGGATGGTGCTTAGTATTCATTTCTTGCACCAGTTGTACTCCTTCTGCTGGAGATCTCATAATTTTTCCGCTCGGGCGGAAAGGATTTATTTACTCGGCCCTTTTTGTTTTTGAAAGATTCACGTTCAGTGAGTCCCCGCATGAAGCCGTTATCTCCGTCTGTTGTGCAGTTTTCCGTATGTTGACCCCGAGGATCCCTTTGAGAGCAGTGAGGTCCTCGCGAGGGTTGACGCAAGTCTTTATGAGAGCTTGCGGGGTGCTAATTATGATTCTTCTCAACTAAACCTGCACAGCCGATCTAATGCCTACAATCTTTAAGCGTTCTCCAAGCCCTGCGAAGGTTTTAACGGGACAGAAATGCTGCAGATTAATGTGGGTACCTGCCACTACGGCCTCACCCCACAGTGCTCTCAGCACCGGATGAATACAATGCGTCCACCAACGCCCCCACGCACTACACATGAGTACCAATTCGAAACCATGCATTTGGACATGGCCTCCCTCTTGGTGAGGAGCGCAGACTACCTAAAACTCCTACCGATCTATGGGTCACGGCACCCGGTTGCAATGCAACTCCACATCGAGCTTGCGCTCTACCCGCGATTTGGGTTTAAACCACAACCACCACGAAGCTCCCCGAAGGGCCGCATCATTTCCAGGATGGAACCGAAGTTCCATGGGCTCCTGACACCCGTGGTACCAGAATTAAGTCTCCGGTCAGACCAGTTGGACCCCAAAATGATCCGGGACTGGCAGCCCGCCACAACAGAAAACAAACATCAACATGGATGGACAAGGGGACAACAAGTACACACAGACAATTAACAGCCGCCCTCACGGGCGACTCATTGGTCACAATGAGTGACCCAGCAAGGACAATACGTACGACAAATTGACAAATGACGACAATAAACGCAGTTGCCCTCACGGGCAAGTCAGTGTCACATGGTGACTCGGCAAACACAACGGCGAGAGCAGCAGACAGAATCAACAAGCAGAAGCAGCTAATACGACAATAGTAGACGAAGACGGACGAGGTAGCACGGACGCAGCAGAAGATAGCTTCTGCAACCGTCATATGCATACCTACATGCCGGGGACCGACGATATTGTATGGATGGACTGTGCGCTTGGCAGCAGCCGCATCCACGGGCAGCCAACCCAGGGATCACCTCCGCTAACGTCCAGTTCTCCTCCTATTGAATACCCTCCTCGCGTATTCACCCAACCTACTAAGAGTCCGACTGTCTTCTAAGGCCCTAGTAAAATCCCAACCCCCAGTATGGTCAGTACCGCTGTGGGTAATGCCCATACCATCTAGCTCTCTAATGTCATCATAGTCGGGACACGTTGTCAGTACGTGCCTCCAGTCCTCAGGTCCCCTCCCACACCCACAGTCAGCAGTTTCGGACAGGCCTCACAAATGCAAGAATGCATTGAGAGAACCATGCCCCGTCAGTAAAAATCCCAGGCTCATGCCGAAGCAGAAGTCTGGGCGTTGTCGTACGAAGTCCGCGTCACGTATGAATTCATACGTTACCCTCCCATGGTCACTGTTCGTCCATCTCGTCCTCCACCTAGCAACCAGACACTCGTCTAAAAGTGTCTTGATGCACCTATTCTCTTCTGCCAGATCAGCAGCGGAAAGCCAGTCATGCCCAAGAAGTGGTAAACCCCTCTTAACCTTGAAAGCGATAGCACGGCGTATCGCCTCCAAGTCAAGGGGGGCCACACCAAGCAGGACCTGGAGAGCATCCGTCGAGACCGTTCGACAAACCGGCATGCAAGCGAGCATAGCAACCCTCTGGCATGTCAATATCTTCTTACGACCCGCTACAGACATGACAGTCTCATACCACACCGACGCACCATATGTCGCGCATGCGACAAATAGCCCATCGTATATGGTACGGACAGCACGCCTGCTGAGGCCCCAATCGCTTCTAAGGATGCGTCTGACCTTACCTACAACAGCAGTCAGCTTGTCCCTTACGTGAGTAAGATGAGCTAAAAAGTTCATCCTCTCAGTCATCACTATTCCCAGATACTTGACCTGAGTCACACATCTGAGACTAATGCCGCCAGACCGAATGAGTGGAGGACGACCGCGCGACAATCTGCCTTTCAGCATTGTCACGGTCTTGTCCATTGCCACCCCAACACCTACACGTTCGCCCCACTCAATAACGTCGTGCATGGCCCGCTCACCCCTGATTTCTAGATCAGCACGAGACTGGCCTTCAATCAGGATGAGCAGGTCATCCGCATACGCACACAATTTACAGGAACGGCCGAGCTGTGCCAGCAGTGGGTCCATCATGAGGTTCCATATAAATGGACCACAGATGGAGCCCTGCGGACACCCACGTACAACGCCCCTCCACACCGTGTCGCTGGCACCGACAACACAAGCTTTCCTGCCCTCGAAGTAACTATTCCATAGGGAAAGCTCCCGACAGCCTACAACGCGCAGCCTATCGAGAACTCTACCCCATGAGAGATAGTCAAACGCACCCTTGAAATCGACGAATATGCCAAGAACGTACTTACCAGTCGAGTTGCTAACGCAGCGCCTGACATGCAGCCACGCGAATAACGTTTTGAAATAAAACACAATTTTTATTTTTGTGTCTTTATTTCTTGATTGTGATCTTAAGACTGAATTATTAAAATTTCTTAAATCTATTCTTAACATGACTTTTTCTGTTTTCTTCGTTGTTGTTGTTGTTTTTATTTATTGGGTCATCGCAATGAAAATCGATGACTCCAAGTGGTTTCAAAAAATAAACAATTATTTCTCAATATTTTTTTAAAGGGTTCGAATTTCAGCCAAATTGTATTTTATGCTTTATAGCAGAAATAAAATTTGGATGAATGAAAACAATGTCATTGACTTTAAATGCTTACGAAATAGCGGAAGAATGAAATCAAATTTCAGAAACTGAAGAGAAGTAAAAAAAATTGTTTATTGAATAAAAATTTTAAAATTGTTACAAAGTGTCGTTGACTTTGTATTTAAGTTTCTTTAATGTATTTATTAATGATTGAATTTATATCTACGAGGGTTGGTTGAGTATGTGGGATTACATACGTAACTCCTCCCCCATTAGATGAAGGATTCTCCCGAATTCTTCCATTTGATTTCTTACATTTGCCATATAATATTATTATTAGTATTATTGTTATTGCCACTATTATTGTTGATGGTATGGTGTAAACAATAATCATACTGTTTAATTTTATTTCTTCAATTTCTTTCATATTTTGAATTGTTTTTATTTTTACTTCTTCTATAGTAAGTGTACTCTTAAATGTTATGTTTTGAAATTTTGGAACAATTATTTTATCCAAATACATTTTATTATTATTTGAAAATTTTTGATTTGCTATTGTTAAAGTGCAATTATTATATTGTATTAAGAAATTTCCGTTCAAAACATTGTTTGTGTTATTATAGCTGCTAGTTATTGTATTATTCTTTGCATTTTTTACTACAATTGTTTGATCGTTAATATTTATGATCTCGGTATTATCGTTTTTTATAATTTTACATGTTTTTTCTATTGTGCAATGTTTTGATATTTTACATTCAGTTAAATAACTGTTATGCTTGTATATGTATGTTTTGTTATTATACTTAAATGTATTTTCAATTTCTGCATCTATTTCTTTATTTAAGTATGGCATAGGTATAATAGTTGTTACTTGTATAGAGAGAAATGTTTTTGGAACTTTAATTATAAATATTAATTCATTAGTTTTTTCAAAAATTGCAGTTCTTAGGAACTGGATTTTACTTATATCTATATTATAGTCATCTATCTCTTGCTTTGTTAGGATGCTGGCGTCTGTTATTCCATTTTGTGCTGTTGTTATATAGTTTTGTATATGTTCTATGTGGTTTCTAATTGTTGTTAAAATAAGTAAATTTTCAAAATATATGTTTTTTGTCAATATGTCTCTTACTGATCTATGTAGTCCCTCCATATAATATATTATATTTTTCTGGTTCTGTGTTACAGTGTTTCTTATTATTTGTAGTGTATTGTTGAAATAGTCATTAATTTTTATTTGTTGATTTAAGTTTGTTATAGAGTTATGTATGTTAGAATCAACTGTATTAAAATGTTTAATGATGTCTTCTTGGTCAGTACTGTCCATTGTACCAAAAAGGTATTTCCAAGCATGTCCTACTAAATTTAAAAGTCCACGTTTTTGCCTATTGCTAGGTGTTATTGTTTTTTATCTTGCTTAAAAGTGTGTCTATCTCATTACATATAAATATTCTTTCGTTCTTTTTCAAATTATTTGAGTCACTTATCATTTGCTGAAGAATATTTGTTATTTCTTTTATATCTATGTGGTGTAAAATTAGCTCTGATTCTATAGGAATGCTGTGATTATAGTTGTTAATTTGTACGTATCCACTTGTTTCCGTTATTGGATGTAAGATTATGTTGGCCTGAGTTTGCGTTATTATAAATATGGTTATTAGTATGTGTAATATTACCTGTAATTTTAAATTTAAATGTAAATTAAGTTTCGTTTAAAATGAGACTATTGTATTTATTAGGTCTTTTAATATTGCTCGTATGTATTCCCTGCAAAGATTTTTTCCTGAACTTTGGTTCTTCTTTGTGTCTTACATTTTTATAGTGTTTTATAAAACCTTCTTGTCTTGTTTCTATATAATTTTCCCTATTTCTATTTGCTTTTGATATAAGTTGTTCTTTTACCTTACATAACCTTTCATATATTATGGTGTGGTCGATTGTGTTATTTTGAACTTGTAATGGTGTGCATTTAATTGTGCTATGATATGTGTCATTATATAACATAATGGCTTTAGATATTTGTTGTGTAATTGGTAAATGATTTTCTAAATTTAAAGTTCTTATTTTTTCGGTGATTGTGTTGTTTAGTCTTTCGATATCGCTGTTGCCAGTGTGGCTATTTGGCTTAGTAATGTGATATTCTATTCCTTCAGTTTGCATAAATGTTTTTACGTTTTCATTATTAAATTCGTTGTCAAATACCATTTTTCTTACTTTTCCTTTAATCGCTAAAAATTGTTGTAATTGTGCAACAAGTGTAATACTATTTCTGTCCATAAGAGGCAAACATGTGGCATGTTTTGAAAATTTATCAATAAAAACGATGAAGGAATGTTTGCTATTGACATAAGTGTCTACGTGAATAATTTCATTAGTAGTATGCGGAGTTTCGGTTATGTAAAACTTGCTTTTGATGGGATTTCTATCATATTTTCCTCCTGAGCATATATCGCAACTATTAATGACTTTTGTTATTTCTTCCTTGAGCTGAGGATTATATATTAAATATTTTAGCTTTTCGAAAGTTGCTGTTATACCGCAATGTCCGCTTTCGTGTTTATGAAAGAGGGCGATTTGTTTTCTTAATTCTTCGTCATTGTCGATGTCCTTTGCCAATCGAGAACATTTGACGAATTTAACATTTGGGTTCGTAGAAAATTCCTCTTCAATAATTTTCTGCACTTTGTAATAATCATGATCATTGAGGTTAGAGTATATTCCCACTCTTCCTTTATCTATTTCTTTTCTTATGATATCCAAGACTCTATTCTCGTGGATATCTTTTTTATCTATGTAAATGCGTTTAAATTTGAACACTTTTTCAATTGTGTTTCGTTTTTCCTCTATAACTATTATTTGTGTCTTAAACCGATTGACGATTGTATCTAGAATTGGAATTGTAAAGCCTAGATCTTCCTCTTGGGAATGAACTGTTCCTATTTCGGCTGTTATGCTATTGTTTTCTCCTTCATTTTGTATATCTTCCATTTGAGCATTAATTTCGTCGTTTCTTATTCGGCTCAAGAAATCGGCGACATTATTTGTCTTTCCTTTAATATATTCAATTGAAAAACTATATTCCCCCAAACTTAGAAGCCATCTTTGAAGTTTTGGGTTTATGTCTTTACCCGTATATTTTGTCATTAGCCACTTTAGTGGTTGATGATCACTTTCTAAATCAAATTCCCTGCCAAAAACATATGGTCGGAAGTATTTTACTGCCCATACTATGGCGAGTAACTCTTTTTCTATAGTAGCATAATTAGTTTCATGCTTGTTTAAAGTTCTAGATGCATATGCAATTGGGTGTCCATCTTGAGATAGTACAGCTCCAAGGGCAAAGTTGCTTGCATCTGTTGTGATTTTAAATTTCTTTGTGAAATTGGGGTAACGTAATATTGGTGAATTTGTTATTAGGTCTTTAAGCTTTTCAAAAGAAGTGATGTAACTAGGATCGTATACATTGATTGGTTGATCCTTTTTTAAAAATCGTGTCATGGGATATGCAATTTTTGCATAATCTTTGACAAACTTTCTATAGAAGCCTGTCATACCTAAGAAAGATTTTATTTGTTTTGTATTATTTGGTATTTTCAAATTTTTTATTATTTCTATTTTAGCGGGGTTTGGTTTTATTCCGTTTGTTGTAAGGATGTGCCCTAAAAACTGAGTTTCTTTTTTTAGAAAATCACATTTATCGATTTGAATTTTGAGATGTGCTTTTTGTAGAGTTTTAAATATTAGCCTTAGATTTGTTAAGTGTTCTTCCAAGGATGTTCCGAACACCAATATGTCGTCCATATAAACGACACATATTTTATTAATATGTTCATGTAAAATTTTGTTCATCAGCCTTTGGAAGGTTGATGGAGCATTTTTCAGGCCAAATGGCATACGAATGAACTCATAGTGTCCAAATGGTGTTGAAAACGCTGTTTTTGCCCTATCCTCCTCCCTTACTGGAATTTGGTGGAACCCCTTTGCCAAATCCAGTGTTGTAAAATATTGTGCTCTACCAATTTTGTCTAATAATGAATTTAGATTCGGAATAGGATATTTATCGTCAATTGTAAATTCGTTTAATTTTCTATAGTCAATGACGATTCTATACTTTTTTTCTCCTGAATTATCTAATTTCTTTTCTACTATCCATAGTGGGCTATTATATGGAGAATTGCTTTCTTTTATTATTTTTTGTTGAATCATTTCTTTAATTTGGCGTTTAATTTCTTCCTCATGTATTTGAGGGTACCTATATATTTTGGAATATAAGGGCCTTTCGTTTGTGGTAATTATTTCATGGTATACTTCGTTTGTACATGATAAATAATCTCCTTCTTTAAAGAATAAATTTTCGAACTCAGTAAGCAGCCTTAAGGTTGCCTGACGTTCTTCGGTATTCATATGAGAAAAATCAATATTATTTCTTATATTTCTATTCTCCATTTGTTGTATACTACAAATGTTATGAACATATTCGGGATAATTATATTCTTCAAAATAAAGTTTGTTGTTTAGTATTTGCACACATTTTTGTTCATAGTCAATTTTTGTATTTAGAGGTTGTAAGAAATTTTGACCAATTATAGCAGAGAAATTTTTATTTGAAAAATTAATTATTTTCCATTGGAGTGTTCCTAGACAACCGAACTCTTTTGGAAATGGTGTTGTGACTATAAATTTTATTTTATTTGTACCATTAAGTGTATTATACTGCAAAGGATTCTTAAGAGTAATTTTTGGATACTGTTCAGACAGTACTCCTTCCTTTAAGATACTTGTGGTGGAACCTGTATCAATAAGACATCTAATGGTTTGTTTGCCTATAGAAATTTTAACTATGGGTAATGTTGATTTTGAGGCGGTACTATAAAATTTAAATCATTATTTCCTATTAATTGTTCTTCTTGTAAAGTACCTATTTCCATAGGTTCAGGTACTTGTTTTGGGTTATGAGATTGAGAGCTTCTGTTAGTGTTTCTAGTTTGGTAAGTGTAATTATCCTTTTGATAATTGTTAAATCCCTTGTTAAAATTTTGAGTAAATTCTTGATTCTGCCTATTTTGTTGGTTTTGGTGTCTGTTTGTATATTGACGTTGTTCAGTGTAATGATTACTGTAATTGTGTTTTTGAGTGTTCATGTTTGTGTTCGTTTTATTATAATTATTTATATTTTTCCTGTATTTTATGTGTATGGCTCTAGGGTCGTCTAAAGCTCTGATCTGTGAATATCTTGTAATAATGTCGTTAAGTGTACTGGTTTGATCTAAATGAGATCGTAATGGAATATCTATTTTTTCTATTAAAATATTTACCAAATCCCTATCTACTCTGTCTGGCTTATAAATTAATGGTTTATTATTGTCAAATAAATATATTTCGTTAAGTTCATGTTTACATTTTTCAAAATAGTTAAAAAGTTCTCTTAAATTACATACTTTTACATTCCTGCATTTGTTGAAAACATCTCCATAAGTTGTCCTGGGCTTGTAATGTTCCATTAACTTCAGCTTTATTTGAGTCCATGTTACGTTGTCTCCCAGTTCCTGGATATATCTTCCTGCCTCTCCAACAATTTTTTCATTTGCCACTATGTTCATTGCTAGATTCATTAGTTCCATGTTGTCCCTTGGACACAGCAACATCACTGCTTCGACCGACTTAATGAATGGCATAACGCTATGATTTTCGTCAAGACATCTTAATTGTCTAAACTGCTGCAGTATGTCCTTTGGTGTAAGTAGTTGATTTTGCGATTGCTGTAATTGTTGTGCTTGCTGTGCTTGTAAAGCTTCAACTTGTCCTCTTAGCTGGTTAATAAGTTGTTCCTGGGCTGCTATTACCTCCACAATTTGTTCTCCATTGGGTTGTTGTCCCAAATTTCTGTTTTCATCAAATCTGCTCATGTTTTAAGTTTATTTTCTTCACAATTTGTTTTTCTTTTTTTTTTTTTACGAAGGGTTATGTATGTATGTCTTTTGTTTAACAATTTTTCAGTGCTTTATTTTTTTTTATAATACATATACTTTTTCTTTAATAAGTTCACTAACATTAAACGATTTTCCAGTGTTTTATTTTTTTATTATATATGTATATACTTTTTCATTAAGAAGTTCACTAACAAAAAACAGTTTTTCAGTGATTTGTTTTTTTTTTTTTTTTTTTTTTTTATTTATATATATTTTGTCTTTTCACTTTTATTTATTTTAAAATTACTTCACTTAAAAAATTTTCTTTTATTTTACCGTTCTTACTTTAGGCTTTTGAGCGTTTATTTATTCTTAAGAATAAATATGTTCTTTAACTTATTCTTTGGAATAAGTTTCCGTTGACTGCGCCAATAACGTTTTGAAATAAAACACAATTTTTATTTTTGTGTCTTTATTTCTTGATTGTGATCTTAAGACTGAATTATTAAAATTTCTTAAATCTATTCTTAACATGACTTCTTCTGTTTTCTTCGTTGTTGTTGTTGTTTTTATTTATTGGGTCATCGCAATGAAAATCGATGACTCCAAGTGGTTTCAAAAAATAAACAATTATTTCTCAATATTTTTTTAAAGGGTTCGAATTTCAGCCAAATTGTATTTTATGCTTTATAGCAGAAATAAAATTTGGATGAATGAAAACAATGTCATTGACTTTAAATGCTTACGAAATAGCGGAAGAATGAAATCAAATTTCAGAAAATGAAGAGAAGTAAAAAAAATTGTTTATTGAATAAAAATTTTAAAATTGTTACAAAGTGTCGTTGACTTTGTATTTAAGTTTCTTTAATGTATTTATTAATGATTGAATTTATATCTACGAGGGTTGGTTGAGTATGTGGGATTACATACGTAACTCGCGTCCTCGACACACCTCCCCTCCCTGAAGCCGTACTGGTACTCGGAAGTAGCTTCATTGGCATCCTCCTTCAGTCGTGACACCATTATCCTCTCCAGTACTTTTCCCAGCACTGGGAGGAGACTGATGCCCCGGTAAGATCGAGGATCACTCCTCACTCTATCGGGAGACTTCAGGAGAACGACAACTTTGGCAATCTTCCAAGCCTCAGGAAAATAACCCTGGCTTAAACACCTCCCAAAGACTGACTCCAGGTATTCCGGTATGGCCTTCCAGATGCTTTTACACATCTCTCCAGTCATACCATCAATGCCTGGCGATTTCCTACTCCTAACCCGACAGATACTGTCCGAGACCTCTGACCTTTCCAGGACCGGAGAAGCAACCATCTCCCTAATGAGAGGAGAGTGGTCAACCATCTCCGCTGCCGGAAAGAAGGCCCCCAGCAATGTCTCAACGCACTCCCTCCAGCTTAGCGACGAGTTATCGCCAACCCGAAGGGATGCTAGGTCCACCTGCCTACCTCGACCCCTGCAGATACGGTAAACCCTACCCCAGGGATCGTCTCTATTGTCCCGTACGAAGCTCCTCCATTCGTCCTCTTTCACCCTAATTATACTGTCCTTGTACGTTCTGAGGCCAGCTGAGTAGTCTGCTCTACGCTGAGCTAGATCTTCAGAATTGGCCCGCCTGGCTCTCTGGAATAACTTCCTGAGACTCCTGACGCGCCTCCGCATCGTATCCAGCTCCTTGGTCCACCACTTGACCGTGCTTGGCTTGGTCTTGCGACGTCTACCAAGGAGTGCATCATTGACTATGCACATCCAGCTATCTAGTCTGCTGACCTGGTCATCTATAGTCAGTGCCCTAAAGTCATCTAATGGTACCTCTGAGGCCACCGCCCTAAAGTAGTCCGCGTATACGTCCCAGTCGACGTCGCGATCCCTCCAAGATCGAGGGAGCTCAGTCACCGGAGTACGTCCTTGTGGAGAAATCATAACCTCGATTAGGTTATGATCACTCACCCCCCAGTCCTCGCTCACCTTCCACCTAAAGTCAAACGCCGTTGTAGCATGTTTACATTCTTTTATGCATGAATACATTCTTTAAAATGCATGAACATAAGATAATAAAAGAGTGTCAGGTTCAGCTGCAAATTTACTTTGACTGCAGACATCAACTGACACCTCGGGCAACGCACTGGAAATATTTTGTCATTTAAACATGCCGCTCGCCTCACATTTCATGGTGGGAAATAAATTACTTTATAATTCCCATCGCGTTAATTCTAAGTAGTTATAAGTATAAAAACATTGTAAGTACTAGTATAAGGTTAAGCTTTCTTCTCATGTTTTGTATAAAAGAAGAAGGTTTTAACAACAATGAATTCAATAAAGATTACCACTTGCTTAGAGCGACATATATAGTCGCGCAGCAAATAATAAAACAATATAAAAACCCCAGTTGAAGTACATGGCGATCCTGCCAGGAGCCTGAGAAGAAAAAAAAATCTTAAGAAAGGCCCGCCTGGCCAAAAGGCACTACAAATCCGAAGGAAGGTCCGCCTGGCCAAAAGGCACTACAAATCCGAAGGAAGGTCCGCCTGGAAGACAGCACGATAGCAGAAAAAAAAATTTTTTTATAAAAACAAAAAAAAAAAATTTTTTAATTTAAGTGCAAAAAGAAGTGCGCATAAACGCACTCTTAGGGCCTGTAAGCGTCAACCGCTCGAGGCAAAATATTTTTTCTCTTTCTTCTCTTTGTACAAAATATGTCGTCAGTAGGCCCTAAGCCACTGACTATAGATGAATATAGAAGGCGCCAATTAGGTCGCCAAGAAGAGGCAATAACAGCAATACCAATAGTAAAAAAGCCCAAACGCAGAGGAGGCTATACAAATAAACTAAAAAGAGAAAAATCTAGAATATTAAGAGAAATGAATGCGAATCCCCCACCAAGCTGGGAAAATTCCCAATCTATGTATAAAAGAATAAATCAGCTTGATCAACTCATACAAATACATGTAAATAGAAATAAGTAATAATAATAATAATTCCTTTGTCTGGTAGAACAAAACACACAAAAAAAAAAAATTAAATAACAAAAATAATATTTTAGCTATTGTAAATGGTCCTCAATAATAGAAAGACTAACAAAATTAGTAACTCGGAACAATGTGTCCTCGAAATGGGAGAAATAGATATAGAAACCACAATTAGATACATGACAAAAGTTTGAAAATTTATAGGAATAGAAGAGGATACAACACATCTCATAAGAAAGAAATTACAAAACAATTAAAAAAAAAAAAAAAGTGCACATAAACCTTTTAAAAAAAAAAAAAAAATGGGAAAACCTCAATCAAAGATTGAGAACCCTAATGCAAATGTGGTGAACAATGTAGAAGTCATTGATCACACTGAAAAAACTAGTTCAAAATTAACAAGGAAAATAGTACCAGGTATTTTTATTGCAAATACAATAGTAACAACAAATAAAGCTTTCATTCGTATCCTAAACACTAACAATACTATTAGTAAATTTAACCAAAGCAATATAAAAACCGAAAACAACTCAAACTATAACATATTTAAAAGTAAAGCTAAAACAGACACGAAGAGAAATAATAAAGTTTTACAAATTTTAAAGAAAAATTTCCCTGAACAATTTAATAATACATTAACAGAACTTTGCAGTTCATATTGTGATATTTTCGGTTTAGAAACAGAAACAATAACCACAAATAATTTCTATGAACAAAAGTTGAGAGTAAAAGATACAACACCTGTATACATTAAGAACTATAGAATTCCACATTCCCACAAAGAAGAAATAGACAAACAAGTAAAGAAATTAATAGATGACAAAATAGTGGAACCATCATATTCTGAATATAACAGTCCAATTCTGTTAGTACCGAAGAAATCCCTTCCCAACTCAGAAGGCAAAAGATGGAGACTAGTAATAGACTATAGGCAAATAAATAAGAAATTAGTGGCGGATAAATTTCCATTACCAAGAATAGACGATATTTTAGATCAACTAGGAAGAGCTAAATATTTTTCTTGCCTTGACTTAATGTCAGGATTTCACCAAATAGCCCTAGATAAAAAGTCACGAGACTTAACGTCGTTCTCAACAGCTAACGGTTCTTACAGATTTACAAGATTACCATATGGTTTGAAGATCGCTCCTAATTCTTTCCAAAGAATGATGACCCTTACTTTCAGTGGACTTAAACCCGATCAAGCATTTCTTTATATGGATGACTTAGTTGTCCTGGGGTGTTCTGAAAAACACATGCTTTCGAATTTACAAAACGTTTTCGATCTGTGTCGCAAATACAACCTTAAATTACATCCCGAAAAATGTTCATTCTTCATGAGAGAGGTGACATATCTTGGTCATAAATGTACAGATAAAGGTATATTGCCAGATGATAGTAAATACTCCATAATTGAAAATTATCCGACACCAACAGATGCGGATAGTGCAAAAAGATTTATCGCATTTTGTAATTACTATCGAAGATTTATAAAAAATTTTTCTGAATACTCCAGACATTTATCAAGATTAACCAAGAAAAATATTCCATTCGAATGGACAAAGGATTGCGATTTCGCGTTTAAATACTTAAAAAAGGCATTAATGAGTCCCACTTTACTGCAATACCCAGATTTTACAAAAGAATTTTGTATTACAACGGACGCAAGCAAATATGCTTGTGGAGCAGTTTTAACCCAAGAATATGGTGGTAAACATTTACCAATTTCATACGCCTCAAAAACATTCACTAAAGGCGAAAGCAACAAGTCAACAATTGAACAAGAATTGACTGCCATACATTGGGCCATAACGCATTTCAGACCATACATATACGGAAAACATTTTCTTGTCCGTACTGACCATAGACCACTATCTTATTTATTTTCGATGAAAAACCCAAGCTCAAAATTAACAAGGATGAGACTTGATCTTGAAGAATACAATTTTACAATTGAATATCTTAGGGGAAAAGATAATTATGTTGCCGACGCGTTATCACGAATTAGCATAAATGACCTAAAAGACATGAATATTAAAATTTGTTCTATATTAAGAGTCACGACTAGGTCGATGACCGATAAAAAAGAAAAAATAGAAAAATTATCAATAAACAGCATATGAATACTAATAATAAGAAAAATAATGAGCCCAGTATATATGTACCATTAAATAACACTGACGTCAGTAAATATTACAAACTAAAGATTTCCCCCGGAAGATGTTATATCAAACGAGGAAAATCTATAGTAACATATATACAAATTAATGATTTGTTTACTAAAGGGAACCTTGACTTAGGACAATTTTTCCCTAGGCTCGAATATGTGGCCGGTAAGCACAATATAAATAAAATACAAGTGGCACCTAGTGAGAAAATTTTCGAATTTATCTCAGTTAATGAATTTAAAAAAATGGGCAATAAAATATTAAAGAATATTAAAGTAGCGCTACTAAATGAGGTGACCCGAATCGATAGTAAGAATGCCAAGGCAATTCTCGAAATAATGCTGAAGTATCACGATGATCCCATAGAAGGAGGACATTGTGGAATATATAGAACAATAGAAAAAATAAAAAGATATTATTACTGGAAAAATATGTCCAAAGACATATTAAATTATGTTAAATCATGTCATAAATGCCAAACATCAAAAACAACTAAACATTTAAAAAGTCCAATGACCATTACAGAAACACCAGATAAACCATTTAACACGGTGTATGTAGATACAATAGGTCCATTTCCAAAATCAATTTATGGAAATGAATATGCAATCACATTAATATGTGACCTAACTAAATATTTAGTAACTATACCAATACAAGACAAAAGCGCTAAAACAGTCGCTAAAGCAATTTTTGAAAACTTTATACTTACCTATGGTCCAATGAAGACGTTCATTTCGGACATGGGTACTGAATATACAAATGCAATATTGCTAGAAATTTGTAAATTTTTAAAGATTGAAAAACTAACTTCAACTGCATATCACCATCAAACGTTAGGAACAATAGAAAGGAGCCATAGAACTTTCAATGAATATGTACGCTCTTATATTAAAGTTGATAAAACAGATTGGGATGAATGGTTAAAATATTTTACATACTGTTTTAATACAACACCATCGACAGTTCACAATTACTGTCCATATGAACTAGTTTCTTCAAAACTTCCTAACAAGCTTCAACAATTTAATAAAATAGATAGAATTACTCCCTTATACAATATAGATGATTATGCCAAAGAGGCAAAATTTAGATTAGAAGTAGCATATAAGAGGGCCCAACAATTACTAGACAAGAATAAAATTAAGCAAAAACAAAATTATGATAAAAATATTCTAGACTACAAATTAAAAATAGGAGATGTAGTTTTACTTAAAAACGAAGCAGGTCATAAAGTAGAACCAAATTATAAAGGACCATACGAAATTAAAAACATAGACATAAGAAATAATGTAACAATAGTTGATAAGAAAAATAATAAAAAACAAATAGTCCATAAAAATAGACTTAAGCTATATCATAAGAAATAATACAACAGAAAATAATACAAAACCTTTAATTAAAAAGTCCGGATTAATAATTTAAACAATGTAACACTATAACATATACAAATGTTTAGCTCAGGGCTGGTTGAGTGGATGAAATCCGGATTGATTGGAACCCGATATAAAACTTCTCTGAGCCGAAACAAAATAAATGATTTTTGTTACTCAATGCAGAATACAAACAAGAATCCAATGCATGAAATGAAACAACAAAGTATGAAAATTGAAATTAGATTTTGTTTATTAACTGCAGGAAGAAAATCGTACCAAACTCACCAAAGGTTGAAACAGAAGAGAGCAACCAAGATTGTCTTTTTAGCGGAAGTAGTTACGTGAGGTGTCGTTAATACTCTACATTTCAGTTAGGCTTTAAACTTTTAGAAGGAGATAGAAGATATGCTGCAAAATATATCTTTCAGCTTATGTTTATATTAAAGAGTAGGAGTTACACAGGCGATATGAGAACGTTAATGACGATGAACAATTTTGAATGCAAGTTAGTTAATGTGACATTAACATTGCCGGCCGCCTTGCAGCATTCCCGGGATGTATAGTGTATACCTCAGACACTCCACTCCGTGAAAAGTCAACCTTGGCTACAAAAACACATTGTCGGTACAGTATTCTTAAACTAATATGATACAAAAATTGGGTTTTTTTTTTTTTTACCATAGATACATGTGTTTACATTATGCATATTCATTTAATTCATAAAGTTTGAAATTCAAAGTATAAAAGGATATCTAATATATTATGTTATTAAGAACATGCACAAAAATTATGACGTGTCGCAGGGCCCATATATAGTCCAGCCAAATATAGTGTTTTGGGCCGTTGGTAGCCCAGTTTTTGTAAAACTCCCTTCGCATATAATTTTTGGATATACATCAGCTCCTAATATGATGTCAATTCCCGCAGATTCGTAAAACTTTGGGTCAGCTATGAATAAGTGGCGAAAATACTGCTTAAAACCATCTCCAAGTAACTGGGTGGGAGTTTTGATTGTTATTCTATTGTCGACTCTACATACTCCCTCAATTTTTGAGTTCGGATCGAACCTAGATTCAATAATAATGGGACACATCGTCTCGGTCTGCATAGTTAAAGTTGTGAGATTTAACTTTTCCACAAACCTCTTTGAAATTCGACTTATAGGTGACCCAGAATCGAGTAAACAGCGCGCGTAGGAAGTGTGCGCATTGATCTTTACTAAAACTGTTGGTAGAAGAATGATTCGATTTTGATGCAATAAGGACGATAAAGAAGTGGCCGTCGCCGCAGGTTGCGGTGAGGTCTTTGCACGAGCTGGTTTTGGAGATGATGATTCAGGAGTTGGAGAACGTGAAGGTGTAAGCGAGGGGGCTACAACTTGTCGAAGTTGATGATTGATGTGGAGTAATGTGTGGTGGTACTTTTTACAGTAGCGACAACCGTGTTTAGAAAAGCAAGTTCCGTGAGAATGATTATGTGCAAGGCAATTTTGACAATATTTATGAACTCGAACTGCCCGTATACGATCTGAAATACTCATCGCAATAAATTTTGGACAAAATCTTAACGGATGGTGGCGTTTACACACACGGCATGTATAGGATTTAAGTTTCTTTTGGAGTTTTCCACTATTTGCATGGCTTTGTGGTGGTGAGTAAGATTTCTTTGTATTGGACTTGGGCATGTTGTTCTGAAAGAAAAAGAAATTTATAGAAGATTGTTGTTGGAAAATTAAAAAGTAAGAAGGATTTTCAAGGACTTGGCAAACAAATAATTTTACTAATTGGTCGTGTTATTGTCCCTTTTTGGGTGTATATGTCGGCAACGCGAACATAGTGATCAGATCCCGGGTATAGTTTCACTACTCTACCTAGCCGCCATGCGTTCGGAGGCAGGTTCTCTTCTTTGATTACCACCAACGCATTTTCCTTGATATTTTCTTCTGGTTTCTTCCATTTTGTTCTTTTTAGTAATTCCCGTAAATATTCATTTTTCCATCGTATACAAAATTCCTGATGTACTAATTTCAAACGCTGCCAACGATTTAGAATAGAAATAGACTCTGCAGGAATGTGCGGGTCCACAGGGGTTAAAAGAGGGCAACCTATGAGAAAATGGCCAGGTGTTAACGCCGAAAGATCGGAAGGGTCTTGTGAAACAGGAGACAGAGGTCGTGAATTCAAACAGGCTTCTATACGGATGAGGAGAGTGGAGAACTCCTCAAACGTGTATTTCAGACCACCAGAAATTTTGCGAAAATGAGTCTTGAAACTTTTGACACCTGCCTCCCAAAGTCCTCCCATATGAGGTGCTCCTGGCGGAATAAAGTGCCATGTGAGATTTTGATGGGCATAATTAGAAGCTATAATTTGGCTGGACACCTGAAGAAATTCTCTAGAAAGAGCCTTTGAAGCACCAATAAAGGTGGTTCCATTATCAGAATATAAATGGAGAGGACACCCACGACGACCAACAAACCTACTAAAAGCAGCAAGAAAAGCGTTAGTGGATAAATCCGTCGTTGCTTCAAGGTGTATTGCTTTTGTGGAGAAACACACAAAAATGCACACATACCCCTTTGTCAGTCGACACGATCTGCCTGCGTATGTTTTTAGGTCAAAAGGGCCAGCAAAATCTAGTCCGGTGTGAGTAAAGGGCCGAGAAAATTCTGACCTTTCTGGAGGTAATGCCGCCATTATTTGTTTTTGGCATCTCTTCTTATATAAAACGCAAATCTTGCATTTTCGAATAGTTGCTTTAATGAGAACTTTTACTCTCGGAATCCAATATTGAGTCCGTATAAGCCGTAGGATTAGCTGGTTGCCTCCATGAAGACTGATCTCATGAATAAATTTAACAAGTAGTCGAGAATATGGACAATTGTACGGAAGTATAATTGGATATCGCTCATTATATGAAAGGCTAGGTGCTTTTTCAAGTCGCCCACAAGAACGAATCACTCCTTCTGCATCTAAAAATGCATTAAGAGTGACAAGTGAACTGTTTGACTTTATAGGCTGTGCTGCGGCCAATGCTCTGTGTTCATCCGGAAAATTCGCCTTTTGACATGCGGATATAAGCTGTTTTTGAACGAACAGAATCTCCGCGCTTGTTATTGCGATAGAATTTTTTTTGAATGTAGATCTCAATTCTGGATGAGTACGGAAGAAAAAGCGATAAATATAGGCAACAACACGAATCGCGCGGTGGAATGACGAAAATCTATCCAAAATATCGTCATAGGCTTGAAAGTATGTAAAATTTACCTTGATAATTTTTTGTTCAATTTCACATGCTTGAATATTTTGGTCGCTTTGTGGCCACTCCGATTTTTCATGACTAAGCCAGTCGGGTCCATGCCACCACAAACTGTTTCCAATAAGATCTTGTGGATATGCTCCCCGGCTCGCTAAATCCGCTGGGTTAGAATCGGAGCAAACATGATTCCAATGGGATGGATTAGTAATTTGAACGATTTTGGATATTCGATTGGCTACAAAGGTTGTCCAAGCGCAGGGTGGTTTAGCTAACCAAGATAGTACGATTTTCGAATCCGTCCAGCAATATAAGGAATAGTCTTTAATCTCCATTTTTGGAAGTAAGTTATCCAATATTTCCGCTAGCAAAAGAGCACCACAGAGCTCTAATCTAGGAATCGACATCGTCTTGACAGGAGCCACCTTGGTTTTAGAAGCAATCAGGTGACAGCTTATTTTATTTCTATAATTAATTCGAATGTATAGGGCGGCGGCATATGCTTTTTCCGAAGCATCGGAAAAACCGTGGAACTGAATTTCTCCCTGAGGAACATAACCTACCCAGCGCGGAATGCAGATGTGCTGAATATCGGTATAACTGGCTTGAAAAACTTTCCATTGCCTCAATGCTTCTGGAGAAAGAGCTTCATCCCATTTTGTTCCATCAATCCAAATCTTTTGCATCAGAATCTTAGCCAAAACTACACAAGGGGAAAGCCATCCCGCTGGGTCGAACAATTTGGCAATTTGCGACAACACTTCTCTCTTTGTACAATTGGAGTCTGGAAAAGGTTTGGGGAGGAAATAAAAGAAATCTGAGAGCGCATTCCAACGCACGCCTAGCGTTTTTGCTGAACTTCTATCATCGAATTCCAGGAAATCATTATAAAGTCGATGTTCCTGTGGAATTTGAGAAAGTATTTCCTTCGAGTTCGAGGTCCATTTTCGTAGAGAAAAACCAGCTGTTTTAAGAGCAAGGATTAGCTCATTTTTGGACTCAATCGCCTCTTTAATCGAATAGCCTCCAGCTAAAACATCATCTACGTACATCGAACTACGAAGGATTTTACTGGCTTTGGGATAGGAGGCGGCGATATCATCAGCCAGTTGGAGGATAGTACGAATTGCTAAGTATGGCGCACAGTTTACGCCGAAGGTGACTGTTTTTAGAACGTAATCATGGAGATTTTCATCTGGGTCACTTCTATGCAATATTCTTTGAAATTGGGTGTGCTTCGGATTCACTAGGATTTGTCTATACATTTTTTGTATGTCGGCATTAAAAACATGCTGGAAAAATCTCCATTTAATAATGAGGATTCTCAAATCATTCTGTAGGACAGGTCCTGAGTGAAGTATATCATTGAGGCTAAGGCCGTTGGACGATGGGGAAGAGGCATTAAAGACAACACGTAGTTTTGTTGTAGTGCTGTCAGGTTTAATGACAGCATGATGTGGTAAATAGTAATTTGAAGATATTAAATCTGAGGACGTAACTTCACACATATGGTCCAAATCTAGATATTCTCTGATCACACTATCATACTCGGTTTTCAGTTCGGGACTTCGACGTAACCGGAACTCGTTCCTTAGAAATTGAGCCATGGCGCTTTTGCGTGAGTGTCCTAGTTTGTTATCATCTGCGCAGCCGTCCTTAAATGGAAGTGAGACTATATATCGCCCAGTCATATCTCTTTCAGTAGTTTGTTTGTAAAGGCGTTCACAATATTCATCAGAGGAAGAAATAATGTTCTTCTTTGGAAGATCTTCCACCTCCCAAAAGCGAGAGAGCTGTTTATCTAGCGATACCTCGCAGAAATATGAAACACAAGTAGAATTAGGAGTAGAGCCTTTGCATAATGGGCCCGTAAGAATCCACCCAAATATGGTTTCTTGGGCAATTAAGGACCCACAAACTCCGTGCTTTATACCGGAGCGCATAATAAGAGGGAAAAGGTCACCACCGATTAACAGATCGATTTTGGAACTCGAATAGAAGTTTGGATCAGCCAATTGGATATTTGGGAGATCTGGAAATTGTGATATCTCATAGCTGATGGATGGTAAGTTGTTTGAAAGCTGAGGGACAACCAATGCTGTGACAGACAGCCGCACATCACTATCAAAAAGTGGAGTGACACTGAAAGAACACTCCCTATGAACCCTCGCAGAAATGGAGTTATTAAGCCCCGATATTTGTGCATTTGTGCTTCTAGAAGTTAGTTTGAGAAGGTGAAATAGCCTTTCGGATATAAATGATCCTTCGGATCCCGAATCAATTAAAGCTCGAACTCGATATTTATCGTCTAAATGGCAAATGTTTAGAGCTACAGTGCCTAATAAAATCCCACCTGAATTAACTGCAAAACAAGATTCTACAGTGGTAGTATTTGATTTTTTAGGGGACGGTATAGTAATGGAATTTGATTGCCTAGTATATGGAGCTGTATGAGGATTTAAGTTGGATGGCGCAGGGCTATTGTTTGCGATTTGTACTGTATTTGGAGAATGTTCAGTATCCTTATGAAGCAATGTGTTGTGTCTTTTTCCACAGCGAAAACAGTTGTTAGTGCTTTTGCAATTCTTCACAGAATGAGTTTTTGAAAAACAATTAATACATAACCCTTTGTTTTTAATTTCATTAAACCGGTGAAAATAATTCATTTTCAGAAACTTAGGACATTTTCTAATTATATGTGACTCTTTAGGACACAGTGAACATTTAGGATTAGATATATTATTTTGAAATGTGTTTATTTTTTTTGACGGATTATTCGTAAATTTAGGTTTTAAATCTGAAGTTTTTGGAGAAGACATGTTTCGAATTTCAGAAACAGATTCTAAGGTTCTATAGCGATTAGTTAAAAAACAATCCAATTCGCACCATTTTGGAAGAGATGATTTGTCTTTTATACCTTGTTCCCATAAAGTCAGTGTTGATTCTGGAAGGCGATTTGAACAGAGGAATACAAAAATCGGATCCCAGCTTTCAACGTTTATATGATGCAGCTGTAAGATTGAAATGCAGGAATTTATATCTCTTTGTAGTTGTTGTATCGCCTTACCAGACTCAGAAGCAATTTTCTGAAGGTTAAAGAGAATTTTTAACTGGCCATTGACTAGTATTCTGCGGTTTTCATAACGGGCAGTTAGATTTGCCCACGCAAGCTCAAATCCCTGATTAGTCAATGGACTCTTCGTGACAATTTCTCTAGCTTCACCCGATGTTTTTTGTGTCAAATGAAAAAGCTTCTCTACAGGGCTTAAGTCCGCATTCTTAGTATACATAGCCGTAAAAAGGTCTCGAAATGTCGGCCAAGACTGATAATTTCCATGAAATAGGTCTATCTCACAGGGCGGAAGATGAAATCGATGCTTCTGACTTGTAACTGGGGCTAAGCGATCTAAATCGGACAGCATAGGTGTGTTAGTTTTGCTAGTGAATTTTGAGCGAATATTGTCAGAGTATTCTGCAAGTTTAGAAATGCAGTTACAAAAAGTAATATATGTACTTTTATATTTCACCTTGAGAGTTTCAAGGTCGGTTGAATCTGTAGAATCGGTGCCCTCATCATTATCTTTATCCAATAAATATTGCTCAAAGGTAGTTTTCACACGACTCCACGTTGATGTTAGCTCAGATGTATGGACTTCTATTGAATGTATAGTGTTGACCGGAAAGCGATTATCGTTAAGATCAGCTTCAAATTCTACAATGCTGTCGGCGAGTCGTATAAAATTATCGAGTGACATAATGAGAATATATAAATGGGAGAATACTAGGTTGTAACAAAAATGTTCGCAATGAATTGCTTACCCACCGAATCCAAAAGTTCTTTATAAAGATGGAATGAAATGAAAAAAATTGTGGACACGATGATGGAAATTAAATTTGTAACGCAATCCAAGAATACAAATTTAGATTCATTTAAAAATTTGTAATTTATGAATAGTAAATTCACTAAGAAATTGTCAAAAAAAACAAACGGCTAAAAGACTGATCAGCTGTTCAAATACACAAAACAAGAAGTTCAATGCCTTGACCTACTTTTGTGTATATTTTTGGAAATAAATAATTCCAATAGCCTATATTATAAATTGTATTCTAGAAATTTCAAGGCCATTGGAATTGTACTACGTTAAGAATAATCCTTTGAGATACGGCGCTATTCACAGGTTATATTTCACTCACGAAAACAATATAAAAGAAATTTATAAAAATAAATGAGAAATTCTTTTAATTTTTCGTTGACTCTCTATGTTTTTGTATAATTGAATGCAATTTTTGAGTTGCACTTCAATAAAAAAGTAACTTCAATCTTAAATTGTTATTATTTAATCAATTTGTGAATATATCAAAAATGATATGTTACTTTTTGAAACTATCCGCTTCGAAAAGGGTTAACATTCTTCAAAAAAATAAGAAATATGGAAAGTATTTTTTACTGGAATTATTTAAGTGACATGCATACATACATGCACTTCACTCAATGAGAAACACATATGTTTAACAGAATGTTAATGAGTTATTAGTGATTTACAGCATGTGTTTGTAACGCAATAGTAGTGAAAAAGATGAGCTTACAATTGATTTAAGCTTATAATAATTTGATGCAAATCACTCAATGAGACGAAAAGAAATAAAAACTAAGAGAATGTTCGTCTCAATTTACATGAAAGGAGAAAATGAATTAAAGAACAAATGTAAAATGTAATATGTACATGTATTTTAACATTTGCTGAAAAAAAGAGCAGAATTTTTCTGGTCAACCGAATTCAAAATTATTAAATTTATGACGGCAAAAAATTTTTTCCACGTTGTTCTTTTATGTATGAAAGTAGGTATGTATGTAGGCAAATAATTAAAACACTTACTTGAATGGATAAGAACAATGCCCTTACAATAAACTAAGGTCAATTCTCCTTTTGCGACTATTTTTTTTTTTACAGGAATATATGCAGTAATCAGTAATTTGCTTTTTCTTTAGATTTTTACCTTCACTTTTTTTTCACTTGGTAAATTTTAGAATGTAGTTAATTTTTTTCTTAACAAATTTCCAACAGCAATCTTATGGCTCTTCAACCATGCACCACAAATTATACTAACCAATTAGTACGTAATACAAACAATCAAACCTGTTTGTTCTGCTAAGTGAGATGATATGATTCCAATGAAAGAGTTGAAATCTCAGAGCCTTTTATTTTAGGTTTCCAATATATGGATCCGGTTCGAAGGACCAAAATGTTTAGCTCAGGGCTGGTTGAGTGGATGAAATCCGGATTGATTGGAACCCGACATAAAACTTCTCTGAGCCGAAACAAAATAAATGATTTTTGTTACTCAATGCAGAATACAAACAAGAATCCAATGCATGAAATGAAACAACAAAGTATGAAAATTGAAATTAGATTTTGTTTATTAACTGCAGGAAGAAAATCGTACCAAACTCACCAAAGGTTGAAACAGAAGAGAGCAACCAAGATTGTCTTTTTAGCGGAAGTAGTTACGTGAGGTGTGGTTAATACTCTACATTTCAGTTAGGCTTTAAACTTTTAGAAGGAGATAGAAGATATGCTGCAAAATATATCTTTCAGCTTATGTTTATATTAAAGAGTAGGAGTTACACAGGCGATATGAGAACGTTAATGACGATGAACAATTTTGAATGCAAGTTAGTTAATGTGACATTAACAACAAATATTAGTCATAATTTAACAGAAAGTACAATAATTACCTTTTACTTAGTTTTTCTTAAAAATGTTTCTTATATTAAAATATATGTGTAAAAGAATGTCCATAAAACAACATTCTGTTGTTATATGAACATTCTTGCGAAAAATGGAGGTGTAGCATGTTTACATTCTTTTATGCATGAATACATTCTTTAAAATGCATGAACATAAGATAATAAAAGAGTGTCAGGTTCAGCTGCAAATTTACTTTGACTGCAGACATCAACTGACACCTCGGGCAACGCACTGGAAATATTTTGTCATTTAAACATGCCGCGCGCCTCACATTTCATGGTGGGAAATAAATTACTTTATAATTCCCATCGCGTTAATTCTAAGTAGTTATAAGTATAAAAACATTGTAAGTACTAGTATAAGGTTAAGCTTTCTTCTCATGTTTTGTATAAAAGAAGAAGGTTTTAACAACAATGAATTCAATAAAGATTACCACTTGCTTAGAGCGACATATATAGTCGCGCAGCAAATAATAAAACAATATAAAAACCCCAGTTGAAGTACACCGTCATTGCCGCCCCGTTTGCGGCTGTCACGTCGATGTCGCTAACACCCATGGGACCGTCAAAGGTATATAAGTCGCTCGGCTCATTGACTACCATGACGCACTTTGCGACTAGCCATTCGCTAAGCATAACTCCTCGCACGTAGTTCGGATGGGCAGGAGCGGTCCTGGCCATCTTGCTGAACCACATGCGAGAGCATGCGTTTGCGTCTAAACCCAGGATTACAGGATAGCTACTCGCAACGAGTAGCACCGAATCCATATACCTTAAATACGGTTCCAAGGAACCCCCATACCTGCAGTAGATGCTAGCCACGAACAACCTCCCAAACGCGCCCTCCACTGACACGCAGACCCCCCATTGGCTACAACTAAGTAACGTACAGTCCAGGTCCCGGTCATTTACAATTACAGCAGAGTCACCCCCACTGTCAGTAAAGACTCGCATACCCCCCGGCAAACCCCTAACTTGGCCACCCGTGAAATACGGCTCCTGCACAAGGGCAAGAGTCGCACCCAGGTTGCATATCGCCTGCCCGAGCTCGCAGATCACCGCATATGACCGCTGACAGTTAAGCTGTAACAATTTCAAGTCCGTTTCCATATTAATGGCGTGCGTTCGCCCGGGCAACTATCGCGCTGTATACAGGGCAGGAAGCAGACATCATCAGATGGTCTGCTGGTAGTCCCTTGAACGCGCAATTCCTGCACCTGATCTCGTTGGCGCACCTTGTGGCTACGTGTCCGGGTAGGCCACATAAGCGGCATACCTCCTCCTTCATCCGGCAATCGCGCACCATGTGATCGAAACCAAGGCATCTGATGCAGCTAGGTATGGCATCGTGTTGCCGTACCCCGAAAGAGAACCATTTGATATAGCACCTGCCAGTGTCCAGCAGATGCTACATGGCATCGCCACTTCCCTCCAGGACCACGTTTACTGGTCCGCCTGTGAGCCTCCATGGGCCGGTCACGAGACGCACGCCTTTCCGGAATGCCTCTGGGGACATTCTCTGCTTGAGGTTCATCTCATACAGCTCCGTCATGAATTCATCCGGGGTGATCTCCGGATGAACGCGCTGCACTACGACCTTAGGACCGAGTTTGTCCTTTACGGAAACCTCAAGCCCTACCTCGCCGAACTTCTTGTTGGCAGCTACTTTATCCATCTCTGCGACAGAGGGGGTCCTTAGTACTGCTCCACCATCCCGAAGGGGCCGCAACTCGTGGACACGAACTCCAAGAGTGGGGCCCACTTCCGTCACCACCTTGTCGACGACTTCCTTGGAGGAAGCCCCGCTCTTACCCCGGACAACTACTGACCACGTCTCCACCGGCTTGGGAGGAGGTGGTGCAGTCCTAGCCGCAACAGCAGTCGCCGGGGCCGATGTCCTCGCTGGGAGTGGAGCCCTCGGCACAGCGAACGTCGGCGGCACATGGGGCCCTGAGACGTCAAGGCGCTCCCGTAGTCGCTCATTCTCCAGCATGAGCCGCATCAGTAGTGACTCGTACCTCGACGAGTACTCGATCACCTTTTTGGTGATCCCCAGGCGATCTCCATCGAGGACCAGGTCCGTCAGTCCGTCGGACACATCCTTCATTTCCGCGACAGTCACATCCGACCTGTCGCCTTCAACCGCCGCAGCCCTCTTACGTTGCCGGGGCTTCCTCTGCGAGGCAGCTCCAGTCACAGAGCCGACAGACATGACGCTGGTGTCCGTTACGGCACCAGCAACACCAGCAGCTCCAGTAGCACCAGCAACACCAGCAATACCAGCAACAGCAGCAACACCCGGAGCACCAGCGTTGCCCTTGTCCGCAACACACACGGCAGGGGAAACGTCACCACCCACAACAACAGCAGCAGCAGCAGCGGCAGCAGCAGCCCGCTTAGCCATGGGCGAACCAGGCTTATGCCGCTTGGCATCAGACCTCTCGGCATCCTCCGTGCTCGACATCTCGCTGTCCGTATGTCGTACCTTCGGCACACCAACCGGCGGCGGACCCCGAACGTCATCCGTAGTGGCTTTGGACGCATCGCCCTTTGCCTTCGGCCTACGCTTGGCAGCGGGTGGCATGGCAACACCAAATAAACAAGGGAAAATGAAAAGTCTTCACTTACCTTGTCTTACACCCAACAAACAAACCAGCAAAAGCACTACCCAAGTCAGCAACCAACCTGTAGCAGCAACACACAGGATTACCAGTAGATGGCACTGGTAATAATGTTCAGCAGGAACCCTAACCAGGTTACCGCAGTCACCAACCGACTGTCATGTACAACTTGGTACCACTTCACTATGTTACTTGGTATCACAACTAATACCACCAAATGAGGCGCAATACACGGATTGTCTTTCTTAACCTCACTTCTGGCCGGAGATACAAGTTTTTGAAATACGTATTTTGGAGCACCCTTCAAAGGTGTCTCAAAATGACGTCACAACACTTGCACTTTTCAAAAATTCCGTCTTGCTCTAACGCTATACTCGTTAGGCAAAACTTTTCTTTCCCGCTCTTCCGCACTGTCACTATATAATACTCACAATTAAAAATTCGCTATGCGCACTCGATTTAAAACATCCGTTCACGGCAACGATCCAACTGAGAGTGGTTTTAACGGGACGGAGGTAGTTTCCGCATTACCTCATAAGAGGTTTCGGCACAATGTCAATCGTGCTTACAGATGTTACGGAATACGGCAACCCCAGCCCATGTGCATCTTATTTACGGTCGGTATATAAATCGCAAGTCAGCACCAATTCCGGTCCATTATTGTGTTAGATTTTGGTCACTCCTAGTTACTTTGTTTCCCTAGTGCCCCCGTGCCTAAACGAAGACATGATGAACATTCCCAATTCGCCAAATGGGAGGATCCCGATGGGGCGCTGATTTGGAAGTTTATGCTAAATCAGTATCATTGAACTTTATTTATGTTTTAAAGAAAAGAAAATAAAATGTTTACATTGCAAAATCAAATAAATAAATTTGGCTCGTGTTAACTTATACAAAACACAGTTGTTATAAATTAATTAAGTAAGCAACTGTATAGGTAAATAATAAAAATGTGGAAATAGCTTTGATTGAAAATAATTGCAAACAAAAATGTTCCATTCGTTCAGAAGACGTTTAGTACTCATTTTTAGATTTTTTTCTTGGCGATAGTTTAAAGGTAGGATGCTATCCCACAAATAATTCGATTTCGTTATTATGACTGTACGTTAAGACAAATCTGTCCGATAAGCTAACGTAAAGTTTATGTATTTTATGTTGACATATTTTGATACATAAAATAAACATTTAACTAGTTAATCAATTTTATAGTTTTTGGCACAAAACAAATTAAACAAATAGACAAACACAAAATATCACAAAAAGTTTTGTTTGTTTCAAGTATACATATAAATAAAACTACGTCGTTACCACTCTGTATGGTATTTTGTTAAAAGTAGTCGGTTTTCGCTCTGGTAGTATCATATTTTCAAAAAGATTAATTTCATTTTATAAGAAAGTGGTCATAACGAAAAAAGTTAAAGGTCACTTTATTCCTCACGCCAGCTAAACAAACTTACCTTTTACTAACAGTAACTTTATCGGCAAAGTGTAATAATTGCCCCTAAGCTGAGAAGTTATTCCGAATTCAAAACCTTTTCGAAGGACATATTGTAATGATTTTCTGCTTATGTTTTTCATTTGGACCAGTAACTTAACTTAAAATTTCCTTCGGAATAAGATCTTAAAAGAACTTAAACTTTTTTTATTATTACATATTTATTTGCAATCTATCTTATGATAATAAGCGAATGAGTTGTTAAGTTTAAAAAATAACACATCTAATTGCTTTCAATTGAAATCAAAAATTTAAGTTATATAAGAAAATAATATTTACATATAGAGTTAAATTAAATATTTAATATTATAAACAATAAATTAGGAAATACGACTATAAACATTTTAAATATATACATACATATATTTATATTTTATTTCTAACGTCTGTCTATCAAGACTGTGTACTGTTTTCCAATAGGGCCGAATGGACACATAAATGAAACTCTTTATTTAAATAACACCAAGGAATTCTTTATTAACGACCTTTTAGTTTCACGTGTTCGGATTAAAAAAAACTTATAAAAGGGAAGTAAAAAGTGACAATTACATAGATGACATTTAATATAATATGTATAATATTTTATGCAATCACAAACAGGTGTCATTTACTTATTAAATCTATATTAGGTTTGTTCGTGTATAGGTATATATACAATATACTTTACACTACAGACTGTATACATAAATGTAAGGGAGATCAAGGATATGATTTCGTTTAAGTCTTCTAACTTTATCAGTCTCATCTAATAGCGTAATTGCTAGTATGCTTACATGATTACTAAGCCTTTCTTAAGTAATTGGAGCTGAATCTTCTAATTTCGGATTTGACGAAAGGTATTTTTAGGTCGTTGTGTAGAGCTTTGTTCGTTATATAAAAGGGAGCGTTTGTTATAGAGCGCAAAGCTTTGGACTGAAATCTATGTAACATTTCTATATTGGAATTACTAGCAGTGCCCCATAATTCTATGCCATAAGTCCTTATAGGTTATAAAATGGTTTTATAAAGCAGGCCCTTATTTTAGATAGAAAGTTGGGATTTACGGCCCAGAAGCCAGTACATTTGCTTAAATTTAATGTCAAGTTGCTTTATTTTCCATGTAAGTCTTCTGTCTAGGGATTGAAGTGCCATTGAGCAACACAACTGGGCAATTTTCTCTTCTTGTTGTAAAAGTGATGTGACTTGATTTTTTGGTGTTAACAGCAATGTTCCATTTTTAAGCCAATTATAAAGACTATTAAGCTACAGCTGTAAAATTTTGAAAGCCTCTGTAGGGGATTCACTACAACATAAGAATGCTGTATCGTCGGCATAAGTAGCGACTGTTACATATTTTTTTGTCGGAATATCATTGGTGTATAAAGTATATAAAATTGGTCTAAGGACGCTTCCTTGTAGGATTCCACCTTCTATTTCACAAATATGAGAAAAATCGTTGTTGACTTTCATGTAGAAACATCTGTTTTTCAAGTATGATAAAAAGAATAAATACAATGGAGCAGGAAGCGTGTTTTTTAATTTGTATAATAATCCCTCATGCCATACTTTATCAAAAGCCTGTTGTATATAGTTTTAAGGGAAACCAAGTGGTTGGTTGTTTTTTCTCAACTGAACTTTATTTTTTACTGAATTTTTATTTTTAAGGTTTTGGTTTACAAAAAAGTTTTTTTTTATTATTCTTAAATCTAGACATGAATCTGCATTGCAATGCGGATTTGAGTTGGAATTGTAATTGAATATTATTGTGTGAATTTGCAATGCAACTATGAGGTGCATTCATTAGGGTGCATCTCGTAATAGCAAAACTAGGTAGAGGGTTAGTAGGGTCGTCACTCAAATATGACTCCTCCACCCTCAGTGCCAGCAATCTCTGCTGAAATCCACTTTTTTTCAATTACATTTCTTAGAAAAATTAATATTATTATTATTTTTGTAAACATAAGTACAATATTATTTTTTTCATAATTACAATATATTTATCCTTCCTGTTTAATTACAATTCTTCAAAAAAAATGTATTAGACCCCTTTCAGTCCAGCAAAGTTTTCTTAGCAAAGTCTTGAGTTTGTGGAGGAGAGAGGAAAAGAGAGCGGGGGTTGGTACAAAACTTGTTGTACTCGCAAATTCCTTTTGTGTTTTTAGTTCGTCAACCGAATTAATATGGCTGCTCTTTATATTTGACAAACATACAAACAAAAGAAACAGACTTTGTCAAAGTAAAATTATCCTGTCTGAACACAAGACAAAGTTTAATAGAGAATTCAAGAAACTTTGTCAAAGAAAACTTTGCTAGTCTGAAAGGGGTCTTATTATTTTTTTTCTCTAACATAAGTACAATATTATTATTATTTTGTTTTATATAATTACAAGGATACAATCCATTTTGTACCCCATATAGGACCTTTGCCCTCGGATTCAATAGTATTTATTGAATGTGTGGTTGTAGGCTTTATTGAAATATTTACATTTTTATTTCTATTATAATATCTTTTACAAGTCAAAAATATTACATGTTAATAACACGACTAAGACTACACCGAAAGAAAGAACAACATATAATCAACAAAAACAACCATGAAAACTAGCCAAGGTGGAAAATTGTAAATGTCTTGTACTTGTTTTCTTTACATAGAATTTTTTGCATGTAAACTTAATAGCGTTTTTAACAATTTAGTCTTTAAGTTCCCAGTTATATTAGTAAATTGTGGCTTTAAAGTCGTATTCTAAAATAAGATAGGTGGTATAAGCTTGTGTGTTTCCGCCGAAAGTGTTGAAGCAGAAGGAATTGGCCGATCTGATTTATCGTTTGATACACTTTGAAGTTTTATTGAATTACATTACATTTTTGAAGACTTAACATCGTGAACTGTAGATATTTCAAAAAAGTATTTTTGTATGAACACCCAAGATGCTTCACATGCTTGTGGGTACTTAAGTGAAAAGACGTGCAAATTTTTGAAACAAGCTTTGAATAAATGAAGACAATTTAAACAAAGTTTTATCAAAATAAACGTAAAATGACTTAATTGTGCTATCAGAAGGTCCCTCAACAATTATAAATAGCTGAATAGTTAGTCCAATAGAATAATACTTGCTTATGCGTTCTGCAATATCAGCTTCGTAGTTATTGAGGGATTTTAGCCGAAGAACAACTTTCATGTGCATCGATAATTGTGATTTTCTTGTTTAGCTTTCCTTCTTCGTTTTTAAAACGTGCAAGAAAGCAGTATTGCGACTAAGTAGTCTTGTGTGTCTGAAAATATAATTTTATGCCTTAAATATGAGTAATAATAATAAATACATACATATATGTATGTATATTATAATTTATATAAACAAGTTCACACAATTCGCGAATTTATAAAAGAGTTACATGAGTTACGAACATTTAGATTAAATGAAAAACCTTTTGAAATAAATGTGATTCCCTGTTTATTATGTAAAATTAATTACTTTACCTTTGCTATTGCTTCGCTGGGGAAATCTCGCAAATATTATTTACAATGCCGATGAAGTCACTAGGCTTAAGAGATATGTTATTGCAAATAATTTCTTCGATAATAATACTTATAATGTCATCACGGTTATCAGAAAGTGTTTGATACTGTTTATATATTTCCAAACAGGATTGTCCTTTTGATGTACGGTTTAATATATCCGCCAAATCCTTTAAAACCATACGAACACATATGAAATAAAACAAATAAAACACAAATAATTACCTTATTTAAAACACGTTTTATGGACGCATTTGAAGAAGCTGGAGAAGAAACATTTTGGCAATCTCCGTTAAGCCAATCTTGTACTTTATTTGGGTTTGATATAGTTTCATCATCAATTCCAAACTTCAATACAAGGAATAATTAAAAAAGTACTTATCAAGAACATATAAATTCTTACTTCTTTTTTGCGCCACGTAAATAATTTCTCCCTGAATTCTATTCGAAGTCACAAATGTGGAGTTGCTTCGATAAGATCTGCTTTCTGTATATATTGCAAACATCTATGTATATGTCATATTAGCAGCTATAAAATGTAAAAGCACTATAACAACCCATACCTAAGATATCACAAAGATATATTCAGACGTGATTACTTACCTTGTAATGTCGGCAACAGTTGCAGTAAATTAAAATCACTCAGTAAAGATTTTAATTTTTCCAAGTCTTCATCGACTGAACAGGTGGCTTCAAACTCCTCAGTAAAAATTATTCCGCCAATTGTATCTTCCACATTTGCTGCACTTATTGTGATATCTTCATCACCAACTATTATTTCATCTAGAAGCTCCAAATTTTCCATTAAACTCGTTTTAGTTTCACTTTTTTTTCACAATAATATACAAATTTTATTTCACAATATTTTTTAATCCGATCTATCGTCCGGCTTACAAATTTTGGTTGTTTTGATTTTTAGTTTGCAAAATAATAGTGTTACCACCTTGATATTAAAATTTTCAACATTATTATAAGGTGGTACAACTTTAAATTAAAGTATCACAAACTTAAATAGAAGTCCAACAACTTAAAATCAACAATGGGTTGTTGATATAAGCATAGATCGCCGTTAATTTAAGGTTGTTTCAACGCCCATTATCAGTTCAATAGTGTTTTTACATTGAACGGAAAATGTGCTTTGTTAAATTAAAAATATATGCCTTTAAATGTATGTATGTTCTGGCATTTTTAAATCGAAATTGCAATATTTTCGATTCATAGTTGTCACTGTTGATAAAAAATTGATTCAGAAATCAAAAATGTTTGTGCTTAATTCACTTTTGAACGGTTTTAAATCAACAAAAACATTTTGGTTTTGAAGATGAATTAAAATGTTAACAATGTTTTTTTTGTTAATTTAATGTGGTTTTACGTACTTTCAATGTTGCTCAGTGTTGAATTAACGTTGAAAGGGTTCAAGTTGCAAAAATTTTAATTCAACAACGATTCACTTCGATTTTAAAATATGATTTTTCTCTCGGTGTAACGACTAAATGCGCTCTGTTAGAGGT
The DNA here is from genome assembly GCA_963932375.1 of Phania funesta. Taxonomy (NCBI): domain Eukaryota; kingdom Metazoa; phylum Arthropoda; class Insecta; order Diptera; family Tachinidae; genus Phania; species Phania funesta. Next base: position 86,713,127 of record OZ010653.1, read on the forward strand.
CTGTCAAGTACTTTTTTTATTCTCCCAAAAAAAAATTTTTTTTAATTCCCTAAAAATCCTATAGCAGATAATTTAGAGATGATTTTTATTATACACTCACATTTTTATATACCATTCAAAAAGCCACAGATTCATAAACTACAGAATCACCATTTTCTGAATTAGAAGAAATTGCACTATACATGGGTTTAGTGTTAAAATTTTTTAACATATAATTCGTTGGCTTAAGTTCTTAACAACAGATTTGATTTATATTCAAGTGAACAAGTATTCTTAATTAAGTCTCTAGGAGCTCATAATGCATACTATTGCGAAGTTTTACTTTTTGGGAATATAAAATTGCTTGTTGGGATCGAAAGCATATTAAGTCCAGCCTGAGCCAATTCCTTGTAATGCCTTGTACCAGCTACATATTGAAAGTTAAAAACCATTAGCTGAAATTGCATCATATTGAGAGGAATTTAAAAACGGTTATAACTTTGTATTTACTTGCTTCAATTCAATCACAGTTAAATGATTACATTAAAAATAATACTTGTCATTCTGTTTGTAAGTATTTGTCAAAAAACGGTTTCAAAAGTGTAATCTCATTTCCCAAAAAACAATATTTATTTTCTAAATAATCCCAAATGAAAATTTGCATCCTCTTTTGTGGCGAAGTTTGGGGATAGAACCCCAAAACTGGCAGCCCTTCCTGTATTTAAAAATTTGCATATGGGGTTGTAGCCGGTTGAAACTTTACGCCAACAAAAAACATTTCCTTTGCCTCGCTTTCCAACAAGCTGTCGTTTTATGGCTCAGTTTTCTGGTGTACGAAGGCCCAGAGTGAGAAACGATTTTTGTTTCAATTCATGTAGTTTTTTCTTCAATTCGATCGTTTTGGTGTAAGAACTGAGGTAGCTCCGTAATGTCCGAATTCGACTTCCGGATCCACAAACCTTATTTGTCTCAATTGATTTACACACACTCTGGCGCCATAATATACGTATCTTTAATTACAACTTTTAATTATTTTACAAATATTCATTAAAGTTTGCTGCTGTGTAGATTTAGTCGGGTATATTCGACAGCTATTCGGTTTCTGCGAACCGACTTCTTTTGAAACAAGATTCGGGCCCGAGCCAAAAATAGTCAGTCGAAGCCTTGCTCTCAAAAGGTCCAGCTACTCTCTATTCAGAAATTAGTGGGTTCCAATATATATTTTCTTTTGAATTCATCTTTGCTAAATGTTTACTGCTTGAATAATTTTAAATGCCTTAACTTCACCATACACAACACCAGCATGCTGCTACAATCACAACAATATCAAACTCATTTTCATATCGCATCATCACCATTCACACTACAAGCACGTACACGCTCAGTCGGCTCGCACAATCACTTAATAGCATGATTGTGTCGTGCATGGGCCGCTTTAGTAAATGACGTTGTTAATTTTGTAACATAAAATCTGGAGATAATATATTTTTATGCTACAACAAAAAGCTGACTGATACTTTGCGTATATATGTTCATACATATGTCTTTACATTTAATGTTACTTAAAGAAAAATCTACTAATTTTACTCGACACCAATAATTAGATACTCACATTAAGGATTATTTGCTTAATCCATGAAAAAGGTTTGTGGCGCATTTGCACACTTCTGAATTTAAGGTCATGTTCAGCAAATGCTTGATTCTCCACAATTTGAACGTTTGAGGCCTGACAAATGCTAATGTAGATAATTGATTTACTTATTATTTATTTAATTATTTAATCTGAAGAAAATAAATTCCTAGATTAAATTTAGTTAAAAAAGCTGCTTTGGCCATCAGCTCTTCATATAAAAAAATATAGGCTTTTGCAGTGTTGGTATCTCTATTCAAAGCAGAGTGTGAAAATAAACCTAACAAAACTTTAGTTTTTGCTCTGTGCTGTGAGAAAAAACAAAACAAAAGCAATGACTGCGACTATTGCTATTTGAATTTGCACGGTCTTCTGCCAAACGGAGAGGTATGCCACATTTTGTAAATAACTCTATTTTCTTCAAGATAAATATTATAAACTGTTTGATGAAAATTTTTTAAATGACGCTCCAAGTTTCCAGCATGTTTTTTTTAATAATTTATTTTCACGTTTTTCATTTTTGCATATTAGATGGTTGTTATTATTATTATTAATTTCAAAAAAAGTACGCAACACAGAAATTTTTGGACGAGGAATTTAAAATATCATGTCTTTCACTTTAAATGTAGTAATAATATTTACAAAAGTAATTAATATTTAAACACGAAACAAATACTGACTGCTTTGTTTGAAAAAATTTACTGCTATTACAGTTTCAGACTATTTCTGTATACATACATATACATATGTAAGTATACCTCCTCATACTTTAAAACTCATGCATTGAAAATTGCCATATTAAAAAATACTAATTTGTAAAATACAAAATAAACTGTAAATTCTTGATTTGATATTCCGACAGGGTGTTTTGATGTAGAATTTTGGAACGAATTTCCGTCATCCCTTGTCAAGTTTGGTTTGGAGACAAACCGGTTTCGGCTATGTACCATCTTCAGTGTCATTTTTCGCTCTGATAAGGGATGACGGAAATTCGTTCCAAAATTCTACATAAACTGTAAACGTTTCGAAACGTATTTTTTTCAAACATCTCAATTTTGCTCCTATGCTTTTCTTCTCTGGCTGTGTACTTTTGACTTATTGTACTGTTTCTTCTCTTGAGCAAATCAAATGCAGATACAAATAGCAAGAGTCACAGTCAATTGCTTTTGTTTTGGTTTTACTCACAGCAAAGAGCAAAACCAATCGATAGCAAAAGTTTCATTTTGTTTATTTGCGCATTCTGATTCAAAGTAAAAGCACCGTAAGGTGTTCGAAAAAGTGTAAAAAGCCCATAAAAATGATGATAAAAAGGGTGAAAAGCACAATTTTCTTACTTTATGTACATACACAAGTAAGCTAAGACACATTAGGCAATTTGCAGTTATAACTTCTGCTTTCGAAATAAGCAAAAATTTTTAAATCAAATTAAAGAATTTATTAACAGTTTAATAAAAATGTAATTGTATAAATATGATTACTATATAAATATGATTGCATAAATATATGTACATACTTATACATAAGAATATAAAAGCAATAAAATAATAAAAATAAAATTTCAAAATATATAACTTTTTTAAGTTTTAGTTTTTCAATGAGAGATACTGGTTTTAAAATAATGTTTTACATAAGTTTTCAAATTAAATTAGGTATTAGAAAAGAAATGCACATTTGCATAAATTGTTTCAAGAAAGAAATATCTCAATTTCATTAATTTCGTTTTCAAATGAATCCAATTCTGTTTCGCATTCGGGCCACAAAACAGTTCAAATATAGTACTGAGATTTTTTATATATTTCATTTGAATTTATTTCGTTGCAAACATTTAAAGGTAGTTGGTAACAGAGACCTACAACTTGTATGATCGAGCCGTCTTGTTCACAGTAGTTGAATTTTAAGAATAACACGAACAAGTATTACATCAATTTAATACTTGTTGCTTTTTATACACAAACACAAAATGCAACAACAAGTGTAAATCATTTTCAACATTAGACTTGAACAGATTTGTATTGAAACAAAAAGTCTCGTTAACAAAAATTTATTTTTTTGCACAACGGCTTTATTGTACATGATCTGATTGGAGTTTTACCAAAAACAATCGAGCCACTTAAAAGTAAAAAAGCGCCATGCAGAAAAATATAAAAACAATAGTTCCTTTGTCAATTTCTTCGGAAATAAATTGTGCACACTGTTCCATTTAAAACTTTAAAACAATCAATGTTAATTAGATTTCGTAGCTAAAATTAACTTTTACGTAAAAACAACAAGTGAAGAAAATATCGAGTAGAAAATTAGTTTACAACTGAATAAAACACTCGTTTCGCTAACAATAAGTTGGCTTTGATGCAAAAATAGATTCAAACCTTAAACGACACTGTCAGAACATTCATGTTCGCACAAAATAGCGAGTACATAAACTGAATGTTCTAAACGAACGGTTGTTTCAACAAGTGCTTTTTGCTTTTGAACAAAAATTATTCCAAGTGATAAAAAACTAAGTGCGAAACCGATGTCTGGTTGGAAATTACAGCATGCATTTTCAAACTTCAAACCGTATTTAATATGCGGCAATGCATTTGCCGAATTAAGAGACAACCGGTTTCTAATTTTTGTTTTAAACAAATTCATTAAACTAAATGTTCTTTCAACTACGGCGATGGAATAGGGCAACGAAATTAATCTCATAACAATTCTGCTTAAGTCAATAAATTGGTTTCCACCTAGGGAATCTTTAAAATCATAGACTTCTATCCAGAAATCATCGGTGTTGTTTATGTTTGTCCATTAATGCAACTTAATATTTGCTAGACAAACTTCTATTTTTTTATATTATTTAAATCGTTTATAAATTTTTGTATATAATTTATAATATCAATAACATTATTTTTAAAAATGTTATCTACACTAAACAGCGATAAGTTTTCTAATAAGCAAAATTTTTTTTGCCAACTTTCGTCCCCACTCTATTACAAGACTTGTAATAAATTTTACTAAATCAGCTTTTATGACTTTTTTTCATTTGCATTTATGTTATATTCTTTACAAGTATTTTTAAATATATAACCCAGGTGACAAAATTCAAGAATGTTTTCGCTTACCTAGCGTTTACACATGCCACTACGAGTTCTAAAAATACACACACATTTTGACTAATACATTTACATTTTTCGCAATGGCAGCTCCAGTGGCAGCTAAAATTGCATGGGAGTGAAAATTTGGCATTTCCATGCCACTAAATGTCAAAACGATAGACAATATTACCCTCTTCAATATTAAATGTAAATTTACTGGATTGCGGTTAAATTGTAATTAAAGTTCTACCTTTTTAAATGCATTGCTATGATTGATTTCTTAAATTGCGCATAAAAAAATTCAAGTTTGTTAATTAAAGAGCAATAATATTAGTAATAATAATAAAATATTACTATTAATAATAAATGTAAATCGTTTCCCCAAAAATATGCCTATATGGTGAACTCGGTAACTCTATTTTAAAAAGAAAACAATTGAACTATTTAAATCTTTGACATTGTCCTCCCGAATTGTTCTTTCTCATTACCTGATAAAATTTTTTTTAATTAAAATTATAGCTGTTCTTGACCTTTTTTTAAATTTAATTTATTTAAAATTGTCCAAGCTTGAAGGTCTTTTTTTAAAAAATTATATTTTTATTTTTTCGATATTTCGCTACTCCATTGTGTAGCATCATCAGGAAATAAAAATAACGAACCAATTATATATTAATATATAATTATATATATATATATATATATATATATTATATATATATATATTATTATTATTATATATATATATAAGTATATATTAATATATAATTGGTTCGTTATTTTTATTTCCTAATGATGCTACACAATGGAGTAGCGAAATATCGAAAAAATAAAAATATAATTTTTTAAAAAAAGACCTTCAAGCTTGGACAATTTTAAATAAATTATTTTTTTTAATTTTAAAAGTAAAAAAATGTTCTAAAGTTTACGCTTCGACGACATTTTAAAAATGAACTTACACTTGCATGTGTAAACACAAAAACGAATGGCATGAGATTCGACCATTTCGAAGAATTTTTCGTAGACAAAACGTACACAACAATTGCATGCCACTACTTGCATTTGTACATCCAGCGTTATATTACTTTTAATATAATCAAAGTCCTCATTTGGTATGATGATTATGTTTGCGAGACTTTTAAGCAAGCAATACAAATCATTGCACAATTTGACATGGTCTGCATTGTCGGCTTCGGATGCCAAATTCACCTTTTGAACTTCTTTTAAGACTGATCCAAAATAAGTTAAGTAAATAAAATTTTTATTGTCATTTGCTTTAGCAGGTTTGTAACAAAACCGTTTTCCTTTAACAAATTGAAATGCGTTTTTACCTCCAGCTACATTTTTAATATCAAACTAACAGCTCTTCAATAGACAGCTTTTTTGTATTCGACACCATTGGAATTTTTAGTGGATTCGTATCATCGTTATTTAACAATTTAAAAATTTTGTTGTAAGCCTCTTGCCTTATCGGAGAGTGCGAAAACCAATTGTGAGTTTCTTTTACGAGGAAGTCCAAATTGGTTGGTAAACTTTTTCCGTTGCAGCACACACAGCTAGTTGAAGGGAGTGGCATACACATCGAACTAAAATCAGATTTGGAAGATCGAATTTTTCTGAAATTTTTCGGTGCAAGCCATTATGTGCTCCAGTCATTACTGCAGCATTGTCAGTTCCTATGGCTACTAATTTTTTGAATTCTAGCTGAAAATTGTTTAGAAGACGCTCCAACCCAGTCAGTCTTCAGCAGTACCACCTTGTAAATCAAATAAACCTAAGAAGGTCGTTACAATCTTAAGTTTTTAGCACTGTAATACCTAGCAACGACACCTAGCAATTTTTCAATAGATATGTCGATTCCTTCGTCTAATATGATACTAAAAGGAACACCTTTAATAGCATCAACCACATTCTTTATAAAATATGGAGCCATAACTTTTGATATTATGCTGGAGCACTTACTTCTTTGCAACTTAAACTGTGCTTTGCTGTCAGAAAAGGCATTGGTACAAATTTCAGACAAATGGTCGTTAGCCGAAAAAGATGTGTGTACTGCCGCATATAAGCTTATAGATGCTTTTGTTTTCTGGCTTACTGTAGGTTCTTTAGGTTTAAAGCAAAGCTCTGGCTGTAATACAAAACTGCTGCTTGGTTTCATTGCCTTTTCGTGCTTTTTTGTTTGGCTATGGCGCAGCAGATCGCTATGCAGTGTAATAATTTCACAATGACAGAAAATACAGAATGCCCTTGATACGTCTCTTGAAGGTGCTAACCATTTTATGAATGTAGGATTTGCCTCCCTAGCTTTCCTATATTCTTGCTTTTCCATCTAAATAAAATTAAGTACATCGTACGTACATATGTACTTGTGCATCTACTTTGTCCAACATTTGTTGTTTACTTACATTCAATAAATTTTTGTGCACACAATAAGTTGTTTTTTTGGAACCACTTTTCTTTTACTTATTATTGTAAGAAAAAAAACCCAACAATTTTGTCTTTAAAATATAATTTAGATCACAGAATACAATTTACACAAAATAAAAAATTTTAAAAATACTCAGTTGCTAAAAAAGGGTTCTAAAAAATCAGTTAAATTTTATTATTCATGAAAATTCTGAGTTGTATAAAAAAAGCACTAAACGCTAACTGATAGAAATCATTGAAGAGCACTGCAAATACCCGCTTTTTAAAAACGGGTATTTATCAAAAGTTCGCGTTTATGAAGAAGCCACAAGCACCAAAAAATACCCGAAACGCACCAAAATACCATCACTGGCCTTTTGTGTTGATTTTTAAAATGTTATTTTCTTTTCTGCTTATTCCATATTAGTAGTCAATATTTTATGATATTTACCTATTTACATATTCATGTACATATGTATATACCTATGTGCGTTTTTCACTAGCATTAAAAACAGAATATATGTATAAGGAAAACTAAAAGACAGAACTTTATAAGAATGTAAAACAAAATCTCAAACTTTAAATTTAAGCAACAATTAGTAATTTAATTTTAATATGTTTACACTTATAAGTATGTATGTGCCATTTTGAATGTCACGTTTTAACTTGTGAAGGTTATTACATTTTGTATGAAGGCTGTTTTGTTAGATGTGCGAGTTTACAGCTCTGCAATTTGTGCTACATGCCTAGAAATGTTTAATCTTATGAGCAAGACTGCGTAATATTTATTTCTACCATTCTTAGGTGCACCCATTAGCAGAGCTGAAACCTTTTTAGTTTCTAACTGTTAAACTAAATAGATTGAAAAGAAAATTAACATTTTTCATGTGTGAAGTTTACTCAACAGTGGAAAACAAAAATAGTTTTTATAGATTTTTGTCATACACAACAGTTATATAGTTGTGCCCTGTTCTATTTTGATTTGTAAAATAAAAATTAAACCAATAGCATAAAATTTATAGACGTGAAATTGCAAATGAATAACAAAAGTTGTATGTAAAATAACGAGTATACAACATTAGAACACAGATTAAACCACAAAGTATACAGAAATGTCCACTTTAACGATTGCAAATAGCGGGTATCAGTTTTCAGTCATGGCCAACAGTTAAGGAAAGTGAAAAATAACACATGCTAACAAATAAAGTAAAAATAATTAAAATTATAGAATGTAATTGAATTTAAATAAAATTTTAAAGATTTTGTATCAAAAAAGTTGTACAAGAGGTAATTCAGCCGTCTAAGAAAAAGACGGATTGAAAAGAACCTTATCTTTTGTCTCGTGTCATCTCTGTATACTTTGTGGATTAACATTATAATTATAAATATTTAAAATTTAATAAATAAAGTTATATTGTTGAAACAGTTGTGAAATTTTATGAAAGATTGTATTAATTAATTCACAATTAATCAACAATAAATATTATATAAAAAATATCAAATAGGTTTTCAAAATGTTCAAAGACAAATAACAGGAAAAACAAAAAAAAGTATTTTTATTTATATTTATGTGTAAATATTTATACAAAACTTATTTGTAAAAACAGTAAACGAATTAATTAATTGAAAAAGGTCAACAAATTATAATAACTTTTATTGTAATACATATTATAAAAATTTTTATATATAACAGATTTTAAATAAATTAATGACTTAATTTTAATTATATTTAGTTATGAAAATTTAAATAAAGAAAAATTATTTTAAAATGAAATTTAAAACGTTTCCTTCTTTTATTACAATAATCAGTAGAATGTAGACTCCATTCCGATATCAGGCAAGATATAATTTTTGTAAGCTTGGAGTTATTATAAATCCGTACAAAAACATAGATGTGAAAATTAGGCCAAATTCCTATCCAAACATATCGGCCATAAAAAGTATTGAGGTCAAAATGAGGACCAAGTACTTCGTATGATTAATACCATCCCATTTCTAGGCAACTTGCTAGTTTGGTAACATTTTTCCCATAATCCTCTCCCATATTAGTTAAAAAACATTTTGCCAAGAGCAATTCGCCTAGAAATGGGTTTTTTTTATCTCCAATTAATAATTTCATTTTCATTAAGTTCTGTTATTTGCGTAAATGCGACCCATTTTTAAAATAACTTATATGAATAAGTTTTTCGTTACTGCCATAAATGGTAACAAATTTTGTGCTTAATATTACCAAAATGTGTAATCGCCATAATTGTTAAATCATCTTTTGAATGACTAATTACAATCAATTTTGGTTAGGAATAAAATTCAAAACACAAATTAAATATTTCTACAAAATAAATATAAAAAGTTGTAAATGCATGACATTTAATAAAAATCTAGTTTACAAGGATTAAAATGCTATAAATTACTTGGGTTTCCGATATTTGCGCACATGTGATATTTTCTTTTAATTTTAAAATTAATTACTATTCTTGATTCCTTCAAAAAATGAATGCATGTTTTAATTTTTATAAAACAAATATTAAACTAAAGAGTCGGGGGCGTTTTATTGAAAAATTTATTCAGTGATAAATAACAAATGTGTAAATATAATTAAATTAAAAAAAATATTTATATTCTTTATTCCCATTCTGTAAATTTTTAAAATTTTTGCTCACAAATAATTTGTGGCCATGACAACACTGTACACGGATTCTCTTTATTTGTTTGCTAATTAGCAAGGAGAATTTATTTCGCATGTCAAGTGTATTTGAGAACAAATGTTAGTGTTTGTGAAACATAACAGGTTAACAGGTAAACACAGGTGAATTCAAAGTATTCCTGGATTCTTTGCCGATGTCAAACTCCATATATAAAAAATTGTAAAGGAAATGGCGAACCATTTTTTATATGGAGTTTGGCATCTAATAAGTTAAATAAAATACTCAGCTGCGCTGCTGAGTTTACCTGTTTAGGGCGTCTGCAAAATAACGGGAAATTACTTTCCCGTTACCGTTTACAAAGGAAGAAAGAAAGTTGCAATACACTCACATTTTTTCACTAACACACTCGAACTTTTTTTTACTTTCCACTCAGCTTTCAACAAAATTTAGATGAAAGCGATTTTTTGACGTTTTCTTGAAAGTAAAATGACAAGTGCTTGACACTGTTGCCTGCTAAAAGAGATATACAAATTTGCGGAACTGTGGTAAAATAATAATTGCAAAATTGAATTATTTTGTACTCATACGAAAATATATTTAAAATTTTTTCATCAAATATGCTTAAATAACGCAACTGTTGATTGTCTATAATGATATTTTAAAAAAAATTAAATATAATAATCATTTAGAAGTATTGCCCTATAAATTTGTGTGTGCGAATGGTTTGGCAACTCTACTTCAGTAATAAACAAAACATCACTCTTGTTTTGTTATCATTTTCCAATTCTAGTCTTTTCATTTGTAGAGTTATTGCAAAAACTTTTCTCTTCATAAACATTTTACAAATAAACTTTCACTTTCCTCTGAAAGTGAACAATAATTTTTCATGAAAGTTGAAGATTTCTTTGAAAATTTTATTAGAAATACGTATACACAAATTTCATACCTTTCCTTTGTAAATGCAGAGTTAAGCATGGTACTCTGTTCATGATTTCGTGGGAAATGCTGTCAAAAGCCCATATAAAAACCTTCCTGCGAAATAAAAAAGAAATAATGTTGCTGTTGTGGTACTCTGTTTACTTTTTGAAAAGACACGAAATGTTTCTGTTGTTGTTTTTAATTTAAAAATGTTTCTGGCAACATTTTTTTTCAAATGCGAAACAATATGAGCAGCACTTTTTTCGCACGGAATTTTACACAACTGCTGATCAGTTAAGCATTTGTAGTTTTAGTTTTAAATTTGTTGTCCCAAAAAAAATATAAAAATAGAGAAAAGCGTAAATTTATTAAAAAGTGAAAAAGAAAATTGAGTGACGTTGAAAAGCGTATCCTTATTTCTGCGGTAACATTGTAACCGCAATGCCATGAAACAGACCGTGTATCTTCCAAAAGTTGTTCGGTAGCGACAGCAATTTGTATTAATTGTTGCGCATCAGCACTAGCTAATAATATTGTTTTGTTTTCCATTTGTTTAAAATTTTCATTGCTTTTTCTCCCGATTCTTTCGAATAATATTTTTGTGGACTCATCAAACACATCTGTATATAAATATGTATGTACATACCTATAAACATGTTTTTTGTTTCCATAATTGAATGTTGCACACTTAAAGGCCATAAAAAAGACACTTTTCTTCGAAACCGCAGTATTGTCACCACTAGCGTATTGTCAAATTTTTCAAGGAAATAATAAATGTTGCTCAACACTTTTCGCAAATTCGAACAGAGTACTGGGCTTTAAGAAAAACATTGAAAAAAATTGAAATAACTCTTTTCGACAGCTTATTAAATTAAGTATTATATTATGAATTACATTTTAAAAGTCATTAGAAGTTAATAGATTAAAATTTTTGTTTGCATAACTGGATTTATTTATTATATATTATCGCTTTTTGTTATATGGCGTCTGGACTAGCCATAAATCTGTTCAGACATCGCATAGAAATTCGGGTAATCAAGGCCGTCGCTGTTCATGGTTGCTTCATGATCAAACACAGTTGTCCGAACAATTGATCTCAAAACACTGGTATGCCATTACACAAACAAATTACACACAGGCAAAATAAAAAGTATATTTGTGCGTGCTCGTCTATAACACCCGTACATAAACTATAAAAAGCATCTATACAAACTCATTGAGAGACAAAAATGATACTCAAACTGAACATGAAAATCTACACGTATTCTACAAACAGAAAACCACGAACACATTTTTTCCCGCTATATTGCAAATGGTATTTCAAAGTGCGAACAAATTTATGAAAATATGACTATTATTTAAAATTAACGGAAATTTTTTATTGGATTCTACTTTAATTCTTTGGTTTGAAAATCCATCCCTGTGGCTTAGTAAGTTTGCCTAAATTTGAGCTTTTAAAGGCGAATTATCATTTGCCCTGGTTAATAACTTTTTTGTACCAATGCGAATTCAACAAGTTAAATTCGCCTTGCTTTGTACGCAAAATTTGTTACCACTTGATTACTATCAACAGAGTACTATAGTGCTATGTGTTACTTCTTTGGATAAGTAAAGACGTGTTACAAGTAAGACACTCCAATTTTAAGAAACGTGAAGGAAGTCTTAATGTAAAAACCGAAGATATATTAATGTACCTACGTAGGTACATAACTACCAAAGTTTACGTATTCAATTAAGTCGGGAAATTGGATAAAAATAGTTGTATCAAAAACCACAGAATATAAACAGAATACCCAACATTGACGTTTGAAAAAGCGTATTATCAGGTGTTATGCGTTTTTACGTACAAAATTTTAAGTTAACCTGATTATATGAAACGATAAGGTTTTTTATCTCTTTCAAATAATCGAGGTAATGTTGTTGTAAGTTGTCGCGTCTAATTAGTAGTCTATGTCAAAAACATTAAGCTGAAAAAACATTGCCGGGTAAGAGTACTCTGTGCCGAAAGCAGTCTGATCTTTATTATTTTCAATGAAATCAATAGTAACTCTGCCAATAAGATTTATATATCAAGAAATTTAAGAAATTGCTTTGTTTTTACGAAATAATAAATAACAAGATATTTACATACATTACCTTGGTAAATGGCGTTTATGCAGTCGGTTCTATAGATTTAGATATGTATGTATGGCTGTATATACAATTTTAATTTAAACAATCACAATGATAAAACGCTTAGTAATCAAATAATTAATAGTGCTACAACGCTTCAAGTAATAATGTAAGTATATTATTAAATATATTATGGATTTAATAATATGTATTAGCAAAGAATATGAAATATAGAATGTGCATCTCGAACAACATTTCAACAACAAAAAAATTTCTTTTTATGAAAAGGGTGCTGCGCGGGAATATAGAAGGGAAGGAAATTTAAGAGAAATATTTGCATTCAAAAAACACAACATTGTTATCAAAGTTAAGTTTCCTTGCTAGGTGTAAATAAATAAAAACACTTTTTTAAACTTCAAACTTCAAATACAATTTTATTTCACAAATGAAAAACACTTTTTTAAACTTAAACTTTGAAAACAATTTTATTTTACAAATTTTAATATTTAATTTTATTTCAACCGTTCACAATCGATATGCAGCAAAGACTCCCGTTTCATTTCGTTTAATCTTAAAGAAGACTTAAAATTCTTTTACAATAAATTGCTTAGTTACCAAAAATCAATCAATTCGATTTCCTATTGGTTAAATCGATCAAAGTTAAAATATATTGAAAAGATTAATAAGCAAAAATTATATTGACCCAATTTACATTGTATTGAAAATCATATTAAGCAAATTTTATATTTCGCAATTCTCATAAACCAGGAAATGTAATTCGATATTTAAAAGTTCAATAGTATAAAAAGTTTAATGACATAAAAAGTTCTACAACTTAAAATAAATTTAATTGCTGGTTTCAGCAATGTTGTTTACTCCTCCCTCTTTAAAAATCTGCGTCCCGCAGATCACGTGTGTTGGTTGAGAAGTGACTCCAGTTGAGGCAATAGCTTGGACAACGGGCAAATTCAGATTCCTCGTCATTTTGTACCACAACACTCCGATACAGATTCCTAGGATGATTATTATGCCAGTCTGGCTAAAAAAGGTCAAATTCATCTTGGTTTCAAGGTGTTGTAGGCTATCGATATTGGTGAGGCTGATGTTGTGAACTTGTTCGATATTAACCAACAACTTCTCGTCTGTTACGCTTGTTAGGACAGGAGGAAGTGGTTGCGTTTTGATACTCGATGTGCTGGAGAATGTCTCGTTGCCGATTAGTAGCGTTTCATTAGAAAGATGAATCAGGTAGGTGCCATTTAATATTTCAGTTTGATACGGACCTTTTATTAAACCCACGAAGTTGGTTAGGAAAATAGTGTCTGGTGTTAACATTTCAACAATTTGATTTTGCGTGATACTGTAGCGGCAGCTAGCGTTACCTCCTTTAAGAATTCGAGGTATGCAGGTTTCTTCAGCCAGTTGAGCAAGAGATGATTTTTCACAAACCGTTGCTTGGTTTATAGTTAGGCATTGACTTTTCACACCGTACGTTTCATTCTGGCTAATTAAAATTTCATTATATGGTAATTCAATTTGCTTCCCTCCTCTAATTGTTGTTCGGGCAATAAGTCGGTGATAGGGGCTTGCCTTCAGCTTTGGTATGGATAAGACGTATAGCAAAAGAGACCCATTAGTATATATAGATGGATTGCCGTATTCTATAGCTTCTACTGCGTTGGCGTAGGGCAAGGTTTCCATCTCGGTGATTATGTTTTCGACTTCCGCCCTATCCAATAAGTTCGTGTTAACGATTCCGCTTTTGGCCAGTTGGCACGCTCGCACAATTTCATTAATGATATCCTTAAGAATAAGGACTTGGTTAACAGTGTCTTGTCCGACTCGCTCAACTTCTTTGCCATTGCTTATTTCATTCATTTTGTTGATAAGACTGTTGGTTTTCCGCACGATGTCGTCCGTGGTCTTAAGGAGTTGTGAATTTATTTTATACTGTTCATTATTGTTGTGAACTATTTCGTTTTGGCTTTTCAAAACTGCATTCCAGTCTGCTGCGTCTGGGTTGCCTGCTACCCATTTCCAGGCGGAACCTATCCAATCAATTGATCTTCTTATTTTCCTTTGTACACTCCCCAGTTCCATTAGCCTATCGTGTACTTGACCCAGATGATAGTTGATAATTTCTTTGGTTTTGCTTGGAGGTATTAGCTTTTCAACCAACAACGTGACATTCTCAGCCATCTTCGTATACTCATCTAGATTTGCAACATGAACCAGCTTAAAGTTGCCGTTGATTGTCCATGCGTTGCCTGCTCGTATGGTGACTATGGGGGCGTCGTAATGGTATACCTGTGCTGCACTCGATGTGTTAATACCCATGTGTATGAGGGTGAAAATATATATTGGTAGAAACATTTTCTGTAAAATAATAATTCTTAATGGTTAGGAAATACTAAGGGTATGTAAATGCAAAGCAGTTTTTTTTTTTTTTTTTTTTTTTTTATTTTTTTCTTATAAATATTTAGGTATTTTTTCCTAATTTATTTAGTGATTTTTTGTCATAAATATTCTCTTTTTTTTTTTTTTTTTTTTTTATAATTCTGCATCAGCCAGTTTTTGAATAGTTTCTTGGTTCACTCGGAACACTAAGTGATGAACTTATACCCTGCCGCCGTTGCATATATATGCCTTTATGCAACTTACCAAGCAGAGCATCAGCTCATCTCCCGAATACTGTCCAGGCCTAGCTGATGTTCTCTATATTATGTTATATGACAATTATATAATACATTTTTCAATTTTACGCGTCAATTGCGCTTTTTATTTTCATTATATTGTGAAAGGAAGTAAAGGAATATATTTTAAATTTAATCTTCTTATACGTTCTTTTTAAGATTTTTAATGTGAGCTTTATGGATCCTTTTACCACTTGCCGTTCGTACTGTTACCCTGTTGTCTTTTTCTACTATCTCTTTTCTGTAAACTGGCTTATTTTTGGCTTTTATATTTTTTATTTTAACAAATATTGCGTCACCTTTTTTGTATTTTCTAGGCAAAGAACGTTTTTTATTCATACGTTTGGTTCTTTCTTTTACATTTCTTTTAATAAGTTTTCGGAGGTCTTTATTAATTTTAGAACGTGCTTCAATCAGCTTGTCCATATCAGAAGTTCCTATTCTGTTAAAGAACACATCGCTGGGTCTTTTGCCAGTTACTGAGTGTATAGTACTATTGTATCTGTCTACCGCGACATATATTAATTCTTGTACGCTAAGTTCGGAATAATCTGTCTTCAAACACCTATAGATTTCAATTAGCGTTGAGTGCAGACGCTCCACTTGTCCATTTACTTCACTACGTTGCGATGGCGTCAGGTAAATTTTTATTCCTAATCTTTCTAGGAAGTCCCTAATCAAAGGACTAAGAAAACTTCTTTCATTGTCTGTTACTAAAATCTTCGGTGCTGTAAAATAGTGAAGAATTTTAACTAATTTTTCTCTGATGTGTAATACAGACCTGTCACTTATGTGAAAAAGTTTTGCAAACTTGGAGAATTTGTCTAGCACAGACAAGAATTTTTGATCTTGTATCTCAAATATATCCATGTGCAAAATTTCACATGGCATAAGTGGGATGGGTGTTTCTTGAAATTGAGGTTTGAAAGGGTTTCTGTCGTATTTATTGCCTTTGCATATTTCACAACGATCTACAAAACTTTTTATCAAAGCGTACATTCTAGGGAAGTAATATTTATCTAATATCTGTTTCCTATTTTCTTTGGCGTTTCTATGCGCTCTTTGATGTTCTTTCTGAATTACTTCGAATTGGTGGTCTTCCAAACTAATGTCGGTGACTACTTTTTGTGCAATTCTAATTTTATACCCAGAAAAATGTTGTAAATAGATGTCCTGCAGAGTTTGTAAGCATATTTCGGGAGCTTTAATACCATTAATTATATTAGGCTTCAATAATTTTCTGAGAATGCTTAGAAGCTTTTCTTTATTCCATTCGGGCGATGAAACGTAGTGTCGATGAACGTTATTATGAGGCGTTTCTTGTGATTGCAAATCGGGGCCAAATTTAAAAATTATTTGATTTCTGAAAACATTGATTGGAACTTCTACATGCGGCATAAGGTCAGATCCATCTTGATCGGCGCTGTGTACAGTTGAGTCAGTTGATTCAGTATCATAATCTCTTGCTTCTGATGCTGTTCTTGTAGTTTCTGAGTGTTTATCTTCTACCTCAGAGGCTGTTTCGGTACGCTGTGAATCACCTTCGCTGGCTGTTTCAGTAGATTCGTCGCTGATATGGTTAACACTAGTTTTCAATCTAGAGAGAGCATCTGCAACAAAATTTGATCTACCTGGTTTGTAGATTAATTCGTGATTATACTCTTCTATGCGTGCCTTCCATCTTTTTAATTTTGCATTAAAATTCCTGTTACCTAAGGCAAAAGTAAGAGGCTGATGGTCGGTGTAAATTTTTATTTTTTTCGCACCATATAAATAATTTCTGAGATTGTCTAGTGCCCATATAATAGCCAACATTTCTTTTTCATTTGTGGCATATCCTTCTTCTGTTTTATTTAGCGACCTAGATATGTATGCGATAGGTTTATCTTTACCGATTTCGCCCTGTGAAAGAACAGCTCCAATTGCGTAGTTGGAGGCATCAGTGGTTAGGTTAAATGGTTTATCGAAATCAGGGAATTCAAGAATATCAGCTGTAGTTAAAAGATTTTTTAATTTTTGAAAAGCCAAGAGTGTCTCGCCATCCAATGTTATTGGTACCTTTCTCGATTGCGTAGCTTTAACCTGCGCGTTTTCGCCTCTCGTCAAATTTGTTAGAGGCTTTGCCACCTTGGCATAGTCCCTAATGAAGCGCCTGTAATAGGATGTCATTCCTAAAAAGCTTTTAAGCTCTTTTAAGTTGCAAGGAGGCAGGAGTTTTTTAATAGCGTCAACTTTTTTTGGGTCTGGCTTTATACCTTCGGAACTGACCAGGTAACCTAAAAATTCCACTTCTGTCTGCAGAAAATGAGTTTTTTCAATGTTCACTTTTAGATTTGCTTCTTCCAATCTTTTAAAAATTGTTTCCACATTGTATAAAGTTTCCACCTCACTACGCCCAAACACAATTATATCGTCTATGTAGACGTAGCACATTTTTCCTATATATTCCTTTAAGACGTCATCAATCATTCGTTGAAAGATCGCAGGCGCATTCTTCAGACCGAATGGCAGGCGGAGGAACTCGAATTTGCCATTCATAGTTGAAAATGCAGTTTTTGGAATGTCTGAGCTCTTCATGGGAACCTGGTGAAAACCTGAAGTCAAATCAATCGTAGTGAAATATTTGGCATTGCCTAGACTTGCCAAAGTTGCGTTGATATCTGGAATGGGGTAGGCATCGGCGACGGTTACAGCATTTAAGCGCTTGTAGTCAATGACAAGACGGTATTGTTTTTCACCGTCTGAATTTGGTTTTTTTGACACAATCCAAATGGGAGAATTATAGGGGCTTTTGGAAGGACGAATTATACCGTCTGACAACAATTTTGCAATTTGTCTTTCCACCTCTTCCCTCATTGCTGCTGGGTAAGGATAACTCTTAGTATAGATAGGATCAGGCGTGGTTGTTTTAATTTCTGCCCGCACACTTGTGGCTGCAGCTTGTCTATCATCCAGTGGCCCAAATAAAGTTTTATACTTATCAAGAAGATTAATAATTTTATCTCTCATTTCAATAGGCACAGGCTCGCTAAGCACGTGGTTTAAGCTATCAGAAATTTTGGCTTTAATGGGTATAGTAATTTTCCTTTTTAACAATAAAATATTTTCTTTCCTATCAACAATGGCTTCGAGAGACTTAAGGCTATCATCTCCTATTATTCCGTCAAAGGTATTGAGACCTGGCAAAACGTAAAATGTGATAGGATCTAATACACCGTATTGTGCAAAAAATTTTCCTGTTATTTTCTTTGTGATTTTAATTTTTCCTCCTGCAGTTTTAACAGTGAATGGTTTGGACAATGTTATACTTCCGGCAGACAGAGCTGAGTTGCAAAAATTTTTGTTCGAGCCGGTATCGATCAAAAATTCTAATATATTGTGGTTTTTTGTTACGTATTCTATGTAAGGTAGGCTTGAGGGCCTACCTCCATAAAATTTTTCTCTGCTGCAAGGCTATCAAAATCATGAAGTAATTCGTCTTCCTGTTTAGGAGCTGATTCTTCCTGATCATGAAGGGAGTTCAAATGAAACAGACGTGGTTGTTTGTCCTTTCTGTACATTTCTGTCGCAGTTCTTTTTTCCGTTAATTTTGGGCGATTCATATAATCAATTTTACGAGTCTGGATTGATCGGTCTATATCCATTGGTTCGGCGTTGTGATTATTAGCTCTGGGGAAATGTGCTGGTTTAAACCTTGAATCGAATGAGTTATAACGGTAATTATTATTCCTATGCTGCCAATTAAAGTTATTAGGTCTGTTATTGGTGAGAAAAGCTTTAGGGGGTCTTGGTGGAGTGGTTGTGACCTGTTGAGGTTGCACATGAAGGTTTGGTCGCGGTTGACTTTTTGGATGTAGAATATTATTTCTCATGGTAAGATTTTGCAGTTCTAAACATGCCGAGTATGCCTCTGGTAAGGTCTTTGGACGCTGAATTATAACCATTTTTGATAATTCGGGGTTAAGTCCACGTATAAAAATGTCTAACGCCCTATTTCTATGGGTGGTTATCAAAGCATTAACCGTTTCTTCACTAAATGATTCAGTTTTGAGCTTATTTATTATCAATGACAGTTGATGGTTAACTGTCGAATAGAACTCATCTACTTTTGATGAGCCTTGTGAAAGTTGGTTAAGTTGATGTTCGAGGGTTTGAATGTCCCTCTTATCTGCGTAGTGAAGCGAGAGTATCCTTTTTACATCTTGCCAATCACTATCGAAGATATTGTAGGAGACCAAAGCAGCATCTGCCTCTCCTATTACTTTCTGTCTTATGCTCTGCATAATAGAGCGATAGATTGGTTTATCCCTCACAATAGCAAAATCCTTTAATACCATCTCGACGGCATGTACCCATGATACATATTGTAATGGATTGCCATCAAAAGTTCTAAGCTCCTTCACACTATCAGGTAACCTACTTATAGTTTTAAGATCCTCTTCGTTACGTGGTGGCTGCAAAATTGGAGCCGCTTCTTCTACAATAGCAAATTCATTTCGCCCCGTTTGCTCCAACGAATTTATTCTAATCCTAAGCTCATTTAAATCATTAGCCTGCTCTATCCTAGCTAATCTATTTTCCATAGACTTTGCCTGTTCTAACAATCGATTAACCGCTCCAGTGAGGGCAGTAACAGTATCTCTTATTTCGTCCATAATTACTTTGTAAAAAAAAGAAATGTGGTAAAAGGATTCACTCACCTGAAAAATTTATCAGCAACGGGATTGGATACACTTCCACTTCCTTTATATTTTAATTTTTTTTCACTTTATGAAAAAATTTTTTGTAATTTTTAGTTTATACTTATATTTTTTTAAAATTTTCTTTTTTGATAAACTGCAATGCTTTTTTAAATTTTTTTATTTATTTTTTATTAAACTCTTTCAATTGAATTTTCCGATTCAATTTTTTCAATTTAATTTTTTTAATTTAATTTTTTCAATTTAATTTTTAATCTGAATTTTTCAGTTTACTTTTTTCATTTTAAAAAATTTTTTATACAATTTTTCAATTTAAAATTTTTTTTTTTTTTTTTTTTTTTTTTAATTCAATTTTTCAATTTCAATTTTTAATTTTAATTTTCAATTAACTTTTTCATTTAAAAAAAATTTTTTCCAATTTAATTTTTTGAATTAAATTTTTCAATTAAAAAACAAATTTTCTCAATTCACACTTCTATAAACTTTATTTAATAAAAAAATTAAATTTTTTCAGAGGGATAATATCCCCTGTGAGTCCTTGCTGCTACCGACGCGATTTAGCAAGGAAACCTGTTATCCTCGCGGAAGGTCCGTATTTTTCCTTTTTGGCACCCCACTTTGATTTTCGCGGGAGCCTACTGCGGTACGGATTCCCCCCCGGGGGCATATAACATCATGGTGAACCCTGCCACCTTGATGGATTGCCACTGGGGGAATAGAGGGGCACCAGTTCCTCAGACTTGTCAGGAGCCCGAAACTGGAAGAAGGTTGGTATGACTTCTATGTTCGACCAGTAGCGAGAGAAACTGGTACCACGGGAACCAGTAAGCCCCTGGAACTTCGGTTCCAGACTGGTTATTGGTGAGGCTCCTTCGGGTGCACGTGGTGGCTGTGGTTTATACCCAAAGCGGGGAGGTCCTTTAGGATCGATAGAGCGTCACATGAACGCAAGATGTCAATATTATTTTTTTGTTGGCAGAAGGAGATTAGGTAGCTCCGAACCCCTCAGCAAGGGGTGGGGCCGGGGGCCTGGCAAACCTCTACCCTAATTTGCAACCTATGGGATGGCATAGGTGCTATTCCGGTGGTGCCTATGCGGTCGCATAGGGGCGCTGGTTTGGCCGCTTAATGTCACACCCGTGGTTGGACCACCGTGAGATGGAGCCATCGTTGGCAGGTGCTCACGTAAATCTAATCATAATCTAATCATAATCTGCGGTACGGATTGCTTCACTTTCACTCTGATAACCTTTCGTGATTTTTTGTTAAATTGGAATCACCAGGAATATCAGTTTGGTGAAGGAGGATGCCTTTGATTAATTTTATTATAATAATTAATTTTTTTATAGATCCTGGAGTGCTCCGTAGAGATCGCAGGATATTTATTAATTTATTTTATTTCTGGAGAGCTCCGTAGTGATCGCAGAAATTTTTTATTTTTTATAAGGAGACCTTAAATCAGGTCCCTGCTCGGGCGCCAGTTAAGTTTCCTTGCTAGGTGTAAATAAATAAAAACACTTTTTTAAACTTCAAACTTCAAATACAATTTTATTTCACAAATGAAAAACACTTTTTTAAACTTAAACTTTGAAAACAATTTTATTTTACAAATTTTAATATTTAATTTTATTTCAACCGTTCACAATCGATATGCAGCAAAGACTCCCGTTTCATTTCGTTTAATCTTAAAGAAGACTTAAAATTCTTTTACAATAAATTGCTTAGTTACCAAAAATCAATCAATTCGATTTCCTATTGGTTAAATCGATCAAAGTTAAAATATATTGAAAAGATTAATAAGCAAAAATTATATTGACCCAATTTACATTGTATTGAAAATCATATTAAGCAAATTTTATATTTCGCAATTCTCATAAACCAGGAAATGTAATTCGATATTTAAAAGTTCAATAGTATAAAAAGTTTAATGACATAAAAAGTTCTACAACTTAAAATAAATTTAATTGCTGGTTTCAGCAATGTTGTTTACTTCAATGAGACCATTTATTTGGTTGTCAGAGCGCGACAGAAAATGTAAAAACAATTAAATTTTTATATTTATTTCTTTGTCTTCCCCCTGTAATAAACGTTCAATAGAATTTTTTACTACAAAAATAGTTTGTTGTTTTTAGGCACAAATATATATAAATACATACGTACATACATACATGTTTATGATTTTTACATTTTGTAGTAAAATTTCAAGTTTTTGATTTTTAGGTAATTTTTTTAATTTTAGGTTTATTACTAAAGGAATCACCCAAGCATTTTGGCATTAACTTGGGAACCCTTTATCTGAGTTTGTTCCCAAAAAAGCTAAAATATTTTAATTTTATCCACTATCAAGTCTTTCAAAAATCATTATTCTTAAAAAAAATTTTATTTATTTTTAATCACGAAAAATAATAATGAAAAACGAATCATTAAATATAAATTTTTGAATAAAATAAAAAACATATTTTTTTTATTTTTGATTCAAAGTATTAAATCTATTTAAAATAAAATAATCCCTGATTAGAAATAAATTTTTATATGTATATATTTTTTTTCGGATTAAGTAAATAAAAAATGAATTGATAAAAAAATGTATATATGTAAGTATAAATATTGTTACGTTTATTACCACAATAAACGTGTTTTTGAAGGGTTCGTTTAGTTGCAAAATTAAAAACCACACTCCTTTATGATTTTATCAATACACAGTTTTGTTCTGTACTTAACACTCTTATATACAATTCTTTAGTACTAATTGACACTGTACTCTTAAAACTTCTTTTGTACACACAGATGTTCACTCTATGAAATCTCAAAGTCAACTATATCTTCTGCGGTGGACGGCGCCTTTATATACAGATAACGGCCGCTTCTAGAAATGACCCGAACATACGCGAAATTGCGCATCAGTTATTTCAGTTGCTGGCTTAGTAGTCTTGTATATGTGTTTGTGTGTGTATCTTTTGTTTACTTTTTGCTTGCTGTAGAAATGGTTTTTCCAATCGCGGTTCGGGGAATTTCTGCTACGCAATTTGCTGTTGCTTTATGTTTATGTAATTGCGTATTTGTACAATAGGTCGTTTCACACATCTTTGACTATTACTTTGTAACAATATATATGTATACAAAATTAGAAAATTTTTTTAAATGATTTTAATTAGATAGAATCCGTACTTTTCTTTGCTTGGAGCTACCTTTTTCGATAGCCCAGGAGCAATGCTTTCGCAGAAGTACTAATAGTGGGAAGTTCAATATTTTTAATCTATGGTCGGAACAAGCGTCGCCAAACCACTCCAGGATTGAACGTTTACATGAGTCAATGATGAACGATTTTATACAAATTTTTTGCGGCGCAGCTTTGAAGATGTTGTAGAATATTAAAATGCGTTTTTTGCTTGTATTCATTAATTTATCTGAAGGAGCAACTAAATTTCCAAAATCTGTTAGTGAGTCATATTTTTAAAGAATATAAAAAGCTCCCTGGGGGAGGTTAAAACTTCATTAAGTTTTTTAAGTTCCTCTGTTTTACAAAATTTCCCATTCTCAATAAAACATATATGACTTGCAGTAGTGCGATTCACTAATTTTTAACGATTCGACAGTCGCAAAATTTGTCGAAAATTTTTGTTGTTTGCACTACCAATTGTGTGATTCACTAACTACTCGTAAACGACAGTAGACATCGTTAATTTTTTGTTTATTCTAATTAATGATTTTTGTGCGTTTTGCTATTTTTGCAAAAGTTAAGTAAAAACAATTTGAGGCTTTTTCTACATGAAGTATATATATATATATATATATATATATATATATATATATATATATATATATATATATATATATATATATATATTATGTATTTACCTAGTGCCTCGTTTATTAAAAATATTGTGTATAAATGAAAGATGCCATGAATTTTAGTTTGTAGAATAAATAAGCAACACAAAAATATACGTCGATTATTTTTGTCTACAATCGTTAAGTTAACAACAACAGCTGACTAAACGATTGCGAATGTTGTTTAAAAAAGTGACTGAATAGCAACATCGTTAATTTTGTGTGAATCGCACTGCATGTGTTTATTATTTGTTAAATTTTTAACTGAAAATAAATTTTTTATGCCAATATGAAAACATATATAATTAACACTTTTTCTACTAAAGTGTGTTTCCCTTAAAATTATTTTATTATTAAATCTATATAAATTTAGGCACTAAAGTTTCGGTGTAGATCTACATATTATCATTTATACAACAATAAAACATCCATTTTGACCCTACAAATTCATAATCGGTAAGCCTTGTTTACGTATTTTATTTGTATGGAAACAACACATTTTTACTTTGGTAATCTACATATAAGTATACATACATGTTCATATGTACATTCACACACGCACGCGTAGGAATTTTCAGTTTACATTGTAGCATGTCCTCGTCGCTTTGTTTATTCCCAGTGGTAAAAAGAGGGAGTATAAAGGCCTTCTAGAAGGCCACTTTACTTATTTTTTTGGAGGCACAAGGCCCTCTAGTCGCATTCCACTCTCATATATTTTTTACACAGGATTTCATTGCAGAGCTGGCCTTCTATTCTCGCTTCTGTTCGCAGAAATTCTAAAATTACTTCCACAAATAGGCTTATAGCATACCTTTAGTATAAGGCTTTCTTTTGTAAGCCTGTTAAAAGACTCTGTTAACAATTCCTTTTAGACGGTTTTGCACAGAAGGCATATTAAAAAGCCTTTAATTGAAGGTATGCTAAAAGGTCCCCATACTAAAGCCTGATAAAATGACTTAAACTTCGCAATTTAAAAAATTTTTAGTAAAAATATACCAAATAAAATGTTTAATTTTTTATCAACTAAAAATAACAATTCTTTATTAAAACATAACAAATAAATATAAAAAAAGTTAAAAACGAAATATAAACATAAAACAATTCATTTTTAAAAAAGTTAATGAATATACATACATATGCATATGTACATACATTTAAAGCAAAAAATAGGTATTTTCGTCGTTTATTTTTTATATTTATTAAAGCCTGATGACTTTTGTTTACAATTTCAAAAATTTTAATCAAAAAATATACCGAATAAATTATTCAGTCTTTTATTAAATAAAAATAACGGTTATTTTTATAATATAAAAAATTAAGAGTAATATACAGTGTTGCAAAGAAAAGCTCTAGCAGGTGTGGTGCAAATGAATGCTGTTATGACTACTTTTACCTGCTTGTCGTAAGGGAATATACCCCATCTCTAAGTGACTTTATTTTATATATAGTCATGCAAAAAGTTATATACATTATATGGTTTTTTGTTTCCAACATAACTACCGATTAGAAAAATATCCAATGTTGGTATATCAACAAATTTGCCCATTATGAGCCAAAGTGATGTCCCGGAACTTTAAAAAAGAGGTAGTCCATTTATACTAACATCTATGTTTAAAGTATGTTTCTCAAAAGATTTTGGGAAAGTTTGACTATTAGGGTTTTAAGACCTAAATGGTAATAAAAACCTGGAGAAACTGTTCGAATTAAAGTTTTGCTTTATGTTCTCCGATTTTAACACTTTAAGTAGTCCGTCAACAGTTCTTCTTGTAGGACGAAATTCGCGATACCATTCCAAGAGTTTCATTTAAATCCAAATTATCTGATATTGGGTTATCAAAAAGATCTTCTTTTTCGGTTTCACATTTGTTTTCATCCTTTATATTGTCTGTTTTATACTTTAAAATTTTTTTTCTTTTTCTAATTTTATTAATCGTTTTAAATGTCCTTGTAGATCTGTTGTAGATCTTTTAGAAGGGAGAGCCAAGGCCTTCTTTGGAAGGAAAAGAAAAATGCGAATCTTAGAGAGAGAGAAGGTCGAAGCATGCCTTATACTGCCTGGCGCAAAAGTAATCCTCCTATCAGAAAATGCTATAAATTTTGCGATTGGCCCCTAATGTTTTGACATTTGTGTAGTAAACACTTGCGAAATACACGTTAATAAGCAATGTTACGCTACACTGCTCCAGAACACGGAATATTGGTGACTATTTATTTGACTAATAATCGGTCGGTGAAATGGGTATCAGTCGACGGTCTTTACAGCGAATTTTGGTAAAAGATTTGAAGATGTTTCCGTACAAAGTCCAGACGGTGCATCAGCTGTTAGCTGCTGACCGCCAATCGCGTCTAACATACGCTCAAGCTATCCTTAATGACCACCAAGAGGAAGATGATTTTTTATCAAAAATAATCATGAGTGACGAGGCCCATTTCCATCTTAGCGGGTACGTAAATAAGCAAAATTTACGCTTCTGGGGCACCGAAAATCCGCGTGTAACCCACGAAGAGCCATTACACCGGTCAAAGTCACTGTATGGTGTGCTGTTTTCGCTGGAGGAGTCATCGGACCTTTTTTCTTCGAAGACGTCGCGGGCCAAACGGTTACTATGAATGGTGAGCGCTACAGAGCAATGATTAACGAGTTCTTTTGCCGCAACTTGATGAATTGGGATTGGAAAACATGTGGTTCCAACAGGACGGTGCAACGGCACACACTGCACGTGCCACAACCGATATGCTGAAGGATGCATTTCCCGGGCGCCTAATCTCCCGTTTTGGCGATTTGCACTGGCCAGCAAAATCGCCTGATTTGACCGCTGCAGACTTCTTTTTGTGGGGCTTTTTGAAGTCGCTGGTTTATGTCAACAAGCCTCAGACTCTTGCAGCTCTTAAAGACAATATCCGTCAAGAATGTGAGGACCTATCGCCGGAAGTTTTGGCCAAAGTGATGGAAATGCCATAAAAAGGGCTCAAATGACAATCAACTGTGGCGGCGGCCTTTTACATGACATCATATTCTCGACTTGATGTAAAAAAATTAAAAGACCAAATGAAAATAATCCACCAGAAGAATCAAAGTTTTTCATTTTTTTTAACCCTAGAACCATAATGTACGTAAATTTTACGTACACTTTTTTTTTTAATTTGTGTAAAACAAGTGTGTGGCATTCTAACGGTATTTCCTTCTAGTTATGCTTTCGTCAAGGGTTTTATTTTACATACAAGTGTCAAAGAGCATCATATTTATTTTTTTTCAGGCTGCCAACGCATGCGCACTTAGAGACTGTGTGCAAAATTTACGTATCGTTAGTAATATAAGATAAATTTTTGTACGTAAGTTTTACATATCATTAGTAATAAAGTATAAATTCGTGTACGTAATTCTTTCGTATCGTAAGTATAAAGTGAATTTGTTTCTACTGTAATATTAAATAGGAATAAATTATTTAAGATGGCAGAAGAAAAACCTAATAGTACAAAGCGCAAACTCAATTGTGATGACGTGGAGGCTATACTTAATGAAAGTGATATTAGTGAAATAAGTGACTTATGTACAGTTGAAGAAGAAGATTACGATAGCGATGACAGCTTCGCTGATAGGAATTACATTCCTTCAAAAATTGATGAAGCTGAATTCGAAAAAGAAATGGAGGAATGCTGGAAGGAAAAACCAGAACTTCACATAAATAAAAGGCGGCCAAATAATATGGAATCTGAAAAAGCACCAACAGAAACAAACGAGAGTTTGGAAGCGAAGTCAATCTTAGGAAAGAATGGGTACAAATGGAATAGCTCTCCAGTTCATCACCAAGGGACTAAGTGTGCCGCTAGGAATGTTGTATATATTCGTCCTGGTAATTAAAAAAAAATATGTTTGAATAATAAGCCTTAGGTTTTTTAATTAACTCAAATATTTATGTTTGAACAAAGGTCCATCAAATACAGTCAAGGATGTCATCGAACCGATAGATGTATTCAATCATTTTCTGACTGAAGAAATACTTAACATAATTTTAGATCACACTAACAACAAAATTAATCAACTAAGAATCAAGTACAAATCTCAAAATGCCACGATTTCCAATGTGACTATGGAGGAATTGAAGGCCTTGTTGGGGCTGCTGTTTTTGTCTGCAGTATTGAAAAATAATCATCTTTCGGCCAATATCCTTTTTGACTCTTCTTATTCCGGTGGCCGCTACAGAGCAACAATGAGCAAAGATAGATTCGAGTTTCTTCTAAATGCACTACGTTTTGATAATCAAATCACAAGAGATGAACGTATAAGTACTAATTCACTTGCTCCAATTTCGCAAATTTGGGACATTTTTATTAAAATATGCGGAAAAAGTTTTAAGCCAGGATCATATGTAACTATCGATGAGCAATTAGTAGGTTTCCGTGGAAGATGTCCCTTCAAAATGTACATTCCGAACAAGCCTAATAAGTTCGGAATAAAAATTGTTATGGTCTGTGATGTTGCTACCAAGTATGTAATAAATGCTGAACCATATCTGGGTAAGTCTACTGATACACAGGGCAAGCCATTAGCACTCAGCCACCTCCCGTTTTGTTTTTGATAAAAATATGACGTTAGTCTCTTTTATGCCGAAAAAAAATAAAAACGTTTTATTACTTTCAACAATGCATTTAAACGGAGCAATTAATGAGACTTCAAACAAACCGCAAATTGTACACACGTATAATGAGACTAAAGGGGCGGTTGATACATTCGATCAATTGGCTCAAAATATGAACTGCAATAGACAGACAAGAAGATGGCCTCTTTGTTTCTTTTATAATATGCTAAATATTGCATCAATCAATTCTTATGTAATTTATAATCACAATGTAGTGAAAAAAGGACTAAAGCCGATGAATAGATCAGAATTTATGTTCAAACTTCAGGAGCAACTTACTCGGCCATGGCAAGAAGAACGTATGAGAGTTAATCCAAAGCTATCTAAAAAACTGAAAGTATATATAAAAGATGCGATCGATGTTGAGCAAGCAGACATACTACAGAAAACGGAAAAAGACAGTACTGTTATTTTTGCCACTATTCAAAAAAGAGAACGACAACTACTTATTGCTGCATTTGTAATACAACTGCTATTTGTGGAGAACACCAAATAAAAATTTGTCAAAATTGTATGAGCAACGATAACTGAATAATGTAAATATATTAAAAATACATTTATTTTTATAACAAATGAAATAATATAAATACATGAATTTAATTAAAATAAAAAAATTTAAAATTTTCTAACTTGCAAAACTTTATTAATCGAAAGGTATTATGTACGTAAAATTTACGTATCGTTAGTATAAACGTCGTAAAAAATATCGTTATGGTTCTAGGGTTAAATTACAGCCAAAAAACATCGGAAGGTTATTTGCGCCACCCTGTAGAAGGCCTTTTTAGTTTTACCACTGGGTTCTTAAGCAAAAATAAAACACATTGTAGTAACCAAGGCGTATCTAACTAGGTGACCTTGCTACGACACCAAATACAACAATACAACAACAGCAGGCAGTTTTGTTTGTTTAAAACCCAACATTGCTGTCAAAAACATTTGTAAAAAGAAAGAAAATTAAAAGAAAAAAGTTGAATAAATTTTGTTTGGTACAAATTACAAATTTATTTATAAATTTTTTACAAATTAGAACACAAATGTATAATTCTTTTTTTTTTACTTCACTTTTTAATTTATTTATACACAAACTATAAAAATACTAAGGCACTTGTATCAATGAGACTTGAATGTAAATGAATTTTTTGATTATTCGTAAACAAAACAAAATAGTTCGACATTAAAATTGGGGAAAAATTTCAAAATTAAATTTTAAAATTAAAATTTAAGCAAAAAATTTATTTCCAACTGAGATACACTGATAATATTTTTTTATTATTGTATTCATATACATAATTTAAATTTTGAAGGTAGAGTAGGAAACGAAGTTTTTACTCATTATACATGAAACATTTTGTTCGACATACATACATATGTAGCACGAAGTTTCTCCACGTGCACTTAAAATGTAGTCACCACTACACACATTTTTTAAACTGCCTTTCTTTGGTTTACAATTGATTAAAGTTTTTCTGATTGTTTTTGGATATTGTTTTTGTGAGCATAAATAATTTAAGAGTACCACACAAAGAGAAAATAAAAACGTCTGGTCGTACTGGTATGACCACCATAGAAATATTTTTTGGCTCAGATGCACATTCTATATTCCATATTCTTTGGTATTAGTCTTTAAGTATTTACATATGTAAATAATACGAACAATTACAAGAAAAATTTTATCATGAAAAGAAATTAATGACTTGGTCAGGTTAGAATTTAAAAAAAATATCGTTTGTAAAGTTGTTTCACAACCATAATAGAACAATTGGGTCAAGCTCGTTCTTCAGGACTAAGTTCAAAAACGAAAGTACGGAAGAAGTGGGCTTAAAAATTCTAATGATTTTTTTTCTATTTCAATAACAGAGTAGTTGTTGTATTTACTTACACTTTGACAAAATCTAACTAGAAAAAAATTGTACGAAAATGAGATCTCTCAGCTTTGTTGATAGGTGTGATTTTGATGATTTGATTTCTGCAGCACTAAAACCGGAATAAATTCCAATTCAAACATAAGACACGTCAAAATTCATAACCCAAAGTAATAATTTTTTTTTGCAATTTTGCCACATAATATTTTTTTTTTTTATAATTTATCTGTTTATATTATAGTCGTAGAAAATATATTCAATAAGTTTTAATATTGCTGGAAATTTAAGAAAACCACATGACCAATCTTTATTTACTGAAGTGCTAATTATAAACCATTTTGTTTATATACAGGAATGTGGATATCATTGTTGAACGTAGCAGAATTAGCCCGATATTTCGCAGCATTAAGAGATTGGGAACTGTAATTACAATTCACATATCGTTATAGAAAAGTATTTTTAGTTTATCTCATCCAAGTAAACGATCACACAAGATAGACTTGTAAACATCGTACTCTGTTTTTCTGTATAGAGAAGGAGAAATTAATGGATAATCAAATGGCCAAATATCACATTTGTTTCTAGTTTGCCGTCGGATACGCTCCAGTATCGTAAACAATGCCGCAGGTACAATCGCCGGCTTAAGCAAAAAGCTAAAAAAGTTATATGAGTCGCAAGAACTTTTCTAAGTATTCAAAAGGAAATTGTGATTAATAAGAATAAAATTGTTCAGAAATACTCCCACAGAAGCCCAGTTCAACTGTAGCCACAAAAACAAGATTTTTTATTTGTCGTTTTATCAAAGATATATTAATAAGTTCATAATTACTGAATACTTTAATGACAAATGAATATAGCGCCAAGTAAGTAACACAAAGGAGCCGGACTTTCGAACACACGTGAGCTGTGAACCTAGTAATGATAAAATGTTAAAAAAAAACAAAACTAAGGACTTGCCTAGAAATTCAATTCGATGTTGCCTCAAATTAATATTTTCTTGACGAATAAGTACAAAAGAAGTTGTGTCACTGCAAACAATTATTGTTGAAAGAACATGCAGACTGCTCCCTCTTGTCATTTAATTGGAAATTTAAGACAGAAGTCTGCAAGGTTAAACAAAAATAAAAATTTATTTAGCGCTTATTCATCGACGGTCTTGCAGAAACCAAAAGTAATTATGCGGTACTAGAAGTTACATACTACACCCTATATATGTTTAACCAAATGACCAACATACGATTACTCGGATTATAATCATATACGTATATATTGTGAAATCCGTGGAGCCTATAAATTATCAAGTGAGCGTTTACTCATTTATTTTTATAACCCATTTACAAAACTGATGAAATCGACTGCATCCCGAATAAATGAGACCATTATGTGATCGACTTCAATAGTCTGCCTCTCCAGTGTTATAACTGCAACTCCAACGTTTGTCACCGTTGTGACAAGTGGAGGCGATCAACGTAGAGATAAACGGTGCAACGCTTCAACAATAACGAAAACTTCCACATTATCAAGTTAAGTGTGATTAGTCTTGTAAACAACATTGAACCAAATATGTGTAAAATGCCATTTTTTATCACTTTAAGAAAATGAAGTTATTTAGTTTTGACAGCAGTTAATGCTGCACAAGTTTACAAATCGTCACTCTCAGCTTATATTACAACACTTACCACAAAGATAAACTTAAAGGTTAAATGTTCTTACGACACGAGTATTCCTTCATACTTCAGCGAGTTAAACTAAAAGACATATTACCAGTCAAATCAGCATCATAATCACATGCAACATCTTCCACACCTTGCAGCAGATCAAACTAAGGCAGAGAAAGATGAAATGTATTTTTGATGTAAGTTTTTTAACCGAAAGTATTTATTAATATAAACATAGGTATTTATAAAAACTATTATTATAACACTAATATTTTCGAAAAATTAAATATCAAAATTTATTGACTTTTTTTAAAGAACTCTGCAATACCACAAACTCGATTAAAATCAAAACTATTTCAATGTTTTAAAACTATTATTTTTGAAATAATGTCTGATGAATTTATAAACTTGCATGTACTCATGATGGACGACAATCTGAACATATTGTTACGTTTATTACCACAATAAACGTTTCTGTCAGAAGATGTCAGGCCGGATACCCATTTTTCCACCTGTTCTGCTAGTAAATCTCGTTCTTTGGCTGTTGTTTTGGGGCATACTGAATTTGCCGAAGTATTATGGCTACTGCCGGCTCACATTGACTGATTTCAAAAATTCTGTCAATGGTCTTTTCGCTTTTGGACAGATTAAGTACTCTTACAGGAACTCGTCCATCGTCGCAGGCTTTTACAAGGGCTCTAGCTGTTATGATTTCGGCTTTTAGTTCTTTTGGTTCTACAACCCACAATCGGTTATCCACACAATCTTCCTCCAGACGTGTCCATACTATAGTTTCTGCCGTTCAACGGCAAACAGTTTCCTTACTGTGGTCCTGCTCTCATATCCAACATCCAGGGGTATCTCGACATTGCGCCATACCATTATTTGATGTCCCATGCGCAGATCAATCCCGTGGACTATCATGAAGTCTGCACCAATAATAACTTCATCCAATATGTCGGCGACAACAAACACATGGTCGACGCTGATGTTTGCGATAGGCAGTCTTGCCCTGCCTCTTCCATAGACGGTAGCTGAATCCCCAGTAGCAGTGCGTAGTCGTATATTATTTAGCGGTTCTACTGCTCCTTTTACCAAATCGGGCCTTATTATAGACTGAGATGCTCCCGTGTCTATGGTGAGGACCTGTTTCTTTCCGTTGATAAGACCGCAAGCAGTAAGGTTGCTGTTCTTTTGCTGCATGATGGAAATGGAGATTGTGGGACCATCGGTTGTAGGAGCTAGCTCTTGCCCCTCAGCGCTAGCTTGATCTAGTTTAACGGTGACACATGCGATTTGGTGTTATTCGCCAGTTTGCTTTCCCTCGGTGGCGAAGCAGATCTTGATCTTTTCTTTGCAGATCTGCAGTTGCGCTGGAAGTGGCCGACCTTACCGCAGCTTAAAGCATTTGGCGCGAGATTTGCTTCTTTCCTCGAGTATTTGCTTGACCACCTCTTCTATCTCGCTCCTTTTTTCTCCGCAATTTAGCATATCAGCCTCAAGTCGCTGCACCTTGTAGACTTGTGGCTTCGATATGACTTTTGCGGTCTCTTGGGCCAGCGCGTACGAAATGGTTTCCGCAAAGGACGACTTCTGCATAGTGCAAACTGCCTATCTAACATCTGGATCCCGTATGCCATTTACAAATGCTTCTATCTTGAACTGGTCCAGGAATGGATGGTTCTCGCCTGGGTAAGTCAGCTGCACCAAGCGTTCAATTTCCATCGCAAAATCTTGCAGGGTTTCAGTCGGCTTCTGCACTCTGCCCCGTAGTTCCATCCTGTACAGTTCTCGCTTATGTTCGCCACCGTACTTACGTTGCAAAGCCACCATTATATCTTCGTAGCTATTTCTGCAGCCAGCTGGTAAGCTTTCAAGGATTGCTGCTGCTGTTCCCTTTAAAGCAAGAATTAGTTCTATAGCTTTTCTTCATTGTCCCATTCATTTATGCTAGCCACCGTTTCGAACTGGAACTTGCTGACGTGCTCAGAGATTATTCTTGCCGGTCCTTCTCGAATTTGTAGATCGCTCATCTTGTTCTTTAACTCATGAAGTTCTGCGTCAACATTGCTCTTTATGCCGTAGAGTTTTTCGTCAAAACTTCTCGTTATGCCGGAGAGTTTTTCCTCAACATTTCCCGTTATGCCAGAGAATTTTCCATCACGCTCACTGACTTTCAGTTCTATATCTTCAACTCGTTTGCCTATAACTTCTGAAATTTTCTGAAGTGTCTCGTTGTTGGCTCTGACCTCAGCCGAGTGTCTTTCCTCTAGTCTCTCGTTGTTGGCTCTGACCTCAGCTAAGAGTATTTCGCTGTTAATCTTAGAAGCTCTTTCGACGTTCTTAGAAGCTTCTTGAAACTTTTCTTCTACCTCAGCTAAGAGTCTTTCGCTGTTAGTCTTAGAAGCTTCTTGAAGTTTTTTCTCTACCCCAGCTAAGAGTATTTCGCTGTTAGTCTTAGAAGCTTCTTGAAATTTCTCCATCATAGCGGCCAACATTACGTTGAAGTCCATATTAGTGTTTGTGGCAGGGGTACATATCTCGAGCTCTTCTTTTTCCTCGAATTCATGTCACTTGAATTCCTCTATCAACCTCTTTTGAAGTGTCTTATTGCCCGCCGTTGGCAGATCAAACTTGCTCCGTTCTTTTTTTAGCTGATCTACTTTCAGCTCGTCAAACTTAATTTTTTTTTACTTACTTTTTATTTTTACAATTCTACTTCTGACACAAGTTGTTACGTTTATTACCACAATAAAGGGTTTTTAAAGGGTTCGTTTAATTGCAATTGTTAAAATAAACACTCCTTTATGATCTTATCAGTACACAACTTTATTCGGCAATTAAGACTCTATTTACAACTGTACTAAGTACTAATTTACACTGTACACTTAACACTTTTGTACGCACAGATATTCACTCTATGAAATCTCAGAGTCCACTATATCTTCTTCGGTGGACGGCGCCTTTATATACAGATCACGGCCGCTTCTTGAAATGTACTGAACATACGCGAAATTGCCCATCAGTTATTTCAGTTACTGGCTTAGTAGTCTTGTATATGTGTGTGTGTATCTTTTGTTTACTTTTGCTTACTGTAGAAATTGTTTTTGTTTCTACGTTGAATCGCGGTTCTTGGAATTTCTGCTACGCCTAAACAATGCCAATAAGGCGCTGAGGCACCATAATTGTAATGAATTTTTTTTCCTGAAATTAAAATGAATAAAAAACAAAAAAAAAACAAAAATTTGTTTTTGCTTTATGTTTATGATATTTATGATATTGCGTATTTGTACATTTGTACAATAGGTCGTTTCACACATCTTTTAATATTACTTTGTAACAATATTTTTTTTTAACTCTTAACGTTGTTGGCCGAATTTAACATTCTAAAACTGGCAGGGTAAACTCAACATCAAAAGACATTTTTATGTAACATAAAGCAAGAACTAAATATCAATATTGGCGTTTTGAAGAAAATGAATTATAGATATGTAAACATCAACATCCCCTCCTCCTAAATACTCTACACAGGTTTTTGTAATTCTGACAAACATCATACCTGGCTCTCAAGTGCTCATAACGCTTGCACTTAAAAAACAGATGATCCTCAGAGTCAGGAACAGATCATACCTGGCATAGATCTGATTGGTAAAACTAAATTTTAAGATGTGGGATCCGTTCAAGAAGGGCGATATCAATCGGTTTTCTTAAGGCCCACATCTTCGCAAACATGTCTGATGTCTTGTGAGCGATCTTATACTGGTACTCTTTATTATTCAATACACTAAGCACATCCAGTGGAATTCAGACAAAGAGGAATCTATCAGTAGCAAATATGTATGTGTAAGCTTTAATGAAAGATACGTTCTTTTACTTTCAAGGTTTAATTATGATTACTCGTTTTTCGTTTCTACAATTTCCACTTAACCACCAGAACTTAACATATATCAAATTCATTAAAATTATTAGAAACTTAACAAAAATTCAGAAAAAATTGCAGCTTTTCTATTTTCAGTCTCAGCTATTATCCGATAACAATCGGAACATCTTTTGCGAACGATTTCCCGTCAGCCTTCCGAGCAATATTCGTCAGTATAGTTTCTTCAGTGGGGTTTATGATTACAATTAACGCCATTGCTATGGATTTTGAAACTTCTTGTATACATAATTTTTTCTTTGCATAAAAGTTGTTGTTTAAAATCGATATGCTAACGCATTAAAAAAATACCTTGCGATACCACTTAACGCTTTTTCTAGCAGGTCTGTAATATGATATCATTTGATCCGAAAGATCCACTCCACCTTTTAAACGATTCCAATCTAATATTACAGCAGGCTTTAATAACTTCTTCCCTTGTGAATTTTTTTCTCCCCGTTTCTTTCATATCTAGACCATGGAATGTTGAAATCATGTGTATTTCCCTCTTGTCCTGAAATTTCAACACTCGAATATCACAAAGATTTATTTTTCCAAATAGCTGTCCGTTATTCAATTTGACAGGTTTCAAATTCGGCAGTCCTACTCTATTTGACAGCAATGTTCCACAGTAATCAGTTTTTGTTTGTTTCAAAAACATTGCTAGACGAATACTACTGTGCCAATTATCAGCAGCTAAAAATCTTCCCTCATTCAATAAACCCTCGGCGAGAGAAGCAGCAATAGTTCCAGAATGATATAGTTCTGGTAGTTTTTCTGATGTTCCTTTACCACAATATATCGAAAAATTCCAAACATAGCCACTCATCTCACAGAGCTTAAATATCTCTATGCCATATTTATGAGCTTTTCCAGGATTATACTGTCTGAATATAAGCCTACCCTTGTGTGAAATCATTGTTTCGTCTACCGAAATTTCTTCACCTGGAGTGTATACTTCTTGGTACTTTGAAATTAACATTTTGGTAAAATTTGAAATCTTATATAATCGGTATCCAGGCGGTACAATGTTGTTATCACTTACATGCCAGTTTTGTAAAATTAAAACAAAGCGATTGTAGCTCATATTGATCTTATGAAACAAAGGATGATAATATATTTCATCTTTCTTCCAATAGTCTTCCATGTTAGGATACTTTATCATACTTTATACCTGAAATAATTATAACACCCAAAAAAGTTTTCATTTCACTCATTGTTACATCTTACCATCTGCACATACGAGAATTACGACCATCAATTGTATTATCTCTTCATGAAAAACCTGTTGAAAGATGTTAATTGGCATGGGTTCCCCGTTATCAACCGCAACGCGTTTACTTAAGCCATATTTTCCACTGAAATTTATCCTGGCCCTGCTTCAAAAGTGTAGTTCCATTACTGGGACTCTGGAATTGCGTAAGCTGCCGAGGTAGATGGAATTTCCTCTTCCAATACATAATCTGCTTCAAAATTTTCTTCATTATCATCAGAAGAGGAAAATAATGAAAAACTTAAATCAGAAGGAACACAATCATCACCATTATTTTGGAATGGGTCCTCCTCCTCAATATCGGAATTTTTCTTCTCATTCTTTTTTGGCCATAAAAAGTTTTTGGATCCATTGTTTAGCAGTAGCTGTAAAAGCTTACAAAACTTCTGTAAGAGAATTTTTAACAATTTGTGTATCATATTTGATACACAGAACGTCTGGTTGAAAATGATGTTAAAGAATATGTGTGTATCATATATGACTCACACTTTTTTTTAGGAAAAACCGTTTCTACAATACTTAAATAACATATTGTAATGGAAAAAACAAAATATAATGCCCAAAACCTACTGTAAACAAAATATAAGTTTTGGACGTATGGCCTAATTTTTTTTTTTTTTTGTTCGTGGACAGGCAAAGGGTGAGTAATAGTAACGTGCAAATTTAAAAATGATCATTTAATTCATAATAAATGGTGTACATTTTACAGTACTGGGGTATAAATTGTTGTAGTAAAAAATTGCTTTGTTCATTTGTTCTATAATTGGTAATTTTTCTTCAATATTCAGGGTTCTTATTTTCTCGGTTATTGTATTGTTTAGCCTTTCGGCATCGGCATTACCGGTGTGGCTGTTTGGTTTTGTGAAAAGAATTTCTACATTCTTTACTTAAAAAGTCTTTAACATTCGTAATATTAAATTCATTATCAACAATAAATTTTTTTATTTTGCCTTTTACAAATTCTTGTATTTTTGAAACTAAGGTTCTACTGTTTGTATTCATTAGTGGGAAACATATTGCATGTTTTGTGAATTTGTCCACGAAATTGATAAAAGATTGTTTGCTATTAACATATGTGTCAATGTAAACAATTTCGTTTTTTCATTTTGGTGTTTGTGTTAAACTTAACTCCTTTTTTATAGGTTTTCTGTCATACTTCCCACCAGTACCTATGTATATCGTAGTTATTAATAATATTATGGATATTTTCTTTCAATTTCGGGTGGTCAATTTTTGTTTTGGTACCTTCAAACGTTGGTGTTATACCGGCATGTCCGGTTTAATTTTTGTAGAGCAGCTTATGAAGTTGGTGCTCCTTGCAGATGTCTTCAACGATATTTGAGCACTTAACAAACTTTATCGGGCCGCTGCTGTATTTTGCAATTATTGTTTGCTGCAGTTTATTATATTCGTGATAATTTATATCGGAATATATTGCAATTTTGAGAAATATTTTGATATTAATGTTGGTATGCAACCATGCAAACAATCATTTTTGTCTATGAAGAGTCTTTTGTTGTTAAATACCTGTTCAAATTCTGCTTTGTGTTTTGAAAAGTGATCTGCTGATGGAATCTATTGACAATGGTAGTAAGTATAGGAATATGATCATTACGTTCTTCTTCCTGTGAATGAGTTGTTTCCACTTCCATGGAACTTGCGAATTGTCTTCTCTTTCTCTCTCTCTCTGTTGTGCCTTGTTGTGTCGTCTAGACAATTTATTTCAATATTATCAGTATTTATGCGGCTTAAAAAATCTGCTATTTTATTATCTTTTCCTTTTATATGTTCTATTCTAGCAATATATTCTCCTAATTGAAGGATCCATCTTTGGAGTCTTGGATTTATATCCTTACCCGCAAATTTAGCTTGAAGCCATTGAGGTGGCTGATGATCTGTGTGCAAATCGAATTCTCTCCCGTATAAGTAGGGTCTGAAATACTTTACTGCCTCATACTTGTTTATTTATTGTTCTAGATGCATAAGCTACCGGGTGGCCGTCCTGTGTCAGAACTGCCCAAAGGACAAAGTTACTTGCATCTGTTATTAGTTTATATTTTTCGCAAAATTAGGATACTTTGAATTAGGTGATTTTGTTAATATATCGTTTAATTTTTCAAAAGCGAATATATAGTTGGGATCATTTTTATTTTCCCTTGCATCTTTTTGCAAGTATTTTATCATTGGCGACGTTATTTTAGCGTCATCTTTAATGAAATTTCTATAAAACCACGTCATGCCCAGAAAAGATTTTATCTGTTTTTGAGTAACTGGTAGCTTTAACTTTTGGATTATATCTATTTTCTGACTGTCAGGTTTGACACCATTTGCCGTCAAGATATGTCCCAGAAATGAAGTTTCCTTCTTAAGAAAGTCACATTTATCTGGTTGAATTTTTAGGTTTGCCTGTTTAAAAGTTGATAAGACTAAATTTATATTACATATATGCTCTTCTAATGACGTACCGAAAATAAGTATGTCGTCCAATATATTTTATTAATATGCTGTCTTAGGACAGTACTAATTAGTCTCTGAAATGTGGACGGAGCGTTCTTTAATCCAAATGGCATTCTGACAAACTCATAGTGTCCAAATGGAGTGGAAAACGGTGTTTTTGCTCTGTCTTTTGCATTTACTTTTATTTGATAAAAGCGTTTTGCAAGGTCTAAGGTCGAAAAATATTGCGACCTTCATAGTTTATCTAGTATACTGTTTAAATTTGGAATTGGGAAGTTGTCATCGATAGTATTATTGTTTAGAAGTCTATAATCGACAACCAAACCCTATTTCATTTTGCCTGAATTATCTATTTTCTTTGGTACAATCCAAAGCAGACTATTTATTGTAAGGTGAGTTACTATTTACTATTATTTTTTTGTTCTAGCATCTCATTAATTTGTCGTTGTATTTCCTTTTCATGTACTTCTGGGTATCTATAGACTTTTGAATACAAAGCTTTGTCAGTTTTTGTATTAATTTCGTGTACTACGATATAAGTTGCTGTTAATTTGTCTCCTTCTTTGTAGAAAACATCAGCAAATTTTTCTAGTATTTTAAGTATTTCATATTTTTCTTCATTGTTTAGGTGACCAAGATCAATAGACTCAACTATGTTTTGTATTCTTCGTCGGCTCTATTACTCGATTTTCTTCGTAGGCCATGGGCTGAAAATTATTTTGGAAAAATAACCTGTTTCCGAATACCTCGATATAACGGTGGTATAGATCAATTTTCACTTTAAATGGAATCTAGAAATTCTGGAATCAAAAAATTCTGATTGCATTATAATTATTGCTCTCAAAATCTATAATTTTCCATGATATTGTTCCTGTTGAGTTAAACTCCTTCGGTATTGGTGTATTGTAGTGATGTGTAACTTTAATCAAACCGTTTACTGTTTTGTATATAAGATTGTGTTGGTTTGATAATGCTCGTGTCCGCCCCGGTGTCTATTAAACATTTTAATATTTGCTTGCCTATATTAATGATTATTATTGATCTAGAGGCGGTGTTGTAAAATTTAGTTCACCGTCAGAACTTTGTTCGAAATTATCAATTTCCATATGATTGTTTCTTCAAGTAAAACCACTCTGATCTACACTCATATGGGATTGACGAGTTTGTCTCGACTCACTTGCTGACTGTTAAACTTGTTAGTATTTTGTGTGTATAAGTGTATTTGGTTGGTATTTTTGTTGTATTTGGATATTCTTATTACCATTTGGTATTTGTGTATTGGTTTGTAGTTGCTTTGAAAAGTGGGTTTTTGATGATATATCTTATTAAGTCTGAGTTTATAGTCTATTGTCCTTATGTCCCACAGCAGTTTAAGTTTGGTGTATTTAATTATAATGTCCTGTAGTGTTTTGTTCGGACTAACGTTAGTTCTTACAGTCCCGTAAATTTTGTCTGGCATAATGTCTACTAAATCTCTATCGATACATTTAGGATTATACATGTTCGGTTTAAGGGGGTCAAATGTGTAGAGTTCATTCAAGTCGCACTTAGCCCTTTCAAAAACTTTAAATAATTCAGCTATATTACTAACCTTAACTGCTCTGCAGTGATTAAAAACCTCTCAATACGTAATTCTGGGTTAAAATACATAGAAAATTTTCGTCTTTAGCTCGTTCCAAGCAATGTTAGTAATATCTCCCAACCGCGTTCGTTCTTCTCCAATAATTTTTTTTATTTTGGACTATCTTAACACCAAAATCAATCAGTTGCTGATCGTTGTTACCTAAACTAAAGGTCAGCTCCACCAAATCAATAAAGGATGTTATACCGATTTCGCTGCTCAAAGGATGTATCCGCCATTGCTCTATGACGTCCTAGGGTATCATCATGCACTGCTGTTGGGCATTTAATTGTAGGCCCGGCTGTTGTTGTTGTCCTTGAAACTGTTGGGGTTGCAGTTGCTGTAATTGTATTGTTGCAATTGATTGTGTTGTTATTGTATTTTTTCCTACTACCTTTTCCAATTCGGCAATCTTTTGCTCCTCTATATCGCTATTTATTTGTCGATTTGTATCGAAATCCCTTTGTCTTGACATCATGCTGTTAATTAAAATCTTTTATTTCACTTTATTTTAATAACTGTTAATTTTATTTTGCAGAATTCATTAGAATTTTTATTTTTTGGAATAATGATTTGTTGTTGGTTCTTTTGCTTATTCTTTAGAGTAAGCTTGCTTTTTGACACCGCCAGGAATGTTGGTTCAAAAATTAAAGACAAAGATTTTAGTTTTCCTTATGTCTTTATTCATTCACTGTTATCTTAAGACTAACTTATTTTAAATTTCTTAATTCTATTCTTAGCGTAATTTTTCTGATTCTTTTTTAATTTTAATTATTGAGTCATCACAATAAAAGTCGATAACTTCAAGTGATTTACAAAACAAAATATGTATTGGGCAATATTAATTCGAAGTTTCGAATTTCAACCAAACTGTATTTTGCTATGTATAGCAAAATAAAGTTTGGACGAATAAAAAAAATGTCATAGAGTTTAAGTTCTTATGAAGTAAAGGAAAATGAAATCAAATTTCAGAAAGTAAAAAAAGAACAATTTTTTATTGCATAAACATTTTACAAAGTGTGTTTGAGTTTGTTTTTATGTTGGTTTAGCGTATTTAGCAATGATTGAAATGATATCTACGAGGATTGGTTGAGTATGTGGGATTGCATACGTAACTCGCATGCACGAATAGCTCATCGTGTATGGTATGGAGCCTTCTGAGGCCCCAATCGCTTCTTATGATACGTCTAACCTTACCTACAACGGCAGTCAGCTTGTCCCTTAAGGGAGTAAGATGAGCTAAAAAGTTCATCCTCTTAGTCATCACTATTCCCAGATACTTGCGTGAGTCACATACCGGAGACTAATGCCAGCAGACCGAATGAGAGGAGGACGACCGTACAACAATCTGCCTTTCAGCAGCCTTGTCACGGTCTTGTCCATAGCCACCTGAACAACTACACGTTCGTCCCACTCGATCACGTCGTGCATGGCCTGCTCACCCCTGATTTCGAGATCAGCATGAGACTGTCCTTCAATCAGGATAAATAAGTCGTCCGCATACGCACGAAATCTTAAGGAACGGCCGAGCTGCGCCAACAGTGGATCCATTATGAGGTTCCACAGATGGAGCCCTGCGGACACCCACATTCAACGTCCCTCCACACTGGATCGATGGCACCGACAACACAAGATTTCCTGCCATCGAAGTAACTATTCCATAAGGAAAATGCCTACAACTCGTAGCCTGTCGAGAATCATACCCCATGAGAGATAGTCAAACGCGCCCTTAAAATCGACGAAAATGCCAAGAACATATTGACCAGTGGAGTTGTAATCGCAACTCTGGACATGCAGCCATGCGTCCTCGA
Organism: Phania funesta; assembly: GCA_963932375.1. Classification (NCBI taxonomy): domain Eukaryota; kingdom Metazoa; phylum Arthropoda; class Insecta; order Diptera; family Tachinidae; genus Phania; species Phania funesta. The sequence continues at coordinate 86,756,350 of OZ010653.1, forward strand.
CGCACCTCTCCTCCCTAAAGCCGTACTGGTACTCGGAAGTAGCCTCACTGACATCCTCCCTCAGTCGTGAAACCATTATCCTCTCCAGCACTTTTCCAAGCACTGGGAGAAGACTAATGCCCCGGTAAGAGCCAGGATCACTCCTCACGCTATCGGGGAACTTCAGGAGAATGACAACTTTGGCAATTCTCCAAGCCTCAGGGAAATAGCCCTGGCTAACGCACTTCCCAAAGACTGACTCCGGGTATTCCGGTATGGCCTTCCAGATGCTTTTACACATCTCTCCAGTCATACCATCAATGCCTGGCGATTTCCTACTCCTTACACGACAGAGACCTCTGACCTTTCCGAGACCTCTGACCTTTCCAGGGCCGGAGAAGCAACCATATCCCTAATGAGAAGAGAGTTGTCAACAATCTCCGCTGCCGGAAAGAAAGCCCCCCAACAATTTTTTTTTTTCAAACCATGAAATATAATTAACACACCCGAGCGAGAATCTCATTTGCGTTAAGTGGTGTTATACAACTTTATGACTATAGTTAATTTTTTTAATCAATTACAATTAACAAAAATACCATCATTTTCAATGTAGCTCTGCCGGTACCAGAATATATTATATTCTTATTAAACTATGTGAATTATATCATATTTACCTGCATTACAATTATCCATTTTAATAAAATTCATAAACTGAAAACACGCTTTTACTCAATTTTTTTTTCACGTTGACATGTCTCAAACACAGAAAAAAAGCATATGCCTACTTAGCAACACGAAACTTTGACTGTGTGGCGAGAGTGAACGAAAGCAAAAAGGAATTAAAAAAATAACGGGATCTAGTCCAGCATTCTATTCTCTTCACCCTACGGTGGGTAGTTAAAAAAAAGTGAGTTTTGAAAATTCGAATTTTAGCCGCTTAAATTGGACAAATACCCTTCTGTGCGACGACAACAATAACTAAAATAAACGCCATAAGCGTATAAACGCAAAATTGTTCGGTCTTTGTTAAATCCATGCGATTTGAAACTTGTAGGGCATACATTGTTAATTGTTTTAAAGTTTTTACGGACAATGTCGTTACTACTATTTCTACTATTTTCAAAAAAATATTCATTTAGAAAGGATTTTTGTTGTTCGGAAAACTTAAATTTGCCAGCACTGTACATAAAATCCTTCTTAATTTTGTTTTTGTTCAAAATGTCAGTATATTGGTTGTTGACTTATTCAATACTTTGGTTTTTTTTCTAATTATATTGTATTCTTCAATTTTATTACTGTCACCAGTAATTTGTATATCCGACAATTTTGTTGACAAAAATGCGTTGTCAAAATTGTCAGATATATCTTTAATACAATTATCCGTTATTAACTTTTCCAAAGTTGAAACTTTATTTTTGCCCAACCAATCAAATCAAAAACTAAATTTATGGGTTGAACTTCAAAATCTACAATGCAAGGAACTGAGGGTTCCATTGGGGTTTCTTCTACGGCTTGAATAATTTGAGCAGAGTTATTACCTGAATTTAATTCTCTAGAATGAAGAATATAATTTAAAAAATCTGTGTTAATGGAGTCAAATGAATAACTAAGGGCCGTATTTATCACCGAAATTTCTGGTGCCCGGAACATCGAAAAGCGTCTGCACTTCATTAAAAATTTGTAAAATGTTGTTATTTACACATAATCCTTTAAATGAATTCAGAATCTGATCTAAATTCAGATTTTTTGTTACCTGGTGAAAAAAACGTAAAGAAATAAAATAAAAAAATTAAGATAATAAAATAATTTTTAAGATTTTTGTATAAAAATTAAATTTTTTTAAACTTTAATTCTTTGGTAAAATTAAACCCAACGATCTTAAGAACGAATATTTTTGACATTTGTGTAATGAATTTCAGTCGATTTTGAAAATTATTTCGGAACGATTTTTAAATTATTATATAATTAACATGGCACAAAACATAAAAAACTAATGAGGATAATTAAAAAACGAATTTTCATTTTCAAAATCGATTTCCGTCACATACCTGTTTGAATTTTAATTGTCTCTAATTAATAGATTGCAAAATTTCAACCCAATAATAAAGTACTAAAGTAATCTTATTCCTAAGATTATAAAAATTGCTCATTTAAGAACAATGTACTGCCAACGAAAATAAACGCACCGTCTTCTTTTACTAAACTCTACAAAATATCTTCAAAAACTTAAACCCGTCCGGTAATAGTACTGGACAAAGTTGTGTGTTCAATGAAGACAAAAACCAGAGTGATTTTATTATGCAAATGCTGCTGCTTATATACTATTTTATAGTGCTTAGTTGTATACAAAAGTAGCGAATTCTAAACATAAACATAGTTGTAAATAAATAGTTGCAACAGAGTTGTATTTAAATAAAATCCGTTAAATTCAAAAAGTACGTTAAAATTAAATTCAAATGAGAAATATATGAAATTAATTGAGTATAATTCATTGCGTTAAAAATATATAGAAATTAAAGATAATTTGAAATATTGGCCTGCTTCAGTCTCCCCCTTTGATGCTGAAAGCGTCCCGATGAAGCATCAACAATCATCATTTTCTCGGGCGTCCCCTTTTCTTCATTTTCCTAACAGGTTCCTTGGTTTGATTTGGTATTCCCACCACTGGGGTCAAAGCTGAAGCATGATATGTTTCTAAGGGTATATTTAAGTCATCTTCATGAGCTATTACGTAGGAGGTAGTACCCTTATTGGCTATTATTTTATACGGGCCATCCCGCTTTGGAATAAATTTTGAAGTAATACCTTTACCAGTATTACTTAAGACATGTGTGGTTACCAATACACTTGAACCAATATCCAATGGAGGTTGGTTTCTTCTATTTTTGTTGCTATTTTGCTTATTATGGTCCTGTTGCTTGTGAACATTTTCTTTGACGTCTTTGAAAACATTTACCAAGTTTTTCAGATATGGCGTAATTTCCGCCATAAAATTTTCGGACTGAAGAATGGATTTCAAGTCGTGTTGTACATCATCCAGTGTTCGAAGCTCTCGACCAAACGTTAAGAAGGCTGCGGTATGTTTTGTGCTTTGGCATACTGTTGTATTCATTGCAAACCGAATGCTTTGTAGTTTTTCGTCCCATGAGTGGTGGTCATCTCCGACTAGAATTGCAAGTTGAGCCTTCATATCTCGATTTTTACGTTCTACTGGATTGGCTTCAGGGTGGTACACAGGAGTCAGTATATGTTCAATATTCAGACAATATACTACTTTTTGCATTACAGCCGAGACAAACTGAACGCCGTTGTCACTAATAAGTTTTCTGGGCACTCCGTATCGTAAAAATATTTCTCCGATCAACGTTTTAGCGCAGACTTCAGCCGTTGCAAACTCTAGGGGAAAGAGTTCGACCCACCTACTCGCAATGTTTTCTACTATAAAGATCCATTGCCTGAAGTAATCGACAAAGGACCAAAGAGGTCGATACCACTTCAAATCGTTGGTTAGATGAAACTGTTTGATAAAGTCCTGCAGGTTTTAAGTTTGAAGCCTTGTACCTTTGACATTCCATACATCCTCTAACATGTTTCACAATATCCTTTCGTATTCCTGGCCAGTAGTATCGAGAAGTAATTTTCCGCATAGTTCTATCAATGCCATAATGACCAGCAGTTTCGTCGTTATGATAATATTTCAAAATTTGTTGTCTTTCATTATGGGGTATTACAAGCTGTGCGTCATCAGAATCTTCATCATTGTAGCAATAAAGGACACCATCATTCAGAATGTAGCCTCTTTTTAACCAGTAAGCTTGATCCTCTAAATTATTTTCAATGGAATCGATAATTGTTTTAAGATAAGGATCACTAAGTTGATTTTCCCTTTCAGTGGCATTTTTTCTTGGCATTTCGATAGAAAATGCACAAATTTCACATGTGTTTGATACCTCGTGATCGTCTTTGCATGGAGGCCTGGAGAGAGCATCAGCAATAACATTTGTTTTACCTGCTTTGTAATCAATCTGGATATCAAATGGTTGTAATTGCAAAGCCCAGCGGGCTAAACGTCCAGTTGGTGTTTTTATTTTCATCAACCATTTTAGAGGCTGATGATCAGTGACCAGTTTTACAGGTGCTCCTTCAATATACCCACGATACTTATTGACAGCCCATACAATTGCATGCGCCTCACGTTCGATTGTAGAATAGTTTCGTTCTGCACTAGATAAAAGTCTACTAGCATATTCAATGGGGTGTTCATCCGGTCCCTCCCCCTGGAGTAAAACTGCCCCCAGAGCATAACCACTGGCGTCCGTTTTGATGATAAAAGGTTCACCATCAGATGCTTGCTTCAGTATTGGAGCTGAAGTCAATAAGGTTTTTAAGTGGTGAAACGATTTTTGTTGTTCAGGTCCCCATTGCCATACAGCATTTTTTTTTAGTAAAGATGATAAGGGCTTAGATACGTCGGCAAAAGATGGTATAAATCGACGATACCAAGAACACGCTTGTAAAAAGGAAAGCAATTCTTTAATGTTTCTTGGCTCTTTACGGTTATACAATGCTGAAACTTTTTCAGGATCTGTCATTATTCCCTTCGGAGTTAGAACATGGCCCAGATATCGCACTTCACTACAGGCAAAACGGCACTTTTCCAGATTTGCTTTAAGACCAAATTCTTTAAGTCGCTGAAAAATATTTTGTAAGTCACAGAGATGTTGCTCGATGCTGGGAGAACAGGAAATTATGTCATCTAAGTATGCCAGCAGGATAGTTTCACCAAGAGAAGCTTTTAAGCGATCAATTAACGTTTGGAATGTTGCAGGAGCGTTTCGTAATCCAAATGGCATGCGTGAAAATTTATACATGCCGAATGGTGAAACGAAAGCAGTCTTCTCCTGATCTGGCGGGTGAACTCCGATTTGCCAATAACCGCTTTGTAAATCAATTGTCGACATGTATCTTGTGACTTTGGCCTCATGGAGGATATCATCCACTCTTGGCAATGGATAACGATCAGGTTTGATGATAGCGTTCAGTTGACGATAGTCTACACAGACCCGAATTCCACCAGTCTTCTTACGAACAATAAGTACTGGAGCAGCCCATGGGGATTGACACTCTACAATTATTCCTTGGTCCAGCATCTTAGTTATTTCATCTTTGAGTGCTGTTTTCATAATTGCTGATAATCGATAGGGAGGGATCGCAATAGGGTCATGGTCCTCTGTATGAATGCGATGGACAGCGTATGGAGTAGCTTCAGTAGGCTCTTCAAATATAGTTTTGTTCTGAACCAGAACATTATTTAGATCTTTCCGTTGATCCGTAGTAAGACCAATACCATCGGATTCTTTTAAAATTTTGAGATCCATTGAAAACAATGGAGTGAAATAGTCATCCATATCTTCAGTTTGAATTTTTCTAAATTTAGCTGGAGATGCATATGAGCTTTTTGAATTATTAGGCTTTGCCGGTGTATGTGCTGTGCTTCTAAATATAGGCTGGATGAAATGAGGAGAGCTTGCTGTTGGTGACAAGAACAATCCATTAATGCAGTATTGTTCAGACACCAATCTGCTTGATGGAAATTTTTTCCTCAAGCAATTTCTGTATTGCGTGTGGCGAGTCGCTATTACTGACAAAGGAAGGTGTTATTGGCAAAGGTGATGAATTTGTCGCTTTGTGGTTGGACGGTGTTTTTGGTAAAGGTGACACAATTTTCGTCTCTTCTATAAATTTGATAAATGGTGAAATTTCTTTTAAGGCGTTTCTACATGGCGATGTCTTCTCATCTACTTGTATTGAACACAATTTTGCTTCCATCAGATTGGTAAACGTGTATTTGGTTCTGGACTCATCCTCGAAATACCAAAACTTCTGAGCCATGTTGAGAACAATTCCAGCTTGTTCTAGAAAGTCGGCACCAAGAAGAGTTCTATTTTTCTTTGCATGGGGTAGGTATATTAGTCTTATTTTCCGTACCCTATTACCGATAGTAATATCGCAAATTGTTGACATCACTTTGCCGGTAGTAACAGACCCATCTGCTAAAGAAATTTCTGCTTGTACGTCTTGAATTACACATCTGTTTGCCGTTAGTATATTTTTAAGTTCCAAACTTGCAACACTCGTTTTGGCTCCACAATCGAATATTGCCTCACCTTTAAGGCCGAAAAATTCAACAGTAGTTGTTGGAAGTGAGTGTCCAATAACAGTGGACATAATCGAATTGAACGCTAAATACTGTGGGCTAGCGGCTACTTTCGGGTTTCCATTACAAGTAGGGCAGTTTGACCGGTATACACCAGGTGCACCGCACCCGTAGCAGGAAAAATTTGGCTTCTTCATTATTCCTGTATTTATTTCGGCTTGATTATTTGATATTTTTGTTTGTTGTTGCTCGTAGTTTGATGGCTTGGATTGTTGTTGTTGTTCTTCACGCTTTTTCTTCTTAAAGCAGTTGTCTATCGAATGGCCTTTTAGTCGATAAAAGCTACATCGGTTTTTATTAACTACCTCGCTCTTCGCTTCTGTGGTGTTTATAGTATGTTGAACTTCCGTGAGAAGCATTTCAGCTTCGCGACATGCAGAAATAAGGTTCTCAAATGAGTTTATATTTTCTCGTCGAACACGCTCTCTGATGTTTATGTTAAGTAGACCATATACCATGTTGAGTTGAACCTCTTCAGACGGAACAACTTTTAGTTGAGCAAACAGAAGTCTCTTTTTGCAAATGAAGCTGTCGGTAGGCTCCTTCTTTTGTTGTTTGTCCTCATATAAATTAAGAAATATTCGTCAGTCGGGAACAGGAGGCGTAAAGGTTGTCCGTATGAGCGAAACAGCTTGCTCAAATGTACAAACTGCGTCCTTTACACCGATCCACCATGATGCAGCATATCCTTCCAGAAGCAATGACATTCCGCGCAAAGCATCCGCATCGGAAATTTTTTCAATATCTTTAAAAACCGATATTGTTGACAAAAATTCCTCAACGGCAGCTGGATCCCTTTGACCTCTAAAACGAGCAGTACATTGGGTAAACGATCCGCTTCTTACATTACCACTCATTGCAGCTAGAATTTGCTGAAATTGCTCTGTTGAAAAAGTTGCCATTTTCTTATTTTTAGCTTGGTCGTCGCTCTCACTATCACTTTCTGACGGCGTTTGATTTTCCTCGTCAGCACTGATGTCTTCTGTGGTAGCTTCCGTAGCCACTATGTTGGGCGCCAATGAAGTAATCTTATTCCTAAGATTATAAAAATTTCTCATTTAAGAACAATGTACTGCCAACGAAAATAAACGCACCGTCTTCTTTTACTAAAATCTACAAAATATCTTCAAAAACTTAAACCCGTCCGGTAATAGTACTGGACAAAGTTGTGTGTTCAATGAAGACAAAAACCAGAGTGATTTTATTATGCAAATGCTGCTGCTTATATACTATTTTATAGTGCTTAGTTGTATACAAAAGTAGCGAATTCTAAACATAAACATAGTTGTAAATAAATAGTTGCAACAGAGTTGTATTTAAATAAAATCCGTTAAATTCAAAAAGTACGTTAAAATTAAATTCAAATGAGAAATATATGAAATTAATTCATTGCGTTAAAAATATATAGAAATTAAAGATAATTTGAAATATTGGCCTGCTTCAGTACTTTTAATGTTAACTTCTTTTTATGTTTTTTATTTTTTTCTGGAAAAGTAAAATACTTTTGCTACAGTAATCTGCTAAGTGTCAAAAAAATAAAACTTAAAAAATAATTCAAGTAAATAAAAATGCCACCATCTAAAGGGAGTCCGCATAACAAGGATAACGTTGGTTTACTTTTAATCTTGTAGTATTTCTCTTTCATTATTATAGTTGAGTAGATAATTTTGGCATTGTAAGATATTACTACCTGAAAATCTAAAGTTACCGATAAAAAACTATTATTGCGACTTCGTGGATACACAAAATTGAAACTAAGTAAACTTCGCACCAATTATTAGGTATTAAAGAGTTAAATATAGATGTTAGCCTATTTTAGCGCGTTTAATTAACTTTATATCGGCCAATCTTTTAAAGAAAAATAATTGGGAAAAAATGAAAAAAATTTTGTTAACAATTTCTTTAATTTTGATTTTTTAAGTTAAATTTCAACACTACAAATCCATTGCACAACTTAATTTTTCAAAGAGAAGATAGGAAGCACAAAATACTTTTTCCTATATGGTAGTGATGTATTGTCACGCTATCGTACTATTTTCAGTACTTTTTGATTTGTGAAATACCGTATCAAAACGAATTCTGTACAGACCGGACAATTTGTCTCTTTGCATTATTTAAATAGTACTTTTAATAATGAGAAGGTACTTTTTAAGCTAAAACTCAAAACCATATTCAAATCTTGATTTTCCATCACTGCTATGTTCACGAAAATAAACGAAATAGGATGAGGTTGTGTGCCATACTATTTAAGGTGGAGATCGAGCTGCACAATATCCTTTGCTTGCATCATTATAAAATTATTTTGCAAAAAAAAAAAAAAAACCAATTAAACCAAACCATAAACGGGCTGTTCGGTACAACTAATTTTTGTTAGCAAATTCTCGCTTTTAAATATTTTCTTCAATTTGAAGTTATGATATTTTAGATTTTTTGGTAAAGTTTGCATAACTTCTATTTTTTTGAAATTTGTACTTATGACAAATTTTTATATGAATTTTTTTAGTGAACTTTAAATTTTAGTTGAAATTCAATATACCAAAAAATATAAAGCACTAACAGCTAAACAATTCGAAAAACTAATTAACAAGAAACATCTTAATTTTGACACAAAATGTATTCCAATTTTTCAGGCAAGATCAATTTATTTATTCAAAACCACTGGAAAATTTAAATTGCACTAAAAAAAAGCAACTTTAAACGGAAATTAAAAAAAAAAATTGCAAAAATCCGAAACATTGCTAAAAATGATTAAACATTCATAAATTACTGAATTAATTAAGAAAATTTAATTTGTCAAAAAAATTTGAAATTTAAAACTTTACATAAAATCATGATTTTATTTTGTTAAAAATTCACAAAAAAATTAAAAGATCAAAATCCCTAATACTGGATAAAATCTGCAGGTTTTACATGTTATATAAAATACGGCACAGATAAATATAGCACTCTTTGCACACAATATTTTTAACAGCAATCAATAGCACTTTTCTTATTTATATTAAAGTTATTTAAAGTTATTATTTTTATTTTAAAGTTGTTTGAACTACGAAAATTTTTAAATTTTTTACTATATTTTACGTGAAGTCTTTACAATATTTACATTACTGTACATTACTTCAGTAAACTATTTAAAAAATACCCAATTTATGATTAAATGTTTTTTGTTACTTACCGTAAGTGATATTATTTTATAAATTTGTTTTTTGTTCCTCGAGTTGCACGCCACATAGTTTAAAATTTGAAAATTTGTATGTAAATAATTTACATACTTTAACAGCTGGCAAAAAAGCCCGTTATCCGAATTAAAGTCTCTAAATTTATAATCATGTCCTTGTATAAAAACTTCTTTATATTTCAAATAAAAAAATTGAGCAATAAATTTAAAAACTTGGTTTTTCATTTTTATAATTTTTTTTATTTCTGTCTTAAATTCTCTGGCTTATTAAAATTGAAAGTGAAGTAGATATAAAGTTTCCTTATAAATTGGACTTAAAAAAACTCAAAATTTTAACATTTTTTCTATATAGTATATCTGAAAAAAAATTTTCAAATGTCGGTTACATTTCCCAAAATTTATTGATGTATACGTTATTTTCTGTGTACATATTTGCAGACTGAGTAACATTTGTAAGTTTATCCCGGTATCAAAAAAAATTTGTTGAAAAGGGAAAACGTTGGGGAAGGGTATATAATATTTAGCACATCCGTTATTGTCTGTACTTCCCTTAATTGTATGTAAGTACATATGATGAAATTAAATAGTACAGTTGTACCTTTTACGGTTAAATATTAAAATGTATATTTTAATTGTAAAAAATTTATTTATGAAATTTTAAACAAAATTAAACGTTTTAGGATGGGTTTTGCCTACTGCGGATGCCAGGTGTCAGTAACAAATAGCACCGCGCCATGTGTAGTTCCTCTACTTAAGTTTTTGATATAAATTTTTTTGTATTGTAATCATACTAATCTTACAAATAAGGTAAATAAATAATACACGTACTTCATAACAGTTGTACTTTTGAGCTTTCCATCATCTAATTTAAATTAAAAAGCTCTCAATACCTAAAAATATATATATATCTGCACATATTTATGTGCAATTAAAATTAAACACAGACTTATATGTAATTTGTAAAGTTACTAAATAAATAAATAATAATTACGTACATACGTGCAACATGGTGTAAACTTCTGTCTCAGTCGGTCCACATGTACTGTTTGAAACATAGCTTGGGAATAATGATTAGAAATCCTAATGATTAGCAATTGGATTAGAAATTTTAATTGTGCTGAAAAATTAATTAATTATGATTAGTTAGCCATTTTAGACGACTACTAATTGATTAGATTAGAAATAATCAAAAATGTAATCACAATTAGTGACGATTAGTATTTCTAATCAAATCTAATCAAAACTAATCCAAAAAATAATTGATTAGATTTGATTAGATCCACTATTTTTAACTATTTTTGTGAAAAGAAAATATTTATTTATCACATTTGTTGCTATATTTACACAAAAAATTGATATTAGATTTCATTAAGACCAACTTTTCAAAAGAAAAGTCTGACAATGAATTTCGTCTTGGACTATTGATAAAGCCTGCAAATGAGAATAGTCGTTCAACGGGTGCTGACGACGTCAGTGGGGTGTTACACAATAGGAATGCTACCTTCAAAACATTATATTTGGTCCAAATTTCAGGGCCGGTATCCGGGTCATTTAAGTAAGCGTAAAACTGATTGCTTATGGCATTTTTGAAACCGTTGGACTCAGTTTGTGTTACCGGGGTTTTGGGAACGTCATCTTCTGTAACGAAAATAATATAAAGTTTGAAAAATCATGAAATACTGATAAAGTTACAGTCATCATCGAAATCGTAAAATGAGTTGTCATTATTCAAAATCGGCACGTCCGTTGCATTATATGAAAAACCATTTTTGAACAAAGTGCATATGACTTCAATCACCCTTTTGCTGATCTGCTCCTCAGTACAGTCAGGTGATGTTTTTTGGATAACCCGCAACTATTTCATTTTCAGATTTGGAGTCAATACAGCTGCCGCTATTGCCATGTTTACCTCTGGAGCCAATGTGAAATACAATTTAAACCTTACTCTCAATTATAATATTTCCGTCGGGTTTTCTGGATAATTTCAGCAGCTTGTTGCTCAAAGAAAGTAACGCAGGAATAATACAACCATACTTCACATTGGCTTCACCTTGGAGAAAGTCCAAAGTTTGGGCAATGGGCTCCGTTAGCAGCTTGTACGACTCCAAATATTGAAAATCACCAGCTGAAAAAGGAGGCAGAGTCAGTTCATTGGCAATCTCATGCAATTTCTCCTTGAACTGTAGTAACTTCAGGATTGCATCCTATAGTGAGTTCCACCTAGTTACTACTGGTACAAGAAGAGCTGAACCTAAAATGCTCTGGATGACTTCGGAGGATTTCGGCCATTTGCACCTTTTCCATAACTGATGGCACTTTTTGATCGTCTGTAAGAAATCAATGTAAGTAAATGAAATGTAAGTTGCATTTCAAATAATTTATGTATAAATATTACCATTGTGTGTTGAATATACAGTGCTGGCTGCTCTCGAAAAATCATCTGGAAATCAGTGGTGGCCAGTAAATTCAGTGTGTGACTGGCACACCTTTCGTGCTTCGGCAAATATTTGGCAGTTTCGCAAATCGGTATTTCGTCTTCGCTGTCTTCCTCTGCCTCTTCGCCATAATAATCACGTTGCCTCAGCCATGGTCACGAAATGCCTTGACAAAGTTCGACCCGTTGTCCGTGATGGTCATTATAATGTTAGTCGTGTTGAGGCCAAAGGAAGTGTTCATATCCGCGATCATTTGCGCGATTTTCTCCGCCGAGTGGACACCAAATATTCGCTTACACGCCAACGCAGCTGACTTCCTTTGGAAGTTTTGATCAAGCCAATGACAGGTGTAACCCAAGAAACTCCTGTAGTTACCCGACCAAATGTCCACTGTGGTGCAGAAGTAGACACCATGCTGTTGTATGTTTCATCGAGTCTTTTCATGGCTGCTTTCTGACACATAACTTTTAATCCAGTGCTACTAAACAGTTCTCGAAATGACTCCTTTTCTACAACAGAAACCGGTAACGCGCAGTCTACCAAAAAGCGAATAATTTTTCAGCGGAAGGACCTGCTTTCATCCTCATATACTTTTTGTGCAACTCGCTGTGCCGAACTTTTAAATGAGAGATGAAGTTGGAGGTAACTCCAGGTGTGCCTTTTATTAATTTGTGACAGGCCACACATTTAGCGGTCGTACTCCCATTTGTCTGTCACAACAAGACGAAACAATTAATATATTGATTTAAAATGAATATCAATAAAAATTTTATTTATCACATGTAAACATCACCATATACAGCAAACCTAATGGAAGATAATGGGCAAAACTTACATACATAACCATTGCCACATAAAATTCGGGGTTGAAAATTAATTTGGGCGAACTTCCGGTGCTACGCATTCTTTTAGCACTCACTGACGGCTCGTTCTCCAAAAGTATGTTCCGGATCACCTTCGTCGGTACATAATTTGGATCACATACATCATCGTCTGCGGAGAAGTCTTGATCTTCGAAAACAATTGGATCCATTACGACAAAACACGTTGAAAATTAACATTAATAATAACTGCTATTATTTTTATTATTAAATAACACAATAACAAAGTGAACCAGCTGTGTCAAGTGTTTAGTTTAAGAACAGGGTGCACCGTATGCAATTTTATGCAATATTCAAAAACTGTTACATTATGTAAATATAGCAACCAATGTGATAAATAAATATTTTCTTTTCACAAAAATAGTTAAAAATAGTAGATCTAATCAAATCTAATAAAAAATAATCAAGAAATCTAATCAATTATTTTTTGGATTAGTTTTGATTAGATTTGATTAGAAATACTAATCGTCACTAATTGTGATTACATTTTTGATTATTTCTAATCTAATCAATTAGTAATCTGAAATTTTTGTCAAAATTCAATTCTAATGATTATATTATTTTATTTCTCTAATCGTAATGATTTCTAATTCTAATCGAAATTCCCAAGCTATGGTTTGAAAGACAAAGTAATGGAAATCATTATTCATATAAGTGGGTAACATTATTTTATGATAATCATAATTTACCCTAACCTTGCTGAAAAATCGCCAGCGAATATAAGAATATAGAAATAGGCTTATTGGCAAGCCTGATCAGTACCATAAAGCAGCATCTTTATTTGCAGAAGTTGAAACACACTCATTTTCATAGTGACCAGATGTAACAATGAACAAGATTATATAAAGGAATATAATGTTATATTAATATGCATACAGAATAAATCTACATAAATATAAAACTACATATATATATATATATATATATATATATATATATATATATATATATATATATATATATATATATATATATATATGAATATTGTTTGTGGATGCCTCTATTACTCAAAATCTATACAAATTCTGAATATAATATATACATTTCTGAAATCCACTATGCCATGGCTTTTTACCCACATAGTCCGTATAACCGCACCCTTTCAATTGTGATCCATTTATTAGATCTCAAAATATCTATTTATAAAAAATATGTAGTTATATATGGGAAAATCCTGCGTTACGAACGCTACCTTCGTACGCGTTTTCGGATTGAAATATAACAATTTGTTGGTCTTTCAGAAGACATACCTTTAAGTTATACACAGTGTTTAGTGGGATATGAGTGTAGTTTCGAATGTCATCAAAATATTTTTTTTAACTGGTATAAGTTGCAAAAAATTTAAGCTCAAAGTATTGTTACGCACGCTACAAAAAATGGAAGTAGCTTTGAAGGTTGAGGTATGTTTTTGTAATTATTAGAAAATTTTGCATAATAAAACAGAAAAATTAAATACTTAAAAGAAAGATGAATGTAAGAGATTTCTAAAATAACTTACTTGCAGCCAAAAAATGTTGCCGTTTTTTTTTTACAAAAGCCGTGAACCCAGCGTTACGCACGCTACGTTACGCACGCTATATCTTTTCCAGTAGTATATAAATAAAGACAATTGTAGTTATTTTAACAAAACAATTCATATTCTTTTTTATTAACCTTATTTAATTCATATTTTATAAATTAATTTATTAATGTACATATGTTTATAAATAAATTTTATGTTTTGTGAATCTGCCGTTAGTGCTACGAGTATTTCGAGCATATTTTCGTTGAATGATGAAAAATAATGGTTGATTTTAATGCCGGGAATGCTCTTAACGATAGCCCATCTCTCCGAAAGAAATCCAGTTGTATTTTTTATGTATGTACTGCTTATATATAAAATAAAAATACCATTTATATTCTTTTTTGACAATTTAAAAACATCAAGGGCGTTGTAAAGTACAATATTTTGAGCTTCCACCATTTGCCAAATTTTTCTCTTTACGACAGCCCCAATTCCGTCTACTGCAGCCTTTCCGTGAGCAGTTGCAAAAAAATTCCACTCAAAGTGGGTCAAATTGAATTTTTCTTTAAAAAACGATATACTACTCAAAATGAATTTGTTTTTAAATTGACTTGCACAGCCATCAGAAAATAAAAATAACTTTGAAATAGCATTTTGTTTTTAAGTTTCTTTACAATTACCTGAAGAAAGCAATAAACATCATATTTATTGTGTGACAGTTGATCGCTCGTAATAGCAAATGATCTTGTGCAATTGTGCAACCAGGCAACACAAGTAAATATGTTTACTTGGAAGTAACTGAAATGAGCTGACTGAATTTCATTTTGAGTGAGAAGCCTATAGTTTTCCGCAAAATCGACTTGCAGAACAGCTTCATCTTGTTTAATTAATATTTTTCGGTCTTGAAAGTATTTTTGTTGAGTCCTTTTAACATAAGTATGTAGTTTAAAGGAAGGTAACTGAGATTGCAATTCATTAATCAAATCAATTATTGGTGCTTTCGTATGACTAACGACCATGCGTTTATCAACGATTCTGACACTGAAAGATAATTGCAGATGATTCAAACGAAACCAACATGAAATTTACCGTTTACGCCTATGGTACCAACAAAGTAAACTAAATTTTTGTTGCTCTGCTCATTATAGTAGGCTAAGAATATACATATTTAAGAAGCGAAGTGATAAGAAAACAGAATAAAAATTGCAAAGGTTTTTATTGTAATATTTGGGAGAACTCAAATCGTTACGCACGCTACAGAAATGAATATGCTGTAATTTTTTGGTTCTTAGTTGTAGAATTTTTATTTTTTTTTTTTTTTCTTAAAAGTGGGATATTAATTAAAATTAAAATTATATATGATTTGTAAAAAAAAATTTTTTTCTACTCACAATATAAAAAAAACCTTATTTTCCGTTACGCACGCTACAACGCATTTACCTGGCATTTCATACCAAATTTTACTGTTTCCAAATAAGTAAAAAAAATTTTTTTTACAAAAATTTAATAGAATTGAGTGAATAACAATATGGCTTTCGGTTGGATCATCTATCTTAATACTAAAGCAATGATATCAACATGTAAACAATTTCACTTTTTTGGGATACCATTAAAAGACCTGAGGTAGGGTAAGTTTTTGCAATAATTTTTGTATTAATCATAATCGAAATAAATTTTTTTTTATAAATTTATAAAATTAGATATCTATTCTAATGCTCCATTAAAAAAAATTAAGTTGGATTAAGTTCAAAAATTTTTGGCTGGTAGACTGTTTCTGGGATATGCCCATATTTCTTAATATTTAAATGCATTACTTTTTGTTTTTATTTGCTTTCTTTAATATACTGCACTATTATACCAATAAAATATATATTTAATATGAATTCAGCCTATTTTTTATTATTTTTGCTTGAAAATGTTAAAAATAATTCTATTCTGTTAACGTAACATTGCTTTGCGAGAGATATGTAAGTTAACACAAGCTAACTGACGGAGCCAACTTCACACACATTTGCTTCGTAGACTTCTCCATTTATTTTAAATGTCTGCTGCAGTCACCCCAAAAACTTCTTTTTCCAAAATATTTTTTATTTCATCAAAAGCCTGTGCCCTTTTTATACGGTCAAATAATAAAACAATATTCTTTATTGTTCACTTGAATTGTTCTTTATTTAAGATCAGAAAGAAAAAAAGTTTAAAAACTAAAGTTGCACACTCGTTTTATTCAACTTCATGCTGGCTTTGTAAGTATACTCTTTTATTTTACAGAATTAAATCTAACAATAATTCTTTTATATTTTAAAAGTTAACATGACGATAGTTCTCTTAAATATTTAACTATGTAATGTGAACAATTATTCAGCAATTGGAGTAACTTATGGTGTGGTGTATTTAATAGTGTTAAATAACAATTGAGTTTTGGTTGTAAAATGATTTCCGTTTACTGTGAGAATTTACTGTGTTGGGTAAAACTCCCCCAGACGAAGATCGATTCCCAAGTTCAGAAGGAATGACTATTGACTCTCTTTCAGATTATTTTTCCAATTTTTTTACCTCATTTTCTAAGAAAAAGGTAAATTTTTATATGTGTGTGAAGTTAAATTTTACAATTTTGAACCCTAGCCAAATTCTGTTAAGATAACAGTGCTATGTTAAGTACTTAACAGTACTAATGTTAACGCTTTAAAAATTAATGTATATAGTTTGGAACGATATTTTGACACAAAGATGAATAAAATAAATTTAAAATAATATATATATATATATATACCACAACTATCAGAAATTAAAAAAAATATATAAATAAGCAAAAAAATTTTATTTTCTATTTTAAACGAATATAAATATTTAGTTTTTATCTTCGTAATATCTCTTGACGTTTCTAAAAGATGGCAGAAGATGGGCGAAAAATAAATATTGGAGAACAATTCTAGACGCGTCTAGATTAATGTCCACTAGTCAAAAGTCCTAACAGTATGGTTTTTTAGAAATTATGAAGATTTTTCGAAAAAGTGACTTTTTCCATATTACGAAGGACTTTAGTCCTTTTTTCAAAAATGGTGGAAGATGGGCGAAAAATAAATATTGGAGAATAATCCTAGACGTGTCTAGATAAATGTCCAATAGTCAAAAGTCTTAACAGTATGTTTTTTTTAGAAATTATGAAGATTTTTCGAAAAAGTGACTTTTTCCATATTACAAAGGACTTTAGTCCTTTTTCAAAAATGGTGGAAGATGGGCGAAAAATAAATATTGGAGAACAATCCTAGACGTGTCTAGATAAATGTCCAATAGTCAAAAGTCCTAACAGTATGATTTTTTAGAAATTATGAAGATTTTTCGAAAAAGTGACTTTTTCCATATGACAAAGGACTTTAGTCCTTTTTTCAAAAATGGTGGAAGATGGGCGAAAAATAAATATTGGAGAACAATCATAGACGCGTCTAGATAAATGTACAATAGTCAAAAGTCCTAACAGTATGATTTTTTAGAAATTATGAAGATTTGTCGAAAAAGTGACTTTTTCCATATGACAAAGGACTTTAGTTCTTTTTTCTAAAATGGTAAAAGATGGGCGAAAAATAAATATTGGAGAACAATCCTAGACGCGTCTAGATAAATGTCCAATAAGGTTTTTTTTATAAATTATAAAGATTTTTCACAAAAAAAAAATACTTATTCAATATTACAAAGGACGTTGGGTCTAGATGAATGTCCAGTATATTTATTATTACCTGAAATGTCAGGAAAGTGGGTAACTCAAATGGTCTCTTAGGGAAGATAATATTGGTAAACAATTACAGTTAAACAGTTTATCTAAAAATATTAAAAATCTACTGATCACAGAAAATGCATTTATGATTTTTCCCACAGGGTTTTGTTGCATAATGGTAATTATAACATCCATTGCAAGCTGGTCTGTCGCATTCATTGCAACTATATGAATTTGTTTCAGCATTTGCCCCACAGTGAACACATATTTCCTCCATTCTGTCAGAAAACTCAATGAGGCACTTTTTCATTAAACAGCGATATGAATTCGGATTTTCTAAATTTATTAAGGGCTTGCTATGAAGTAAGGCTTCTACATATTGGCAAACAAAAACTACGCAGTTAAAACTATCAGCCTGAAAATCGTGTTCTTTTTTCGCAATTTGCCAAACTTTACTATTTGGAATTTTCTTTTTAAAAGTTTCTTAAATTTTGGAGCTTGTATTTGAATTTTCTCCTAAAGGATTGAAGTAAAATAATTGCTTTAACTCAGTGTTGAGGTAAAGTAAAATGTTCTGCATGTATTATTGGTATAAATACTTTTTCAAAATTTTCAAGCGGAAGATCGAATGTTGCTTCTCCATAAAAAAAGTGTTCACCTTCTTCTGTAGATAATGAAAACGCCGAGGTTTTACTTTGCCTTAGCAAGACATTTATATAGATGTCTACTATGTGATTGAAGAGATGTTGTCGCGGCTCAAAACATTTTATTTCCAGGAGTTCAATTACTTGTTTTGCCTCTATAAATGCTGTGAAATGAATACAAAATATATTTCTTGTTTCGAATTGGTCCCGGGATATTTCTTGAGTTTTTAATCAGTTTCTCAAAAACGATTCCTGAATTTATTTTATTTTTTGATTTTTTTGGTGTTCTTTTCCATTTTTCTTCTTCAAGTTGAATATTCGGTATTTTTGTTTGCTTTTTAGGTGTTGGGACATTGCTCAAATATGTATTTTCTACATCTCTTATTTTTGCCTTTATATAGCCATATATTTTCCTGATGTTTTCTGTTGGCACAACATTCGCTTTACCATCCAAGGTAATATTTTTGTTAAATTGAAATAACTTTCAACAGGGCTATTTGAAATCCTTGTGTTGCCTTTGTTTTCAACATAATTCCCCATTAAGTTTGTCCATAAAGCAGCATAAGGAATATATTTTTTTAAAATAAGCGAAGCCATAGTTTCGCTGTAGAAAATATTTTTATTTAAGTTTTTACTATTTTCATCACTCGTATTCTTGATTTTAAAATACATTTTAAGAGCTTTTAAATAGAAAGCGCTTTTTTTGTAGTTCGACCCTTTTTCGTTGTGGTTATCAAAAACTATTTCAGTTTTTGTATTCTCAAGTGGATCTGTGGATTCCTTTGTTAGTATTTTTAAATTGTTTATAGACGTTTCTACTTTTCTCGTCTTCATGCCATTAAGCAGTAATGTTAATATGTTTTCAATCCAGAAAAAAAAAACATTTTGAGATCGTCAATATTTACGGCGCCTATAAATTGCCATTTTAAAAACCCTATTGCACTGGTATCTGAGAAGTTAGTTTCTATGTCTTTGTACGCTATTTTCAAAAAATGTGCGCAACATATTTGAATGATAACGAAATTCACTTTTACAGTTTTGTCTAGGCATGTTGAATAGCATTTTGTTATATATTGTTGCAAATTATTTATTCCTTGTTCTTTATTGAACACTCTTACAATAGCATTAATGGAAGCAAAGCTCCAGTCTAAACATACTCGCTTTGCTAAAGGCCATATTATTTTGTTGTTAATACAAAACACTTTTATAGGGAGTAAAAATCTTTCAATGTCTTCAGAAAAATGGCTACTTAACAATGCTTCAGCTATTGGAATCAATACACCCTTTTCTTTAGATTCTCTAATATGTGCCACAAATGAAAATAAGAAAACTCTTTTTGATTTTGAATCATTTTTTCTTACAACATTTCCCGTAGCATCAAAGAAAAGTGTGTTTCTGCTCATTTTCTAAAGTCTTTGTTTTGCGATTTGAAACAAATTTAGCTGTAGAGAAGAAAATAAATATATTTCTTGAGGGTTAGCTACTTTTTGTATAAATTTTCTCCAATTTTTGTCCTTCTGCATTTTATACAAGTCAATAAAAATATTGTTATCTCACTGCAGTGATCGAATTTGTTGAGACTTTATTTTTCTAGCTACGTCTTTCGTCGGAACAAGTTGATCGTTTCCAAGCTTTCTTAAAGCATTGGATTGAATCATCAATTTTTGGTCTCTCCAATTTGACGCCTTTGAATTTCAACTCATGCTTTGCAATTATTCTTCGAACACTGCGAATTTGCCGCCTCTTTAAAACTTTTGGGTGAGTTATTGGAGATCCATTAGAATCTATTCTTCCCGTTATTGTATTTTCTAAAAATGCAATTGGAAAACGGTAACGGGCGCACCCATTTGAATAGTATATGCATTTAGCATAAAGGCACAATTTTGAATTATTTTTGGTCCATATAGAGCTAGTGTATGTGATAGGATATATATTATTTATGTGATTAAATTTTTCCCTGACTAAATCTTCTAAAAAAGCTACCAGATTTTCGCACCTTAAGGGTGACAAAAAATGTTCTTTTAAAAATAAACACTCTCGCTCGGAAAAGAAAATGTCAGTAATGTACTTTACGTAGACGTTTCCGTGATATATTTTTTTAGGTAAAGATGGAGCGGAATTACCTAAAGACCCTTGAACGCTATTAAGACCTGATTTTACACGGTTTCTTATTAGATTATATTCATCTAGTTTGCTGCACCTATCTTGAGTTATATTTATAACTGTTGAATTACCTGTAGAGGATAATTTGATGTCGTCATTGAATATCTGCGTATTAAGGAGTTGGGATTCTCCAAAAATAATAGAATCGAGTAATTCTATATTTAAGTCACTCGCCTTAAACGACTCATCAACTTTTTCGAAAAATCTTCATAATTTCTAAAAAACCATACTGTTAGGACTTTTGACTAGTGGACATTAATCTAGACGCGTCTAGAATTGTTCTCCAATATTTATTTTTCGCCCATCTTCTGCCATCTTTTAGAAACGTCAAGAGATATTACGAAGATAAAAACTAAATATTTATATTCGTTTAAAATAGAAAATAAAATTTTTTTGCTTATTTATATATTTTTTTTAATTTCTGATAGTTGTGGTATATATATATATATATTATTTTAAATTTATTTTATTCATCTTTGTGTAAAAATATCGTTCCAAACTATATACATAAATTTTTAAAGCGTTAACATTAGTACTGTTAAGTACTTAACATAGCACTGTTATCTTAACAGAATGTGGCTAGGGTTAAAATTTTAAAATTTAACTTCACACACATAATTTTTATAATAAAATATCTGCAATACTTATCTTTTTGAATTTTATATAAGTCCATAAAATCTTCGCTATCGCGTTGATAAGAACGAGTTTGTTCCAATTTATATTCCTGGTAACATACCTAAACGAACTTCTTAATCGTTACCAGCTTCTCGCAAATAAGGTTTTTGGTTACAAGGTTTTCATTTCTCCAATTTGTTGCCTTTGAAACTTAATCACATACCCTGCAATGATTTTCCGTACGCTGCGTATTTGTTGTCGTTTTAATTGTGAAAGATACGAACACCGTTTGATTCTATTTTTCCAACTAAAATATTACTTTCAAGTTTAAAACTAAATCGGCAGCACCCACAACCAGTGTTATAATATATGCAATTAGCATTTTTTTTTGTTCCACACGAAACTTGTAAAAGTAACTGGACAAATATTATTGAAGTTTTTCAAAATGTTCATAGTGTCCTCCAAAAAGGCGACCATTTTCTTCATAGATCTTAGTTTGTATGAAATATTCCTTCAGAAATAAAAATTCCTTTTCAGAAAATACCATTTCAACTTCGTAATTTTTGTATACTTGACTTTTTTGTAATGAAGTATTTGTAAGCAGAGACGAAGAACCAAAGACATTGGGACGCCTATTAGATCCAAAACGCTTTCATATTACCTGTATTCTTCGATTTCGTGACATGTTGTTGCTGTAGCATTTATACTTATAAAGAGCTTCGATGATGAAAGTTTTACGTTTTCATGAAATAATTTAGTATTAATCAAGGATGACTCTTCAATAACCATATTAATCGGTGAGATTACTGTAACACTGTTTGACTGTGAGATGGGTGATAACAAAGCATTTTCATTAGGGAGTATGTTTAATGGTGGTAAATTGCCAAATACAATAGAATCTATCAAATCTATATTTAAATCATTTGATTTAAGGCAATTGCCAATAAGAGCTTGAAGTAAAGTCTTCAATAGCAAAGTTATTATTATCTAAAAAAATCATTTACTTATAGATAAAGAAGTTCCAGAATAATATCTAAATTTCTTACCATATTTATCAAACAAAACTACAAAATGTTAATTACTTTCGATCTAACCCTTGCTGCTTCGGAAAACTTTCAGTGTATTTTCGGATAATGGGCTCTATTTCCCATGCAGCTTTGTGCTGATGTTTGACATAAATTTTTTTCCAACTGTGCTGTAACCAAATTACCCAGCCAGCCGTATTCTTGCACATTTTTCTTTTTAGGTATTACAATTTTCTTTAAAAACCGTAAATTCGCGCAGTATTTCAGAGAAAAGGTTGGGTTGGTTCTCTTTAACATACGATAGCGGATCAATAATTTTAATGAAACACAGTTTTCTTTTGCAAAACAAAAATTTATTTTTCAACATAATCTCCTTTTAACTCAATACACTCAGTCCAACGTTTCTCCAGTTTTTGTATCCCTTTCAAAAAAATAGGATTTTTCGAACTCCTTAAAATATCTCATCGTCATCATTGGAGCTAAATCTGTTTCCACCGAGGTTTGGATATAGAAAGTAGTCACTAGGAGCTAAATCCGGAGAATATGGCGGATGAGGTACCAATTCGTAGAGTTTTGCCTTTGAGACTGCACACTTGTACACCCGAGCACTATCTTGATGGCCATATGTGGTCGTTTTCTTTTGAAATCCTTATTAAATTGGTCTAATAAGTTGGCAAAATATTCGCCGTTTATTGTTTTTCCATTCTGAAGGTAACCGATGTGGATTATCCCGTGAATTTAATTTTTAATTAAGGAAAACAGGTTTTTAAAAAAAGAAAATAATTTTATTAGCGAAAAACAACTTAACTCAATCGTGATTATTTAATGTTCTGGATGCAAAACATATTGGATGCTCTTCTTGTGATAAGACAGCACCAAATGCGTAATTGGACGCATCCGTGGTAAGATTAAATTTCTTTTCAAAATCTTATCTGGGTTTGGTTTAAGCCCTTCACTTGTTAGAATGTGACCTAAAAACTGAGTCTTTTTCTTCATAAAGTTGCATTTGTCAATTTGTAGTTTTAAATTCGCCCGTTCTAGTACGTTAAATATGTCTTTTATAGCCTTCACATGTTCTTTTAATGAGGTACTAAATATGAGGATATCGTCAAGATATACAACGCAAATTTTATTTGTAGTCCCGTAATGTCTCGTTCATTAATCGCTGAAATGTCGCCGGTGCGTTTTTAGTCCGAATGGCATTCGTATGAATTCGTAAAGTCCCTGTGGTGTTACAAAAGCTGTCTTTTCCCTATCTTGTTCCTCAATCAAAATTTGGTGATGTCCCTTAGCCAAATCTAGTATCGTAAAATATTGAGCTCGTCCTAGTTTGTCTAAAATTGAGTCTATATTTGGAAGAGGAAATTTATCATCTATTGTCACCTAGTTGAGTTTTCTGTAATCCACTACAATTCTATATTTTTCTGTCCTGAATTATCTACTTTTTTGGGTATCACTATCAAAGGGCTCGAATACCTAGAACTACTTTTTCTAATTATTCCTTGTTCTTCCATTTCTTTTATTTGTCTTCTAACTTCCTCCTCGTGTTGTGGAGAGTATCTATATAACTTAGAGTTTATTTGCTCGTTAGTTGTCGTCCTTATTTCATGCTTTATGGCCACTGTACTAGTCAACTGGTCTCCCTCCTTAAAGAATAAATTTTTTAATCTTCTCAAAATGTTCGTTATTTCCCTATGTTCTTCTTCATTTAAATGACCCAATTGAATCCTATCCCAATCGAACTCAATTTTCTCTAATACGCAAATTTCAATATTTTTATAAGGATTTTCTAAAAATTTACTAATTTTCCCATTAATAGAAATATATCCATCTATCAAATTTTTTATAGTATAAAAACAGTTCAAGAGGTCAGTCCCAATTATAAAACGGTACTTTCGACCTTTAAGTTCAGTAATTTTCCATTTAATTTTTGAATGAATTGGCAAATTAAATTCATTAGGTGCATTAGTTAGCGCCTCGTATCTAATTGTATCTTTCCCGGTTATTGTGCTAAAATTAATTGGTTCTATTAATAAAATTTTCTCAAAATAATTTATATTTCTATCTATTTAACTTATTCTTGCTCCCGTATCTATTAATGCTATGTACTTTTTTTCATCAATCGTAATTTCTATCCGATGGGGTGTTCGAAAAAACTGATCCTGGCTTTGTCCGAGTTGACCTACGTTACATTGACATATGTTTGGCTCAGAGTGTCCTGCCAATGGACCATTATCCTTCTTCCTACTGTCACCTTCCATTGACCCGTTTTGGTTTTGCCAAGATTGATCCAAGCGATATTGGCTGAATTTTTGCCTTGGGTTTCCTACCTGGGCGGTTCTTTGGAAATTACCTCGATTATCAAAACTATTATTAGAATTATTATGGTTTATTTCTATATTATCTACTTCCATTTGTTCGATTCGGTCTTGCCTAGGTTGATTCCAGCGATATTGGGCGGAATTTGGCCTAGGGTTTCCTACCTGAGCGAATTTCTGGAAATTATTTATCATATTATTACTGTTATTCTGAACTATGTATCTTCCCGAGTTATTAAAATTCCTACTAATATTATTATCAAAGTTATAATTATTGTTGTAATTGTTCCGTCTAAAATCATTCCGTTCCATGTAATTTTTCGGATTATATCCTTGATTAAAGTTACTATTATAAGTTGTCGTTTGGTTATAATTGTTTCTATTCTGTGTCCGATTTTGTCTAAATGCTACATCTTCTCTAGCCATAAATTTTCTATATTCTGGTCTAATGCAACTATCCTCGAATCTTCGTGTAGTCAAAATTTTCAATATAAATTTTGTGTAACAATGTTCCCTGTGTCATTTCCTTTACATTATTTACCAGTAAACTATCTATATTCGAGACGTCTATGTAGTGATCATTCCTGTAGTAAACAGTCAGTTCGTCCGCTTTATATTTAATATTTTGAACTTCAACAATTAGTTCAGTTACCGAATTTACTCTTAAGTTTGCTATCATTTTGTAGATTTGGTGTGGTTCAATATTCGGGCTGTACCTTAGTTTAAGTGTCTCCGTTATCAGGTGCCAATTATCTGGTTCTGGAACATTTATTATAGCATCCTTGGCCTGGCCTTGAATTGTTCGGTAAAAGATGGTTCTTACTGCCTCCTTGTATAAAGTTGCGTTCGTTATTGTTGACAAGAGATGTTCGGTGGTACTAAGAAGCTATTTATTGTTACTTCTCCTGCTCCAGTAAATGTGAGTAGAAGATTAATTGTTTTCATTATATGCTCCCTTAAGCTTCTATCCTGGCCTTGCTGCTGTTGTAACTCGAGATAAGCTAGCCTCATGCTTTCTAGTTGTTGCTCCCGTCTGGCCAGCTCCTCCACTAGATTCACAGGGGGTATTTGAGCTTGCTCCTGTTCCATTCTTCTTTGATCGAAAGCCTGTTGTCTTTTCTTTTTGTTAGTCGTTGTGTCGGTTAGCTTCTTGCTGACTGACAGTCACTTCACTAGAGTTGTTTATATATATTTTTTATTCTTTTTTTCCGTTATCCTTTAATGTTCACTGCACCGTGGTGTCGATTTTAGAATTTTATCGTTTTCACTTTTATTGTTGATTTTTGATTTTATTCTTTATTATTTAAATGTTCACTGTACGGTTTTTAATGTTTACTTCACTGTGGTGTCGACTTTAGAATTTTATCGTTTTCACTGTTACTTTTAGTGTTCGATTTTATTAATTATTAAATGTTCACTGCACTGCGAATTTTTTATTTATATTTTCGTTCGTTTCACAGGATTCACGATTTTACATGAATCCTACCGACTGCGCCAATTTAATTTTTAATTAAGGAAAACAGGTTTCTAAAAAAAGAAAATAATTTTATTAGCGAAAAACAACTTAACTCAATTAGGCGTTCTGCAAGACTGCCTTTACAATTTTACTTATTTGCTAAAATGTCTTTTTGCATAATTAACAATTTTTATTTTATTTATTAACTTCTTAAAATTATGTAATTTTTGTATTGTCATCAAAATAATATTTTCTAATATTGTGAAATCAATATAAAACTGTTTATTAAATAAAATTGAAACTGGACTGTTGAATAAACAAAATTAAATTAAAATTATGGATTAAATCAAATTAAAGTGAAATTGTTGACAATGCAACAATTAGGGTTCACTAACTTATGGTTCAACAACCTTACCAATGCTATTTAAGAATTCGTCGCATTTATCTAAAGTTTTGGTAGCATTTATATATGTAACTCGCGTGCATCCCAAAAAAACTGTTGCCATCACCTTATTGGCCAACAAACTTATCTTGGCCTTCTTCGGAGCAGGTTCACCTAGAGAAACCCAGTAATGGATCCACGTTTAATACGCAGTTACAAAACGCCGCAAAAACTCAATCGGATTGCGGATAAACAACTCCAAACAATCCTTTAAAGTTGTCACACGTTTACGTTTTTGGTCTTTTGAGAGCAAACGCGGCACCCATCTTACGGACAACTTTCTTAAACCCAGCTGATCATTTAAACCACACTGCCATATGAAATGCCTATGGCATCAACAATCTCACGCAATTTTACTCTTCGATCGGCCAACACCATACTGTGGATTTTTTCGACATTTTCGGTTGTACTGACGTTCAGCGTCATTTGTACTTGTGCGACCACAACGAAAGTCAGTAAACCACTTTTTTACCATTTAAATTGATGGTGCAGAGTCCCCATAGCATTTATCGAGCTTTTTCTTGGTTTGATTGACGGTTTTTTTTCGCAAAAAATAATGTTTAATGCGCACTCGAAATTCACTTTTTTCCATTTTTAGACAAATAGACGAGGTTCTATGTTTTGAACAGCTGTTAAACGCAAAGTAAATGACGACAGTTGCTCAAACTTTGACAGCAGTCTATTAATAGGTGGTAATTGATGGGAACAGTATTGCATTTCATATAACTACAAGGGAAGTTCGAAAAGTCACGGACTTATTGATCCGCCCTAGTACATATTATGTATATTAATAAATTTCATAGATGAATAATTATTGAAAACATTTTTAACATAGGTTAAAGTTAAAATTAATGTTAGTACCTTTAGACGTTTTCCGCTAGGTTCTTCATTGGAAGTACACTCCGCCTAAAAAAAACAATTTTCTTAACTTTATTTGAATTTCTGCAATTATTTGTATATGTAAATATTACCTCAATATTATCTTCAATCTCCATAATGCAGGCTTCCAGAAATGCGGTTGTTGAAAGAATCAAAGCTTTCGCACGTACAAATCACTTCATCCAATGCCACTTTTTTAAGTTTTTTTACCAGTCTCAACTCTTTGATGTATTTGCTTTGTAGACTTCTCCATTTATTTTTAATGCCTACAGTCACACACAAAAATTTTTTTTTCCAAAATATTTTTTATTTCCTTGCTCCTTGGGTCATCATGTGCTAACCGAATAACATCTCGGTGAATGGCTTTCGGAACTACTATTAATTCGTTGTCGTCCACAAGCTTATAGAGAATATCGCCTTTTAAGAAATAATCGTTATAGCTTTCTTTGTCCTTTAAAATTTCTCTTATTGTTTGCAGATCTTCATCTTGAATTTGTGATCGCTTATTTTTTTCTAATACACTATCTTCGGCAGTTATCGTCATCATTGGATAGCGTGATAAGGCATCAACGTGCTTCGTTTGATTCCCTGGACGATGTTCGACGGTGTAGTTATACTCCTGGAGCAATAGAATCCAGCGAGCGACTCTCGTACATAAGTCCCTTTTTTCGAGAGTTTTGGCGAAAGCATTACAATCAGTGACAAGTTTAAAATGAATTCCTAGCAAATAGATCTTGAACTTTTTTCTTTTTTAAATCAGTTAACGGCTTTGCAATAATGGAGAAATTGGGTATAAAATAACCGGCCAGTCCTAAGAAACTTTCTACTTGTTTAATATTTCGTAGAATGTGGTACTTCACTAAAGCTTCAATTTTATTTGGCGATGGAGTTATTGTTTCATTTTCAATTATGTATCCCAAAAACTGTATCCGTTTCTTTAAAAAATTACACTTCTTAAGGTTTAGTTCTAAGCCATACTCCTGACACAGCTTTAAAACATTTTGCAGAAATTCTATGGCTTCATTTTCATCTTTTGCTGGAATAAGTATGTCGTCTATGTATGGGATAGCTATTCCTCGTCTGGATAAATCACGAAATATTGCATTCATATATCGTTGAAATACACTAGGAGAGTTGGATAAACCGAACGGAACCTTTCGAAATTGGTATTGTCTGCTATGTGTTACAAAAGAAGTGTATTTTCTGCTTGATTCTTCCACGGAAACATGAAAAAGTCCATTTTTCAAGTCTATTGTAGTAAACACTTTAGCTCCTTGCAATCGGTCTAACTGGTCTTCTATTAAAGGCAGGGGAAAATGATCCTTTACAATTACTTTATTTATCTTGCGATAGTCTATACAAAGTCTTGGTGTTCCATCCTGCTTTTTAACTAAGACGACGGGGCTACAAAATTCGGACTCAGAATGCTCGATTATTCCTTCATTATGCCATTGCTCAACTTGGTTGTCAACTATTGAACGTTCTTGAATAAGCAGTCGTCGAGGTGCGCAATATATCGGAGAATCATCCTTTAAAATAATCTTCATCTCTACATTCGTGGTTTTAGTTTTAAGTGGTTCATAACTTTTAATAATTTCGGTAACACATTTTTTCGCATTTGATCTTGCAGCTTCCTCGATATCTAAACTATGTTCATCAACAACATTTATTTTGTACATGTGTTGCGATTCTTCGATAGATTCATTGAATTTTCGTATTTGCACGCCTCTAGGTGTAATTCTTATATCAGCTGATAAACAAAATTTCTTCCCCAGAACAACGTCAACGTCTATACTATCGGTTGGTACAACATGAAATGTTAAATCAAATGGCTCATCTACAATAGTTATTAAATAGTTAAAGTTTCCTATAGGTCTCACTTTATTTTCGTATCTGTTTTTACCAAAACCGACCATATAAAAATTGGATTCTACCAAATCAGGTTTGTTGGGAAGATTTAAGTAAATTTGTTCAGTAATAGCATTAACAGCACATCCAGTATCAAGAAAAGCTAACATTTTCATACCACCAATATCGATTTTTATTTCCATCATATCATCTTCTTTTTTTAAAAGGCATCGAACATTTGAGTCGTTCTTCTTTAAAGTGCAGTTTTTTGCAATATAACCAAATTTAACACACTGAAAACATTTTGTACTTCGCAATTTATCTTTACAATTTACAGATTTATGCCCATTACCGCCACAGTTAAAACATTTGATTTCTAATTTCTGTCCGACCTTGTGTACTACTTTTTCGTTTTTTCTAAGCTGAAATTTCTTTTTATTGTTTTTACTCATAATTTCATAATACTTTAATTTCTCCTTAAAATCTTTTAGATTTTTTGAGCCATATAAAATCATTTTATTAGTGTCTAAGTCATTAATTCCATTAATTATATACTGAATCAAAGAACTTTAATCGATGTTGCCACGAGCAGCTAACTCTTTCATTTTTAAGTAATATTCTTGTACGTTGTCATCTTTGCCCATTTTACAATCTGATAGCATTCTATGAAGTTGTGCGCTGTTTGTTTATTAAAATTATAATGAATCAAATTCTTCCAGTAAGACCTCTTTTAGTTTACTATAATTAGTTATACCTTTTTCACTGGATATAAAAAGTGTAGCTAATCCCTTTAGTGATTTCTTGGCGAACACAAAGTTCTGAAACTCATCCCAGTACAAAACAGCAGATGTTTCTTCAAATTCCTCTAGCCAAGCCCTAATTGGAAAACTATTAGTTCCATCAAAAGGCCGTAAAGAGTCTTCAATGTCTCTAAAACTCATAGCAAATCTCGTCGCAGTAGTGTTTTTAAATCCTTTCTCTTCAAATTTCGGCAAGTCGTTGTTATTAAAGTTTTTAGCAGAGGATGCCTCACATCGTCCAATATTTCGTTGTCTATTTGATTCTCCTTCGTCTTTAAAAGAACACAATTCTTCGTCGTCATCATCATCGTCGCCGTCGTTATCGTCAACATCTTTAGAAAAATAGCTTACCTCTTTGCAAATTTTTAAATACATATGTGTTTTGTCAAATCGCCTTCCTTGTATGCTAAGCCCAAAACATTGCATATGGAAACTTAATCATTTGCATTCAAATTCTCTTTAACATATTTCGCTTTTTTCACATACTCTTCATCGTCATCATTAAAATTAAAACCAGCAAACTCACGCAGTCAACGTCTATTCAACCGGTCTCCTTCACTTTCAAAAACAAATTTATGAAGAGCCGCGATAGCATCTTTTTTACTGTTACGCAGACTTATAAAAACATTTTCAATTTCTTGTAAGCACGACATTGCTAAGTCTTTGATGATAGTTTCTGTTCCGGTTATTTTTCTTTACTTTCACGATCGCGGTTGATGTTGTTCTTGTACACAGAATTGAGTTTTTAAACACACAAAATTCTATTTGCTTTGTATTTCTAGGGGTTGTTTGTTTTTTAAATTGTCCTGTTAGAATATTCACTTATTTTTCTGTTTTATTTCGTCAGTTGAAAAAAATCACACACATTTAAAACACATAAGATTACGATCTGTCCTCTAGTTTTTTGTCTCTGTTTCATAACAATATTTCGGTGGAGCCTCCAAAATATGTAGAGTAATTAATATTTATAAAAAAAATATTTATTTAGAAACAAATATATGTAAAGTATTTAAAATGTATATGTGAATATGAATAAAAAGAGTAATAATGACACGCTGTTTTTCCGTCTCTGTGTGCACTTCGCTTGCCGTCTCGTCTCAACTGAACTCTTGATTAATAGTGCAAGATACGTGGTTAGTTTAAGAATTTTCTCTCTCTCCCACATATATATATACATATATATATACACCTCAAATAAGTAATCAGCATAAAAATTGTGCTATAGCCAAAAGCCACAAAGAACCTGTCTTAATGAATGAAAAATATTTCTTCGACGTTTATATTAATGGGAATTTAATAAAATCGTATGTTGATTTTGGCAGTCAATGTGTGATGATCAGAAAATCAACAGCAATTGAGTTTGGCTTTGAGTTTAATGTGGCTCTGCCAGATAGCTCAACTAATCATTTATCTACTAATTTATATCTCGCCGGCGTATTTGAAAAGTTTGCTTCCATACTTCTACCCAATCAGCTGAGTCTCTTATAAGAAACGTTTTTTATGCAGTGAATATATTTTCGTCTACTTTTATGGCTTCGTTTAATACGTCGTTTGATACCAAAATCATCACTCTTCTCTTTGCCGGATAAATCTAAAGTTTTTAAATTTGGAATTTGTACACTATACATATTAAAAAAACGCATTTGCTTAAAAATAGACTCAAAATTCGCTGATGCTTGCTTTGTTAAAGTACATTTTACCTACCCTTTACATACCCATGTTCTGGTTCCATCTCCAATTCCTTCCAAAGCTGGAGTAGATGAGAATCACCATTTGTTGGATGTTCCAATTAGATATTAACAGATGAACCGTTATGGTATATGTTGTAATTCTTAAAAATTCAAGTTCTTTTATTAATTAATTTAATACATGAGTGTTACAATTAAATCTATAAGTATCTACTAAGTAAGAAGATGTATGTAAGTAAAAAAGAATTATAAAAATGTGACACAATGAAAAGAAATGCCATCCTACACCTCCCCTTTTTAAGAATCTATCCAGGAGTATACCTAGCAACTGGTCTTCGTTCTCATGTGGATCTCCTAAGACTTGGCATATCGATGTTTTCATTTATATTGTCTGTAATTTAAAAATTTTCATTGGATGAAATAGTAGAATTGGGTAAATCGTATGATTCAAGTGCTTCATCCCAATTTTTGTCAGTACAAGATATATTGTGTTTGCCGTCGTTTTTCTTAATCTGGTTTGCATGAACGCGTATCAATTTCCCGTTATTTACCAGCATATTGTACATACCATTCCGGGTTTCCAACTGGAATCGTTATTTTTATATATTCTGCCATATAAAGCATGTTGAACAAGAAAACAAGTTTCTTTTGCAGCACGTTTTCTGTTAAGCTGGGTTTCCATGGTGGTATTTCGGTTTAAAACACGGTCTTTGGAGTATGGTTAAATGAGGTCCAGGGTTAGTCGCATTTTCCTTCTAAATAACACTTCAGCCGGTGTCAAGTTCTGAGGTGAATTCGGGTTAGTTGAAGTTGAAGAAATGTTTGAAGATTTTGGCTAATACTCCCCTCTCCGTCTAATTTGCAAAGTGATCGCTTAAATGTGTCGACAAATCGTTCGGCTTGCCCATTGGAAGTATCATAGTAAAGCACAGGGTAACCAGAGGTGAAGACTTTGACACAACAAAAATAAAAAACTCAGTTTATTTTACTATGGGCTCTGTTAGAAGGAGACTAATATAGTATTTTGTGACGAAATACAACAACAAATACAGGAAAACACGGCAAGAAAATCAAAATAAAAACAAAAATCTAAAAACAAAACTAAGGCTCTGAGGGAACGAGACGGATAGAGAAAAAGATCACTATACTGTCGTTTCACCTCTGTTTACTACTTTGTGTAGTAAAGGCTGGAGCACATACTATATGTTCGATACCATTACGGTTTATAAAATCTTTAAAATAAGAGCTTTTAAATTGTGTGTCGTTCTCCGATACTAGTGTTTTTGGTAAACCGAAACGTGCATAAATTTCTTCTAGAATTTGAACAGTTTGTTGTGCATTGATAGACTTGGTCATTACTATTTCGGGCCATTTAAATAAAGCATCGACTAATACAAGAAAATAATTTCCATCTGTTGAACCGGCATGTAATCGTTCCCATGGCTCTGAAGGTATGGACCACGATTTTAAAGTGGTTTTGGTGGGCATTTTTGGAGCTACTGCACAGTTGTTGGAATCTACTATCATCATCTTAATTTGTTCATCAATGTTTGGCCAATATACATAACTTCTCGCTATAGATTTCGTACGCTCAATACCCGGATGGCCACGATGTAAAAGTTTTAAAACTCGTTTTTGAAAAATATTTGGAACCACAACCCTGTCACTGAACATAATTATACCATCAACTATGATTATCTTTTCGATTATAAAAAGCTTTCACTTCCTGATTTTTCAAATCTGTAGGCAAACCATTTTCTAAATACTGCAACAACAACCGTAGAACATGATCTTTTATCATTTTGTTGGTTAATGGTAAGCTTTTTAGACTATTTTGTAGAATGGTTTTGATTTATTTTTCAAATTTCACAGCTGCTGTGACATAATTTAGTTTCTCTGTTGTTTTTGTCTATGAGTCGTGAAAGCACATCCGCATAACCGAAACTTGTTGTTGATATAAAAATTAAATCGAAATCATAGGCCAAAAGCTTGAGACGATTGGCTTGATGAACTGCTATCCCAGATTTATTTCTAAAGATGGCTACCAATGGCTTATGATCAGTATGATGCAGTTTAAATTTTCGACCTTTAATAAAAACTATGGCAGTTTATGCCAATTTAGCTAGTAAAATAGAAATCTGTTTTATTTTGGGTTTTCAACCCTTTATATACAAAGTTTACAAATTCTGTTTAAGCCTTTCTAACCTATTCTACTTATACAAAATATAATGTTTTCCTTATTCTGCTTATTTTACATATTATTTATTACTATGAAAAAGGGTGTCGAATTACTGTTATCAATTGACCAATAATATAATTAGTTTAGTAAACAATTATTTTTACTCAAACTAAAGTCACTCAATTTATTACTGCTTATGTTTATGTTGTTTTGTTTGAGTCTGCAGTGGAGACTTGTTAGGTATACTACAGTCCTTTGAAAGATCATAATGTGTGAGCAATAACTTTGAAGATAGAACTTCCTTTATTTTTGTAAATCAGCTGGTATGGTCTTTGGTCCAATGCCATCTAACGTTTGATTTTAGCAAAATATCAAGAGGGCCTCGTAGTTCTCTCATTTTGTTGACAAATTTGTTGTAAAAATTTACTGCCCCCAGAAAAGACCTAAGTTGTGTTATATGAGTTGCTTGCGGCATTTGTGTAGTTGCACAATACGTTGGGGGTTTGGTTTAAGACCATTTTGATTTATTATATACCCCAGGTACTTAATTCGTCAACGAAAAATTTACATTTCGAAAATTTAACTTTCAAACCATATTCTTGAATTCGACGTAAAACTTCATAGAGGTTTTTGTTGTGTTCTTCTTCGTCTTTACCAGATACAAAAATGTCGTCAATGTATGCCGCAACATTTGCCATTCCAGCAAGCATTTTATCCATTATTTGCTGAAAAATTGCTGGAAAAGTTTTAACTCCAAAAACCATAGGATTGTACCGATATAACCCCATATGTGTTGTTATGGTTAAAAGATGTTTTGATTCGTCGTCTACCTCTATTTATGAAAAAGCATCGGATAAATCTATATGACTAAAATATTTTGCATTTGATAGCTTTGAGAAAATGTCTTCAGGGAGCGGCAATGGGTATTGGTGCGTTTCGAGGGAAAACTTACACCAATGTCTTGTAACCATTTTTAATTCAGTTTCTACAAGATGTTGTACGGCATAAGCCACTGGACGATTTGAACGAAAAGTCGGTTGTATGTTGGGTTTTGTTACTAAATGGGTTTTGTTTTCGTACACAGGCCAAACTTTTCATCGAAAATAACTGGAAAAGATAATTTTAAGCGATTAATAAATTTAACAAATGCTGTGTTGATAGACATATCCTCCAATTGAAGAGCTTTTATCCAATCCAGGTCCAGCAAATTTAAATTTCGTAGTTTTGTGACGTACCATGTATGCTTGTTTGTTTTTAAATTTTACAATGCATTCAAACTGAAGAGAAAGCGGAAACTTTCCTGTGGCACTTGTGGCTAGTTTTTGTACCTGAACTGTATTTTCTACATGAAGCGTTTGGAATGTCTCTTCTGATATAAGAGGATGTGCTCTCTGTACGTACACTCGCGAGCAAAATGTAAGCCACCACAGAACCAGCATGGATACTTATACGTTGTTTTCTTTTTATCTGCGTGTAACTGATTAACGTGATTCTTCTTTTGAATTCTCTATGAGCACTGTATCTTTTTTTAAATTGATTAAACGTTGACATTCTCTTGAAAGGGAGTCTAATGTGACGGAACTTCCTTGTCAATTTTATTTAGCAATTTTGTTCGAGTATCAAAATCTGATGATGATTTTAAACCCATTACATAAATTAAGCATTTAAATTGATCAAGAGACAACTCGCTTAATTTAAATTGTTCACATTGTTTATTTACGAATTCATCATCGTCCCCACTGTTGTAATTCTTAGAAATTCAAGTTCTTTTATTAATTAATTTAATACATGCGTGTTTCAATTAAATCTACTCAGTAACAAGTAAGTAAAAAGGATGTTGCGGATGCCTCAACCTGCATGTAAATTTTATTACAAAATAGCAGGGAAAAAGCCTATTGTGCCGTTTAGTTAATGTTTTTTTTTGTTCCCGTCATCTGTTCATTTATCCTTGTTTGCTGGAAAACGTCCTTTCTTGTGCCTAGTTTTTTTTATTTACCTTTTCATAATCTGAAAATAAAAAGACTAAATAATCCAATTAAAAGTTGTTTCTTGTGTTTGCCCTTTTTGCTTTGTGCCTTATTTGTTGCTTTTAGATGTACGCATGATACTGTTGCCAGTACTGTAGTGTTGGTGCGGTAGTAGTAAACGGCAATGACTCAGAGTTGTAGTTTTCATTCTGCAGTGTTTGAAACACAATGAAAAAAAAGAGTTAATTTGAAACAGAGAAAATCTATATTATAAATAGTAATGAATGAACTAAAACCTTGCATGTTTTATGAGCGCCTGGTTTAGGAAAGTGCCTTCAGGGTAGATGAGTCTGGGTAGGAGCACGTAGGAAAAGGGAGAAGACAGTATTAAGATGAATTTAAAGGGAATAAATCCAAATAAATAATTTTTGAAAGGAAAGTGAAAGGTTTCTATAAATATGGAGTTTTCGCGGCAAAAAAGGTTTTCTAGAAAATTCACAAAGAAAAAGATGGATGACTGGGCGGGAGAAAGATCACTTGACGTTTGGAAAAATAGGAATTCAGCACAGGAAAGTTTAACAAAATAAAAAAAATAAAAAAAGACGAAGCAGTATAAAAAGTCGAATTAAAAAAAGGACAACTGAGAAGTGATCAGTCTATAGTGAGCCGCGGAAGAAGAATGGTGGAAAAAAAAAAAACTGTGTGAAATAAAGGATTAATTAAAGTGAATTTCAAGTGTGAACATCTAGTAAAAAAAAAAAAAAAAAAAAGAAAACGTCTAAGTGAAGGTAAATGAATGTAGTTGATTAGGTTTTTGTGTTTTTTTTTTACCGGAATCAGTTTATTTTATTTAGAAATTACATACTATATAGAGACAAGAGGGGGAATTGTGAACTGTCGGCCTGTGACCAATTGATTATAAAGCTAATATAAAAAAAAAAGGAAGAAAGAATGCAACAAAACGTAAGTTTTAAATTATTTATAGTTTTATATTTTTGGGTTGAAATAAGTATGTGGTTTAATTCAAACAGCTGGCTATTGGTGAAATGGAGAAAACGCACATTCAAAATTAATCCGGGCTCAATACAAGGAAACAAAAAAGCAAACTATATCACTGCCACCAGGTATAATAACTCCACAATAGCCAGGTAACGATTTTTTTGATTTTCAACATACTTAAACAAGAGAAGAAAAATAGAACGTATTGTTATTGCCGAGTAACGTGTTGAGTGCGGCCAGGAAAAAAAGAAAAAAAAAATCAGTAACAAAAAAAAAAATATAAAAGAATTTAAAATAAGGAAACAAAAAAAAAAAACAGAAATATTATCTTGAGCTAAAAATAAGTTTTTGTTTATGTATTTTATTTCCGCCTGAAAGTAGGCAAAGTTTTCTTTTCTTATAATCGTAAAGTCAGTCAAAACACTGTAAAATAGGGTTCAAATCAATTTTTATTTGTATAATGTTTATAAGCATATATCGTAAATATATATTTTTTAATAAATAGCTTTAGGGAGCTCCTTCAAGTTACGTTTGAAGATTACATTGTAGAAGTGAGAGATTGACTTGAGCCTGAAAAGTTAGAAGAGTTAATATTTGTATAGAAAACTGAAAGTTAAGGGAAAGGAAATTTTGTTTAGTGGATATATGTGTCTCAATTGTTTTTATCTACCAAAAAAAAAAAAAAACTTTATTTATGAATATAAGTAAAATATTGAATATATGTATATATAAATATTAGAAGTAAATTTCCTTTTGTTTTAATAAAATCGGTATATAAACATGTGAAAAAAAAAGAGATGTATTTGATTATGGAATAGTCACATAAGGGAAATGGCGTGAAGGTAAGGTAGGGAAGCAAAGGCAACTTTTTAGTGGGTCACAAATCAAACTAAACAGCTGGAGATGTGAGTACGTGACATGGTGGGGAGGGCAATCAAGGGCATTACATCAGCCCCGAAAAAGAAAAAAAAATTGGTTTGGTAGTGTGCTCCTACTTAAATATGATGTTTTTTGGAATGTGGGATGAAGAGTGATAGTATTATTTATAGGGTTAATAGGTAGTGTTCGTTACAGACTTTGGTAGTTTTTCTGTTATAATTTTTTTAATGGCGGAGTACCCAGCGAGAGGGTTGGAACCCTCTGAGAAGTGCTCAACCTTGCTAGTCGGAAACCTCGCTGGCCAATGCGTCCGTAACATTAAAATGGCGCCCAAACTAAATAAAACAGGCAGCCACCAAAATGGCTTCCAATGGAATAAAGCAACTATAGGCATTTTCTTTAAATATAAATGAGAAATAGCTTTAGTTGCAAAGAAATGAACATGTAAAACAACGAAGCATGTACATGTATGTATAAAAAAAAAGAAAAATAACATTTTTATTTTGTTAATATTGAATACCTTTTAGTAGTTTTTGTTTACAATTGTGGATAGGGTTGAAAGTCTTACAGTGTCTGATAGCCTGTCGGGTCATATATGCCGCGAAGTGTGTAGTATTAGCATTGTATGCATCAGTCCTTACAATAATTGTATTAAACACCTTATTTTATTTTATCAATAGTTTTCCTTTAAAAGATTTTCAATTGTGTTTTATCAATAGCTTAACAAATAACCACAGTACTGAGGGTTTCTTTTTTGTAGCCCTTCAGATGATTAAGCGAATTATCTGTAAAGGTAGTACAAAAAGGCTGAAAGTTTGTTTTATTAGGAAGGAGGGGATATCGATCAGTTCGTGGCGGGAATTATATCAATAGCTTATGGAATATCTAATCAATGTGATGTTGTGTAAATGTATTGTTATAATGTCTCGTCATTGTGATTTTGATTATTTACAGTATATATTAAGGAAAACATAGGTGATACTTTTGATAACCGCCAGTGTAATAGGAATATGGAAGATTATTCGAACTGGGTCCGTAGTATCAAATATCATTAGAGTAGAGGAAAGAAGGAAGAAAAAAAAAAATTCCCAAAATTCCATAAGTAGTATTTATGTAGGCACTACAAACCATTTCTTTTACAGTTTTTATTTTCATTGCTTCCCGAATTACATGTACCTTCATGCCAAACCCAAGTCCTTATAGATATACAATACATATAAAGTCAAATATATTTCTTTCTTTTGTCGAGTAAATTCAACAGAAATCACAAAAAAAAAAAAAAAAAAAAAAAAAAATTTTTTTTTGTTTGCTAAATTTACATATCGATTTTCACATGTGTATTATTTAAAGGATATACTGTTAAATTTGCTTTTGTAATAGCCTTTATAATTTTAAATATCAATCCCATTAATTTAATTTTTTTTGGTTTAGGTATTTTGTCATTATATTTTTTTTTGTTTTAGCTAAATTTCCTTTTTTTTTATTATACCTTATTTTTGTGCATGATTATATATATAGATATATTTTATAGGTTTAAATATATTATTATTTATTTATTATTTCATATTTATTTAAATATTTTTTTTTAGGCTTAAATTTAATTTACTTGTTATTCGTATTATCATTTAGGATTTTTATTTTGGTATATTTAGGGGTGCATCGTTTTGTTGTATTTCATTCTTTGTTCTTAAAATTAAGGCGATTTAAAGAAGCAGTTTTATAATTATTGTGCGGCCACAGTCAAAAGTTGAAAATAGTTATATAAGTTTCCGGGGTAGGAGGGTATGTCCAGAAGTCCGTATGATACCAGAAGTAGAAAAAGAGAGAGGCAAGTGCAGTTTGACTTAAATAGGTCTACCCCTTTCACATTTAACAAAACGTATAAGTCCAACACCCCCAGCCGAAAACTTAGTGCTAGTAGAAATTTAGAAATGAATCAACCTCCCAGTGAGACATTTCCGCAAATTACCGATAAATCGCAAACGATTAATGTTAAGAACCCAACAAATAATTTAGATTCACATAGTCCTAATACAGAACCAAGGCATAGTGGGTCGCGACAGTTAGTGGGTATTGTGACCATGGATGAACCGATAAGAAGAACCGAAGATCCAGGTGTGTGTTCTCAAATCAATGAGATGAAGAGGCAGATGGCAGAGTTGACCGTTACAGTCAGCAAAATGAGCGTAGTGTTGCAACAGACTATGCAAGAAAACAAAAAGCTCAGGGAAGAGATAGTACCTAATTTAGTGAAGGAGAATCACAGTACCAATAATCCTATGGATTCTTCCTCAAACAGTTCGGCTCGATCTTCCAGAAGTAATATGGAAAATCCTGAGGCAACCCAGTCCCAAAGCTACCACCGTATGCGAATAGATAAGTGGGGCTTGGAATTTGATGGTAATACCAGTAAATTAGCGGTAGAAGATTTTGTTTTTCGAGTAGAACGTTTGCAAAGGCAATACGGCGTATCATGGAAAGAAGTTTTAGACCATTTCCACCTGTTGGTCAAAGGAGCGGCTGAAAAGTGGTACTGGCTATTTATTCAGACAAATTATGTAACAGAATGGACCACTTTGAAAGAAGCCCTACTGAAGCAGTACCAATCAACCAGATCAAGCTTTGAGTTGATGAGCGATATGGTTGAAAGAAAGCAGCAGCCTGGAGAAGAAATTGACGAATTTTTCTTTGCAATGACGGGAATGAGAGCACGTCTAGATATATCAATGCCTGAAAGGGAGATGATAAAAATAATAAAGAAAAACCTAAGAGATGATATAAGAAGCAGGGTCTACCCTATTGCTGTTAGTTCAGTAGAGGAATTAAGGCAAGAGTGCATGGAGGCGGAAAAAATATTTTGCCGAAAATACACCAAAAATGTGTCATCGTCTGTCCCAATCAACCGCTATACCAGGCAAGTAAATGAAATTTTTGAAAATACAGAGAACAGTTGTATTGACTCGCCTGAGCAGTATGAGGACGTAGCAGCAATAGTAGTCAATGAGCGGCAAAACCAAAATGTCAGAAACCAACCTGTTTGTTGGAATTGCCGCCAGAGTGGGCATATGTTCATGGATTGCCCATCAACGCAAAGGACATTGTTTTGTTACAGGTGCGGCAAGCCAGATGTTAAATCTCCCAATTGCACCAATTGCAAAACAACAAATTTTCCCAGGAACGAGGTAGCAGCGGGGAGCCATCGTTCCAAGGAAAACCCGCCTGTAATACGGGGAACAAACTAGACATAATTAAAAGTGTAAAGGACTTCAACAAGTTTATTCCACAAATGCGTCACACATATTCACTAGCCGAGCGTGCCCAAAATTATGAAAAAGTGAGAAATAGAATTTTTGGCAGAAAATCGATTTCAAATCGAATTTTAAAATTAAGGAACAAGTTTAGAGATATAAAAAAATACCGAAAACTAGTTATAGACGCGATAAAAACAGCAGATAGAAACTCTGATCCACGCGCTTTCGCTGATTTTTCAATAGGAAATGTGCGGGTAAAGGGATTGTTAGATACCGGCGCATCAATCAGTTTATTAGGAAGAGGTTGTAGAGAATTACTTGAGAAATTGGAGATTAACTTTAAGCCAATTTATTCCGTAATTTCCACAGCAGCAGGGAGAAAACATAGATTGTTAGGCAAAGTAGAAATAGAGATAAGATTTAAGGGAGAATCAAAGAAAATATTATTTTATTTGTGCCCAGATTTAGAGCAAGAAGCCTATCTTGGAGTCGATTTCTGGAAAACATTTAACTTAGCCCCTGAAGTTTTTGAAGCTAATGAGCTGAATATTGAAAATATACATAAGGAATATAAAGTAAAGGATCACACATCTAATCCGCATATGTTGACTGAAGAAGAGCAAGAAAAGTTGCAGAAAGTAATTGAGTTGTTCCCGGCATTTGAAAAGGAAGGATTAGGGTGTACATCTCTGGAGAAACATTCTGTTAAATTAGTAGACGGAGCTGTACATTTTAAAGACCGACATTATCCTCTATCTCCGGCAGTGCAAGAAATTGTGTACCGAGAAATAGACAACATGTTATCGTTAAACGTAATCGAAGAAAGTAATAGTCCTTGGTCGAATAGAACAACAATAGTCAGGAAACCAGGGAAGAATAGATTCTGTCTGGACGCAAGAAAGTTAAATAAAATCACCATTAAAGATGCGTATCCTATTCAAAATATTGACGGAATTTTAGGTAGAATTGATGAGACGTATTATATAAGTAGCATCGATTTAAAGTTTGCGTTCTGGCAGATTGAACTAGAAGAAGACAGTAGGCCTTATACAGCGTTTACCGTAGCAGGTCGGCCCCTATACCAGTTTCGCGTGATGCCTTTCGGACTTTGCAACGCAGCTCAGAGACTATGTCGATTAATGGACAAGGTCATACCGCAAAAACTCAAGGAAAACGTGTTCATATATTTAGATGACCTTTTGGTGATCTCAGACAGTTTCGAAAAACATTTGAAAATTTTGACTGAGGTGGCTAGTTGTTTGAGAAGAGCAGATTTAACGATAGGTCTGCAAAAATCACAGTTCTGTTTTCAGCAATTAAGATATCTAGGTTTTATAATAGGTGGAGGAAATCTGAAAACTGACCCAGAAAAAGTGCGAGCCATAAGAGAAATTAGCATACCAAAATCGCCTAGAGAAGTGCGTAGCTTTTTAGGAACAGCCGGCTGGTATCGCCGTTTTATAAAAGACTTCGCTTCCATATCTGCTCCATTAACCGATAGACTAAAAAAGGCAAAAAGATTTGAGATGACTCCTGAAGCAATCGAGGCATTCGAAAACCTGAAGAAGGCCTTGACCTCAGCCCCAGTGTTACGACACCCAGATTTTTCCAAAAGGTTCTGGATTCAATGTGATGCGAGTGAATATGGAATAGGCGCAGTGTTGTATCAGCTAGACGAGAATAATAAAGAGCACCCGATAGCATTTTACAGCCAGAAATTAAATGCCTGTCAAAAAAATTATAGCGTAACGGAGAAGGAATGTTTGGCGGCAGTAATGGCTGTTAAAAAATTCCGCCCATATGTAGAAATGATGCCCTTTACGATAGTTACAGATCACGCTAGCCTTAAATGGCTGATGTCTTTAAAAGATTTGACAGGTAGATTGGCAAGGTGGTCACTTCAACTGCAGTCATTTGATTTTAATATTGAGCACAGGAAAGGAACTGAAAACGTCGTGGCTGACACACTGTCCCGATTACCGCGAGAGGAAGGAGACGCTGATGAGTTAAATCTAGAAGATCTGATCGGTTTTGAAACCACAGAATTCCAGAGCGATGAATATCTAGCACTAATTCAACACATTAATGAAAATCAAGACAGATTGCCTGATTTTAAAGTTAAAGACGGTTTAGTGTTTAAAAGAACGGATTTCGATCGAGCTGACGGAAACGAATGCCAGTGGAAACTATGGATTCCACCAAATATTACCCACGCTGTGATAGAAAATGCACACGCAACTCTGACTGCAGCACATGGTGGAGTTGCAAAAACAAGCGAACGACTGAGAAGATTCTTTTATTGGCCGAAAATGTCCTCTCAAGTAAAAGCGTATATAAAAAGCTGTCAAATATGTAAAGAGATTAAGCCTTCAAACCAAAAGCTGTGTCCAGAAATAGGCAACCAAGTAATAACAGAGCGACCATTCCAGAAACTTTATCTTGATTTCTTGGGGAAATATCCAAGGTCGAGAAGTGGCAATTGTTACGTCTTTGTGGTACTCGATCACTTTACAAAATATACTTTTATAAAAGCGATGAAAGAAGCCACAGCCGCACATGTAGTAGAATTTCTTATCCACGAAATCTTCCACAAGTTTGGAGTTCCAGAAATTATTCACACCGATAATGGAGCTCAATTTGTATCCAAAAGTTTTCAAAATCTTCTCAGCACGTACAAGATTCAGCATCTTAAGACTCCAGTATATCAACCCAGTAGTAATGCGTCAGAAAGAGTTAACCAAAGCATTTTATCTGCTATAAGAGCATATTTAAAAGATGATCATCGGGATTGGGATCTATATTTGTCTGAGATAGATTGTGCATTGCGAAATTCTTTCCATAGTGCAATTGGTTTCACACCATTCTTCGCGCTGTTCGGCTACCACATGTATTCTAGCGGAGCCGAATATAAATTGGCACGAAAACTGCAATCCCTTGAAGATCATCGTATTCTAGCCAAGCCAAGTGAGAGAATGGAAGACATAAGAGAAAAAATTAAAGAAAACATGACAAAATCATATGAGAAGAGCGCAAAGAGGTATAACAAAAGAGCCAGGAAAGTAAGATTCGTTCCCGGTCAGGAGGTCTACCGA
This sequence comes from Phania funesta, assembly GCA_963932375.1. NCBI lineage: Eukaryota > Metazoa > Arthropoda > Insecta > Diptera > Tachinidae > Phania > Phania funesta. The sequence continues at coordinate 86,800,498 of OZ010653.1, forward strand.
AGAAACATGGTACAGAGCAATTTTGGAAAAAATCTTAATGCAAAATTTTGCAGAAAGTTTCTGAAGTGTAGGGTAGTCCGGCCTGTAGGTAACAATATGTATGAGCTCGAGACTTTAGACGGAAAAACAATTGGAATCTATCATATTAAAGATATTAAAGTATAGTTGTTATAAATCGAACTTAGGTTTTTATTAACGTAAAGTGCAATATTAGGACGATAATAGCAATTATTTCATAATTATACACATGTTTAGATTGTTGTCTTACTATTGTAGAAATAACAATTTTGCTTTAAAATCTGTGATATTTTTTTTTTATATACCTGTTAGATAAAATCGAATTAGGATAAGAGCTCACATACCTTTTTCCTTAAGTGCAATAGTAGTTAATAAGTCTGTGATATGACTGTATGCTGTGATTTCCATATATATGTTTTTTATAGGATTAGTTTTTCTTTGAAGACGATGTGCAATATGGCTTAAGTTCTGTTGTGATGATCTGTAGAGTGGCGAATCCTGTAGAAAAAAAAAATATCACAAAGTAAATATCCTTTTTCAGACTTAATTTGAAGAATACTTCCCGTCAGACATCGTGAAGATAATTTAGATAGAGCTTTTAGATCTCTAAAACTTTTACGACTAAAAGATAATAGAGATGGTACCGCCAAGGATGGACAACGATGCAAGGGAATTAAAAGAATAGAGGCTATACCCATTGTAGATTTTATGCAGTTTAGGGACTAAAATTAGTTTTTTTTTGCTTTTTGCCTCAAAGGGGCGTTCGATTTCATTTTTAACTGGTCCTATATGGTGACCTACCAATAATTGATTGGTAACAAGAATTTTTTTTTTAGTCAAGGGTTGCCTCTACGATTTTTTCCTCTGGAAAAGATGCGGAAGAGAGATGAGTCCATCATAGACTGACAGAGATCTTTCTAAATATACAATCATGAATGCTGAGGCGCGAGGTTTCCTGAAAACAAAGAAAAAAAATTAAGGAAAAAAAATAGGATACAATAGTTTAAATAGCTACTTTTATTGCCCGGCTAAATGCAAGTGATATGTGAGACTCTTTATCGGGTCATGGGAGTTCCCCACGTTGTGCGCAAACTGTTTGTAAATGTTTATTTTTGGCCGAAATATCGCCGAATATACGTTAGTATTTAGTGGGCAAAATCCGCCCACCGTTTTCTACCACGTGTACTCGTAGAATACGGAGTTTTGTTGCGGATGCCTCAACCTGCATGTAAATTTTATTACAAAATAGCAGGGAAAAAGCCTATTGTGCCGTTTAGTTAATGTTTTTTTTTGTTCCCGTCATCTGTTCATTTATCCTTGTTTGCTGGAAAACGTCCTTTCTTGTGCCTAGTTTTTTTTATTTACCTTTTCATAATCTGAAAATAAAAAGACTAAATAATCCAATTAAAAGTTGTTTCTTGTGTTTGCCCTTTTTGCTTTGTGCCTTATTTGTTGCTTTTAGATGTACGCATGATACTGTTGCCAGTACTGTAGTGTTGGTGCGGTAGTAGTAAACGGCAATGACTCAGAGTTGTAGTTTTCATTCTGCAGTGTTTGAAACACAATGAAAAAAAAGAGTTAATTTGAAACAGAGAAAATCTATATTATAAATAGTAATGAATGAACTAAAACCTTGCATGTTTTATGAGCGCCTGGTTTAGGAAAGTGCCTTCAGGGTAGATGAGTCTGGGTAGGAGCACGTAGGAAAAGGGAGAAGACAGTATTAAGATGAATTTAAAGGGAATAAATCCAAATAAATAATTTTTGAAAGGAAAGTGAAAGGTTTCTATAAATATGGAGTTTTCGCGGCAAAAAAGGTTTTCTAGAAAATTCACAAAGAAAAAGATGGATGACTGGGCGGGAGAAAGATCACTTGACGTTTGGAAAAATAGGAATTCAGCACAGGAAAGTTTAACAAAATAAAAAAAGACGAAGCAGTATAAAAAGTCGAATTAAAAAAAGGACAACTGAGAAGTGATCAGTCTATAGTGAGCCGCGGAAGAAGAATGGTGGAAAAAAAAAACTGTGTGAAATAAAGGATTAATTAAAGTGAATTTCAAGTGTGAACATCTAGTAAAAAAAAAAAAAAAAAAAAGAAAACGTCTAAGTGAAGGTAAATGAATGTAGTTGATTAGGTTTTTGTGTTTTTTTTTTACCGGAATCAGTTTATTTTATTTAGAAATTACATACTATATAGAGACAAGAGGGGGAATTGTGAACTGTCGGCCTGTGACCAATTGATTATAAAGCTAATATAAAAAAAAAAGGAAGAAAGAATGCAACAAAACGTAAGTTTTAAATTATTTATAGTTTTATATTTTTGGGTTGAAATAAGTATGTGGTTTAATTCAAACAGCTGGCTATTGGTGAAATGGAGAAAACGCACATTCAAAATTAATCCGGGCTCAATACAAGGAAACAAAAAAGCAAACTATATCACTGCCACCAGGTATAATAACTCCACAATAGCCAGGTAACGATTTTTTTGATTTTCAACATACTTAAACAAGAGAAGAAAAATAGAACGTATTGTTATTGCCGAGTAACGTGTTGAGTGCGGCCAGGAAAAAAAGAAAAAAAAAATCAGTAACAAAAAAAAAAATATAAAAGAATTTAAAATAAGGAAACAAAAAAAAAAACAGAAATATTATCTTGAGCTAAAAATAAGTTTTTGTTTATGTATTTTATTTCCGCCTGAAAGTAGGCAAAGTTTTCTTTTCTTATAATCGTAAAGTCAGTCAAAACACTGTAAAATAGGGTTCAAATCAATTTTTATTTGTATAATGTTTATAAGCATATATCGTAAATATATATTTTTTAATAAATAGCTTTAGGGAGCTCCTTCAAGTTACGTTTGAAGATTACATTGTAGAAGTGAGAGATTGACTTGAGCCTGAAAAGTTAGAAGAGTTAATATTTGTATAGAAAACTGAAAGTTAAGGGAAAGGAAATTTTGTTTAGTGGATATATGTGTCTCAATTGTTTTTATCTACCAAAAAAAAAAAAAAAACTTTATTTATGAATATAAGTAAAATATTGAATATATGTATATATAAATATTAGAAGTAAATTTCCTTTTGTTTTAATAAAATCGGTATATAAACATGTGAAAAAAAAAAGAGATGTATTTGATTATGGAATAGTCACATAAGGGAAATGGCGTGAAGGTAAGGTAGGGAAGCAAAGGCAACTTTTTAGTGGGTCACAAATCAAACTAAACAGCTGGAGATGTGAGTACGTGACATGGTGGGGAGGGCAATCAAGGGCATTACATCAGCCCCGAAAAAGAAAAAAAAATTGGTTTGGTAGTGTGCTCCTACTTAAATATGATGTTTTTTGGAATGTGGGATGAAGAGTGATAGTATTATTTATAGGGTTAATAGGTAGTGTTCGTTACAGACTTTGGTAGTTTTTCTGTTATAATTTTTTTAATGGCGGAGTACCCAGCGAGAGGGTTGGAACCCTCTGAGAAGTGCTCAACCTTGCTAGTCGGAAACCTCGCTGGCCAATGCGTCCGTAACAAGGAATTATAAAAATGTGACACAATGGAAAGAGTTGTCATCCAACAGCATATAAAAAAATTCCTTTGCTGCAAGCAATACGTACTAACCAATGACACGATTTCAAATGATGCAATGTATCAGGAAATATACTCAACTGGGTGCTTTTAGCACGGTTTTAGTGCTTCTTAAAATTTTCGACGCGGATAATTATTGAGTTAGTGTTCGCTGCTTTTTATTTTATTTTTTTGGAGCTTTATTTTATTTTAGGTGACATCAAATGTTAATTACAAATACAGTTTACTCGCAATATATTGAACGCTTTATAATTCGAACTACTTGCTATATAGTACTTGTTATTTTTTTGCATTAGTTTATCCAAACAGTAAACCAAGGCAGTAAACAACACAAACCAATATAAAGTGTACACCACAGTTGCCAGAAATTCTAGGGGTGAAATCGTCAAAAACTACAGATTTCCGTGCAAAAAATCGTCAAGTCACTTTAAAAAATCGTCAAAAAACGTCAAATCATAAATATTCAATTTTTTGTATTTTAATTGTTTTATTACAAAAACTATTACAATGGTTCAAACTTAATAACTATGCAAATATACACACATACATTAATATATATGTATATAACCTAAACATGAAAACCATTAAAATTAAAAATAAAAGTTAAAAAAAACTTAACATGAAATCATAATTCACATACGTACATATATATTTATTTTCAGAATATCAGAATTTATCATTTTTAACAACTTTGAACTGATCTCAGTGTCATAGCAGTTTGACTACTTAAGTTTTAATAGCCCTTTGTGTATAGGATGGCATCTAAAGAATCGTTTTGTAAACGATTACGAACTTTGTTTTGATTTAAATTCACCTGACTAAATATACTTTCGACATTTGCAGATGAATGTTGTAAAATCATTATATTGCGAATAAAATTTGTTAAAATTGGGAAAGCCAGACTTGAATCACATCTTTTCATTTCGGATATTTTTTTCCAAAATTCTGTAAAGTTTGTTTCCTTTCCTTCAAAAATACTTTTAAAATCTAAAAATTGCAATTCCCTAAACTCTGAATCTATTATTTGCTTAACATTTTCGTTTAAAAAGTTTAGAAAAGTCTTTGCAATGTCCATAATAGAGTTGGATTCGCCATTTACTATTAGACTTGGATGAAATATGTTGAAAGATTTATAATGACTTTCAAAATCAAATCTTTTAAGTATCTGGGTCCAAATCGTCGCATTCGTGATCGAAATTTTACATTATGAGATCGAAGAGATTGTATCGAAATGTGAGATCATGGCACTCGGTAACGAGTAATCGATCGAATACAAAATAAAAATTGCATTGTAATTAATAAATAGTTTTTCTTTAAATAAATAACAAGAAATGTAAGTATTTATATATTAAACTTTATTTTCAAGAATTATAATATCAAAATCATAGCCTTTTTATTAAGGACAAATGTAAATAAAATAAATGGCAAACAAAAAGAGCTCATGGCACAATTTATGGTGGACCACCCGAGCTTGGCAAAAAATTTAATACCAAATTGTGGGCAAGACAAAACAGTTGCTAAGAATCTATGGGATCAACTTACAAACAAATTGAATACGTACGGTCCACCTGTGAAAACTGTGTCGGTTTGACGAAAAGTATGTTTATTTTTGTAACACTTTGTGTCTCATTATAAAATTCAACCAATTTTTAAATTTATAGGTATACGAAGAGCAAAAACTCAATGCTAAAAAGAAACTTTCTTTCAACAAGGAAACTAAAAGAAAAACCGGTGGTAGACCGTACGAAGAAGTGCTTTTATCACCAGCAGAGGAACAAATTATTCAAGCTGCAGGAATTGAAGCTGCTGTTGAAGGCGTTTCTAGCATTAAGACATTTGGTAAACCAAAAAGTCCAAATGAAAACATTTGTAATGAGTCGCAACGTTTAAAAGCATTATTATATGATGACAATAGTACGGAATCAGAAGACATGGTGGAAGAAACACCAAGAATAAAAAAAACTAAATTCTATGGCTAAAAATTAAGCCTTTTAATGTCAAATCTCTCTAAAAGTAAGAAATATCATTCTGATTTAGTTGCAAGACTAGATCGTTTAATAGAAATTAAAGAGAAATCGCTCAAACTTAAAGAGGAAGAGCATTCTGTCAATATGGCAATGAAAAGTGTTGATCTTCAAATAAAAACAATCGAGCTTGAAATTATAAAAAAAAAGCAAATATAATATGTAACTGAATCATTTTTCCAAAAAGTACAAATAATTTAAATAGCTGTTAGTATCCGTTTTATAATAGTTTATTAATTAATATGAATTTACTTTTTTTTACTATGTACATATATACATATGTACATACTTAAATATTATAAAATGAATGATTTTTAGTTTTCCCTTAAAGTTAATTTTATATGCTCCCTAATTTTATTTCCAATTTTGGTCAGGTTAGTTTCATTCTGAAAGTCAAATGGTTGTCAAGAGGTCCAGCAACTGGCACATTTGTATATATAGGTACTTTATAACGTATGCATACGATGTGCAGCGCTGCGCAGAGATTGCCAAAAGACGCCATTTTTTCTGGGCTATGACGACTTCTTTTGTCGTTTATAAGAATTTTCCATCTTCCTTTAAGGATGCCAATTGTTCTTTCTATAATGCATCTGGCTTTGGAATGTATATCATTAAAATAGGCTTCAGCCGAACCTTCTGCTGGGTTTCAATATGGTGTAATACACCATGGCTCTAGTGGATACCCGGAGTCGCCTGCAATTTAAAATCATAGTTTTTAATTAAGAGTAGACGTATTAGCTATAAACCTTACCTAAAACTCAAACGTTCTTGGCTGTATTGTTGTCGTATAGCTCTTTTAAAAAATTTCTTTCAGCGCCGTATTGGAAATTGATTGCCAAAATTTTGTATTCGTGGTCACATATCTGAAAATACGAGTTTATATATGTTTATATATATTTTAACAATAAACTAAAATTGTTCTACAATATAATGAAAACTTACGACCATAGAATTAAGACTGTGGAATCCTTTTCGATTAAAAAACGTATATTCATTATTGGATGGCCTCTGCAAACCAAAATGTGTGCCGTCGACACATCCTATAACTATATATAACAAGAAATATGAAACACTATTTTAATATTTAATCATTTTTACTAACCTCCCGGGATCTTAGATTTTTCCACGAATGTATTCGTACATTCATATGAGTTCTCCACTTCAAACTTTATGAAAGCGAGGCATAGTTTTGCCTCCAATTCCATTACACATTCGTTAACGTACTTACAGTACTTTGGCACATGCCCACTAAATAATCATTTCCAACGATGTACTGGAAACTTCCAGTGGCTAAAAGTGACAGCGTAGCTGCTAACTGAAGTTTTGGTGGTACTGCTGTTGACATGCCGCTTGTTAAGTTTAGTTGAGACAATACAAAGCTAAAAGCTTCCTTTGTCAACCTAAATCGTTTTTTTAAACCTAAAAGCATTCACTTAGATTTATATACATACATTAGTAATTTATTTACTCAATATAATTTAAATATTCCATACGCTGTGTCGAACAATGATAGGGGATCGCTTTGTTCCGTATTTGTCTTCGGGTGCGCATGACACTTTTATCTTCTTCATCAGATGAAGACAAATAAAATAAAAACAGGGAATCAATTTCTGCAAAATATAAGTAATTAAATATGAAAAAAATATTTAAGTATTAAGAGTTTTACGTTTACTTACCTTAATTTTCTTTTTTTACATTTTATAAGAATCATATGTTTTTATTCTATTACAAAGCAAAAAATATTTTTAAACAATTTTCGATCCGTAATCTGGTTATTCGAAACGTCACGAAATTTTACTCGATACGTTATCTCGCACGATCACTAATGCGACGATTTGGCCCCTGGTCACATAATTCAATGTAAAATTGTACACAATTATTCATTATTTCTTCTACATCACTTTCACAAAGATTTGAATTTGAAAAAACTTTTTACTATCCTCGAAATTTGAAAGGTCTTTGTAATCTACCAACAAAATGTTACTGCCTTTGAATAGATTTGGCTTTAGAAAGTTACTCATTACTGTTTTGAGTAATTTTTCCATTTGAAAGTACAAGTTATGAATTTCAGTATCTTCGCTCTGAAACATTTTATTTATATTATTTACAATACCAAGAATGTATTTAAGAAATGAGAAGTAAACCTGATTTCTGTCATTTAAATTCTTGTGAATGCATTAAGCTGTGGCAATTATGTCAATGTTGACTGCAAAGGAAAAAAGAGGTTCAAACAAATTCAGCAAACGATTAACAACCACTTCCAAGGAAAGCCAACGCGTTTGGCATGGGTGCAAAATCTTTTGATATTGAATTTCTAATAATTTTTGTATAGCGTCAAACTGGCTATGTGCCGATGGAAGTTTAAGGCATGCATATGACGTACATAGAGGCAATGAATGGCACACACATTTGATTATAAATAGGGCAACCAAAAATATGCCCTTAAAAAATCGTTTTAGGCGCTAAAAATATGCTCTAAAATTTACCAAATATGCTGATATGCCAAATATGCTTTAACAAATTAAAAAACCAATAGATTTTATGCAGTAAAAAATTTAAAATTTATTTAAATATTGAGGCTGAAAACAAAACAAAGTAAAAATTCAATTACGATTAACATTAACATACAATAGTACGATATTTAAGTACAAAAGTATATACGTACATACGTACATATGTATGCATTTCGTAAAATGATTTTATAAACCATTTGAATAAAAATAAAATTAAAGGTAAAAATTAATCTTGTAACCCTCTTTAATTGCTATTGCAGTACACAACAAATTCTGTGCCAAATTTTCGAATAGAAAGCTGCGCCTATTATCCCGATACAAGTTGTTAAACATAGAAAATGATCCTTCGACATCAACTGACGTTATCGGTGCATATTTAAATGCAAGAATTTCAGCCACGGTATAACCCTTGACTATTGCAGACTGTTCTCTTTTTTTGGAAATTTGAGAAGAAATATGTTTCAGCACTGAAAACCCAGTAATTTAATTTGTTTTTCACTCCTGCACATTCAGATTTTTCAATACACACTTTGACATCATTTACAATTTTTATTTGGTCTGCAAGGGTTAGACCGCCGCCTTCAAGTTTTTTGATTGAGTTTGCTAAACAATAGAAGTTTGATTGAATAAAAATTAGTTGAAGGCGTAGGTCGTTGTCGTTCAGCAACTCCTTTGTAATTTTTATAGTCGATGATTCTTCAGGGCTCAAACTTAACTATCTTAAAAATTTGATATAAAAAAACTTTGTTTTTAGTTTTCCAAATTAAGACTGCCTTTATTTTTGTTTTTCCATTTTCTTAAATAGTAGTTTTACAATTTATTTTCTTAATGTGAAAAATATTGGTTTTGCTTACTAATAAAAATGTTTTGTTGCAAAACAATTCATAGAATTCAATGATAAAGTTAAAGTAAATGAACTTAATAAAGTTTGTTTACTTGTAACCAAAAGTAAAGGTAAACCACCCCAACAAATAATTTTAAGTTTATTACCAAAATGCAAGCTCAGCGTCTGCAACAAATTGTTGTATTGCATTAATGGTTAATATTAATAATAATGTCAATAAACTAATTATTCAGCAATAATAAGAATCACGCCACTTTTTGTATTGTTATTAAGTTGGTATAAAATAAGTAAAAGTAAATGAAAGTATGTATGTTTATGTATGTTTATATGATAAATGTTCTAGAGGCTGTAACTCCCCCACCGTTAGATTGAGGCTCCGACGAAATTGTTAGTTTACTTTTGGTTTTCATAAACAATAAAATTACAATTAATATTAAAATTGCAGATATGATTATTATATCAATGCTTACATTAATAATTTTGGATTTGTTATTATGATAAAGGATTTGCTTAATAGTTTCTTCATGTTTAATTTGCTCTAAGTACAAGTTTTCTAGTTTTAAATCTGCTAGGGTTGTATTAGAGTTTTCTTTTATTTTAGTTATAAAATTAGGTGATATAAAGTTTGTAAACATGTTGTTTTTTATCTCTATTTTACAATTTTCGAATTTTAAAAGGAAAGTTCCAGTAATTTTTATTTTATTCTTATTACAATTATGTTCAATTTTAGAAAAGAAGTTCTTAAATATTAGGATTCCTGGTAATATTCCTTTAACTTTAGTATCTTTCATTGTGGCCATTTTACAATTAGCTTCTTCAAAGTTAACTATTTTTTGTATGCAATTGTCATTTATTTGTATTAAGTTTTTACTTAGGTTGTCTTTAACATTTATGTCATATATATATTATTTTCATTATCGATTAATACTTCATGATTTTCTAATATTATGGATTTATTTACTTCATTTGGTATTTGTTCAAATATTACTTTTGATAGGATTTTTGTTGAGTATTGAGTTATGAGAAGTTTTATTACAATATTTTCATTTTCAAGAATTATGGCTACTTTAATATTTTTGTAACTGTCAAAGTTTGTTATCAAATTTAGTTCGGTCTCTGTAAGTATATCTGAAGGTATTATTCCTAGTTTGCTAGAAAATACAATCTGTCCGATATCGTCAACATGATCTCTCAGAAGTGAAATGTCATTATTTATTTGGTAAATATTTGCAATAAATCTTACTTCATCCTCTAAGTCGTTTATTTTGTTCTGCAAGTAGTTTTTAAAGTTATTTAAGTATGAATCTATTTTTATTTGTTTTTGATTAATGTGTTCAGTAATATTTCTTATTTGGTCGGATATAAGATTATTGAAAATTGTTAAGTTGTTGAGACAGATTTAAATGCGTTGTTTATGTCAATTTCATCATCGTTACCCAAATTGCCTGCTATGTATTTCAATACTTTTCCTATTATATTAGCGAGTCCTCTTTTCCGTCTAAAATTTGGGTTCAGATTATTTATTTTGCCTTTTAGTAAGTCATAGTTTTTGGCTATCGTATTGAATAAGTTATTCACTTCATGTTCAAAATTGGTACTATTTAAGACCTGCATGTTTTTATAAATTAAATTAATGGTGTCCGTATACGCTGTGATGTTTATCACATGGAGAATTTTATTACATTGTTCGATTGTTTTTATTTCGTCCGTTTTTATAGGAATATATCCATTGTTATTTGTCAATACTTGAATGTCCAACGTTTGTGTGTAAACATTAGCGAAATATGAAAGGGTTATGATATAGATGAACATCTGAAAAGAGATTATTTTTGTACTACTTGTTTTCTCTGATTTGGAATTTTTGAAATGGTTTAACATGAGTTTTATAATATTTAAGATTGGTTTTATTATCTATTAAATGTTCGTCATCAATTTTGCTAGCGTTTATTTTCCTAAATTTACGGTGGTTCTTTCCACCCCTTATCTCTTTGATAAAGTTTTTTCCTTCTTCTATTTCAACATCGTTCCTGGTTTTATTTAGGTGACTAATATATTTTGCTTTTTTCGTCAATATTAAATCATGAAATTTTGGGAATTCCTCTTCGGAAATGTTTCCGTTTATAAAGTCGATTGGTTTTAGTTTTGTAGTACTATGTATGGTATTATTATAAAAGCCTATTATTCTTGATATTTTGTCTTCGACAGTCTCACTAAGAGTCCTTTCATCGTGTCGTAAAAGTCTAAGGTGTTCATTAATAGTATTGTGCAGTCTTTCAATGTCAGCATTTGAATTATGATTGCTATTGGAAGTAAAGTGTATTTCTATGCCTTCGTCTTTTAAAAATTGTATCATTGGGATTGCTTTAAAGCCAAGTTCGTTGTCTACAAAGATTTTTCTCGGTTTACCATATGTTGAAAAGTATTGGATAAGTTTTGATTTAAATTGCACCCAAGTTCTTCCACAAATTTTGTAAGCTGCGGCGAATTTTGTAAATTTATCAATTATAGTCATAAAGAGTTCTTTTTGTAGAGTGTAAAATACGTCAATATGAATGATGTCTCGAGGTTTATGAGGTGTCTCCGTAATCTTGCTATGCCGTATAATATGCCGTATTATATTATTTTGTAACATCTCTTGTATTTGTTTCTCAACCTCTCCCTTATGTATATAAGGATATCTATAGGACTTTGAAATTATTGGGATATTATTTACTGTTCTAATTTTATGTCTTATTGCATTGGTAAAACTTAATTGTATATTTTCCTGAAAGAATATTGAAGAGTACCTTCTTAGAAGCTGTAAGAGACATCGCGTAATTTAATTTCGTTATCTTTATCCTCAAAAAGTATTGGTATGTGCTGCCTATTTATTTGAATAGAATTGTCTTTATAATTTATAATAGCATTGTATGTTCTAAGTATATCGTTGCCTAATAATCTATTATAATGGTTATGAAATTTTAAAACGTAAAACTCTAAAACAATATTAGTTATCTTGAATTCTTGAAATGTTGGGATTATTGACTTTTCTTTAACAGTTACCTGATGTTGGAGAGTTTTAATAACAAGAGGTTCTATTTGGTATATCCATTTAGGATGGCAAATTCCTGGATTAATTATTGAATTAGTGGCTCCAGTATCCACTAATAGTTTTAAATGACCTAGCTTAGTCTTCACTTTTATATATGGTAATTGTTTCCCGAGGCTGTGTCCCGAAAATTTTCTGATGTTACGTTAGCATTAATGTCCATAGGTTCTGGTCGTTGCATTGGTTGAAAATCGTGGTTATTTTCCAACGGAATATTTTCCCTTGGAACATATTCTCTTGGTATGTTTTGTTGTTGATATTGATTTCTAAATCTAAAATCTGACCTATTATTGTTACCAAAACGTTGGTGGACAGAATGTCCGGGATATCTATTATTCATATCCTGACGGTTATATGTAGGTTTCGGATTCGTTTTATATCTCTGGCCATTTTGAAAATGATTTTTGGAAAAATTCTTATGTGGAATGCATTTAGTATGAGGATAATATTTTTGATTATTAGGATTGCTTGAGTATGCTTATCCTGCCTGGAATAGAATATCCATTGCCTCTTCTATGTCTGTCGGGTTTCTACAAAAAAGAATTGTCTTCATTGGCTCCGGTATTTTACTTTTAAATATATTTAATGCTGTATGCGTATTGTTTCTGGCACTTTGTCTTCCTACTTCTGTTTCTCCTAATATGACAGTTATTTTGTTATTAAGTCTGTGTAATCTTTCTTTTACATCGTTATAAAATTCAACTGTATTTGTCCTAAAAGTTACTGCCCTAAGTTCGTCGAAAAGCTCGTCGCATGTCCGTCTATCTCCGAAGTTATTTTGGAGTATAATTTTAATTTGTGTCCAGGATGTGACATGGCAATTTATTTCTATGGTTTATCTTGCTTTACCTTTTAATTTTGATTTAATGATGTCCAAAAAAGGTTGTTTTGCTAAATCGTCGAATGTCTGTAAGTGCGGATGTATTTTGTCTATTAGAGTTGCAAAGGTCTGTAAGTCCTTGCTGTCTCCGTGGAAATCGAGTAAGTTATTTAAATACTTAAGTGGGTCGATAACTAATCTGTTTACCGGGCTTGTGCTTCGTTGGCCATATTAATTTCAAAAGATTTTAAATTGTTAAATGCTTTTGCTTTCCTTTCTTATTTCTAAGATATATCTTTCTTGCTGTTCGCCGGCCAAGCACGTGAAAGGTAAAACACGTATTTTCAGCAAAAATCCAATTTATTTAATTTCCTTTTTCTTTTAACAATATTTAATAAGCTAAAATCTAAATAGATACAAATTGTTCAAGTTAAAATATATTATATAATTTCCATTTATCTACACTTTTGTTTTCTTCCGAATATATAAGCTTTAAATTTTACACATCTTACACGGCCGGCAATCATAGAGAGAAAGAGAAAATTCTAGAAAAAATTTTAATGGCGCAATAATGTATATTACAGATGAACAGTAATTTGAGTGGTTGTAATGTAATGTATTGAAAAGTATGCCAGTCAGGGTTACCACTTAATTTATAATTGCTGCGCGTTAACACTTGCTTTAATTTTTATTGAAGTTATTTCACGTAAGAGGTTCTGTAATCGTTCAATATCCTCTTCTTTAGATGTATCTAATAATTTTCTTTTAATTTCTAATCCAATATCTATTTTTTCAATTACTTGCATCTAATTAAGATTTTTTTTTATATAAAGGTTTTCAATTTACACGACTTATTTTATATAGAACTTAAAGGTTAAAAAGATATATTGTCTTACTTTTTATAACGTCCTTGATGTTGCTGTAGTTGACTGCAGAAAAAATTTCTCGAAATATTTGATGTCTTCGATGTAGTTGCAGAAAATCTCTTTTACGGGATATCTGATGTCTTCGGGATATGATAGTAATATTCCAGGGACCGTAAATAACCGTTATCCGTGAAAACATGAACTCAAAAACTCTTTAGGTTAGCGTCAAGGTACACCTTTACTCCTATATACCAATAGATTCGTATTGAGTTCTTTCAGAATATTTGGTGATCTTAAGAAACTGATCTCAATTCCACAGTTAACAGTTTTTTTTTTTCAGTGATAAAATAAAAGGTCGAATGAAACTCTTTAAAGAGAGTTTTATTTATAAGTCATAAAATAAAACTTTTTGAGGAGTTTTATTTTTCCGTCAGAAATAAAACTCATTTGAGGAGTTTTATTTTTTCCGTCTAAAATAAAAATTATTTAGGAGTTCTATCTTTTCGTCAAAAAATAAGACTCATTTAGGGAGTTTTATTTTAAAACTCATTTAAAGAGTTTTATTTTTTTCGTCAGAAAATATAACTCGTAGTTTTATTTTTGTTTTATAATATTTGGTTTATTTTCTTGTAATATGTATACAATTTTTTTATTTCATATTTAATTTGACGAACATTATTTTTTCCAAATTTTCTGCGGAAAGATTTGAACGCAGGACGCTCAATACCAATTTAAGCGCAGAGAACGCTCTTTCCACGCTTACCTGGGTTGCTGGAACACATTGTACAATTTTGGCTAGTTGATATAGGTACGGATAATGTATTTTTTTTGCTTCCCAGAAATCAAAGAGTGGTTTATCTATTGATAATGGCCTAGGTGAAAAATTATCTATTTCATAGAAAGCTTTCCGTTTTTGATCATCAGTATCATTTTCTTCGCTATCCTGTTGTCTATCTACATTTAGGGAGTTCAAATACTGACCCAGAAGTGATGTTTTAGATTGTGAATTATCGCAGATATCTGGCGATTCTAAAGATGCTGAAGCTTCACTGCTTGTTGAAGATTGATCATGATCGAATTGGTTATTATTAATCTGCAAAGACAAAAATAAACAAATAAGTTTTCAAGAAAATATGTATTAGTAAACCACAAATTTAAAAACTTACATTCTTCTCCAACTGTAAAATTCTAACGATCACTTCTTTAAGGTGGGCTCGAGCACACATTAGTTTTAAAGGCTCCTTTGATATTATGCAGTGAAGTCGTGGATCTAAATATAAAGCTGCAACTAACGAAGGATTTTGTAAAAGAATTCTCTTACGCCGTTCTAACTTTTCTAAAAATTCCGAATTGTTGGGCTTTGCATCCACTACTTCATCTCAAGCCATACTTTGAAAAAATCGCCAACAAATAATTGCTCTTCTTGAAGCTTTTTTGTGGCAATGTACGCAGGCTCTAATAGATCTAATAGGGTTTCCATATTATCCCATCAGACTAACTTAGATAAAGCGGAGCATCGATATTTTTTAGGCAGAACGATTTATATGGTATTAGGCTTTTTATCATAAAATATGTGGAATTCCACCGAGTCTGGAGATCAATGGAAACCTTTGCCAAATTAAGATCACTAGTCTTGCTTCTAAAGATTTTAAACTTATTAAATACAAATTCAATCATGGACAATTTGCGTATAACCA
Source organism: Phania funesta (assembly GCA_963932375.1). Lineage (NCBI taxonomy): Eukaryota > Metazoa > Arthropoda > Insecta > Diptera > Tachinidae > Phania > Phania funesta. The sequence continues at coordinate 86,815,945 of OZ010653.1, forward strand.
ACCTGTATGCAGGAGTCCGTAAGGCCTTCGCTAAATCTCGAACGCGCTTCAGTAAATCTTTGCTCGTAGCATCTAAGTAATCCTTCACAGCCAATTGCAGAGAATGAGCAGCACACTTTACTGATTCAACTGAGAACACGGAAATTTGTGGAAAAATATCACTAGAGGCAGTGTCAGACTCGCTTTCGTCCTCCTCGCAAAATAACCTAACCATTTTTTATTAAATTCCCTAATTATAAATAAGTCAGGTATATCACTTTTCAAAAGTTGGGCTACTGAGTGTTTTTTTCCGGTCATGACAGATGCCCCATCTGCTGCAAAACAAGCTAAATTTTTTTTGTAATTAATGTCATTTTTATTTAAGTAGTTTACTATCAAGTTATACAAACTTGTAGCATCACACTGGACTACGGCCAATAACCCAACGAACAAATATTTAATTTGAAAATCAATACAAATACGCACTATAAGGCATATAGATTTTTTGTTCGAAACATCGGTAGATTCATCGACGCATAATGGAAACAAATTATTTCTTAACAATTTTCACACACATAGAAATTGGTTTTCACCCACAAAATTTGTAACAATGGCATTGGCTTTTATTTTACCCAGTTTCATATTACTTGCAATTTCAGTCACTGAAGAAACTTTGACACACTCTCGTCAAATGGTCAGCAACAGCAAATAAGAGATTATGTTCCACAACAAATAAAGACAGTCGTATTTCCGCTGTTTTATCTCCATATTTCTTAACGGGAAATAATTTATTAATGTTTTGCTGCTGGTCAGCAATACCTTTCAAAACATCTAAATGTTTTTTTGTTCGCGAATGATTTATTAAATCATACTTTCCTGATGATAATTTTAGTTCTACGTTGCACAATTTACAATAAACGACTTCATTTTTAATTTCTACCCAAGACTTTATTTCAGGGTCCTCCAACCAATCACTTTTAATTTTTCGTCTTTTTCTTTCACTTGATGTACTTGTCTCTACCCATCATCTTATCTCATCATCATTCTTATCTAAAAAATTAAGTAAAATATTCTTTAATACATTTAAGGAATCAAAACTGTTAACTTACCTTTTCTTTGAAAATATTTTATATACAGTTGCCCAATAAAGTCTACATACAGCATCATAAATTCGATTTTATTGAAATCTACTAAAGTTGTAACACATTTTTTTATGTTAAGTTATAGCATTTAGACACATCTAAAAATAAAACTTAAAACAAGCACATTTTTACATATTTAGTGCGCCAAAATGAAGGTATTTATAATTTGGTACCCAAAAAAGTGTACATACAACAAAAACACATCACTAGAAGTAGGAAGAAAACACATCTCCAAGTAACGGTATTTCATTTCTCTACTTGTTTTGTGACTAGTATTATAGGAAAACGAAATAATTTAGCAATTAAATTAGAAAATTAGTTGTTAAGTTGAGAAATGAAGAAAAATCATATGAAGAAATAGCAAATATAGTTGGATTTAGCCGTTCTACAGTTCTAACCATTATAATAAAAATTATAATAGCAGAAATACAACAGAAAATAAACACCGATCAGGCAGGCCATCTAAACTTTCAGAGCTTGAAAAACCAAATATTATCAGACTCGTAGCAAATGATTCAACAATAAATGCTGTTAATATCGACAAAGATCTTGAAAAATGTAAACAGACAAGTATTCATCCAGAAACTGTGCGCAATGTATTGAGAGCTAATGATTTTCACAGTCGTATTCCAAGAAAAAAGCCTTTTATAAGTGAAACCAATTTGAAAAAACGCCTTGAATTTGCAAAACTAAAACGTAATTTTTAGTGATGAGTCTAAATTTAATATATTTGGCTACGATGGTAAGCAAAGAGTATGGAGAAAACCTAACACGGCGATGGCAGTCCAAAATTTATTACCAACTGTGAAACACGGTGGAGGATCTGTCATGGTTTGGGGATGTATGTCCGCTGCTGGAGTAGGAAATCTGGTGTTCATTGACACTACAATGGATCGTCATGTTTATCTGAATTTACTGAAAGCTAATTTGAAGACTTCCTCTACCAAAATGGGTCTCACAGGCAAATGGATCTTCCAGCAGGAAAACGATCCAAAACATACATCTCACATTGTAAAAGAGTGGCTTCTTTACAATGTCCCCAAACAATTGCACTCTCCTCCCCAATCACCGGATATGAATCCAATTGATGGTGGGATGAATTGGACAGACGTGTGCGAAAAAATAAAATAACAGGGAAGACCTAAAGAATGCTTTAATCCACGAATAGAATAAAATTGTTGTAGATACAACCGAAAAATTGGTTTCTTCAATGCCGAGACGAATACAAGCACTATTAGATGCTAAAGGTGGCCCAACGAAATATTAGTTTGAAGTTATTTCCGTAAATAGTTTACAAACCAACGTGTGATATAAGCTGTATGAGGTCTTTTTTGCGATATGTATTGAGACTGAATTACGTTTTTTGTTAATAACTTTATCTTAATCCCAAAAAAAAATATGAATTTTTGTTTTATTTTCTTTTTTATGTTAAAAATAAAAATATTTGTTTAACTAAAAGTAACTAAATCTGTTTTAAATTAAAAAAAAAATCGAGTTATCCGTGTTGTATGTAGACATTATTTCAAGGTTACGACCCAATATCCACTTGACCTTTCACTCCACTTACCTCTCCATCATTGCCGTTATTTTACTAAATCACACTAACAAAAAAGTTCTATTTACAAATAATAATTATTCAATATAATAGCCTCAAAATTATAATCTTAAAGTTATATACAAAAACTTAACTATAAGGACATGCTTAATTATAAATAATGACAACACTTACGTTAACAATATTTTTACATGCAAAAAAATCTTTGTAAAAACCTATATCTCTCAATTTTCTTCTAATGTAATCTTCGCCATTTTTATTCACCCATTTTTTTAAGGGCTAAGCTACAATATGTGCCTTTCATATAAATACGACTCTAGCTCAATATGTTTATCCTTAAAGAGCTCCCTGAGGACTACTTTTGTCTGCCACTGTGCAGATGTCTTAATTACCTATCTTTCATGTAGTTTACTTAAGCTCTACTTATTTCATTTTTAATCAAGAGATATATGTATGTTGGATTTTTGGAGGTTTAAATCTAAGCGGAAAATTTTAGTATATAGATAAAAACATAGCGTACGAAACCTACATATATACAAATAACCCTCACGAAATTCTTACAATATCCACACGATCACAATTACTCTTAACACTAACTTAAGATGACAAAGTAAAAAAAAATAGAATTTTGTTCTAAATTAAAGTAATTCTTTATACCATTCTAGTCTCTAGTCATATTTTTTTTTAAACCGCCGTTTAATATGGTTTTGTAATTTCTCACTTTCTTCCGAGTTTATATGACGATTTTTTCTTTCACTTATTGCTACATCTCCATTTGTTTTTGGCCATATCTGGCTTTACATCTATAGATGTTAGTGGATTTAAATAATTTTTTTAGCTGGCTATTTTCCTTTGGCATTTAGGGATAACCGACTTCCACTATATCCCATGAAAATAGCCAGGTGATTCTTATTTTTTTTTTTTGTTTTTTTGGTATGTACACCACTTAATATATTTCCACACAATTTAAATTTATTATTTTATAAAAATTTGATGTTCTTTAGCTGACTTCACTTTCAATTCTCTTACAGGGTTTGGCATGAAGGTAATTTTGGGTTTGATGAGATTTCCTAACTTAATTCTTACGATATGGGTCATTTGTGTTACTAAGTCAATTCTTAATAAAAAAAAAAGATGTAAAACGTTGGACTTTTTCCCATACAATCATCGTGTTAACATTTTGTATATCCATGAGATTATGAGAGATGCATTCGGATGATATTTGATACACCAGACCCTGTTGTATACATTTTACTCAGGCGGTTATCAGAATAATCATCGTATTGCACTTAAGTCCTTTGAGGCTGAAACTACTAACTAAAAAAAAAAGAAAACAATAACAACACCATTATACATTTGACTTTAAACAAAGTTGATAAGTTGTTGTTATCCTTTCAGCTGCATTAGTCAAATTACCGCTTTTCCAATGCCTGAATTTCTATACCCATCTTGTACAACCTTCTAGAACTACTGCTTTCTTTTAAAGGGCTACAAGTCATTCCATTCAGTATCAGGTTGGCAATCACTTTGTTAGGCTATATATAAAAATCTATTGGTCTATTGATACATGTTTAGTTGACTCTACATGCTCTTCTTTGGCTGCCATTTTAAGTATGACTGCCTGCATTTGTTTTTTTTAGCATTGGGCGCCATTTATGTAACAACCGTAAAAACCAGTGAGGTTCTTAACCAGCTAGCTTACGGTGAACACATCACGGTAGGTTCCAACCCTCCTCACTGGGTACGCCGTTCATAAAATTTAACTTCAACATAAAAAAATCTCTTTTCCAACAAGTTTCCACAAATTACCCTATGACAGATGTTATGTCTTTGAATTTCCCTGTCCCAATAAATCTCATTAACCCTACCATTGCGGAAAACTTCAATATTTTTTGTGATCCCAGACTAGCTCGATCTCACCTTCACCAACTTATCTTACCTTCATGCCTCCACCCTCTGTAAAATTAAGCTTCAACCATTATTTACAATATTTCAAATTCACATAATTTAATAATCAAAAAAAATATTAAATTAATAATACTAATACTAACAATATTCTTATCTTAACTTATTCCTTAACTACTTGTAATGCAAAATAAATGGAAGCTATTAATCTAAAACGGTTCAAAATTTTGAAATTTTCTTTATCTGTTTATTCTACTCTAATACCTAACCTGAAGGAGCTCCCTAAGGCTAAGCAATTTTGTAGGCTATTTCACCGTACTGACAAAAAAAAACCAACTGTGCGAAGCTAATATATATTAATTCTATGTTAACAACAACAATTAATCTTCTGAATATAACACTAAATATGCATACTTTTTTTGTTTTGTTTAATTCTAATTTTATTTTTGAGATTAATTATTAATATATTTGTTCAAAAAATATTTTAAAGTTTTTTTTATTTTCTACTTTTTGCCAAACTAGTCCTTTTTTTCAATTTTAAACTTGCTAAATTTCCTTCCACGTAAGTATTTTTTTATATATTCGGCCGCGATCACTTTTGCTCGTTATGCACATGGATATTCGTTTTATTCTTTTGCCTTTTATTTATTTTATTATGGTTTTTTTTTGCGTTTATTTTTTTTTTTACCTGGCTATCCCGCTATATAATCCCGCATTTTTACCTGGAACAAGATTTTACTTTTTCTTATTTCCTTCAGGTTAATTTTCAGGACCCTGTTTGGAATTCTCGTCCTATTATTAGCTTAATTGCCAGCTATGTAAATAATAAAAAGAAGTCTTTCATTTCTTTATAAAAAAAAAATAGAAAATTCCACAGTAATCTTACGTTTCTTTAATTTGTTTTGATGTTCCATATGATGGGCCAATTTTTCTTTAGAAAAAAACAAGATCAATTGCCAAATCAAATAATGAATTTGAACGGAGAACAGGGTAGTTCGCAAGAGTAATGCATAGAGCAACTTGAAGACATTAGGATGAAGGGGTTATGAAACATTTTTTTCTTTTGTTAATAAATATTCTTAAACTTTTATGTTGTTTACGTTATTGATAATAGTTTAGACATACGAGTATGTATGTATAATTATTATAGTGAGACAAATTGTGTTTATTAAACAAATTCTCGACTTCTACAATTAACTTATCGCCACAGAGCCCTTAATGCTTAGTAGAGGCTATATGGCATCATAATATAATATATAAAAAAATTAAATTAAAAAAAACAATAGGGGAACTCACTCTTGGTTGCAAATGTAGCAGGTCTAGCAAATATGCTACATTTTGCAAGAAACTAAGATTTGCTACACTCGAGCAAATATGCTATGGCAAAAATCGTTGCAGATTGGAAATTTACAATGCTAAAATAACTGTTTATTTCATTTTATTATTATTAAATCAAAACAACTAGACACCTGTGCTTACTAAGTTTCACGGCGGTAGAACCGTCTCAACAATTGCCTGTGAAGAATTAAAATTGAAGCTAAAACTGTTAACAAATATTTGCTAAAATAGTAAGAATTAAAATATCAAACAAAACTCCATTGATTGATAAAAGTTTTTAGATAGTTTATGCACACACTAAATACTTTCTTCATGTAAGCATTTTAGAGGCGGCGTTACCGTTTATATACTGACTGCAGCTTAGCTTATCGCATGCGGCAAAGTTACTTTATGCAACTCTGTAATAAATTTGCTAAACGCTTAAAAAATACACTCAAGCTTTATGGCAGAAAATCATACCAAGTGTGAAAAAATTGCAGATATGCAACGAAGAGTGATTTCCGCTAACATTTCTTACGTGTGGTCTCGCAAACGAAATACGCCGATTTGTTAACGGCTTCTTGTGGATCTTAGTTTTCAGATTGTCTGATGCTCCTATGGGTTAATAATATATGTATTTTGTAAAAGTTTAATAGCTTGATGAGTATTTCCATTTATTGTTTTAAAAATATACTTATATCCGTAGTGCGATTTACTAACTTTTAACGATTCGACAGTCGCAAAATTTGTCGACAATTTTTGTTGTTTGCAGTAACGATTGTGTGATTCACTAACTGCTCGTAAACGATAGTAGGTATCGTTAATTTTATTGATAAATTTTTTTGTGCCTTTAGCTATTTTTGCAAAAGGTAAGTAAAAGTAGTATATACAAACATACATATGTACCAGTGCCTTGTTCGTTCAAAATATTGTTTATAAATGATTTATAAATCAATTCACAATGTCCCGAAAAGATGCCAAATATTTTAGTTTGTCGAATAAATAAATAACACAGAAATATTTTGCAGGATTTGCTAAAATAAAAAACACATCTTTATCTTCTCACGATTACTTTTTGTAATGATTTATTCATTTTTTTGTTTGCTGCTTAAATACTAGAGTCTTATAGGTATACAAAGTGTAGTGCACCTATAATAACGAAGCACACTATATTTATCATACCAACAGAAACTAATAATTGTTTTTAAATAATTTTTGTCTTTTGACTTCTTTGAAACTTAAAACCTTTGACACGTATTTTAAATGTAGCAATAAAACAGAACAATTAAAATACTAAACATTCGTTGTAAGTTGTGTCACAAAACAACAAAAAGTAGACCACACAAATGTAACAAAACACTTAAAGTCAATTGATACAATTTCTGGCGCAAAATTAAATAGAAAATAAGAAAAGACAATTCAAGCAAAAAATCTGTTAACAATTAAAAAACACATTGTCTATGTAATGGAATTATGTAAAATTGTAAATTTAGCATAAATATCAGAAGAAAATTTTAAATAAAGCAGAACTAATTTTGAGTTAAAAGACCCAACACAAACTGAGTTTTCAATATTCTGACTGTGCACCTTAATCAGTGCTTAAATGAATTAGAACTGCTGCAACCAAATTCAGCATTCAAAATATATTTGGAGCAAAATAACAAAACAAAAAAAAAATATATATGTATATCTAATTTTAGACACTTAATAATAGTTATGTTATTTACATGCAAGCAACAAAAGAAATGTGCAAGAAAAGGAAAATAATCTAGAAAACATGGAATTTATAAACCGTTATACCATATTCCAAAGAAATACACACATCAAGTTGACCATTATTATAAGTACACTCTAAATATACAAATATATTACTACAACTCCGCCATCCTGTCTATGAGATCCCCTGATCTCAGATTACTAATCAGACCTATCACATCCTCTGAACCATGTGTGTATGTTAGAGGCAGACCAAACACCTTTATAGGGTGTACGTCCTCGTGAAGATATCGATCGTTTTGAAGGACTTTAGATATTCTGTAGGGACCTTTTAAATTTGGTATTAGTTTTCGAGACACTCCAGCCGTTGAATCAAAGTTCTTGATCACAATATAGTCGCCATTCTTATATATTATTAAACGAAGGAGCGTTTATTAACGTATTCCTCATTGTAGTCCTGTACCCTTTTCTGTTTCTCGGCGGCCCTGTGTCTAATTGTATTGAGGTCATTCCTTCTATAATAATCCCCATCAACCAGACCTGCCCTAATGGAATCCATTACCTTTCCTCTTTGGCCTGTCCCAAATAACATTATACTGGGATGCTCCCCGATTGATCTATGGACTGTGTTATTAAGACTATACTCAACCTGCTCAATTACGGAGTCCCAAAATACCACCTTCCCCGGGTCCACTAATTTCTCCAACATTGGCCCAATCGATACATTCACTCTTTCAACCTGACCATTTTCCTGAGGTGAACAGTTAAATGTCGAAATTGTTAAAAGGGAAGAAAACAATTTATTCTTTTTTTGTTTTCAGATGTCAATCTTTTGACGCTTCTTTTATTGAATTAATCTCATGACTAACTTTCTTTTATCAAAAATCTTAGTTTAACTACAGTAAAAAATCCTTATCGACAATTCTTATGAACTATTGGGAAATCAAGTGTTTACAAAAGAAAGTTTATTTTTAGTTGTGCAATTGTTCTTAAGAAATTCATATTTCGAAATCGATTGATCTAATTATTATTGCTTGGACACCCAAAATACATAGAAAGCTTAAGTAAGCGTTTTTGGAGAAACAAATATGTCAAGTGTTTTATTCATTTGTGGACGAATGTGCATGTTAATAAATTTTATTTTTAATGGGAAGTAATTAAGCGAATATTTATGCAAGTATGTATGTTTGTTTGAGTTTTGTTGTGGACAATATTTTAAGAGGTTTCAAATTTTGTTCCTTTTGTAAACAATTAATTTTGATTTTATTACAAACATATGTATGAATATACGTGTTAAAATAAAAGGCAATTGAGTATGTAGAAATATAATCTTTATATTATTATTTTATTAGGGGTAATAGCGTATTTACACTTACTCACATCTTTGAGATGTGTGTGGAAGATGTTGAAAATTGAAAAAAGCTGTTTACATTACATTTTCAACATCTTTCATCTGTCAAGTAATTTTTCACGTGTTTGAGAGCAAACAAAAAACATTAAATAAAATGGATTTAAAAAATTCTACAATTATTGGATTAATTATTGCTCTTAGAGAGCAGAAACAATTATTACTTCAATTTGCAGAATTATTAGAAATTATGCAAGAAGACGGCGACGATGACGATGAATTCTTGCTTTATGCGCAACGTGTTTCAAGTCCGAGATGCCTGTGGACATTTGTATGAATTTTAAATAATTTATTAAGATTTGAACTAAAATATAAATAATAAAACCTTAGAATCGTAATTTTTGAGAAAAGGATATTCCAAATGGTAGTCCGGATTTTTTCAAAGAGAGCTTACGAATGGATCGGGCGACATTTTCTTTGCTGGTACATTATATTGAAGTTTTAAGGAAATATGATACAAAGTTCCGGAACTGTATTCCATTGGAAAAGCGAGTTGCCATAGCGCTTTATACGTTGGGGTCTTCAGCCGAACACCGTACTGTAGGGAGGCTTTTCGGAGTTTCCACTAGTAGTGTTTGCAATATTTTACATGACTTTTGTAAGACAGTTATTGAAAATCTAGCTAAAAATTTTCTTCCTAAGGACTTCTTAACAGCTTCTAAAGTAGAAGAGTGCGTTAAAGGTTTCAATGAATTGGGATTTCCTCAGTGCTTAGGTGCAATTGGTAAGCTAATAATTTTATATTAAAATTAAAATGAATTTTATTTAAACAAAAATGTACATACGCATATGCTTGCATGTACATTTAATTAAACAGATGGATGCCATATTGAAATTAAGCCACCAGCTGCAGAGGCTGTTGACCATTACAACTACAAGAGATGGTACTCAACGGTTTTATTTGCATTGGTGGACTATCGGTAAGTTTAGGAACTACAAATTTTTTTCAATATAATAATTTTGAAGTTAGTTATAGATTTCTATACGTCAATGTCGGTTGCCCAGGACGTTGCAATGACTCTCAAATTTACCAACAGTCTCAATTAAGTAAAATGATGAAATCATCGCATATCTTAAAAGGAAAATCCGTACAAATATGTAATACAGAGGTTCCACTAGTCCTTATTGGGGACTCTGCATTCAAATTTTCACGAACGGTGATGAAGCCTTACCCCTTTTCAACATCCGCCTCCTTAGAACAACAAATGTTTAATTACAATTTATCAAAGGCAAGGCGTGTAGTTGAAAATGCATTTGGGCACCTAAAGGCTAGATTCCGACGTATAGGAAAAGGCTTAGACAATCATCCGAAATTCAATAGTAAAATTATTATATGTTGCTGTATTCTTAAGAACTTTTTAAACTGCAATAACAACCTTATTAATGAAAGTTGGAATATTGACCAGACTGAATCCCGCCCGCAGCCAGATGATACAAACACATCTGCTGATTTTTCAATGCCGGAAATTGCGAAATTTGTAACGGAAAGATAATTTTTAGTTCCTAAAGCGGCTTAAGTATATCATATTTTCTTCATACATTACCTTTATATACGCATTCGTTCATAGCCGAAAAAAACAAATGTGCAACTTTATACTCAATTGTAATTTTATTTATACATACATATATTTATTTATATAAAAACTTTAAATAAAAATCATTCATTTAGAAAAAACTAACAGCTTATTTTATTTGAGATCAAAAATATTCACTTTTTTGTATTCATTTAAAAAAATAACAATTAGAAAATTAAAAAAACAACTCTTATGAAAACTACACAACTACAACTCATAGGTTTGTATACATAAATATTTGTACATTAAAAAGTAATTAAAAAACAAACAAAACAAAAAATTAATTCATTGTACATTAAAAAATAACTATGTAAAGTACATTAACAAGAAACAGAAATCGTAATACTAAAAACAAAAATCAATAAAAACAAAAAAAAAAACTCATACATTTCTTCATTAAAAAATAAAATAATAAAAAATTAAAAAGAAAACTGAAATTAAAAATTCCTAAAAACAATAAGAATAAAATGTTATGCATAACATTTAAAAGTTATGTACATACTTTTTTTCTCGCAAAATACTGAGCAGCTCGTTTTGAAATGCCGCGTTTTGTGATGAAATGGTGTCCAGCCTTTTTACCATTTCCATCATTTGTCTCTTGCGCTCTTCATTAATTTCTTTTTGCATTTCATTGCGCTCCCTACCTAATTTTATTATTTCGGCATTAACGTCCATTTTTCTTTTCTTTGTCTGCGGCTGCGGATAGTCTTCAATGTTTGATGCGCTCCAGCTACTTGAGCATGGCTGCTCAGTGTTAAAATTTACTGGGTCGAGCTCGATAATATCCTGACTTTCGTTTAAAAGTGTAGACATATCTTTAACAACAAAATATATTAAATTTTTTATGTTTATTTTAACTTTTTATATGTACACACAACTTACTTGTACTTTCACGCATAGTATCTTGAATATTTTGCAGTTTAAAAGACCCCAAGATATTATTAACTTTATGGAAATGTTCCCATGAAGACGGTGACCCTCCTGTAGATCCAATTTTGATTTTTTCTTGTCTAGAATAAATTATATTTGAAGATAAATATACATATGTCAATAGATATGTATATGTAATAAAGTATGCATAAATTTGTTTTACCTATATTTTCGGGTGAGGTTATCTACTTTTGTGCGAACATCAGCCCAGCTTCCAGAAAATCCGCCTTCTTGCAACTTCACTGCCATTTCCTGGAAAATATGTGAATTTTTTCTTTCACCCCGCAATTCTGCAATTTTTTCATGCCAAAGGTCTATTAGCATACTCTCGTCAGCAGCAGACCATACAACACGAAGTATTTTTTTTTTTTTTACTGTAAATAAATGTATTGTATGTATGTAGTTACCTATTATTTTTAATTTTAATTTAAAAATTTACTTACATTGTTCGGTCCCGCTCATTTTATAAATTTTTGACACTTGTATATTTTCTCTAGTGATGACACTAAAATAATCGAAAGATGTTGATTACAACAAAATGAGATACGAACATCTTGCAAAGATGTTGAGTTTTTTCATATAGACTTCATATAGGAAGATGTTATCATCTTGCCAAAATGATGAAAGATGAAAGATGTGAGTAAGTGTAAATACGCTATAACTATAATTGTAAATCAGTAGCAATCAAAACAACATCGTTACTGGACAAAAAATCCTCAAAGTCCTTCGTCGTAAAGCAGGCTGCGCGATCACTTATTATGCACCTAGGTCGGCTATAAGATCTGAAACACTCCTTTAAAGCTAATATAGCCTCTTTGGTATTAGTAGTTTAAGTAGGATACAGTCTGACAAATTTAGTAAAAGCATCTATTACAACGAGAATATGTTTCAACGTCCAAACATTATCCACTGGCCCGTAATGATCTACGTGTATGACGTCAAACGGTGAATTTGATTTTGGTATACTGTGTAGAAATCCTTCCTCCTTATCGTGTTTAGGTGAACATATGATGCAATTCAAGCAATTCTGAATGTGACGGGCAGCTCTTTCTCTCTAACTTTCGTGAACCAATAAGTTTTCAGAATGAGTTCAGTAATTCAAAAGCTCTAGGGCCCAACATGCAATCTTTGGATTAAGTTCCCTCCTGTTTAACGTCTTGGTTAGAGAATTGCAGTCGGTAACGATTTAGAATTTTCTCCCCTGCAGGTATATTCGAAAGCATTTTAGAG